>CM070775.1:141637072-142837072 GCA_036346955.1 Dipus sagitta
TCCTCCCCTTCCCTCTCTCTCTCTCTCCTCCCCCTTCCTTTCTCTCTCTCAAATAAAATAGATTTTTAAAAACAACACTGAGAAGAAACAACTCAAGGCACTTTCCCTGTGACCAGGCTTCTGCGTGCCCAGCTCCCTCCCAGCACTGTCTGGCTATCTGCGTCCACAGCTCTGCCCTGCACCTGTTCCTCCTGACTCCACCCCACAAGACTACCATTGCTTTCTTCTCTGCTTTCGTCAAGGTGGTCAAAGGTCACGGACCAGCCATCCGCATCCTGCCTTCCTTCAGGCCTACGGGGGCAGCTCTAGGGACAGCTAACCTCTCCCTCTTCTTTAAAGACCTCTTCCTTGATCCCACCCTCTCCTGGGGTGGGAACTTTCTGAGGATTCTCCTGGTAGTCCATATGGATGGGTAAGGGCCAAAATTCAAGCTCAGTCTGCTCTTGGCCTCACCCAAGGAAGAATCTTCCAGCTGGGAAGAAGCAGGAGTTTCTAGTCCAAGGCTCTGCCCCCTTCACTGCAGGCTTGAACCTCTTGCAAGCCTAGTACTGGTATCAGAAGCCCACCCTAGCCCACCTGAGTCCGAATCAAGGCAGATTTCAATGTGCAGCCCAACAGAGAGCTACTGACCTTGCCCAGGACACAGATAAGATTCTCCTTGGAGGATTGTTGTTTTTTTTTTTTTTGTTTTTTTTTAGAGCCCCTGTTTCAGGATGTTTGAGTCCCAATGGTAAATATTTTAACATGCATCCCAGATGATGCTGGGGAAAGCGTTTACACTTGCAAAACACAGATCTGGTCTCACCAGCAGACCACATTTGAATTGCCTTTCTAACCCCTTGACAGGCATAGCCAGAGTGTTTACTTGAAAGCTAGTCATAGGGCTTGAGAGATGGCTTAGCAGTTAGGGTGCTAGCCGGCAAAGCCAAAGGACCCAGTACCCAGGTTCAATTCCTCAGTACCCATGTAAAGGCACAAGCTAGCACATGCATCTGGAGTTCATTTGCAATGGCTAAAGGTCCTGGGATGCCCATTTTCTCTCTCTCTCTCTCTTCTCTGTATCTTTCTCTCTCTCTCTCTCTGCATTTCTCTCACTCCGCATCTCGCTCTTTCTCTGAAATAAAAGCTAGTCATAGAGATTTCAGGATGCTGGAGAGACCCATGCAGCCTGTTGGGGGAGAAAGGTCATTAACAATCTTAACCAGCCATAGACCCTGCAAGCTTCGTGGCTGGCCAGCCACAAAAGGTGCATGGTGGCATGTCTGTTATGGAGGAAACCAACTGCTCTCTGAATGGAATTGAAGCCTGCTGTATGGGAGGGAATTAATGGCTGGTACTAAAAACGTTTTTAATTCTGGCACTTGAGAGGCAGAGGTAGGAGGATTGCTGCGAGTTGGAGGCCAGCATGGGACTACAGAGTGAATTCCAGATCAGCCTGAACTAAATAAAAAAACTATGGCTGGGGAGGCCATAAGACCTAGCCAGGAAGCTCCTACTATTGTTTGGCTAAATGTATTTTTAATGTTAATTTTTACTTTATAGTAGTTATAACAGGTTGTTCTCTTTCATCCCCTCACCCCAGCTCCCATCCCCTGGAGGCCCTCAGTGGGGTTATGGTATTCACTGTAGGGTCAGGAAGGCCTCAGTCCATCCCTGTGGGGTAACTGGGGACCATGACTCAGGGTATTCCTCCCCACTCTGTGGCTCTTACCTTTCCACCCCCTCTTCCACAATGAAATGGGTTTTTGTGTCCACCAAATTGCTCTCTAAATACTTACGTTTGTATTAATGCTACTCTCACTTTTGGTTACAGAAGCGTCTTTTTGCAAATAGTGGTGACTGCTGGGGAGACTTAAAACTCATCGGAGTGCTGAGACCAAGACAGTAAAGGGTTGAGCACTAAGTGAAATATCTGTCACCGCCCCCCCCCCCCCCGCAAGGCTCAGGGACCAGTGAGGATTCAGTGAGAGACTCCCACTCACAGGAACACACAGATGAGTGATGGCCGAGGCTGCTTGATACTCTTTTCTGACCTCTACATGTGTGTGCACACGTGGGTATATAACACACATACCATACCTATTACACGGACACACACGAAGGTATAAACAAAAGCTAGTCACCTTCTAATTAAATAAGGAAACGCGCTCTCTGTTGTACAACATGAGGGTCTCAGGACAAATACCAGAGTCTTTCTGCATGCCTACTACGGTCCCTGGCACAACCCAGAGTGGGTCATAATCCTAGTAACCATGAACAGCTGCATCTGTTTAGCATTTACCACGTGCCAGCCACCGTGCTGAGTACCCCACCTGTACCAGCTCATCACGTCCTCCCAGCCACTCTACGAGGCTTTAGTGAAAGTACAGGGGGAGGAAACATCCCTGGAAGAACTAGGTAGCATGCCCCAAACAGTACAGCTCTGCAAGATCGGAGCCCAGCTCTGCAATCCACACTCAATCTGCCTCAACTACCGTGACCCTTCGTGGGACATCAGTGGACTGAACCCTTATGCCTCACAGCATGCTGGAAGGGTTGACTGATGTTGCTATGCGCAATGATATGACAACATGGGGAATGTATTGACATGATGTTAAATCGCAAGGACAGAGACTTCCTGCTTCCACTTACGTGACATGCCCACAGGAGTCAAATTCATAGAGACAGAGAGGAAAATGGCAGTTATCAAAGGGAAGGGATGGTGATTGTTCAATGGCTTGCAGAGTTTTGGAGTCACAAGATGACCTTCGGAGATCTGTTTCACAGCAGTGTGAATTTTCTCAATGTGAATGAAAATCTCTTGCAAGAGGGTCAGATGATAGGTATATCAAGTGTATTTTACCATAATACAAAAGTTAATATCTTTTGCAAGCAGAGAGAGAGAGGAGAATGGGCATTCTAAGACTTCCAGCTTCTGCAAACAAACTCCAAATGCATGTGCCACTTTGTGCATCTGGCTTTATGTGAGTACTAGGGATTCAAACCCAGGTTGTTAGGCTTTGCAAGCAAGCTTCTTAACTGCTGAGCCATCTCCCCAACCCTAAAGTTTTTTTTTTTGTTTGTTTGTTTGTTTGTTTTTTTGGTTTCCAGGTAGGGTCACACGCCAACCCAGACTGACTTGGCACTTACTGTGTAGTCCCAGGCTGGCCTCATACAGCGATCCTCCTACCTCTGCCTCTCAAGGGCTGGGATTAAAGGTGTGCGCCACCACACCTGGCTCCATTCAGAAACTACCCCACCAATTTACCTGTGTGTAGAGGCCAGAGGTCAATGCTGGATACCTTCCTCAATCATTCTCAACCTTATTTTGAGATAAGGTGTCTCATTGAACCAGGAAGTCACTGATTCAGCTAGATTGCCTGGCCGGCAAGCCTCGGGGATCGTCCTGTCTCCACTTTCCCAGCACTGAGATTCCAGGCACATGCCACCAAGCTGGCTTTTATGTGGGTTCTGGGGATTCAAACTGAGGTCCTCATGGCCAGCATTTTATTCACCTTGAGCCATCTCCCCAGCCCCTGCCTGACTTTTTTAGCTGCATGATATAAAACAACTTTTGGGGTTTCTGTTTACCAGCCTTGTTCCCTTATGTGTACAGACAGTTTAGTGATGACCCCTAAGTCAGTAGGATTTTGTGAAGATAGGTGTATTAAGTAAAATCCTTACTACAGTGCTAGGCAGGGAACTGGCCCTCAGATAAGATAACTTGTTGACTGTTTCATGTGAAGAAATAGAAGGAAGGGGAGGGAAGAGAGGGACAGGAGAATCTACCTTCTAAAAATAAAAGAAAAAAAAAGAACAGAAAGCCAGGTTCAGAACTGGCTCTTTGGAGGCCTTCAGGGGAGTTTTTCTCCTCTGAGAAAGCAAGGCCTCAGGACTCTAGTATCTGGAAACCTGATTCACCAGACACCTCCGAGATACAGGTGTCTGCTGGGCCCTTCCCAAACCCAGGCAGGCAGAGGAGGCCCTCTGGAGGACGCCAGGGGAAGGGACACCAACGTGGCAGGAGATACCTACCTACAACTTGCCTTTGCATGCAGAGCAGGGGCCTGGACTTCACTATGGCCAGGTGGGAGAGGGGTTTAGGTAAGTGGGGTGGGCAGCCTCATGGCAGAGACTGACCTGATGTCACTTCACAAAGGACCTGGGAGGACAATGAATTATCTTCAGCTTTCTGGTCAGCTCTATATCAGGTGTCTATTATAAGCACTGTTTCTATAAATGTTATTAAAAATATTGCCATTCTTCCCCCATATATATATTTATATATATTATATATATAGCATATATATTATATATAGTATATATATAATGTACACACACATATATGGAGAGTTACACTATATAAATAGAGTGTAGTTATACTAAAGGAACACTGTTACAATACAGATAGGTTGCTATGACATAAATGTTGTAATGTATAAACATTGTGATATTTCATGAGGCTTGCTCTGAGATAAGAATGTTCTTATATTTCTCTGTGGACCTCTTTCCAGACCTGTCTGACAGGCATTTTCCAAAGATGCTGAGGAAAATACAGAGAAGTTATGACTTCCTTTTTTTTTTGGTTTCTCAAGGTAGGGTCTCACTCTAGCTCAGGCTGACCTGGAATTTACTCTGAAGTCTCAGGGTGGCCTTGAACTCACGGTGATCTTCCTACCTCTGCCTCCCGAGTGCTGGGACTAAAGGCGTGTGCCACCACACCTGGCTCTTGACTAAATCTTTTTTTAATATACCAAAGTTGTACTGGACTCAAGAAGGAGGGAGTGTGCTCATAAAGGAAGGACTATTCATTCTTCCATTCATTTAACCAACGTTACTGACTGCTGCTGAACAGCTTAGAATTTTCATTCTTTGTCTCCATAAGCAGAATTGAGTCTGGTTTTTATTTGCTTATATCCTCTTAGGTGAGTCTAAGGCATTACCTTCCTGCTATTAGAAATAATAAGACGAGGTAGAGGTGGGTAATGTGCATGTCAGGAACTCAGCTGGCCCACCACTGACTAGGCTGATGTCAGTTACACCATTTTTTTTTCATAGAGGCATCATGCCTGAGTTTTAGGGATTCAATAAAATGTGAGGTTCACTGGAGGACACGCCATCTGAAATGTATTTATAGAACCATTACCATTATAGAGAAATTCCCTTTCTCTGGGTCATATAATCAGCATGTGGGAAAGCCATTATCTAAATCTATTGAGTGTAAGGCTGCTCAGAAGGTTTCAAGTTGCCAGTTTTGCAAGCAGCCTCTCCACCCCCCCCACCCCCCGCATCTGCTTCCCTAGGCCAATGAACAGGGGAGCAGTCAATATTTTTGATTCCCTGCAGGGCATTCTGGAATAGTATGTGGCTTGCAGCATTGGGCAATTTGAGTCACAAGAGATGACTCCATGCATCCACAGTCAATAGACATCTGTCATTCATTACATCAGCAACTGTTTACCAAGAAACTTCTGTGTTCTTGGCACTGGGCTAGACACCATGGATATGAAAATGAATAAGTCATATCCAAACAAATTTTAGACTTTATCATACAAGCCATATTCCTCGGTGACAATGCAATTACATTACAAAGCAAGATTAAAGATGAATGATGGCCTCATAAATGTGTAAAATTTAAGAACTCATCACTGAATAAATCATAGATCATAATAAGTAAATGCAATGGAAACTGACTATTCTTAGACCTTAATAGCAATGGCATACTATACACCATGTGTTGAAATGACATTTCAGTCAACAATAGCCACATATATTATGGAGATCCATAGAAATATAAAGAACCTGAAAATTTCTACTTCGTGTTCTTATAGGACCTTTGTTGTGTCTCTATGTTGAAATACATGAACAGTTACAGCCTCTCTTCACTCTCTTGCCTACAGAATATAAATAAATACTTCTATTACAACTGCCCATAGAATCCAGTACTATAACGTGCTTTATAGGTCTGCAGCCTAGAAATAGGGCTCTGCTACACAGCCCAGCTGTGGATTGTGTTACCCCATTCTGTGGTGTTCACATAGGACAAAACTCCCTGATATCTCTCAGGACATACTTTCATTGTTAACTGACATATTTACAAGACACACAGGAAAATTATAAATTTTTTTCCAAGTGCTGATGTGAGAGGGGAAAAGGAAAGGCTGAAAAGTCATGAGTGAAGCATCTAGCCTGAGAAATCGGAAACAACAACAACAAAAAAAAAAACTCAAGAAGTCTAATGGCCTACACTTATAAAGAAGACAAGAGAAGGAAGGAAGGGAGGGAGGGAGGGATCAGCAAGGTCAAAAATTGGTTCTTCAAAGTGGTTAAAACGATTATGGATTTGGAAAGGTTTATCATTAAAAGAAACAAATCAGAAAAGAAAGAATTAAGTCAGTACAAAATATTAGGAATGAAAATGGCAAACTATAGGACAAAATAAATTAAATCAAAGAATGTAGTGAAAAGTTCATCAAATATTCTAAAAACCTAAATGGACTAATTTTTAGAAAACTATGACTTTGAAAAACCGACTTAGGAAGGAATTAGAAACCAGATGTGGTGGTGCAGGCCTGGAATCCCAGCACGGAGGAGGGAGGAGGGAGGAGGGAGGAGGAGGATTGCCAGTTTGAGGCTGGCCTGCGCTACACAGTAAATTTGAGCCAAGCCTACACTACAAAGTAAGATCATGTCTGAGGGGAAAAAAGAATAGAAAGTCCAAATAGTTGAATAATCCCATAATTGTAAAGAATTTATATTGGCAGCTGAAAACTTTCCCATTCACACATAGAAAATGCCAGATCTCAGTGATCTTATAGGCAAACTATAATAAAGTTTCCATAAAACATTCTATGATTTGATTGTTTTAGCTTTCCAGGGAACTAGAAAAGAAGAAATCTCACTCTATCAAGATTATATGATACCAAAGTCAGAAAGAGAAATTCAAAAGAAAGAATGTGAGGGGCCCCTTTAATTTGTAGATATTGATGTCAAAAATCCTAAATAAAATATTAGCCAAACTAATTGAACAGTATATTTTAAACAAATTATGCTATCTCATGACCAAGTTGGTTACCCTAGGAATGAGGGGTGGGGTTAATAAGAAAATCTATCATTGTGAGTACTCAAATGAGCACATTTCGTAAAGCAGATAAATATTTCAATATGTTCATAAAAAGCATTAGATGAAATGTAATACCCATTAGTGATTTCTTAGTGGTACTTGGGATAGAACCCAGGGCCTTGTATATGTTAGGCAAGCACTTTACCACTGAGCTACACCATGCTTTTTCACAAGAGAAAGACAGCTCAGCAAAGCTTAACCGTCAATAGTGAAACATTAGACACAATTCTCTTATCAGGAAGCAGATAAGGATGCCTATGGTCACAATTTACATTCTTTTTTTTTTTTTTTTTTTTTTTTTTTGAGGCAAGGTCTGACTCTAGCTCACTCTGTAGCCCAGTTTGGGTTTGAACTCACAGTGCCCCTTCTACCTTAGCCTCCTCAGTGTTAGAATTAAGGTATGAATTACCACACCTGGCTATCATCCATTTTCTTTTTCTTGAAAACACAAAAAATAATATAAATCATAAAAAAGAAAAAGCTCCCATTATTCAGATACTGTGATTGTCACAATAACAGAAAAGATTCTTGAGCCAGGCATGGTGGTGCACTCCTTTATTCCCAGCACTCAGGAGGCAGAGGTAGGAAGATCGCCATGAGTTCAAGACCACCCTGAGACTACATAGTTAATTCCAGGTCAGCCTGGACCAGAGGGAGACCCTACCTCGAAAACAAAAAAAACAAACAAAAAAAAAGAGGGAAAGGAGTCTACATAGAAATTCTACCCAAGAGAATTTCACAAGCCATCTGGACCTAAGACAAGGCTCAAAAAGAAATGGCACTTTTACACATTAGCAACAAAAAGACTACTGAATTGTTGAGAAGATGTTAGTTATTAAGCAACAACCCGACTGGCGCAAAATAAGAAGTCCATGAGATTCTAGATCAAAATATACCCTAGAATACCGTAAATCAGCAGATAGCTGTTTTGGGAAATGCGCTGCTTGTGAAGTTAAGATTACAATACATTATAGCTCAGTACTACATCCCCTGGGAGAGTATTTGCAGCATCATTCTTTTCAATAGCAAAGAAGCCAAAGCCACCCAAATGGCTTTTGCCACAGGAGTGAGTCAATAAACTGTGGCATAGTCTATCCTCACACTGGAGACTTCTACTGGTAGGGTTTGTTTTTTTTAACACCAGTAAACAAAAGTAAACTGCATTATGGTGGTAACCAAATGCTCTCTTATTAGATTTGAGGCCCATTCCACGGGAAGAATTCATGCCTGACACTGAAAACCTAGTCGAAAGCCTGTAGCTGGGAAAGTCATAGGTCTTAGGAGGGAACATGCTATGGTTAAATGACCCTCTAAATATTCATGTCTATGTCCACAGATCAGTGCTATTCACACCTTTGGCCAAAGAAGTTTCTTTTTGCAATGTAACTACTGGAACACTCAAAACTTGTCAAAGGAATCAGAGTGATGGCTCAGTGGCTAAAGGCCCTTGCCTTGCCTGCAAAACCTGATGGCCCAGGTTCAACTCCCCAGTAACCAAATAAAGCCAGATGCATAAAGTGACACATGTGTGTGGAGTCCACTTGCAGTTGCTGGAGGCCCTGGTATGCCCCTACCCATGAGTGCATTCTCTTCTGCCTCTTTCTCGGCCTCACAGAGCTAAACCTTCAAAAAAAAAAAAAAAACTGTGGGCTGGAGGGATGACTTAGCAGTTAAGGCACTTGCCTACAAAGCCAAAGAACCCAGGTTCGATTCCCTAGTACCCACGGAAAGCCATATGCACAGGGCAGTGCATGAATCTGGAGTTCATTCAAGTGGCTAGAAGCCCTGGCCCACCCATTCTTTTTCTATCTGCCTCTCTCTCTTTCTTAAATAATAAAAAATAATTTTTAACTCATCAAAAAGTACTGAGAATATGAGAGTGCTGAGGGATCGGCACTAAATAAGACCTCTCTATCACCCCCTCCAAGGCTCAGGGAACGCTGGGGAAGAGGCGGAAGAAAGAATTTCAGAGCCAGAGGATTGGAGAGGAGTGCTGTGAGATGCTGTCTTCCAGACATGAAGTGGCGTTTGCATTCATGACACCACAGTGACTGCTGTTACCTGTATGATATTGGGCCCACCAACATTCTGTCACAGATGCTGGAAGAGAAGGAAAAAAAGAGACAGCAAAGTAGTTGGAAAGAAGGGGATTAGTGAAAAGCAGTAGGAGAGAGGGACAAGATAAAGTAATAGGAGGGGTTTATGATAATTATTATACGTGTGCATAGTCTATTTTTATCTATAAAATAAGCCGCACGAGGTGGTGCACTCATTTAATCCCAGTATTCAGGAGGCTGAGGCAGGGGGACCACTATGAGTCTGAGGCCAGCCTAAGACTACGCAGTGAATTCCAGGTCAGCCTGGGCTACAACAAGACCCTACCTCCCATCCAAGTACTAACCAGGCTTAGCTTCCATGATCAGACAAGATTGGGCACGTTCGGGGTAGTATGGCCGTAGCCAAGACCCTACCTTGAAAAAACTAAGTAAATAAGAAACTTCAGCTATAGGCACCAGCATAGATGGGAATCTTAGAAACCCGAGGCTGGATGAAATAAGCAAGACCTTGGAAAGAGGTAGAGGGTACAGTGGTGTAAAGCAAGCAGGAGCTATACCACACGTTCTTAGACTGGGTGCTGGCTTGTCACACACGCATAGGAAACAAGCTTCCGGCTTAGTGTAAGTTCCATATAATCTGTGTGTCCATCACATACTGCCTAAGTCCTTTTCACAGGATCCCAGGTCTAGCCCTTGCCCATGTAGCACCCATACTACCCTCATGTGGTCATGGCTCCCCAATTCACTCCGAGGGACCTTTCCATACTCTGATTTGTTCCAGGTATCCTTAGACACAGTGTGGCCCAGTCACAACCCCACAGGTGGCTGCTCATAGCAGTAAGGTTAGGGATTTCAAGCGACCCAGGCTGACTACCAGAGGCTGCCAAAGTCTTCTGCTGCAGCAGCTCCGGGGATTGGAGGCAGTCTCTGCGTTAACATGCGAGCCTGGAGCTGCCAGACACAGCTTGTCCCAAGAATGCAGAGGACTCTGGATCGGAGACAGGAGATGGAGACAGAAAACAGCAAGGTCTGAATTGCATTACTTGAGCCCTGGAATTCAGCCATGTCTGAAGCTAGTTCCACTGTCGGGCTTTTCAGGTATGAAAATACAAATTACATACCATGCTTTTCTTGCTCCGTGCTCTTCGCTTGTTTTACTTAAGCTACGCTGAGTTAGGGCTTCATCACCTGCAATAAGAAACACAACCTTCTCTTCCAGAAGAGACCCTTTTGAGGTCAGAGGCCAATGAGAAGCCATTCTCCCTTCTTGTCCTTAATGACCAGCCTTCGAAGGTCTTTGCTGTGCCCATCCTGAGCCCATTGGCACCTCCTGCTTTGAGTTCTCAAAGCGCTGTGTTCTAAACTCCTAATCACTGATGCACTGAATTTAGTCAAATTTCCCTACAGCTTTAATGAACCAATGAGTCCAAGTGCTGGCATCACTTCATCAAAAGCCAAGGCATCAATGCTAACTGGAAATGAGCATTTCGTTTTTATTTATTTGAGAGAGAGAGAGAGGCGCAGAGAGAGAGAATGAGAATGGGTGTGCCAGGGCCTCGAGCCACTGCCAACAAGCTCCAGACATGTGCATCTGGCTTATGTGGGTCCTGGAGAGTCGAACTGAGGTCCTTCGGCTTTGTAGGCAAGCACTTAACCTCTAAGCCATCTCTCCAGCCCCCGAGTGTTTTGTTTTTTTCTTTCTTTCTTTTTTTTTTTTTTTTTTTGATATTTTACTTCTTTATTTATTTGAGAGAGAGAGAGAGGAAGAGGCCGAGAGAGTGAGCACACCAGGGCCTCCAGCCACTGCAAACGAACTCCAGATGCATGCGCCCCCTGTGCATCTGGCTTACATGGGTCCTTAAACTTTGCAGGCAAATGCCTTAACAGCTAAGCTATTTCCCCAGCCCGTGTTTTGTTTTTTAAAGGTAAATCTTGAGAGACCTGCTCCGTGTTCCTAGAAATCTCTGAGAACACAATAGTTAAAGCCATCTTCCCAGCCTTTGTCGGGTCAAGGCATTAGAAGTTCCTGCCAACCATCCCATGAGACAACAAGATAATACCCAGGCATTCTGTCCCCATGTGCCCGCCGGGAAGCTTGGGTCTAGGGGAAAGTACAAAGTAAGAACAGGTGTTTCTGAGCCAATCCTCAGGTGAGGCCTCTCTTAGCCAGACAGTGATCTGCCCTCCCTGACAGCACATTCTCCGTATTCCATATGCCATCTGGGACAGGATGCTTCCAAGTTCTGCACATTTTTTCGAAGCCTGCCTGCCAAGGGCCAGCTGTTTCTGCAGAGTCAGGCTTTCTGGGGCGCGCGGCTCTGCATTCATGGACGGACCCTGCGCCCGGCTGAAACTGCTTTTGTCTTCCAGCAGACCCAGACTTTCCGCCAAGAAACAAGAGGCCGGAAGGTCATGGGGGGGGGGGGCGGGGGTGTCTCCATAAAGCCGGGCCAGAAGAATGCCATTATTTAAGAAATGATTAAAGAGTTTCTTCAAAATTAGCCCAAAGAGTCATTCCCTTTGAACTCTGGGGGTTCAAGAACGCTGAGCACTCAGTCTGCAGATTCCTCCGTTGACCCACTGTGGTCAAGCCAGGAGGGAAGGATGGAGAAAGTCTCTTGTCTTTATAAATTCCGTAGAGGGCCTGCGGAGATGTTTCAGTCCATAGAGCAGTAGCTATGCAAGCAGAAAGGCCCGAGTTCAGATCCCCAGTGCAAACGTTGGGCATGAGGGCACCCACCTGTAATCCCAGCGTTTGAGAGACAGACAGTAGATCCCCAGAGCAAACTGGCCAGCTGGGCTAGTCAAACTGGTAAGTTCTAGGTTCAATGAGAGACCCCGTCTCCAAGAATAACGTGGAGACCAACTGAAGAAGACACCAGTGTTACCCTCTGGCCACACACACATGCATGTGTACCTGTACATACATGTGTGCCATACACATACAAACGTGTGCACATACACACGTGTATGCCACACATATACATATTCAAAAAGAGCGTAAAAATTAAATTTGGGGCTGGAGAGATGGCTGAGGTTATAAAGTGCTTGCCTGTGAAGCCTAAGGACCCAGGTTCAATTCCCCAGTATGCATGTAAGCCAGATGCACAAGGTGGCGCATGCATCTGGAGTTCATTTGCAGTGGCTAGAGGTCCACTGTCTCTCTCAAATAAATAAAATGTATATATATATATATATATATTAGCCAGGAGTGGTGGCACACGCCTTTAATCCTAGCACTTGAGAGGCAGAGGTAGGATCGCCATGAGTTCAAGGCCAGCCTGAGACTACATAGTGAATTCTAGGTCAGCCTGGGCTAGAGTGAGACCCTACCTCGAAAAAACAAACACACAAAAAATAACTTAGCTGCTTGTCTTTGCCAATGAGGGTGAAGGATCTAAACAAAAGTTTGTTGCTCTGGCATTTACCAATAGTCTCATCTTCCTGCTTACCCAGCACTTGCTACTCAATGTTCTTGGACTGTGGGCCCATCCACAGGCCAACAAACATTACAGATGTCCCCACCCCATGAAAGGATATGAGGGCGATGAGAGAGCCAAAGACAACCAGCCAAGATGGAGGCTTGGTTAGGATACAGGGCACATAGGTGACTCTCTAGTCTAAGGGAGATGATGAGAAATGTCCCAATAGAGGGACACACATAGCATTTCAGGAACTCAAAGGGGAAGGTTCCAACAGGATCACAATGGGGACAGTAAATGCCAAAGTAGTCCTCTTGGAAGGAATTACATATGAGGGTGGTAAAAGACAAGAAGAAAGATGGCTTCTCTGTGGCCTCTGACCTCAGAAGGCTCTCCACTAGAAGATAAGGCAGTGTTCTATGCCCAGGATTGTGTGACTTTGACCTGTTGGGGTGACTTGGGAGAGAGGAAGGAACGTAGGGACACAAATAACAGTGAAAGTTGGGTCAGTAGTTCTGATGGAGACAGTGCAGAACTATCTAAACAGCGTAGGTTTATTCTGTGTACACTCAGAAAAAACTTTGACATAACTATTTTTTTATCAAATATAGAAAAAGCATGGGTCCAAGGAGACAAGGTTAGATGATCTAAGAACGAGGCAGCTGTAGGCTGCATTTTTGTACATACTCAAGGCCAGGATCATGTGGACAGTCCAAGAGGAGGAATTGAGGAGGGGCTGTGCCCCACTCTGGTCTCTGTGGTTCAACTGGAGCTGGACATGGCTGTGCCTGTGTCAATGGCTTCTCCTTGCTGTGGCTCTCTACACAGGATAAACTGTGTTGTCGCCTCCCACCCAAATTTGTATGAAGTCCTTGCCCCAGTACATTAGGAGGTGACTGCATTTGAAGACAGCATCTTCAGAGATAAGCCAGGTGCCACAGAGCCCTAGCTGACTGGTACCTTTCTAAGAAGAGAAAATTTGGACAGAAACATGACCAGAGAGAAGAGGAAGAGAAGACACAGCTATTGGCAAGAAGAAAGGTGTACAACAGAGCCTCCCCTCAAAGGCAGCCCTCCTGACAGCTTGACCTGTTACCCCACCCAGGCTGCCGTATTTTGTTATGAATGCGCTAGCAAATAAGTACAGGTTTCAATCCCCCACCCACCCAAACACACAAAACAGTCCTAGCACCGCCCACAGTGGGGGCTGCTCCTGGGCTTCTAGGGGTTGGACTGCCTCACTCTCCCCTCCGGGTCTGCTCTCAGGGACCTTGTTGACAAGACCCTATTAGCATGCATGTGGCCCTCAGGGCTTGATGGGGAGTCACACATCCTCTTTTTCCTGGTCAAAGGCTGCCCTGGAATGTGACCTTGGCAAGCCTTCCCTGCTCCAAAGAGCCAAGGCCAAGTCCACACTGCCTCCTGTGGTCCTGATGGCTTGTCTTTATTTTTCTATTTTTTTGCTTTTCGAGATAGAATCTCACTCTATCCCAGACTGATCTGGAATTCACTCTGTAGTCTCAGGGTGGCCTCGAACTCACGGCAATCCTCCTACCCCTGCCTCCTGAGTGCTGGGATTAAAGGCGTGCGCCACCACGCTCAGCTGACTTGGTCTTTTTAACCAGTTTGTCTCTTGCCTGTCTGCAGAAGTTCCCAGGGCCTCCTGCCTCACTATCCCCACCTTGGGGATCTTTGGAAAGAAATAATATTAATGGTCAAACTCTCTCAGTTTACGTTTATTGCTTGAACTGGCACAGGGAAAGGACAGGGCTTTGTAGCTGACCGAGAGGGTGAGCTTGGCGTGTCCATGTTAAAGGCTGGGGATGAATTCTGTGAACCCAGACCCTAGTTAAAGGAACGGAAGATCTCGCGACTGAACTGCAAAGGCTCATTCCTTTACTTTAAGGAGATACTTGTTTTGTGCGCTGGATTCATCTCACCCTGACCAACCTCCTTAGAACATGAAAGTTAACACGGGGCAACAGAACCAGTCACCTGCCCCCCACATTGTCAAGTTCAAGCACTGTTCACTGGTTATCCTCCAACCTCACACTGAATGAAGATCTAAGCCCACAACCAAGAAATGAGTTACCCCAAGGTCATTCAGTTTCTGAATCCAATCTCCTGACACAGCACAGTATTGGTTTTGGCAATTAAGAATCCAGGGGTAGATTTTAAGCTCAGTGCTTAAAGGTCCTTACTTGCAAAGCCTGATGACCCAAGTTTGATTCCCCAGCACCCACATAAAGCCAGATGCACAAAGTGGCTTATGTATCTGGTGTTTGTTTGCAGGGACAAGAAGCCCTGGCATCCCCATTCTGTGTGCGTGTGTGTGGTAGGGGTGTCTGCTTGCAAATAAATAAATAAAAATCCAGGGGGCTGGAGAGATGGCTTAGCAGTTAAGGTGCTTGCCTGTGAAGCCTAAGGACCCAGGTTCGATTCTCCAGGTCCCAGGTAAGCCAGATGCACATGGTGGCACATGCGTCTGGAGTTCATTTGCAGGGCCTAGAGGCCCTGGCACGGCCATTCTCACTCACTCACTATCTCTATCTCCCTCTCTCTAATAAATAAATAAATAAAAATAAATATTAAAAAAAAATCCAGGGACAGGCTGAAGAGATGGCTCAGTGATTAAAGACACTTACTTGCAAAGCATACAGGTCTGAGTTGGATTCCTTAGTACCTCTGTTTATAGCTTTAGCCAGACCTACAAAGTGGCACACGTATCTGATGTTTGCTTACAGTGGCAAGAGGCCCTGGTGTGCCCATATTCTCTCTCTCCCTCTCTTCTCTCTCTCGCATAAACATTTTTTTTTTAACATTTCTAGGGACTTGGGGCTTTATTCCAGCTCTGCAAATGGCCTTCTAGGTGAATCATGGGCACATCCCATCTCGTAGCATTCCTGCTTTCCTGCTTTCCAGGCTTTTCAACTGACCTGTAAATGCCCTGTCTCTGTGAAGACTCCCTCACTGGTTGTTCCAGCAGAATTAGTCTCCCAGAACACTTAAACCAAGGCAGCCACAAGATGCCCTCCACAGCTCATGTCCTAGGATTCCTTGAAGCCCTGTCCTCTATGGGGAGACGAGGTAGGGCCTGGCCTGTCCTTGGAATCCCCCTAGCTACCTCCTCAGCTTCAAAGAATCTATAAGGACCTCAGATCTCTTTGCCAACATCCTTTTGTAAGGGAAGACTTTTTTTTTTTTTTTAAAGTATGGATAGAACCTAATTGTAGTCTGATAAAATAGCTTCTTTATCCTAAAGCCAAAGAGTGGGAGATTTCAGATACAGAGGACTCTCAAAGGCCTTGGGGATTATGAGAAGTGTTCTGTCTAAGTTGACAGAAAATTTGAATTCACTTACCCAGAAAGTTCCCAAGAGGTTTGCTGCTGTGGCATCTGAGTTGGGTCATTGTCTCTTAAACCATGGGGTTGAGGGCTGGAGAGATGGATTAATGGTTAAGGCACTTGCCTGCGAAGCCTAAGGACTCATGTTCGACTCTCCAGGTCCCGTGTAAGCCAGATGCACAGTGACGCAAACACGTAAGGTTGCATAAGCGCACAAGGGGGTGCATGTGTCTGGAGTTCAGTTGAAATGGCTGGGGGCCCCAGTGCACCAATTCTTTCTCTCTCTTGCATTAAAAAACAAAACAAAACATGGGGTTGACAAACCAAGATCAACAATCCTTGTTTTGGTGCTAATCTGTTTCAAAGGAAAGCCCACACCCACAGTCACAGTCTGTGTCCCCCTGCCATTTGTCTCCAGGTGAAAGGTGAGAAGGTGACTGCTCCTCCCCACCTGCTAATGGAAGTGGGGAGGGGTTCGCTTCGTGGTTCAGGCGCAGTACCACACAGAGATGTGGCAGACTCGGGCATCTGTGTTTGACCAAGTGTTCTGGGGCCTGGCTGCGAGTCTCCCTCTTCTCTGGAGTTGATTGTTATACTTGGCACAAGAATCTACTCAGGAGGTCTGAAGTGGCTGCAGGGGTCCCACAAACAAGTGTGACTGTAGACCTCTTATTTTACACACTACTAAGGGGATACCTGTTTAATCACATAGAAGCACAGAAGTGTGACACCTGTCCTTGTGGGAAAACGTGACCACTCACGCCTGACCAGCCCAGTATCTCCTGCCTTTGTTGTGGTCCCATTTCGCTGGGCTACCATTGCCAGCCAGGTTCTTCAATTCCCACTCACCCACCTGACCCCGGGGACGAAGAACTTTCCAGGTTAATAATGATGCTTGATTAATGCTTGTGTACTCAGCACAGACCCTAGTGCATAAACAATAAGTGAATGCTTGAATTGACCCATGATAAATTAATTTATATGGGCAACTATACCCAAGATACCATCGATTTCTCCTTCTCACGTACGGTTCACCACACGTGATTTTTTTCCCCCTCATTCAACAAATACTTAGGAGGAACTAGAAATACCATGGTGAGCAAGGCAGGAAGCTCCTGCTAGGACGTGAGATGCCAAAGTCATCGCCAGTGTCTGTCATGTGTGGAGGTGCACCAGAGCATAAGCACGGGGTGTTGTGGTCACTCCTAAGTTTGCTCTGGGCTCATCAGTCACCCTATCAGACCTGTGCCATTATGCTCTGTCCTAGTCACAGTGGCCCCAAGGGACATGGCCACTCTACACTCAGCTCAGATACAGAAAACATATGTCTTCTCTTTGTCTCCCAACAGGAATGAAGCAGAGGCTGGGTCGTGTGTGTGTGTGTGTGTGTGTGTGTGTGTGTGTGTGTGTCTGTCTTTGCACTGTTTCATAGAATCCCCCTCAAATTATTATTCCCCTCCCTCCTCGCCTCCCTCCCATGGGAATAGCAGAAGATGCCAATTTTATACTGATTCCGGATGCAAAGTCTGTTCTGTCTGACCTCACTGATTCCCGGGGGACATGTAAAGACCTGTGAAATATGCGGAGCTCATAAATCAAGTCTGGCTACATTTCTGCAAATGCTCCAGTTCGAGGGAGAGTCCAACTGCACTAACAAAGCCCCCAAGCGTCCCCGTCTCCCTAGCCGTTCTGCGCCAGCTGACGCCCCGGGTCCGTGGCTGCTGGCTGCCTGGAGCAGGGGTCCAGCTCTTGCTGTCCCCATATCCCCTCTGACCCAGCCCAGGCAAGCTGAAGGGAAATGAAAGGTCAGTTCTTGACCTCTTGTCTGCTGTCTCAGGCCCTCTGGAGGGAAGAAATCCTGTGAATGTCCTTCCCTTGCCAGCACCTAAGGAGATGGGCCGAAGATCCTTCCCCAGGCACTCTCCTCTGTGTCCAAGAGAAATAAGAGCCTCTGGGTGGCTATGGGCTCCTTGGACACCCATGGCATGTGATGCCACTGGAGGGCACCCTCTGAAGTTGTGTGAGCTCTGTGTCTCACCCTGACACAGCGCCCCCCCCCCCACAAGAGCATACCCCTGTAGAAAGACCAACAGAGGTAGGGCTCCATTCAACACTCACTATGCACCAGTGTGCCAACATAATGCTGAGTGTGCAGTACACACAGTGACCATCTTGGCCATGGTGGTCATCATAGTTCCCTCTTGACACCCAGTACAATGTGAGAAACCACATTGTGCTTTAGTTAAGTGAGGGATGAGAGACCAGCGTGGTAAGAAAAGCGACGCCCCTCACATGCCTATGTTCAGTAGCAGCCATACCATGCATTCGTTCATACGACAGTCACTGAGGGTTCACTTGATTCTACACGGTGGACACACAGTGGACACTGGTACAGTGCCCACACTCCAGGAATCCCCCTCTCTAGGCACTCCACTCACATCCCAAGCCTCCTGTCATGCCATAAAGTGTGAAAGATAGAATCCAGGCACACCCCAAGACTGTGGGAAGCACTGGCCTTCTGTCTCTAACTTGAGCCCAAGTTATGGCTGCTATGGGGAAGATGTCTGATGAGGCTCAGCCCACAGCCTGGGGTCTATCTGTCCAGACAAGGTGGCAGCCAGAGAGAGAGAGGACAAAGCCACCTGAGTTGCACTCTGGCACCTCAAAAGCTACAAGGACCCCAGAGGAGGTTCAAAAGCCCCTTCAACAGGGACTGCTCATAGACAGGGAGAGCTGGAATGTCTTGCCTAGAAACAGTCAATGGACAGACCACATGCACGAGAGGTCTGATAAGATGATGTCACCTAGTGAGGCCGGTGCCATCTTAGTCTGTGTGGGTATACACTAGGATGTCCACACAATAACCAAATTGCCCATTGGTGCACTCACTTCTCAGAACACACCCCCATCTTAAGCGACACGCAACTGTATTCGTGTGTGATCAAAAACAAAGGGAGACCCTTCTTCCCCTTGCCCCTCAACTCTCCCCTCCAACCCTTCCCACCTAGGCTAAGCACCTGCCACATGTCTGACCAGGACAGATACTGATTAGCTGCAAAGCAGAGGTAGTGTCATTTTTATAGCATAAAGAACAATAGGTTCAAGGACTGTGGGAAGAGATGGTACATTGTTTAAAGGGTGCAGACTGGCCTATCAGACAGGCAACGTATCATTTACTAAACTTCAAAACAACCCACAAGAGCCAGGTGTGGTGGCACACACCTTTAATCCCAGCACTAGGGAGGCAGAGGTAAGAGGATCGCTGTGAGCTTGAGACCACCCTGAGACTATATAGTGAATTCCAGGTCAGCCTGGGCTAGAGTGAAACCCTACCTTGAAAACAAAAAAAAAAAGAAAAGAAAAGCCACAGGGTAAGATTGGCATCCCATTTTGAAGACAGGACACTCAGAAGACTGTGCCCCAGGGAAATGTGATGCCAAGTCTGGGTGACGCTAGTGTGCATGCTCCTCTCCAGCATCACACTACCTGCCACTGCTCCCTGGCACAGTAAGTCACTGGTGTCAGCTTCTTCAAGAAATGAAGGGCCCCTTTTCTTTTCCCTACAGGAGGAATTATAACTTGGGCCTCTCAGATGTCATCGCCATGAAGCTGTTCTGTGGGGTTATAAATATGATTCCTAGGGGCTGTAGAGATGACTCAGTGGTTAAGGCACTTGCTTGCAAAGCCTAATGGCCTAGGTTTTATTCCCCAGTGCCCACATAAACCAGGTGCACACAGTGCATCTGGAGCTCATTTGTAGTGGCTAGAGGCAGCCCATTCTCTCTCTCTCCTTACAAATAAATGTTTTCAAATATGATTCCTAATTTTTTTGGTCTTGAAGCAGGGTCTCACTCTAGCCCAGGCTGACCTGGAACTCCCTGTGTAGCTCAGGCTGGGCTGCAACTCACAGTGATCCTTCTACTTCAGTGTCCCAAGTGCTGGCATTAAAGCATGTGCCAGCACACCAGCCTGACCCCCAGTGCTCTGACTTCATGCATGAAACAAGAATCCTGCATTCACATGACATTTTCACTTCTTTGCTTCCTGTATTCCACAGTCCAGACACCTCCCATGCCGCTGTTTCTTGCATCAGGACTAGCATGCAGGTGGGAGCTGCTGATGCCCTGTGGACGCCATGCACACAAGCAAAGGCGAACCATCAAGGATGGATGTGGAACAGCGACATGACATCCAGACGTGCATGGCTGATTCGGTTCTACAGTGTGCCAATGAGACGGCCCAGGAGCCAGAGCATGTGTGAAAAGAAATCTATGACTAGCCTGAACAAGAAAAGAGGAGGTGAACTTGGTCACCCTCTTTCACCTCATCACAGCGCTGCGCCCCTGTCATCCCAGCTATATGAAAGGCCGAGGTGGAAGGATTGCTTGAACTCCACTTACGATCAGCCTGGACAATGTAGCAAGGACCCCATCTCTAACACGTACCTCCCGCTAATTGCAAAAGCATCGGTTCAGTGGCCTCTGTGGTTCTGGAAGGTAACTGTGACCTCCGGTCCTCCAGCAGGTGCTCTGTAGAGACCTGGCATCACACCCGCCCTTGCCAGAGCCCTCAGGAGCAGAGCTGGATCCACACTTCATCCCTCCCCTTACAACACTGCTTGCTTTTTACACACAACTGGCTAATTCTGGAGTAGAACATAATTCAAAGAAACATGACCAGACCAGGGAACATAAGACGAGAGCCAAGAAAAACTTGTAGGTCATTGAGAAAATTGCCATGCCAGGCACTGGGGAAGTGACCTACTGCACAAAAGCACCAAGGGCTGGTCATGTCCCAACAGAACAGCCCCACACAGCTCAGGAGGCCAGGCAGAGCACCATGCCTCACCACTACCTGACCAGGGCTGATTACCACAGTGTGCAGGGAGGCGCTTTTGTCCCAGCAGAGAGCTCACTGGTTAAAATTCACAAGTAGAAAAGAGTTACATTGCTCCAGCAATCCAGGTGAGAAAGAGTTAACAGAATCCAGACAGTCTGGACACAAAAATTATGTTCCCTAAAGACTGGGAAGGAAGATTTAGAATAGTAGAACATTCTGAAGTTAGAGGGGTCCTGAGAAAGCATCTGGGCCAGGAAATTTTGTGTGTGTGCCATGAACCTGTCTTGCATGGTTGAACCCCCCCTTCTCAGGGATTACAAAGGAAGCCTCATACACTGAAAAACAGCGATCAAAATGTCTTAAAAGACAGATGTGGGGCTGGAGAGATGGCTTAGCAGTTAAGACGCTTGTTGGCAAAGCCAAAGGACCCAGGTTCAATTCCCCAGGATCCATGTAACCCAGATGCACAAGGTGACACATGCATCTGGAGTTCATTTGCAGTGGCTAGAGGCCCTGGCATCCCCATTCACTCTATCTGCCTGCCTGCCTGCGCCCCTCTCTCTCCCTCGCTTGCTCGCTCACTCGCTCACTCTCTGCTTCATTCTCTCTCAAATAAATAAGGATAAAATATTTTTTAAAAAGACAGATGTGTGATATAGTTCTACATATACTTCTTTTTTAAAAATATTGATTTGCAAGAAAGAATGAGAGGAGAGAGAGAGAGAGAGAGAGAGGAGGGAGGGAGAGAAAGAGTAGGGGCACTTCAGGGCCTCCTGTCTCTGCAAACAAACTCTAGACACAAGCACCACTTTGTGTATCTGGCTTTACCTGGTTACTAGGACTCAAACCCAGGCCTTTGCAAGCAAGTACCTATAACCTCTGAGCCATCTCCCAGCCCTACATATACCTCTTTATGAGTGTATTAATAAATTTATACAGCAGATCTAATATTGTCTACATTATTTTTCTTTTTTTCTTTTTTCTTTCTTTTTTTTTTTTTGATTTTTGAGGTAGGGTCTCACTCTAGCTCAAACTGACCTGGAATTCACTATGTAGTCTCAGGGTGGCCTCGAACTCACGGCAATCCTCCTACCTCTGCCTCCTGAGTGCTGGGATTAAAGGCGTGCTCCACCACACCCGGCTTATTGTCGACATTTTTAAAGTACTGAAAAGTATGACTAAGATTTTATAAGCAGTTCAAAGTAATTGCCACATCTATAATGAAATGTGCCTGGTTCTCTTATTGATAAGAGCGCAGGACTGCCTATGAATTCATGTTGCCTACATAATAGACAATAATAACTTTCCAATTAGAAGTTAGTGGGAAAACAATGAAAATTGAGCCATTGACTTAAATGTACAGACTCTAGATTGAGACACTCAATATAATACCATCCCTTATTACTATTTTTTTTTTTTTTTTTTTACAAATAACACTTAGGTCAGAGCAGCCAAGTGACTCTTTTTAAATATATATATATATATACACACACACACATATATATATACATATATATATACATATATATATACATATATATATACATATATATACATATATATATATATACATATATATATACACACACTATTATTTGCAAGCAGGGAGGGGAGTAGAATGGGCTCACCAGGGCCTATAGCTCCTCCAAGTGAATTCCAGATGCATGCGCCACTTTGTGCATCTGGCTTTACATGGACACTAGGGATTTGAATCTGGGCCTTAGCCACCAAACCATCTCTCCAACCCCCAAGTGACGTTCTTAATGCCTCACAGATAGTAAGTACTAAATCTGGGGTCAAGGTCCAGTTCTTACAGATATCTTAAATGTTCACTTTACCTCTGTAGCATACTGCCTCAATGTAGGCTTCAAAATGACTCTGTTTTGGGTTTTTGTTTTTAAACACAATAATATATTCTAATGAAGTCAAGTAATATGGTAATCAAATCTTTAAATCATATTTCTCTGTCCTTAAATGAATAGTTGAGGAAACTCAGCCTTCCCCAACCCCTGCCAGACCTCTTAAGGCAGAATCTGCATTTCCCGTTGGACAACATCCCAGAATCCCTTCTCTGCTGAGAGCTCCATGGAAGCTCAAGCTTCCCAGCTCCTACTGCTATCACCTGTCAGGACCTCAACGCTCAGCCTCCAGATACACTCGTCAAGCTGTTTCCCAAGGGAGAGAACAAGCAGTAACAGAATAGGACCAAGGGTTCTGAAGGCCCAGTAATGGCACAGGAGATGTCAACAGGAATGGTAAGATCTGGACTGGAGATGGCTCAGCGGTTAAGGCACTTGCCTGTGAAGCCTAAGGACCCAAGTTCAATTCCCCCCAGGACCCACATAGGCCAGATGCACAAGGTGGCACGTGCCTATGGAGTTCATTTGCAGTGGCTAGAGGCCCTGGCGTGCCAGTTCTCTTTCTCTGTCTGCCTTTCTTGCTTGCTCACTCGCGCTAACAAAAAAAAAAAAAAAAAAAAAAAAAAAAATCACTCTAGTCCAAGCTGACCTGGAATTCACAATGTAGTCTCAGGGTAGCCTTGAACTCATGGCAATCCTCCTACCTCTACCTCCTGAGTGCTGGGATCTAACAAAATATTTTTTTAATTTTTTTGTTCATTTTTATTTATTTATTTGAGAGTGACAGAGACAGAAAGAGGCAGAGAGAGAGAGAATGGGCGTGCCAGGGCTTCCAGCCACTGCAAATGAACTCCAGATGCGTGTGCCCCCTTGTGCATCTGGCTAACGTGGGTCCTGGAGAATCAAGCCTCGAACCAGGGTCCTTAGGCTTCACAGGCATGTGCTTAACCACCAAGCCATCTCTCCAGCCCTAACAAAATATTTTTAAATAATATTTTTAATATATTTTATTGGTTAGAGAGAGAGAATGGGCACACCAGGGCCTCCAGCCATTGCAAACGAACTCCAGACGCATGCGCCCCCTTGTGCATCTGGCTTACATGAGTCCTGGGTCCTGGGTCCTGGGGAATCAAACCAAGGTCCTTTGGCTTTGTAGACAAATGCCTTAGCCACTAAGCCATCTCTCCAGCCCCAAAATACTTTTTTTTTAAAGGAGGAATGCTAAGATTTGAAATCATGACACCAATCATGATAATAAGTTATGAAGCCCTTGCCCTGAGCCAGTTTCTGGATTAGACAACGCACATGCCTCAGCCGTGTTCCCGCTGTTCACAGCTGGTAAAACAGAGGTCCAGAGAGATAGTAACTTGCCCAGCACGTCAGCCTGTGATGGGAAGAGACTGACACAGATAGAGAAAAGTGGGTGGGGGCACACAAGCTCACAGGGGTAGTTCAAGGACAGCTGGGGAGAGCCAACTGTGGTGCACCTGTCTCCAGCCTACATCAGAGTCCCCTCTCCAGGCCCACTTCAACCTCAGGTTCTCAGCAGCTAAGGAGCCCTCCACTCTCACCCCCTCCCCGCCCCCCAGTGTCAGCCTGATGCCTGGGTCTCAAATTACAGCCCAGGCTGGAAGCCTTTATGAAGCATGCACTAGTCAGGTAAGCTTGATAAACATAGGGGTGCATTTGTCTGGAGTTCATTTGCAGTGGCCAGAGACCCTAGTGTACCCATTCTCTCTCTCTCAAATAAAAAAAAAAAAATTAAAAATGGAGGGAAAAAAAGTGAAGACCACCCGCTCCCTCATTTGTGCTAACCACAGACCTGCCACCCTGCGGCGGTTTCCACGTGCTCTCGGGGTGTCTTAGCCTCTGGGAGCGCAGGCCACAGCGGGCTGACTTCCCGCGGCTTTTTTTCACAACTTAAATAAACCGAGCGCCGCTGGCATCTCAAGCACATTCTGACTTAAGTCGTCCCCTGAAAAGCTCCGAAGGCCTACATAGTGGGTGTGGTCAAATTCAGTTTGGGGCCATTTTAAGGTTTTTTTTTTTTTCCTTTTATAAATAGTGCTTTATTTCTTTTTTATTTTATAAAATAAACTTATTTAAAATTTTACATAAAAAGTATAGAATGTTTCACAAATTGTGTGTCATCTTTGCATAGGGGCCATGCTAATCTTGTCTGCATTATTCCAGTACTGAAGTGAGTACCATTTTTTTTAATATGACCCATTAGAATTTGGTCAGTAACTACTTTTTTTTATTTTGATTTTGTTTATTTGAGAGAAAGTGAGAAAGAGGCAGATATATATAAAGAGAATGGGCTCACCAGGGCCTCCAACCACTGCAAACAAACTCCAGATGCATGTGCCACCTTGTGCATCTGACTTATGTGGATCCTTGAATCTGGGTCCTTTGGCTTTGCAGGCAAACATCTTAACCACTAAGCCATCCCTCCAGCCTGTGAGCACCATTTTTTAAGGTTTCTGAAGTAGTGGGTAATTTTCAGACTCTCTAGATCGAGGTACGCGTTATCATTTCAAGACCCTACCAGTCTCCTCTGAATTTTTCCCAATTAACATTTGGTGTGTGACACCCCATGAGAAGTCTGGGCAAAGCGTTTTCATGTTTGTTCGTTTATGAGACAGGCATTGTCATACCCATTTTACAGATGAGGAAATGAAGCCCCAGGCCTCAAAGGTAGGAAATAGCCAAACCAAGGTGAAAATGTTCTGAGCTCCAGGTTCTACACACCCAAGACCTCATTTTGTACCATCTTAGCCACTCAGGCCTCGTCTGCTAGGTATATAGTTTCTAACATCCCTTCCTTGACCACAAGCCCCTGGGTTGTCCTCCTTTGTGCCTAGGCCAGAACCTGGCACCAGCAAGGTACTCTGAACATGGCTGACTAAACGCTGGCTGGCTGTCAGGAAAAATAACTCAAGAGAAAGCCTCAAGCCAACTCCATCTGTCTTCCACAAGGATCTGGATGTGTTGTTCTCTGCTTGTGTGAGTGCCCTGGTCAACAAACTCCCAGACCAGTCCAGAAAATCATTATGTTCCTTGCAATCAATCCCATGAATGGCCCGAATTCCAGCAATCCCCTGGTGGAGCACAGCTCTGGTAGAACAGCTTTCCCAGCTGGAAAACACATCGCGAGCCTTAGTGACTGGTGGAGTCCCTGGTCTGCCACTGAGCCAAGTTGATTAGCAAAGCCAGGACTTGGACTGTCTACCCAGAGAGATACCGCAGTGATTCAAAAGTGATAAACATACAAAGGTGAGTGGCAGCCACCTTTAGGGATCTGGAACTCAGAGGGAGCAGCATGCCATGAGAAAAAAAAAAGGTTCCAGAATGGGGGTCCAAATGTGGGGTGCACCAGCGTTGAGCTGAAGCTTCCCTACCCTTGCATTTCAGTTCTGTGCTATTGGCCCCACACCACTTTCTCCCAGATGGCTCTTGGCGGGCTCAGAACTCTTTGTGTGTTGTTTGATTTTGCTTTAATCTGAGCCCTGGTTGGTGACGCTCCCCTCCAGCAGCCCTCTCCTCCTTGCCAGTTAACCCTATCTGATTGGCTGCCCATCCAGAGCGTCTGGGTGCCAGATCTCCCAAGAGTGGAGGATCTGGGTGACACACTCCAATCGGCCATGAGTCCCCACAGTCTCGCGGAGCTGATGATACCTCAAGCCGAGCTGCCAGTTTTCTCAGTGACACAAAACGAAATTGGCTCATGGTCTGCAGCTCTTAGGTCACTATGTCCTCCGTCTGCAAAAAGTACCCTGAAGTGATTCAGATTTACAGCCAGGGGCTCATGGACTCAAACCCGTGGCCAAACTTTGTTCCAGAACAAACAAGATTTAGTCACCTCTGAAGTGGAATCCAAAATGAAGAAACTGGGAAGGAAGCTCAGAGGTACCCGGGACACAGGGCTCAGCTCAGCCTACGGGAACAGGGCACTGGCTCATCTGAACACAAGGGAGAAGAAAGCTTTGCTGAAAATGGGTCCAAAATGAAAGAGCAAAGCAACGTGAACAGTGACGCCCGTCGTCTTCCTTAAGGCGATTCTCTCGCTGTAAGAAATCGATGGTGGAGAGGGTGGAAGACCAAAGATGCTACCCCTAAAGCAGCTTGTCAAACATGTCCCACCAGCACCGAGCCAAGTCTCTGGATGACTCCTGCCTTGCAGAATAATAAAGGGGATGAAAAAGTGGGCTATACATCTCCGCAGAAATGCCATCAGAAAAACCCCAAATGCAGGAACGTTCCAGACAAACATCGCGGTGTCATCTACGAAAAGGGGAACTGGCTCAGTGAGTCACGCACTTTCCACTCAAGCTGAAGTACCTGTGTTCAGTTTCCCAGACTCCGTGTAAAGAGTTGGAAGCCACGGCAAGCTTCTGTAATCCCGGCATGCTGGTGCTGGTAGGGAGACGGGAGGCAGAGCTGGAGAATTTCCAGAAAGCTCGTGGTAAGGCCAGCAGGAGACTATAGCACAGGGAGAATCCAGAGAGGGAAGCCCTGCCTCAAAGTGAGGTGGAAGGGCAAGGGTGACCAGAAAGACTGTACGCACATGAACATGCACATTCACACACATGCACACACAGAGAAATGTTTTAAAATAAATGTTCTTAAAGTGGCAAGGGAAACAAGAGAGGGCTCAACAGCTGAGGCAATTAGGAGATTGTGTTTAGATCTGACTCAAGCCATGTAATGGGGAGAGGCATTTCTGAGACAGCTGAGAAAACCTGAACACTTACTGGAAATTCCATGGGAAAGGGTTCTTGTTGATTATCATATATATATATATATATATATATATATATATATATATATATATATATAGCTGGAGGGATGGCTTAGTGGTTAAGGCACTTGCCTGCAAAGCCAAAGGACCCAGGTTCAATTCCTTAGGACCCACATAAGCCAGCTGCACAAGGGGGTGCATGCATCTGGAGTTCATTTGCAGGGGCTGGAGGCCCTGGCATGTCCCATATTCATTCTCTCTCTCTCTCTCTCTCTCTCTCTCTCATATAAAAAATAAAATGAGATCTGGGCGTGGTGGCGCACACCTTTAATCCCAGGAGGCAGAGGTAGGAGTATCACCATGAGTTTGAGGCCACCCTGAGACTACATGGTGAATTCCAGGTCAGCCTGGACTAGTGTGAGACCCAACCTCGAAAAACCAAAAATAAATAAATAATATAAAATGATACATTAACATTTTTATTTGACAAAAGAAAGAAAGAAAGGAGAGAGAATGGGTGAGCCAGTGTCTCCAGCCACTGCAAACAAACTCCAGATTCATACGCTACTTTGTGCATCTGGCTTTCCAGCCCTTTGTTGGATCTTGTAGGTTTGATAATGTACTATGGGTTCTTAAGGGAGACCTTTGGGTTTTGCTTTTGTGGTCATTTTATAATTAATCTTGACCTTTTTGAGATCATTCTGTAATATTTAAGGATAAAATGGTTATGTCTCTGGTATTTGCTTTAAGTTACAGGATTAAGTGTAAGGTAAAACAGAGATTGTGCCACCTGACCTTGGTAACCAGGCCATGTGTGTTCTCTCTACTTTGTCCAATTTCAAAATTTTACAGAATAAAAATTTTCATCAAAAAAGAAGTTGGGGGCTGGAGAAATGGTTTAGCGGTTAAGCACTTGCCTGTGAAGCCTAAGGACCCCGGTTCGGGGCTCGATTCCCCAGGACCCACGTTAGCCAGATGCACAAGGGGGCGCATGCATCTGGAGTTCGTTTGCAGTGGCTGGAGGCCCTGGCATGCCCATTCTCTCTCTCTCTCTATCTGCCTCTTTCTCTCTGTCTGTCCCTCTCAAATAAATAAATAAAAATTAAAAAAAAAAAGAAGTTGGACTAGGGGCTGGAGAGATAGCCCAGCGGTTAAGGCACTTGCTTGCTAAGCCCGAAGGACTGGGTTCAGTTCCTCAGTACCCACGTAAAGCCAGATGCACATGTGTCTGGAGGGCGTTTGCAGTGACAGGAGGCCCTCGTACTCTGCCTTTCTCACTGTCTCGCACACACTGTCTCGCACTCTTTCTCCTTGCAAATAAATAAATAAAAATATTTTTTTAAAGTTGGGCTGAAGAGATTGTTCAGCAGTTAAAGACATTTGCTTGCAGAGCCTGATAGCCTGGGTTCAATTCCCCAGTACTCAAGTAAAGCCAAATGTACAAAATAGCACATGTGTCTGAAGTCTATCTGCAGTGGCAGGAAATCCTACAATGCTTATACTCACTCTTTCTCTGACTCTGTCTCTCTCTTTCATAAATAAATAAATGAATCTAAAAAAACAAAATAGGAGGCTAGAGAGATGGCTTAGCAGTTAAGCGCTTGCCTGTGAAGCCTAAGGACCCCGGTTTGAGGCTCGATTCCCCAGGACCCACGTTAGCCAGATGCACAAGGGGGCGCATGCGTCTGGAGTTCGTTTGCGTGGCTGGAGGCCCGGGCGCATCCTGATCCCCTCCTCCTGCATTCCCTCCTTCCCCCCCCCCTCTCTCTCTCCCCACCCCCCCCCCTCTTCTCTCCTCCCCCCCCTCTCCCCCCCTCTCTCTCTCTCTCCCCCCCCCTCTCCTTCTCTCCCCCCCCCCTCTCTCTCTCTCTCCCCCCCCTCTCTCTCTCCTCCCCCCCCCTCTCCCCCTCTCCCCCCCTCTCTCTCTCTCCCCCCCCCCCCTCTCCTCCCCTCTCCCCCCCCCTCTCTCTCCTCCCTCCCCCCCTCTCTCTCTCCCTCTCTCCCCCCCCCTCTCTCTCTCTCTCTCTCCCCCCCCTCTCTCTTCTCCCTCTCCTCCTCCCCCTCCCTCCCCCTCTCTCTCCCCCCCCCCTCTCCTTTCCTCCCCCCCCCCTCTCTCTCTCTCCCCCCCTCTCTCTCTCCCCCCCCTCTCTCTCCCCCCCCCCTCTCTCTCTCCCCCCCCCCTCTCTCTCTCCCCCCCCTCTCTCTCCCCCCCCCTCTCTCTCTCCCCCCCCTCTCTCTCTCCCCCCCCCTCTCTCTCCCCCCCCCTCTCTCTCCCCCCCCCTCTCTCCCCCCCCCTCTCTCTCCCCCCCCCCCTCTCTCTCTCTCTCCCCCCCTCTCTCTCCCTCCCCCCCCTCTCTCTCTCCTCTCCCCCCCCTCTCTCTCTCCCCCCCTCTCTCTCCCCCTCTTTCTCTGCCAAATAAATAAATAATTTTAAAAAATAGGGACAGGGAGGTGAATCAGCAGTGAAGGGTACTTGCTTATAAGATCTGCTGGCCCAGGTTTGATTCCTCAGTCCCCAGATACACAAAGTGGCATGTGTCTGGAGGTTTTTTGCAGTGGCAAGAGATCCTGTTATACCCATTCATTCTCTCTCTCTTTCTCATAAATAAATATATAAATAAGTAAAAAAGAAATATTTTAATTTAAAAAGACAAAGAAGAGGAGCTAGGGTGATGGCTCAGTGGGTAAGGGCACTTGCTGTGCAAGCATGAGGGCTGAGTTTGATGCCCCAGAGCTCATGGGAAAAGCCAGGATTGGCCATAGGTACCTATAACCCCAGTGCTGGGGGTGGTGAAGACAGAGGAATCATAGAGACTTACTAGTCAGCCAGTCTGATGGAGGGATGGGGGTCATTCCAGGTTCAGTGAGAGACTCCATCTCATGGAAACAAGACAAAAGAGTCATACAGATGAGGCTGGAGAGATGACTTAACAGTTAAGGCACTTGCCTACAAAGCCAAAGGACCCAGGTTCAATTCCCCAGGACCCATGTAAGCCAGATACACAAGGGGCACATGAGTCTGGAGTTTGTTTGCAATGGCTACAGGCCCTGGCATACCCATTCTCTCTCTCTACCTCTCTCTGCTTGCAAATAAATAAATAAAATAAAACAAAAAAGCCAGAAGCTGCTTGGCATGGTGTGGTGACCCTACATCGAAAAGCCAAAAAAAAATTTTTTTTTAAGAGTCATAGAGATGAACACTGGATGGTCCCCTCTACTTTTACACATGTGCATTTAGACATGTGCATCTGCACACATACATGCACGTGAACAGACATCACACATGCATGCACCATACACATACCAAAAAAAAGGAAAAAGGAAAGAAATGAAAACAGAGTTCTGGGAGATGGTTCATTTAGTAAAGTGCTTGCCACACAAGCATGAGTTTGGACCACCAACACCAATGTAAAAACCACTGGTATGTGTCTCTAATCCCTTTGCTGGAGATGGAGACAGAAGCCCCAGGGCCTGCTCGACAGTCTAGTTCAATTGGTGAGCTCTCGCTTCAGTGAGAGATCTTGTCTCAAAAAAATAAAGTGGAAGCTGGGTGTGGTAGTGCACGCCTTTAATCCCAGAACTCAGGCAGAGGTAGGAGGATCATTGTGAGTTCAAGACCACCCTGAGACTACATAGTAAATTCCAGGCCAGAGCAAAAGCCTACCTCAAAAAAACCAAAACAATAAAAATAAAAAATAAAGTGGAAAGCAATTGAGGAAGATTCCTGACATTGATCTCTCCACACACACATGCACATGCAGTCTCTCTCTCTCTCTCTCTCTCTCTCTCTCTCACACACACACACACACACACACACACACACACAAGATCCTTGTTCTTAACACTGATTTTAAAAATATTTTTTTAGTTCATTTTTATTTGTTTGAGAGCGACAGAACTCCAGATGCGTGCACCCCCTTGTGCATCTGGCTAACGTGGGTCCTGGGGAATCGAGCCTCGAACCGGGGTCCTTAGGCTTCACAGGCAAGCACTTAAACGCTAAGCCATCTCTCCAGCCCTTAACATTGATTTTTGCACTGAATCTCTGAAAGCCCTTTAATAAACCTTTACGTCCCGAGCCCCAGTTTCCTTATCCAGAACCCAGTCTTTCAAGTTCTGGCTCAGCCTGCCTCACTTAGGGTTCTGAACTTCCTCTGCACTTTGATTTCCTCGTGGGCACACAGGAAGCGCCAGTTCTACCTTGCAGGAGGTGGTGAAGACCAAGTGCATTATTGTGTCACAGTCCTGCCACACAAGCATTCTGCCCAGGTTGCAAACGAATGCCTGGGGCTGCTGCTGGTCGTGCCGTTACTATGTGCTATCTTGATGGCGAAGAGATGCCATCCTTCTCTCCGAGCCACCAAAACTTCAGAAATGTCTCTTATTCTCACTGACCACACGCGCCTCATGACTGCTTCCTCTCAGAGTCACCCAGAGGAAACCCATTGTTCTGGGGATGGTCATTCTCCCCACTCCCCTGCCCACCTTTCCCAGCAACTTCCCTTCTCACTTCCTTACTCCCCTCTGCCAGCTGCTGCCTGGCTCCCCTTTGCCTGCTCCAAGCCCCTCCCTCCTACCCCAGCTCCCCCAGAGCATCAGTCAGAAAAAGCTGCCCTTCCCATGCCTTCTCCTGCTCCGGCCCCCTGACGCCACCTCTCACAATGCCAACAGGGACCTCAGAGAGGGCCCATTTGAAATTCCTGGTAAGTCAGGAAATGGTGGGGTGGGGTGAAGGGAAGTCAAAAAGAACTCAGGACTTATGAATGCATAATACTGGACTTTGGAAATGGGCAGGCGTGGTGCCAGTCCTCCCTGGGGTTCCCAGATTGTACTAGACTTACAAAAGGACCATTATTAAGGCTCGACATGTCTATGCAACAGGTTCAGAGCCACAAATGGGTTGACATCACAGGGATCAGAAGATGAATGGATTTCCCAACCCCTAACCCTCATTGTCGAAGGCCTTCAGACCCTGGAAAGACGTATGTGAGAGGGAAAAGGATTCTCGTGGAGCTTCAAGACAGTTCACAGTTGTTCCACAGAAGGGGTCCCAAGAACTGCCTACACTATGGCTAGCTGAGGTCCCCAAGCCTTCAGTGCCTCCATACTGTCATCAGACCCCCTTCCTCGCCACCACAGATGCACACATAGGAACTGATCGTTTTGCTTATCTTTCTTCCCACCCCTGTGATGTCCTAGGAGAGTAGCATCCCCCTCCTCCACTTTCTTAGGGGTAATTTCTTTTCTAGCAGACGGGAGAGGTCACAGCATCTACTTAGGAGACTGTAGATTGGTGGTCAGGACAGCTGGCCTCATATTCTACCTGTGCAGGCTTAAGTTATCAGAATCTATATTTGCCTTTCCATAAAATGAGAAGTTGCAGTTAAAAATTGTTTCAAAAGTCCCTTCTAGAGGTGGCGGAAGGAATGTAAGAGCCAAAAGAAGGGGAGGAGTGCTCATAACACTGTCTTCCAGACACAAAGTGGCCTTGATATCCACGGTGACTCACAGTGGCTGATGCCACCTACACAAGACCTGCACAGTAGGAGGGGAAAATGATGACATCAAAATAGGAGAAAGAACTGATTGGAAAGAAAGGATTCAGGGGAGGGTGGATTTGCAGGGGAGAAACTGGTGGTAGTGGGAGGAGATTAAGACCATGGTATAATGGAAGTTGTCAATAAAAAGTTTAAAAAATCCATTCCAGTTACATTGGCCTGTTATTGTGCTGCATATCATAATGAAGTATGATGTAATCCTTGTTCTAAAGCTGAGGGACATGTATCTAGACTGGGTCTCACACTCCTTTCCCTGGCATATGCTCAAACTAAACCTCAACCAACACATATACACACGTGTACATCCTTTGATTCCGGTGAGAACGCAGGAGTTTGGGTTCAGTTGTATCCAATCTTCCCTCCTAACTCTCAAGGACATTTGTTTGCATATCATTTACATATATTCAAATGGAATGCATACTCATTCACATGAACATATAGACAGCATTATAAAAAATCAACACAGTCTGTCTAAATGTTGGGTACAACCCAACACTCCAGAGCCTTGAAAACCACAAAAACCTCGCTAAGTAGGGCTAGCGAGTTGGCTTAGCAGTTAAGGTACTTGCTTGAGAAGCCTAAGGACTTGGGTTCAATTCCACAGGACCCACATAAGCCAGATGCAGAAGGTGGTGCATGTGTCTGGAGTTCATTTGCAGTGGCTGGTGGCTCTGGCATGCCCATCCTCTTTCTCTAGTTCTATCTGCCTCTCTCTCTCTCTCTCTCTCTCTCTCTCTCTCAATTATTTATTTTTTTAAAACCCACTAAGTACACTAATGGTCTCCCACACTTTGAGACTATTAGAAGGAAATATTAAAATTTCATTTCACACATGTTTTATGATGTCCTTTTATATTTCTAGTTCTTGTGTGTGCTTTATATTTCTCAAACCACATACGTATAATAGGACACTCATGTCACGAGTAAACATGCCTTAAAGGGGGGAAACCAAGCTCAAAAAAGAGTTGCAGAGAGAGTCAAAAGAGCCTTCATTCTCTCTAGATCCTCCCCCACAGCTAGAGATGGTACATGGATCTGGTCTCACCCCAGTCAAGCAGGACCCCGGGCAACTCTCCTCCAAGATAATGCCGGTCAGTGGAACCCGAGGCTCTCCAGGGCACTGGTCACACCTGTTGCCAGCTCCACTGGGGTTCATGGTGTAGGCTGTCCACTTTTACCCAGGGTTCCCATTTGCAAGGCCCCTTTTAGCCATGAGAACACAGGTTCGCCCCGATGGAATGCGCTTGCTGCTGTAGCATGGCTGACTGCAGCGTGCATGCTCCTCTCAATGCCTGCCCAGGCTGCAGCTTCGCCCGACATCACCCACTGAGTCTGACCAGACAGGTTGCTATGTAATTGGGAATATGTGAGTCTGATCATGAAAGAGAAAGAAAAGGAAGGAAGGAAAGGAAGAGGAGAGGAGGGGAGGAGGAGAGAAGAGGACATAGAAGGAGGGAAGGTAAGGGAAGAGAAAAAGCAAATTGGCTTTCTAGATTGAAAAGGGCCAGTTCAGCCGGGCATGGTGGCGCACGCCTTTAATCCCAGCACTCGAGAAGCAGAGGTAGGAGGATCGCCATGAGTTTGAGGCCACCCTGAGACTACAGAGTGATTTCCAGGTCAGCCTGAGCTAGAGTGAGACCCTACCTCGAAAAAAGCAAAAAAAAAAAAAAAAACTCCCAAGGTAGGAAGGAACCCAGAGATTGGCTGGAAGAGTGAATTGAGACATCTGTAGACAGCAGGTCATTGTTTGGCTGCACAGTGCCTGGCACAGCTTTTATTGGGGGAGACCCACGGGATTGGACAGTGCCCTCACCAAAGTGCAGGGAGGGCCAAGACAGGCGCCGGGCTACTCACCCACGCACTGATTGCCTTCGTCCATCTGGTACCCAAAGCGGCAGACAGCAGGTCTCGAAATCGTAGGGTAGTTTGAGGCTGGTACAGGCGGGGCGGCTGCTGGGTATGGACCCGAGTAGGGCGTGTTCGAGTAGGAATTCGAGTAGGGCCCCCGGTAAACTGGGTTGGTTCGGGGGATGCACAAATAGCCGCCGTTCTGGTTGACACACATCATGTCTCCGCGGCAGGCCTCCGGGATGGTTCTGCATTCATCGATATCTGCAAAGGCCACACCAAGGGGGATCTGTCACGGGTCCCCCAACCACACAGCCACACTGTGCCAACTCACCACAGGCATTACAGAGCTCTTAGACATTGGCTGAATTGAATCTAAATGGCCAGTGTCACCTGCACACCAGCCCTCAGAGTCCCACCGTTCCAACTATGAGCCCATCCATAGAAACTGGAACCATCACGGACTTCTGGCTTTTCTTTAGAAAACCCCACACTTTATTTCATTTATTTGATGTTATTTTAGTGAGTGTGTGTGTGTTTGTTCATGTGTGTAAGTGTGGGTATATGCGTGTCATGGTGAGTGTGTGAACATTCAGGTTAGTTCTCACCTTCTACCTCATTTTGAGACAGTTGCTCATTGGTCTCATCAGTGTTCATGAACTTCCAGAAGGTTCTGTCTCCTTCTCCGTTCTTGCTGTAGGCACACTGGGATTACAGAAGCCAACCACAGCTTCTGGATTTCATGCAGGGACCCGAGATCCAAACTCAGCTACTCAGAGTTGCACAGCAAGGGGCTCTCTCCACAGCCCCACAGCCCCACAGCCCCACAGCCCCACAGCCCCGGAGAGAATCGCACATTTGAAACCCAAGCAAATGCATGTGTATACGAATATATGTAGAGAGAGAGATAGGGGTGTGTGTGCATGCGCCAGGGCCTTCTGCCACTGAAAACAAACTCCAGATGCATGTGTTGCATTACATGGGTACTGGAGAATCAAACCCAGGCCACAAGCAAGTGCTTTTAACCGCTGAGTCATCTTCCCAGCCCAAACAAATATATTTTTTTTCATTGTGTATGAATACAGCAAATAAAAATGCCCTTGATTTGCTTAAAGAAAGTAAGAATAACAATGCACACAAACCAAACAGTGCTTGTGTGTGAATGTAAAACCATGTCAGGTACGCTGCTATACCCATACTCTCTCTACTCTGGAAACATGAATCATTTCCGCTTCCATTCCAAATACTAGCTGAGTAGGGGAGAAAGAGACCTTTGCATCAGAATGACAAGGCTTGGCTCAGAGGTAGTAACTTGCTAAGAAAGGAGAGCCTTACTTGAAAGTCAGTTCACACTGTGCCAGCAAACAGTGCCATGTCCATCCAGACTGGCTCATGTTGGAAGGAGAGTGGTGGTCTGTCTAGAAAACCCACCTTGTTAGAGAGGAGTCCAGGGAGGTCTCACTTCTGGCTCCAGTGGGCAGCAGACCTGGCTCTGTATGCTGGGCCCTGCCATCCGTTTGGGAGCCTGCTCTGTGTGGAACCAGAGGCTAGATCTGGGCAGGTTGCCCACCATGTCCTCTGAAAACCTTGCACCAACTCCCAGCTTGGGAAAGGGGAATGGCGAGGTTCAGAATGCAAGTCTGTTCTCCAGCTCTACAGGGCATCCCTGATCAAAGTGCTTTACCGTAAAGCCAAGAGACCCCAGGACAGAGTGGACTCGTCATTCTTTCAGACCATCTATCTCTCCTCTGGCTCTCAGCTGAGGTGACTCAAGGAGGACAAATGGGGCTGGAGAGATGGCTTAGTGGTTAAGCGCTTGCCTGTGAAGCCTAAGGACCCCGGTTCAAGGCTCAATTCCCCAGGACCCTACGTTAGCCAGATGCACAAGGTGCTGCACGCGTCTGGAGTTTGTAGTGGCTGGAGGCCCTGGTGCGCCCATTCTCTCTCTGCCTCTTTCTCCCTCTGTCTGTTTCTCTCAAATAAATAAATCAAAATAAACAAAAAAAGTTTTCAAAAAAGGAGGACAAATGATTTGACCTAAATCATATCAAATATAAAAACTACAAAAACATAACTATTTCCCCAATGTGGGGCCATGTAGAATAGGGGTCTGCCCTGTTCTTCACACTTCCTCCTCTTTGCCTATGCTCCTCTTTCCAGCTAGGTTGTGATTTCTCAGAATCCTGCTCATCCTTCAATACCCAATTCAAGTGTGACCTTCATCAGTCCTTATGTCCCTAGACATAAAGCAGCGCTTTCTCCTCTGCTGTTACAGGGCCCACTATGTTTACCTCCACTTGGACATGATCTTATACCACCACCATGTCACAACATTCACTGTGTCTAAGTCACTCTCCCACTATACGGCATGCTAAGAGAATACCCTACTGCAAGTATTTCCTCAAACCTGGTGATATGGCAAAGGGGAAGAAGAAACAGCTCATGCAATTCAAGTTGCTGATCAGCTGTCCTTGAAGGGGGACAGATTATCCAGGATTATGTACGGGTGCCCAATGTGACCCAGGAGTCCTTACAAGTAGAAGAGGCAGAAAGACTGGCCAAAGAGACGCCATGACCCACCGACTGACTGACTGACGGGAAGCGAAGGGACTTTTTTGAAGCATGACTGGCATTTGATCCAAAGTGTTGGCTTTGGAGCTGGGAGAGGGGTCCACCAGCCGAAGAATGTTAGCCTAGCTTCTGGAACCTGGGAAGGACCCTCAGCTGACAGCCCCCAACAAAACCACCTCAGACCTACAACTGCGAGAAGGTGCCTTCCACTACTCTCCCTCGTGATCCAGGAGCCACATCACCCCTTGAGCCTCTGGAAAGGAACACGGCCCTGCCACCACTTGGAGCTTAGCCTCAGAGACAGATGTCTCTGTGGGATTCTGTCCCACAGAGGCCTGGAATCCGAAATGTGTGCGCTGTGTGCATGTGGGAACTGGTGACAGCAGCTCTATGGAACAAAGTCACACAGAATGTTTGTTGAGGACAAGGATGGATTCTTTGATCCCTGAACAACAGCTGAGGAGGAACTGCCCTGAAGAGGGGCTGTCATGGAACTTGCCCACCCTAGCAAGGGCTCAGCAGTGCGTCTTACCTAAACACTGTCCTGTCTGGCGATCCAGGTCGAAGCCGTTGGTGCACTGTTGCTGTGGGGGAGGGGAGAGAAGAAAGAGGCCAGATCACCTCGCTGGGTTACTTCTTAGGCACTCTAAAAGCTTTCCAGCTGCATTTGCAGGAAATTTGGGAAATGGCATTGAGGAAAAAGACACATATAATACCAATACTTGGAGTGCCAAGCCCTATTTGTTTATAATTTTTTCTTAAATTATTCTTTAAAGACTTTCTTTTTTGATATTTTATATAAGAGAGAAGGAGAGAGAAAGAAAAAAAAAATAGGCTTGCCAGGGTCTCTAGCCACTGCAAACAAACTCCAGATGCATGCACCACCTTGTGCATTTGGCATAAGTGAGTACTGGAGAATTGAACTTGGGTCCTTAGGCTTTGTAGGCAAGTGCCTTAACTGCTAAGCCATCTCCCCAGCCCCCATTAAATTATTTTAAATGGTGGTGCTTTTTAAACTTCCTGTGTTGGGGCTACATGACAGCTCACTTTTACCAGTTGTAGTGGGCTTTTTTTGATTGTCGTTTTTAAAATATTTTTATTTATTTGCCAACAGAGAAAGAGTGAGAAAAGAGAAAGAGAGAATGGGTGCACCAAGGCCTCCATTCACTGCAAATAAACTCCAGATGCATGTATCGCTTTGTTCATCTGGCTTTATGTGGGTACTGGGGAATTGAACCCTGCTCCTTAGACTTTGTAGGAAAGTGCCTTGACCACTGAGCCATCTCTCCAGCCCTAAGGAGGGCTTTCTAATGCTCTAGTTATAGTGGCCACCTCTATTGGTCACAGTGTCACGCACCGCATCATCATCTCTCTTCTAGGAATGGGAAGCCAACTTCCAGAACCATCTCCTTCTCAGTGCCCAATACAGCATGAATCCTGTGCTCACCATGAAATCCTCATCCTGTTTGTAAAATAAAATCTGCATGGCAGCTGTAGTCCCCTTTCTAAGAAACGTGGGATTGGGCCTTTCTTCTCAGCAAGACAACTCTACAGAAAATGTCATGGCAGTCCCAAACAGCTGCAATGTCACATACAACTTGAGCTATAGCACTTTATGTACTTTTTAAAGTTTAGTTTTTTGTTTTATGTTGTCTTGTTTTGAGATAGGATCTCACTATATAGCCCAGGTTTGTCTTGAACTCATGATCCTCCTGCCTCTGCCTCCCAAGTGCTGAGAAGTCAGGTATGCCCACCACACCTGGCTATGAACTTTTCTCTTCTTTTCATCTTTCTTGAGAAAGGGGTTCATATAACACAGGATGACCTTGACCTCCTAAGTGTCCTGTCTCCACCTCCCCCAAATGCTCAGATTACAGCTGTGTACTACCACACCCAGCTCCACCTATGAATTTTTTTCAAAAACTGTACTAAGGACAATCCAAGGGGCCCTTTGGAAGTGCCTGGAGCCTGATATTTCATAGGAATGAACCCAGTGTCTAGGACTATGGGAGTTGTCCCTAGATTTCCCTCCAGCTTCGAGGTTAGGCTTCCCTGAGCTGTGGGGTTGATTTGAAGAAATGCTGAACTTGGCCTGGGCTCCTGAGGAGAGTTCAAAGCCTCAGAGCCTCAGGGTTAAAGTCACAGAACAGAAGATCCAGGAAACTGACCTAGAACCCAGGAGACTAGGTTCCAGCCCTACTCTCCAACTCACTGATGGACTGGGATAGATTCAGGCCACTGGTCTAGCTGGCTTCAAATTCCTGCTCAAGCCTCTGTTCACTGCATCACTTTCCCATGCCTCGGTTTCTCTATCTGTAAATTGTGGATGCTACTACTTCTAAGTTGTTGCAAAACTAAGTGCACACACACACACACACACACAATTACAGCCTAAGCCCAGTGAACACAATCCTATAACCGCTGTCCTCGCTGGACCTACATGTCTAAATCTATACCTCATGAGGCTGGGTTAGAAGATGACAACATCCAGACTGGAGAGATGGCTTAGCAGTTAAGGCGCTTGCCTGCAAAGCCAAAGGACCCAGGTTCCACTCCCCAGGACCCACGTAAGCCAGATGCACAAAGTGGTGCATGCATCTGGAGTCGTCATTTGCAGCAGCTGGAGGCCCTTCCTGGTGTACGCATTCTCTCTACCCCACCCCCACCTCTTTCTCTCTCCTTCTCCCAAATAAATAAAAAATAAAATATTTTTTTTTAAAAAGAAGATGCCAACATCTCTCCAACATCTAAAATTCTTTATTTTATCTGTTTCTCTATATTATTTATCTACCTATCTCTACCTTGCATGAGTGTACGCATGCATGTATGTATCTAGCTAGCTCTCTCAATATTTTTCAGCACTGGACATCAAATCCATAGTGTTGTGCATAATAGGCAAACATTCTAACACTGAGCTACACCCCAGCCCTGCTTCAAAACTCTTATCAGAAAGGAAAATACAACTCTCTCTCTCCTGCCTGCAGCCCTTTCTCCTGCTCAGAGATGGCGTTTTCTCTGCTTCCCCAAGCCCAGCACAGAGGGGACTCTGAGACATCCAGAGGGACCAGCCTACATTTCTCAGGGCTGGCACACGTGGTTCCAGTCTTTATGTGGCTTTACAAGGTCTGGAATGCCACAGCCTGAACCCGACTTCACCCATCCCCTTCACTCTCCCAGGGGACTTGGTTCAGGAGTATGCCACCCCCACCACCCACGTTTGGAGCTGAATTACCTTACACTGCACATGGCATGTTGGGCTGTTTAGGTAACCGTCACTTCCTCTCTCACCTCTTCCACTAGGAGGTATGTGTGTGGTCATACACATATACATGAGGGCCCTATGCACCGGGGTGGGGGGCACTGAAGATGAGGTGAGGCTCCTTGAGGAATACAAATGAAGCAGCATGATCTGATTTCAAAAGCCTAGGGCTGGGTGCTGGAGATAGGTTAGCAGTTAAGTGCTTGCCTGTGAAGCCTAAGGACCCAGGTTCGATTCCCCAGGACCCACATAAACCAAATGCATGAGGTGGCACATGTGTTTGGAGTTTGTTTGCAGTGGCTGGAGGCCCTAGAATACCCATTCTCTCTCTCTCTGCCTCTTTCTCTGTCTGTCACTCTCAAAAAAAAAAAAAAAAAACCAGGGTTGGGCTGGAGAGATGGCTCAGTGGTTAAGGCACTTGACTGCCAAACCTAATGGTTTGATTCCCCAGGATCCGCGTAAGCCAGATGCACAAGGTGGTGTATGCATCTGGAGTTTGTTTGCAGTGGCTAGAGGCCCCAGCATGTCCATTCTCTCTTTCCCTCTCTCTCTCTTCTCTATCTCTCTCTCTGCTTGCAAATAAATAAATGAATTTTTTAAAGCCTAAGATTGGGATCAGAATATTAAATTCTAGTTCCAGCCCTGCCACTCAGCCTCACAGAGCCACGGCCTTAGTGTCTACATCCCAAGGAGTGCAATTAGGTGAGCTGTAATGTGCCTCCCACGCACACAATCTTGGGACTCACTCACCCTAGCCTTGTGACATGCTTTTGGATAAGTTAAAACCTTACCTGTGCATTCCCAGGATGTGGAAGCCAGAGAGCCAGGATGGTAACAGTGAGTATCCTGTTGGAGGGCAAGAAACAGTGTGAGCGCAGAAAGATACCTGAGTCTAGGGGGGGCATGACCCTCCTGTGACTTTCACTGCTTGCTTGTAAGGGAGATGGGGCGCGCTCCACAGAGCCCAGCTCAGATTCCAGGTCCCCCAAACATCCCACAGAGTCCACTTCTGCTTGCTTCACACGTTGCGATACTGAGTTAGACCACACGTTTGAATACAGGGTTTTGCTGCTTAGAAACCAAAAGCTGAAGACTCACAGCTGTGAGATCCACCATACATTCACCAGTTACCTTGGTCTTTCCTCTTTGTACCAGGAGATGGCCTGAGCCTTGAAAGACAGAGCACGAGCCCCCATGCCCTCAAACCATGAGAGGCAAGAAAAGCAGGACCCTGGGCTGGAAAAATGGATTAGTGATTAAGGCAGTTGCCTGTGAAGCCAAAGGACCCAGGCTTGATTCCCCAGGACCCACGTAAGCTAGATGCACAAAGTGGGGCACGCATCTGGAGTTGCTTTGCAGCAGCTGGAGGCCCTGGCATGCCCATTCTCTGTCTCTTTCTCTCGTTCTCTCTCTCTCTCTCTTCCTCTAACAAATAAAACAAAATAAAATAAAAAGTTTTTTTTTAAAAAAAGAAGAGAAAAGCAGGAACCAGAGGCACTAAGATCTGCCCAAAGAAGTCACTTAACCAGAGCTTGGAGCCCTCAGTCCACACATGAGAGAACCTGAGCTCAGGCAGCCCAGTTCCTGCATCCCTAGCCTAGAATGTGACCTGTGGGACCTGTCACGCCAAGGAGCAGAGGAGCTGGGAATATGTGCAGCTCTGAGAAGAAGAAATGCTGTGGGAAGCAGCGGGAAATGCCGTGACACCATGGCTTGAGCCAGCATGGCCACCGATAAGGCACTAGGCCTCTTTGCCGGCAGGTGAACCAGTCAGTCCTTGGTCTCTTTCAGCTGATGAAATGTGGTCACCAATAGGCTTCGAAACTACACAGCCTGAATCTAGGAGTGGTGGCACACGACTTTGATGCCAGCACTCAGGAGGCTGAGGTAGAGGGCCGCTGTGAGTTTTAAGGCCAGCTTTGGTTACAGAGTGAGTTCCAGGTCAGCCTGGGCTAGCGTGAGACCCTGCCTCAAATCAAACAAAATTACGAGGTCGAGGTTATTCATACCCATTAAGGCGGTGATTTAAAAACAAACAACAATAATAAAACAACAACAACAAAAAAAAAACAGAAAATAGCAAGTGATAGGGTGTGGGGAAATTGGAACCCTGTGCACTGCTGACAGGAAGGTAAAAATGGCGCCGCTGGAGAAAACGGGGACAGTTCTCACGTGTCTAAAACAGCAAGTCTACCTCACAGTATATCCCCCAAAGCACTGAAAGCCATGACTAGAACACGTGTGTGCCCCACGATCATAACAGCATTATTCACAATTACTAAAAGGTCACAAACCAAGTCTCCATCGGTTAATGAAATCACAGAGAGAGAGAGAAAGACAAAAGAGAGAAATATTTTTATTTATTATTTATTTATTTATTTATTGGTTTTTTTCAAGGTAGGGTTTCACTCTAGCCCAGGTCAACCTGGAATTCATTATGTAGTCTCAGGGTGGCCTCGAACTCACAGTGATCCTCCTACCTCTTCCTCCCTAGTGCTGGGATTACAGGTGCGCGCCACCAAGCCCGGTGAGAGAAAAAAAAAAAATTTAAGACTTTAATTAGAAATTTTGACACATGATACAACACGGAAAGCTAGGCACGGTACTGCATGACGGTAGTCCTAGCTACTCCAGAAGGCTGAGGTGGGAGGATCATTTGAGTTCAGGGGTTCAAGGCCAACCTGAGCAACATAGCGCAATCCCATCTCAAAAGGAAAACAGCAGGTGCGATGGTGTAGATAAACCCTGAAGGTATTATTCTAAGTGAACTAAGTGGTTCACACCACAAAAACACCCCACCTGGCGTTTTCAAACTCAGAGAAAGAAAATAGAATAGTGGTTCCTATGGGCTGGGAACGAGGGAGAGGAGGTTTTTAATGGGGTAAAGTTGTTTAAAGTTCCCCCCCTTTTTAGAGTTTTTGAGACAGTCTCACTCTATAGCCCAGGCTTGACCTCAAACTCATGGCAATGCTCCTGTCTCAGAGCCTCTTGGATGCTGGGATTACAGGCATGAGCCACCATATCCAGCCGCCTTCTGTTTTTGTTTTTTGTTGTTGTTTGTTTGTTTGTTTGTTTGTTTTGATGTGGTCTCATGTAGCCCAGACTGACCTGGAATTCCTAATTCTCCTGCCTCCTCTTCCAAGTGATGAGATGACAGGCACAGGCCACCACACCTGGCTGGTACACAGTCTCTGTTTTGCAAGGTGAAAATAGTTCTGGGGGTGGCTGCACAGCTAAGTGGACTGTATGTAACACTTCTAAACTGAACACTTAGAAGTGGTTAAGATTGCTGGACGTGGTGGCACACGCCTTCAATCCCAGCACTGGAGAGGCAGAGATAGATGGATTATGGTGAGTTCAAGGCCAGCCTGGGACTATGAATGCCAGGTCAGCGTGGCTAGAGTGAGACCCTACCTCGCAAAAAAAAAAAACAAAAACAAAAACAAAATATGGGTCGGGTGTGGTGGCGCACACCTTTAATCCCAGCACTTGTGAGGCAGAGGTAGGAGGATCACCATGAGTTCAAGGCCACCCTGAGACTACATAGTGAATTCCAGGTCAGCCTGAGCTAGAATGAGACCCTACCTCGAAAAACCAATATATATATATATATATATATATATATAGTTAAGATAGAAGAAAATGCGAAACGAATGCAAATGCAAAGCCTTTAGTAAGTTGCTGGTATCATTCAGTTCAATAAGCAATTTACCTGGAAACTACCACTTCCAGTGTGGACCCTAGGCAGAAGAGCCGCAAAGCTATGACCCAGTTACCACCCACTTGAGCTGGCTGGTTTGCAGCGTGGGCTGGCAGAAAGGCCAGGCCGGGGCAGAGGTCATCAGTGAAAATTTCTGGGAAGAAGTGATCCTGAAAGCTTTTTCAGCATGGCTATATACCTGACGACCTGGCCGCATCCGGAGGCTCCGTCTGCCAAGGTGCAGCACAGCGCTCTAATTCTCTGATGCCTGCCTTTGCAGGAGGAGTCCCAGGGAGCTGACCCAGCGTGCCTCCATCCCTGATACAGGGTTCAGGTGAAGCAGCAACATGGGGAAGGAGAGGATCCAGAGAGTACGGAGCTCTCATGTGATGCAAGGAGACGCAAGCCCACTTCCTACACACAGTCCCCCAGGACAAGCATAAGACTCCAAGCACCACCACTTTTCATTTCATCTAAGTTGCCTGTGTGAGCCAGGTTCTCAACACTGGAGACAGCTCTGACCTTATAAAGAGCAGAGCCAAATCTTAGGGCTTTTTATTTTTTTATTTTTAATATTTGCAAGAGCCAGATTTATATCTGGAAGGAATGAAAGAACAATAACAAATTTATTTTCCAGCCTGTATATTATGAATTTCAATGTTTTCCTGTTTCTTCACTTGAAGTTTCCTTTTGGGTGGTTATAAAATCCTGTCTCGTTTATGTTGGAGACAGAACAGGCCGGCTGCATGCAGCGGACTTCAAGAGTGAGTGGAAAAGGCGTGCTAACCCGGCCAGCCTCTCTCCCTACTCCTGTTCCTCATTCTCTTTGGCTAGAGGCAAATGGGTGATGGCCAGTCCCAAGCCCAGTCTCCTGGAGGAGCCATAGCTGGGTCCTGGGGGACAAGTAAGCTCCGGGCTAACCCACAGGGTTTCCAAAGAATGGAGTAATAGCCCCGCACTCCTACAGCCATATCAATAGCTAGCACCTTGTGAAAAACCTTACAAAACTCCCCAAACGCATGATGGTTAATACTACAGAGGAAAGAGATTGGTGTGTACCAAAGCCGTCCCTGGAACTTTCTAAATCAGGTGGGTTCACCATTCTAAAATGCAAGGGAAACCTGCCAGACTGACCAACTATCAAGACACTCACCGAGGTGCTGGTACCCGATCCAGGATGACAACGCTAAGGGGTCGTTTCTTTGAGCATGCCCGCACCCCTCCCACACACGCACACAGAGAAGGTTTAATTTGTAGAAAGCAGCTATGTTTTCAAGAGTTTCGCTGGAGAAGGGCCTGGGGAGGGGGGCAGATGTCATCTCTGAAAGTTCTGTAAGGCTCAAGGATTAGCCGCCTGGAATTGCAATTTCCGCAAAGAAAGCATTTGCTTACATGTATCTCTGTCTGCAGTCTCCACTTTTCATTGGCTCGAAACTTCTGGGTCCCATGCCCTTTGCGAATCCCACACAGACATAGAGCAAAAGCAGCCAGGAATGTTCAGTCTCCGTCTGCTTGTCAAACCGCCGGCGCAGTAAAGCAATGGCTAAGGATCTAGCAATCGGTCCCCCGAATCAGGAAAAAAAATTATACATATATACATATATATGTGTATATATATATATAATGTATTTATTTATTCTTATGAGGCACGCACAAAGTTGCTGCCCTTTCCAAAAGGCTAGAGGAATAAGTCTGCAAAGCCCTCTCGAAACTCCTAGAGAAAAAAAAAAAAATCTCCACTCCCAAACGAAAGATGGAAATTTCAGAGGCGCAGCTTTTTATAATTAACGATGTCATTGCATCACTGAGCTAACGTCTTTTCCAGTCCTCCCCGACCCAGCCGGAATCTCAGCCTTAGCCATTTTCCACCCAGCAGGTTTGGAGGGAGGTTTGCAGACCTCCGGGGACCTACCTCGTTAGCCCTGGCATGTCCGAGGTGCGCGCCGAGGAGAGGCGACCGCGAGAAGACGCTTGGCGGGAGGGAGCCGGGAGCCTGCGCTGCGCTGCGCCCGGGGCTCGCGGGGGGCTTCGGGGGGCCGAGCGGGGCCGAGGGCCGGGCCAGCGCGCGGGGTGCTCCGAGCCTCTGGAGAGCCCTGGCCGCCGGCACCTGGTTTCGCTTAGCCCTCTTCAGTAATTCAGCATTAAACCAATTGGAGGAGGAATGTTAAAAATGAACACTTCATTTTCTAAGTATGTTAAACAATGCAAATGGGGCCTCGGTCTGGACACAGCTGGTTCGGATTACAGCGCTCACCAACTGGCTAGACTCCTCACAACAATCTTGGGGCGTCTGCCAGGGCCCAGGGCTCGGCGCTGGGAGGGGAGCCCGGGCCGGCTGCGCGCTTGCTCGCTCGCTCTGCGGCGGGCAGAGAGAGCACCCCAGCTGGGGGAGGCGGGGTGGGGGGGCGCCTGCAGCCTCGACTTCCCCCGGGAGGCGAGCGGGGGGCGGGACAGGGCGTGCCGCGGGCCCAGGGCAGGCCATCGCGGCTGCGACCAGATGGCCTCGAACTCACCACCCAGGATGGATTGGGAAACCAGAGGCTGTGAGACCTCAGATCCAACCCCAAACCCCCCCCCCCCCCAGCAGGGCTTGCTTGGGGAGAAGAGGAGTGGGGCAGAGAGGCGAGGAGAGGAATGGAGTCCCACTGAGGCCAAGTCCAGACGGCAAACTTCAGTGGGCGCTCTCTTCCCTCCCTGCCTTCTTCACTACCTCTGCCGGACCTTTGCTTGCTTTAATTACTGTCTGGAAGCTTGAAGGAGACTTTTGCCAAGTTAGAAATGTGGTGTGTGAAAGACAAAAGGGAAAAGCCAGCCGAATGGTGGATGGCAGTACATGGGCCCTGGGTGAAGTTCTTCGCATTCACTATGTTGCTGGGTTCAAACTTTTTTTTTTCCTTTGGCACCATTTCAAGCGATAAAAGGGTTCCAGTGCTTAAAGACTCTATTCTACAAAAGATGTGAATGGATTGGCTGCAGTGCAAGCCCTCTTTCCTCACCAGCATCTTCTCTGGAGTCCCTCAAAAGCCCTACCTCGTGTGCAAAAGTACACATTGGTGGTCCTTCTAACCACATCTCTGGGCATTGGGAACTAGCGCTATTTTCTTAGAGGTGGGCATAAGAGAGGTTAGGTAACTTTCCCACCACCACACAGCTACCCTGGCTCCCTAAGAGTCTCCAAAGTGCACGTATTCAGTGTTACCCTCTCAAAGGACACTGTCAGTAGATGGAACCTCTAAACATACAGGAGTTACCCCACACAAGAGCAGCAGGAACACGGATGGCTGTTTAAAGTGAGCGGCTACTATGTGGTACTTTGTGGGTGTTTGACATTTCCAATCATAAAACAGTTTTGAAAATGCATCTTATTACTCACAAACTTGTTCCTCCCTCCCATTCCTCTGATAGCCAAATATCACAAGAACCACAAGGTTCACTGATAAGGCGCCAAGGGTGCTAAATAAAGTAAGAGACTTCTATTGAAAATATACATTACCAATAAAAAGAGCTAGACACATAAGTGAAAATACGGGACTGGGGAAATGGCCCAGCTGCGAACTTGCTTGCAAAGCCCACTGGCCTGGGTTCAATTCCTCAGAATCCATGTAAAGCTGGATGCAAAATGTGAAGATACTGGCCAACTCCATTTATATAAAATTCAAAGTCAAGTGGAGACTGGCACAAGGGGCTTCTGGTGCTGGTGATACCCCAACTATTGACCAGGGTTCTGCTTACGGAGACGCATGCAAACTTGGACTTCATGAAGTTGTATGTATGTTATAATGTTTAAAAAAGAGACAAGCGTAGTGGATTGTGCCTTTAATGCCAGCACTTGGGAGGCAGAGGTAGGAGCATCACCATGAGTTCAAGGCCACCCTGAGACTATTCCGATTCAGTCTGGGCTAGAGCAAGACCCTACCTCCAAAGGAAAAAGAAGAAGAAAAGAAAGACAGACGGGCCGAGGGCTATAGGGAAGTGTTTGCTTGCAAACAAGCCCTGGGCTGTTCAATCCTCCAGTGCCCACATAAAGCTACAGATACAAAGTGGTGCATTTCCAGCAGCAAGAGGCCCGTTTTCTCTTTCCTTCTCTCCCTCCCCTTGCAAATAAATAATAAAAATATTTAAAAATTAATTTCAAGAAAGATTTCAACATAGGCATTTTGGAACACAAACATTGGACCCTAGCAGTCTTCTAGGAGGAGACTGGATGGGGGCTGAGAACAGATCTGAGGGAGCATCTGCTTTTTGCTGCCCACCCTTCATAGCGTTTGAACTTGGAAGTTCATTTGCACCCACTCAAAATATGAAATTAACTGGATTTGCATGTCTGTTAGATTTATGTCAAGTTGTCTGCTGGGGCTGAGAGAATTTTAAATTACTTAGTCCACTTGCCTCACATATACCATGAACATCACACAGGACAAAAGCCTGTTTTGTACAAGAGTAGCTTTGAAGACCCAGAAATCAATATTGTCCAGGGACCCACACAGATCATCTCCACCTTTCAAATGTAAGGCGAGAAGAAGATATACTTTGACCTGTGTCTTGCTTTTGCTGCTTGTCAGTTGGGTGGCTGTGGGCAAGTCTCTTCACCTCACCACATCAAGGTTTTCTCATCCACAAAGTGGAGATAACATCCGTCTCTGGAGGTGGCTTTAGGGATGAAATAAAAATTAATAGTCCTCATGATTTCCTACTCCCTATACAATGCCCTCCAAGACATCCCTGTCTCACAGAACAGCCAATCTTCTCAAAGATGTAGAGAGAAATGAAGAACAATTTTTTAAAATATGTGACTTTTGACTAAAGCATAAATAATATCTTGTGAGGTTTAAAGTACATATGAGCCGGGCATGGTGGTGCACACCTTTAATCCCAGCACTTGGGAGGCAGAGGTAGGAGGATTGCCGAAAGTTCAAGGCCACCCTGAGACTAAATAGTGAATTCCAGGTCAGCCTGGACCAGAGTGAGACCCTACCTCGAAAAACATAAGTAAAATACATATGAAATTAAAATGGATGACCAAAAAAAACCCCTCACAGCCAGTCTCGCCTATTGAACAGTTTAAATTTCAGTTATAGTCCACTATGGTCTGAAAATATTAAATGGAAATTTCTAGAAATATAGTCTATTAGTTTTAAGTTGCATGTCATTCAGTGTAATGTGGTGAAATGCCACCTTAGTCATTCTATTCCAACCAGAATGTGGCTCACCCATCCGTCTAGCATATTCACACTGTAAACATTACCTGCCTGCAAGTCACTTAGCTGTATTGGTCATCAGATCCACAGTGTCACAGTGCTTATGAGAAGTTGCCCTGACTTTATTTAGTAAGACCCCGAAAGATACAGGGAGTGCACTCTTATAATCATTTTATTATGTATTGTTAATCTCTTACTGTGCCTAATTTGTAAATTAACCTTATCACAGACATGCATATATAGGAAAAAAACATTATATATATAGAGAGAGCTCAGTTCTAACTTTGGCTTCAGGCCTCCACTGGGACCCCTGTGAGTGGAGACTACCTACTGTATTGTCTTCCTCGGGCTCAACATCCTCAGGTCTTTGGGGTGGTGACATTGAACCCAGGGCCTCATGCATGCTAGGTGAATGCTCTACCATTGAGCTACATACCCAGCCCACATCCTGAGCTTTCAGCTAGTCCTCTTGTATCACATGACCCCAAGGCAGACTTGTCCATCTCCCCTGGCAGCTGCATCCACCTCCTGGTTCCCACAGAAGTTGCACCAATAGAAACCAACTTTGTTCCCCTAGCTACCCAGCAACCCCCCCTCCAGCCAACTCTTGGACTATTAATTCCTTTTAACCAAGAACATTATTCAATTTACATGTGTAGTCAAGCCCTTTTTCATTACAAATCCTGCTATTATCAAACATATTATGTAGGGTTTGAGAGATGGCTCCATGCATAAAGCACTCGCTACTCAAGCTTAGGTATCCAACTTTTGACCCTCAGATCCCATCAAAAAAGCCGGAAGTTGGGCTGAGGAGATGGCTCAGAAGTAAAGGCGCTTGCCTGCAAAGGCTTAGGATGCAGGTTCAATTTCCCAGTACCCTCATAAGCCAGATGCACAAGTCAGCACATACATCTGGAGTTCACTTGCAGTAGTTAGGGGCCCTGGCACACCCATTCTCTCTTTCTCTTCCTCCCTCTTCTCTTCTCTCTCCCTCCCTCCCTCCCTCTTCTCTTCTCTCTCCCTCCCTCCTTCCTTCTCTCTCAAATAAATAAATAATTTTTTTAAAGCTGGAAGCCTTGGGGCCTTCTGTATCTCAGCACAGTGATGCTGAAGGCAGGATGAGAGGTGGAGATAAGAGAATTCTCTGGAAGCACAGGAAAACACTGCAGTGTGAGAATCCAGGGCAGGAATGAGGTGGGCAGGCGCAGGACCGACCAGAAAGTTGCTCTCTGCCCTCCACACGCAAGCTGATGACTACCTCGCATCTGCAGAAGGCGACTTCTTTGACATAACCAGTCTATCCATAAAGCTGTTGAAGGACAGGTTCTGGGATGAGGTGCTCCGCCCACAGGCTCTGCCCCTTTCCTCCCTCCACAGCTTGGGGCTGCTGCTGACTGTCTAACTGGAGTGCCACCAGCTTCTCACCAAATAGCCAGTCTTACTGTTAGACTGCTTGAAAGTGCTTCCTCAAGCTGAACCCGAGTCAGCTTCCCCGTGTGTGACTGACTTTCGTGGGTCCTGACTCATGTGCCACTTTTTTGTGGCTGATTTTACATTGTTGCTTGGGAATTGAATCCAGTCCAGCAAGCTTTGCAAGCAAGTGTTTTTAACTGCTGAGCCATTTCCCCAGCCCCTCAAGTCTATTTTTAAAAAGAAAAGGTACCAGGCATGGTGGCACATGCCTGTAGTCCCAGCACTCAGGAGGCAGAGGTAGGAGGACTGCTGTGAGTTCAAGACTAGCCTGAGACTACATAGTGAATTCCAGGTCAGCCTGAGCTACAGTGAGACCCTACCTTGAAAATAAAATTAAAATTAGCCGGTGTGGTGGCACACGCCTTTAATCCCAGCACTTGGGAGGCAGAGGTAGGAGGATCACCATGAGTTCGAGGCCACCCTGAGACTCTGTAATGAATTCCAGGTCAGCCTGGGCTAGAGTGAGATGCTACCTCAAAAAAAAATTAAAAAAAAAAACTTTCACCTTTTCTTTTTAATTAGATTAAAAAAGAAAAGGATACCAGGAGTGGGGGCTCACACACTCTCAGCATTTAGAAGGTTGAAACAGGAGGATTACTCTGAGTTCACGGGCAGCCTGGGCTACAGAATGAAACTCTGTTTCAGAGAGAGAAAAGTAGGTTGGAAAGATGGCTCAGTGGGCCAGAAAACTTTCTGCATAAGCATGAGGACCTGAGTGCAAGCCCCAACACCCACATAAAAAGCCAGATGTGGCCTGGAGAGATGGCTAAGTGGTTAAGGTGCTTGCTTGCGAAGCCTAAGAACCCAAGTTTGATTCCCCAGGACCCACATAAGCCAGATGCACAAAGTGGTGCATGTGTCGAGTTTATTTGCAGTGGCTAGAGGCCCTAGTATGCGCATTCTCTCTCTATCTGCCCCCCTTCTCTTAACTAAATAAACAAATAAGGCATTTAAAAAAAAAAAAAAGCCCAGTATCCTCACAGTAGCTGACACTACCTACACAAGACCTGTCTAATAGTAGGGAAGAAAAATGATGACACCAGGCTGGAGAAAGGGTTCAGTGTTTAAGGGCACTTGCCTGCAAAGCCTAACAACCCGGATTTGATTCCCCAGTACCCACGTAAAGCCAGATGCACAAAGTGGTGCAAGCATCTGGAGTTTGCATGGTTAGAGGCCCTGGAGTTCCCATTCTCATTCTCTCTCTCCCCTTGAAAATAAAAATAAAAAATTTAAATAGAACCATAAAAGTTTTTGGCTCCAGAGATATTTCTTGGAAAAATAAGCTATAGGTAGAGAATGCTTAATCTCTCCAAAGTCTAGTTAGTTTGTAGCATTATGACAGGGAGCTTAGTAGGGTAAAAAATTCGTGCGCCCCCTTGTGCATTTGGCTAATGTGGGTCCTGGGGAATCGAGCCTCGAACCAGGGTCCTTAGGCTTCACAGGCAAGCACTTAACCACTAAGCCATCTCTCCAGCCCAACAAATATTTTTAAAAGGCATTTTAGCTGGGTATGGTGGCATAAGCCTTTAATCCTAGCACTCAGGAGGCAGAGGTAGGAGGATCACTGTGAGTTTGAGTCCAGCTTGGAACTACAGAGTGAGTTCCAGGTCAGTCTGGAGTAGAGTGAAACCCTACCTCGGAAAAACAAAGGTATTATTATTATTATTATTTATTATTATTTTTGGTTTTTCAAGGTAGGCTCTCACTCTAGCGCAGGCTGACTTAGAGTTCACTATGTCGTCTCAGGGTAGCCTTGAACTCATGGTGATCCTCCTACCTCTGCCTCGCCAAGGCTGGGATTAATGGCATGCCCACCCTGCCCGGCTGAACAAAGGCAGTTTTCTATGCACCAAGGGTGTAAGTAGGTTCCTACCCAACGGCCTGTCGAGTTCCCTGTTCCTGTGCCACACCAAGTTTTACTTCCTGACACTCAGATGGTGTATTCTATCTGGAAGGATGGATCTCTATTCCTGATCTTTAAAAAAAAAAAAAAAAAGAGGGCTGGAGAGATGGCTTCGCGGTTAAGCGCTTGCCTGTGAAGCCTAAGGACCCCGGTTCAAGGCTCGATTCCCCAGGACCCACGTTTGCCAGATGCACAAGGGGGCACACGCGTCTGGAGTTCATTTGCAGTGGCTGGAAGCTCTCTCTCTCTCTCTGCCTCCTTCTCTCTGTTGCTCTCAAATGAATAAATAAAAATAAACAAAAAAAAATAAATAGTCCACAGGTGTTTTTTCTTCCCACTGTTCCAAAATAATCCCATTGGATGTTGAAATTCTACTAAGTTTTAAGTTTTAGGGGAGAATTGTCATTTTACGTATTGTAAGATCTCTTGTCTAGGATGCTGTAATTCTCCATGTATTAAAACTTTAAATATCTTTTTGTTGTGTTTTGGGGGGTTTTTTATGTGAAGCTTCATGAATCTTTTATATAAGTTTCCATCCATCCATCCATTCATTCATCAGTTTCATGTGCTTACCTATGGGAAGTGCAGTTACCTATGGGAACATAGACTTCTAAAGTAGATCAACTTGGGTCTGACTTATTACTTATTCACTATCTGAGATCCTAAACTAGTTCATTAACCTCCCTGGACTTCAGCTTTCAGCTGTTAATGCGGCAAAAATACATCAGTGTTCCAAAGACGATAGTGCCCATATAGCATGTAGCAGGTGCCCGTGCGTAGTAGGCCTGCAGTAAAGATTAGCCCCCTTTGGCCCCCTCCTTTTTAACCACACACACTGGTTGGTTGAAAGTGGCAGCAGCTGTGTACGGGAATGTAAAAGAGGATTTTGTCTGCAGGAGGATCCCTTCTCCCACCACTCCCATGTGGACTGCAACTGTACTTTTTGTTTCTGTTTGTGGGTTTGTCTTGGTGCTAAAGATTGAATCCAGAGGCTCCAGTGAACTAACTTTGTGCTTTACCTCTTGGTTACATTCTTAACCTGTGTTTATTTGCAAGCAGAGAGAGACAGACACAGAAAAGGAGAGAAAGAATGGGCTCCCGTCACTGCAAACAAACTCTAGATGTACATGCCACCTTATGCATCTGGCTTTTCTCGGGTACTGGTGAATCGAACTCCGGTTGTAAGGCTTTGTAGGCAAGCAATCTCTTCAGCCCTTAACCTATGTTTAAAAAAAAATCAACTTGGGCCGGAGAGATGGCTTAGCAGTTAGGGCATTTGACTGTGACGTCTAAGGACCCAGGTTCAACTCCCCAGAACCCACATAAGCCAGATGCACAAAGTGACGCAGGTACACAGGTTGTACATGCTCACAAGGTGGCACACGTGTCTAGAGTTCATTTGCACTGGCTAAGGCCCTGGCATGCCAATTCTCTCTCTCTCATAAATAATAATAATAAAGTAACCAACTTGTTCCAGGATGTCAGGATGACCTGCACATGCCTGGAATTTCCAGGGAATTCCGCAAATTATGAAAACACCTGGATCTTCCCTAGATTGTTTTATTGACTGGTTTTAACACAACACGGTAAAACACAGGATCTGTACAAGAAATAAGAATCTGCCATGGAGCCCCAGACTTGGCTCAAAGATTATCTCATGGCATTCTTCGATTTGCCATCTGTTTCATTCTTGTATATTTCCTTTCTGATACAATATGGATTGATGTTTGGAGCCTAAAACTCAAATGACCACATTTCCTATTTATAATCCACATGTATGGACCACTTGAATGGTTCCTAGATTTTTTTGTTTGTTTGTTTTTTTTTTCAAGGTAGGGTCTCACTCTAGCCCAGGCTGACCTGGAATTAACTATGGAATCTCAGGGTGGCCTCGAACTCACGGCAATCCTCCTACCTCTGCCTCCCGAGTGCTGGGATTAAAGGCGTGTGCCACCACGCCCGGCTACATCCTTGAGTTTATCAGCACAGTAACAATATGACAACTGCCATATATCACATCACCATATCTCATAGGGGAAAACCTTTTAGCACTAAATGTAGGAGAGTTAGAATCTCTTGGCTTAAATACTTGGTCTTATTTTTCTCATGTCTAGTGGGCTAGTGGAAGCCAATGCAGACTGGCATGAATTGCCCCTAGCAAGCATAGTTTCAAACAGACATAAATGGGGGCCTCCATTTTAATGTGGCTCAGCAGCCTTTCTCTTCTTGAGCCCCCTCCTTCCGGCTCTGTGCTGGCAGCTAAAGCACAAATGTGAGTTTGTCATGTTCTCCTGTGACCGTGGGCAATAGCACCTACTAAGATGTCTATTAAAATCCAGGTTCTGCTGGGCGTGGTGGCGCACGCCTTTAATCCCGGCACTTGGGAGGCAGAGGTAGGAGGATGGCTGTGAGTTCAAGGCCACCTTGAGACGACATAGTGAATTCCAGGTCAGTCTGATTTGCCTCAAACAAACAAACAAACAAAAAAATGTATCTCCATAGACACTGACCTTATCCAAGACCAGCCTGGGCTATACAGGGATACCTTATCTCTATGACCTCAGCAGGCTTTGAACTTGAGATCCCATCTTAAAAATAAAACAAAGGACAGTGACAACCAATAGCCTAAATGAGGGGCAGGGATAAAGGTGTAAGAAGTATAGGGAGTATATGGAGCCTTTGTCAATCAGAAAAAAAAAAAACTGCTAGTACCAAGTTATTTAACAGAAAAACTTAATACAGGGAACTAACTATAAAACTGTTAAAAAAAAAAAAAAAAGGGGGGCTGCGCTTGCCTGTGAAGCCTAAGGACCCTGGTTGGAGGCTCGATTCCCCAGGACCCACGTTTGCCAGATGCACAAGGGGGCGCACGTGTCTGGATTTCGTTTGCAGGGGCTGGAGGCCTTGGCGTCTCTCTCTCTCTCTCTCTCTCTCTGCCTCTTTCTCTGTCTGTCGCTCTCAAATACATAAATAAAAATGAGTAAAATATTTTTAATAAAACTGTTAAAGAGCTGGTCATAGCAGTGCACCCTTTTAATCCCAGCACTGAGCAGGCAGAGGTAGGAGGATTGCTGTTTGAGGCCACCCTGACATTACATAGTGAATTCCAGGTCAGCCTGAGCTAGAGTAACACCCTACCTCAAAAAGAAAAAAGAAAAAGAAAGAAATAAAAAGGGTTGAAGACCTGGAAAGCCAAATGGGCTGTTGAAGCAACCCACACATATGCTAGATCAGGGAGCCACTGTTTAAGGGATAAAGAGACCAGTGGAGAAAGTACCAGAACCCAGGGGCTGGGGCCACCCACCAGATCTGGAATTACAGTGGAGGCTGCCTAGAGGAAGCCAGCTCCACCGAGTTGTGTAGCAATTGCCAGAGGCAGTCCCTCCTGCCCTTGAGTGTCCCACGAGGGTATCCCATTGGCTGGACTCCAGTGGGAGCCAGTTGGTCAAGGAGAGCCTGGGAGGGACATGGTGGTGAGCAGATCTAAAAGCAGAAGTCCATGACTGGCACAGAGACAGGCAAGCGCAACATAGGATGTGAAAACACTGGGTGTTAGAGAATCAAAAGGAATGATCCAAATGATTACTTTTGCAAGGCCTGATTATGACTGATGTGTCTTTGTAAGTTAGAAAGACATACTAGGGGTGGGAGAGTTTGCTCATTGGGTAAGGCACTTGGCTGTAAAGCCTAATGACCTGAGTTTGATTCCCCAGTACCCACCTAAAGCCATATGCACAAAGTGGTGCATGCATCTGGAGTTCGTTTGCAGTGGCTAGAGGCCCTGGTGCACCCATTGTCTTTCTCTCTGTATGGTGGCACATGCCTTTAATCCCAGCACTCAGGAGGCAGAGGAAGGAGGCAGCCAGCCTGGGCTTGAGTGAGAACCTACCTCAAAAATAAATAAATAAATAAACTAAAGAAAGGCATACTAAAAATAGTGAGGTTAACTGAAATTGGCAAAACTTAAATGTTGAACCTTGAGTATGGGTGTCTGAAAATTCATTTTACTTGTCTTGTTTCCAGCTTGCGAAGAACATTGTAATAAAATTTTAAAATAAAATTTAAAAATGAGCTGGGTGTGGTGGCTTACACCTGTAATCCTAACACTTGGAAGGCTGAGCCAGGTTTGCTTCAAGTTCAAGACCAGCATAGACTATGAGGGGTGGGGAAGGGGGGGGAGACTTTTTTTTTTTTTTTTTACATGTATGATAGAAGCATGGCTTTTTCTTCCTTTTCTTCACCTCAATCCACTTTTCTTCACCTCAACCCACTTTTCTTCAGGACACCTGTGACCCAGAGCTATCAGCAATATTACCGGTACATGGTGAGTTTCATTGACAAGCTAACCTATGGATATGATTCCTAATTACCCCACCTGGGATTACTGTAAGGAACATACAGTTTAAAATATTTTTTATTTGTAAGCAGAGAGAGAATGAGAATGGGCACAACAGGGCCTCCTGCCACTGCAAATGAACCGAAGAAGCATGCACCACTCTGTGCATCTGTATGTGGGCACTGGGGACTTGAACCCTAGGCTGGCAGGCTTTGCAAGCAAATACCTTTAACTGCTGAGCCATCTCTCCAGCTTGGAACATACAGTTCTAAAACACACAATCTAAAACTGCATCAGGGCCTGGAGAGATGGCTCAGCAGTTAAGGAGCTTGCCTACAAAACCTCCGGACCTAGATTCGATCCCCAGTACCCACATGAGCCAGTTGCACAAGGTGGCACATGTGCCTGGAGTTCATTTGCAGTGGCTAGAGACACTGGTACACCCATTCTCTCTTTGTCTCTCTCTCAAAGAAATAAAAAACTAAAATTACATCAGAAGTTGTCTTAGGGTAGAAAATGATGACCACAAAAGAAGGCCCAAAATTTAATTTCAAGTTTTTGTGCTTTGAACTAATCATCTTGAGATCAGGCTTTGCTAGGTCTTCCAAGGTCATAGGGTAGAAAGGTGTCACAGCACCTGAGTAGCTTTTCTGTGCCCAGGATCAGAAGAAGAAATTCAAGAAGCCATGTGGGTCCCCTGGGTAAGGAGCACTGAGTTTGGGACCGTGACTGAATTGCAGAGAACTGGTGGTGTCACCTTCACAGCAGCACCTGGCATGGTAGCAGGGGTGTGTGGAACCCCTTAGTGCAGAAGAACCGCAAGTGGTGGTCTGCGTGGCCTCTCTTCCAACTGTCATGGCCTGCTCTGCTCCTGGGAAACGTATGCGTCCCCACACCTTCCTGGGGGCAACAGATAGCTGGCATCTGGGCACAAAAGGTGCAAACAGCAGAGGCTTTGGACCTATCATCCCCACAGGTAGCATAGGACACCCACACACAAACACACCACACACACACACCAACACAGAACCTGACCAGAAGTTGTGTAAGTATCTTTCTGTGTATCCTGATGTGATGTGGTGTTTCAAGCCTAACATTCCTAGAGAGGTCAGGACTGGGAGAAACATTCATTATGTAATCGTCTATATTAATTGTCCTACAAGAATAACAAAATTGGCTCCTTGTTTGGTGTAGTTTTAAGATGTAGTGCTGTAAAAATGCTTTTTTTCTTTTTGACCTCCCGCCTCTGTAAATGAACTCCAGACGCATGCACCACCTTGTGCATCTGGCTTACATGGGAACCGGGGAATCGAACCTCCCCTTAGGCTTCACAGGCAAGTGCCTTAACCACTAAGCCATCTCTCTAGTTTGGGTTTTTTTGTTTGTTTGTTTTTCGAGGTAGTGTCTCCCTCTTGCTCAGGCTGACCTGGAATTCACTATGTAGTCTCAGTCTCAAGGTGGCCTTGAACTCACGATCCTCCTACCTCTGCCTCCCAAGTGCTGGGATTAAAGGCATGTGACACCATGCCTGGCTTCTCTAGTTCTTTAAAAGAAACATCTCCTTTTACCAACTATGAAAAGGAATCCTTGTACTTTGGGAAGTGCAGGCATTTAGAAATACATACCCATTGACATGTGGCTCAAAAAGGGCTTGACCTGGTCCTGCCTTTAGCAAAAAATAATGTATCTTGGATTTTTTTTCTTTTTGAGAGAGAGAGACTGGAGGCCCCAGAGCCTCCAGCCACTGCAAACAAACTCCAGACACATGTGCAACTTTGTACATCTGGCTTATGTGGGTATGGGGAATGGAATCTGGGTCCTTAGGGTTCGCAGACAAGTGTCTTTACCACTAAGCCATCTCTCCAGCCCCTGTATCTTGGATTTTCAAGGAATTTCTAGGATATCTAGGAAACAAATTTAACAAAGTTAACATAAAGTTTAGTCAAATATTTCAATCACTAAAATTGAGTTATTAAGGGCCAAAAACAGTTCACCAAAGTCACAAAGACTGTTGGAGTTGAAAATGATTACTTGAGTTAAAAAAAAAAAAAAAAGACAAAGCTCATGGGCTGGAGAAATAGCTCAGCAGTTAAAGCGTTTTCTTGCAAAGCCTAATGGCCTGGGTTCAATTCTCCAGTACCCATGTAAAGTCAGATGCACAAAGTGGTGCATGCATCTGGAGTGCATTTGCAGTAGTGAGAGGCCCTAGTGCATGCCCATTCTCTCTCTCTCTACCTCCTTCTCTCTATCTCTCCTTGCAAATAGATAAGTGACATATTAAAAATATTTTGAAGAGACACAGCTGAAAAAGATCACAGTTAAAACATCATGACAGTGCAAATTATTAACATCTTAACCTCAGAAGGGTTAAAAAGATTCCATTTTAGGAGCCAAGACAGAAAATCAACTAAGGGTTCAAATATTTGCCTTAAGTGATCTATTAAAAAAAATTTCTCTATCTCCAAGACAAATATTTTTACAATTATAATGGATTATTAATTTACAGGGTGTACTAAATTTTGACAATGTGCTATAAAACCCTCAGCTATATTGTTATTCACATGACCTAAGTTCCAAGGACAGGAAGGCAAGGTTCAGGTTACTAACGTCTTGTATCCCAGTAGAATTCAATCGGGCAAGAACCACTTGGCTTTTATCTGACATGTACTTTGCTAGCTTGCCTCCTTCAAGATGTGTTCCCCTCATCCGTCTGCCAGGCCCAAATCAGGGTCCGTAACACAGGACATGTATCCCCACGCGCATTTCTCACACTTCTTCAGTAATCTCCACTTCTGTCTCTCTCACTTCACTATGAATTTCTCAAGCCCTGAAACGTACTCCCTCCTTAGCAGAGTTCCAATCTCAAAAAAGAATTCTCCTAACATCCCTCCACTCCACAAACTACCTGTGCTGTAACCTCCTCTCAAAGGAGTCTTTTCTACCTGTGGCCAGCTCCTCCACCTGCGCTCTGATCCTACCCAGGTCTCAGGAACTCAAGGACCCATTCTTGGGCTGGGCAGATGGCTCGGTGGTTAAAGGTACTTGCTTATAAAGCCTATGAGCTCATGTTAGATTCTCTAGTATCCACCTAAATCCAGATGCACAAAGTGGTTCATGTGTTTTGAGTTTGTTTGCAAGGAAGAGGCCCTGGCCATGCCCATACTCTCTCCCTAGCTCAAATAAATACTTAAAAAATAAAAAAAGAACCCTAGCCGGGCATGGTGGAGCACGCCTTTAATCCCAGCACTCGGGAAGCAGAGGTAGGAGGTTCGCTGTGAGTTTGAAGCCACCCTGAGACTACATAGTGAATTCTAGGTCAGCCTGTACTAGAGAGACACGCTACCTCGAAAAATAAAATAAAATAAAGGTAGAGAGCAATTTAAGAAAGCATACGATGTGAGTGGGGTTGGGAAGAAGGGGGTGGAGGAAGAGGAAGGGGTAGGAGGAGGGTTAATCAAAATTTAAGATGTTATGAGTAAACCATATGAAAAACTTACTTTTCTAGCTAACAATATGGCTTTTACAGAGAGGGTTTATGCAGAAGTATCCTGTAGCGGTGGATAATGTTGTACCCAGAAGCCATAGATTGTTATTAGAAAAATTTCAGTGTCAGGAGTGGAATACCTTCCAGCAAATTGTTGGTCAGGGACACCCTTGATGTCCCCAAAACATTACAGGCTATTGCCAAGGCTCTTGGTTGCCCACCAGAACTAGGTGGTAAGACCCTACTGCAGAAGTCTTCACATGCTTGAGCTGAAGGTCACTGAGGAATCAAGCTGGAGCTGAGCTGGAAGCCTGCTCCCTGTGGACTAGCTGTCAAGATGCTAAAAAGACCTATGCGGCCTGCTGGGGAAGAGTCATCAATGGTCTTAACCAGAAGTAGACCCAGAAAGCTCTATGGCTAGCCAGCCAGACCAAATGTACCACCTGGGACAATGGTGGCATGTCTGGCACTGTTATGGGGGAAACCAACTGCTCTGACTGGACTTGAGGCCCACTCTTTGACAGGAATTTTTGTCTCATACTGAAAACTCAATCAAACGCCTATGGCTGGGGAGGCCCTAAGCCCTAGAGGGGAAATCTACCACAGTTATCTAGCTGAATGGATATATTGTGCCCACCAAACTGGCCTCTAAGTACTTACATTTATGCCCATGTATTAATGCTGCTCTCACTCTTGGTTAGGGAAGCTTTGCATTTCAGATGGCAGTGACCACTGGGGTGACTCAAAATTCATCCAAGCGCTTGGAAGTGACAGTGGAGTGTTCAGCACTGAGTGAGATATCTCGATCACTCTCTCCCCGGCTCAGGGAACGAATGTAAGAGCCAAAGGATAAGGAGGAGTGCTTACAATACTGTCTTCCAGACACAAAGCGGCCTTGATATTCATGACCTCACAGTGGCTGATGCTTCCTACACGAGGCCTGCATAACAGGAGGGGAAAATGATGGCATCAAAATAGAAGAGCCTATTTGGAAAGAAGGGATTCGGGAGGGGGGGGGCTTGGGAGGGGAAAGGGTGGGTGGTGATTATGATCATGACATGCTGTCTATATTAATAGAATAAAAAGTAAAACAAACAAACAAAAAGAAAAAACCTGACATCAACCTCTGGCTTTCACACTCCCCCACACATGCATGAACACGTGTGCGCGCGCGCGCGCACACACACACACAGAGTTAACCTTACCAGCCATCTCAGCAGCAAGCACTGTGGCTTCTGATGCCTTTTAATGGCTTGTGGCTCCAGGCCCCTACCCCTGATATTTTTATCCATTCTTAGGCAGTAATAATCACAACTTCCATCATCGCCACAGGCGGTAAATGTACTCATTTAATATTCGGCAAGCACTTGCTCCTTGTAACTCTGCAGGCTTACTAGGTAGGTATTGTTTCAGAGATGAGAAAAATAAGGCCACAGTTAAAGTAACTTTATTAACATTTACCTATAAGGAGTCAAAACCATGACTTCGATTCAGCTGTCAAGCTTAAAACCCATGTTTATTCCAATGCTGCCACCACATAAAGAGCTGAAAGTAGTCAAGTTCCACAACTATGAAGAAATGAAGATATACTGACTATTGTGGAGAAAGACCAAGAGACCAGGGAGCGTGCCACTTCTCCAACGGGAAAAGCAGGCAAGCTGAAGAAGGCCGGTCGGCTAAATCTCGCCTCATGCATGTTCTGGAGAATCTTAAGTTTGTTCTTAAACTTCCAAGGCTCAAACTGGATCCTAACAGCTCACATCCAGCGGGCACTTGAACACATCAGCTTCAGTAGTTCATCAACTGCTGCAACAAACAACATGCGTAAGGCATTCCTCCTTCTAAAGAAATGGTCAGCAGCTGTTTGCTGAAAATTTTTTATTGTGAAGACATGGCCAACTTACATATATCATTTTTATTTAGAGTATTTTTTTTTTGCCTTATAGTATATAGCTCCTGAGAAATTTTTAAAAAATGCATTGACTTTAGCTCTATAAAATACAACTGAATCTTAAGATTGGGTCAGAATTTTCTCATTTAGTTGTTTGCTTAGAAATCAAAAACACACTATCGACTTTAAATAATAAAACCATAAGTTAAAATGTAAAGACTGACAGATAATCACAGGTGTCATAACATTAAAATCATTATTTTCCATAGAAATATACAAAATAAATATTATCTAACTTGGTATTTACAAAATTAAAGACAAATTCTGTGGATGGAAGATGTTTTAAATACTTTTGAGATATGAAAATTTTCATTTAGTTAAAAAAATCAAATTCAAATACTTTGAAGTTTAGCACATAATGGCCCTTTCTAACAGTAATCCTCTGTCCCTGCAACCATGGCTTAAGCCTTCTTCCCACACTCTTCCCCTACTGACTAGTAAGTATTCTGAAGTCTTTCTGCCCTTTGAAATTAACCATTAGGAGGTCAAAAGAAACTAGAGGCTTTACTTGTGGTGAGAGTTGCTGTTTTAATTGACTAGTTGCAAGAAAGCCATTCCTTTTTGCCTAGTGTTTTGGTTTTTCTCCCTTAAAAAAAAAAAAAAAAAAACACTGAGAATGCTAAGAACTAAAATTCACAAAACCACACGATACTGTATTATACTGAAATCAACTTCAATGGCAGGGTAAATTTTCTATTATAGTACATTTAACTGCAGTTGAAAACCATTAGGAATGTTGTGAAAAACCGTGGCAGCTAAGGCAAAATTCAACCACAAATTCTACTAATTTTGCAGAGATATAAACAGCAAACTTACTGTAGTTAAAACACTGCAGTAAGTGTACCGTTCAGAGTGTCCTATGGCTGCCGCTGAAATTAAACACTTCACTTCTCTTCCCTAAGAAGCTTCCTTGAGCAGGTGGTTCATCTCGGACACAACTTAGTTTCAGAAAAGTCGATGAGTTATGCCTGGTTTACATCAACGAACACTTATGCTCACAGCAGAAACATTAGGTACTACAGCTTTCAGACAAGGTCACACACTTCAATAGCAGCCATGTAATGCCGTGTTCTGGATGCTTAGGTGTGCGATCCACCCAGAACAGCTTTTAAACTTCGGTTAAGCAAAGAGGTAAGGAGGCTGCTTTGGTCAGGGGAGGAAATACTTTAAATCTTTCAATATATTTCAAATATAAAACATAATGAGCTGAAGTATCCACTATGCATCTCCCAATTTTCAAATTAAGACATTTGACAGCTTCCATTCCTTCAAAATGGAGGACCATGAATCTTTGTTACCTTAAAAACAAATGTTTCAGTTTCTCCACACTTAATCTTCAATGGCAAGCAGCAAATAACTTAGGAAAGTCACTGAGAATATCTTTTTATGGCGCATATGAAAACCTGCAGTAATACAGATGACCCTCAACTCATGAGGGTCTGACTTGCAATGCTTCAGCCTCACGGTGACGGCAGCCCGAGGTGCGCTGGGGAGACACGGCACTCAGACTCAGCAGCGCTCTTTCCCGGAGCCAGCAGGATGCGGTGCGGCGCTCACAGCACGCCACGCGGCAGTGCTGAGCTGCGGCTCCCAGTGAGCCACGAGATCACAACCCGGGAGCAACAGTCAGTCTGCTTCAGCTGCCAAGCTGCTAGGTCAGCCGAGAGGTTAGGGGTAGCAAATACATTTTCAATTCCAGATGCTTCCAATTCATATGTATTTATTGGGCCATAAGCTGAGAACCATCTGTACTGTTGTAGACAAATAATGAAGGGCAAAACTGACAGGAGGAAGTTGAACATCTCTAATATGAACTTTTATGACATCCTCTCAAAAACATACTATAGACAGGCAGTCTAAACAAGTTACTTAATGCTGCTTCACAATGTCATCTGTCTCTTTTATCTCAATTGCTTAATTTTTCAGAAAAAAATCATTTTAAACATCAACACATCATCAAAACTTCCAGTCTTTTAAATACATTAGAAATATTCAATTCATTACAGGTTAATTTACAAAGAACCAAATTTAGCTGTGGCCAGAGCCAGGCCTATTTACATTTTTGGGTCAGTCTCATTTTCACCTTTCCTCACTATACAAATGTCTCTGTTTTAAAGACTTATTTAATTTACAAAATCTGCAAGAATTGTCTCTTAAATGTACAATTTCAACACCTGATACATATATGAACATCCCAATACAATTAAGCTTCAAGTCAGGATTTTCCTATGATGAGTTTGTAAAAAAGTAAAGAAATACCGTCTAAAGTTGCAAACACCTGGTGCAGGTGCTATTGAAGAGCGCTCACTGAATGACCACCGTGATGGGGACGGACAATCAGGACTGCTGCCCCTGGAGCACAACACCTCAGACAGAGGCAAGAGGTGGCAAGTTGAATGATATTGCTGATTATGGCTGTGTGGATGCAGCTGCATATGGAACACTTACATGAAAGTTGTGTGTAAGGAACCTTTAGTCTTACATGCTACCTGCAAGCAGACAGATCCTAAAATTGAACAGTAGGCCCATATCATGTAGTGAACAATAAGAAGGAATAAGCCAGCTGGGCGTGGTGACGCACGCCTTTAATCCCAGCACTCAGGAGGCAGAGGTAGGAGGATCGCCGTGAGTTCAAGGCCACCCTGAGACTACATAGGGAATTTCAGGTCAGCCTAAGCTAGAATGAGACTCTACCTCAATACAAGCTATTAATCCATGCAACAACCTGAATGGATCTCTAGGGAATTATGCTAAGTAGAAAAATACCCATCTCAAGAGGGGATATAACATATGGTTCAATATACACAGCACTTCTGAAATAAAATTATAGAGGGCAACAGTTAGTGGTTGTTGAGGATTAAGGTGGGAGGAAGCAGGAGTGGTTGTGGTTAGCAACGGATAGATCAAGGGATCCTTATGATGGAAGAGACATATCTCAACGGTGGCAGTTGGTGGTCATATGAATTGACACATATGATAAAATTGCATAGAATAAATACATTTTGTCTCGGGGCACTTGGGACCTCCCAAGGACAGCCTTGCCTATTTACAGAATCCTCTAAAGATCATTACTTCAAACTCATTTTTTGCTCTATGCAGAGAAACCATTTTTTTTTTAAATAAATTCCTTATCTTTAAAAGATAAATCATGTGTCTCTAGCTCTAAAAAAGTTTGAAAATCAGGTAAGGAAATAAAAGGCTAAATGAATGAATGAATATATATATCTCCACAGTAGCATTTTTGTTTTTCCCCCCTCTTTGAAATTTTTGTAAACTAAAATCTTTATAGCATAGGCCAAATCACAAAAGGAAAAACAACAGATTTTGTACTAGATACTTGCTTTTTGACACCTGCAATTTCCAAAAGCATTAAGAATATTTTTATTAATTTTAGAGAAGCGACAACTACAAACAAATGCGTAACTTCCTCCAAAAGGCCACTTTGTGGTAAAGTACGTACATGATAGTGAGCACGGCTGCTTTAAGGTGCGATACAGCCTCCAGTTTGAGAACCACCTACTGCTTTAGCAGGTCTTTTAGCACAACACCAGCACTGTTGTCAGATGACACTGGCAAAGGTGTAAAGGTGGGCAGAACATCTGAGATGGGTTTTAAGAGAAGATGCCCTGGCCCACCAGGTCCAAGTCCAGCTGGGTTAATAAGAGGCACAGCTGCGGAGCGGGGAGCCAGGAATGGATTCACATCTGTTCTTCTACCAGCCCTGGATTCTGCTGACTCTAAATGAAAGATAAGGATTATATGTAGGCTCTCCCCTTCACAAATAAATTTAATTAAAATAGCCCCCTGAATACAACAGCATAAAGAAAACCATTCCTATATATTATTAAGCTGATGAACATAGATGTTTAACCAATTTAAGAAGCCCCAGTCACCTAATGAATATGACAATGGCCTCCTAAATAATTAGTTTACCACTGCCATCAAATTTAAGTTCTATCTTGATGGTGATAACATTAGTGTTTAGCATAGGTTTTGGATTGTTCTTTACTTATTCAAAATGAAAGCACCAATAGACCCTCAATTCCTAAGTATAAAATACTAATTTGTATTATGAAAATCTCACTGAAGTTCATGCCTAATAACTTAAAACAATTTCTGATAGAAGTAATGTTATTAAACATGTGTTTTAGGCTTCCAGATTTGACTACTAAATAAATTTAATTCATATGCTGCTGGATTCTAGATCCTACATACAAAATCTATGAAAGAAATGAAGAAAAAGGAATGGGAGAAAAGAGGAAGCAAGAGTATTTGTACACATAATTAATGTTTCATTAAATATTGTTTTACCCTTAAAACTGATTATATAACTGATAAGTCACTTATAATAAAATCTTTTATAATGGTGATATTTATGTTACAAGGCAAACTCTTTTCTTACCCAGATAAAGATAAAGGACTTGAGAACTTAAGATTTCCCAGGGCTAATAAGGGTCATGAAAGAGGCTAGCATATTGTATTATTATGTTGTTATAATAATTAAGTTAATATTAACCTGCTAGAATTAAAACACTATTATCCAATCTTCCTTTAGAAATTTAGAGGAACAATTGTTGGTGATATTACTGTTCTGGTTCTATCAAGTTGGGTAGATATAATTCATTTTTACTAGAATAGGTATTTGGTTTATAAACTACATCTTAGTGGCTATAATTCTACTTTGTTACTCAAGAACATTAATATCTTCAGGGTAAGAGACAAGCCCTTAAAGGTGTCCATTTTAGCTATGGGAAACCCAAAAAGAAGGCTCCTAAGACAAAAAAAAAAGTATGGACAAATTCGATAACTCTAGTTGTTCCTGAGTACCCCTGGAGCCCAGAGCTGGAGTTTCCTATAAACTCCAACTGGAAAAGTTTCTGATGTTGTCTACTCTGACATGCTTGCAAACATAGGGTGGAAAACCACTGCTGCTTTTCTTCATGAAAACTATATTATCCCACTTAGATATCACTGATTGATCACTACAAATTAAGTTAGGCTTAGATTTAATAAAAGAAAGGGTCTTGGTGAGAAAGGAGGAAAGGGGAGAGGGAATAAAGGAAGGCAGAGGGATGTGGAAATCTTTGTGTAAAGAACTTACCTCAGAAGCTATAACCTAGTGTTAAAAGAGAGAAAAAAAAAAAAAAAAAAAAAAAAGAAAAGCCAGGCATGGTGGCACATGCCTTTAATCCCAGCACTTGAGAAGCAGTGGTAGGAGGAACGCTGTGAATTTGAGGCCAGCCTGAGACTACATAATGAACTGCAGGTCAGCCTGGGCTAGAGTGAAACCATACCTCAAAAAAACCAAAACGAAACAAAAGAAATGAGCCAGGTATGGTGGTACATACCTCTAGTCCCAGCACTTGGGAGACAGAGGTAGGAGGATCGTGTGAGTATGAGGCCAACCTGGAGCTACAGAATGAATTCCAGGTTAGCCTGGGCTGGAGTGAGACCCTGCCTCAAAAAAAAAAAAAAAAAAAAAAAAAAAAAAAAAAAAAAAATAGTTCTCAGTGTAATCTATACTTCTTAGCTAGAATTATGATATTTCATCAACTTTTATTTTAATGACAGATAAAGTTCACTACTTTATCTATAAAAGTTCAGAAAAATAGAAACACCTGTCTAAATGACTAAGGAAGTTTTCAAAATCCCAGAACATAAATTCTTTTAGTATTTTATCCAATGCTAACTATGATGTATGATAAAAACTAAAATATATATAACACCACCTTTAGTCTATATTAAACTATCTCAATGTTGTCAGGCATGGTGGCACACACCTTTAATCCCAGTACTTGGGAGGCAGAGGTAGGAGGAATGCCATAGGTTTGAGGCTACCCTGAAACTACGTAGTAAATTCCAGGTCAGCCTGGGCTAAAGTGAGACCCTACCTTAAAAAGCTATATATATATATCTTAGTGTATAGTAAAATATGAAGATTTTGGGGGGGAAAAAAAGAGGTATTCTAATAAGGAATTTATTTATAGTCTACTGGATAATTCACTCAGGAAATATTAGTCCATGTTGATATGATCAGTATGAAATACGTAAGACCATGATAACTCTGTGGGATCAAATACATGAACAAATGTCTATAATGAGCAACTATTTCTTTCCAGGCAGATCTTTCCACATGCAAAGGTGCTTTGTAACATTCTTGGACAGTTCAGTTAAGTGACTAAACTAAGCTTATATGTATTATTTACATGACAAGGTTTGGTTATTAAGTATGGTACCTGGACTTTCAAAGGTGGAAAATCCTCTCAAACTATAAATTACACATCTAACTTTGAATAGTAATAAGCATCATCTGTGAGAAACAAAAACAGATGTTGAAGCAAAGGTGTACTTACTGGAAGGAGTTTATCACCACTTCTGGAAGAGTAATTCAAGGGGGCTTATGCAGAAGAACTATTCCAAGATATGAAGGGGAAATATTTCATACTATTGGGCTGGAAATATTATGGCTTAGTGGTTAAGGGGCCTGCCTGCAAAGCTAAAGACCCAGGTTCAATTTCCCCAGTGCCCACATAAAGACAGATGCACAAGGTGACACATGCATCTGGAGTTCATTTACAGTGGCTAGAGGTCCTGGTGTGCCCATTCTCTCTATTTGCCCCTCTGGCAAATAAATAAATAAAATATTTGACAAAAAAATATTTCATACCATTAAGGAAAATTAAATAATAGCCAAAATTTGATGACTTATTGGAATTTTGGAAGTAGTATTACACATTTTCTTTTCTTTTTTTTTTTTTTTTTGTTTATTTTTATTTATTTATTTGAGAGTGACAGACAGAGAGAGAGAGAGAGAGAGAGAGAGAATGGGCACGCCAGGGCCTCCAGCCACTGCAAACGAACTCCAGACGCGTGCGCCCCCTTGTGCATCTGGCTAACGTGGGTCCTGGGGAATTGAGCCTCGAACCAGGGTCCTTAGGCTTCACAGGCAAGCGCTTAACCGCTAAGCCATCTCTCCAGCCCGTATTACACATTTTCTAAAACACTAAAAATTTGAGATCACTATAAAGCAAAAAAAGTTAAACATTCAATTTTTTTATTAAAAAATTATTTTTATTTATTTATTTATTTGAGAGAAAGAGGCACAGAGAGACAGAAGAGGAGAAAATGGACACAACAGGGCCTCTAGCCACTATAATCGAACTCCATAAGCATGCACTACCATGTGCATCTGACTTACGTGGGTGCTGGGAATCGAACCTGGGTCCTTAGCTTTTACAGGCAAGTGCCTTAACTGCTAAGCCATCTCTTCAGCCTATATATTCAATTTTAATACTGAAGAAAGAACACATATCTGGCTTTACCTTTAAAAGCTTCTGCTGTGTTTGTATCTAGTTTTCTTCTTGCTGGTGAATCAAGAGGTCTCATATCCTGAACAGATAGCTTTGGTGGTGGGACAGAAGGATGAGATTCTGTTTCAAGAAACTTAACAAAAAGTTCTGAAAAAGACTAAGAAAAAATATTTTGGTTATATTCGGCTATAAAATAGTCTGAAAAGAAATGTGATTCTTTGCAAGTAAGTATGGAAGAGAATCATTTCATCACTCTTATCCAACAAGAACAAAACTGGTCCTTACACTATTAAACACAGATTGCTGACTTGGTCTCAAAGGTGTGCTGGGTACACTTTTTGATCCTCCTCCAAACCACCCGGTCATCCACCTAGTAACACCTCCTTGATCTTCATTAAACAACTGCAAGATTATTTTAAAACAGAAGAATATTATCAGTACAAGAAAAAACACTTTTACATGACTTCAGATAACAGTACATCATGCTCTGTAAGTTCAAATCCTACCAAGGGTTTCCTACTATTGGTAGGGGCTACAATGACATCCTGAGCAGTCTCAAATAAATGTTTTGGGCATGATTATATCTCAGAATTTCAACATTCTGGTATAAGAAACTCTTTATAAGTTGCAAAATAGTTAAGCTAATAGCATACAAATTGAAAAAAAACAACTACCATATCAATTGACAAAATTGGATTAGGTAGAAGTTATATATAAGGCTGGAGAGGTGGCTCAGCAGTTAAGGCACTTGCCTGCAAAGCCTAACGACCCTGGCTTGATTCGCCAGTACCCACAATGTGGTGCATACATCTAGAGTCCATTTGCAGTGGCTAGAGGCCCTGGCATGTCCATTCTCTCTCATTCTCTATCTCTCTTTGTGTCATTCTCTCTGTCTCTCCTTGCAAGTAAATAAATAAAAATATTAAAAGTTACATATAGTAACAGTATACAATTTTCCAAAGAGCCCTTATGTTATAAATGTATTCAGAGTGAGGGCAAGGAAGGTATCTCAATGGGAGGGCACTTGGTTCCATCCCCAGTACCAAAAAAATTAATTAATTAATTAATTAAAATAAAAAAAACAACAATTTAAGAAAGGAAGAAAGAATGCAAAAGGGCTTTCACTGTCCAGTTACCTGTTCCATTTCCTCCCTTCTAACACCTAGGATGCTTCCCATTAGTCGTAGCACTTCATGGCGCTGATTTTTTGGTGTGTGGAAATGACCAATGAAGAGATTTCTCATGAGGACTCTAAACAAATAAAGGCAGAAACAGCTCATTCTAACATGGTACCAAACACTAAACAGATAAACATTTGATTGTACTCAAACAATGAGGTACTTATTATGAAAAGACTAAACAATAAAATATTTTAAAGTAGCTTTCAAAAAATCTTAAGAAGTTTAATTAGGGGGCTGGAGAGATGGCTTAAACAGTTAAGGGACAGGCCTGTGAAGCCTAAGGACCCTGGTTCAATTCTCCAAACCCCACATAAGCCAGATGCACAAGGGGGCATGTGCATCTGGAGTTTGTTTGCAGTGGCTAGAGGCCCTGGTGCACCCATTCTCACTCTTTCTCTCCCCCACCCCTGGTCTCTAATAAATAAGTAAATAATTTTTTAAAGATCTAAAAAAAAAAGTTTAATTAGGAAGATTTCAGAACCCAAAATGTATACTTTTTTCAAGCATCACTTAATGAACCAAGAGAGAAGGTGCCTCACTATTAATTCTCAGCACTTAACTGGCTAGATGCTGCCCTGAAACATACATAAATGGAGATGACTGCTCTTAAGCTTAACCACTATGCCTTCATTACATATTTATTAAACATTTGCTAAATAATTCTTGAATTTTAAAAATAGTAAGTGTAAATTGCACTTAATATGCTTAAATAAGATATATTTAAAGACACAGAGAGAAAAACTACAAAAATAAATCTTAGCCAGGTGTGGTGGTTCACGCTTTTCATCCCAGCACTAGGGAGGCAGAGGTAGGAGGATCGCCATGAGTTCAAGGCCACCCTGAGAGTACAGAGTGAATAGGTCAACTTGGGCTAGGGTGAGACCCTACCTTGGAAAATCAAAAAAAAAAAAATTTCATTTTTAAGTACTTCATACTGAAGTGATGTTTTCACTTTTCCGTAAGGTATTTTAAAAAGAATGAAGGGCTGGAGAGATAGCTCAGTGGTTGAAAGCCCTTGCTTGCAATGCCTGCCAGCCCAGGGTTGAGTTCTCCAGTGCCTAGAAGCACTAAGTGAAACATGTGTCTACTGTTCAATTGCAGTGACAAGAGGCCCTGGCATGCCCATTCTTTCTCAAACGCACACTTTCTCTTTCAAATAAACATACATAAATATTAAAAAGAAGAAGAAACAAAAGAAATCATACTTGTCCACTTTTCCCTCGGTGCTGTTTACCAAGTTCATCAATTTCTTCTGTGCATCATCCAGCATTTCTTGCCGGAGCTCATCTGTTTTAAAAATAAGTAAACACAGATAGGCATTAAGCTCCCAGTTCCCTGGTCCCGAAGGCAGCGAGACTGGAGGAGATAAACTAGCCCTCGCACCTCAGCTAAGCCACAGCTAAATCCACAGAGGAATTGGGGAGACGAGCAAAGATGGCAGCAAGGTCATCCCTTTCACCTTCACTCATCCTCCAGGGCTACAGAGAGAGCTAAAGAAGAGGTCAAAATTCTCTACTCTGTTCACACCTTCCTTTTCTCTCATGTTCCCTTCTACACACGTCTATAATTAACAATTTTATACCAATTATATTTCAGAACAATAATCTGAAGATACTGAATTATATGAAATACATTATTGAAAATAATTTCACTTGTGGTTTTTTTTAAATTGTTTTAGTGTGGTCACTAAAAAATTAAAATTACACCAAGCATCATGGAAACACCTAGAGGCTAAGACTGAAGAATTACAAGTTGGAGTCCAGGTTGAGGTACACACTGAGGTCAGGCCAAGTTACATATTAAGACCCTGTCTCGAAAAAGGAGAACGGAGGGAGGAAACATGAATAAACTACATGTGGCTCACAGTGTTATCTGTATGGAACATAAACCTGATATGAACTGCACTGCTCTGCCTGTCTCTCACAAGATCCACAACAGATGATGAGCTGAGCCATGCAGTTTGTGCCGGCACTCCCCAGTGCTCAGGAGGCTGCAAGGGAGTAAGATCACTTGAACCTAGGAACTGAGGCAAGCCTGAGCAACAATGTAAGGCCTCATCTTAGAAAATCAACTGAACAAAAAACTTGCATGATATGTAAACATTTTCAGAGTATAATTCACAAAGCTAAAAGTAGGTTCTGATGTAATGTTTATAAAGTTAGAAATTTCAAACATAATAAGATTAAAATGTGTTAAATTCACTATTGAATATATAGTAACTGAGCTAATATAATATAAAGTGTTCAGCTATTTTAAATTCAAGTAGTACTTTAAATGTACTATGATATTTCAATACAGGAAGGAAAAAAAACACCTCAGAAAACTTCAGGAGATATCACAGGAAGTGGTGACTTAAACATAAGTGCTGCTCTTACTGCTATCCTGACAACCTAATCCAGGAACGTGGTGACAGAAACTGAGGACACTCAAAACTCATCAAAGCAGAAATCCAGAGGTTGCAGAGAGCTCAAAACTAAAGCAGACATATAACATGCCCTCCAAGTCTCATTGCAGAAGAGGAGGGTGAAAGACTGTAAGGACTATAGGGTGGAAAGAAGTATCCTGAAGTACTGTCTCTCTTACCCCACAAAAACTGACTAATAAATTCATAACCCATGGTAAGTACCAATAACCCCACCCTGAGGAGGGCCCAAGGAGGGGAGAAAGGGATATAAGAGAATATATAGCTGGGTGTGGTGGTACACACCTTTAATCCCAGAACTTGAAGGCAAAGGTAAGAGGATCACCATGAGTTCAAGGCCACCCTGAGACTACATAGTGAATTTCAGGTCAGCCTGAGCTACAGTGAGACCCTACCTCGAAAAAACAAAACAAAAAATTAATTAATAATAAAAAATAGGGGGCTGGAAAGATGGCTTAGCAGTTAAGGCACTTGCCTGCAAAGCCAAAGGACCTAGGTTCAACTCCCCAGGACCCATGTAAGCCAGATGCACAAGGGGGCGCACACATCTGGAGTTTGTCAGCAGTGGCTAGAGGCCATGGCGTTCCCATTCTCTCTTTCTACCTACCTACTTCTGTATTCCTCTCTCTCAAATAAATAAATAAAAATAAAAATAAAATAAATAGGGGCTGGGGAAATGGCTTAGCAGTTAAGGCACTTGCCTGCAAAGCCAAAGGACCTAGGTTCGATTCCCCAGAACCCACGTAAGACAGATGCACAAGGCGGCACATGCGTCTGGACTTTCTTTGCAGTGTCTAGAGGCCCTGGCACGCCCATTCAATCTCTCTCTCTCTCTCTCTCTCTCTCTCTCAAATAAATTTTTATAAATATCATAAAAATAATTGCTGATAAAATTATTAAAAATAAAACTTAGGGGGAAAGATCTAGAAGGAACGTATTAATGAACTGTGAAAGGTTAGGAAAAGAGAAGTCAAACCCTGATCTCACAAGTCCCTGAGGCTCCTCCCTTTCTTCAGCAACACTTAACTCTCCTCCCATCAGAAATTCTGAATGCTTTTCTACAAAAACTGGAGACTGACTCAAACCACAATATGCAGTCAGAACTATATTTACATGGGCAGGCAAAATATGGTTATTCAGAAATGAGTTTTAGCCAAATATAATAGTCCTGTGAATAATCTCACATGCCAAAATAATTCTTTAGAAGTGAAAGTGGGAGTGGGGAGCATTTTCAAGTTAAGCAATAAAGCAGCTAGAATTGAGTCTAACCTGGGAAAAGCATGCCCTGAGTGTGTGACCCAGCAAACCACAAAAGCAGAGCTGCCCTGAAATACCCAGAGATGGCAACAGTCTGCAGCACTTGATATAAAATCAAAAAAATTCACTGCAACAACTCAGCACAGCACACTTTTACATTTACCGTGATTAATGACAGTACACTATAACACTGTCTTCAGAGAACATCTTAAAATTACCACGCTGCTTATAAATTCACTTTGATATTTCATGGCTGATCTCCTATGGACAGGTTTACTGAACAGCCTGGCTGTCTGAGACAAAGGTGTATGAAGCTCAGAACTCAAGTCAGAAGACCTAGAGATGACCCATTACCGGGGCCAGACTATGTTGCTTAGTTTGTAAACTGAGCATTTGAATGTCAAAGAATTTTGAGAGAATCATCTAAATGATCAGATATGAGTTTTCTGAGCAGTTAAATGCTATGTAAAACATGAGCACTCTTGGGCTGGAGAGATGGCTTTGAGGTTAAGGCGATTGTCTGCAAAGTCAAAGGATCCAGGTTCAATTCCCCAGTACCCAGGTAAAGCCAGATGCACTAGGTGGTGCATGTATCTGAAATTTGTTTGCAGCAGCTAGAGGCCCTGGCACACCTATTTTCTCTTTCTTTCTCAAATAAGTAAATATTTAAAAAAAAATAAAACATGAGCACTCTCATCTGATTTCTTAAAATAATGAGTTCACTGCTCAATTTTGTCCTAATCAACAGCAACCATACAGTTCACTTTAACTAATGCTAGTATTTTATGATTACCCTCTCCATTTAGTATTTTTCATTAAGAACCAAGGCAGCTGGAGAAATGGCTTAAGGGTTGAAGCGCTTGCCTGCAAAGCCAAAAGACCCAGGTTCGATTCCCCGGGACCCACGTAAGCCAGATGCACAAGGTGGCGCATGCATCTGGAGTTTGTTTGCAGTGGCTGAAGGCTCTGGCAAGCCCATTCTCTCTTCTGCCTCTCTCTCTCTGTGTCAAGTAAATTTTAAGAAACACTTTAAAAAAATAAAAGAACAAAGACATGGGCTGGCGAGATCACTTAGCAGTTAAGGTGCTTGCCTACAAAGCCAAAGGACCCAGGTTCAATTCCCCAGGACCCATATAAGCCAGATGCACAAGGTAGCACATGAGTCTGGAGTTTGTCTGCAGTGGCTGGAGGCCCTGGTGTGCCCATTCTCTCTCTTTCTCTCTCTCTCTCTCAAATAAGTAATAAATATTTTAAAAATTTTTTAAGTTATTTACGAAAGAACCAGGGCAATGGAGTCGATAGAAAAAAAGAATAGGTCAGGCAGGTGGTGCGTGCCTTTAATCCCAGCACTTGGGAGGACAAAGTAGGAGGATCACTATGAGTTTGGGGCCAACCTGAGACTAATTCCAGGTCAACCTGGGCTAGAACAAGACCCTACCTCGAAAAAAAAATTAAAAAAGAATAACAAACCAGGTATGGTGGTGCACACCTTGAGTTCCAGCACTCAGGTGGTTGAGGTAGTAGGATCACCATGGGTTCAAAGTCAGCCTGGGACTATAGACCCTGCCTTGAAAAAACAGAACAAAAGGAAATCACATCTATTTGTAATTTAAGTTAGGATGCATTAGCATCTATTTTGTCTTTGCATGTGTATATGCATCTTCTGCACATGTGGGCACATATGTGTATGCGGGCCAGAGGTGAATACTGGGTATCATCCTTAATCATTCTCCACTTCAATTACGGAGGCATGGTCTTTCACTTGAACCCACAGCTCACTGACTCGGCTAGGGTAGCTTGCCAGCCCATGCGAGGAATAACCTCCTGTCTCTGCCTCCTAAGCACTGAGAGCACAGGTGTACCACCTTGCCTGCCCAGCATGTACAGGAGGGCTGGGGGTCCAATCTGGGGTTCTCACTTGTATAGCAAACACTTTACCCAATGAGCCATCTCCCAACTCCCCCTTTTTTAATGAGTGGGTGTGGGGAAGCATGTTTGGGTGCACATGCATGTGTGTGTACATGTACATGGAGGCCAGCAGACAGCCTCAGATGTCATTCTCAGAACAGTATCCACATTTTCTTGAGACAGGATCTCTCGTGTCCCTGGCTCTCACCAGTGAACCCTAAGATCCTCCTGCTTCTGCCTCTCTAGTGCCACACCATGCCCAGCATCTTCATGTGGGTCTGGAGACTGAACTCAGGTTCCCATGCTCGTGAGGCTGGCAATTTACGCACTGACCTACCTCCCCCGTTCAGCTTTGTCTTTTAACGCAACGCTTTCCAGCCCTAACAGACATGTAATCCTCAGGTCTAGAGTACACAAAGGATGCTTTCTTGTCCCATAATTATAAATTGTTGAGCAAAAAGTAACTTTTAAAATTCTACTTAATGGTAATGAATTCAAAGGAAAAGAATTTTAATAACTCATTTATTTGAATTATACTAGTTCATAATTTGTTATTAAAACAAAATAGTTTGAGACTACTGTATTATATAGTTAACTGAACTTGAAAGGGAGTTTTTTTACCCCCCAGTACTGGAGATTGAACCCAGACCTTGAACATGGTAGACAACTATTCCACCAAAGAGATACATCCCCTGCCCCAAAGAGATTTTATATAAATATTTTAATGTAAGTAAATCAAATTCATTTCCCTTCTCCATCCTCTTCCCTCCATCCTTTATGAATGAATTCAGATAATTTGTACTGTATGTTCCCATACTGAAACAGAAAAGTTCTTTCAAGAGTCCAATATAGCCAGATGTGGTGGCACATGCCTTTAATCCCAGCACTCGGGAGGCAGAGGTAGGAGGATCGCCATGAGTTCGAGGCCACCCTAAGACTACAGAGGGAATTCCAGGTCAGCCTGAGCTAGAATGAGACCCTACCTTGAAAAACCAAAAAGAAAAGAAAAAAAAAAAAAAAGAGTCCACTATATAGTATGTAATTTGAAAGATGTTTTCACAGACCAGCCATCTCCCAAAACAGAGAACTGCAATTTTAACAGTAAGAAGGAAACTAACCATATCCACTTCATGAATATCATCATTACACAAAATATTCTTGTGACAAAAGGCATTCTAAGCTGGAGCATGAATCTCATTTCTGGAAACTTCCTAATGCAAATCATTATGGATAATATCCAGCTCAAATAAGTGTTTCATTTTGCCCATAGGGGTTTTTTACAAAAAGCTCAAGTTAGCTGTCACTTTAAAACACTGAGACATAAAAAAAAAAAAAAAAACCTGAGACATTTCAAACCAAAATCCAGATTCCCATTGTCCATTGAAAGATCTAAATTTCAAAATTTACTTATTTGCACATGTTATATGCACATGCCAAGGTCTTTCACTGCTACAAGTGAACAGACATATGCACCACTCCTTGCATCCAGGTTTATGTGGTGGCTGGGAAACTGAATCTGGGCCAGCAGGCTTTGCAACCCAGAGCCTTTAACCACAAAGCCATCCATCTCCCCAGCCCCTGAGATCTAAGCTTTGACAGCACTGGGCACACATGCCTAGGTAGTAAAAGTGAGGCAGAGCTGAGAATTTGTTGCCCCACTGGAAACACTTCAATTCACTGGTCTGTAACCCATCTCCTTTGCTCTCTTGTATTAGCAGTCTAGCCCAGTTTCCAATGTGCTTTTGTGAGTCTCATTTCTCCACACAGCAAATCACTTCTACTTCCACCTTTCCAGTCCTCTATTACCAACATTCCATCCCCATCCTACTCCACTCCCGCCGCGCCCATGCTCACTGCTCTTTGTTACGATCAGTCAACTGTATCTTCTGTGACCAACTTCCAGATTATACTATCTGATATGAGTTCCTCTTTCTATTTAGAATGCTGTCCCCCCAGCTACTAGTCTACTTTGTCTGTAACTATCCTCACTGTCACCTGCACCCTTTACTAGCCTTTTCGACTCTTCCATACCACCATCACCAAGTACTAAGAGGCTCTTCCCTTCCAAAACAATGTGTTGCAAGTATTGGATTACAAGTCTTTTCCCCCTGCAAACTCCCTGAAGACAGGACCTCTGTCACCTAACTCTATCTCCAGTGCCTATTGAAGCACTTTTCCCAGCAGATAAACAATGGCTATTTGATAAATCAATAAAAGAATGATTGATTTTCTCTGGGAAGGATCAAAAAGAATGTTACATACTGAATTACTCAGCAGGCATTCCCAGGGAAGAAACAAAACACACAAAACATTAACTCAAAACATTCTTGTCAGCACATTATAATTTACCTTTTCCTTCATACTTGAATTATTTAAGCTGTAACTTCTAAAACATTGTTTAGTTAAATATTAATATTAGGCAGGCACATTTAAAATGTAACCAGTAAGTCAAAAATAACTTATTTACCTAATATATATATTTTCTTAATTCAAATGTTGGCATTGTTTAATATACCCAGATGTTTATATCATTACAAATAACTTTTTAACCATTTATGGCAATTCAGAAAACTGCATCTGGTACTTCTTATATGTTTCCTCTAAAATCACCACTTCTGCCAAAAACATCTATAAAGAAATCCCTCAAAAGGTTTCGGTAACAAAGCGTCTGGGAATGTATTTGGCATATGTTCAACAGGACATTATATGTTTTCTTGTTTAAATCATGTCCTGGAAAATGGAATGTCTTTATTGAAAATAAAAACACCACCACTCAGCACCATAAAGGTGGCTCCATGAACAACATTTTTCAGCTTCTTTTTTAAAAATATTTTTATTTTTATTTATTTGAGAGAGAGGAGGATAGAGAGACACACACAGAGTATAAGAGAGAATGGCATGCAAGGGCCTCCAGCCACTGCAGATGGAACTCCAGATGCATGTGCTTCCTTGTGCATCTGGCTTACGCGTGTCCTGGATAACTGAACCTGGGTCCTTTGGATTTGCAGGCAAGCACCTTAACTGCTAAGCCATCTCTCTAGACCTCAGCTTCGTTTTTATTTGTAGCTTTACAGTATGTTTTTTTTTTTAATTTTTATTTATTTGAGAGCAATAGACAGAGAGAAAGAGGCAGAGAGAGAGAGAGTATGGGTTCATCAGGCTTACATGGGTCCTGGGGTATCGAGCCTCAAACCGGGGTCCTTAGGCTTCACAGGCAAGCGCTTAACTGCTAAACCATATCTCCAACCCTACAGTATGTTTTAATGTTGTATATTACAATAAATTTATTAGATTCCAGCCAGGCGTGGTGGCGCACGCCTTTAATCCCAGCACTCGGGAGGCAGAGGTAGGAGGATGGCCGTGAGTTCGAGGCCACCCTGAGACTCCATAGTGAATTCCAGGTCAGCCTGAGCTAGAGTGAGACCCTACCTCGAAAAACCAAAAAAAAAAAAAAAATTTATTAGATTCCTTTTGTATATTTTACTGCTCCACACAAGGGAATTCCTGCCTGGTACTGAAAACCCAATCAAAAGCCTATGGTGGGCAGGTCATAAGTTCTAGTGGGGAAACCACTACTGTTGTCTGGCTAAATGGATATTTTATGCAGACCAAAAATAAATACTTATGTTTATGTCATATTTTAATGCTCGCTCTCACTTTCATTAGAGAAGCTTCTCTTTTCAGATGGCAGTGGCCACTGGGATGATTCAAAACCAAAGTGCAGAGAAGTAATAGAGGAGTGTTCAGCACTAAATGAGACATCTCTTCACACCCTCAAGTCTCAGGGACCATTGTGGAAGAGGTGGCAGAAAGGGTATAAGAAGACTGGAGAGAATGGTTCAGTGGTTAAGGTACTTGCCTACAAAGCTGAGAGACCCAGGTTCAATTCCCCAGGACCCACATAAACTAGATGCACAGGGTGGCACATGCATCTGGAGTTAATTTGCAGTGGCTGGAGGCTCCGGCATGCCCATTCTCTTTCTCTCTCTCTCAAATAAATAAAGAATAAAGAAATGAATAAAATTGTTAAAAAAGAAAAGATGAGCCAAAGGAAAAGGAGGAATTCTTATAATATTGTCTTCCAGACACTAAGTGGCCTTGATATTCTTGACCTCACAGTGGCTGATGCTACCTACTAAGATCTGCATAATAGAAGGGAAGAAAATGATGGCATCAAAATAGAAGACAGAGACTGAAAAGAAGGCATTAAATGGAGGGAGAATTTGGGAGGGGGGAAAAAGAAAAGGTGGTGGGTGGGGTTTATAATCATGTTATATTGCCTACAATTACAGAAATTGCCAATAAAAAAGTTTAAAAAGGGCTGGAGAGGTGGCTTAGCAGTTAAGCACTTGCCTGTGAAGCCTAAGGACCCCAGTTTGAGGCTCGACTCCACAGGTCCCATGTTAGCCAGATGCACAAGGGGGTGCACGCGTCTGGAGTTCATTTGCAGTGGCTGGAGGCCCTGGTATGCCCATTCTCTCTCTCTCTCTCTGCCTCTTTCTCTGTCTCTCACTTTCAAATAAATAAATAAACATAAAACAAAAAAAATTTTTTTTAAGTTAAAAAGAAGAAAATTTAAAAAACAATAAATTATAGAGCCCTTTACAAAACAGATGTAGGGTTGGGACTGTAGCTCAGTGGGATAGCACTTGCTTATTATGCACTAGTATTGAAAAGAGAAATAGCAGCCGGGCGTGGTGGCGCACGCCTTTAATCCCAGCCCTCGGGAGGCAGAGGTACGAGGATTGCCGTGAGTTCGAGGCCACCCTGAGACTCCATAGTGAATTCCAGCTCAGCCTGGGCTAGAGTGAGACCCTACCTCGAAGAAAAAAAAAAAAAAAAGAAAGAAAGAAAGAAAAGAGAAATAGCTAAGATCCTTTTATAAACTTGTAGGTAGATCAAAATATTTTCTCAGTGGTAGAACAGAATTTGTACTCCTTATGGAAACCTATTTTCCTTTGTGTACCATTGAATTCCCTACCCTTGAATATTAATTTCTGAATCAAGAACTGTCTTATACTTACTATTTTCATTTATCCAATCTTTTTTTTTAATTTAAGCAGGAACTTACTTCAAGGATGACAATAAAACCAAAACATAAAAAGGACAGCATCCATATATATACATAGCAAGACAACACAGCTTTCAATGATTCAAATATACTCCAGGTTGACACAGGTGATACTTTATCACTCACAGTGTCATGGAAATTCTGAACTCTGATGACCTCGAGAATAGTAAACAATAGATATTGTCCTATCTGCTTCATAGACTAGTCTATTGAGTCTAAAAAAAAAAAAAAGAGGGAGGCATGTGAAACAAGTCTTTGGAACTGTATTGAAAAGGAATAAATTCATGTGAAATGTTCAAAGAACAATTTCTACAAAGAAGGGTAACAGTAATCCCTCCACAGACAATGCTGCCCTGTGAAAATACAGTAGTCCCTTTAGGGTCTTAGGACTGCTTGTGCTATGTAGGGTGGGTGGTGTGAGAGTTAAACAGTTCTTAATGTTTTATATAGTTGTCTCACTTTCTAGGGTGGTCTCCTCAAATTCCTTTCCTCCATGGTAATTCCTTGCCACTTACTGGTGTTCTAGAGGAACGAAATACGGACACTGTTGGGTAGCACTGCCTTAGATACTGATTTGCCGTTTGTATATCTGGGCTACATGATATTTCCTTAGCTTCCCGAAGGGGGCTCTATCTAGTGTTCTACACAGCATCTAACATGAAGCCAAGTTGTTGGTTCTTATTAGGCACTTAATGACTAGTAAGGTATCTATCCTCATATTCTTCAAACAAGGCCCATAAACACCTTCATTCACAAGCACAGTTGCACATCCGTGGCAGCAGCACACTCTACGATACTCCTCTGCTTCAACGCTGGGTCAAATCAACCACTCCTTCCTTAGGTTTGACCAGACTAAACCATATCTCTGGTAGTAATGATATTATCAACCATTCTGAATAAAATATGACGTCTTAAAATGACTTTCCCAATATTGTCTAAATGTTGAAACTGGATACCAACTAATCATTAGTCTACAGATGCTTAGATATGAAACAATACTTCGCCTCTACAATTCAAGTCTCTGTGTACTTTCTCGCAACAAAAACCAATTTGTCTTGTTCAAAATTGTTTCTCCTGGCAAAAATTTTTGCTGTCTGGCCAACTGTGTTAAAAATAAAGTACAGTATTACAACATCAATCAACATTGAAAGTACTTAATGATTTATGAAAGAAAATATACAGTGATGCTTTTTAAAATGAGTAAGCCAACCAAAGGCTTATTTATATTATCAAATCAAGATACAGCTTTGAGAAAATAAAGTCACATTTGTGTTTAGAGATAGAAAAATGGTATTAAACACTTAGGTAATGTAAGAAAACAGACTGTTCAGGAAAGCAGTAAAGGGCAAGAATAATTTAAAAGACATAAAAGAACTGCCTGTATATTCCCCTTCCTGTCTGTGCCACGCTGGCTGCTTGCGCCCTTTCAAATACCATGGTTGCAAGCTGAATTAGCCTGGTTTTTACTTCATAAAATGAATTCAAAGTTGCTATACATTAGTGATAAATAAATAAATTATATATATAGTTTTTTTGTTTTTCTGGTTTTTCGAGGTAGGGTCTCACTCTAGCCCAGGAGGACCTGGAATTCACTATGTAGTCTCAGAGTGGCCAAATCACAGGGATCCTCCTACCTCTGCCTCCTGAGTGCTGGGATTAAAGGCATGCACCACCACACCCGGCTTATATTTTGTTTTTTGAGGTTGGTTCTATCTCTAGCCCAGGCTGACCTGGAACTCACTATGGAGTCTCAGGGTGGCCTTGAACTCATGGTGATCCTCCTACCTCTGCCTCCCAAGTGCTAGGATTAAAGGCATGCGCCACCACGCCTGGCTTCAAGTTTAAGTTTCTTTAGCCTATAAAAGGGAACTAATACCATTTAGACTTACTTATGAATGGCAAGTGAATAAGGAAGACAAAGTAATAACACCTGTATTATGTCAGCAGTCCCTAATAGATACTCAATATATATTATTTTCTTGTTGCCTATTTCCAGGCTTGATACTAGACAGAGTTCCGAGGCTGATCGCCCTTAGGAAGTAGAGGACTTTGAATTAAGACAGGTGTATGCTTCAGAATTAAGTTATTGTGTGTTACACATCTATGTTACTGCACTCCCATTCCCTGTCTCCTGGAGATTCAGGCCAAGTTACTTAGGTTTGTTTTCAGTAACCAGGCTGCAGTGGTTCTTGTCATTTGTCTCCGTAGTGTCCAAGTCACGTCCTGTTTTAGCAGTACCTCTGCTATTCCACCTGCTTCTATTGTTGCATATTTCTGATTTCTATTCTGTGGTAGGTGGTATATATTTCTTGATTTTTTAAGATTTATGTACTGTTACTTCTATGCCAACATAACACCTTTTCAATCACTTTAAATCATTAGCAATTAAATGCAGCCCTAGAATAGCTACTAAGTGACAGAATAAATGAGGACATGCCATTATCATCAGCTGTTAAACTCAGCAAAGCACTATGAACCACTCTATCATCCAAGGCCAAACTGATAATCCCAAACACAGGACTCACTTTGGGGAGCTGACAGGTCATAGGGGGTTAACACTGACACTCATTTTATAAAATGTGACTTGAGAACACTTTCCTCTAATGGATCAGATGGCTTCAGGTGTAACATGAACTAAGCAGGGACAAGTCGTAGCCATGCAGTCTGGATGAGGCAAATCAACCTCTCTCACAGTCAACAGGCAACAAGCAACAACACAGCACCGTCTCAACACCCAGGAGAACTGACAAGACAGCCAGGACTACCTTCATGGCTGGCCTCACTAGAATCAGATGCAAAGTGAAGCAGATAAGCTCTGGGACATGAAAATGGAAGTCACACACAAAAGACAATGGTCTCACTCAACAGTGCCAATGGACAGCAGAAAACATTTGATTCAACAGAGGTACTACCAGGGAGAAGAAAGAAAAGATGGAAAGACCTACTTTGCTTTTTCAGTTCTTCAATCTGTTCTTCTTTTAGGTCCAACTGTTCTGTAAGTCTTGATGCTGAATCCAATGCAGCATTCGCTTCATCCAAGCCTTCCTGAGGGAGGAAAGTTTATTATCAAGCAGTCTGCAAACTGTCCTACTAAGCAGAGGGCTTGGAGACATCTCAGAATCAAACCCCTCACAGTTCAGCTCATGAAGCTATACTGCTGGTGGGCAAGTTCATGCAACTAAAAAGTATCAAAGAGAGAACCCAAAGCTGGGCGTGGTGGCGGGCGCCTTTAATCTCAGCACTCAGGAGGCAAAGGTAGGTGGATCAAGGCCAGCCTGAGATTACATAAAGGACAGCCTGGGCTAGAGCAAGACCCTACCTCAGAAAAAAACAAAATAAATAAATAAAATAAATTTTAAAAAAAGATAGAACCAGCCGAGTGTGGTGGTGCACACCTTTAATCCCAGCACTTGGGAGGCAGAGGTAGGAGGATCGCTGTGAGTTCGAGGCCACCCTGAGATTACATAGTGAATTCCAGGTCAGCCTGTGTTACAGTGAGACGCTACCTCAAAAGAACAAACAACAATAACAAAAAAAAAAAAATCCATACGCTTTTTAAAAATAATGCTGCCTTTTTAAGAGAAACTAAATAAGGCAGATGTAGTGGCACATGCCTTTAATCCCAATACTCGGGAGGCAGAGGGAGGAGGATCACCCTGAGTTCAAGGCTAATGAGAGACCCTGTCTCACAGGAAGCAGATGACATTCCTTAGCATGACACCCAAGTTTGTCCTCTGGCCTCCACAGAATGCACACATATACACACATGCACAAAAAGATATAAAGCTAAAAAGATACAAAAAGTCAAGAAATACAGTAACAACTGTTCTTGCTTTTTTATTTTTCTAACACACATAAAGTCATGAATCCCCATGATTTTATTACTTCAACTGCCATTTCCCTTACTACCGATGCATTGAACACTTCTGTCTTGTTCACAGGACAGCTGAACCTGCTCTTGTATGAAAACCTCTTTGCACACATTGCTTGTACGTGTCTATGCTATCTGTCTCCCTTGTCAATTTGTAACAGTACCTTGTATGGTAGATATGAATCCTTTGTCACCTGCTATACAAATACTTTACAAGGTCACCATTTGTCTACTGACTAAATTACCTTTGCCATTTAAACACTAAGTCACATACAACTTTGTGTTCATAGCTTCTTGAGTTTAAAACTGGTCACGCCCTCCTTGCTCCTAGACTACACAGGTAGTCCTCTACATTTTATTATGACATTGTGGTTTTTGTATTTAAAGCTTCAGGATTCTCAGTGGGTGCACTTCTAATAATTCCTAGTCCATTAAATGTCAGACAGCCAGTGTAATGTCAGAGACCCACTGTAATAGTAATGACTTCAGAACCAGATGGGACATCTTCTACTCCCAGGACTCTGGGTGCTAAGGCAGGAAGATTCTGAGTTCAAGGACAGCCTGGGCTATACAGCAAGACCCTAACTCAAACAAAACAAAACAAAACAAAACAAAAGCAGTATTCTCAAATAGCCAATACCACTCCTAGTTGAGAATGTTTGCTTCAAAATCACTGGAATTTATTTCTGTAAATGGTGTAGAATAGAGTTCAAATTTATTTTTGTCTGTACGTCCAACATCGTTTGTTAGAAAATCTATCTTTTGTTCTCATTATATTAAATGTTCAGCTCAGGGTTTAATTTTAAATTCTTAAATACATTCTGGGTTCTTCTTCTGTTTCATCAATCACTATTACATTTGTTTAGGGCTCTATTTTCTTATTTAGTAGGCAAGTCCTTCCTTACTGTTTTTCTTTCTTCTAATTTTCCTGGTTATTCTGAAGAATTTACCAATATACATTTCAGACCAAGTTTTCAATATGAGTGAGAACTTTTCTGCTGTGTTATCATGGATAGGCTAGTCCCCATTTATGCAATCAAACATAATCTAGATGTCACTATGGAGTTATTTTGCACATATATTCCAAGTCTTAAATCGGCCTGGTTTAAGGAAAGCACATTACACTAGATAATCTGGTAGGCTAAACTGGACCAGTTGAAAGTTCTTAAATGCAGGCTCTCCCTGTCTAACAACAAAAAAAATTCCTTTGGTGGCTAGCAGCTTCCATCTGTGCCCATGAAGTTTCATCCTCCTGTGACTTTCCTCACTGTCTAAACAAAAGCGCTGGCCTATCATCCTGCCTCTGATGTGGTCTTCCCATCTTCACTGCCAGCCTTTCAAGCTTCACTTGCTTAGCCTGCCCTACAATCACACATCAATTCTTTGTAATCAATCACATGTGAATGTCCATATATTATACATATAAATTTATGTACACACACATACACACAACTTTTACTGATTCTTCTTCTAGAGGTTGAACTTTGACTAATAGGACTAAAACAAAAAAAATTAAATAAAAATAGATTATTCCAAAATTATAACACTAAATTTGGTAAAAGAAAATTAAACCAATTTCTTTAATCTAAAATTTAAAAATTAGAACCTTAAAAGATTTATATTTATGAAGTTGTTTATTTAATATTTTATTTATTTATTTGTAAGCACAGACATACAGACAGAGACAAAGTATGGGCCCATGAGGACCTCTAGTCACTGCAAATGAACTCCAGATGCATGCAACACTTGTGCAACTGGCTGTTACATGGGTACTGGGGAATCACACCTGGGTTATTAGGCTTTGTAGGCAAACACCTTAACTGCTGAGCCATCACTCCCACTCAAGTTGTTTCTTTCTTTTACTCTTTTTTGTTGTTGTTGTTGTTTTGTTTTTTTGAGGCAGAGTCTCACTCTAGCTCAGGCTGACCTGGAATTCACTATGTAGTCTCAGGGTGGCCTTGAACTCACAGCAATCCTCCTGCCTTTGCCTCCCAAGTGCTAGGATTAAAGAGTGCTGGGATTAAAGGCATGCACCACCATGCCCAGCTTCCAAGTTGTTTCTTTTTGTTGTTTCTGTTTGTTTGTTTCCTGTGCTGGGAATAGAACCCAGGGCTTTGACATGTGCTAGGCAAGTACCCAACCCTACTTTTGAAGTTATTAAAGATTAAAACCACAGTATTTATATTTTGTCATTTTACCACTTATTTGGATTTTGTTTTACTTCAGTTTTTAATTTTTTTATTTTGGGGGGGGGGTTCGAGGTAGGGTTTCACACTAGCTCAGGCTGACCGGGAATTCATGATGTAGTCTCAGGGTGGCCTTAAACTCATGGTGATCCTCCTACCTCTGCCTCCCAAGTGCTGGGATTAAAGGCATGTGCCACCACACCCAGCAATTTTTAAAATTTTTAAAAATTTAATTTATTTATTTAGAGAGAAGGGGAGGCAGACAAAGAGAGAGAATGGGCATACCAGGGCATCCAGCCATTGCAAATGAACCCCAGATGCATGTGCCCCTTGTGCATCTGGCTTATGTGGGTACTGACAAATTGCACCTGGTCCTTAAGCTTCATAGCCAAATGCCTTAACCACTGAGCCATCCCTCCAGCCTTGTTTCAGTATTTTTTAATATTTTTTTATTTTTATTTGAGGAGAGAGAACAGGAGAAAGAAAAAGAGAGAAAGGGGCAAAAACAACACACACACACACAGAATGGGCATTTCAGGACTTCCAGCCACTGTAAATGAACTCCCAGGCACAGGTGCCACCTTGTGCATCTGGCTTATGTGGGTACTACAGGCAAGTGCCTTAACTGCTAAGCCATCTCTCCAGCCCTGTTTCAGTTTTTGTTTTGTAAAATCTTTATTGTTTCCCTATAAGTTTCTTCTGGCTTATTTTGTTCTTGTTTCCTTTTGTTTGGGTAGTGACCCTGCCAGTGTGTATGCAGAACAGAGGTCAATGTCAGGTGTCTTTGTCATTTACTCTCCACCTTATATTTGCAGAAGCTAGAACTTCTCAATTCAGCCAGCAAACCTCAGAGATCCTCCTGTCTCTAGCTCCCCAGTACTGGGTCTGCAAGCATGTGCTACCATGCCTGGCTTTTACATGGGTCCTGGGAATCTGGACTTGGTCCTCATGCTTGTGTAGTAAGCACCTTTACCCACTGTGGTGGTTTGATTCATAAACTTAGGTGTACTGGAAGCTGGATTCCCCAGCTGATGGCAATTGGAAATTAAAGCCTCCTGGAGACAGTGTATTGTTGGGGACGGGCTTATGGGTATTATAGCCAGTTTCCCCATGCCAGTGTTTACCACACTCTCCTGTTCCTGTTGTCCACCTTATGTGGGCCAGGGGGTGATGTCCACCCTCTGCTCATGCCATCATTTGTCCTGCCATCGTGCAGCTTCCCCTAGAGCCTGTAAGCCAAAATAAACCTCTTTTTCCCACAAGCTGCTCTTGGTTGAGTGATTTCTACCAGCAGTGCGGACCTGACTGTAATACCCACTGAGCCATCTCCCCAGTCCTTTTTAAAAAAGAAAATGTAAATTATGAGAAGACTTGATTTACCATAAGTTTGATTCCCTAGTACCTATTAGGACAGCTGAATGTGGCCACACATGCCTGTAACCCCAGTGCTGTGGGAAGCAGAGACGGGACCTTCTGGAGCGTATTCATGAGCCAGTCTAACCAAAACCAGCAGCTACGGTTCACTGAAAAGCTGCACCCAAGGAACCACAAGAACAAGTAGATGGCGTTCCTTGAGTAACTCTGAAAGCCAGCCGTGGTGACACGACCCTTTAGTCCCAGCTCATGGGAGGGAGAGGTAGGAGGGCCACTGTGAGTTTGAGGCCAGAGTGGGACTACAGTGTAAGTTCCAAGTTAGCCTGGGCTATAGTGAGACCCTATCTTGAAAAAAAAAAAAAAAAGTAGTAGTTTGGGGCTAGAGAGATAGCTCAGCAGTTAAGGCACTTGCCTGCAAAGCCTAATGATCTGGATTCAATTCCCCAGTAACCATCTAAAGCCAGATGCACAAAGTAATACATGCATCTAGAGTTCATTTGCAGGAGCTAGAGGCTCTGGAGTGCCTATTCCATCTCTCTCTCCGCTTTCAAATAAATGAATATTAAAAAAAAAAAAAAACAAAACTCAGCTGGGCGTGGTGATGCACACCTTTAATCCCAGCACTGGAAGGCAGAGGTAGGAGGATCACTGTGAGTTCGAGGCCACCCTGAGACTACATAGTGAATTCCAGGTCAGCCTGGGCTAGAGTGAGACCCTACCTCAGAAATTTAAAAAAAAAAAAAAACTGGGCTGGAGAGATGGCTTAGCGGTTAAGGTGCTTGCCTACAAAGCCTAGACTCAGGTTCGATTCTCCAGGTCTCACATTAGCCAGATGCACAAGGTGACGCATGTGTCTGGAGTTCGTTTGCAGTGGCTGGAGGCCTTGGTATGCCCATTCTCATTCTCTCAATCTCTTGCTCTGTCTCAAATAAATAAATAAAATAGATAAATTTTTAAAAAGTTTTTTAAAAAAGGTAACATTGAAAAAAAAGCTGGGTATGGTGGCACACACCTTTAATCCCAGCACTTGGGAGGCAGAGGTAGGAGGACCACCGTGAGTTCGAGACCACCCTGAGACTACACAGTGAATTCCAGGTCAGCCTGAGCTAGAAAGAGACCCTACCTCTAAAAAGCAAACAAAGAAAATGTAGCATCAAAAGTTGTCCTCTGGTCTACACACATGTACGCACACAATGTGCTCACATACATACAAATACACATAAACAGACCCGTGTATTTAAGCAAAGAAAAAAAAAAAAGAAAGAGATGGCTTAGTGGTTAAGGCACTTGTCTGCAAAGCCAAAGGATCCACTCTCCAGGACCCACATTAGCCAGGTGCACAAGGGGGCGCACGCATCTGGAGTTCGTGGAGGCCCTGCTGCTCTGCCTCTCTCTCTCTCTGGAGAAAGTGGGGCCTAACAGGCCATGGAAGCACCATCTTCCGGGAAGGATCAATGCTATTCCTGTAGAAGTGGGTGCCTTTAAAAAGGACAAGTTTGGCTTCCTCCTGCTGTGTTTCCCTGGCCCTCTCTTTGCTCTTCTCAATAGATGATACAGTAAGAAAGCCATTGCCAGACACTATTCCTTCCAAACCAGACTCCTCAGTACAGAACCAATGAGCCAATCCTTTTTAAATTATAAATTACCTACTTCATGGTAAAAGAAGCACAGAGTAAGCTGGGCCTGGTGGCACATGCCTTTAATACCAGCGCTCGGGAGGCAGAAGTAGGAGGATTGCTGTGAGTTCGAGGCCACCTGAGAATACAGAGTTAATTCCAGGTAAGCCAGAGTGAGACCCTACCTTGAAAAACCAAATCCAAAAATAAAAAATAAAAAAAAGGAAGCAGCAGCACAAAGTAGAATAATATGCCTTCCCATCCACCATTTTGGTAAAAACTTAAAATCTAATGGTATGATAGATTGATAAGGATATAGAAGAAAAATCTTTTTTTTCTTTTGTTTTTGTTTTGTAAAAATATTTTATTTATTCATTTATTTCAGAAAGACAGAGACAGGAAGAAACAGAGAGAATGGGCATACCAGGGCCTCCAGCCATTGCAGAGGAACTCTAGATGCTTGTGCCACCTTGTGCATCTGGCTTATGTAGGTACTGGACAAATGAACCTGGGGTCCTTAGGCTTTTCAGGCAAGTGCCTTAACCACTGAGCCATGCCTCCAGGCCTGTTTTTTGAGGTAGGGTCTCCCTCCAGACCAAGCTCACCTGGAATTCACAATATAGTTCTCAGGGTAGCCTCAAACTCATGAAAATCCTCCTGCCTCTGCCTCCCAAGTGACTGGACTAAAGGCGTGCACTATCAAGCCTGGCTTAGAAGAACCACCTTTATGCATTACTGGTCAGAATAAATTAGCACAACCACATTAGGAAACAATTTGCAATCCTTCAATAAAGCTAAAATTACCCTATTAATGTCCTTTATTGTAAAATAGGTAAACAAATCAGAATACTGGTTTACATATGAAATGGTGGGAAGGGGATGGCACGGTGCATAAGGACAATACTCTGTTTCATATACTGACTGGTACGTTGGTATCTGCTCAACTGCTATCCTTGTATCTTATACATGTTACATATTCATATACATATTAAAACCTTTACAGTCACTTAATGTTTTAAAAAGTATTTAAAACTTGCTGGGTATAGTGGCACACGCCTTTAATCCTAGCACTTGGGAGGCAGAGGTAGGAGGATTGTCTTGAGTTCAAGGCTACCCTGAGCTAGAGTGAGACCCTACCTCAAAAAAAAAAAAAAAAAGTGTTTAAAACTTTATAGGAAATATATTTGCCTACCTGAAACATCAATATCAGTATTCCAGTAACATTAATATCAATAAGCATCATTAGTAATGCCAGATAAACCAACTTTATTATTTTCCAGCAGCTATTGTCAGTCTACCTATGTATGACTAAGAAAGGTTTCTCCAAAATGTAAAGCAAATCTCTACGGTGTCTTAACCTCTGCATAGGGGTTGATTTCATTCATACTTTCATATGCTTTCCAAGATACTGATTTCAAAGTACACTGTAAGTTTGAGGCTAGTCTGGGCTACAGAGAGAACTCTAGGTCAGCCTGGGCTACAGTAAGACCCTGTATCAAAAGAATTAAAATGTAAAATAAAATAAAATTTATAGAAGAAAACTGTTTTGCCTACCTGCAATGATAATACTTTTCCTTCCAGATTTTCTGCCTTTTTCTTCCATTCAGTAATAAGCTGCTTTTGCTTTTCTAATTCAGCAGAATACATAGCTTTTTCCTCTAGAGAAGCAGAATTATATTAATATTTTGCAACTGTAAACAAAACTGGAATTTTTAAATAACTTGGAAATTTTAATTAAAATAAAGCAGTTCAAACATTTCAAAATTAAGTTATACATGCCTTAGTGAACATGTTAAATAGAACCAAGGTGATGAGATCACTGTTTGCTGGGCCTGAACTCTTCTCCCTTGGGTCCACCTTGTGGGCTCTTCCTCCCTTCACAGCCCCACTCAAACGCTGCTTCTACAGCTTCCACACCACTGTGCACACACAGTCTTCCTAGCAATTTCCTCATAAAGTAGATCTACACAATTTTCATGTATAAAATTTAAGATTTCAGGGCTGGATAGATGGCTTAGTGTTTAGGGCACTTGCCTGCAAAGCCTAAGGACCCAGGTTTGATTCCCTAGAATCTATGTAAGCCAGATGCACATAGTAGAGCATGCGTTTGGAATTCATTTACAGTGGCTAGAGGCCCTGGCGTGTACATTCTTTCTTTCTTTCTCTCTCTCTCTCAAATAAATACATAAAAATAAAATATTTTTCAAAAATTTAAGATTCAACCATATGAGCTAAAGGAACACAGTTACAAATTTAACATTTTGCTTTAGGACCAAACTTCCCTGTTCAACTAGTTTAATTAATAATCACCAAATGCATAAGTCAACAAAATTGATGGGTAGATGATCTAAAGTGGGTAAATTTTGTTTCATTTGTTTTTCAGTTTTTCGAGATAAGATCTCACTCTAGTCCAGGCTGGCCTTGAACTCACAGCAATCCTCCTACCTCTGCCTCCTGACTGCTGAGGTTAAAGGCATGCGCCACTAGGTCTTGCTAAAGTGGATAAATATAATGATGAAATGGACACTGTGAAAAAGCACACATGGTTCTTAGGGTAAAATGGCTCTGCCTATTGTTAGTATATCTCCAAAAATGTATTTTCAGGGCTGGAGAGATGGCTCAGTTGTTAAGGCACTTGTCTGCAAAGCCTAATGACCGAGATTCGATCCCCCAGTATCCACATAGATCCAGATGCACAAAGTGGTGCATGCATCTGGAGTTCATCTGCAGTGGCTAGAGGTCCTGGGCACACGATTCTCTCTTCCTCTCTCTCTCTGTTTTTCAAATAAATAAATAAAAATATTTAAACTAAAAAATGTATTTTCCGCCAGGCATGGTGGTGCATGCCTTTAATCCCAGCACTGAGGAGGCAGAGATAGGAGGATCCCTGTGAGTTCAAGGCCATCCTGAGACTACATAGTGAATTCCAGGTCAACCTGGGCTAGAGCAAGACCCTCCCTACCTTGAAAAATAAAAATTTTTTAAAAATGTATTTTCCACTTAGACTAGAAAATATAATTACCTCAAAGCACAAATGTACAATTTGAAACAAGTTAATCAATATTTCAAAGGACATCCAGGAGTGGTGGCACAAGCCTTTAATACCAGCACTTGAAAGGCAGAAGTAGGAAGAGACGCTGTGAGTTTAAGGCCAGTTTGGACTATAAAGTAAACTCCAGGTTAGGCTGGGACAGAGAGACCCTACCTCAAGAAGTATGTATGTATGTATTTCAAAGGACAGTAATTACTGAGAATTAGCACTTTGAAGGGGCTTCAATCTCCAGTGATATCTCAAAACCTAACCATACACTCTACATGTATATCTTTCTCATCTTCTCGTCTTCGTATGTTACCTCTTTACCAAGTGAATGTTCTTCTTCATGTTACCTTAACTTTGACCAAAATTAGTAATAAGACACAAACATTTTTAATACTTTAGTTTATATTTTCTAGTTTTAATCATAAAAGGAGCATAAATTAACTTGCTGGTGGCTACTGAAACTTTCCCAGCCAAAAAAAAAAAAAAGTTTCAAAGATTTCCTATGCCTAACACTGTATTCAAGTTAAGGCAAAATTACCAATAACTACAATTTTTCTACCCTGAGAGATCCACTAGATAAGTAACTCACCTTGTTGGAAGTGCTCTAGAACCATCTGCAGGTTGGCTAGTGACAGAGCATACTGCTTTACTTGCTCCTGAGAGACAGAAAGCTGTAGTGCAATTTCATCTCTTTGCTTGGAGACCATGTTCAACTGGTCTTGCAGTGACTCTACCTGCACACTGGCTTGATGACTTCAAAGAAAAGAATAAAATACAGTCAGATTGCTTCATCTATTTAGATACTTTAACAAAAGAAACACTCTTCCTACCTCTTAATACATTAAATTCAAGTTATGTTTCAAAGTATGCACATACTGTAGCAAGACAAAACATCTTCCCTGTATTTTTCTCTTTATTTATTTGCAAGCAGAGGTATATAGAGACAGAGCGAGAGTGAGCGCATATGAGCACGCCAGTGCCTCTAGCCTCTACAAATGAACTTTAGATGCATGTGTTGCTTTGTGCAACTGGCTTTATGTGGGTTCTGGGGAATCCAATCCAGGTCATTAGGCTTTGCAAGTAACTGCCTTAACTGCTGAGCCATCTCTCAAGCCCTCCCTATATTTTCTTTCTTTTTTAAAAAAATATTTTTTATTTATTTGAGGGAGAGAGAGAGGGAGGGAGGGAGGGAGAGAGGTAGAGACAGAATGGGCACACCAGGGCCTCCAGCCACTGCAAAGAACTCCAGATGCGTGCACCACCTTGTGCATCTGGCTAATATGGACCTGGGGAATCAAACCAGAGTCCTTTGGCTTTGCAGGCAAGTACCTTAACCACTAAGCCATCCCTCCAGCCCCATACTTTTCTTTATTGTGGTACAACATTTACCTGCTTACTCACTATGAAGTACATGGACTGGAGACACTAAGCACACGCACACTGCTGTGCAATCACTACCATCATGTGTCCACTCTACAGCTTCCCAAACTCAAGCTCCACGTCTTTTTGATAACTACTTCCCATTCCTCCAGCCATGATGACCTACCTTTTGTCTCTGAATTTGATCTCCCTTATATGCTACTGCATTTGATTCAAGTTATAGTTTAAAACAAACTTTAAGAGCTTCTATGTTCATGTTCTCCTTTTTGTTTTGTTTTTTTTCAAGAGTGCCCGGGCTGACCTGGCACTCACTCTGCAGTCCCAGGCTAGCCTAAAACTCACAGTGATCATCCTACCTCTGTCTCCTGAGTGCTGGAATTAAAGGCATGCACTACCATGCCCAGCCTGAAAGTGACCTTTTTTTTTGTAGTGCTAAGGATTGAACCAACGACCTCATGCCTGCTAGGTATGAGCTATATTCCCAGTCCCAAAAGTGACTGAATTAAGCCAGGCATGGTGGCACATGCCTTTAATCCCAGCACTTGGGAAGCTAAGGTAGGAGGATCCTGTGAGTTGGAGGCCTATATAGTGAATTCCAGGTTAGCCTGGGCTAGAGTGAAACCCTACCTCCAAAAACAAAACAACACAACAACAAAAAACCTAAGAATTATGCCGGGCGTAGTGGTGCACACCTTTAATGCCAGCGCTCGGAGGCAGAGGAGGTAGGTGGATCTCTGTGAGTTTGAGGACACCCTGAGACTACCTAGTGAAGTCCAGGTCAGCCTAGGCTAGAGTAAAACCCTAACTCTAAAAACAAAAACAATAAGCCGGGCGTGGTGGCGCACACCTTTAATCCCAGCACTTGGGAGGCAGAGGTAGGAGGATCGCCGTGAGTTCGAGGCCACCCTGAAACTCTATAGTGAATTCCAGGTCAGCCTGGGCTAGAGTGAGACCCTACCTCGAAAAACCAAAAAATAAAATAAAATAAAATAAAAACAAAAACAAACAAACAAAAAAACCAACAACAACTAAGGATTACGCTAAATAAGCCAGGCATTGTGGCATAGCTTATACACTTATAACTGATTTTTTTATCCCTTCCACAAGCAAAAGAACTCAGAGGCCCTAGATCTCTCCATATACAGCACCTTCCACACACAGACCAGCAGAGTGTCCTTGTATCATGATTACATTCAAATTACCACATCAGTCCTCATGAACATTTACTAACTAAATTCTTTCTCAAGAGCAGCCATGAAAGCTAAGATCAATTCACTTTGAGGTTACTTCGCCCAATAGCACCCTCTTGTGGAAAGAACTGTAAGTCAGTAAGGCCGAAACTGCCCCAAATGTCCCTGGGCTTTATTCAACTTAGCTGGTTAGCAAATCAAAGCATGATTGTGAGAATAAAATGAGCTATGACGGCACTCAAAAAGATAATAAACATAAGTGTTACTTTGGTAAGGGATCAAAATATAAAATTTATGTATTTAATTTACTCACACAACAAACATTTATTTCTTAGTCTATGTGCTATTATTAATATACGTGTATTATGTGCACATACTGTGGGAAGTATACTAAATGAACAATACCACTCTTATGTTCATAAAAATGTTATGTTCAGGCTGGGGAGATGGCTCAGCAGTTAAAGACGCTTGATTATAAAGCCTGCTGGCCTAGGTTGGTCCAGATTTGATTTCATAGTACCCATGTAAAGCTGGATGAATAAAATGATGCATATGTCTAGAGTTCATTTGCAGCAGGGGAGGCCATGGCATGTCCAGTCATTCATAATTCATTCTCTCTCTCTACTTGAAAATAGGTAAATAAAATATTTTTTAAAAAAATGTTATGTTCACTTGCTCCCCCCAGACACAAAATGGCCTGGATATCCATGAACTCACAGTGCCTGACACTACCTACACAAGACCATCATAAGAGGAGGAAAAGATCATGACATCAAAATAAGAGAGAGACTGATTGAGATGGGGAGGGGATATGATGGAGAATGGAGTTTCAAAGGGGAAAGTGGGGGGAGGGAGGGTATTACCATGGGATATTTTTTATAATCATGGTAGTTGTTAATAAAAATTTGAAAAAAAATGTTATGTTCAAGCTGGGCGTAATGGCACACACCTTTAATCCCAGCACTCCAGAGGCAGAGGTAGGAGGATCGCCGTGAGTTCGAGGCCACCCTGAGACTACATAGTAAATTTCAGGTCAGCCTGAACTACAGTGAGGAGACCCTACCTCGAAAAACCAAAAAAAAAAAGTTATGTTCAGCAGTTCATCCCAGTGAACTTTACTGGGTGGGAGATAGTATAAGACAGCCAACAATCAGCGATGCATGAAAGTAAAATATAAGATGTCCATCAAAGACTGAAAGCATTATCCAAGTTCAAAATACACCACAAAAAGGTTTGGTTGTAAGTATGAGAACCAGAGTCCTCAATAATGTAGTTCTTGTTGAAAAAGATGGAAATGGAGCCAGGCGTGGTGGCGTACACCTTTAATCCCAACATTTGGGAAGCAGATGTAGGAGGATTGCCATGAGTTTGAGGCCACCTTGGGACTATAGAATTCCAGGTCAGCCTGGACTATAGCAAAAAAAAAAAAAAAAAAAAAAAAGGAAATGGAAAATAGGTGAAATCACAGAAATACTGTAGGGGATCAGGTCCACTCTTCAGGTAGAACATGAAAATTAAAAGCAGAATAAACGAGAAGATAGTAGTTCTGAGGAGCTGAGGAATACAGTCTGGCTGGACATAGATGAATAAAGACAAGTGGTAGGTAGTCAGTGAACAAATCATGGAAGCCAAGACCAGTTTTTGAAAACAAAGGAGTTATAAATTTATTCTGGAAGTTATTAGAAAGAGTAAATGAAAGGGAAAGAGACTAGAAAATATTAGAGAAAACAAGGGCTTAAAATTGGAAGGAATGATGGCAGCAGGCGGTGTCATAGCATGAGAATGTTTTGGTGTTTCTGCCAAAGTAAAACACATACACAAATGACCACTCATTGCTTTAATTTCCGTATTTAATTTTTTGGGGGTTGGGGAGACGGACCTGGGGATAAAGGGCTCACCGCTCCAGCCTGGGCATCTGAGCTCCACCCCAGACCCCATGTACAAAGTGGAAAGCCCTGGAAGGCTCCTGTAATCCAGCACGTGGACAGTGAGATAGGAGGCAGACACAGGAGAATTTCCCTGAAAGCTTGTCGTACCAAGCACAGCAAAGAACAATGGAGAAAAATCTCAACAGCAGAGTGAGATCAAGGGAGTCTGCCTCAGTATGAGGCACAAAGGTGAGGAATGACCACCACACATGCACCCTTGAGCCCACGCTCACACGTGCGTACACACAAACATATACACAGCAGCATGCATGTGTGAGCCCACGCTCACACGTGCATACACACAAACGTAGACACACACAGAATCCCTCCCCCAAATAGTTTGGCTTCTAAGTCAAAAAGCCTAAGAGCCTGGTGTGGTGGCATACGCCTTTAATCTCAGCACTTGGGAGGACCTCCAAGAGTTCAAGGCCACCCTGAAACTCATAGTGAATTCCAGGACAGCCTGAGCTAGAGTGAGACCCTACCTCAAAAAAGGAGGGGGGGCATAATATACACCATGTGCATTAGAAAGATTCAATTTCAGAACTGAAAGTGGCTTATAACCTCTTTGAGGACAGATGTATCTATGGTCTCCTTAGATGTTTCGTCAGCATAATGCATAGTTAAAAACAGATAAAAAGCAGTACATACCACTATTGGAAAAGTAAATAGAGGCAATTTTTCTAGAAATTAATTTAGAAGATTTTAAAATGACCCTTGACCTGGACATTTTATTTCTCTGGATTTGCACTAAGGAAATAATCTGATGTCAACACAAAAACACATGCCCTGAAGAGCCATGACAGAACTCTTAGTTATTTTCAAAGTTAAAATATTTCATTGACAGGCATGGTGGCACACACCTTTAATTCCAGCACCAGGGAGGCAGAGGTGGGAGGATCGCCGTGGGTTCAAGGCCACCCTGAGTCTACATAGTGAATTCCAGGTCAGCCTGGGCTAGAGTGAGACCCTACCTTGAAAAAAAAAAAAAAAAAAAAACCTATGGCCTGGAAAGATGACTTAGAAGAGCATATATTGCACAAGCATAGTACCTAAGGGGACCTGACATCACCTGAGTTCAAATCTCCAGGACCCATGTTAAAGAGCTGAGCAGAGCCACACATCCTATAACCCCAACCCCACAGGGAAGCAGAGGCCTGGCACTCGTCAGAGCTCATGAAAAGAGAGCAAGCTCCAGGACCTGTAAGAGACTTTGGCACAAACAAGAACTGGCAGAAGAATGAGTGAGTGGGACACATGGCACTCAACTCTGGCCACTGCAGCTGAATGCACTCCACCACAGACAAGCAGATAAGGGACTGCAAGGGTACAAATGCGTGCATATGCCACACACATAAGCAAGGAAACATTTAAAACAACTCTCTAATGTCCGATAATAAGTAACTAGTTCTAAGAAATTATGACAAATCAAAATACCTACTTACCATAGTTAAAAAATGATGTTACAGACTGGAGAGATGGCTTAGTGGTTAAGCGCTTGCCTGTGAAGCCTAAGGACCCTGGTTCAAGGTTCGATTCCCCAGTACCCACGTAAGCCAGATGCACAAGGTGGTGCATGTATCTCGAGTTTGTTTGCAGTGGCTGGAGGTCCTGGTGCGCCCATTCTCTCTCTATCTATCTGCCTCTTTCTGTCTGTCTGTTGCTCTCAAATAAATAAATAAGAAAAAAAATGATGTTACAGGCTGAAGAGATGGCTTAACAGTTAAAGCACTTTCCAGCAAAGCCAAAGGATCCAGGTCTGATTCAGTACCCACATAAAGCCAGATATACAAGACAGTGTATTCATTTGAAGTTTGTTTGCAATGGCTAGAGGCCCTGGCTATTTCTATCTGCTTCTCTCTATTAAATAAATAAAATAAGCTGGGAATGGTGATACACACCTTGAATCCCAGCACTCAAGAGGCAGAGGTAGGAGGATCACCATGAGTTGGAGGCCACCCTGAGACTACATAGTGAATTCCAGGTCAGCCTGGGCTAGGGTGAAACCCTACCTCAAAAAACCAAAAAAATAAAAATAAGTAAATAAAATAGTTAAAATGGTTACATAATATATGGCTTAACGTTTATACTGAGACTCAAAACCTAACCATACACTCTACATGTATATCTTTCTCATCTTCTCGTCTTCGTATGTTACCTCTTTACCAAGTGAATGTTCTTCTTCATGTTACCTTAACTTTGACCAAAATTAGTAATAAGACACAAACATTTTTAATACTTTAGTTTATATTTTCTAGTTTTAATCATAAAAGGAGCATAAATTAACTTGCTGGTGGCTACTGAAACTTTCCCAGCCAAAAAAAAAAAAAGTTTCAAAGATTTCCTATGCCTAACACTGTATTCAAGTTAAGGCAAAATTACCAATAACTACAATTTTTCTACCCTGAGAGATCCACTAGATAAGTAACTCACCTTGTTGGAAGTGCTCTAGAACCATCTGCAGGTTGGCTAGTGACAGAGCATACTGCTTTACTTGCTCCTGAGAGACAGAAAGCTGTAGTGCAATTTCATCTCTTTGCTTGGAGACCATGTTCAACTGGTCTTGCAGTGACTCTACCTGCACACTGGCTTGATGACTTCAAAGAAAAGAATAAAATACAGTCAGATTGCTTCATCTATTTAGATACTTTAACAAAAGAAACACTCTTCCTACCTCTTAATACATTAAATTCAAGTTATGTTTCAAAGTATGCACATACTGTAGCAAGACAAAACATCTTCCCTGTATTTTTCTCTTTATTTATTTGCAAGCAGAGGTATATAGAGACAGAGCGAGAGTGAGCGCATATGAGCACGCCAGTGCCTCTAGCCTCTACAAATGAACTTTAGATGCATGTGTTGCTTTGTGCAACTGGCTTTATGTGGGTTCTGGGGAATCCAATCCAGGTCATTAGGCTTTGCAAGTAACTGCCTTAACTGCTGAGCCATCTCTCAAGCCCTCCCTATATTTTCTTTCTTTTTTAAAAAAATATTTTTTATTTATTTGAGGGAGAGAGAGAGGGAGGGAGGGAGGGAGAGAGGTAGAGACAGAATGGGCACACCAGGGCCTCCAGCCACTGCAAAGAACTCCAGATGCGTGCACCACCTTGTGCATCTGGCTAATATGGAACCTGGGGAATCAAACCAGAGTCCTTTGGCTTTGCAGGCAAGTACCTTAACCACTAAGCCATCCCTCCAGCCCCATACTTTTCTTTATTGTGGTACAACATTTACCTGCTTACTCACTATGAAGTACATGGACTGGAGACACTAAGCACACGCACACTGCTGTGCAATCACTACCATCATGTGTCCACTCTACAGCTTCCCAAACTCAAGCTCCACGTCTTTTTGATAACTACTTCCCATTCCTCCAGCCATGATGACCTACCTTTTGTCTCTGAATTTGATCTCCCTTATATGCTACTGCATTTGATTCAAGTTATAGTTTAAAACAAACTTTAAGAGCTTCTATGTTCATGTTCTCCTTTTTGTTTTGTTTTTTTTCAAGAGTGCCCGGGCTGACCTGGCACTCACTCTGCAGTCCCAGGCTAGCCTAAAACTCACAGTGATCATCCTACCTCTGTCTCCTGAGTGCTGGAATTAAAGGCATGCACTACCATGCCCAGCCTGAAAGTGACCTTTTTTTTTGTAGTGCTAAGGATTGAACCAACGACCTCATGCCTGCTAGGTATGAGCTATATTCCCAGTCCCAAAAGTGACTGAATTAAGCCAGGCATGGTGGCACATGCCTTTAATCCCAGCACTTGGGAAGCTAAGGTAGGAGGATCCTGTGAGTTGGAGGCCTATATAGTGAATTCCAGGTTAGCCTGGGCTAGAGTGAAACCCTACCTCCAAAAACAAAACAACACAACAACAAAAAACCTAAGAATTATGCCGGGCGTAGTGGTGCACACCTTTAATGCCAGCGCTCGGAGGCAGAGGAGGTAGGTGGATCTCTGTGAGTTTGAGGACACCCTGAGACTACCTAGTGAAGTCCAGGTCAGCCTAGGCTAGAGTAAAACCCTAACTCTAAAAACAAAAACAATAAGCCGGGCGTGGTGGCGCACACCTTTAATCCCAGCACTTGGGAGGCAGAGGTAGGAGGATCGCCGTGAGTTCGAGGCCACCCTGAAACTCTATAGTGAATTCCAGGTCAGCCTGGGCTAGAGTGAGACCCTACCTCGAAAAACCAAAAAATAAAATAAAATAAAATAAAAACAAAAACAAACAAACAAAAAAACCAACAACAACTAAGGATTACGCTAAATAAGCCAGGCATTGTGGCATAGCTTATACACTTATAACTGATTTTTTTATCCCTTCCACAAGCAAAAGAACTCAGAGGCCCTAGATCTCTCCATATACAGCACCTTCCACACACAGACCAGCAGAGTGTCCTTGTATCATGATTACATTCAAATTACCACATCAGTCCTCATGAACATTTACTAACTAAATTCTTTCTCAAGAGCAGCCATGAAAGCTAAGATCAATTCACTTTGAGGTTACTTCGCCCAATAGCACCCTCTTGTGGAAAGAACTGTAAGTCAGTAAGGCCGAAACTGCCCCAAATGTCCCTGGGCTTTATTCAACTTAGCTGGTTAGCAAATCAAAGCATGATTGTGAGAATAAAATGAGCTATGACGGCACTCAAAAAGATAATAAACATAAGTGTTACTTTGGTAAGGGATCAAAATATAAAATTTATGTATTTAATTTACTCACACAACAAACATTTATTTCTTAGTCTATGTGCTATTATTAATATACGTGTATTATGTGCACATACTGTGGGAAGTATACTAAATGAACAATACCACTCTTATGTTCATAAAAATGTTATGTTCAGGCTGGGGAGATGGCTCAGCAGTTAAAGACGCTTGATTATAAAGCCTGCTGGCCTAGGTTGGTCCAGATTTGATTTCATAGTACCCATGTAAAGCTGGATGAATAAAATGATGCATATGTCTAGAGTTCATTTGCAGCAGGGGAGGCCATGGCATGTCCAGTCATTCATAATTCATTCTCTCTCTCTACTTGAAAATAGGTAAATAAAATATTTTTTAAAAAAATGTTATGTTCACTTGCTCCCCCCAGACACAAAATGGCCTGGATATCCATGAACTCACAGTGCCTGACACTACCTACACAAGACCATCATAAGAGGAGGAAAAGATCATGACATCAAAATAAAAGAGAGACTGATTGAGATGGGGAGGGGATATGATGGAGAATGGAGTTTCAAAGGGGAAAGTGGGGGGGAGGGAGGGTATTACCATGGGATATTTTTTATAATCATGGTAGTTGTTAATAAAAATTTGAAAAAAAATGTTATGTTCAAGCTGGGCGTAATGGCACACGCCTTTAATCCCAGCACTCCAGAGGCAGAGGTAGGAGGATCGCCGTGAGTTCGAGGCCACCCTGAGACTACATAGTAAATTTCAGGTCAGCCTGAACTACAGTGAGGAGACCCTACCTCGAAAAACCAAAAAAAAAAAGTTATGTTCAGCAGTTCATCCCAGTGAACTTTACTGGGTGGGAGATAGTATAAGACAGCCAACAATCAGCGATGCATGAAAGTAAAATATAAGATGTCCATCAAAGACTGAAAGCATTATCCAAGTTCAAAATACACCACAAAAAGGTTTGGTTGTAAGTATGAGAACCAGAGTCCTCAATAATGTAGTTCTTGTTGAAAAAGATGGAAATGGAGCCAGGCGTGGTGGCGTACACCTTTAATCCCAACATTTGGGAAGCAGATGTAGGAGGATTGCCATGAGTTTGAGGCCACCTTGGGACTATAGAATTCCAGGTCAGCCTGGACTATAGCAAAAAAAAAAAAAAAAAAAAAAGGAAATGGAAAATAGGTGAAATCACAGAAATACTGTAGGGGATCAGGTCCACTCTTCAGGTAGAACATGAAAATTAAAAGCAGAATAAATGAGAAGATAGTAGTTCTGAGGAGCTGAGGAATACAGTCTGGCTGGACATAGATGAATAAAGACAAGTGGTAGGTAGTCAGTGAACAAATCATGGAAGCCAAGACCAGTTTTTGAAAACAAAGGAGTTATAAATTTATTCTGGAAGTTATTAGAAAGAGTAAATGAAAGGGAAAGAGACTAGAAAATATTAGAGAAAACAAGGGCTTAAAATTGGAAGGAATGATGGCAGCAGGCGGTGTCATAGCATGAGAATGTTTTGGTGTTTCTGCCAAAGTAAAACACATACACAAATGACCACTCATTGCTTTAATTTCCGTATTTAATTTTTTGGGGGTTGGGGAGACGGACCTGGGGATAAAGGGCTCACCGCTCCAGCCTGGGCATCTGAGCTCCACCCCAGACCCCATGTACAAAGTGGAAAGCCCTGGAAGGCTCCTGTAATCCAGCACGTGGACAGTGAGATAGGAGGCAGACACAGGAGAATTTCCCTGAAAGCTTGTCGTACCAAGCACAGCAAAGAACAATGGAGAAAAATCTCAACAGCAGAGTGAGATCAAGGGAGTCTGCCTCAGTATGAGGCACAAAGGTGAGGAATGACCACCACACATGCACCCTTGAGCCCACGCTCACACGTGCGTACACACAAACATATACACAGCAGCATGCATGTGTGAGCCCACGCTCACACGTGCATACACACAAACGTAGACACACACAGAATCCCTCCCCCAAATAGTTTGGCTTCTAAGTCAAAAAGCCTAAGAGCCTGGTGTGGTGGCATACGCCTTTAATCTCAGCACTTGGGAGGACCTCCAAGAGTTCAAGGCCACCCTGAAACTCATAGTGAATTCCAGGACAGCCTGAGCTAGAGTGAGACCCTACCTCAAAAAAGGAGGGGGGGCATAATATACACCATGTGCATTAGAAAGATTCAATTTCAGAACTGAAAGTGGCTTATAACCTCTTTGAGGACAGATGTATCTATGGTCTCCTTAGATGTTTCGTCAGCATAATGCATAGTTAAAAACAGATAAAAAGCAGTACATACCACTATTGGAAAAGTAAATAGAGGCAATTTTTCTAGAAATTAATTTAGAAGATTTTAAAATGACCCTTGACCTGGACATTTTATTTCTCTGGATTTGCACTAAGGAAATAATCTGATATCAACACAAAAACACATGCCCTGAAGAGCCATGACAGAACTCTTAGTTATTTTCAAAGTTAAAATATTTCATTGACAGGCATGGTGGCACACACCTTTAATTCCAGCACCAGGGAGGCAGAGGTGGGAGGATCGCCGTGGGTTCAAGGCCACCCTGAGTCTACATAGTGAATTCCAGGTCAGCCTGGGCTAGAGTGAGACCCTACCTTGAAAAAAAAAAAAAAAAAAACCTATGGCCTGGAAAGATGACTTAGAAGAGCATATATTGCACAAGCATAGTACCTAAGGGGACCTGACATCACCTGAGTTCAAATCTCCAGGACCCATGTTAAAGAGCTGAGCAGAGCCACACATCCTATAACCCCAACCCCACAGGGAAGCAGAGGCCTGGCACTCGTCAGAGCTCATGAAAAGAGAGCAAGCTCCAGGACCTGTAAGAGACTTTGGCACAAACAAGAACTGGCAGAAGAATGAGTGAGTGGGACACATGGCACTCAACTCTGGCCACTGCAGCTGAATGCACTCCACCACAGACAAGCAGATAAGGCACTGCAAGGGTACAAATGCGTGCATATGCCACACACATAAGCAAGGAAACATTTAAAACAACTCTCTAATGTCCAATAATAAGTAACTAGTTCTAAGAAATTATGACAAATCAAAATACCTACTTACCATAGTTAAAAAATGATGTTACAGACTGGAGAGATGGCTTAGTGGTTAAGCGCTTGCCTGTGAAGCCTAAGGACCCTGGTTCAAGGTTCGATTCCCCAGTACCCACGTAAGCCAGATGCACAAGGTGGTGCATGTATCTCGAGTTTGTTTGCAGTGGCTGGAGGTCCTGGTGCGCCCATTCTCTCTCTATCTATCTGCCTCTTTCTGTCTGTCTGTTGCTCTCAAATAAATAAATAAGAAAAAAAATGATGTTACAGGCTGAAGAGATGGCTTAACAGTTAAAGCACTTTCCAGCAAAGCCAAAGGATCCAGGTCTGATTCAGTACCCACATAAAGCCAGATATACAAGACAGTGTATTCATTTGAAGTTTGTTTGCAATGGCTAGAGGCCCTGGCTATTTCTATCTGCTTCTCTCTATTAAATAAATAAAATAAGCTGGGAATGGTGATACACACCTTGAATCCCAGCACTCAAGAGGCAGAGGTAGGAGGATCACCATGAGTTGGAGGCCACCCTGAGACTACATAGTGAATTCCAGGTCAGCCTGGGCTAGGGTGAAACCCTACCTCAAAAAACCAAAAAAATAAAAATAAGTAAATAAAATAGTTAAAAATGGTATTACATAAATATATGGCTTAACGTTTATACTGAGACTCATAATAAGTGATAATAAATAAGTGATAGAAAAAAGTTACAAAATAGTACTAATAGTATGATCCTATGCTTGCTTTAAAAAAAGACATGGGGGCTGGAGAGATGGCTTAGCGGTTAAGGGGCTTGCCTACAAAGCCAAAGGACCTAGGTTCAATTCCCCAGGACCCACATAAGCCAGATACACCAGGTGGTACATGCATCTGGAGTTCGTCTGCAGTGGCTAGAGGCCCTGGTGCACTCATTCTCTCTATCTGCCTTTTTCTCTCTCTTTCAAATAAATAAATAAAATTTTTAAAAATTAAAAAAAAAAAGATATACAGGCTGGAGAGATGTCTTAGTGGTTAAGGTGCTTCTCTATGAAGCCCAATGACCTATGTTCGATTTTCCAGAACTCACATAAACCAGGTACATGTGGCAGCACATGCATCTGGACTTCATCTGCAGTGGCTGCAGGCCCTGGCACACCCATACTCTCTCTAATAAATAAATAAAAATAAAACATAAAAAAATATTTTTTTAAAAAAAAGACATATATCTGGGTGTGGTGGCGCGCCTTTAATACCGGCACTCAGGAGGCAGAGGTAGAAGGATCACCTAGAGTTCAAGGCCACCCTGAGACTACATAGTGAATTCTAGGTCAGCTTGGGCTAGAGCAAGACTCTACCTCAGAAAAACAAAAACAAACAAACCACCATTACAACAAAAGACATATATAAACCAGGCATGATGGCACATGTCTTTAATCTTAGCATTCGGGGGGCCAGAGGTAGGAAGAACGTTGAGAGTTCAAGTGAGACCCTACCTCAAAAGAATGAAGAAAAACAAGAAGACATATATAAGGACTAGAGAAATGCAGAAGTTAAAGGACCTAGTTTAGAAAGCCAGACAGCCTGGGCTTGATTCCCCAGCAACCACATAAAGCCAGACAAAAAATGGCTAAGCATCCATCATTCATTTGTAGCAGCAAGAGACCCTGGTATACACTCATGCAAATATATACATACACATATGCAAATAAACATTTTATGTTTATTGTGCAAGAATTTTAATTAGATTTGCACGCATTTCAAAAAATTCTATTGTGTGACTTCTAGCTCTTGGAGTTAGGTCAACAGAACAGTCAGGTAAGGTGAGGTAAGAGACTTCTGAGGACTCTCTCTGAGCCTCAGCATCGTAATCATTCCTTTGGCAAGATCAACAGTTGCTGACTAACCCCGATCTCTGTGGCGTAGCAGTCCCTGACTTGGCTTCTGTAATCTCACCATCAATACTACGGGAATCCCACAAGTCAGTCCTGCTGTCAACCTGGTAAAACTGCAGGATCATTCTGGAATACGTGCTTGTCACAGGGTTCTTCCTCCGCACATGCAAAAAGGTTACAACCTTCCATTCATAATCCCATTGCTTAACTGCTCTACATACTTCTGCTATGATATTATTTGGTTGACTTTGACTTCGAATTCCCAAATGTCATTTTGCTTTCCTTACACCTTGGTGTTTATTTTTCTGTGGACTTAAGTCGTGGAGGGTATGTTATGCCCTTGGTGTTTCAGCAACCAAGAATGGTACTCTTTCAGGATGGGGATGAGTTAAGTGGTGATCATCAAGAAAAGAATCAGTTGGGCTTGTTGCCAAGTAGAAATCTTTGGCTTCATTTGTTATTCTGTTAATCTATTCTGAGATGGTAGGCAACTGCCAAAGGGCCCTGGTGATTTCCATTATACAGGCAGCTGAGCACCTCCTCTTCTGAGCACTCAAATTTTTCACATACTTCTTTCAAGGTTTCATCACCAATCAGGGTTGAACTGTGCGATGGGTCCTCGGGAAAGAGGTATTTTGGAAGGTCCTGTTTAAACCACTCATGTTCCCTGATATCTCTTATTGTGGCCCTCTTCATGGGATCCACCTGCAGCATATATTTCAAAAGGCTAATCACAGAAGGATTTAAATACTGAAGGGTATAAAAAATCCCATCACATTTCTTCTTAAAAAGAGTTGGGGCTGAAGAGATGGCTTAATGGCTAAGGTGCTTGCCTGCAAACCCAAAGGACCCAGGTTCAATTCCCCAAGACCCATATAAGCCAGATGTACAAAGGGCACATGCATCTGGAGTTCATTTGCAGTGGCTGGAGGCCCTGGCATGCCCATTCTCTATCTGCCTCTTTCTCTCTCTCTCAAATAAATAAATGGAAAAAAAAAAAAAAGAGTTGGCACATGATCATCATCAGAGGGAAGAGTCCCACATAATAAAGCACAGTGAAAGACACCACTGCTCCTTATGTCCACATCTGGGCCTGCACACAATCTTCCTGATGTTACTTCTGGTGCAGCATAGTTTGGTGAGCCACAACTTGTGCTTAAAAATTCACTATCTGTGGTGGTTTGATTCAGGTGTCCCCCATAAACTTAGGTGTTCTAAATGCTAGGTCCTCAGCTGATAGCAATTTGGAAATTAAAGCCTCCTGGAGGGAGTGTATTGTTGGGGTGGGCTTATGGGTGTTATAACCAGCTTCCTCTTGTCAGTGTATGACACATTCTCCTGTTGCTATTGTCTACCTGATGTTGGCCAAGATGTGATACCACCCTTTGCTCATACCATCATTTCCTCCTGCCATCATGGAGCTTCCCCTCAAGTCTATAAACCAAAATAAACCCTTTTTTCCCACAAGCTGCTCTTGGTTGGTTATTTTCTGCCAGTAATGCGAACCTGACTGTAACAGTCAAGTGGGTACCATAGGAGTGGGACTGTTGCTGCTAGAAATCTGACTCTGTGGTTTTGGCCTTTTGGAACTGCTTTGCAGGAGGATGTGGCTGAATTTGAAATCATGGCCTAAGAGATGTCTTGCAGTGCTGTAAGTACAGCTTGATGGAACTATTCTGGTCAGTTGAAAGACCTGAATGCAGTAAGAACTATGAACTGTGAGGTTTGGCTTATGAGAGTGATAAAGAGCTTTGCTTGGAATGGGCTTAGAAGCAGTTTGTCTGACAGGCTTGCTGTTATGCCCATGTCCTGAGAACTTGTGCAGGATTGCATTGTGCAAAAATGAACTGGTGTGAGGAGAGAAATATGGCACAGAAAAAATGAACTCTTTGGGCTGAAACTTTTGCCCATTCAGCTGCAATTGTATGAGAAATTACAATCACTGAGATTGGGCCAGCTGACCTGCATTGGAACAACAAAAAGAATGCAGAGTCTTTTGAAGGGGCCTGAATGCTCAAGGAGTGTCCTGTTCTTCAAAGTCTGCTTTATTACTCCCTGGATTAACAAACTGGCACCCTACCTGGTAGGAAAGAGAAGGTCATTGAATTTGCAACAGTCTTATATTTTGGAAATGGTCATGGGAAGTATGAAGCAGACTTGCTGGACTGCCTGCATGGAGACCCAATGGAACCGTAAGAATGGCCCGTGGGTTGCAATGGAGACCCAGTTTCCCATAAACTTAGGTGTTCTAAATGCTAGGTCCTCAGCTGATAGCAATTTGGAAATTAAAGCCTCCTGGAAGCAGTGTATTGTTGGGGGTGGGCTTATGGGTGTCATAACCACCTAGGATCACTTTTGTAGATACTCTGAGAGGCTTGAGAGCCACACCTAACGCCTTAAGCTCCTACCCTGAAGTTATATAACATCAGATTGACTGATACATCTAATAATACCCAGCTAACTAGAAAATCCAATCATTAAATAATCCAGGATGCAAAAATATATACATTATAACATAAGAAACACCAAAAATCAAGACAATATAAATCCACCGAAAAGTATTAATACATCAGAAATGACCTCTAGTGACAGCGAGTTAGAGGAAATGCAAGAGAAAGATTTCAAAAGAATGATTATAAATATGTTTAAAGAAGTCAAAGAAGAAATCAAAGGAATCAAAGAAAACACAGGACACCAATTTAACGAAATAAAGAGGTCAATACTAGACATAAATAAGGAAATAGAAATAATAGAGAAAAACCAGTCAGAATTACTAGCAATGAAGAACACAGTTAATGAAATAAAAAACTCTGTAGAAAATCTCACCAGTAGAATGGATGAAGGAGAGGACAGAATATCTAAGCTAGAAGACCAGGTGGCAGAACTAATACAGTCCAACAAAGAGAAAGACAAACTAATAGAAAAGTATGAGTGGGAATTTCAAGATATTCGGGACACTATGAAAAGATCAAACGTAAGAATTCAGGGCGTAGTAGAAGGAGAAGAAATTCAATCCAAAGGTATAGTAGGCGTCTTCAACAAAATCATAGAAGAAAACTTCCCCCAAATTGGGAAAGAGGTGCCAATGCAGATACAGGAATCCTTTAGAACACCAGGCAGAAAAAACCTGGAAAGAACCTCTCCTCACCATATTATAATCAAACTACCAAACACACAAACCAAAGAAAAAATATTGAAAGCAGTCAGAGAGAAAAATCAAGTTACCTACAAAGGCAAGCCTATCAGGATTACAGCAGATTACTCAATACAAACTTTAAAAGCCAGAAGGGCATGGAGTGATGTAGTCCAAGTCCTGAAAGATAACAACTGTCAACCACAGTTACTTTATCCTGCAAAACTATCCATTCAAATAGACGGAGAAATAAGGACATTCCACGATAAAGGCAAGCTAAAGGAGTATTTGAAGACAAAACCAGCTCCACAGAAAATACTTGAAAGAATCCTCCATGCTGAAGAAAAAGAAAAGCACACATATAAGGAACCGGGAAAAAACAAACAATACTCAAATACTAATTAACACAAGAGAGCAAAGGTAAAACCGGAAGAACTACAAAAAAAATGGCAGAAATGAATACAAACCTTTCAATATTATCTCTTAATATCAACAGACTCAATGCTCCAACCAAAAGGCATAGGTTCACAGACTGGGTTACAAAGCAGGACCCTTCAATTTGTTGCCTCCAAGAAACCCACCTTTCCACAAAGGGTGGTCACTATCTTAGGGTGAAAGGTTGGAAAACAGTATTTCAAGCAAATGGACCTAGAAAACAAGCAGGGGTTGCTATCCTATTATCTGACAAGGTAGACTTCAGCCCAACATTAGTTAAGAAAGATAAGGAAGGTCACTTTATATTGATTAAAGGCACCCTCCAACAGGAGGACATTACAATCCTAAACATATATGCACCTAACATGGGGGCCCCCAAATTCATCAAACAAACGCTATTAGAACTAAAGTCACAGATAACACCAAACACAGTGGTAGTGGGTGACTTCAACACTCCACTCTCATCAACTGACAGGTCATCCCGGGAAAAAATAAACAGAGAGACATCTGGACTAAATGAGGTCATAGAAGGAATGGACCTAACAGATATCTACAGGACATTTCATCCAAATGCTGCAGAATATACATTCTTTTCAGCAGCACATGGAACATTCTCTAAAATAGACCATATATTAGGACACAAAGCAAATCTTAACAAATACAGGAAAATTGAAATAATTCCTTGCATTCTATCTGACCACAATGGAATCAAACTACAAATCAATAGCAAGAAAGGCTATAGAGCATACACAAAATAATGGAAATTAAACAATACACTACTAAATGATGAATGGGTCAATGAAGAAATCAAGAAGGAAATCAAAAAATTTATAGAGTCCAACGATAATGAGAACACAACATACCAAAATCTCTGGGACACAATGAAGGCAGTCCTAAGAGGTAAATTTATAGCTTTAACTGCCTATATTAAGAAATTAGAAAGGTCGCAAGTAAATGACCTAATGCTTCACCTTAAAGCCTTGGAAAAAGAAGAACAAGGCAAACCAAAAATCAGTAGACAGGAAGAAATAATAAAGATTAGGGCAGCTGGGTGTGGTGGCGCATGCCTTTAATCCCAGCACTTGGGAGGCAGAGGTAGGAGGATCACCGTGAGTTCGAGGTCACCCTGAGACTCCATAGTGAATTCCAGGTCAGCCTGGGCTAGAGTGAGACCCTACCTCAAAAGACCAAAAAAAAAAAAAAAAAAAAAGATTAGGGCAGAAATTAATGAAATAGAAACCAAAAAAACAATCCAAAGAATCAATGAAACAAAGATTTGGTTCTTTGAAAGGATAAACAAGATTGATTAAACCCTTAGCAAATCTGACCAAAAGACAGAGAGAAGAGACAAAAATTAATAAAATTAGAGATGAAAAGGGTAACATCACGACAGATGCCAGAGAAATTCAAAAAATCATAGGGACATACTATAAAAGCATATACTCCACTAAGTATGAAAATCTGAAAGAAATGGATGATTTCCTTGATTTATATGACCTACCTAAATTAAATCAAGATGAGAATAATCACTTAAATAGACCTATAACAAGCATGGAGATCCAAACAGTTATCAAAAATCTCCCAACTAAAAAAAGTCCAGGCCCAGATGATCCACTGCTGAATTTTACCAGACCTTCAGGGAAGAACTAACACCATTGCTTCTTAAGCTTTTCCATAAAATAGAAAAAGAAGAAATCCTACCAAATTCCTTCTATGAAGCCAGCGTCACCCTGATACCAAAACCAGACAAAGATAGAACCAAAAAAGAATATTACAGACCAATCTCCCTCATGAACATATATGTAAAAATTCTCAACAAAATATTGGCAAACAAAATACAAGAATATATCAGAAAGATCATTCACCCTCACCAAGTAGGCTTTATCCTGGAGATGCAGGGATGGTTCAACATTCACAAATTGATAAATGTAATACATTATATAAATGGACTGAAGGACAAAAATCACATGATCATCTCATTAGACACAGAGAAAGCATTTGACAAAATCCAACATCCCTACAGAGACTGGGAATAGAAGGAACATATCTCAACATAATAAAGGCTATTTATGACAAGCCTACAGCCAACATATTACTAAATGGAGAAAAACTGGAAGCTTTTCCACTAAAATCAGGAACAAGACAAGGGTGTCCACTGTCCCCACTTTTATTTAATATAGTACTGGAAGTCTTGGCCATAGCAATAAGGCAAGAGACACACATAAAAGGGATACAAATTGGAAAGGAAGAAATCAAGTTACCATTATTTGCAGATGACATGATTCTATATATAAAGGACCCTAAGGACTCTACCAGCAAACTGTTAGAGCTGATAAACACCTACAGCCATGTAGCAGGATACAAAATAAATACACAAAAATCAGTAGCATTCCTATATGCTAACAACAAACACACAGAGGATGAAATCAGAGAATCACTCCCATTCACAATTGCATCAAAGAAAATAAAGTACCTTGGAATAAACCTAACCAAGGAAGTAAAGAATCTCTACAATGAAAACTATAAAACACTCAAGCGAGAAATTGCAGAAGACACTAGGAAATGGAAAAACATCCCTTGTTCCTAGATTGGAAGAATCAATATTATGAAAATGGCAATCTTACCAAAAGCAATCTACACATTTAATGCAATCCCCATCAAAATTCCAAAGGTATTCTTCATGGAAAGAGAAAAAACAATCCAAAACTTCATTTGGAATCACAAAAAACCTCGAATATCTAAAATAATACTGAGCAACAAAAATAAGGCGGGTGGTATCACCATACCTGATTTTAACCTATACTACAAAGCCATAGTAACAAAAACAGCATGGTACTGGCACAAAAGCAGATTATGTAGATCAATGGAACAGAATAGAGGACCCAGATATAAGTCCAGGTAGCTATAGCCACCTGATATTTGATAAAAATGCCAAAAATACCCATTGGAGAAAAGACAGCCTCTTCAGCAAATGGTGCTGGGAAAACTGGATATGTGTCTGTAGAAGAATGAAAATAGATTCTTCTCTCTCTCCATGCACGAGAATTAAGTCCAAATGGACTAAAGACCTTAACATCAGACCTGAAACTCTGAAATTGCTAGAGCAAAAAGTTGGGGAAACCCTTCAACATATTAGTCTTCACAAAGACTTTCTGAATATAACCCCAATTGTTCAGGCAATAAAACCACAGATAAACAACTGGGACCTCATGAAATTACAAAAATTTTGTACTGCAAAGGACACTGTGAATAAAGCAAAGAGGCAACCTACAGAATGGGAAAAAATCTTTGCCAGCTATATATCTGATAGAAGATTAATATCTAGGATATACAAAGAACTCAAAAAGCTAAATAATAAGAAATCAAACAAGCCAATTAAAAAATGAGCTATGGAGCTAAATAAAGAGTTCTCAAAAGAAGAAATACGGATGGCGTATAAGCATCTAAAAAAATGCTCTACATCCCTAGTCATCAGGGAAATGCAGATTAAAACTACATTGAGATTCCATCTCACTCCTGTCAGATTGGCTACCATCATGAAAACAAATGATCATAAATGCTGGCGAGGATGTGGAAAAAGAGGAGCCCTTCTACACTGTTGGTGGGAATGCAATCTGGTCCAGCCATTGTGGAAATCAGTGTGGAGGTTCCTAAGACAGCTAAAAATTGATCTACCATATGACCCAGCTATAGCACTCCTAGGCATATATCCTAAGGACTCATCCCATTTCCTTAGAAGTACATGCTCAACCATGTTTATTACCGCTCAATTCATAATAGCTGGGAAATGGAACCAGCCTAGATGTCCCTCAACTGATGAGTGGATAATGAAGATGTGGCACATTTATACAATGGAGTTCTACTCAGCGGTAAAGAAAAATGAAGTTATGAAATTTGCAGGAAAATGGATGGATCTGGAAAGGATTATACTAAGTGAGGTAACCCAAGCCCAGAAAGCCAAGCGCCACATGTTTTCCCTCATATGTGGATCCTAGCTACAGATGATTGGGCTTCTGTGTGAGAAGGAAAAAACTCAGTAGCAGAGGCCAGTAAGTTAAAAAGGATATATAAAGGGAAGAGAAAGGAAGGGAGAAGGGTACTTAATAGGTTGATATTGTATATATGTAAGTAGAAGAATAGATTAACGGGGGTGAAAAGGCCCAAAGTGAGGTCAGGGGAAGAGATTGAGTAAAGGAAAGGTGGAGGGAGGGCCAATCAAAATCTAAGAGGATGCAAACAAATCATATGGAATCCTCCGGTTTTGGACAATGGAACACACTCAGGATCCATAGATGGTTGTTAGAAATTTTTCAGTGCCAGAGATGGGATACCTCCAGCGAGTTGTTGGCCAGGGAGGTCCCTGAGGCCCCCAAAACATTATAGGCCATTGCCAAGGCCCTTGGTTTCCCACCAGGAATAGATTGTAAGACCCTATTGCTGAAAACTCCATATACTTGGGTGGCAAAGCCACTGAGAAATTCTGCTGGAACTGAGATGATAACCTCCTCCATGTAGATCAGCTGAGAGAAAGCTGGAAGAAGGCATTCTACATTTAGTTCAATGGGAGAGTAATATCACCAGTGAAGATACTCAACAGTGGACACTGCAAGCCTAATAATTGGCCAGCCAGGCCAAATGAGTCAACGGGTACAATAGTGGCATGTCTGTCATGGTAGAAACCAACTGCCCTCCAATTGGACTGGAGGCCCGCTCCATGGGGGGGAATACATCCCTGATAGTGAAACCTTAAAACAGGGGTAGTCATGAGCCCTAGTGGTGTAATGTCTGCTGATGTCTGGAAAAATGTATATACTATGCTTATCAAACTGCCCAGTAAGCACTTTTCTTAATATTTATACCCTTATATTAATGCTACTCTCACTTCGGTAGAGAATCTTCTCTTTTCAGATGGCAATGACCTTGGGACGACTCAGAAGGTATCATAGTGCTGGAAAGAAGTGACTGGAGTACTGAGTAACATCTCGATCACACCTTCCAAGGCTCAGGGTCTAATGCGGAAGAGGTGGTGGAAAGAATGTAAGAGCCAAAGGAAGGGTAGGACTCCTTACAACGTGCTCCCTCCAGACATAAAATGGCCTGGATATCCATGACCTCACAGTGCCTGACACTACCTACACAAGACCATCATTAAGAGAAGGAAAAGATCATGACATCAAAATGAAAGAGAGACTGATTGAGATGGGGAGGGGATATGATGGAGAATGGAATTTCAAAGGGAAAATGGGGGAGGGAGGATAGCACCATGGGATACTTTTTATAATCATGGAAAATGTTAATAAAAATTAAGAAAAAAAAAGTAAATAAGCCAAGCATGGTGGCACATGCTTTTAATCCCAGCACTAGGGAGACAGAGGTAGGAGGATCACCATGAATTTGAGGCCACCCTGAGACTACATAGTGAATTTCAGGTCCGCCTGGGTTAGAGTGAAACCCTACATCAAAAAGCCAAAATAAATAAATAAATGAAATAAAACAAAATTTTAAGCTATATAAGCAAAAATCAGTTGACTCAAAACTTCTGATAAGCCAACATTTAGTTCTCATGTTGATCTATGTCTGTTGCAAACTGCAGCTTCCTGCACACTCTCCTTATAATATCCACATTTTGTTCAACCTTCCGATTATTTGATGAAAAGTACAACCACATAAATTAAATTAGTTTTTTGCGAGCTACAGAAAGGAAAAAAGGACAGAATTTTAGGACAATTCTCCTAAAATGACAAGTGGAAATATTCTAAGGTAGCGGTTAAAAGGCAGTACTTGATGCCAGCCCTGTTTAAGAGTTATAGAATCAGGGGCTGGGAAGATGGTTCAGCAGCTGAAGACGGCTGCTTGCAGAGCCTGATGGCCAGCGTTCAATTCCCAAGAAACCCACATAAGCTAGATACAAAAAGCTGCACAGGCATCTGGTATTTGTTTGCAGCAGGAAGAGACCCTGGTACACACACCACCACACACACACACAGTCCAGAATCAAGTATAAGAAACCCCTCACCACTACACACAATGTTCTTGACCTTCAGCAAGTGTTTAAATCTTTTTACCTTCAATTTCTCATCTATAAAATGAGATAATGAATTGTGAAGATGAGCTACAGTATAAAAACTGCTTACTGGGTATGACACTCAAGAAGTGTTTAAAATTAACGCCAAAAAGAAAGCAGAAGTTGGGCTGGAGATATGGCTTAGCGGTTAAGCGCTTGCCTGTGAAGCCTAAGAACCCCGGTTCGAGGCTCAACTCCCCAGGACCCACGTTAGCCAGATGCACTAGGGGGCGCACGCATCTGGAGTTCGTTTGCAGTGGCTGGAGACCCTGGCGCGCCCATTCTCTCTCCCTCTCTCTATTTGCCTCTTTCTCTCTCTGTCTGTCACTCTCAAATAAATAAATAAAAATAACAAAAAGAAAAAAAGAAGAAGAAAAAAAAAGAAAGCAAGCAGAAGTTACCTTGCATTTTCCATTGCATTAGAGGACGAAAGCAGCTTCTCCTCCAGCACTGCGACCTTCTTCCTCAGGCCAGCCTCTCTATCTTCTAGAGCCAAAATTTCTCGGGTATGAGATGCTTCTGATTCTAAAAGGTGGTTACGCAATCTCTCTAGCTCCTGGTTTAACCGTGATTCTTTGTCGCGTAGGTGTTGAACCTAGGTAGGGGACATTTTAAATTTTTTCCTCTGTACAATACCTGTCTCATCCCCCTCCTCCCACTAAGCAACTTAATTATCAATTCTTTCCCCATTACTGAAACATATTGGTTGTAAATTTATCAATGCAGCATATTACAAAGTATATTTGTGCTAGGAAAGAGCCCCTGAAATCATCTTAATACCCTAAGTCCGCATTTGCTGTGGCTATGAGAAATGGAACTATATGGAAGAACTGGGCTCTTTATGATAGAAGACTTCCTTTCCAGTGAATCTCACCTTTTCCATACTTTATGGACGAGACTTTTTTTATACCTAACATATGATATAGATTTCACTTTTGAAAAATAAAATGAAATGCATCCTGAGAGATTAAAAATCACACTGTAGCACATCAGAGGAAGACTAAGAAAAGTTGTTTGAGCCATTGTCTTTAAAGTGAAAGTTTACTTTACCAGGCATGGTGGCGCAGTACTTGGGGAGGCAGAGTAGGAGGATTGCCATGAGTGTGAGGGAAGCCTGGAATACCAGAGTGAATTCCAGGTGAGCCTGGGCTAGAGCAATACCCTACCTTGAAAAATGAAACAAAATAAAAAAGCTGGGCGTGGTAGTGCAAACCCTTAGTGCAAACCCTTAATCCCAGCACTCAGGAGGCAGAGGTAGGTAGATCCCTTTGAGTTCCAGGACAGCCTGAGACTACATGCCGAATTCCAGGACAGCCTGAGCTTAGAGTGAGAGCCTACCTCGAAAAACAGACAAACAAAAAAAGTGAAAGTTTACCTCATTCTGTAGGGAACTGTTTTCCATTTGTTTCTGCTTCAGGGCAAATACAACTTGGTCTCTCTCCTGTTGTGTTTCAGCTGTCTTCTCCTGCATTGATTTAACTGCATTTAAAAGCTGATTTAACTCCCCTGCCTTGCCCTTTTAGGAACAAAAACAAAAAACAATTTTAGCTTAAAGAAAATTACATTATAAAAAAAAGATATTCTCTACATTAAATAATTGATTTTAAGGAATAATATATATAAAAATTAACAAAATCAAGGGAGTTCTAAGAAACTGTCACTGTAGGGCTGGAGAGATGGCTTAGTGTTTAAGGCACCTGCCTACAAAGCCTAAGGACCCAGATTCAATTCCTCAGTACCCACATAAATCCAGGTGCACAAGGTGGTGTATGTGACTGGAATTTGCTTGCAGGGGCTGGAGGCCCTGGTGAACCCATTCTCTCCCTCTGCCTCTTTCTCATCTCTCTCAAATACATAATAAATAAATAAAATTTAGGCACTGTCACTGTAGAGGAGCTAAAGGATACATGGCATCTGGTATAATGTAGGTCCTACATGGTGTTCTGGGCAGGAAAAGGACATCTAGTGAAAACTGAAGGATCCCAACCAAGCATGAACTTTAGTTCATGTCATCCTTCAACACCAGCTCAACAGCTTTGACAACTGTAGCATAGTAATACCAATGCAATGTTAACAATAAGGGAAACTGAAATGAGCCAACGGGTGCAATAGTGACATGTCTGTTATAGGGGAAACCAACTGCCCTCTAATTGGACTGGAGGACCGCTCCATGGGAAGTGAATACATCCCTGATACTGAAAACTCACAACAGGGGTAGTCATGAGCCCTAGGGGTGTAATGTCTGCTGCTGTCTGACTAAATGTATATACTATGCTCATCAAACTACCCAGTAAGCACTTCTCTTAATTTTCATATCCATATATTAATGCTACTCTCACTTTTGGTTAGAGAAGCTTCTCTTTTCAGATGGCAATGACCTTGGGATGACTCAGAAGGCAACATGGTGCTGAGAAGTGACAGAGGAGTGCTCAGCACTGAAATATCTCTATCCCACCTTCCAAGGCTCAGGGTCTGTCACAGAAGAGGTGGCAGAAAGAATGTAAGAGCCAAAGGAAGGGTAGGACTCCTTACAACGTGCTCCCTCCAGACATAAAATGGCCTGGATATCCATGACCTCACAGTGCCTGACACTACCTACACAAGACCATCATAAGAGGAGGAAAAGATCATCATATCAAAATAAAAGAGAGACTGACTGAGATGGTAGGGGATATGATGGAGAATAGAATTTCAAAGGGGAAAGTGGGGGAAGGGAGGGCAATACCATGGGATATTTTTTATAATCATGGGAGATGTTAATAAAAATTGAGAAAAAAAAGAATTAATTGAGAAAAAAAAGAATTAAAATATTTGTAAATACCAGCTGGGTGTGGTGGCACATGTGGAGGCAGAAATAGGAGGATCACCGTGAGTTCAAGGCCAACCAGAAATTACACAGTGAATTCCAGGTCAGCCTGGGCCAGAGTGAGACCCTACCTCAAAAAATCAAAAATTGTAACTACCTAATAATGTGAGGAAATTTCTAGATGACTGTGAGGAAATTTTATTTAAATTGATGATAACACCTTGAGATAAATTTCTTTTTATTTTTTTGGTTTTTCAAGGTAGGGTCTCACTGTAGCCCAGGCTGACCTGGAATTCACTATGTAGTCTCAGGGTGGCCTTGAATTCACGGTGATCCTCCTACCTCTGCCTCCCGAGTGCTGGCATTAAAGGCATGTGCCACCACGTACGGCTTATTTTCTTGGTTTTTTGAGGCAGGGTCTCACTCTAGCCCAGGCTGACCTGGAATTCACTATGGAGTCTCAGGGTGGCCTCGAACTCACAGCAATCCTCCTACCTCTGCCTCCCGAGTGCTGGGATTAAATGCATGCGCCACCACACCCGGCTTCTTTCCTTTTTGCATTTTTTTTGTTTTTTGTTTTTCGAGATAGGGTCTCACTCTGGTCTAGGCTGACCTGGAATTAACTCTGTCATCTCAGGGTGGCCTTGAACTCATGGCGATTCTCCTACCTCTGCCTCCCGAGTGCTGGGATTAAAGGTATGTGCCACCACGCCCAGCTTCTTTCATTTTTTTTGAGAGACAGAATTGACACACCAAGGCCTCAGCCACTGCAATCGAACTCCAGGTACTTGCAACACCTAGCGCACATGTGTGACCTTGTGCTTGTGTTACCTTTGTGTGTCTGGCTTATGTGGGATCTGGAGATAAATCAAACATGGATCCTTAGGCTTCACAGGCAAGCGCCTTAACCACTAAGCCCTAAGCCATCTCTCCAGCTCTTTTTTTTTTTTTTTTTTTTTTTTGGTTTTACAAGGTAGGGTCTTGCTCTAGCCTAGGCTGTCTTGGAATTCACTATGCAGTCTCAGGGTGGCCTTGAACTCCAAGACGATCCTTCTAACTCTGCCTCCCAGGTGCTGGGATTAAAGTCATGCACCACTATACCCAATTGAGATAAGTATTTCTGAATGAACAAGTTCACAGTCTTCCTCAAATATGCTATCAATAAAATTAACGCAATAAAGTCTCTTTCCCCTTCAGTATCTTTCTGTAATACTCTAAGAACATACCTGCTCTTTTTCCTTCAATAGTTGCTCAAAGGTAAGAGCCTTCTCTTTCATTGAATGTAATTCATACTCTTTTTCTCGAAGCATCATAGAAAACTTCATGTTAGTCTCTTGTAATGCTTGATACTCTGTTTCCTTTCCCCTGGAAGTTTCTATTATTTTTTCATTTTCCCCCTTTAGTTTAGAGATGTCCATTTCTAAAATTAATATTCTCTCTTTCAGGTTTGTTACTGCCTGTCTCAAAAGCTCATTTTCATTCACTTTGTTAGTGAAATTTTCATTTGAAGAATGTAGCTGGTCACTTTTGGCTTTGATTAAGAGGTCTTTTTCCTTAAGTAAGTTTTGTAAAACCTCTTGCTTCTCCTTTAGCTGCTTAATTTCTGAATCAGTTTGTTTGTGTTCTTTTCTTTCTAGCTCCGAGGAGGCAGCAATGGAATCTGACAACCTGTGGTTATTTTCCTGGAGTGTTCTAATAGTTGCATCTTTTTCCTGCAGTGATTTTCTTAGGTCATCTACCTCTTGTTGAAGCAATTGAGAAGACTCCTGTGATCCCTCAGACGGACTTGCTCTGAGGGACTCTGTGGACTGGGAGGTGAGGGAGGAGCTAGAAGACAACTGGGGTGACATAATATCTAGTTTTCCTAAAAGCAGGTCCTTGGTGTTGTAAAGCTGCCCTATGCTGTGCTGAACTTGTGCTAATTCTTGCCCAAAGTTTTTGAGTTTGGTTTCATTCTGCTCATAACTTTGGATTAGGCCAGCATAGTCTACTTGTAATTTAGAATTATTATCACTGTCCACCAGAACTTGAACCTGAAGTTGATGAAGTTCTTCCTGAAGCTGGGCTGACTCGTGCTGCATATTTTGGACAGTGGTCATCACCTGCTGTTTCCACTCTTCCATTTTCTTTACTTGCTGTTTTAATTTATCTCGTTCCTGTAGGAGCTCCTCAAACTGGTTACTATTAACACCCCCAACGTCACTACCAGTGCCAGAAGTTTGTAAAACTGCCAGTAGAGTCTGACATTTCTGACTTAGTCCATCTATTTCAATGTCCTTTTCTCGAATGATACGTGATAAATTCTGAATAGTTTCCCTAAACATATCTTGGCTACTACTTTCAAATCTAGTGGATAATTTTTTATTCTCATCCTGTAGCTTAATAAGGGCTGCTTCTTTAGCAGCAATTATATCCAATACCTTGTAATACTCTGTTTTCAGCTTGCTATTTTCCCTTGCTTTCTCATCCAAAATAGCCATTACACTGTCTCTTTCCCTAGCATAGGCCTGTTGAAGGCAAGCGACATCCTGAGAGCAGGAAGCTGAAGAAATGGTAGCATGGAGAGCTTGGATCTCCAGGTCTTTCTGTTGGATAATCTGAGTGAGCTTACCAACATCATCTTTGGATAGCTTATCAATTTGGTTAGTTAAAGACATATTCTTTTCATTGAGAAGTTTAATCTCCAGCTCTCGTTCTTTTATTCCTTTCATTAACCTTTCGGTTTCAGCTTTAGATAAATCATGCTTCTCACTTCCATTTTCTATGTGAAGGCTCTGAACTTTTGTTTCTTGAAAAATATCAGAACTTTCTGTTTGAATGGTCTGTCTTCCTTCATGCAACTGGGCTTTTATTTGTTCAACTGTTTTTTGTAAATTCTTAATTTCCTCATCTTTTTCTAAAAAGAGCTGGGTATGTGTGATGCTCATTTGTTCATACTGACATCTGAACTCATCCATTTCTTTCTTCTTCTCCTGCAAAGACTGAAGCAGCTGTACCTGACTCTGGCTTTGGTCTTCAATTGTCTTTTGATGCTGCTTAATCTCCTCTTCCAGATGGTCCTTGATGACGTGCAGCCGTGACACCTCGGCTTCCAGCTCAGAGACGCCATCCAGGGGTTTCGGCTCAGCCACAGGCCCGGCTCTGCTCTGCTGCTCCCGGAGCCGCTCCAGCTCTTCCTGCAGGTGGTTGTTCTCTTCCTTCATGGACCCCAGACTCCTGTCCCTTTCCTCCACGGTCTTCCTTAACGCCTCCATTGTGACTAAGGCCTGAGCACGCTGATCTAATTCTTCCTGCAGCTCCAAACTTGTTTCTTTAAGTTTTTCAATAAAATTTTCTTTCTCATTTATAAGTTGTGTCAATCGTTTCTGCTCTTCTAAACTAGATGACAAAATTTCCTTAGTTTTTTTATGGTCGATATCCATTTCCTCAATATTCTTCTTGAGTCCTGCTATTTCAAAGTCTTTTTCTTGACTGCATTTACTTAAACGCTCGCGCTCCAGCTGTAAGGCGGAGGTGTTGAAGCTCCGGGCATTTGCCAGTTCCTCCACAGCCTGCTTGTGCTTGCTGGCTTCCTCCAGCAGCCTCTCTTCAGCCTGACACAATTCTGCTTCGACTAGTTCTTTTTCTCTCTTCATATTCTCCACCAAGGTGGCTTTTTCCAGAGAAATTTGATTGTTACCCGCAAGAGATTCTTCCAACTGATGTCTCACATCCTCACATGCTACAACCAACTTCTGATTTTCCACTTTGAGGTTAACAATAACTTTCTTCAAATTTTCATTACGTTGTTCTATTTCTGAAAGATTTTGTTTCAGGCATCTAATTTCAGCATCTCTTTCTTGAAGCAAGTCATCCACCAAATTACTACCAGAGTCTTGAGTGACAGACTGCATTAACTCACTCCGGACTCTGGACAACTCCTCTTCATTTTGTCTCACGTGTTCCTTCAGTTCAAAATTCTCCTTCTGGATATTGGAATTATTTTTCTGTGATTCACTTAGCTGATCTGTTAAATCTTCTATTTTATCTTCAAGCTTTTGGTTGTTTACATGTAAATCATTTAGGACTGCATCACTGTGAGCTAACTTTTCTTTCTGCAGGTCTAACTCTCTGGAAATGTTCATTTTATCATCCTCGAGTTGACAGACTCTCTTTTTCTCATCGTCTAGGTCTTCTTTCAGTTTCTGGATGACACTGTCTCCTTCCCTTTGTTGTTTTGACAGCTGATCTTTTATCAAAATCACGTGCTGAAAGAAAAATCAATTTGCATAGTAACTTTATAACATTTTCTCATTTTAGTGACTAAGGAAAATTTTGAAAATTTTCATACACAATAGAATATTGTACTTTTAATCTTCCTAAAAAAGTAACTTTCACTATCTCTCACAGAATTCTTTACAAATATCTTATAGAAACTCAAATTCATCATTCTAGGAATAAGAATTTAAAACCAAAGGGCTAGAGAGATGGCTTAGTGCATAAGGCATGTACCTGCAAAGCTTAGGGACCCAGGTTCAATTCTCTGGTACCCATGTAAGCCAGATACACAAGGTGGCATATGCATCTGGAGTTTGTTTCTACTGGCTAGAAGCCCTAACATGGCCATTCTCTCTATCTGCCTATCTCTTTTGCTAATAAATAAAAATTAAAATATTAAAAACAAAGAATTTAAAACCAGGGCTGGAGAGATGGCTTAATGGTTAAGGCACTTGCCTATAAAGCCTAAGGACCCATGTTCAACTCTCCAGATACCACATAAGCCAGACGCACAAGGTGATGTGGGCACAAAAGGTGACACATGTGCACAAGGTAGCACACACATCTGGAGTTCAACTTCAGTGTCTGGAGGTCCTGGTGTGCCAATTCTTCCTCCCTCTGTTGGGCCTAAAGAAGCCCAGGACAAGAGGCCCAGTGGAACTTCCTGAGCCTGGCTAGAGTTTGGCGACCTGTCTTTGGCCTATGACTTCCGCACAGGAGTGACTCAGCAAGGCCTGACCTAAAACTGCCTCCGCCCAGCTACTACTAACGTGGTGAAATTTTATTGGCCCTTAATCCTCACCCCGTCCTAAGACTCCCACCCCCTACCTTGATGCTATGTAAGTGCCTGCTTGATACAATAAAACGAGATCCTGCTTCGACAAGTCTCCCGACTCAGTGTGTTTCTCTCCGGTGACTAGGAGAGGGTCTGGGTCGTCAACACTCGCCATCCCACTCAGCCCCAGGGAGAGACCGGCGGGACAGGTTCTCCCACAGCCCTACCTGCCGGAGAGCCCGGCATCCCTCGAAGGTAATGAGCTGATTTGTGTATCTCAACTTTTCAACATTATAGCAGGAATCAACCAAATACAGCCTGCTGCTTGGTTCTATGAATAAAATGTATGGAAACAGCATTCTCATTTGTTCTCACCTCACAAAGGCAAACCTGAATAGTTGCAACTGAGATGATATGGCTGCAAAGCCAAGATATGGTTTACTAATTAGCAATTTTCAGAAAGTCAAGTCTCCACAACTAGAACATAAATGAACTAAAATATTAAACTATATTACATCCATTATTTCTGTATGTTAATCTAGTGTTCAGTCTTTTGAGTCAAATGTGCTGCCTCATGCCTCACTATCATTAATGTAATGTTACCTTTGTAGCTTCTTGGTTCTGTCTGTCCAATTCTTCTAACTCAGCTATCAGCATATCTTTTTCACTCATACTCTGATTCAGTTCTTGTTCCTTTGCCTCCAAGTTGAGTCTTAATTCACGTAATTCTGAATCCAAATTCACATCTCCCTCAGTTGTCCTTTTAATCATGTTATAATCATTGCTCAATTTTGAAAGTGAGATCTGAAGTTCTTCCTTAAATGATAAGGACAGGAAGTAGTACATATGGTCAATTGAATCAGATACCTTAGATTAAACACACACACTTAAGTAAATAACATTTGAGTATCTCCTTTTTTAAATTATTTTAGAGAAAGCGAGAGAGACACACAGAGAAAGGAGAGAGAGAGAATGCGCAGGCACACCAGGGCCTCAGCCATGGTAATCAAACTCTAGATGCGCCACTGTGGGCATGTGCAACCTTCCGCTTGCCTTACCTTTTGTGCATCTGGCTTATGTGGGATCCGGAGAGTCAAGCGTGTGTCCTTAGGCTTCGCAGGCAAGCACCTTAACCACTAAGCCATCTCTGCAGCCTGAGGATCTCTTTTAAGTACTCTGTATTGGAAACATGGTTGCCTAATACCCCAAAGATGATATATAAAATTCAACAAGCCAAACCCTTCATTCATGTGCAATTTTACTTGCAGTTCCAAGCTAGTCCAATAATCCTCCCCCCCCCAACCTTTTTTTTTTTTTCCAAGGTAGGGTCTCACTCTAGCTGATGCTGACCTGGAATTCACTATGTAGTCTCAGAGTGGCCTTGAACTCACAGCGATCCTCCTCCTACTGCCTCCCAAATAGTGGGATTAAAGGCATGCACCACCACACTCGGCCAAGCAAAACTTTCCATAGCACGAGACAAGCTATGACAACTCTAAGTAGCCTTCTAGCTCCATCCCTTTCATAAAAGAGCTTTTCCAGCAGGGAGCATTCGAGGCTACAGCCCTTATTCCCACTCTGCCATATAAACTTTTCCAAAAAGCTTCAAGTCTCCCATCTCTCTTTACTCTGCTGCCTACTACTACCACCCAGCCACTAAAAGCCAGATTAAATAAAAATAGAAAATCAATACTCATCCACTCTAAAGATGATCACCTCAAAAAAAAAAAAAAAAAAAAGATGATCACCTCTAAGTAGAAAACAACAGGCTTCATTTCCTTATAAAAGAAAGTTACTCTACTTTCTTCTGTTAGAACAGACCTTTTCTTAACTGAAGAATATGCCTGAAAAAGCCGGGCGTGGTGGCGCACGCCTTTAATCCCAGCACTTGGGAGGCAGAGGTAGGAGGATTGCCATGAGTTCGAGGCCACCCTGAGACTCCATAGTGAATTCCAGGTCAGCCTGGGCTAGAGTGAGACCCTACCTCGAAAAACCAAAAAAAAAAAAAAAAAGAATATGCCTGCCTTCACCTGCCAAGCACAGACTAGGTTCACCTCTCTTAAACCTGGAATTATCAACATATCTATTAGTCTTCTTCTAGAAAATCTCAGAAGTAGGCAGTTCTTGACACATCAAAATTATTTCACCATGATTATGATGACTGTGAAAAATTATGTACCACCATAAGGCTTTCTTCCCTTGGTAGACTATTTTTTAAATCAAATAATTATGGAATCATCTTTAAACTAAAGAACCCCAAATTCCTTTAAATAAAGAATCTAGGGACCTGGAGAGATGGCTAAGAGGTTAAAGTGCTTGCCTGCAAAGCCAAAGGATCCTGGTTCAATTCCCCAGTACCCAGGTAAGGCAGATGCACAGTAGTGCATACATCTGGAGTTCACTTGCAGCACCAGGGTACCCATATTTTTTCTCTCCTATCTCTCTCTGCTTGCAAATGAATAAATGAAAATAATAAAAATAATCTAATATGATGAGAGAAAAATCTAACATGATGAACAAGAAAAGCTCTATTTGAGGTGGCACATGCCTTTAATCCTAGCACTCGGGAAGCAAAGGTAGGAAGATCACCATGAGTTTGAGGCCACCCTGAGACTACATAGTGAATTCCAGGTCAGCCTGGGCTAGAGTGAGACTCTACCTCAAAAAACAAAAAAACAAAGAGACAGAGAGAGAGAAGAAAAGAAAAGCTTTATTAGAATGTCTGCATCACCTTTCTTATTTCCTTACCATTTAAAAGTTTATTCTGGACTATACTTGAAAGATAGAGCCAGGCGTGGTGACTCATGATGATAATCCAAGTACTTGGGAGGCTGAGGCAGGAAGATTGTCAAGAGTTTGAGGCCAGCCTGGGATACAATGTGAATTTCAGACCAGCCCTAGCTACAGAGTGAGACCCTGTTTATTTATAAATAAGTAAGTAAATAAATGCCATAGCCTTCTCTAAGCTAGGCATGCCTATAACCCCAGAAGTGGGGTGGGGGTCAGGAGGATCAGAAGTTCAAGGTCATATATGGCTACATGGTGAGTATAAGGTCAGCCTAGGCTACATAAATACATTGAAAAAGAAAAAAGATGGGCTGGAGAGATGTCTTAGTGGTTAAGGCACTTGCCTGCGAAGCCTAAGAACTCATGTTCAAATCACTAGGTCTCATGTAGCCAGATGCACGGTGACCCAAGCAATGTTGCACATGCGCACAAAGGGGCACACGTGTCTGGAGTTTGTTCGCAGCAAGCAAAAGGTCCTGGTGCGCCCATTTTCTCTCTCTCTGCCACTTTTTCTCCCTCAAAAAAAAAAAAAAAAAAAAAAAAAAAAAAAAGCCTTTCGGGGATAGAGCGATGGCTTAGTAGTTAAGGCACTTGCCTGAGAACCTGAGAACCTGAAAAGCCTAAGGACCCAGGTTCAACTGCCCAGAACCCACATAAGCCAGACACACAAGCTGACACATGCACATAAACTCACACATGCACCAAGGTGGCACAGGCATCTGGAGTTTAACTGCAGTGGCTGGAGGCCCTGGTTTGCCAATTCTCACTCTTTCTAGTTCTCTCCCATAAAAATTTTTTTAATTAAAAAAAGAAAAATAAAACAAAAGCTTTGTCTTTTTAAGTAATCTGTTCATTTAGGATAACCAAATACTTTTTTCAGGTTGATCTGAATAGCACACATACTTTTGGTATCATCAAATTATGAAGACCCACAACAGACCCACTTCAGGGAAGAGTTACAACAAATACTTCAAAAGAAAGGAGAGGGCTGGAGAGATGGCTTAGCCGTTAAGCGCTTGCCTGTGAAGCCTAAGGACCCCAGTTCGAGGCTCGATTCCCCAGGACCCACGTTAGCCAGATGCACAAGGGGGCGCATGCATTTGGAGTTCATTTGCAGTGGTTGGAGGCCCTGGCACGCCATTTCTCTCTCTCTCTCTGCCTCTTTCTCTCTCTGCCTGTAGCTCTCAAATAAATAAATAAATAAATAAATAAAAAGGAGAAACAGCGAATCAAAAACATCAGGAGGACTGGAGAGATGCTTAGTGGTTAAGGCACTTGCCTGTGAAGCCTAAGAACTCATGTTCAAATCTCCAGCTCCCATGTAAGCCAGATGCACAGTGACATAAGTACGCAATGTTGCACATGTGCACAAGGGGGTGCACATGTCTGGAGTTCATTTGCAGCAGCTGAAGGTCCTGGAGCACCCATTCTCTCTCTCTCTCTCTCAAAAATTAAAAAGAAGCTAGGTGTGGTGGCACACACCTTTAATCCCAGCACTGGGGAGGCAGAGGTAGGAGGATTGCCATGAGTTCAAGGACACCCTGAGACTACTGAGTGAATTCCAAGTCAGCCTACCTCAAAAAAAAAAAAAAAAAAAAAAATTAAGAAGAAAAAAATCAGAAAACCTTGTAGGCCCTACTACCTATGTGAACAGAGGTCCACAAACTCCAATGTACTTAGACCAGATAGATAAAGAGCAGAACACAATGAAGCAGAACCAGAAAGCATAGAGCATAGAAATAGAAACAATGACTGAGCAACACCACAGGCACTGTGTGCATGGAAAGAGTGGTGGCAAAGACCCCACTATGTCTGCAGTGTAGAGAACTAAGAACTTAAAGGCTTCTTTGAGAACAATGCCTACATACTAACATAGATAAGATTCTTAAAATAAAGTGTTATTGTATGTAAGAATGGTATATGAAGTATGTTGACATTTGTAATTCTTAACGATATATGTGTGTATACACACATAACATACATACATACACACACGTGTATGTGTAAAATCAGACATGGAACAGATGTGCAATTATGAGGACTAAATGAAGTTTTTCAATACATACTATTGTCTACCACCAAGAATGTGCCTGACCTTATCAATATGTATTACTGAATATATATGTATTAGCAATTTTTTAATTAAGAATTTAAATTGAGTTAAAACACTGGCCTTTAACTTAATACCAGCTTTTAATTATTCTACATTTAAGTACCTGTCATAGACAAGAAATTATTCCAAGACACAAATATCATACCTCTCTCCTCGACCAAATACTGCTACAGCATGTACAAAAACAAAACAAAACAAAAAAACCTGCTTTTCTACCCCTGAAATTGTCTTTATATATTACCCATAAGAAATTCTTGTCCACCACAATGGACGCACTCTGGGGCACATAAGCAGTTTGCACACTCCAGACTTCTGAACCACCTGTGCCTGACAGATCCGCCTACCTGCTCTGCTCCTATCTCTGCCTACCGGCCTATCTCTTCTTCTACACTCTGACTGGCCTCTCCACTCTCGTTGCCCAGGTACTGCAATCTGGCCTGGCAAGCATGATAACGAGCTTGGGCTTACCCTAAGGACTCTGTAACTAAACATCCTCCTTTGGCATAAACAGGCACTTAGCTGTGAACCATAACACACACCCCATTTTAATTCTGTCCCACTTTAATAGCACCTACCTTTTCTTGACTCAATAGTGACTTCTCATTTTCTAAAACTTGGACCTGCATTTTAAGTTTCAGATTATCTTCAGCAAGACTGTTATCCTACAAAAATGTTAAAGCAGTATTTTCAGACAACACAAAACTTCCAAGTTACAAAAATAGCAATCAAGTTATACAATTGTGTATTTCTACTCAGTATTTCCTTAGTGATATATAAAGATTAGATGAATGCAGCATTGGACAGGTTAGAAGTAGTCACTCAGTTTAGATATTCTTATAGAGGACTTCCTTATTATAGGTGGAAAATATAAACATATAAAATAATTTGTAATTAACAGAAAAAGAACTCCCTGAAACCAGGGAAAATCAAAACACATCCCTCACTATGATATAGGATCTACTCCCTGGATTTATACTTGTCAAATTAATCTACAGAGATATACTTACACTTATTAATTATGTAACTTTTTAGCTTTCATTAATATACGGTGCAAAAATTTGTTTTATTAATTAGCATATGCAAGACCACTGAAAATTCCTATCATAAGGTTGACATGAATTTGTAAAAAAAAAAAAAAAAAAGCAAATATAATAAATCAAAACATTCTCCCATAACATGAATTTACCTGGTTTAAACTACTTAGTCTCATTATTTCATTTTCAGCATCTGTAAAAACAAAATATGAATCTGACATTAAAATTACTTAGAATATTTTAAAAATTATCTCCCATATTAAACTCAGAAGTATAACCCCATTAAAGCAAACTATATTTATAAACACAACTAGTAAGCACTGACAGTTTGGAGTGAAAAAACCATTTTTGTCAATTTTCATTTTTATTTTGACTATACTGAAGTCATAAGTTTAAAATCATATTAAAAACTAATTCTTTGTGGGTCTTTCTTTTCTAGATAGGGTATCATGAAGCCCAATCTGGCTTCTAATTCTCTGTGTAACTAAAGATGACCCTGAACTCCTGGTCTTCTTGTTTCCACCTCCAAAGTACAGAACTACAGGTGTGCACTGCCATGCCATTTATGTGGGCTACTAAGGATGGAATCCAAAGCCTTGTGCGTGAGACTGGCACTCTACCTACCGAGATACAGCCTAGACCAAATTCCAGTTCTCTCTCTTTCTTTCTTTTTTTTTTTTTGTTTTTTTTTTTTTGTTGTTTGTTTGTTTGTTTATTGAGGTAGGGTTTCACTCTAGCCCAGGCTGACCTGGAATTGACTATGTAGTCTCAGGGTGCCCTCGAACTCACGGTGATCCTCCTACCCCTGCCTCCCGAGTGCTGGGGCTAAAGGCGTGCACCACCATGCCCAGCTTCTTTCTTACACTTATTAAAAGAACTGGAATTTAGCGAGGTGCGCATTTGATTTGAGACTATATATATATATATATATATAGTCTAAGATTACTAGGGGAAAAAAACTTGAAAAGCAATAATCTACCAATTGCCTTCAGTGATCTGGAAATGAATAATGCATAATCTATTTTCATCATAGAGATTCTGATGATCAAAATATATTATATAAATAAACTGTCAAAATAAAACAAGGAACTGTAGCAATGGTTCAGCAGTTAAAAGTCACTTGCTGCAAGCCTGCCTGCCTGGGTTCAATACCTGAATACCCATGTAAAGCCAGATGCACAAGGTAGCACATGCATCTGGGGTTGGCAGTGGCAGGAGGCCTTGGCACACCCATTCATTCATTTTTTCTCTCTCTCTCTCTCTCTCTCTCTCTCTCTCTCGTAAACAAATAAATATTTTAAATAAACAAAACAGAGGTTCTGGAAGAGGAAATGAGAGGCGGAATACTGTAAGCTCAGCTGAAATGATTCATTTAACACTCACTCCAGAAACACTGAGCATTTATGATAAAGCCAGAGCTAGACAACAGGATGGACAATGAGTCTTCATTCTCCACAAGCCTGCAATTCAGAGGATGGAAAACAAGTGACTACATCATGACAATAAAGTGTGATAAGGGGCTGGAGAGACAGCTTAGTGGTTAAGGTGTTTGCCTACAAAGCCTAGTGACCTGGGTTCAATTCCCTGGTAGCTATGTAAAACCAGATGCACAAAGTGGCACATGTATCTGGGGTTCATTTGCAGTGACTGGAGGCCTTGGCATGCCCATTCATATTTTCATTCATTCTGTCACTCTCTTTGCAAATAAATATATTTTTCTTAAAAAAAGTGTGATACAGCAAACAACACAGGTCTCCTAAGATCAAAAAGGGCAAACATCTAATCCAAACAAGGGGAGAAGAGTGGCAGTGCAGGTACCCCAGAGGAAGTAACATCTGCACTAAATCAATATACTAAGAACTGGCTAAAAGACAGCTGGGGAGATGGCGCAGTGGATAAAGTTCTCACCATTCAAACTGTGTACCCAGGTGACACATGCCTTTAATCCCAGCATTTGGGAGACAGAGGCAGGAGGATCAATGTGAGTTCAAGGCCACCCTGAGACTACATAGTGAATACCAGGTCAGCCTGGGCTAGAGCAAGACCATACCTCAAAAAAAAAAAAAAAGTGGGCTGGAGAGATGGCTTAGCGGTTAAGCGCTTGCCTGTGAAGCCTAAGGACCCCGGTTCAAGGCTCGATTCCCCAGGACCCACGTTAGCTAAGATGCACAAGGGGGCGCATGCGTATGGAGTTCGTTTGCAGTGGCTGGAGGCCCTGGCACGCCCATTCTCTCTCTCTCTCTCTCTCTGTCGCTCTCAAATAAATAAAAATAAACAAAAAAAATTAAAAAAAAAAGTCAGGCATGGTGGCGCACACCTTTAATCCCAGCACTCAAGAGGCAGAAGTAGGAGGATCACCATGAGTTCAAGGCCACCCTGAGACTATAGAGTAAATTCCAGGTCAGCCGGGACTAGATTGAGACCCTACTTCACAATAAATAAATAACTAAATCTGGTGTACCCAAGTTCGATAGCCAAATGCCACGTAAAAACCAAAGCTGTGGCAGGCTTCTATAATCGTAGCATGTTGACACTGACAGCTAACTAGGAGATGGAGACAGAACTTCCTGGAAGTTCATAGCAAACAACGCAAAAAAGAAAGCAGAAAGAGAATCCAGGGCAAGAAAGCCTACATTAAATGTGGTAGAAGGCAAGGCCTGACCAAAAAGTTATCTCCTGACCTCCACACACCCATACTTACACACATACATACACACAAACATAAAAACACAAACACACACACAAATAAATACAAATTTTTTTTTAAAAAGAACTGGCCAGGAATGGTGGTACACACCTTTAATCCCAGCCTTGAGAGGCTGAGGTAGAGTATCACTGTGAGTTGGAAGTCAGCTTGAGACTACATAGTGAAGTCCAGTTCAGCCTTGGCTAGAGCAAGACTCTACCCTCAAGGGGAAAGAAAGAAAAAGAGTTGGCTAAAAGAAAGGAACACTGTTGTACCTAAAGAAGGTAGCAAATACAAAAGACAGAGCTAAGAGACAATACTGCTTTCGAGAGCTACAGAGTGTAAGGCTGAAGTTTACAATGCTGAGAGACAGGAAGAGTTTAAATTAAAGAAGCAGACAGGGATCAGACTGAAGCAGGTAAGACATATCCAACTAAAGCAGTACAGACTTTATCTTGAACTTCTCAGAGAGAAGTCAAGTATAAAAAGTAAGGCAGGGAGCTGGAGAGATGGCTTAGTGGTTGAGGCACATGCCTGCGAAGCCTAAGGACCCTGGTTTAATTCTCCAGGTGCCACGTAAGCCAGATGCACATGGTGGTGCATGCGTCTGGAGTTTGTTTGCAATGGCTGGAGTCCCTGAGGTGCCCTCCCTCTTTCTCTCTCTCTCTCTCTCCCCCCTTTTTCTGTCTCTAATAAATAAATAAAAATTAAAAAATAAAGCCGGACGTGGCACATATCTTTAATCCCAGCACTTGGGAGGCAGAGGTAGGAGGATCGCCATGAGTTCCAGGCCACCCTGAGAGTACACAGTGAATTCCAGGTCAGCCTGAGCTAGAGTGAGACCCTACCTCAAAAATAAAAAAAAAATTAAACATAAAGCCGGGCGTCACACACCTTTAATCCCAGCACTCAGGAGGCAGAGGTAGGAGGATCATCGTGAGTTCAAGGCCACCCTGAGAATACAGAGTGAATTATAGGTCAGCCTGGGCTAGATTGAGACCCTACCTCGGAAAACCAAAAAAAAAAAAAAAAAAAGTAGGGGAGGGCTGAAGAGATGGCTTAGAGGTTAAGGCGCTTGCCTGCAAAGCCAAAGGACCCAGAGTTTGACTCCCCAAGACCCATGTAAGCCAGATATACAAGGGGCGCATGCATCTGGAGTTCATTTGCAGTGGCTGGAGGCCCTGGCACACCCATTCTCTCTCTACCTGCCTATTTCTGTATCTTTCTCTCTCTCAAATAAATAAATAAAAATAAATTATTTTTAAAAAGTAGGGGAACACCTTGTTTTACATTTCTGAAAATTTACTCTGGCAGCAGGATAAAAATAAAATGGACTGAAGAAGGAGTAATAACAAGTAGAGACTAAATAGCTACTACTTTTCTAACACTCGCTCTGGACCAGATACTAACTGCAACTAGTAACTCACATAGCCCTCATTACTATCCTCCTACCTCTGCCTCTCCAGTGCTAGGATTAAAGGTGTGCACCACCACACCTGACACTGAGTCTAGTTTTTAAGCAAATAAACTCAAAATGGATCACCTAACTTGACAAATAAATTATAAAATAAGCGAAGCTTCTCCAACGGAAGGCCAATGCAAAGAAGCCGAGATCCCCACCGCACTGCCTGCCCTTGCCTGAGTGGCAGCCCCCAGAATGGTGCACTGTGGGACACCCTGGAATTCCTCTGGGATGCAATCCTGAAATATCGCTCAAAGAGAGAAGCTAAGGAAATAAGGCCTACAGGACTAGGTCAGTGATGGTTTCTAGACCTCTTGCTTTGAGACATAAGTAAATTGCCAAGGTTAGGAAAGGAATAGGAGGAAAGGATGACCTTGACTTTGAAATTCATTTTAGTTTGAAAATCCATGTGTTAGAGTTGGTCATCCAAATCAGGAACTCATGAACTGGCATGTGGGATACAGATATGGGTATAGCTACAAGAACACAGACATAGAAACTTGCAGAGCAAGAATGAATGAGCTCATAGTTATAATGGAGAAGAAGAAAAAAAAAGTACAACACAAAATGCATTTTTTAGCCAGGAGTGGTGGTGCACACCTTTAATCCCAGCACTTGAGAGGCAGAGGTAGGAGGATTACCACTGAGTTCAAGGCCACCCTGAGACTACACAGTGAATTCTAGGTCAGCCTGGGCTAGAGCGAGACCCTACCGCGAAACCCACCCCCACCCATGTATCTTTTCTGCTGAAAAGCGTCCATTATGTTTTCTCATCATGAAGGACTACAAATTCTTTGTCTATTTCATTGTTTATTTATTTATTTTTGTACCCTCAGAATACTAGTATCTAAAACACTAAGGTTATCTAGAACATGGAAAACTTTAGAAAAACTGGCTCTTATCACCAAGCTTTTCCTTCAATATAGCAGGTCATTTCAAAGGACAGCAATGGATTCCTATAGATATTATGTTGTATCACTAACTGGAGAGTCTGAGCCCGTAAGAGTTATAAAAAGTATTGAAAAGTAAAGGCCAGGCTTGGTGGCACATGCCTTTAATCCCAGCAAGAGGTAAGAGGATTGCTGTGAGTTTAAGGCCATCCTGAGATTACATAGTGAATTCTCCGTCAGCCTGGACTACAGCAAAACCCTGGGGTGGAGGGAGCGGACAGACAGTATTCCAAAGTAGTCAGTTCTGTATACATTAGAAGAAACAGATTCAGATCTACCCACAACAATGTCTATATACATAAACACTTCTCTGAAATCTGCCTGCCTTTCTAAATCACCAACTTCCAGGTCAACACTTAAATAAGGAAAGGAGATTGAGAGACACCTTTCAAATTCATTAGCCTTTGTGGTAGAAAGCTCCTTTATGTCACCTATTAATTACAGTGCTAACTCCAAACCAAACAAGTCTACTCAAGTTACAATCATTTCCACAAATGTCACAAAGGATTCAGTTATTCAAGTGCTTATTTCTACAAAGAACTAGATAGTATTCAATGAAATACCAATAAGAAATAAGTTCCAAACATTTTATACCAGTCAGAGCTTGCTGTAATCTGAGCACTTCTACTGAGGAACTGTGTGAAGTGACTTGCTCTTCTTCTGTCACAGCATTACTCACAGCAGAAGCCTGCAATTTGTTACAGTCCAGTTTCAAGCTTTCACACTGCTCAAGAAGTTGTCTCTTTTCCACATTTAGCTGTTCATGTTCTCTCTTTAAGACATCTCTGTCATTTTCTGCAGAAGACAATTTTTTATTTATGTCTTTTATTTGATCCTCCAGTTCTTCAATTTTCTTGGCAGATTCTACCTTTTCAGTCTGTAGAACCTGTATAGTTTTCTGCATCTCATAAATTGTAGAGTGATCAGTTACTGTAACTCCTGCACCACCTTAAACATTAAAAAAAAGAGAGAATCAAATGCCAAGTTCCAAAAATAAGTAGCTATATACAAGAAGATTTAAGAGTTTACAACTTTGGAAAACTTAAAAGTTAAATTACTATAATAAACTAAGCATTTTTTAAATAAATAAAGAGTTAAAGAAACACATCTAAATCAACCAACAAAAACCCTATATACCTGGAGTTTTAAAGCAAACAAAAATATCTTTGTCACAGAAGTATAATCACAAAACAATGCAAAGAAATCTATTCAGATGTAACTACAACAAAAAAGGGCTTGGTTTCTGCAGAAACTTTAAAAAAGTAGCACCACTGCAAGCTTTGGGCACTGAACAGGACTAGTCATTTTCTTGTTCTTTGCTTGTTAGCCCAAGTTTACAGTAGTGTTCTGGTCTGACAGGGCTAATTTGTCACTGAATTATGTCAGCTGATCTAGAAAATTAATAAAGCTAGTAACCTTGCTGTAACAAATTTTCAAGCTCTTCAATTCGTTCTTCATAGTCCCTTAGTTCCTCTCGATGCCGACGACTAATCTCTGTCAATTTCTGCTGATGTGCATTCTGTAATACTGACATTTCGTGTTGATGGTCATCAATCTCCTGACTTCGGTTCTGTTTAAGTTCCTTTAAAAAGCAACAGATTAAGCACATTTATGATCAATAAATTTACCTATGCTATTTAACTGTTGTTTAAAGTCTGGACTATTAAAATTCTCTGAACATATCAAGGTTGAAAAGAATTTAACCAGTCTCCAATGTAGTGCAATTCTGAAACATTCCACTTCTTCCTTTCTTAGGCATTAACCACAATTTTTCTACTTTTAATGAGGTACCATGAAGAAAACACTGAAACAAAGACAGGCATGGTGGCACACGCCTTTAATCCCAGCATTTGGGAGGAGGCTGAGGTAGAAGGATCGTTGTCAGTTCAAGGCCAACCTGAGATTACATAGTGAATTCCAGGTCAGCCTGGGCTAGAGTGAGACCCTACCTCGAAGAAAAAAAACACCACTGTAACAAAAGATAAGCAAAACTTTCATTTCCCCAGCTCCCTAGTACCTGTCACCAGGTACCTTCTTTTCCTAACAACATCATCCATCAGTGCTAGAATCAGTCAACCTCTGGCTAATCACTTTTTGTTTTCTTTGAGACAGGGTTTTGCTACGTGTGTCCCTGGTTGGCCTGAAACTCGCTATGTAGTCTAGGCTGGCCTCAAACATATGGCCACCTCCTGCCTCCACCTCTCAACTACTGGCATTACAGGTGTGCACCATCATACCAAGCTCCTCTGGCTGACCCTGAATCTTGAAAGTAGTGACATTATTACAAACTTTTGTCAATGAGCAGAACTAAGTCACTTTCTTTTTCTTTGGCACTTAGTCCAAGTTTACAACAGTGCTGTGGTCTCAGAGCACATTGTCATTGAGTTGTGTCATCTAATCTGTGACACTAACAGAACTAACCTTGTTGTGAGGGACCTGGGCTCTCCGCTGCATACACGTTGTCCTACCACTGCTATTCCCTTGCTCGGCCTTCCCCCTGCTAGGGGTACAAATACCCCGACTGTTAAAAGCGGAAGAGAACCTGTCTCCAGGAACCTGACCTGGGAGGAGGCAGCATGACAGTGGCATGACACTGGGATCCACTACATTCCCCATGATGCTTCCTTTCCCGACCCTTCTGACACAGACTACCCCGGGGTCCTTCCAGAAAATCTTCTTTAGCCATACTTAACCAGAGAAGATTTATGTCACTTATCACCAAGAGCCCTAATTATAAAGAACCTGTTCTGTTTCCTGAGAAGACACAGAACGGTTATTCTTTAGCCCTGTGCACATAGGTGTCCGCGCTGAGACCCCAGAACACTCCTTCAGGGCTTCCTGCTGAGGCTGGGTTTACTGCTTCTAAACTGAAGCTAGGAGCGGTGAAGGACTTGCCCAAGGCAGCACAGCTGAGAAAGGATAAGCCAGGATTCACACACAGATCTGATTCGAAAATCTGCCCTCATAATTCACTGTCATGATGAATATGCCTAACCCTTTTCTCAGAAGAACAGAAACTAGCAACACCCTACCACTAAGGTAAACTAAACTTTGCAATATTACCATTGTTGTTAATACTCTTTAACCCTAACCCTGTAAATGCCATCAACCTCGGAAATCTGCTCTAATAAAGACAACTTATCAACTACAGTAGAATACACAGAACTATAAAAAATAAATTTTACTGAAAAATATTCACAACCAAATGATTTTGGACATACTTTGTCATAAGAATAAGACAGTTAAAAAAGAATGAGTTAAAAATGAACTTCTTAATCTACTTAAACATTTTTATAACTGACTTTCACTAACTCAGCTCAGACTTTTAATATACAGTTATGAGATGCATAATACCCATTAGCAATCAACTATTTGATTTACCTTAATAATATTTTGCAGTTTGCAGATTTCAGTTTGATCAGAGTCTGTTCCTTGTGCCTTGGAAGTTTAGAAAACAGAATTAGAAAATTATACTGATTTCTTTTTTCAGAAATAGTTCTAAACCAACTTTATTAAAAGATACATTACAGGGCTGGAGAGATGGCTCAGCAGTTAAGGCACTTGCTTGCAAAGCCTAATGACCCTGGTTTGATCCCCAGTACCCACATTAAAGACAACTGCACAGAGTGGTGCATGCATCTGGAGTTCATTTGCAGCAGCTGGAGGCCCTGGTGCAACCATTTGCTTTCTCTTTCTCCTCTCTTTCTCTCCCTGCCCTGTCTTTCTCAGCTTGCAAATAAAAAAAAATTAAATTAAATATATATATACACACACGCACACACTTTACAGCCAGGTGTGGTGGCTCATACATATGATCCCAGCTGAGGCAGGAGGATTTTCATGAAGTCAACACTAGCCTCGGCTACACAGGCTACATAGTGATTCCAGCTAGCCTAAACTACACAGTGAGTTCCAGCCTAGCCAAAGCTAAAGAGTGAGATCCTGTCTCAAGAAAAGAGCCAATCATGGCAGCTCATGCTTGTAATTTTTGCAACAAGCAATTAAGAGGTGGAGGTAGACAGATGACCTTGAGTTCAAGGCCAGAATGAGCAACAGAGTGAGTTCCAGGTCAACCTAGACTAGAGTAAGACCGTGTTTTAAAAACAATACAAGGGCCGGGCATGGTGGCGCATGCCTTTAATCACAGCACTCGGAGGCAGAGGTAGGAGGATCATTGTGAGTTCAAGGCCACCCTAAGACCATTGTCTGCGAAGCCTAGGAACACAAGTTCAATTCCCTGGAACCTATGTAAGCCAGATGAACATACTGGTACATGCATCTGGAGTTCACCTGTAGTAGCTAGAGGCCCTGGTGTGCCCATGTTCTCTCTCTCTCTAACAAATTAATAAAATATTCCAAAAATAAATGAAACCTGGGTGCTTGCCTGTGAAGCCTAAGGACCCCGGTTCGAGGCTCGACTCCCCAGGACCCACGTTAGCCAGATGCACAACAGGGCGCACGCATCTGGAGTTCATTTACAGAGGCTGGAAGCTCTGGCACGCCCATTCTCTCTCTCTCTCTTTCCCTCCTTCTCTCTGTTGCTGTCAAATAAATAAACAAACAAAAAAAATTTAAAATAAATAATAAATAAATAAATAAATGGAACCTGCTGGGTGTGGGCGCATGCCTTTAATCCCAGCACTCAGGAGGCAGAGGTAGAAAGATTGCCATGAGTTTGAGGACAGCCTGAGACTACAGAGTCAATTCCAGGTCAACTTGGATTAGTGTGAGACCCAGCCTCTAAAACCAAAAGTAAAAAATTAAAAATTTTAAAAAAGGGCTAGAGAGATAGCTTAGTAGTTAAGGTGCCTGCCTGCAAAGCCAAAGGACCCAAGTTCAATTTCCCAGGACCCACATAAGCCAGATGCACAAGGTGGCGCATACATATGGAGTTCATTTGCAGCAGCCCTGGTGTGCCTATTATAAATTAATAAATAATAAAATTTAAAAATAAAAAAATATAGCCGGGCGTGGTGGCGCACGCCTTTAATCCCAGCACTCAGGAGGCAGAGGTATGCTGTGAGTTAGAGGGCAGCCTGAGACTACAAAGTGAATTCCAGGTCAGCCTGAGCTAGAGGAAGTCCCTACATTAAAGCCCATGGTGAATACTAGCATCCCATGGAGGACAGCCCTCAATTGAATGGGAATAGGGAAATGGTACCAACACATGATGTATCCATACAAAGTTTCTACTTAATAACAAAAAAAAGGGACAGGCTGGAGAGATGGCTTAGCGGTTAAGCGCTTGCCTGTCAAGCCTAAGGACCCCAGTTCGAGGCTCGATTCCCCAGGACCCACGTTAGCCAGATGCACAGGGGCACACGCGTCTAGAGGTCCTTTGCAGTGGCTAGAGGCCCTGGGGTGCCCATTCTCTATCTATCTATCGGCCTCTTTCTCTCTCTGTCTGTCGCTCTCAAATAAATAAATAAAAAACAAAAAATTTAAAAAAAGGGGGGGGGGCTTAGCAGTTACGGTACTTGCCTGTGAGGCCTAAGGACTCATGTTCAACTCTCCAGATCCCACATAAGCCAAACATACATATTAATGCATGTGCAAGGTTGCACATGTGCACAAGGTGGCACACACATCTGCAGTTCGATTATGGTGGCTAGAAGCTCTGGTAAGCCAATTCTCTCCCCCCCATCTCATTTAAAAAAAAAAAAAAAGGTCCCTTGGAAGAAAATTTATAGCTCAAAATAGCCAGTATTCCATTTCTAGAGCATGAGAAATAACACAATTAATTAAACTAGTTTGTGGTAGAAGTCAGATTTCCATTTTAAGTATCACTAGAGCTTACTAAACCTCAGACAAAAGTAGGCATGGTGTTGCAGGCCTTTAATTCCAATACTTGGGAAGCTGAGGTAGGAGGACTGCCATTAGTACAAGGTCAGCCTGGGCTACAGTGACATCTTGCCTCAAAACCAACCAAACAAACAAACAAAAAAACCCCACAAAATCCTAGAGAAGTCTCAAAACAATGCTCCTAGACACTCTCTGCTTCCACCAGCAAAGCCTCAAAGCCTACAGAGAAGATGCTGCCTGAATTCAATTTTTACCTTTTGAATCCTGGGTTTATAACATTTTATTTTTAAACAATTACTGCTGTTTTTCTCAAATACTGTACAGAAGCTGACTGAGAACAGGAGACCTAACCAAAATCCCTCAGAAAGCTATGTGCAGAATTACCACACAAATATAGCTTTTCTAACTTCTAGTCAAGGATTATTTCTGAAGACAAATGCTTGGCATGGCTTTCCAGACAGCACCACCATTTTTGTTTTGTTTTGCTTTGCTTTGTTGTTCAAGGCAGGGTCTTGCTCTAGCTCAGGCTAACCTGGAATTCACTATGTAGTCTCAGGGTGGCCTTGAACTCACAGCGATCCTCCTACCTCTGCCTCCCAAGTGCTGGGATTAAAGGAGTGTGTCACCATACCCACCTTGCACCAGCATTATTACTCACTCAGTCTTCACACATACATGCAAAGATTATCTACCTGAGCAATATGCCTCCAATGACCAACTTCAGATTCAAGTCTTGAAACTTCATTTGATAATCGGTTTATTTCTCGTTGGGATGAAATGATGTCTCCAAAGTCCATGTCATCTTCATGGAAAGCTGAAGCATGATGACTAATCCCGTAACCGAGTGAAGAGGACGAAGTGGTTGTGGGCACGCTAGTGGGTCCTGAGCACGCTGACTGGGCAGCTGACTGCAGCTTCAGCAACTGCTCCTGCAGTGCCGTCTGCCTGGCTTTAAGATGGCCGATTTCCACCTGTTATTCATGATGCATGCTTTAGAGTACTTTAAAAACACATGTTAGCCTTTTTATAACTTCATTATATTTAAAGATATGAGTGACCTACATAAGATTACCCAGTACTGGTATTCTGCTAAGTGAATCTAGGTTTTTCATAATACCCTAACCACACAATTTTTATTTTAAAACAATTACCGAAGTTAAAGCACAGATAATGTTTTAAATAGCACAAAGATCAGTCAAATGTTAACTAAAGTAAATTTCTCAGTGAAACATGGGTTTGTTATCTATGTAGGGGATTATACAAGTAAATTTCTTAGAGCTCTGTTTATGATTAACAAACTTTAAATGGTAAGAAAATGAAAGCTGTATCAGTTTACACATTCAAGGAAGTTTTCCTGAACCTCTCCTGCTCAGAGACTTACATAACTGACTGCAGTTGATTTAGTCTTAAAGCATTCTATGAATCAGAGGTAATTTTGTACTGGTCACTACAACACAGCTAGAAAAAAAAAATGTTTCATTTACAAATCTAATCTTCTTAGATAAAACAGTCCACCTAAATATTAGCCCATGAGTCTTAGAATGAAATACACATTAAAAGAGGCCCTGGCTTTACCAGTGGCTGCAAGGGAGGTGCAGTGAAAATCCAATCCCATTTATGGAGGGAACAGTACCCATATTCTGAACCCATGAGCATAATTTGCTTTTTTGTTTTTGTTTTTGTTTTTCAAGGTATGGTCTTGCTCTAGCCCAGGCTGACCTAGAATTCATGATTATTTTTTCATTTTTCAAGATAGGGTCTCACTGTAGCTCAAGCTGACCTGGATCTCTTTCTGTAATCTCAGGGTGGCCTCAAACTCACAGTGATCCTACCTCTACATCCTGAGTGCTAGGATTAAAGGTGTACGCCACCATGCCCGGCACAAAATCTATTTTTTACAAAGGAAAAAGTCATTACAAATGGTCATACTAATCCAAAACAACTTAAACTATCCAGCATGTGCAAGGTCCTGAATTCTATTCCTAGAACTTCAAAAACAAATAAAGGGCTGGAGAGATTGCCTAGTGGTTAGGGCACTGGCCTGTGAAGCCTAAGGACCCAGGTTCAATTCCCCAGTACCCATGTAGCCAGATGCACAAGGTGGTGCATGCATCAAGAGTCCATTTGCAGTGCCTGGAGACCCTGGTGTACCAATTCTCTCTATCACTCTCTTTCTCTCTCTCTCCTAAATAAATAAATAAAATTATTTTTAAAAAAATAAAATTTTCTAAAACTTAAGAAAAAAAATTTTTTAAAATAAAACACCCTGGCATACCCATACACATTCTCTTCTTTCTCTGTGTCTCTTTCTCTCTCTCAAAAGAAAGTCTGTTAAAGAAAATAGATGATAAGCCAGGTGTGGTAGCACATACTTTAACACCAGCACTCAGGAGGCAGAGGTAGGAGGATCACTGTGAGTTCAAGGACACCCTGAGACTACATAATGAACTCCAGGTCAGCCTGGGCTAGAGTAAGATTCTACCTCAAAAAACTTTAAAAAAAAAAAAAAAAGATGATAAAGTAACGTTTCATAGCATCAGAAATCATAAGCAACAGATAATGGAAATATTTTATTTTAAAAATTCTTAGTGGGGGGGGGGCTGGAGAGATGGCTTAGAAGTTAAGGCGCTTGCCTGCAAAGCCTAAGGACCCATGTTCAATTTCCCAGTACCCATGTAAGTCAGATGCACAAGGTGGTGCATGCATCTGGGGTTCGTTTACAATGGCTGGAGGCCCTGGTGTTCCCATTCTCTCTTAGATCTGCCTTTTTCTCTCTCTCCCTCAAATAAATAAATTAATTAAATTTTAAAAGCCTGACCTTAAAAAATTCTTGGACAGGAGAGATAGCTTAGCAATTATGGTGCTTGCCTGTGAAGCCTAAGGACCCAGGTTTGATTCCCTAGAACCCATATAAGCCAGATGCACATGGTGGCGCATGCATCTGGAGTTCATATGCAGTGGCTAGAGGCCCTGGCATGCCCATTCTCTCCCTGTCTTTCTCAAATAAATAAAAATAAAATATTTAGGGGCTGGGGAGATGGCTTAGTGGTTAAGGCACTTGGCAGCAAAACATAAGGGACCCAGGTTCGATTCCCCAGTATCCACATAAAGCCAAATGCACAAGATGGTACATGCATCTAGACTTCATTTGCAGTGACTAAAAGCCCTGGAGGGAGGAAGGAAGGAAAATATTAAAAAATAAAATATTTAAAAATAAGTTGGGCGTGGTGGCGAACGCCGCTAGTCCCAGCACTTGGGAGGCAGAGGTAGGAAGACTGCCGAGTGTTGGAGGCCACCCTAAGACTACATAGTGAATTCTAGATCAGCCTGGGCTAGAGAGAGACCCTATATCATAAAACAAAAATTCTTCTTTTGGGGGATGGAGAGATTACTCAGTGGTTAAGGTGTGTGCTTATAAAGCCTGATGGCCCAAGCCTGATTCACCAATACTCACATAAAGCCAAATGTACACAGTGCCACATGTTACTGGAGTCAGTTTCCAATGGCCAGAGATCCTGGTGTGTACACTCTCTCCCTCTCTCACTCTCTGCTCACATATAAGTAAATACTTTTTCTAAACATTCTTCTTTTGGGCTGGGGAGATGGCTCAGAGGATAAAAAAACTTATAATACAAGCATAAGGACCAGAGTTCAGATTCCAAAACCCACAAAAATGCTGGGTAGGTGTGGCGACCTGCCTATAATTATGTTCAGTGCTTGCCTGCAAATCCTGCCACATGGGTTCAATTCCCCAGCACCTATGTAAAGCTAGACACAAAATGAGGCGCATGCACTTGGCATATGTTTGCAGTGGCAAGAGTGTCCGGTACACACTTGCGCACACACACAAACGCAAATAAAAATTTTAAAACTATTCTGGGTAAAGTGAAGAGGCCAGGCATGATGGTGCACCTTTAATCTCAGCATTCTGAGAGGAAGACGCAGGAAGATTGCTGTGAGTTGGAGAGCAGTTTGAGACTACATGGTGAATTCCAGGTCAGCCTGGGCTAAAGCGAGACCCTACCTCAAAAAATAAATAAAGTGGAGAGTGATCGAGAAAGACAACCAAGAGCAACCTGTGGCCTCCACACGCATGCACATTCACATACACACAGGAACAAACAACTTGTTCTTTTGGAAAACAGGAATTAGTCTTCACAAAGGTCAGATAATATAATATAAACTTAATATAAAAGCTTTACTAGTTTTATTAAATTCAACATTGTTTCAATACTTTAATGCATCTAAAACAATAGTGAAGTAAGAATGAAGTAACTGTAATGACCTTTTACCTCTTTCTGATGTAGCTGATTTCGGTAACTTGTAGATTGCTGCTTTATTTGAAGTTCTGATGCTTCATGCTTTTCTTCTAGATCAGTGCAAAGTTTTTTAAGTCTTTCATTCTAAAATTAAAGAAAACAGTACTTTTAACACAAAGAATTATGGTCAAGCCTGTTAGTAATACTACTTTACACGTACCAAAAAAAAAAAAAAAAAAAACTATGAAAAATACATAAAGTCTGAGCCAGGCATGGTAGCTCATATCTATAATCCTAGGACTTGGGAGGCTAAGACAGGAAGATCACTGTGAGTTCAAGGCCAGCCTGAGCAACACAGTGAGTTCCAGGTCAGCCTGAACTTAAGTAAGACAATGCCTCAATAAAAGCAGTAAACCGGGCATAGTGGTGCACACCTTTAATCCCAACACTCAGGAGGCAGAGGTAGGAGAATCTCTGTAAATTTGAGGCTACTCTGAGATTACAGTCATTCTAGGTCAGCCTGGGCTAAAGCAAGACCCTAACTCGAACAACCAAAAGTAAATATATAGATATATATAGGCATATAAAAAGTCTGACAGAATTCTGACCTTAAAATATTAAAATACACTTTCATGCCGGGCATGGTGGCGCACACCTTTAATCCCAGCACTCAGGAGGCAGAGACAGGAGGATCACCGTGAGTTCGAGGCCACCCTGAACTAGTGTGATACCCTACCTCAAAAAAACTAAAAAATAAAATACACTTTCAAATTAAAATTATAAATGCATTAAATATTAAGGAAGGGACAACATTTTGTTTCTTTGGTTTTCAGAGAAAAAGCCACTGATCAATGCCCTCCCATCTTTGCATACTTAGTATCTAGCAACACATACCTGGCAAGAGAATGAAGGGATTAAAACTTTGGACTTTTGTTTCTCCCAAACAGGAGCACTTCAAAAACAGAAAATTCTTTAAAGATTTCTGGTTGTAGTAAAGGTAAGAGATTAAAGCCTCTCGTCAATGGAGTGTCCTCCAGGTTCTCTGGAGCATGTCTGAAAATCCTCATTGAAAACTACTACTAGATGGTGGTGGTACATGTCTGAAATTCTAGCACCTGGGAGGTTGAGGCAGTATTACATGAGTTCAAGGTCAGCCTGGACTACATACAAAGTACCAGGCTACCCTGTCTCAAAATGAAACAAAAAACAAAAAACAAAAAAAAAAAAAAAAAAGAAAGAAAATCTCCTAACTAGTAATTAGTTTGAAAAATTAAGGTCAGAAATATACAAAGATAAATCTCAAGGATATGGCTCAGTGGCAGAACATTTGCCTGGGAGCCCAGAAATATACAAAATGATGCTAGACATTATGGTCTTTTCTACAATGCTGGGAAAAATGAAAAAAACAACTAAAATTTTAAGTACTTAAAGAAACTATCTTTACCTTTCATTACCTGTAAGTTGTTTTGTTCCTTTGAACTAAACACTGGTTAACAACGACACTATCAAATGACTAAACCAAGAATGCTACTCAGAAAATAAGAGTGTAATGAAACAAGAAAGACAGACCCTAAAATTCTCTACAAAACAGCATTCACAGATGAGTATAGATAATCTACTAAACCTTCTGTAACTACATATACAAACACAATTTAAGAATGACCACTGAGTGCTGGAGAGATGGCTATGCAGTTAAAGGTACTTGCTTGCAAAGCCTTGATGGCCTGGATTCAATGCCTCAGTACCCACATAAAGCCAAATGCACAAAGTGGTGCACGTGTTGGGTGTTCATTTGCAGTGGCAGGAAGCCCTGGTGTGCCCATACTCACTATCTATCTATCTCTCTTTCTCTCTGTTTCTGCTTCTCTCTCTCAAGTAAAAATAATGTTTTAAATAAAAGAATGAAAGCCAGGTGTGGTGGTGCACACCTTTAATCCCAGCACTCAGTAGGCAGAGGTAGGAGAATCACTGTGAGTGAAAGGCCAGCCTGGGACTACAGGGTGACTTCTAGGCCATCCTGGACTAGTTTGAGACCCTACCTTGACAAAACAAACAAACAAACAAACAAAAAACACAAGAATGAGGGCTGGAGAGATGACTCAACAGTTAAGGCGTTTGCCCGCAGAGCCTAACTACCCGAGTTCAATTACCCAGTACCCACATGGAGATAGATGCGCAAAGTAGTGCACATGTCTTAAGTTTATTTGCAGCAGCAGGAAGCCCTGGCACACACATTCCATCCCTCTCTCTCTGCAAATAAATAAGAATATTAAAAAAAAAAAAAGTGGGGCTGGAGAGATGGCTTAGTGGGTAAGACACTTCGCTGCAAAACCAAAGGACTAGGTTCTAGTCCCTGGTACCCATGTAAGTAAGATGGAGAAGGTAGCACATGCATCTGAAGTTTGTTTGCAGCAGCTAGAAGCCCTGGTGCACCCATTCTCTCTCTATCTGCTTTTCTCTCTAACAAATAAATGAAAAAATATATTTAAAGAAAATTAAAATTAAAAAAGGAAGTATGAGAAGAGAATTAATCAAAATTTAGTATGTTCTGAATAAGAAAAATGGAAACCTACTTTATTGGATAGTGGTGCACCCAGAGGTCATAGATTGTTACTAGAAAAATTTCAGTGCCAGAGATGGGATACCTTCCAGTGAGTTGTTGGCCAGGGAAGTCCCTGATGGCCCTAAAATATTACAGGCCATTGCCAAGGCTCTTGGTTTCCCACCAGAACTAGATGGTAAGACCCTATTGCTGAAGACTCCACATGCTTGGGCTGCAGGTCACTGAGAAATCAAGCTGGAGCTGAGCTGAAAACCTCCTCCCTGTGGACCAGCTGACAGACAGCAGGTAAAAAGCTATGCTGCATGCAGCCCTATGGGAGAGAGAAGTCATCAACAGTAGGAAACAGCAGTGAACACCGCAAGACTTAAGATTGGCCAGACAGGCTAAATGTTCAAACTGGTATAATAGTGGCATGTCTTTTATAGGGGAAACCAACCACTCTCTAACTGGACTGGAGGCTCACTCCACTAAAGGGAATACATGCCTGGTACTAAAAACCTAGTCAAAAGCCAGTGTTGGGGGAGGTCATGAGCCCTAAAGGAATAACAACTGATGTTGTCTGGCTAAATGCATATATTATGCCCACCAAACTGCCGTGTAAGCACTTTTCTTAATGTTTATACCCATATATTAACGGTACTCTCACTTTTGGTTTGAGAAGTTTCTCTTTTCAGATGACAGTGACCACTGGAATAACTCAAAAGTCACCATAGTGCTGAAAAGAAATGACAGTGACTCGAGAGTTAAACATTGAAACATTTCTTATCACACCTTCCTAGGCTCAGGGTCCATTGTGGAAGAGGTGGCGGAAAGAATGTTAGAGCCAGGCTGAAGAGCTGGCTAAGCAGTTAAGGTGCTTGCCTGCAAAGCCAAAGGACCCAGGTTCGATTCCCCAGGACCCATATAAACCAAATGCACAAGGTGGCACATGTGTCTGGAGTTCACTTACAGTGGGCTGCCCTAGCGTGCCCATTCTCTCTCTCGCTACCTCTTTTTCTCTCTCAAAAACAAATAAATAAAATTAAAAACAGTAAAGAATGTAAGAGCCAAAGGAAGGGTAGAATTGGTTAATATGTAATCTTCCAGGGCTGGAGAGATAGCTTAGCGGTTAAGGTGTTTGCCTACAAAGCCAAAGGATCCCGGTTTGATTCTCCAGGACCCACATAAGGCAGATGCACCGGGGGGGGGGGGGGGCATCTGTAGTTTGCAGTAGCTGGAGGCCCTGGCATGCCCATCCCCCCTCCCCTCTTTCTCTCAAATAAATAAATAAACTATATTTAAAACAATGTAATCTTCCAGACACAAAATGGCCTAGATATCCATGAGCTTGCAGTGCCTGGAATTACCTACACAAGATCTTCATAACAAGAAGAAGAGGATGACATCAAATACTAATTAAGAGGGGATGGGGAGGGGATATGATGGAGGGTGAATTTGTCAGGGGAAAGTGGTATTGGAGAGGGAATTATCATGGTTTACTATCTATAATTATGGAAGCTATCTATAAAAAAAAAAAAGTTTTTAAAAAATGGACTGGAAGCTGGGTGTGGTGGCGCATGCCTTTAATCCCAGCACTTGGGAGGCAGAGGTAGGAGGATCGCTGTGAGTTCAAGGCCACCCTGAGACTACATAGCTAATTCCAGGCCAGCCTGGACCAGAGTGAGACCCTACCTCAAAAAAAAAAAAAAAAAAAAAAAAACTGGACTGGAGAGATGGCTCAGCGGTTAAGGCACTTGCCTGCAAAGCCAAAGGACTCAGGTTTGATTCTCCAGTACTCACATAAGCCAGATATACAAGGTAGCATAAACATCTGGAGTTCATTTGCAGTGACTAGAGACCCTGGGATGCCCATTCTTTCTCTATTTGCCTTCATTCCCTCTCAAATAAATAAATAAAAATAAGTATTTAAAAAAAAAAAGTTGGGCTGGAGAGATGGCTTAGCAGGGAACGCATTTGCCTGCAAAGCCTAAGGACCCAGGTTTGATTTCGCCAGTACCCACATAAACCAGATGCACATGGTGGCATATGCATCTGGAGTTCATTTGCAGTGGCTGGAGGCTCTGACACACCCATTCTCTCTCTAAAATAAACAAATTAAAAAAACAGTAAAGGGCTAGAGAGATGGTTTAGCAGTTGAAGCACTTGCCAACAAAGCCAAAGGACCAAGTTTGGATTCCCCAGGACCCATGTAAGCCAGATGCACATGAGGGCACATGCATCTGGAATTTGTTTGTACGGGCTAGAGGACCTGGCACACCAATTCATTCTCTCTGTCTGTCTCTCTCTCTCAAATAAATAAATAATAAAATAAACTTTAAAAAGAGTTTAGGTCTGGAGACATAATTTACTGGTTAAGGCATTGACCAGCAAAGCCAAAGGACCCAGGTTCAACTGCCCAGTACCCACGTAATGGACATGCATCTGGAATTTGTCTGCAGTGGCTAGAGGCCCTAGCATGCTGGTTATCCATATGTGCCTCTTTCTCTCTCTCAAATAAATAAATAATCATTAATCCAGCACTCAGGAGGCAGAGGCAGGAGGATCACTGTGAGTTCGAGGCCACTCTGAAACTACATAGTGAATTCCAGGTCAGCCTGGACTAGAGTGAGACCCTACCTTGAAAAACCAAAAAATAAAATATTTTTTTAAAGTTTTTTTTTTTTTTTAATATGGCTGGAGAGATGGCTTAGCAATTAAGGCACTTGCTTGCAAAACTAGAGAACCCAGTTTTTTTTGTTTGTTTATTTGTTTGTTTCTTTGGGTTTTCAAGGTAGAGTCTCACTCTGGCCCAGGATGACCTGGAATTAGCTATGTAGTCTCAGGGTGGCCTCAAACTCAAAGCAATCCTCCTACCTCTGCCTTCCCAGTGCTGGGATTAAAGGTGTGCACCACCACATCCTGCTCTAAGGGCCCAGTTTTGATTCCCCAGTACCCATGTAAAGCCAGATTCACAAGCTGGTACATGTGTATGCAGTTTGTTTGCAGTAGTCAGAGGCCCTGGTGTGCCCCTTCTCTCTCTGCCTATTTCTCTCTTGCAGAAATAAATAATTTTGAGCAGCTGGGAGTGGTGGCGCATGCCTTTAATCCCAGCACTCGGGAGGCAGAGGTAGGAGGATCGCTGTGAGTTCGAGACCACCCTGAGACGACACAGTGAATTCCAGTTCAGCCTGGACCAGAGTGAGACCCTATCTCAGAAAACCTATAAATAAATAAATACTACCTACACAAGACCATCTTAAGAGGAGGAAAAGATCATGACATCAAAATAAAAGAGAGACTGATTGAGATGGGGAGGGGATATGATGGAAAATGGAATTTCAAAGGGGAAAGTGGGGGGAGGGAGGGTAGTCCCATGGGATATTTTTTATAATCATGGAAAATGTTAATAAAAAATAAATTTAAAAATAATATATATATATTATATATATATATATATATATATACACACACATAATTTTGAAAAATCATAAATATTAAAAAAAAAAACCACAGGGCTGGAGAGATGGTTCAGTGGTTAAGGTGTTTGCCTGCAATGCATAACAACCCAGGTTCAATTCCCCAGTACCCACATAAGGCCAGATGCACAAAGTGGTGCACGCATCTGGAGTTCGTATGCAATGGCTGGAGGGCCTGGAACATCTGCTCTCTTTCTCTGCTTGCAAATAAAAAATAAAATAAAGCCGGGCATGGTGGTGCACGCCTTTAATCCCAGCACTTGGGAGGCAAAGGTAGGAGAATCACCGTGAGTTCAAGGCCGCCCTGAGAATACAGAGTGAATTCCAGGTCAGCCTGGACTAGAGTGAGACCCTACCTTGAAAACCCAAAAAAAAAATATATATATATTATTTTTTAAAAAAGAATGACCACTAAGAGGGATGGAGAGATGGCTCAGGAGGGAAAGACACTTGTATGCAAAGCCTAACAGCCTGGGTTCAATTCCCCAATACCCATGTAAAGCCACAAGCATGAAGTGGCACATGCATCTGCAGTTTCTTTGGAGAGGCTGGAGGCCCTGCCATGCCCATTCTCTCCCTCCTCCCTCTTCTAGCTCTCTCTGCTTGCAAATAAATTTAAAAAAAAATTTTTTTTTTAATAAAAATACTTGCCAGGCATGGTGGCACACATCTTTAATCCCAGCACTTAGGAGGCAGAGGTAGGAGGACCACCGTGAGTTTGAGGCCACCCTGAGGCTACATAGTGAATTCCAGGTCAGCCTGGGCTACAGTGAGACCCTACCTCGAAAAACCAAAAATAAATAAATAAATAAATAAATAAATAAATAAATAAATACTTTTTAGGGCAGCAGGGATGGTTAGTAGTTAAGGCACTAGCCTGCAAAGCTAAAGGACCCAGGTTTGATTCCCCAGGACCCATGTAAGGCAAATGCACAAGGTGGCACATGCTTCTGGAGTTCATTTGCAGTGGCTGAAGGCCCTGGCACACTCATTCTCTATCTGCTTCCTTCTCTGTCTCTCTCCCTCTTTCTCTCTCAAATATAAATAAAGATATTTTTAAAAATACGTTTTAAACATTTTCCTGTCCTGATGGCTCTTTTTTAGTAGAAAATATATTAAAAGCTAAAACTAAATTAACAGTGAAATTTCATGTAAAAAAAAAATACATTTTAAAGAAAGTTCCTCCTAGAAGACAAAGATTTTGACCCCTTAGAGATGGTCACATTATCTTCTTAAATGAGAGATGGCTTAGCAGTTAAGACACTTGCCTGTGAAGCCCAAGGATCCAGTTTTGATTCTCCAGGTCCCACATAAGCCAGATGCACAAGGTGGTGCATGCATCTGGAGTTCACTTGCAGTGGCTAGAAGCCCTGGCGTGCCCATTCTCTCTCTCTCTCTCTCTCTCTCTCTCTCTCTCTCTCTTCTCATAAATAAATAAAATAAAAATCAATCGTAAAAAAACATAATTTCTGACATCAAGAGACATGAAATGAAAATTATAATCCATAGAGATTTCCTGAGTCCTCAGAAGAAAACATTCAATAAATAAAATAAAATGAGGGCTGGACAGATGGCTTAGCGGTTAAGGTGTTTTCCTGCAAAGCCAAAGGACCCAGGTTCAATTCCCCAGGACCCACGTTAGCCAGATGCATAAGGGGGCGCATGTGTCTGGAGGACCCGGCGTACCCATTCTCTCTCACTCTCTCTCCCTCTTTCTCTGTCAAATAAATAAAAATAAGATATCTTTTAAAAAATAAATAAAATGAGCCATTACATCAAGTCATAGTTGGGGGGTCTGAACCCAGAAATCTCATAAAGACTGGTCACTTGGAAGAAATATTACTTAAAATGGCCACCCAATAATTTTTTATTCTGTTGGCCACTTGGGCATTATTTCCTGTGTACTGTTAATATGAAGAACACTACTCATACCACACAACAAAATCTACAGCACAATGTAAGGGTTCTATTTAGACTTTTCACATATAAGTCCCTATGGTTGTGTAAGTCTGAGTACTAAGTAGACAGCTGTCTGTGTGCCCTCATCTCCCTAGCTGTATCAGCCAGAAAGGTTGAGAAAACAGAGGATATATGTATGCAGTGTGGCTGCAACACATCAAGTCATCAGGTGCCATATTTCCTTTTCTTTTTTCTTTTGGAGAGGTGGGGATATATGGTGGTTTGATTCAGGTGTCCCCATAAACTTAGGTGTTCTGAATTCTATGTTCCCAGCTGATGGAGATTTGGGAATTAACACCTCCTGGAGGCAGGGTATTGTTGGGGTTGGGCTTATGGGTGTTACAGTCAGTTTCCCTTTGCAAGTGTATGACACAATCTCCTGTTGCTGTTGTCCACCTGATGATGCCCAGGAGGTGATGTCCACCCTCTGCTCATGCCATCATTTTCCTCTGCCATCATGGAGTATCCCCGTGAGTCAGTGAACCAAAATAAACCCTTCTTCCCACAAGCTGCTCTTGGTCTAGTATTTTCTGGCAGCAATGCGAACCTGACTGCAACAGTAAAGTTGGTACCAATGAAGTTGGTATCATTGCTGCTAGACACCTGCCTATGTGGCTTTTGGACATTTGGAGCTTTTTGTTTTGTTTTGTCTTTGTTTTTTGTTTGTTTTTTTGAGGCAGGGTTTCACTCTAGCTCAGGCTGACCTGGAATTCACTATGTAGTCTCAGGGTAGCCTCAAACTCACAGCTATCTTCCTACCTCTGCTTCCCAGGTGCTAGGATTAAAGGCATGTACCACCATACCCAGCTTATGGAGCTGATTTTTTTTGATTTTTTGTTCATTTTTATTCATTTATTTAAAAGTGACAGAGACAGAAAGAAGCAGATAGACAGAGAAAGAGAGAATGGGCACACCAGGGCTTCCAGCCACTGCAAAGGAACTCCAGATGCATGCGCCCCCTTGTGTATCTGGCTAACATGAGTCCTGGGGAACAGAGCCTCGAACCAGGGTCCTTAGGCTTCACAGGCAAGCGCTTAACCGCTAAGCCATTTCTCCAGCCCTGGAGGTGATTTTTAAGAGGAATATGAAAGGATTTGAAATCTTGGCCTAAGAGATGCCTTGCAGGGTTGTAAGTACAACTTGATGGCCTATTCTGGTCAGAGTTGAAAGACCTGAATGCAGTAAGAACTATGCAAGACTATGAGGCTTGGCTTAGGATGAGAAAGAGCTTTGCCTGGACTGGGCTAGAAATAGTTTGTATGAGAGGCTTGCTGTTATGCCCATGTCCTAAGAACTCGTGTAGGGTTGCATTACACAGAAACGGACTGGTTGGTGTGTGCGAGGGATAAGGGCTGAAACTTCTGCCTGTTCAGCTGCAATTGTATGAGATTACAACCACCGAGAGTGGGTCAGCTGATTTGCATTGGGACAAGAGGAAGAATGTAGACTGTTTTGCAGGGGCCTGAATACTGAAGGAGTGTCCTATTCTTCAAATACTGCTTTATCCCACCCCCTCCGGATTAACAAATCGGTACCCCACCTATTATTATGGAGTATAGAAAATGCAGGAAAGAGAGGGTCACTGAATTTGCAACAGTCTTGTGTTTTGGAAACGGCCATGGGCAGTGTGCAGCAGGTTTGCTGGACTGCCTGCATGCAGACTCAATGGAGCCATGAGGATGGCCCGTGGGTTGCAGTGGAGACCCAATGGAGATGCCGGGACCACAGATGACTGCTAAGAAGAGCTGCCGGCCCCAGGTGAAGTTTTCCAGGACGGTGAGTAGCCTACCTGGAGGGGCAGAATAGGAACTCCAGAGACTTGTTGCTGGTTAGAATTATCGGACTTGGAGACTTGACACTGGTTAGTTGTTGGACTGGGCACTAGAGTTTGATGTTTGTCCTGTTTAAATCTTGTATTGGTTGAATATTTCTTTGCTATTCCCAATGCCATCTTTTGCAGTGTTGAGTGTTTATTCTGTGCCATTATGGTTTTGGTTTATTTTTTTGGTATTATGACTCAGTAAAAGATCTTGGACTATGGGGATGTTTGAACATCATCTGAATTAATAAAACTATGGGACTTTTAAAGTTGGACTAATGCACTGCATTTTACATCATATATGGTGATTAGTTTATGGGGGCCAGGGGCAGAATGTGGTGGTTTGATTCAGGTGTCCCCCATAAACTTAGGTGTTCTGAATGCTAGGTTCCCAGCTGATGGAGATTTGGGAATTAATGCCTCCTGGAGTCAGTGTGTTATTGGAGGTGGGCTTATGGGTGTTAGAGCCAGCTTCCCCTTGCCAGTGTTTGGCACACTCTCCTGTTGCTACTGACTTCCTGATGTTGCCCAGGAGGTGATGTCCACCCTCTGCTCATGCTATCGTTTTCTTCTGCCATCATGGAGCTTCCCCTTGAGCCTGTAAGTCAAAATAAACCCTTTTTCCCACAAGCTGCTCTTGGTCAGGTGATTTCTGCCAGCAATGCCAACATGACTGCAACAGGGCATTTGTTCAGGCTGGCCTCAAACTTGTTATTAGCTACCAACTTATGATTTTCCTGCCTCAATCTTCCTCTATACAAATGTGACATCAAGCTCAGCAACATTTTCTATGTATGGAATATGGAGCAGAGATAACAAGTCTGAAAAGAAAAAGTAATGACGAATATAAATGAGAAAAGAAGCTTCCCAGGGGCCTTCGTTCTAGCTGCAGCCCCTTCATAAAGCACAGCTACATAGGTATCATGGGAGCTCAGGAGACACTCATGACCTTAAAAGACTGGATCCTGCTTAATCCTTCATATGCCATCAGAGCATCAGAGTCTACTGAAACTAACTCTAGTTTCTTTCTTTCCAAAGCATGTCTTTTTTTCTTTGGTCAAGGTAGGGTCTTGCTCTAGCCCAGGCTGACCAGGAATTCACTATAGTATCAAGTTGGCCCTGAACGCACAGCGATCCTCCCACCTCTACATTCTGGGATTAAAGGCATGCAACACCACACCCGGCTAAAGCATTTGCAAGAATGGAAATTTATGATGTTTATTTTTTGTTGGAGGTCCTTCAAAAAACAGAAAGAGGGCTGGAGAGATGTTTTACTAGTTAAGGCACTTGCCTACAAAGCCTAACAACCCAAGTTCCATTCCCCAGTACCCACATAAAGCCTGATGCACAGATTGGCACATGCATCTGGAGTTCATTTGCAGTGGCTGGAGGCCCTGGCATGCCCATTCTCTCTCTCTCTCTTATCTCTTTCTCTGCTTAAAAAATAAATAAATAGGGCTGGAGGGATGGTTTAGCGGTTAAGGCGTTTGCTTGCAAAGCCAAAGGACCCAGGTTGGATTCCCCAGGACCCACATAAGCCATATGCACAAGGGGGCGCAGGGGTCTGGAGTTTGTTTGCAGTGGCTGGAAGCCCTGGCGTGCCCATTCTCTCTCTCTCTCTGTTCCTCTTTCTCTGTCAAATAAATAAATAAAATATTTTTTTCTAAAAAAATAAAATAAAATAATAAGCTGGGCATGGTGGCGCACACCTTTAATCCCAGCACTTGGGAGGCCAGAGGTAAGAAGATCACCGTGAGTTTGAGGCCACCCTGAGAATACAGAGTGAATTCCAGGTCAGCCTGGACAACAGTGAAACCCTACCTCGAAAAACCAAAATAAATAAATAAATAAATAAATAAATAAATAAATAGGGGCTGGAGGGATAGCTCAGAGGTTAAGGCACTTACCTGCAAAACCAAAGGACCCAGGTTTGATTCCCCAGGACCCATGTCAGCCAGATGCACAAGGGGGCACATGCTTCTAGAGTTCGTTTGCAGCTGCTAAAGGCCCTTGCACTCCTTTTCTCTCTATATCTGCATCTCTCTCTAATAAATAAGTTTTTTAAAAAATAAGTAAATTATTTTAAAAAACAGAAAGATTCCCTATCTTATTTATTTATTTAAGAGTGAGAGACAGAGAGATAAAGAGAGAGAGAGAGAGACAGAATGCTCAAACTAACTCCAAATGCATGCACCACCCTGTGCATCTGGCTTACGTGGGTCCTGGGGAATCAAACCTGGGTCCTTTGACTTTGTAGGCAAGCATCTTAACCACTAAGCCATCCCTCCAGTCCCCCTATCTATTTTAATAGAATAAAATTCATTTTCTATTGTAACTGCCATAAGAATAAAATGGAGTCTTTTATAAATCTAAAAGAAATCAGGGGGTCCTTGAAACATGTTTTATCATCCTGAGAATTACTTCATCGTTATTCAATTATTTCCAACTATTTTTTAAAAAATACGACCAGGGGCTGGAGAGATGGCTTAGTGGTTAAGGCACTTTCCTGAGAAGCTACGCATCTAGCTTGTTTGCAGTGGCTGGAGGCCCAGGCGTGCCCATTCTCTCCCTCCCTCTCTCTCTCTTTCTCTGCCTCCTTCTCTTACTCTCTCTCAAATAAATAAATAAAATACATTTTTAAAAAAATACAGCCAGGCATGGTGACACACACCTTTAATCCAGCACTTAGAAGGCAGAGGTAGGAAGACCATCATGAGTTCAAGGCCACACTGAGACTACATGGTGAAATGCAGGTCAGCCTGGGCTAGAGAGAGACCCTAACTACCTCAAAAAACAAACAAAACAAAACAAAACAAAACAAATTACTAACAGAAGCCAGGCATGGTAGTCCATGCCTTTAATCCCAGCATTTGGGAGGCAGTAGTAGTAGAATTGCTATGAGTTCAAGGCCAGCCTGAGACTACATAGTGAATTCCAGATCAGCCTGGGATACAGCGAGACTCTACCTCGAAAAACATAAACTATTGACATGAGAAAACAGAAGACTTTCATTGAGAAGAATGAGGCAACAGCCAAATAACCAACTCTGTCCGCCTGACATACTGCATCATCTTTTAGAAAAGAAACAGAAATATGGAGAAAGTATCTCTGTAATCATCATCTTTCTAATGTCTTTCACTGAGAATTTTTCACTCTTTGATAAAGAAAACTGACAGATGAGAATATTTCACAATTGAGTTGGAATAAAACTTGGTAGCAGAGGCCAATAAGCTAGAAAGGGGCTGTAAGGGAAGGAGGAGAGGGGAGGACTTAAGGGATGGTATTGTATATATGTAAGTAAAAGAACAGATAATTCAGGGTGGAAAGGCCTAAGTGAGGTCAGGGGAAGGGACTGACTATAGTAAGGGTGGGGGAGGGGAGAGTGGCGTTGTGAAGGGGAAAGTGAGGGGGGAGGGAATCATCATGGTTTATTGTCTATAATTATGGAAGTTGTCAATAATCTTTTTAAAAAATTAGAGCTGGAGAGATGGCTTAGCAGTTAAGTGTTTGCTTGGTTGGATTCCCCAGGACCCACATAGGCCAGATACATAAGGTGGCACATGCATCTGGAGTTCACTTGCAGTGGCTGGAGGCCCTGCACGCCCATTCTCTCGCTCCCTCTCTCTACTTTCTCTCTCTCGTAAATGAATAAATAAATAAAAATAAAGTAAAAAAAAATTTTTTTAATCTAAGAGGGTATGAATAAGTCATATGGAAACCTACTTTTTTGGACAATGGGTGTATCCAGAAGCCATAGACTGCTACTAGAAAATTTTCAGTCCCAGGGATGGAATACCTTCCAGTAAATTGTTGGCCAGATAGGTCCCTGATGCCCCCAAAACATTACAGGCCACTGCCAAGGATCTAGGTTTCCCACCAGAAATATAACTCGGGCTGGCCTTGAACTCATGGTTATCCTCCTGCGTCAGCCTTCCAAGTGCTGGGATTAAAGGCATGAGCCACCACTCCCAGTTGTCAATATGTTTTTAAGGACAAAAAGGAAATATGGTTGCCCCATGAAATAGTTTCTTAACAGCAAAGTATTTTATTCTTCAATATTTTGGCAAGGCTCTGAACCAAGAACCTGTTTTGCTAAGGGAGTAGGACAGCATTCTTTCATTACACACACTTGCACACTAACATGTACTTGCTGTGGCTCATATGTGGACAAATGTTGAAGGTGGTTGAATATACGGTTTGGAAGAAAACAGATAATACAGAACTAAAAAAAAAAAAAATGGATTGGTCATTCTAACTGCTATTTACAAATCTAAACAAAAGTGCTTTGTGGAGCTAGGGAGATGGTGGTTCAGTGGGTAAAATGCTCACATGAAAATACGACAAGGGCTGGAGAGATGGCTTAGTGGTTAAGCGCTTGCCTATGAAGCCTAAGGACCCCGGTTCGAGGCTCGATTCTCCAGGACCCACGTTAGCCAGATGCACAAGGGGGTGCATGCGTCTGAAGTTCATTTGCAGAGGCTAGAAGCCCTGGCGCGCCCATTCTCTCTCTATCTGCTTCTCCCTCTCTGTGTCACTCTCAAATAAATAAAAATGAACAATAAAAAAAATTTTTAAAGAAAATACGACAAATGGAGTGCAGATCCCAGAACCCAGGTAAAGCCAGACAGTAGTGAGGGTCTATAATCCCAGCCCTCCTAAAGAAAGGTGGGAGGAGGAGACAGGAGAATCTCATAATTTTTCAAGTTAGCTATTCTGGTGTACACAGCTCTACTCAAGCAACCCTGCCTCCCTCATTACAGGTGGGAGGTGAGGACCCATACTTGGGGTTGTCCTCTGATCTGACCTCCACACATTTTATGTTTGTACACATATATATACACACAATAAATCAGTAAAAAAATTTTAAAAAGACACTTTGTAATGATGGAGCTGTCAAAATTGTCAAAAGTATCAGTTTTAAAGAAGTAAGTCAAAAAGTAGAAGTAGAGCTGGGCATGGTGGCGCACACCTTTAATCCCAGCACTCAGGAAGCAGAGGTAGGAGGATCACCGTGAGTTCAAGGCCACCCTGAGACTACATAGTGAATTCCAGGTTAGCCTGGACTAGCATGTGACCCTACCTCGAAAAAAAAAATCGATTTGGGGGCTGGAGAGATTGCTTAGCAGTTAAGGCGTTTGCCTGCAAAGCCAAAGGATCCTGGTTCAATTATCCAGGACCCACGTAAACCAGATGCACAAGGGGGTGCATGCCATCTGGAGTTCATTTGCAGTGGCTAGAGGCCCTGGAGCACCCTATTCTCTCTCTCTCTGACTCTCTCTGCCTCTTTCTCTCAAATAATTAAGTAAATTAATTAATTTTTAAAAATCTATTTGGAGCTGGGTGTGGTGGTGCACGCCTTTAATCCCAGCACTCGGGAGGCAGAGGTAGGAGGATCGCCGAGAGTTCAAGGCCACCCTGAGACTACATAGTTAATTCCAGGTCAGCCTGGACCAGTGTGAGACCCTACCTTGAAAAACCAAAAAAAAAAAAAAAAAAAAACCTTTTTGGGAAGTAGTTCAAATCTATATTCAGTATTTATAAGATAAACATATTCCTACTTAGATATCAGACTTAATGAAAGTCGGGCGTGACGGCGCGCAACTTTAATCCCAGCACTCGGGAGGCAGAGGTAGGAGGATTGCCATGAGTTTGAGGTCATCCTGAGATTACATAGTGAATTCCAGGTCAGCCTGGGCTAGAGGGAGACCCTACCTCAAAAAAAAAAAAAAAAAAAAAAAAGACTTAATGAGGCAAGAACCACTTAAGCTTAATTTATTATACGAAATAAAGCCCTTGTTTTCCTCTAGTATTGTCTGAGTCACTCAAACTACTCAAGCACATTTGGTTAGCACCAAATAAGGAAGTTAGCTTGCAACATGGGATATGGTTTACTAAAAATCAGCATTTCTAAAGTCCAAAATTATATTAGCCAGATAACACTTCAAGAGGCAGTAAAAAATTGAGCTCATAGGTGCTCACAACCCTTGTGTAGTCTATCTACTTCTCTGGGTTATAAGTTATAACTCAAAAAGCATAAATTTCATTTCCTTTCTTTCTCTTCTTTGGCTGCAAGTTGAAATCCTAAGTATGTTTGTCCTGACACTTTGGGGCTTTTCCATTTCTTTCTCAATAAATCTCCTTTGCCTTAAAAAAAAAAAAAGAGGGCTGGAGGGATGCCTTACTAGTAAAGGTGTTTGCCTGCAGAGCCAAAGGACCCAGGTCTGATTCCCCAAGACCCATGTTAGCCACATGCACAAGGGGGTGCAGGTGTCTGGAGTTTGTTTGCAGTCCCTGGAGCCCCTGGTGCACCCATTCTCTCTCTCTCCCTCTTTCTCTGTCAACTAAATAAATAAAAATAATATGTTTAAAAAAATTGAGATCTAGGGCTGGGCGTGGTGGTGCACGCCTTTAATCCCAGCACTCGGGAGGCAGAGGTAGGAGGATTGCCATGAGTTCAAAGCCACCCTGAGATTCCACAGTGAATTCCAGGTCAGCCTGGGCTAGAGTGAGACCCTACCTCGAAAAAAAAAAAAAAAAAAAAAAATTGAGATCAACACAAGAGTTCTATCTCCTTTCTCAGACTCAACACAAGATACATATTATTCGAGAAGGTTAATCATACTTACCCTTCCACCCCCACCCAAAATATATACAGACAAAATCACCTAAGTTGATGCCACCCCAAACACTCCTGCTATTTAATTTTTCTATATGGGTGAGTACCTCCTCACGGATTTTCTCCCCATCTTACAAAGAATGAACTTCATCTCTAACATCACTAGGTGTCACTACACTGCTATCTTCCACAGGCGACATGCTAACGTAATAGCTACCTTGACAAGTCCACCTACTTTCAAATTCCAGAACTTCGTCTTCATATTCAAGACCAGAGTTTAAGGCTTGTCAGTAAACATTTTCTTATTATCTAAATTCACTGCTCTCTTTTCACAGACTCAGGAGAGAGGAAAACATGCTTACCACAGTCTGCTAAGAATATCTTTACGACGATACTAAGTGTTCTCTCACTGCTCTTATTCCAAGGCTAAACTGTTGAGCTTCCTCAGACCTTTACAACTGCTCCCACTGTGAAATCCTTTTCCTTTGAACTTTTCCAAGCTCAGCTTATCCCTATTAAGCATAATATCCAGAATTAGTCACAACTAGACACTGACTCAAAATGAAATAAAAATTTACTTGTTATTCTTATAATCTTTTTTATTTTTAGATAAGGTCTCACATCGTTCAGGCTGGACTCAGATTCACTGTGTAGCTGAGGATGTACATTCTTAAATTCTTTGCCAAATATTACTATTGTTAAAAATTTCCAAAACAGAATTCCATCAGGTGTGGTGGTGCACACCTTTAATCCCAGCACTCTGGGAGGCAGAGGTAGGAAGAGTGCTGTGAGTTCCAGGCCCACCTGGGACTACAAAGTGAATAAGTGAATTCCAGGTCAGTCTAGACTAGAACCTCAAAAAAAAAGGAAAGAAAGAAAGAGAAAAAGAAACCAGAACAGAATTCCATTTTTCTGTCATACTTAAATGTACTACTAGCTAGATGTGGTAGCCCAGGCCTGTATTCCCAGCACTAAGGCACCCAAGCAGGACACTCACTAGTTGGAAGGCAGCCTAGCTACATAGAAGAGCCTGCACTGAAAAAACAAAAATAGGTGTATAGTGAATTACTAGATAATGTTGATAATGGAAACGCACAAAGTGTCAGGGCAATCACTACATTTCTACAATTCGTTATTTTCTTATTTCTAGTATATAGAAAAGAATGTGAGAATAGAAAAGAACAAATTGTGATAACATGTAGATACATTCTTCACTTACAGAAGGTTCCTAAAGACTCAAAAAAAAAAAAAATCTTGGATAAACAAGAAAAATCAAAGGTGACAGGGAATACATTCTAAAAGATTGAAAGTTTCAATAACTCTCAAGATTTTAAAAGAGAAAAATTAAAGTTTGATAGTAGTTTTTAGTCTTCCTTACCTCTGATCTTAAGATTGCATGAATAGCTTCAATCTCCTTTCTCCCAGAATTAGGCAAATCTGCTACAAAAGAAACAGCATATACTGAGTATTTGATCCATATCATATGAAGTAATAAATAGTCATCCTGCTGTTACTGCTGACTGGGGAATTGAACCCAGGATCTTATGCACTGGTCAAGTGCTCCACCATTAAGCTACCTCCGGCCCTGAACAGGCATGTAAGAGGAAATGTGTCTGGGTTTAAACAGTACGACGGGCTGACATGAAAGCAGAGTCCAAAGACAAATCTCACTTGAGTTTGATTACAACTGTCTACTGCCACTAGTGTTCTCCACTGTCATATAGGTCACTTTTCTTGCTCAGCTCCTATATCTTAGAAGGTCTTTATTTATCCTTTGGAAGTATTTGTTAAAATTTTGCTACATGATGGGCTGGAGAAATGGCTCAGCAGTTAAGGCACTTGCCTGCAGGGCTAACAACCAGGGTTAGATTCCCCAGCACTCACGTAAAACCAGATGCACAGTGTGGTGCACCCATACATTCATATCCCCTCTCTTTCTCTCTTTGCAAATAAATAAAAATCAAAAATAATTTTGTTGGGCTGGAGAGATGGCTTAGTGGTTAAGGAGCATGGCTGCAAAGCCTAAGGACCCAGGTTCAATTCTCCAGGTCCCATGTAAGCCAGATGCACATGGTGGTACATGCGTCTGGAGTTCATTTGCAGTGGCTGGAGGCCCTGATGTGCCCATTCTCTCTCTCTCTTTTTTTTTTTCTCTCTCTCTCTCTTTCTCCTTCTCTCTGTCTCTAATAAATAAATAAAAATAAATCTTAAAAAAATAATTTTGTTGAGAGCGAGATCCTACCTTGAAAAACCAAAATAATAATGATAATTACTATTATATATATAATTACTATTATTATTTTTTGTTGTTGTTGCATGAGCCAGGCATGGTGCCACATGCCTTTAATCACAGCACTTGGGAGGCCAAGGTAGGAGGATTGCTGTTAAGTTCAAGGCCAACCTGAGACTACATAGTGAATTCCAGGTCAGCCTGGGCAAAATCGAGAACTTATACTCCCCCCCAAAAAATTGTTGCATGAGGGATGGGAAGATGGCTCAGCAGTTAAAGGCCTTTGTTTGCAAAGCCTGCTGGTTCAGATTCAATTCGCAAGCCACCCAAACAACCCAGAGACAAAAAGTGGCACAAGCATTTGATGTCTGTCTGCAGCAGCAAGAGGACCTGACACTCTTACACATACAAACATACATACACATACAAACACACACATAAATTTAAAAATTTTTTGTTGTATAAAATATAAATTTCTCATTTGATTTATAATTTAGTTGTATAAAATTTGGAGTTTTTATAAATTTCTCTTATGGTTTATACTGCAATTTAAATAAAATTATTCAACTGAGGTTTATGGCTGGCTTATTTCCATCTTACACACTCAACACTATCAAATAAAGATTTATACACAAAGCTCAAAAATATGAGAATAATTATTTAAATTAACACAAGCATAATTCATTACAAATGTGGCCAGGTAGCCTTTAATTCCAGCACTGGGAGGCTGAGGTATGAGGACTGCTGTGAGTTTAAGGCCAGCATTCCAAGGTCAGCCTGGGGTAGAGTACGACTCTGCCTCAAAAAAAAGCATTAAGCGAGCTGGAGAGATGGCTTAGCAGTTAAGTGCTTGTCTGTGAAGCCTAAGGACCCCAGTTCGAGGCTTGATCCCCCAGGACCCACATTAGCCAGATGCACAAGGGGGCGCACACATCTGGAATTCGTTTGCAGTGACTGGAGGCCCTGGCATGCCCATTCTCTCTCTCTCTCCCTCTCTCTGTCACTCTCAAATAAATAAATATTTTTTTAATTCAAAAAAAAGCATTAAGCAACTTAACAGATTTCTGATCACCCACTCACACAATTTTTATTGAACTTCTAATATGAACATATCAAGGAAGATATCATATATTGGTAACATAAGAAGGAGAAAAAGAAAAACAGCCCACCCCCTATGCATCAAAGAAAAGATAAATTATCACTCAACATAGTAAGTACTCTCAGAGAGTGAGGCACAAAGTTCTACTAGAACATTAACCACCAGCAATCAGTGTGAACTCACTGTGTTAGCCAGAACGGTCACTAAGTCCCTGCCTGTGTGCAGGGATAGATAGAAAGACTATCTTCCAGACAGAGGAGGGTGAGGGAAGAAGTAGAGAAGGAAAGGCTTGAAGTTGAGTCCTATGTGGCAGAAGCTCCAGAAGCAGGCTGTAATGTGTATGTGATTGCAGTAGTAAACATGGCAACTGGAAAAAGACAGTTTGAACCCAAAGGAACTAGGTCGTTGTCCTCCTTAAACTAAAAGGTTTTTGCTTTTGCTTGCTTGTTTGTTTGTTTGTTTTGTAAACCAGGAAATCTTTAAGCAAATTTGGTTTTAGAAAATTAACTGGCATAACCCAGGCCCAGAAAGTCAAGCGCCACATGTTCTCTCTCATATGTGGATCCTAGCTACAGATGGTTGGGCTTCTGTGTAAGAAGGAAAAAACTTGGGGCTGGAGAGATGGCTTAGTGGTTATGCGCTTGCCTGTGAAGCCTAAGGACCCCAGTTCGAGGCTCGATTCTCCAGGACCCACGTTAGCCAGATGCACAAGGGGGTGCACGTGTCTGGAGTTCGTTTGCAGTGGTTGGAAGCCCTGGAGCGCCCATTCTCTCTCTCTCTCTCTGCCTCTTCCTCTCTGTCACTCTCAAATAAATAAATAAAAATGAACAACAAGAAGGAAAAAAACTCAGTAGCAGAGGCCAGTAAGTTAAAAAGGAGATATAAAGGGAAGAGAAAGGAAGGGAGAAGGGTACTTAATAGGTTGGTATTGTACATATGTAAGTAGAAGAATAGATTAACGGGGGTGAAAAGGTCCAAAGTGAGGTCAGGGGAAGAGACTGAGTAAAGGAAAGGTGGAGGGAGGGCTAATCAAAATCTAAGAGGATACAAATAAATCATATGGAATCCTCCAGTTTTGGACAATGGAACACTCAGGAGCCATAGATCGTTGTTGGAAAATTTTCAGTGGCAGGGATGGGATACCTCCAGTGAGTTGTTGGCCAGGGAGGTCCCTGATGCCCCCAAACATTATAGGCCATTGCTGAGGCCCTTGGTTTCCCACCAGGAATAGATGGTAAGACCCTATTGCTGAAGACTCCACATACTTGGGCTGCAAGGCCACTGAGAAATCCTGCTGGAACTGAGCTGATAACCTCCTCCATGTAGACCAGCTGACAGAAAGCTGGAAGGAGCCATTCTACATGTAGTTCAATGGGAGAAAGAGATACCACCAGTGAAGATACTCAACAGTGGACACTGCAAGCCTTATAATTGGCCAGCCAGGCCAAATGAGCCAACGGGTACAATAGTGGCACGTCTGTCATGGTGGAAACCAAATGCCCTCCAACTGGACTGGAGGCCCGCTCCATGGGAAGGAATACATCCCTGATACTGAAAACTTAAGGCAGGGGTAGTCATGAGCCCTAGGGGTGTAACATCTGCTGATGTCTGGAAAAATGTATATACTATGCTTATCAAACTGCCCAGTAAGTACTTCTCTTAATATTTATACCCTTATATTATCGCTACTCTCACTTTGGGTAGAGAATCTTCTCTTTTCAGATGGTAGTGACCTTGGGACGACTCAGAAGGTATCATAGTGCTGGAAAGAAGTGACTGGAGTACTGAGTAACATCTCGACCACACCTTCCAAGGCTCGGGGTCTAATGCGGAAGAGGTGGCGGAAAGAATGTAAGAGCCAAAGGAAGGGTAGGACTCCTTACAACGTGCTCCCTCCAGACATAAAATGGCCTGGATATCCATGACCTCATAGTGCCTGACACTACCTACACAAGACCATCATAAGAGGAGGAAAAGATCATGACATCAAAATAAAAGACTGATTGAGATGGGGAGGGGATATGATGGAGAATGCAATTTCAAAGGGGAAAGTGGGGGGAGGGAGGGTATTACCATGGGATATATTTTATAATCATGGAAAATGTTAATAAAAATTGAGAAGAAAAAAAGAAAATTAACTGGCAATGCAACAATAAAATGGAACAAACTGGGCTGGGGAGGTTGCTCGGTGGTTAAAGGTACTTGCGGGCTGGAGAAATGGCTTAGTGGTTAAACGCTTGCCTGTGAATTCTGAGCACCCCGGTTCAAGGCTCGATTCCCCAGGACCCATGTTAGCCAGATGCACAAGGGGGCACACATGTCTGGAGTTCATTTGCAGTGGCTGGAAGCCCTGGCGTGCCCTTCTCTCTCTCTCTCTATCTGCCTCTTTCTCTCTCTCTTTGTTACTCTCAAATAAATAAAAATGAACAAAAAAGAAAAAAATTTTTAAAGTGATTTAAAAAATAAATAAATAAAGGCACTTGCTTGCAAACTGGGAGAGTACCTGAGGTTCTGAACTAAAGGAAGAGGAGCAATACAAGAAATAGACAATCCTGGGCTGAAGAGATGGCTCAGTGGTTAAGGCTGTTGTCTGCAAAGCCTAATGACTCCAGTTCAATTCCCCAGGACCTATGTAAAAGCCAGATGCACAAAGTGGCGTATCCATCTGGAATTTGTTTGCAGCAGCTGGTAGCCCTGGTGCACCCATTCTATCATCTATCTCTCTCCGCTTGCAAAATAAAAATTAAATTAAAAAAAAAAAAGAAAAGGAGCCGGGCGTGGTGGCGCACGCCTTTAATCCCAGCACTCAGGAGGCAGAGGTAGGAGGATTGCCGTGAGTTCGAGGCCACCCTGAGACTCCATAGTGAATTCCAGGTCAGCCTGGGCTAGAGTGAAACCCTACCTCAAAAAAAAAAAAAAAAAGAAAGAAAGAAAGAAAGAAAAGGATGGGCTGGAGGGATGGCTTAGTAGTTAAGGCATTTGCCTGCAAAAGCAAAGGACCCAGGTTCGATTCCCCAGGACCCACGTTAGCCAGATGCACAAGGGGACGCACGCATCTGGAGTTCATTTGCAGTGGCTGGAGGCCCTGGCACGCCCATTCTCTCTCTCTCCCTCTTTTCTCTGTCAAATAAATAAATAAAAACAAAATATTTTAAAAAAGGTCAATTCTGACACAGGATGAACAAAATTTGGACAAGCTGCAAAGATGGTTCAGCAGTTAAAAGTGTTTGCTTGCAAAGCCTGGTGACTTGAGTTCAAATCCCCAGTACCCATGTAAAGCCAGACACACAAAATTTGGTGTTTCAAAACCAATATGACGTAGATAAAAGAGAAAGACACAGAAGAAATGTGACAAAGATATCTAGTTCAGAAAATTGTGTAGATAGGAGGCTAAAGCAAGAATACTGTGACTTTAAGGCCAACAAGGACTATAGAGCAAAGGCCAGGCCACCCTGGGCTATTCAACCAGACCATGTTTTAAAGAAAAAAAGAAAGAAATTAAAGGGACATCTTTGGGGGAGAGAACAAAATGAACTCTACCTTACACCTATAGACATGAAGGTCAAAGGAACTGCTAACTGCTTTCCCCTCTCTGGGATACATTAAGAATCTAGTCTTGGGCTGGAGAGATGTCTTAGCAGTTAAGGCGCTTGCCTCCGAAGCCTAAAGCCTCAGGTTCAATTCTCCAGGTCCCACGCAAGCCAGATGCACATGGTGACACATGCATCTGTAGTTCATTTGCAGTGGCTAGAGGCCCTGGTGCACCCATTCTCATTCTCTCTCCCTCTCTCTCTGTCTCTAATAAATAAATAAAAATAAATTTTAAAAGAATTTAAAATGCAAATTCCTTAAAGAATCTAGTCTTTCCCATAGCTATTAGCCCTTTTCTGTTCTTGACTGCCAACAATGTCCCATGATTCTTTACTGGGCACATGGAGGTCTTTTATTTTCCTTCCCAAACCTGTCCCCAACTCATGCACCTTCCACCCAAGAGGAACTCCAAGCAGTAAAGTGGGATTTGCATAGCTACTTAGTCTTCCTTCCTTTTAAATAGGCACCACATAGAAATTTTAAGTACAAGCATTTTTATCCCACCCAAATACTAAGGAGGCCAGACACTGCTTAGCTTCCAAGATCAGATAAGATTGGGTGTTTCAGGGTAGTAAGGCCATAGACTCTAAGCACTTTTTTTGGTTTGTTTGTTTGTTTTTTTGGTTTTTCGAGGTAGGGTCTTACTCTAGCCCAGGTTGACCTGTAATTCACTCTGTATTCTCAGGGTGGCCTCAAAGGGTGATCCTCCTCCCTCTGCCTCCCAAGCGCTGGGATTAAAGGCATGCGCCACCACGCCCAACTTCTTTTTTTTTTTTATTTTTTGGGGGTAGGGTCTTGCTTTAGGCCAGGTTGATCTGGAATTCACTCAGTAGTTTCAGGGTGGCCTTCAACTCAAAGCGATTCTCCTAGCTCTGCCTTTCAAGTGCTGGGACTAAAGGTGTGCACCACCACACCTGACTTTAGTTTTTATTTTTTATTTTTTATTTAAAGCTCTATTTCAACCAAATAAATACACAGGCTATTAAACTATGATTAAAAACATAATAATTAGGGGAATGTAGTTTGGTGGAAAAGAATATTTATCCCTGAGTTCAATCAGCAAGTCCTTCCCCCAAATTAAAATAGAACGCTAATTTATTAATTTGTAAATTAATACATAAAATTGCCATTGTGTGGTGATACATCCTTATAATCCCAGTACTGGGAGGCTGAGGGGGGGGGGGACTGTCAGTTCCCAGACAGCCTAAACTGCACAGCAGACCTTGAATGAAACTTTAATAAATCATTTTTGATCCATACCTTACTTACTGAAAGAAATGTCAACACATCAAAATAGTAATTAACATGGCCATTGATTACAATGTAACTCTAGGTCACTATTTACTAAGAAAACATGATGAAGACCCGACGTGGTGGCCCACGCCTTTAATCCCAGAGGCAGAGGTAGGAAGATCGCCGTGAGTTCGAGGCCACCCTGAGTCTCCACAGTGAATTCCAGGTCAGCCTGAGTTAGAGTGACACCCTACCTCGAGAAAAAGAAAGGAAAAATAAAAAATAAAAAACAAGATGATGACTTCGAAACTGAGTGAAGGTTGCTTGCTAGGGCTAGTCCAAGGATAAGGAAGAAGGAAGAAATGAGCACACAAAATCACATTTTCAGCTGCAACGTGTACTCCCAACAGAAGAACATAGCCGTGTTCACTAACAACACACTCAAGACAGGACAAAAGTCGCCAAATGTCTTAGTAACGACTTATTCCAAGTGGTACAAAGTATCAGAAGATAAAGTAAAATCAGATCCGTCCCCACCCCCCCCCGCACCCCAAAACTAGGGACAAAGTTAAGTGATGGCCCCAAATAAATAAATAAGACTCTAGTCAACGTGTCAGCCGCTTCATTGTGTACCCAGAGTGACCAGCGGGAAGGAGAACCCCTACTCCTGTGCAGGAGGGGTCCTGGAAACTGAGTTGAGAAGGATGCAAAGGGAGGAGGGCGAAAGCAGAGAGCGCGGGTGCCCAGCCCTCCCCCACCGCTCGCTCCAGCTGTTACCTTCCACCTCCTCGGTGCCCTCCATCAACATGTCCTTGGTAAAGTTTGAAATCTGGCCGGTGAGGGAGGCCAGGCTGCCCCCGACTTGACCCAGAGAGTGGCCCAAGCCGGAGCCGAGGCCCCCCAGCCAGGACGACATGGCTGCGGACTCCGACGGCGACCTCGTCCGCTCCGAGAACAGCGTGGGCCGAGCGGTCTAGAGGAGGCCGGGGTTGGGGGGGGGGTCGGCGGGCGTCGCAGCGGGCGGCGGCGGCGGCGCTCGGGATCACGCCGAAGGACGCGGGGCTCCCATCCGCGCTCGCCTTCGGCCGCGGACGGCGGAGGCCCGGCTCGGGGGTTTTCCAGGGCGCTCGCCGCGGCGGACACAGTCACCCCCGCGGAGGCCTCTGCTCATTCCCTCGGCTCCCCGCCGTCCTGCCGGGCCGCTTCTTCCTCAGCTCCCGTGACTTTGCTCAGTCCCGCCGACTAGTCCTGCCAACTCGACGCCCCGCGCCATGACACCGCTGGGAAAGCGGCGGCGGACCATAGAGACGGCCCGCGGCGGCGCAGAAGGGCCCGGGGACGCGCGCAAAGGACTGTGGGATCGCGGAGGACCGCCGGCCGGCCGCCCAGCTCCCCGGCGTCCACGTAACCGGCCGGGGCAGGGAAGGAGTAGGAGAGCGCTGGCCGGTGACGTTTACCGTGAGCCTCTGTCTCTCTCCCTCTCTTTTAGGTTTTATTTATGTATTTATTTGAAAGAGAGAGAGAATGGGCGCCCCAGGGCCTCCAGCCACCGTCAAGGAACTCCAGATGCGTGCACCTCTTTGTGCACCTGCCTATAACGTGGGTCCTGGGGAATTGAACCTGAGTCCTTTGGCTTTGCAGGCAAACCCCTCAACCGCTAAGCCAAGCCTGACCTGGCAGTCACTGTGTAGTTCCCCAGGCTGGCCTCGAACTTGCGGCGATCTTCCTAGCGCTGCCTCCCGCGTGCCGGGATTAATAAAGGCGTGCGCGCCACCACGCCCGGCCACGTTACACTGGGGATCCCGCGCCCTCTCCGAAGGGCTGTCGTCTGTGCCAGGCGCTGCAGTAGAAACTGAAGCCACAGAGCTGCCAAGCAGGCCAGGCAGGAAGCACGCTTTCCATTATTAGCTTCTGTCTTGGAAATTTCCTCGGGTAGGGCTTTCCAGGTCACAACTGAAACTCTACCTTCCTTTATAAGCGGTGTGCTTAATTCATGAAGCTGTCTTCCATGCGGATGTAAAAAGCAATCGTTTTCCCAAAATAACTTAGTTGGAGACCACCAGGGCGACTGAATAGAGAGTAACTACAAATGTAAACATTTGTAAGCATTCTTGTGATAGTGGTGGCCCTGAGCAGATGCCCACCCGTCCCACTTTACACAGTCACACACACACACACACACACACACACACACACTGCTAAACACACCAATGTGTCCCTTCTGGATAAAGGTCATTTGAGTTTCAAGCACTCATGTCCAGGATGGCAAAAACCCAGCACCTGGCCAGAAAAACCACCGTAATTTTGTTTTGAAGAAGACAGGACAGGGGCCAGTCGTGATGACGTATGCCTTTAATCCCAGCATTTGGGAGGCAAAGGTCGGAGGATCGCAGTGAGTTGGAGGATAGCCTGGGACTACAGAGTGAATACAAGGTCAGCTTGGGCTAGAGCCAGACCCTATCTCTAAAAAAAAAAAGAGAAAAAGAAAGAAAGAAAGAAAGAAAGAAAGAAAGAAAGAAAGAAAGAAAGAAAGAAAGAAAGAAAGAAAGAAAGAAAGAGAGAGAGAGAAAAGAAAAGAAAAGAAAGGAGAAGAGAAGAGAAAAGAAAAGAAAATGACAAATTTGTGGTTCTTTTAAACACTGTGCTAAACATAGTGGCACCTTTCCCCTTGATTTTATTCACAGGTAAGACTACCACAGTTTGCACTGTATGTGAAGAAATATTGGGAATACAGTCAATATTTGAAATCTGACAGCACTAGATATCAGCTGTTGCTGAAATCTGAATGCTATTGGTGGATATTAGGTTTTGGTGGGGACCTCTAGAGGAGCCCCAGGTTCTTGTGTCCCCCCCAAAATGAATTGGACAGAGACCCATGGACAGTCACAAGCAAAGTGAGAGAATTTAATAAAGGGAAGAAGCAGGAGCAGAGAAGAGGTTTAGAAGATCAACAGCCACACTTGTACAAGTGATGGGACTCTTACATCACATTTTGAGGATTTTGGGGTCATTTGCATAGCAAGAGCTTTCTAGCACATGCTTTTTTACATGTAGTTCTAGATACAACTTCATGAGTTACAGGACTCAGTAGCATCTTAATTCTTCACAAAGGGGCTGGGAGAGATAGCTTAGCAATTATGGCGCTGGCCTACAAAGCCTAAGGATCCAGGTTCAACTCCCCTGAACCTATGGAAGCTAGATGCACAAAGTAGCACATGCTTCTGGAGTCCATTTGCCATGGCCTGTGCCCTGGTGCACCTATATATTCCCTCTTCCTCTCTCTCTCTCTCTCCTTCTCTCTCTTTGTCTATAATAAATAAATGAGTATGGAGAAATGTCCAGCTAGGGATGGATATGTTTTAGTGTTATAATGAGTTGTAGCCACCCTTCATACCCTGATGGTCAGCACCTGCTCCAGTGGCTCCAGCTACTTCTAGTCCACCTAGACCTGAGGGCTCCAGCCTTCTTTGCCAATAGGCTTTTCTCTTATGTTAATTTCTCAGCCTTTGTGATATGCGTTCCAACTCCCACTCACTGACCTAATCATCTGCCTCATGAAGACTTTTAAAAAATATTTTATTTATTTATTTATTTGAAAGGGAGAGAAAGAGGCCAATAGAGCAAATGGGTGTACCAGGGCCTTGCAAACGTGGCAGACAAACTCCAGATGCATGTGCTACCCTGTGTATATAGCTATATATGGTACTAGGGAATCAAACCTGGGTCCTTTGGCTTTGCCGTCAAGAGGGCAAGTGTCTTAACCACTAAGCCATCTCTCTATTCCTCATGAAGACTTTTAAAATATTTATTTATTTATTTATTTGACAGAGAAAAAGAGGGAGAGAGAATGGATATGCCAGGGCTCCAGCCACTGCAAACAAACTCCAGACACATGCGCCCCCTAGTGCATCTGACTTACATAGGTCCTGGGGAATCGAACCTGGGTCCTTTGGCTTTGCAGACAAATGCCTTAATCTCCAAGCCATCCCTCCAGGCCCCTCATGAAGACTTTTTTTTAAAAAAAATTTTTTTATTTATTTATTTGAGAGTGACAGAGAGAAGGAGGCAGAGAGAGACAGAGAGAGAATGGGCGCGCCAGGGCTTCCAGCCACTGCAAACGAACTCCAGACGCGTGCGCCCCCTTGTGCATCTGGCTAACGTGGGTCTGGGGGAATCGAGCCTCGAACCGGGGTCCTTAGGCTTCACAGGCAAGCACTTAACTGCTAAGCCATCTCTCCAGCCCCTCATGAAGACTTTTAAAAGAAAATTTTCATCTCATTCTGGAAGTGCTTATTAAGTACTTGGCATGAATTTCTGTGAATGACCTCGTAGTCCGGGGGCTGTGCAGACTTTGGAATCTCACTTTTCAGCAGTAGGACTTGAGAATTTCTTTACCTCTCTGCTAGTCAGTTTCTCACTTGTAAAATGGAGAATACCAATAATAGTGCTTACTGGGATTGAGATAGTTTTTTGGGGGGAGGGGACGGGGTTTCGAGGTAGGGTCTCACTTCTCTAGCTCAGGCTGACCTGGAATTCACGCTGTAGTCCCAGTCAAACTCACAGCAATCCTCCTACCTCTGCCTCCTGAGTACTGGAATTAAAGGTGTGCACCACCACGTCCTGCTGAGATAGAATTTTTAAGAACTTAGATCAATGTCAAGTATATGGTGATTTCTATTTCAATGTTTATTGTTTGGGGGTTTGGTAGGTTTGTTTCCCCCCACCACACACACACACACACACACACACACACACACATCCTGTGGTACTTGGGACTAAACCTAGGGCTTCTTGGCTAGGCAAGCACTCTACCACTAAGCTATATCCACCCTGTTAGGGGGATATTTTTGGTGCTGGGGAACCTGTTCATGCTAGCTATATGAGTTACTTTCTTGTTGCTTGGACAAAATACTTAACAAGAAGCAGCTAAGCAAAGGAAAGGATTTATTTTCAGCTTACAGCTTCATTGTGGCAGGGAAGGCATGGCAAGAACAAGAAGTCGGGGCCACGCTCATTTTGGCAGGGAAGAAGTAGCAAGAGAGCAGAAGGAGGGGCTGACTTATAAAACTTCATGGTACATCCCCAGTGACACACTTCCTCCAGCAAGGCTCCACCTCCCAAAGGTTCTGCAACCTTCCAAACAGCATTATTAACCGGAGGCTGGGTATTGAAGTACATGAGTCTTTGGGAGACGTTTTACATTCAAAGTACAACACTAGAGCCAGGCATGGTGACGCACTCTAATCCCAGCACTTAGGAGGCAGAGGTAGGAGGATTATTGTGAGTTTGAGACCACTCTGAGACTCCATAGTGAACTCCAGGTCAGCCTGGGCTTGAGTGAGACCCTACCTTGAAAAACTGAAGGAAAAAAAAAAAAGTACAACACTAGCTAGGTATGTAGGCTTACTATATCCTCAGTCCTTGATTTTTTTTGTGACAGGATCTTGCTATGTAACCCAGGCTGGCCTTGAACTCATGAGCTTTCTACCTCCACTTCCTGAGTGCTGAAATTACAAGAATATATCATCATGCACAATGTAAGGCTTTAAAATATTTTATTTATTATTTATTTAAGAGAGAGAATGGGTGCGTCAGGGCCTCTAGCTACTGCAATGAACGAACTCCAGACGCATGCACCACCTTGTGCATCTGGCTTTATGTGGGCACTGGGGAATTGAGCCAGGGTCTTTATATTATGTAGGAAAGCACCTAGCTGCTGGACCCTTCTCTCCAGCCCCCAATGTAAGGTTTTTAAAATATGGCATACATAATCCTCAGCTTATTAATGTGTACTGTTATTCTAAGCACTGGGGATACAGCTGGAGATGAAAAGCAGAGTCCTTGCTCTTACAAAGTTTGTATCCTACTGGGAAGGCCCACATAATAAATAAGTGGCAATAAATATAGAAGTGCTGGTGACTGAGGTTGGGGGTGAAATAAAATAGGATAAGGATGATATGAAAATGATATGAGAAGTGAGGGCACTGGTAATGGAGAGGGTGGACAGGGCAGGTCTAGGTGATGAGACAATTTGAATGGACTTGAAAGAAGCAAGAGTGAGACATACAGATCTATGCAAAGAGCAGTCTAAACAGAAAGATACAACTGATTGCAAAGTCACCCTGGGACAGGAGAACCTAATCAGTTTTGTGTATTTACCAGAAGGCAAGGATGGCTGGAGCAGACTGGCTAGGGAAGGGCTGTAAACAATTAGGACTCAAAAGAAGGGTGTGAAGGAGGCAAATCAAGGGCCTGGTAGGCTGTTATCAGAACTCTGGCTTTTAGTCAGGCTGGGATGATAAATGACATGAGCTGGAAGACAGTGGGACACTTAGCAATTGTAATTAAGTTCTTGGTTTCTATAGGTATAAATCCTTTGACATCCCACTTCCCCAAATTCATCTTATGTGGAAAAATGTAATTAATGAAGAAAAACACAAAAAGCTTTTACATCATCATGAAATAACACCAATATTTATGTCCTAAAAGTACCTTAAAGGTTTTTTTTTTTTCCTCCTTAAGATGGACTATGGACCAAGAGACTTAAAGTATTATCCTGACAAGTAGCATGATATATCATGCTTGATGTACTTCCAAAGTGGTGTCATTTAGTTCTTCAGGTTATTTAAAATATTTTTATTAGCAAATGCCCTCATTTCTAATGAATCTGCTGTTTCTTTCAAAGGCTTCTAACTAAACATGATTCCAGTCCACATCTCACCCCCACCTTCCTAGGTCCTTGTGGTTTTCATTTCATGTACTGCTGGACATGAGTCTCTTTGGACTCAGCATTCAGCTTCCTGGGTCAGCTCATTCCTAGATCACTTTTCACCTTTTTCTGTTTCCTTTTTTTTTTTTTTTTTTTTTTTTTTGAGACAGGGTCTTACAATGTAGCCTGACTGGCTTGGTACTCACCATGTAGACCAGAGTAGACTTGATTTCCCAGAAATCCTCTTGCCTAAGCCTCCCAAATGCTATGTGTGGCACTTACAGACATAAACCACCACACCCAGCTTCAACTTTTCATCTTCCAAACAAATGTCTTCTGGTTTTGTCTCATTTGAAGTCACTGCTAATTTTTGCTAAAATCTCTTCTCCCTGTTTTCATAGAAGTTGAAATCTTCCCCCACCTTTTTATGTTGTTTTCGAGGTGGGGGTCTCACTCTAGCCCAGGCTGACCTGAAATTCATACTATGTAGTCTCTGGCTGGCCTCAAACTCACGGTGATCCTCCTACCTCTGCCTCCTGAGTGCTGGGATTAAAGGTGTGTGCCACCATGCCTGGCTGAAGTCCCCTTTTTTAACTCAAGATTTGGTATAACAGACGCCCCTCTTCTATCTTCTTGTCCTTTTATTATTTTCTTTCTTTTTTTCTTTTTTTCTTTTTCTTTTTTTTTTTTTTTTTTTTTTTGAGGTAGGGGCTCACTCTCGAGCTCAGGGGCTGACCTGAAACTCACTATGTAGTTTCAGGGTGGCCTCGAATTCATGGTGATCCTCCTACCTCTGCTTTCCGAGTACTGGGATTAAAGGCGTGTGCCACCACACCTGGCTCCCTTTATTATTTTCATGCACACCCTGACCCATGGCTCTTTTTAGAGAACTTCAGGCTTCCAGAAAGAGCTCACAGTGCCAATGTGGGCACTCAGTGAAGCGTCTTTAAAGTGATGCAGCTCCCTGCCCTGGGTGGCATAACACTAACACTAAGGTCTGTGCAGGATCGTGGCTTTGCTTGGTATTGTTTTGCTTACTCAGGTTTTTCTCTTGTTTGTCGCACTTTTTCCTGTACCCTTCTCATTTCTTCCTCAGAGCACTTTTAACATCAAATAATTTTCACAGGAATTCTCATCTTAGGACCTACTTCTGGGGTACCCAAGCTAAGATACATGGCCACCAAAACTCAAAACCACCGTCTAGCTAGTAGTGGCCACTTAATTAAGTTCTAACCAATATCATGTAACTAGAAGTGGTGTCTGAAACTTCCAGAAAGTTATCCTAAAGAAAAGGCTCATGGCTGGAGGCTGGAGAGATGGCTTAGCAGTTGAGTCCCTTGTGTGTGAAGCATAAAGACCCAGGTTTGATTCCCCAGTACCCATGTAAGCCAGATGTACAAAGTGGTACATGCCTCTGGAGTTTATTTGCAGTGGCTAGAGGCCCTTCCGTGCCCATTCTTTGCCTCCACCCAATAAATAAATTTAAAAGACAAGAAAAAAAAAAGGCACATGGCCTTTTTATTTTTTAAAACATTTTATTTTTATTTATTTATTTATTTGACAGAGAAAGAGGGAGGGAGGGAGAGAGAGAGAGAGAGAGAAATAATGGGCACGCCAGGGCCTTCAGCCACTGCAAACGAACTCCAGACGCGTGCACCCCTTTGTGCATCTGGCTAACATGGGTCCTGGGGAATTGAACCTGGGTCCTTTGGCTTTGCAGGCAAACACCTTTTACTGCTAAGCCATCCCTCCAGCCCCACATGGCCTTTTTCAACCCTGCTTTGTCTTAAAGTCAAAATTGTGGTGTCCACGGCAGCCATCTTGGATCTGTGTGTTGCACTGACCCATAGGAGTCACATACATAAAGCAATAATACAGGAGGAACGAATTTTTGGCTCGCTGGTATGATATCATCCCTGAATTGTCACGCTCCCCATAGTTTTTATTTAATTTAACTTAATTTAATTTATTTATTTATTTGAGAGAGAGAGAGAATGGGCACACCAGGGCCTCCAGCTGCTGCAAACAAACTCCAGATGCATGCGCCACGTTGTACATCTGGCTTACATGGGTAATGGGGAATCGAGCCTCAAACTGGGGTCCTTAGGCTTCACAGGCAAGTGCTTAACTGCTAAGCCATCTCTCCAGTCCCCCATAGTTTTTTTTTCAAAGATTTTATTTTTATTTATTTATTTATTAGAGACAGAGGGAGAGAGAGAGAGAGAGAGAGAGAGTGAGTGAGAATGGGCATGCCAGGGCCTCTAGCCACCACAAATGAACTCCAGACACATGTACCACCATGTGCATCTGGCTTACGTGGGACCTGGAGAATTGAACCGGGGTCATTAGGCTTCGCAGGCAAGTGCTTAACAGCACTAAGCTATCTCTCCAGCTACCCCCACTATAGTTTTTTTATTATAGCTTTTTGTTGTTGTTGTTTTGTTTTTCAAGGTAGCGTCTTGCTCTAGCCTAGTCAGCTGACCTGGAATTCACTTTGTAGACTCAGGGTGGCCTCAAATTCACAGTGATCCTATCTTAACCTCGCTAGTGTTGGGATTAAAGCATGTGTTACCACACCTAGACACACTCATGGTTTTGTTTTTTTGTTTTTGTTTTTCAAGGTAGGGTTTCACTCTAGCCCAGGCTGGCCTGGAATTCACTATGGAGTCTCAGGGTGGCCTTAAACTCACGGCGATCCTCCTACCTCTACCTCCCGAGTGCTGGGATTAAAGGTGTGTGCCACCATGCCTGGCTCACACTCATGTTTTTGAAGATGGGGTGGCAGGAAAGACACACTAACACTAGCTTGTAAAGTAATTACTTGAAGTCAGCAAACATCTCTCTTCTCTTGGTCTGTTTGTACCTCTGGGGTTTATTAATATTCCTTGCCCGGAGATGATTTTGGAAGAAAGCAAATACAGTTATCAATGTGTATTTTTTTTTTTTATTATTCACAAAATCACATTTTTCAAGGTAGGTTCTCAGTCTAGCCAGGCGGATCTGGAATTCACTAGTCTCAGGGTGGCCTCAAACTCATAGCAATCCTCCTACCTCTGCCTCCCAGTGTTGGGATTAAAGGTACACACCACCAGGCCCAGCTACATGACAAGATTTTATGTGTACACCCCTTTTGCTTACTACTTTCCAGCCTCACTAACTTTCTTTTCCTCAGAGACAAATAGCCACTTCCTCCACCTCAGCACTTTGCTGCTTTCTTGGACAGGAATGGTGATACCTCATGTTTGTATGTCTGCCTCATTAATTTTTAGATGTCTGTTCACATGCCACCTCTGCAGAACCCTCCAGTCACTGTCATACGCCTTTTTATTTTCTTATATCACAGAACATGTAGTGCTCTTAACATATTATGAAATCACATTTACTAAGTATTTCCTGTCTCAAAGCCAGCCCAAACCGAAAGGCCTGAGAACATTCATATTCTGAATATATTACTTATGGCTTTAAGAACCCCAAACTGGGCTGGAAGGAGGGCTTAGCAGTTAAGGCGCTTGCCTGTGAAGCTTAAGGACCCATGTTCCATTCTCCAGGTCTCACATAAGCAAGGTGACACAAGCACACAGAGTTGTGCATGCACATAATGTGGCACACACATCTGGAGTTCGATTGCAGTGGCTGGAGGCCCTGGTGCACCAATTCTCTCTCATTAAAATAAAGAGAGAGAGAGACGGCCAGGTGTGGTGGCGCACATCTTTAATTCCAGCACTCGAGAGGCAGAGGTAGGAGGATTGCCATGAGTTCTAGGCCACCCTGAGACCACACAGTGAATTTCAGGTCAGCCTGAGCTAGAGTAAAACTCAACAGGAGATGGCCAATGAAATGCAGAGGCAGAGATAACAAAAAGACAAAGGCTAGGGGGTCATGAGCATCAGTGCCTGAAGAGGGGAAGCCTCGCCTACGATCTCTAAGCAGGCCTGCTAGGACTGCACTATGTGAAGTAGAGATGTCAATCAGAGGCTGAAAGCTGGAGCCAAATTACCTATAAAGCTCGAGCATTTGCTCAGACACAAAATGGTTTAGAAGTCCCAAAGTGTACAAATCTTCAGGATAATGACAACACAAGAATTACCTTCCAAGTCGGCTTGTGGTTGGAGGTTCCCACAGGTGTTGAGATCAAGAGCCACACTGACAACCAGGCTCAATGAGCTGCTACTGCTAAGCGCTAAGCGAAGCTGTGAAGGACGGTTCTGAGATGAATATGGCAGATTCCAAATCACTTCAAAGATTTGTGCATAACCCTAATTAAGGCTAACATGGATATACAACACTCATTGTAAACCTTGGGGGTATACTCTCAGGGTAGGTGTACCCCAGCTAGTGAGTGCTTTTATCACCTGGAGAGTGCTGAGACTTGCTGTAGGACGGTTTCACCACAGTGCAGACATCAGAGCACCCACACATCCAGGTGGCACAGCCTACTACACACCTGCGCTATCATTGACTGAGATGTTACATGGCTCATGACTTTATCCAGAACTGGATAAAATGAGAAAAAAAATGGCTCTCATAAAAATTGTTACCAAGCCTGGGCATGGCGGCACACGCCTTTTGGTAGGAAGGGATTATGATCATAGTATACTGTATGAATGTGAGAATGGATGGAGGTTGTCAATAAGAGTTAATGAAACTGTTATTACCTGAATGTGGTAGTGCACACCTATAAAAACCAGGCAACCAAGAGGCTGAAGCAGGAGGAATGACACAAGTTCAAGGCCAACCAGACAAGGCTATAAAGACCCTCCTGAAAAAAAAAAAAAAAAAAAAAGAGGGGGTTGGGTGTGTTGGTGGTGCATGCTTTTAATCCCAGCACTCAGTAGGCAGACAAAGGAGGATTGTGCCAACCTGGGACTACAGAGTGAGTTCCAGGTCAACCCGGGCTGGAGTGAGAACCTACCTCGGGGTGGTGGGTGGGGGGAGCGGGCAAAACAACAACAAAAAACCCAAACAGTGCTCACTTTGGCAGCACATATACTAAAATTGCTATGATACAGAGATTAGCATGGCCCCTGCGCGTGGAGGACATGCAAATTCATGTCACGTGAAGTGTTCCATATTAAAAACAACAAAAAAGCCGGGCATGGTGGCACACACCTTTAATCCCAGCACTGGGAGGCAGAGGTAGGAGGATCACTGTGAGTTCAAGGCCACCCTAAGACTCCATAGAGAATTCTAGGTCAGCCTGGGCTAGAGTGAGACCCTACCTCGAAAACAAAACAAAACAAAAAAAACCATAAAGACAACAAAAAAATCAAATCGGGCATGATGGTGAATGTCTTTAATCCCAGCACTCAGGATCGCTACGAGTTTGAGGCCACCCTGAGAGTACATAGTGAATTCCAGGTTAGCCTGGGTTGGAGCAAGCCCCTACTTAAAAAAAAAAAAAAAAAAAGTAAGTGGGGGAAGGACCAGGGTTTGGCCTCAGTGGCAGGGCACTTGTCTAGCATGTGTGTGATCCCAAGCACTGACAAAGAAAAGGTACTAATGTGCTTTATCCCTCAAGGTTAAGAACAACTGGATATTTGAAATCAGATTTCAAATAAAAAAAATGTGGAATTCTTGGGCTGGAGAGATGGCATAGTGATAAAGGTGTTTGCCTGTGAAGCCCAAGGACCCAGGTTTGATTCCCCAGGACCCATGTAAAGTCAGATGCACAAGGTGACACATGCGTCTAGACTTCGTTTGCAGTGGCTGGATGCCCTGGCATGCCCATTCTCTGCCTTTTTTGCTCTCTCAAATAAATTTTAAATTAAAAAAATGTGGATTTCTCTTGGAAAAGATTTTCGGGTGTACGGTGAGGACTGAGATACAGCTCAGTGTTACGGTGACTGATGCACACGCACAGGCGCTGGGGTTTGAGCTCCAGGACTGAAAAACTAATTTCAGATCAGGTTCTAATGGATCTTCTGGCAGGCATCAGTGGGGGCAGGTGCTCGCCTGGCATGCTTCCTTCATCACTGGGTAAGAGCCCTCTGGACAACTGCAATTTCCAGCTGGAAGGTCTGATTCAGTGGGTCTGCGTGGCCTGAAACTCCATCTGGGAGAAGTCCCAAGACAGATGCAACTGGCTGGCTGTCCCACCACACTCGACATAGCAAGGTTTTGAATTAACAACAACAAAAAGGAGGTAGAAAATCAAACATTCTCTTTATTTAATAATCCTTTATATTTAAAATACAGCACATTGATGAAAATCCACATCAGTAGAACCCTCAGCATTCAACAGTGCTTTGGAAGCCCAGCGTTTAAGGAAACAGGCGGGAAGGCCTATGTGAGATTAACAGCAGACGACGACCAGGGGACAGGGCAATGGAGGGGCTGCGGAACTGGATCCTGAGCAAACAGCACCACCACAGCGCACTTGTGTCATGGCCAAAAGACAATGCCTTTTATTTCATGGTTTTTGCACTTAATTTTCAAATATTCTACTTATAGAACACTAATCTTTAAAAAGTTATTGTTAGTAATCCAGTGTTATAGAAATTAGATAATCACATTTCAAATGTATATTTTCCTCTTCCAAAAAAACTTAAGAAATTTATAATCCACCTTTTCACTATGCAACAGACACTTGAGCACTTCCTAAGCAAGTCAGGAATTTCCACGTTTCAATAATGCTTTGCCAGCCGGGCGTGGTGGTGCACGCCTTTAATCCCAGTACTTGGGAGGCAGAGGTAGGAGGATCACCGTGAGTTCGAGGCTACCCTGAGACTACATAGTGAATTCCAGGTCAGCCTGAGCTAGAGTAAGACCCTACCTCAACAAAACAAAAACAAAACAAACAAACAAAAAAACCCAAAAAAAGAAAAAAGGAAAAAAAATAATGCTTTGCCTATGACTCTATTCTTAAAATCTATATTGGTAACTGCTATTAAACATATATAAAATTAGAAAGTATGTTGTTTGCATTAATTCTTAAAATGCCATACCATTTTAGAAAAAAATCTTTTGAGGAATATTCTTCAAGTTCCTCAATTAAAAAAAAAAAGTATTTCCCAAATTAAAAAACAATCAAAATTCTTTTCATTCATGAAAGATAGAATGAAACTTCTTATTATGTAAGATTTAGAAAAAAAAATACAAAGCCAGTTCATATATTTAGTTAGTTATAAAAGGATTAGAAATAAACTTTTTATTTTAAATTTGAAAAAAATTATTGGGCTGGAAAGATGGCTTAGCAGTTAAGGCGCTTGCCTGTGAAGCCTAAGGACCCAGGCTCGATTCCTCAGAACCCATGTACGCCAGATGCACAAGGTAGTGCATGCATCTGGAGTTTGTTTGCATTGGCTAGAGGCCCTGGCATGCCCATTCTCTTTCTCTCTCTGCCTCAATAAATAAATAAATAAAACATTTAAAAATTATTTACATTACTGATTACTTGATCAAATCTGGTTTTCTGGTTGTTCTTAAAAAGTCACATATATAGTAGCTCCTTATTCGTTAGGGCTAAAATATAACCAACAACTCTCCAACTGCAAATAAGGTTTAATTTTTTTTTTTTTTTTTGGTGGCACTAAGGATTGGATTCAAGGCCTTGAGCATGCTAGGAAAGTGCTCTAGCACTGATCATACCCTCATGTCCACAGATAGGAGTTTTTAAATAGGTCCCAACATTAGTAGTTGGCCTTTTTGTATAGTTTTTTTTTTTTTTTTTCAGTGCTGAGGACTAAACCCAGGGCCTTGTACACTGAGCTAAATACCGAATCCTCCAATATTAATAACTGAATATTAAATCCTAATAATTTAAATATCAGGATCTTTCAACTTGAGATTTTAAAGGATCATATTTACATATTTAAACTGGGTGGTGGCGCATGCCTTTAATCCCAGCACTCAGGAAGTGAAGTAGGAGGACTGTTATGAGTTTGAGGCCACCCTGAGATTACATAGTGAATTCCAGGTCAGTTTGGGCTAGAGCAGGACCCTATCTCAAAAAAACAAATCAAAACAAAATAGGATCTTTTGATCAAGCACTGTCAATTATCTGATTTGTAAAAATTGCCACAAGTCAGCTCTAAGAATTTAGTAACTTTTGGCACTAACATGATTTAAAAATAGTATTAAATGTGCAAACTTTGAAAATGATTAGGACTCTGGAATGAAATTTACCTTGCTCAACTTGATGTGAAATGAAATGTAGACTGCAGACAGTTCTGTCTATGGTCAGTTTAGCTAGCCTCCAGCTTCTTCCTCATTAACTTTGGCACCATCAGTAAAGCCTTTGTTAAGGAAAATAAAGTTTTAAAGGAAAAACCAAAACTCTTTAAATGGTCTGTGAATTGTAAATTATTTGGCCAACGTGTTAAGTTTAGCAGAATCTACCTGCAGCAACTGTCTGTCTACATCACTGAAATATTTGTAAGCTAATTACTGTTAAAAAAAAAAGTACAATGATAATTTTAGACCAGAGGTCTACTCTTCTGAATTTTTAAAACTACTTCTTAAGTCCATAAAACCCCCAAATATTCAAGTAGTATTCCCAAAGTTTACTTACACTTACTTATAACACTAGCATCACCACTGTACAAATTTTATCCTGGTAATACAAGTTATACATTAGAAAAACAATACCAATAGTTTAAATATTAAACATTATGGTGCTCCCAATTGGTAAAACATAATAGAAATCTTTATCAAATTTGTAACCAGATAGTTCCTGAGAATTACTTGTTCTTGACTTTCTCATAGGTGCTTTTCACTTTACAGTAAATGCTTGTTCCTGGTGTATGAAGTATAGCTTTGTGTAACTTTTACACTTTTTGATACTATTGTTATAAGCACTGACATCTGAAAATAGAATATAAATGCTCAGATCAATTTAGGTCAATCCAAACAAGACAGCAGGCAGCTCAGTGGGGGTTTTTGCATCTGCCTTGCCTAATGTAACAGTTTCCCAACAAACTAAATAAACACATCCATAACATTTCCAGTGTATGTTCAGCTCTGCTTTAAGAAGTCCCTAATAAATGAAAATCAATATGCCACTTCATCTTAAGTGCATCAAGTGGTGGGATACATAAACTTGTTATAAACTTTAAAGTCAAAACTGAAATACATATTGGTTTTCTCATTTTTATATTAAATAGCTCATTGATTCAAGTACATGAAAAGTTCAAGGTGACCTTTCAAAAGGAGAAGGTCAGGGTCCGATGTTCATGGAAAATATGATGCAGTGATACAAACATCATTCAGTCTCAACTTCACCTTTAACTTTGTGAATCTTGAGGGAAGATTCCTAACTTTAACACCCTAAAGTTTTACAATCAGAGACTTTCAATTATTGAAAGAAAATTTTAGATTTTAAAATAAAACTGCCCAATTTTGCACACAGGAAACTCCAAAAAGCTGCAATTGGCATAAAATAATGAATTTTTAAAAATCTGTGCTGGAGCTGGGAATGTAGCTCAGAGGTAGAGTACTTGCCCTGGGTTCAATCCCCAGCACTACTGAAAAGAAAACCTTTTCTATCTAAGAAAAAACTTTCATAATCATAAATAAAAACTCCTTTCTCTCTTTTCAGTTAGCAAATCCTACATGGAAACTTTCCCTGATAAAGTGTGTACACACACTAGTAGAGTAACACGGCAGCCTTTATCTTTCTAAGCTGTTGGCTAAAACATCTCGAGTTTTACCGTATATACAATTCAACATTCAGAAGGACTTCAACAGGGGTGGGGAGTGAGGGATGGAGAGTAGCTAACAGAATCTGAGACCCATGTCAGAGACACATGGTTAATTTTCATAAAGTCACACGCCACTGGGCTGACCCAGCAAGACACTCTCTGTATATTCCAATTACAGAATGTTTATCAAAACTAAGGATTTTCTTATTTACAGACCCATTAAGTACTGTGACTTCTGTAATTCATAAGCTATTTGAATTTGATACAAGGTTCAAATCACAGTATAAGTTTATAAGTATTTTCATTATTAAATTATGTTCATGTTCCAAATCACCACCTTCTGGCAGGCTCTATCTACAAAACATTATGTGAAGCAGACATCCACATCCCAGGACTCAACTGTAAAACACAAAGCACCAGTCACAGAACAAAAAGTCAACCGAACCTACCACTAAAACTAAAGGCAGATTTCAGCTATCATACATTCATGGTGGGTATGTATGTGACGTCTTAGGAGGAAATTTGCATACTATGCTTCTCCTTTTCTCAAGTGGAGAAGAAAGGAAATAGTAAGGCGCAGGAAAATGGGGTCACAACAAAGCTGTAAGGTTCTGACACAACTGAAAAGACATTCATAAGGAAGGTAGGAAAGCACATGCTCACACATTTAAAATAAATAGCTCATTTATTCTCAAATACTTTTGAGCAGAGCTGATTTTTAAGAGTTTAGGAATGCACCAAAGTTATGATATAATGATCTCATTATAAAAAGGCTTAATAAGCAAAACCTCAGAATAGATTAGCATATTTCAAAAGAGTTGTGGAAAAATAAAGAAAACCAGGTAGAAGAGAAATTGTGACCAGAGAAAATAACACAAAACATCCAGGTGCTCAATCGCCATATACTTTGGGAAAAAAAGGCTTGTCATTCTTGAACAAGATGGCCAAGAGAGGCTTTCCTGAAAGGTTAGTTTGGTTAATGTGAAACAAAAGGAAATCATTAGATGATGAAGTAAGCCAACTTCTTTCCAACAAAAGAGAAAAAAAGAACTTGTACAAAACAAGTTCTGAGGCAAGAGCTAATTAACTGGTTTGTAGAAGAGCCAAGAAAAATGCTCTCATTTTAGAAGTTAGATATTGCACACTTGAACAAAAAGGGACATTAGAAATCTATTTTAATTTTTTTTACTTTCTGACTGCCTCTTTGGCTAGTATTTGGATCATTATTTAGTGCTAACTCATAAATATTTCCACTTTCTGATCATTTTGCTTGCATACCACCTAAGCGTTTTATTTTCTCTGGTGAGCATGTTCTCTTTGACACAATACCAAAATGGACCCTATGTTGTAACCACAAAGGACAATGTTAAAAAGATTAAATATCAAAATGATTTTTAAAAGAAATTATTTTTTTCCTTCTGCTTTCAAATTATTTTTAACAGTTTCTAACGACATGGTCACAGCTGCTTGAAGCATGTCTTCTTCACTCATACCATCACCTGTTGGGAAATAAAACATACATTTCTCAGAAATTTCTGGAAAATTCTCAGTCACCAAAAGGCAAAATTTTAGGAAATGTATTTCTACTTGAATACTAGTTTCCTTTTCATTCATAATTCATATGCCATTTGTATAACAATCTATGGGCTGGAGAGATGGCTTAGTGGCTAAGGTGCTTGCTTGCAAAGCCAAAGGACCCAGGTTCAGTTCCCCAGGACACACATAAGCCAGATACACAAGGTGACACATGCATCTGGAGGCCCTGGTGCACCCATTCTTTTTATCTGCCTCTCTCTGTTTATTTATCTCATATATATATGAGGTATGTATATCTCAACCTAAAAATAACAAATGTATAGTGAACCAAATACCAACATTAAGACAAATCTGTTCTACTGGCACCTTACCTCACCTTACCTTGTAAGCCATATATGGACTCACAAGGTAAGTATGTAGCCTTGTCTACACTTTTATTTATTTGAGAGAGTAAGTGAGTATGGGCACATGTGGGCTTCTTGCTGCTGCAGAAGAACTCTAGTCACTTGGTGTGACTGGCTCTGTGTTGGGACTAGAGAACCAAATCGGGGCTGGCAGCTTTTACAAGCAAGCAGCTTTTTTTTTTTTTTTTTCGAGGTAGGGTCTCACTCTAGATCAAGCTGACCTGGAATTCACTATGTAGTCTCAGGGTGGCCTTGAATTCAGGGTGATCTTCCTACCTCTGCATCCCAAGTGCTGGAATTAATGGTGTGCACCACCACACTTGGCTGCAAGCAGCTTTTTAAAAAACAAAACAAAACATTTTTCTGTCTAAAATTTTTTTAAATTATTATTTTTTTTAAAGAGAGAGGGAATTGGTGTGCTAGGGCCTCTAGCCACTCACTGCAATCTAACTCCTGATGCGTGTACCACCTTGTGCATGTGGTATGACCTTGTGTGTGTGTGTCACCTTGTGCGTCTGGCTTATATGGGTTCTGGGCAGTCAAACCAGGGTCCTTAGACTTTGCATGCACGTGCCTTAACTGTTAAGCCATCCCTCCAGCCCTGATTTTTACTGAATATTTCTTAGATATTTTTTTCTATATATTTTATTTTGAGAGAGAAAGAGGGAGAGAGAGAGAGGGAGAGAGAGAGAGAGAGAGAGAGAGAAAGGGCAGGCATGCTAGGACCAAATGCATATGCCACCTTGTGCATCTGGCTTATGTGGGTACTGGAGAGTTGAACCTGGGTCCTTAGGCTTTGCAGACAAGTGCCTTAATCACTAAGCCATCTCTTCAGTTCTTGAATACTTATTTATTTCCAAGCAGAGAAAGATAGAGGAGAGACAGACAAGAGAGAATGGGTGCACCAGGGCCTCCAGCCACTGGAAATGAACTCCACATACATGCACATTTTGTGCATCTGGCTTTAGATAGGTACTGGGGAACTGAACCCTGGTCACTAGGATTTTCAGGCAAGTGCCTTAAGCACTAAGCCATCCCTCCAGCCCCCAACAGTTCACTTTTTAGAAAACCTTTCTATGTTTAAGTTGTTAATTCATGCTTCCACTCAGTTTCACACTTCTAGAACTTAATTTTTATTTTATTTTATTGAAACAGCATCTTATTATGCACCTAGCACAGCCTGGCCTCAAAGGCAAAGTACTATGTCTCAACCTTGAAGTGTTTTGTGCCACCATGCCCAGACTATATGGCATTTTATCACACATGTAAATTCATGTAACCAACACCAAGGCTGGAGGGCTGGGAGGGTAACTCATGGTAGATCACTTGCCTGCATGTAAAGGGCCCTGGGTTTGATCCCTAGCTCAGCAAGAAACAAACACTACAAAACTGTTACAGTACCACAGAGACTTCACTTCTACACAGTTTTACATTCATGTATAATTCTCTTCTATCTATCTTATCTACAGTGCTACCCATTCGTAGTTTGTTCTCTATATGACTATACTTGTGATTTTTGCTGTTGTTGTTTTTCGATGTAGAGTTTCACTCTAGTCTAGGCTGACCTGGAATTCACTATGTCATCTCAGACTGGTCAGGAATTCACAGTGATCCTCCTACCTCTGCCTCCCAAGTGCTGGGATTAAAGGCGTGCACCACCACACCTGGATATACTTTTAAGAATGCTACACAACTGGCATCGTACAGATTGAAACTTTCTCAGGCCTTTTGCAGTCAGAGTAACTGCCCCAGACCCATCCAAGATGCTGTGTGCCTGAAGTTGACTCCTTTCTAGCCCTGACAGGAGTTCTCCATGGTACAATGTACTATAACTTGCTTAAGCAATCATTCACCTACTGATGTGGCATAACTGGTTGTTTCTAGTTTTTTTTTTTTTTTTTTTTTTTTGGTTTTTCGAGGTAGGGTCTCACTGTAGCCCAGGCTGACCTGAAATTCACTATGGAGTCTCAGGGTGGCCTCGAACTCACGGCAATCCTCCTACCTCTGCCTCCCGAGTGCTGGGATTAAAGGCGTGCGCCACCACGCCCGGCTAATGTGTAGCCCAGGCTGGCCTCGAACTCCGGATCCTCCTGCCTCTGCCTCTTCAGCAATATCCTACCGGCATGCGCCACCACAACCGGCTGTTTCTAGTTTTGACTGTGACATAAAATAGCTGTGAATAGGGCTGGAGAGATGGCGAAGTGGCTAGGCTTTGCAGGCAAGTGCCTACAAAGTTAACGACCTGGTTAGATTCTACAGTATCCACGTAGAGCAGATAAAGGAAGTGGTGGCGCATGCAGCTCGAGTTTGTTTGCGGCAGCTAGAGATCACAGTGTACTCGAAAATAAATACTCTTTTTAAAAGCTATGAATAATTCACATGTAAGCTTTTATATAGAACTACATTCTTCTCTGGCATGAGTACAAATGTCAGGTCAGGGGGCTACGGAGATGGTTTAGCAGTTAAGGCATTTGCTTGCAAAGCCTAAGGACCCAGGTTTGATTCCCTAGTACCCACGTAAGCCAGATGCACAAGGTGTCGCATGCGTCTGGAGTTTGTTTATAGTGGCTGGAGGCCTTGATGTGCCCATTCACTCTCTCTGTCTGTCTCTTGCTCTTGCTCTCTCTGTCTGATTCTCCAGTAAATAAATAAAAATAAAAAATATTTTTAAAAAAATGTCAGGTCAAGCCAGGTGTGGTGGTGCATGCCTTTAATCCCAGCACCCAGGAGGCAGAGGTAGGAGGATCACCATGAGTTTGAGGCTACCTTGAGACTACATAGTAATTTCAGGTCAGCCTGAGCTAGAGTGAGACCCTACCTTGAAAAACCAGAAAGAAAAGTCAGGTCATATGGTCAATGTGTATTCAGGTCTTTGAGAAACAGCTGAATTATTTTCCAAAGTGACTTTACCAATTGGAATGAAATGCAGAAAACTTCCTTTTCTGCCCCTCAACCCTCCCTTACTTATAATTATCTTCAGTATTTCCTCAACATATAATGAAAACCAAATCAATGTTACAACTTTCATTTCAACCATCAAACATAATTTAGAAAGTCCAAGATGGAAAGTCTGACTCTCCTCTTGTTCCTTCTTCCTCCCTGATATTCTAAGTTTCTGAATCACTTCTTTTTCTGGTTTTTAATATTTTTTTCATTTTTCAAGGCAAGGTCTCACTCTAGCACAGGCTGGCCTTGAAGTCATGGTGATCCTCCTACCTCAGTCCCCCAGCACTAGAATTAAAGGCATGTGCCACCATACCCAGCCCAAGACGAGCCATACCTTGATCATTTCTAAGTCCTTCCGAACTTGTGGTTGGCCTTTCACATGGGTATGAAAGCTGTCCAGGTGGATCTATCTTTTGCTGCTGCTGCCTGAAACATTAAAAAATGAATGTATATTTTTAAAAAAATCTAAGGATAAGCACTCCATGAGAAATCTACTAATATGGAAAATAAATTGTTCCATAAATCAAAATAGTCACCTGCATAAGCAACACAAAAAGTGAGAATGAGACTGATAATTTAAAGTATAGAAATATGTTAAAAGCATCTAAGTGTTCATCCTAGAAAACCTATATATTGAATTATGAGACAAATTAAAGGTAGGTGTTTTCACTTATTGGACAAGATTCTCTAATGAGAATGATGATGCAAGTAGATGTTGGTTTACACATCCTTAATATTGTTAGAAGCTGCTGAAAAGCACCTTTGATGCGATACATCATCTCAAATTGCCATGTAAGTTAATGGGATCTTTCCATGGCTAGCTCATTCTTGTCATTCAGGTCTGAGCTCAGGTAACTCCCCAGAGGCACCTCTCTTACGTACGCCACTCGAATAAACACTTGGCCTTCTAGTCCATCTTAATTCTCCACATGAGTGTATTACCATATGGTATGCTTGCGTTTGGCTTCCACGAGCGGGTGTCAGTTAACATGGGCACAAACCTTACGCAGTGTATGTTTCCCAGTGCCTAAAGCTGTGCCTGTCACACAGCAGGTTCATCACACACTGATGAATTAAAGCAATGGAAACAACTGCTACACACTTGGCCAAGTTTTCAGTATCTATGGCATTCAATTATTCAGTAGTTTTTTTTTTTTTTTTTGTTGTTGTTTTTTAAATGAGAAAAAGAGAGAATTGGAGTACCAGGGCCTTAGCTACTGCAAATGAACTCCAGATGCCTGTGTCACCTTGGATGCATGCGCCACCTGTAGGTATGTGTCACTTTGTGAATCTGGCTTATGTGGGTTCTGGGGAGTCAAACCTGAGTGCTTTGCAAGCAAGCGCCTTTAATGCTAAGACATCTCTCAAACCATTTTTTTTTAAGGTAGGTCTCACTCTAGCCCAGGCTGACCTGGAAGTCACTATGTAGTCTCAGGGTGGACTTAAACTCATGGTGATCCTCCTACCTCTGCCTCCTGAGTGCTGGGATTAAAGGTGTGCACTACTACGCCGCGATCACAATCTACTATTCTTAAAAGGAAATGTGCTCATATCCAAATGTTTTGTAAATGGGTGCAAAGTTGGCCATAATATTTGTTAATGCTTAGATTAGTTAACGTTTTTATTTAATTTGTTAAAATTATTTTATTAGCTGGGATTAAAGGAATGTGCCACTACACCTGGCTTTCTGTAGAAATTTTAAAACTGCATTCATATGTTCACAGTGTTCAGGTATGAGCCAGTCATTTACAGACAAAACAGCCAGAGCAAGTATTAAATATGTGGCTTTATTTTGCATCGACTACTTTACTTTTCAAAGTAGGCTTCTCTTCTTTTCCGTAGCTCTTCAGAAGTAAGATTTGTACTTGATGTCTGTGGGGTATCTTGAGATGTATTCCTGGAACTACCTGAAAACAAAAATAAAACAGAACAAAAATGAATCATCTTATTTACCTATTCAAGCTATGTGTTTATTCTTTTTTTGTCATGTCATTTTTAAAGTTTTTTTAAAAAAAATTTTTATATTTTTATTTATTTGTTTTCAGAAAGAGAGAAAGAGGCAGACAGAGGGAAAGAATAGGCACACCAGGGCCTCTAGCCACTGCAAACAAACTGCAGACATATGTGCCACCTTGTACACCTGGCTTTATGTAAATATTGGGAAATTGATCCTGGGTCCTTTGGCTTTGCCTGAAAACACCTTAACCACTAAGCCCATCACTTCATTTTTAGTTTCTTAAATAATTTCTATTGGGAACTACAATGTATGAACACACTGTAAATGGTTTGCAGTCCCATCAGGTTATCTTCTTTTGTCCCCTCTACCCTGCCCCCAATTACGTACTTATTCTTACAGGAGCAAGTTTTGTAAAAGGTTTTCTTCTGGCAGGGTATGATGGTGCACACCTTTAATCCCTGCATTCAAGAGGCAGAGGTAGGAGGATCTCTGAGTTCAAGGACAGCCTGGGACTACAAAGTGAGTTCCAGGTCAGCCTGGGCTAGAGTGAGACTATACTTTGAAAAAAAATAAAGAAATAAAATAAAATAAAGTTTTCTTTATAAAATCATTCTGGGGGCTCCTAGAGAGATGGTTTAGCAGTTAAGGTGCTTGGTGGCAAAGCCAAAGGACCCAGGTTTGGTTCCTCAGTATCCACATAAAGCCAGATGTACAAAGGCATGCATCCTGAGTTTGTCTGCATTGGCTAGAGGTCCTCATTTTCTCTCTATCTGCCTCTTTTTTTCTCCAACAAAGTATTTAAAAAATTAAAAACTGAAATTAAAATAGTTTTCTTCTTAAAAAACATTCTGGGCTGGGCCGGGTGTGGTGGCGCACTCCTTTAATCCTAGCACTTGGGAGGCGGGAGGCCAAGGTAGGAGGATCACCATGAGTTAGAGGCCACCCTGAGATTACATAGTGAATTCCAGGTCGGGCTGGGCTAGAGTGAGACCCTACCTCGGAGAAAAGAAAAAAAAAAAAAGACATTTTAGGGATCAAAGTCACCAGGCATGACACAGGTTGCCCACTTGGACCCCTCTTATTTTACAGTGCCTGATTAAGACATTCCCAATTTAATGTGTGCCCTGCAGCTAAGACTGACACCCATCTGTCCAACAGCCCACCTGACAGGAGCAGTCACTAACAGTACACTTGTATGATTTGTAACTTACTCAAAATAAATCTATCCCTTCAAAGGCATGGATCACAGCAACTTAAAGTGGATGGTCATAAGAAAAACCCACTCTCTCTATTCTTTCTATTCTCAGCATCTTGTGATACAAAAAACACAAGTGCTTTTATATTCTCAAACAATGGTCCCAACCAGAGATTCTACCTAAATGGTGAAATGGAGTGGTAAGCAGACAGAATCATAGAACAATAACTAAGATTAACTCAGCTGGTTTTCTGTGTATTACTGGGCCAATCCAACAGGTCTGTATTCATCAAAATTGGGATGGCACACATATGGAATAGTCAGAGGTCCACCCCAGGTGTGGGAAATCCAGATTAGTGTAATCTCATTTGAGGAAGCAATCTCATGAGAAAGCAGAAGCAATTCATACAAATCAGATGAAAACAAACATAAAAATAAAGGGCCTCCTACTGCTCAGTAAGCGACTCTGAGCCAACCTTGTTCTCTGCCTCCACTCCTGAGGGGGTATTTTTACTCTCTTCTACTGATGGACTAGTATTACTACAAAATGGGCTATCCAAAAGAGTAGGTGTAAGCCTTAAGCTATACAGATAGTTAAGTGTTGGACTTCTGTCAAAACAATGTATATTCTCTGGTCTGGGCCTTCTCTCATGTCCACACATACATTTATAAAACAGTTGGCTTCAGTAAAGGTCATCTGATTTCTGCAAAGATTGATCCCAATTTGCTGTCATATCAGTTCAGTATGATAGCCAAGTAACCTAACCGGAAGTAAAGATATAGTTGTACGAGTTAAATTCAATGAGGGCCACCCACTGGGACCCTTCCTAGCCCAGGAGCTCTTCTGTTTTACTGCCACTTTATTTTCTTAACCAACCCTTGCTTAACTTTCAAAAACAAAACAAAACAAAAAACAAGGGCTGGAGAGATGGCTTAGTGGTTAAGATGTTTGCCTGTAAGGTCAAAGGATCCTGGTTCGATTATCCAGGACCCACATAAGGGCGCATGTGTCCAGAGTTCATGTGCAGTGGCTGGAAGCCCTGGCACACCCATTCTCTCTCTCTCAAATAAATTATATATATATATATGAAAGCCAAACAAATACAATAGCTACAGTCCTAGTGGAGGCTCTACAAGTGACCTAAAAGAGAAGCTGGCCACACACAGCTTCTTCTGCAAGTAACTGTAAGAGAGTTTCTAAGACAGCGTCAACTTTCAGAAAAGCTGGAATAACCCAAGGGCTGGGAGATGGCTCAGTGGCCACAGGTACTTGCTTGCCTGCAAGCCTGGTAACCTGGGTTCAAATCCCCTATACCCACATAAAGTGGCACTCACAAAGGGGGCACAGATCTGGTGTTCATTTGCAGTGGCAAGAGGTCTTGGCACGCACATACATACATATATACCCAAAACAATCTGAATTGGTTATTCAAAACTGGCTGAAGTGCACATCCAAATGTTTATACCTTGCATACTGAGCTGAATGGCCCTGCGGAGATCAGCTTCTTCATCCTCCATGGCAATGTCCTGGCGACTTAGTGCCAGAGCCCTCTGCAAATCTTCCTCATCTTCCTCTAACATTCCGGACCCATCGTTTGCTTCTAAGACCCGCTCCAGGTCAGCTTTAAGGACACTAGAGAAGAAAAGCACTCAGCAATGCAGCCCAGGCTTCAACTTGAGACACAACACAAAGGCAAATGTGTAAACTAGAGAGTTTAAATCAGAAAACATTTTCTAGTGACAAGGCCTAGTATAAAGATGCCTAAGTAATTCATTTTTGAAAACTTTTTTTTTTTTTTTTTTGAGGTAGGGTCTCACTCTAGTCCAGGCTGACCTGGAATTCATGATGTATTCTCAGGGTGGCCTTGAACTTATGGCAATCCTCCTACCTCTGCCTCCCAAGTGCTGGGATTAAAGGCGTGTGCCACCACGTACAGCTCTCATTTTTGAAAACTTTTTATTGACAATTTTCATAAAATGTTTTGGTCATAATATCCTCCCATTACCTTCTTTTGTCCCTCCTCCCATTTCCCTTCCACTGAATCCCTTCTTTTCAAAAAGTCCCTCATCTACTTGATGTCTTTTTTTTTTTTTTTGGAAACAATTCAATAAAGGGGCTCAATAAGCGTCACTAAAATATTGTCTAGTTCAGCATAGTCGATTATGCCTGAGTCCCAGCTACATGGGCAGACAAAGCAGCCAGATGGCAAGTTTGTAGAAGGAGTAACTTAAAGAGACTCTGCTTCTTATAAGGAAAATAAGGAAGGCTAGGGTGAAGCTCAGTGGTAGGGTGCATGCATGAAGCCCAGGATTCAATCCCAAACACTGCAAATAATAATTACTCAAAAACAAAACAAAAACACCAGGAGCTTGAGCACAATGGTAGAATATTTGCCTGGCATGCACAAGGCTTGATTCCCAGGTCTCCAAAAATAAATACAAAATAATGTCTAAAACAGAGCCACCCACAGTACAAGGACCACACATCAAATACAAGCTCAGAAATGTAATTCTTCTAATGATACAGAGCATGCATTCCATACCGCAGGCTTAACTTTACCTCTGTTCTTTCAGCTGTGCTAATTCCTCTCCAATGAGTTTTGGCCGATGCATCTGCTGGACCCTGATCATCTGCAAAAGCTGGTCAGCTTCACAATCTGGCAGGTCACCCTTAACAACAAATATAGAATAACCTGAAAAAAGGCAAAAATAAACTAAAACAACGAGTAAAAGATTCAAAAGTGATGGGTTTTAAATAAAGCAGACAGCAAGGTAACGTAGTATAGCAGGAAAAATATAAGTTGAAAACACAGAAGGACATGGGCTTAGGAAATGATTCTAGTGTGAACTAGTATGATAATCTAGAGCAAGTGACACAAAGTCTTGGGTGGGCCTTGCTTTTCCCATCTGTAAGACTGGATAACTGTCTTAGTGACCTGAGAAACGACGACGATCCTGCCCACAAAGGCCCCAGAAAGACAGCATGCAATCAGCCAGGCTAAGCCTGAATGCAGCAGAGAGGGGAGAGAGGTCCAAGGGGACAGGATTTGGAACCAGAATGTTTGGGTTCAATTCTCAGCTGTACAGGGTTTGTCAATTATTTTACCCATTTGTTTTGTTTACTTTAGTTGTTGAAAAAATAATAAGGGAACCCTCCTCACAGGGCAGATGTGAAGACACAGCTGGACAATGTGACCACATGTGGAAATGGCAACTCCCAATTCTGACTTCTGCCCCATACTGTTATCCTTCTAACTAAAACAGAAGGATAACCTCAAATCTAGTCAAGTTTGTAGATGGAGTAACTCATGACTCATGTTTTCAAAGAATTACACTGGCCAATATCTTTTTTTTGTTTGTTTGTTTTCAAGGTAGTTTCTTGCTGGGCGTGGTGGCGCACGCCTTTAATCCCAGCACTCGGGAGGCAGAGGTAGGAGGATCGCCATGAGTTCGAGGCTACCCTGAGACTACATAGTGAATTCCAGGTTAGCCTGGACCAGAGTGAGACCCTACCTCAAAAAAAAAAACTAAAAAAAAAAAAAAAAAAGAAAGGTAGTTTCTCACTCTAGTCCAGGCTGACCTGGAATCCTGGAATTCACTATGTAGTCTCAGGGTGGCCTCAAACTCATGGTGATCCTCCTACCTCTGCCTCCTGAGTGCTGGGATTAAGGCGTGCGCCACCACGCCCGGCTCACTGGCCAATATAATTCTTAATAAACATGAGCCTAGAAAGTCAAGGGTTTCCTGGGTTCCACACACAAACTAAATAACAATAAAATTTCTTCAACCTGCATAAAACAAGATCAAGAGGATACTTCATGGATAAAAAAGAGTATGTTTAACATTTTATGCAGGGCAAACAGGAATCTTCTCTTTCCTTGCAATAAATAAATACAAAACATTAAAAAAATTTTTTAGCTGGGTATGGTGGCACACACCTTTAATACCAGCACTGAGGAAGCAAAGGTAGGATTGCTGTGAGTTCTACGCTAACGTGGGACTAGAGAGTGATTGCCAGGTCAGCCTGGGCTAGAGTGAGACCCTGCCTCACAAAAAACAACAAAAGTAGGTTAGGGGCCGGGCATGATAGCACACACCTTTAATCCCAGCACTAGGGAAGCAGAGGTAGGAGGATCACCATGAGTTTGAAGTCACCCTGAGACTACACAGTGAATCTCAGCACTGGTAATGCAGAGGTCACTGGTGACAGTGATAAGAGAAGACTTGTTGGTTACAATGATATGAATGGAATGAATTCAAGAATAGGAGACAACATACTAGAGACAATTCTAAGGAAAACATTCAATATAAGCTGACAGCCACAATTCAATGGAGTTAAGACCAGTTTTATTTTGTTTGGTTTTTCAAGATAGGGGCCTCACTCTAACCCAGGCTGACGTGCAATTCACTGTGTAGTCTCAGGGTGGCCTCAAACTCACAGTGCCATCCTCCCTCTGTCTCCATTCCATTCATGACATTGAGTGCTGGAATTAAAGGCACAAGCCACTATGACCAGCTGGGCTTATTTATTTATGAGATAGAAAATGGGCATGCCAGAGCCTGGGGGCCACTGCAAATGAACTCCAGATACATGCACCATTTAGTGTATCTGGCATATGTGGGAACTGGGGAATCGTACCTGAGCCCTTAGGCTTTGCAGGCAAGCGCCTTAACCACGAAGCCATCTCTCCAGCCCAGCTGTTTATTTTTAAATATTTATTTTTATTTATTTGAGAGAGAAAGAAGCAGATAAGAGAATGGGCATGCCAGGGCCTCTAGCCACTGCAAACATATTCTAGATGTATGAGCCACCAGGTGCATCTGGCTTACATGGGTACTGGGGAATCAAAGTTGGGTCCTTGGGCTTTGCAGGCAAGCATCTTAACCACTAAGCCATCTCTCCAGCCTGTCTTTTTTAGTTTTAATCCCTATAGGTAAAGAACTTTTTATCCACGGGCTAGTATGTATGAGTGCATGGAGATGAGAGGGGCTGGTATCTATTCCCAATGCAGGATTAGACTTGGTTTATCTACTATAACAGGCTCAAAACATAAGACACAGACTAAGAAACATAAGAGACAGAGTAAGTGAACAGATTTCCTGGTAGAAAAACAAGAAAGTTCTCCTACAACTGCTTTTGTGTCTAAGAATATAAAAGAAAACCATAAGCAGGTGAAAGGAAAGGAGAACTTTAAAGAAGTAAATTTTACAGCTGGGCATGGTGGTGCACACTTTAATCCCAGCACTTGGGAGGGAGGCAGAGGGAGGAGGATCACTGTGCCTTCGAGGCCACCCTGAGACTCCATAGTGAATTCCAGGTCAGCTTGGGCTAGAGCAAGACCCTACCTTGAAAAAACAAAAGAAAACAAAACAACAACAAAAAGCTTTCTCTCTGCCTCTGCTGCCATCATAATGCTTGTGAAAAAGCTTGTGGTGAATGGGGACAAACCCAAGAAGCAGGTTCTGAAGTTCATCCTCAACTGCATGTACCCTGCAGAAGATGCCATCATGGATACTGCATGTTGAGCAGTTCCTCCAAGACACAGGCAAAGGAACGGAAAAGCTGGGAGCTTGATGCACGGGCTGGAACTACGTACAGGGGCCAGAGCAAGATCATTATAACTGCAGAGAGGCCTTTTCCAAAAGGCACCTGAAATATCTCACCAAAAAATACTTGAAGAGGGGATGGAGGATGGCTCAGTAGTTAAGGCATTTAACTGCAAAGCCTAAGGACCCAGGTTCAATTCCTCAGTACCCATGCAAAGCCAGATGCAGAATGTGGTGCATGCATCTGGAGTTCGTTTGCAGTGGCTGGAGGCCCTGGTGCTCGCATCCTCTCTCTCTCTCTCTCTCTCTCTCTCTCTCTCACACACACACACACACATAAATACCAAAGAGCTGGATGTGGTGGCATAGCCCTTAATCCCAGCATTTGGGAGGCAGAGGTAGGAGGATTGCTGTGAGTTTGAGGCCAGCCTTAGACTACATAGTGAATTCCACGTCATCCTGGGCTACAGCAAGACCCTACCTTGAAAAACAAAAACAAAATAAATAAATAAAATAAAAGCAGAATAATTAGAATGGCAAAAATGTATAAAACATGGCATAAAGATAGTTGGTGAGGGAACAGGGGAGATGGGTCAGTGGCTAAAGGCCTTTTTTAGCTGGCTGACCACAGTTCAGGTCCCCAGCAGCCATGTAAGAAGTCACATGCGCAGTGGTGCGTGCTTCAGTAATCCTGATGTAAATAGAGCAATGGGAGGTGGAGTCAGGAGGATCCTGAAGCTCACAGGCCAGTTACTCTGGCCTTCACAGAGGAAAATGACAACAGAAACCCTGTCTCAAACAAAGTAGAGGGAGAACACCACCCCAACATTGTCCTCTCTCCTGCTCACACATGTGTACACACACATCATACACACATACACAAAAATAAAAAGTAACATAGGTAACAGAGAATAGGATGCTGGACTGGGGAGATGGCTCAGCAGTTAAAAGTCTCTTGCTTGCAAAGCCTACTAGCCAAGGTTTGAGTCCCCAGAACTCATATAAAAAGTCAGGTGCACAAAGTGGCCCATGCGTCTAGAGTTTGTATGCAGTGGTAAGAGGCCCTGGTGCACCCATACTCATTTCTCTCTCTCTCAAATAAATTTGAAAAAAAATTATTCTTTTTTTTTTTTTTTTCAAGGTAGGGTCTCACTTCAGCCCAGGCTGGCCTATAATTATCTGTATAGTCTCAGGGTGGCCTTGAACTCAGGGTGATCATCCTACCTCTGCCTCCTGAGTGCTAGGTTAAAGGCATGAGCCACTATGCCTGGTGATTTTTGAAAAAGAATAAAATGCTTATAATTAGGACTTGAAGCTGCTTATGCTGATATGTAATAGGAAAGCAATAATGAAGAAAATGATCTTTGACACTCAGGAGGCAGAGGTACAAGGATCACCATGAGTTCGAGGCCACCCTGAGACTTCGAAGTAAATTCCAAGTCAGCCTGAGCTACAGTAAAACTCTACCTCAACCCCACCCCCCCCAAAAGAAAGAAGATGTCAGATTAATTATTGATAGAGAGTTCATTAGAAATGATCTGAGGTGGAGAGCATCAGAAAGAGGGAGAGAAAAGGGAGGAAGGCGAAAAGGAGGAATTGAATCGGTTCTCTAAGTATAAGTTTCTAATGGAAATGGAGGGAGTTCACAGCTGCTGCGAAGGGGTAGAGGACACTTTAATCTAGGGGGAGGTAATTCAAAGGAGCTACAGGACAAACAACGGCCTAGACGGGCAAAGAGGAATGAGAAGAACCTGCAGTCTCTCCTCTCAACCCTGAGGCATGGAGGGTGATATTATGGAACACGATATGACTTAGAAGCGCTCCAAAGGAAGGCCCAGACTCAGGGCAGGTTTCACACTGAACTGTGTTACACAAATCACAGCCTGTCTGTTCACCACTTGAAATGTAAGGCCAATTTCACTGCCATTGCCAGAAGCCAGTACTCTCATACTCATTCACATCTCATGACAACTTTTGTTTAGTTATTTTGAAGGATAACACAAAAGTGTCAGTCTTTACCTTCCTGTTGTAACTGAGCCAAGAAAAGTGCCAGGTATGTGTCTGATATCAATTCTGGACCCGTCAATAGAGAATTCAAGTTAAACCACTAGAAAAAAAAATCAATACTTAAGTCAGTTACATTATATGTAACAAAAGAAACTCACATATTTAGTCAGACTGTCTAAATAATGGAAATACTACAAACTTAATCTTAAAAAATATTTTACTTATTTATTTGAGGGGGGCTAAAGATAGAGAATAGGCATGCCTCTAGGCACTGCAAATGAACTCCAGACACATGCCCTACCTTCTACATATGGCTTTCATGTGGGTACTGGGGAAATGAACCTGGTCCTTTGGCTTTGCAGGCAAATCTCTCCAGCCCCTGAGATTCTTTTTTTTTCTTTTGGTTTTCCAAGGTAGGGTCTCACTCTAGCTCAGGCTGACCTGGAATTCACTATGGAGTCTCAGGGTGGCCTCGAACTCATGGCAATCCTCCTACCTCTGCCTCCGACTGCTGGGATTAAAGGCATGCGCCACCATGCCCAGCTCCCCTGAGATTCTTTTTTTTTTTTTTTTTTTTCCCCCTGAGATTCTTAATAGTACTGAATAATGTGTTTTAAAACACTAAGGCCGGGTGTGGTGGCACACACCTTTAATCCTAGCACTTGGGAGACCAAGGTAGGAGGATCACTGTGCGTTCCAGGCCACTCTGAGCTAGAGTCAGACCTACCTTGAAATACAAAACAAACTTAAGCAGTAGCTGGGGAGATATAGCTACGAAGTTGGCAGGCTGGTTTTGATTCCCCAATACCCACCTAAAGCCAGATGCACAAAGTGGCATGTACATCTGCAGTTTGTATGCAGCGGCAAGAGGCCCTCACCCATACATTCTGTCCCTTGCTTTTATATATATTTTAAAGTTTTCTGTCGCCAGGTGTGGTGATACACGCTTTTAATCCCAGCACTCAAGAGGCAGAGGTAGGGGGATTGCTGTGACTACATAGTGAGCTCCAGGTCAGCCTGCACTAGAGAGACCCTACCTTAAAAAAAAAACAAAAATAAAGCTGGGTATGGCGGTACATGCCTTTAATCTCAGCACTTGGGAGGCAGAGGCAGGAGGATTGCCATGAGTTCAAGGCTACCCTGAGGCTACATAGTGAATTCCAGGTCAATGTGGGCTAAAGTGAGACCCTATCTCACAAAGCCAAAGAACAAGCAAACAAACAAAACAACTCCAAAAACAAGTTTCCCCTCTTGCTCTCTAATAAATAAAAAAAAATTAACTATGTATTTTAGAAGGTTTCCTTTAGGGGCTGGAGAGTTGGCATAGTGGTTAAGGAGCTTGTCTGCAAAGCCTAGGGACCAAAATTCAATTCCCCAGGATCTATGTAAAGCCAGATGCACAAGGTGGCACATGTGTCTGGAGTTCATTTGCAGTGAAAGACCCTAGTACACCCATTTTCTTTCTCTCTGCCTCCTTCTCTCTCACATTCTCTCAAATAAGTAAATAAAATATTTTTTAAAAGTTACCTTTACATTTTTTTTTTTTAAAGTTGGGCATGGTGGGCCACACCCTTAATCTCAGCACTTGGGAAGCAGAGGTAGGAGGATTGTTATGAATTCAAAACCACTCTGATACTATATAGTGAATTCCGGGTCACCCTGGACTAGAGTGAGATCCTGCCTTGAGGAAAAAAAGTTTCCTTTAAGCCAAAAACTTTAGGTCTCCCCAAAGAACAGAATCTGACAGCGCTCTATTGACAGCTATAATTAAATATTTGTTCAAAGTATCAGACCTATCTGGGCATGGTGGCACATGCCTTTGATCTCAGTACTGAGATGGCTAAGGAGGGAGAAGTGCAGGAGTTCTAGGCCAGCCTGGGTTACAGGGTGAGTTCCGAGTCAGCTTGGGCTAGAGTGTGTGACCCTGCTTAGAGCAAAACAAAACAAAACCACCACAAATGCAGAACTAAAGAACCAGAGCAGCACTCCTGGTCGCATTACACTGACATAGGAAAAAATAACAATAGTTCAATGATTTCTCATTTCTGTGAGTTCGAGCCACCCTGAGACTGCATAGCGAATTACAGGTCAGCCTGGGCTAGAGCAAAACCTTACCTCGGGGGGGGGGGGGAAGACATTTCATGAATTTATAATTGACTTATTTCAACAAGATAACTAAACTACCACTGCATGTAACAGACAACATTTAGTCTCAATTTGTGTATGTGTCTCATCTTTTTTTTTTTTTTGGTTTTTCCAAGCTAGGGTCTCGCTCTAGTTCAGGCTGACCTGGGATTCACTATGGAGTCTCAGGGTGGCCTTGAATGCACGGCAACTCTGCCTCCCTAATGCTGGGATTAAAGGCATGCAACACTATACCCGGCTGTGCACACCTTTAATCCTAGCACTTGGGAGGCAGAGGTAGGAGGATTGCCTGAGTTCAAGGCCACCAGGTCAGCCTGGGCTAGAGTGAGACCCTACCTCGAAAACAAAAACAAAAACAAAAACAAAAACAAAAACAAAAAAAAGGTGTGCACAACCACACCCAGCCTTGTATCCTATCTTAACTAGAAATATGCAAAAAGTTCCAAAACTAAGGTCAGTATCATGAGAGGTACTTTTCCTGATATTGATACTGCAAATGATGTGTTTCCAGTCATTCTTTCCTTGCACAGGGACCTCCAAACCATAAATCAGAACCTAGGATAACAAACCAAAGCTTGCCATCTTCTGCATTTGTCAAAGATAAACTAGCTCAAAATTCAATTTTGAAGAGCTAAAAATGTGAAAGCCCCCAAATAAGAAGTTTCCCTACAAATTAAAACAAAGGCACCTGTAGGATCGAAGTCTTCATCTTCAGCCCTTAATAGTTGAGTGAAAATACAGAAGAAAAATACTGAGTCATAATTTTCTAATGACACAAATATGATCCAGAGGGTTATAGATAATACTAATTCTTGCTCTTCCCATCTCTGTTGGTGTGGTAGTTTGATTCAGGCCCCATAAACTTAGGTGTTCTGGATGCTAGGTTCCCAGTTGATGGAGATTTGGGAATTAACGCCTCCTGGAGGGGGTGTATTGTTGGGGGTGGGCTAATGGGTGTTATAGCCAGTTTCCCCAAGACAGTGTTTGGCACACTCTCCTGTTGCTATTGTCCACCTTATGTTGGCCAGGGGGTGATGTCCACCCTCTGCTCATGCCATCGTTTTCCCCTGGCATTGTGGAGCTACCCCTCGAGCCTGTAAGCCAAAATAAACCTCTTTCCCACAAGCTGCTCTTGGTTGGGTGATTTCTACCAGCAATGTGAACCTGACTGCAACAGTAAAGTGGTACTGAGGAATGGGATTGCTGCTAAACACCTGGCTGTGTGGCTTTGGTCTTTTGGAGCTGATTTTCAAGAGGAATGGGGAAGGATTTGAAACCTTGGCCTAAGAGATGCCTTGCAGTGCTCTAAGTACAGCTTGATGAACTATTCTGGTCAGAGTTGAAAGACCTGAATGCAGTAAGAACTATGGACTGTGAGGTTTGGCTTATAAGGGTGAGAAAGAGCTTTGCTTGGACTGGGCTTGCAGTTTGTGTGGGAAGCTTGCTGTTATGCCTGAGAAGTCCTGAGAAGTTGTACAGGGTTGCTTTGCACAGAAATGAACTGGTGTGAGCAGAGGGATATGGCACAGAAAGAAAAATCTTTGGGTAAATGCTGCCCATTCAGCTGCAATTGAGAGATTACAACCTTTGAGACTGGGCTAGCTGACCTGCACTGGGGCAATAGGAAGAATGTAGACTCTTGGGCTGGAGAGATGGCTTAGTGGTTAAGCGCTTGCCTGTGAAGCCTAAAGACCCTGGTTCAAGGCTCAATTCCCCAGGACCCACGTTAGCCAGATGCACAAGGGGGCGCATGCATCTGGAGTTCATGTGAAGTGGCTGGAAGCCCTGGCGCGCCCATTCTCTCTCTCTCTCTCTTTTTCTTTCTTTCTGCCTCTTTCTCTCTGTCTGTTGCTCTCAAATAAATAAGAATAAACAAAAATTAAAAAAAAAAAGAATGTAGACTCTTGGAGGGGACTGAGTGCTCAAGGAGTGTCCTGTTCTTCAAAGTCTGCACTATTCCCCTCTCCCCCACTGGATTAACAAATTGGCACCCTACCTGGTATTGTGGAGTATAAGAAATGCAAGAGAGAGTCATTGAGTTTGCAACACGGTCTTGTGTTTTGAAAATGGTCATGGGCAGTGTGAAGCAGGTTTGCTGGTTGCCTGCATGAAGACCCCATGGGGTTATGAGGATGAACTGTGGATTGCAGTGGAGACCCAGTGGAGATGCCAGGACCACGAGATGGCTGCTAAGGAAAGCTGCCAGCCCCGGTGAAGTTTTCCAGGACTGTGAATAGCCTAGCGGGAGGGGTGGAATTGAAACTCCAGAAAACTTATTGCTGGTTAGAATTATCTGACCTGGAGATTTGTCACTGGCTACAGTTGAACTTGAAGCTACAGAGTTTGATGTTTGCCCTGGTTGTTTTAAATCTTATATTGGTTGAATATTTTTTGCTATGCCAAATGCCATCTTTTGCAGTGTGAATGTTTATTCTGTGCCATTATCGGTTTTGGGGGATTTTTTGTTGTTGTTGTTTTTTGGTATTATGGCTCAGTTAAAAGATTTTGTATTGCTGAAGACTCCACATACTTGGGTGGCAAGGCCACTGAGAAATTCTGCTGGAACTGAGATGATAACCTCCTCCGTGTAGACCAGCTGAGAGAAAGCTGAAAGAAGCCATTCTACATTTAGTTCAATGGGAGAGAGATATCACCAGTGAAGATACTCAACAGTGGACACTGCAAGCCTAATAATTGGCCAGCCAGGCCAAATGAGCCAATGGGTGCAATAGTGGCATGTCTGTCATGGTGGAAACCAACTGCCCTCCAATTGGACTGGAGGCCCGCTCCATAGGGTGAAATACATCCTGATACTGAAAACTTAAAACAGGGGTAGTCAGGAGCCCTAGGGGTGTAACATCTGCTGACGTCTGGAAAAATGCATATACTATGCTTATCAAACTGCCCAGTAAGCACTTTTCCTAATGTTTATACCCTTATATTAACGCTACTCTCACTTTGGGTAGAGAATCTTCTCTTTTCAGATGGCAGTGACCTTGGGATGACTCAGAAGGTATCATAGTGCTGGAAAGAAGTGATTGGAGTACTGGGTAACATCTCGATCACACCTTCCAAGACTCAGGGTCTAATGCGGAAGAGGTGGCAGAAAGAATGTAAGAGCCAAAGGAAGGGTAAGACTCCTTACAACGTGCTCCCTCCAGACATAAAATGGCCTGGATATCCATGACCTCATAGTGCCTGACACTACCTACACAAGACCATCATAAGAGGAGGAAAAAATCATGACATCAAAATGAAAGAGAGACTGATTGAGATGTGGAGGGGATATGATGGATAATGGAATTTCAAAGGGAAAAGTGGGGGGAGGGAGGGTATTACCATGGGATATTTTTTATAATCATGGAACATAGTAATAAAAATTAAGAAAAAAAAAGATTTTGGACTAAGGGGATATATGAACATCATTGGAATTGATAAAAACTACGGGGACTTTTAAAGTTGGACTGAATGCATTATGTTTTATGTCATGTATGGATATCAGTTTATGGGGGCCAGGGGCAGAATATGGTGGTTTGATTCAGATGTCCCCCATAAACTTAGGTATTCTGAATGCTAGTCTCCCCAGCTGATGGCAATTGGGAATTAACGCTTCCTGGAGGCGGTGTATTGTTGGGGGCGGGCTTATGGGTGTTATAGCCAGTTTCCCCATGCCAGTGTTTGGCACACTCTCCTGTTGCTGTGGTCCACCTGATGTTGGCCAGGGGGTGATGTCCACTCTCTGCTCATGCTATCATTTTCCCTTCCATCATGGAGCTTCCCCCTTGAGCCTGTAAGCCAAAATAAACCTCTTTATCCCACAAGCTGCTCTTCGTTGGATGATTTCTACCAGCAATGCAAACCTGACTGCAACAGCTGTTCTCTAAGCAGTAATACTTTTCTTTACTGGTCCTTAGTCCCTCACAAAGGATTTAGGATTTCATTAACTGGTGCAGGGGATTAAATCCAGATCCTGCATGCTAAGCACACACTCTGCCACTGCCCACAGCTCCGAGCAATCACATAACATTAGTATCATGTACTATTGTCTGAGTTTCCTTTCTTGCTGTTTACTTTTTAATAACAGCTTTATTGGTGATTCCCCAGTACCCACTAAAGCCAGATGCACAAAGTGGCACATGCATCCTGAGTCTGGTTGCAGTGGCTGGAGGCCCTGGCATGCCCCTTCTCTCTCTCTCTCTCTCTGCTTGCAAATAAATAAAAAATATATATTTAATTAATTTATTTATTTGAGAGAGAATGGGCTGCCAGGGCCTTCAGCCACTGCAAACGAGCTCCAGATGCTTGCGCCCCCTTGTGCATCTGGCTGACATGGGTACTGGGGAATCAAGCCTGGGTCCTTAGGCCTCACAGGCAAAAACCTTAACTGCTAAGCCATCTCTCCAGACCCCAATAAAAATATTTTTAAGAAGATGGCAGCTGGGTGTGGTGGCACACATCTTTAATCCCAGCACTTGGAAGGCAGAAGTAGGAGGATTGCCTTGAGTCCAGAGCTATCCTGAGACTACATAGTGAATTCCAGGTCAGCCTGGGCTAGAGTGAGACCATACCTCAAAAAAAAAAAAAAAAAAAAAGGCAGAATTCATTTCTGTCTATTCAGACTGAATCCAGGCTAGGCTAGGAGAGCACAAGACTCTGGGTTAAAGTCCAGCACCAAAAAACACAAAAAAAGACTGAATCCATGCCCAACATGCTACCAGTCAATTTCACTTTAAAGGCACCTATCTCTACATTTTAGTTTCAAATGGAGACTAAAGAAGCAAAAGGACAAGAAAGTAGAAATATTACCTGTTTTCCTAATTTTCTAACTGTAAACCAATGTTCTTTATAATTGCATATAAATGATTTTTCATTTCTAGAAAAGAAAAAAATACATACTATTAACTTGGAATATTATGAGTTCACTTATTTTGTATACTAGCAAGCACTATATCAAATTTATCATTTAGGATACATTTAGTTAAATATTTTTCTTCTATTTAATCATACAACTGTATGAACCTCTGTCCATAGTAACTTAGTGATGTCATACTAATGATAGCCTCCCACACCACTTGGGTCAGCTGTGCTGCCACTGGTACTGTGGTGTCACAAAGCTTAAGAGGGCAGATGCTCACGGGTACCAAGAAGAATTAGCGAAGTCCAAGGGAATGAAATGCAACATTAAAGCAAAGGCATTTATAATGTATTTTTCTTCATTCAGAAATGATAGCTTTAAAAGTTAAATTTAGGGGAAGAAATGTAAGGGAAGAAAAGTCTTACATAGGATCAATTCTGAGCCTCTGGTACTCTGGACTGTTGAACAGGATTAGTTCTAAACCCCAAACTTTCAAGGCATTGCTTATAACCTGTCAAAAAAAATAGCAACTTTTCATAAGCTAAACCATTCAATTCCAAATTTAAATAGCATAGCCATATTAGTTGTGTAAACAACTACATTTTATATGTAAACTTCTAGGAGGATGTAGTTTTTTAAAAGTGCGTCTGCAACAATGTATCATATCACTAAATCCATAAATAACATATACATATGTACTGTAAATAATCACATTTTACACCAGCTTTCTGAGATTCTAGAGAACCACACAATTCCTAAATAAAATCTGCCTTTGGCACTGAGATGTGCACTTCACCTTGCGAATGCTGCTCTTACAGCAAGTCTGCTACGCACACTCACTCCTTCAATGCCAGTGAGCGCACGTACATTAAAACAAGCTCTCCCTGCAGATTCTAACGGAAAGTTGTATACACCCTAGACTTTTGCTAACATGGGAGCTAAAGTTAAATTATTTCAAACTGAGAAAAAAAGAAATTTCGGAAGCCTTCCTCCCAGGGAGGCAATAAAGAAGCAAGCAGAACAAGTAGCAGAGCAGATGGAAAGCAAATGCAAGGCAGTGACAATGGGAACTGGCATGAGAGCAGGACCACACACAGGAGGTGGCCAGGGCTGGACCAACTCTGCCCTTGGGCTCAGCCCAGCTGTGAGAAGCCTTGCAGTGACGCAGTGAGGCACTGGGTGAACGCTGCTCGTGGGGAGCCTCGGAGGGCAGTACAAAGGGAACAGAAATAGTTTTTTGCAGAGACAGGTACTTAAGGGAGGTTCTGAAAGAACGTGGACAGGTCTCACACTCTCAGAATGAAAGGTCCACAGATAAAAGACATTAGGTGTGGCAGCACTTGGGAAGCTGAGGTGGGAGGACTGCCAGAGTGTGTGGCCAGGCTGGGCTACAAAGTGACACACCATGTCAGAAAAACAACAACAATAACAACAACAAAAACAATACACCAGGGCTAGAGAGATGGCTCAGCAGTTAAAGGTACTTGCATGCAAACCCTGGCGGGGGGGGGGGAGGGGTTAGAGTTAGGGTGACTGGACCCCTGAAGTGAAAAGGGCAGGAAAGCTTGCACTTGCTAAAAATCAAAGATGATCTGACTTATCTTTCTTGCTTAGTTCCATAGAACTGTTTTTCCAGAGTCAGGACCCCTCCTGGGAAGGAGGTCTTTCATAGGATTTAAACATTGTGGTTGGTCAAGTTCAGCCCCGGAGCTAATCTCTTCCTGAGAGAGCCCCTAGCCCTAACCAACCAGCTGGCCCTCTGGTTCACCTGGGCCAAAAGACAGCCCATCACCCTAAGGTTGTAAATACCTTTGCAAGGGGAAGGCAGGCTCTCTGACCACTTGGGATCTTCCAGGTGTGGCCCAGGTCCATGACCAGCCAGGAGGGGACCCCAGCCCTTACTCTCCGCATGGGTTCTTTATCTCCTCCTGCTCCCCACATGGCAGGAGCTCCTATAAATTTCTTTGCTCTTTTCTTTCCACACTCCCCCCCACCCCAGATCTGTATGTGGTGACATGGATTCTTGAGCTACACGTGGGCCTATGTGGTGTACTTCTCTTCTCCCCACTTTATCTCTCCTTAACCTCCCAGCCTTTCCCTTTCCCCACTCCTTTGTAAAATCGGAATAAAATGTTGTATTTTAAAATTCATTCTCTTGAATCTGGAATTGTCAATTCTTTGGTTAGTTTGCATATATGAATTCAGTGCTTGGGGATCCAGGAAACATGCCAGAACTCCAATTTCCCCACTACATGATGGCCCAGGTTTGGTTCTCCAGTACCCACATGTAGTAGTTTGATTCAGGTGTCCCCCATAAACTCAGGTGTTCTGAATGCTAGGTTCCCAGCTGATGGAGATTTGGAAGTTAACGCTCCTGGAGGCAGTGTACTGTTGGGGGCGGGCTTATGGGTGTTACAGCCAGTTTCCCCTTGCCAGCGTTTGGCACACTCTTCTGTTGCTATTGTCTACCTTATGTTGGCCAGGGGGTGATGTCCACTCTCTGCTCATGCCATCATTTCCCCCTGCCATTGTAGAGCTTCCCCTTGAGTCTGTAAGCCAAAATAAACCCTTTCTTCCTAAAAGCTGCTCTTGGTTGCGTGATTTCTGCCAACAATGTGAACCTGACTGCAACAGTACAGTTGATGCTTGCTGAAGGTGGAGGAAATATAGAATGGGTAGTAGAAGGCAGTTACAAATACCAGCTAAGGCCACGTGACCAGTTACAAAAATGAGGACTGTAATTGCCATGCTTCTGTTCTACCTTCATACGGAGTCTTTGTACATATCTACACCAATATTAAGATTATATCACTAACTAACCGTTGTTGAATTTATATTAGAGACTAAGCATTCCTCAAGGAACCTTGCTTTGTGTTGGGGGGAAGATTGAGTTTCTGGTTGTACGTGGGATAGTTATACCATGCTAGGCAGAATTATGAGCTTGTTACTGTTTTCATTTGGAAATTAAGTATGATGTAAGGAGATATGGTTTGGTGTCAAGTTGACAAGGGTTGTACTTGTGATGGTTAAGGTACTGTCAACTTGATCTGTTTAGTAATCCAGAGATCCCTTTACGGTAGGTCTCCGAGGTTGTTTCCAGGAAAGATTAACTGAAGGAGGAAATCCTTCCCCCAGGGTGAGCCCTTCCCCCAGAGCAGACTGCCCCTCTCAGAGGGAGACTTTATATAAGGAAGCTCTGGGGGAAAAGAGCCCCTTCCTTCTTCCCACTTGGCTGCCTTCCAGAGCAGACTGAAGACCAGACCAGTGTCAACTGAAGACCCAGTGGCTCCTCAGGAAGCCTCCAGGCCTTCAGTGCTGGATCAGGACTCCTGAGGCATCTGGCCACGTGAACTGAGCAGCTACTGGGTTCCTTGATTCTCAGGCCTGCAACTGCTATTGGACTGCCATAAGCTAATCCAATAAATTCCCGTTCTAATATAATTCATTCTAGCGGTTCTGTTCCTCTAAAGAATTCTGACTAATATACCACATAAAGTCATATGTACAAAGTGGTGTATGTATCTGGAGTTGGTTTGTAATGCCAAGAGGCCCTAGTATGCACACACACACACACACACACACACACACACACACCCTTTCTCCTTGCAAATAAAAAGATTTAAAAGCTTGTTTTTTTTTTTTTGTTTTTGTTTTTGTTTTTGTTTTTTCAAGGTAGGGTCTCACTCTAGCCCAGGCTGACCTGGAATTCACTATGGAGTCTCAGGGTGGCCTCGAACTCAAAGCAATCCTCCTACCTCTGCCTCCCGAGTGCTGGGATTAAAGGTGTGCGCCACCACGCCCAGCTTAAAAGCTTGTTTTTTAAAAAAAATTACAGCACCACAGAGACTACTCCGTGGTGGAATACTTGCCTAGTGTGGTTAGCCTCTGGTTGTCAATATGACAGGATTTAGAAAAACTATGAAAACAAACTCCTGGGAATGTCTCTGAGAGGTTTTCTACATTAGGTTAACTAAGGTGAGAACAACAACCCTAACTGTGGATTCCACCATTCCAGGAGCTGGGGTCCCAGACTGAACACAGAGGAGAAAGCGAGCTGAGCAGCAGCACTCACCACTCTGCTTCCTGACTGTGGTCTGAAGGTGAGCAGCTGCCTCAAGCCACTGCCGCCACGCCTTCCCCACCATGGTGGACTGTGACCTGACTGTACACTGAAATAATCCTCCTTTCCACTTCTCCTTTGGTCATAGAAAAGAGAAAATAACAAATACCCCTAGTATACAGCAAAGGTCATGTTTCCTCCCAGCCCTGTAAAAACAACTACAGATTAAAAGGAGCCTAAGGATTTGGGGTATGGCTCAATGGCAGGTTTCATCTCTATATGGAGCCCCTGAGGTCAATTCCCAACATGCTCTACCAAAAAAAGCTATAAATTATAAAAGGAATAAAAAGATCTAAATCTACAAACTAGACTAAAGGAATCTCATCCCGTGAGATCCACTGATACAAAAACTACTTCCTTTTTCTCAAATTTACTTGAGGTAAGAAGTCTACAGCAATGGAACTTATTAGAATTAAGATTACTAGCACCTTGATGCAAATTAAGCAATCTCTCTCAAAAGGTGATTTTTTTTTTGTTTGTTTGTTTTTCAAGGTAGGGTCTCACTCTGGCTCAGGCTGACCTGGAATTCACTATGTAGTCTCAGGGTGGCCTCGAACTCTACACGATCCTTCTACCCCTGCCTCCTGAGTGCTGGGATTAAAGGCGTGCACCACCACGCCTGGTTCTCAAAAGGTGATTTTTAAAAGCCCTGTTCTAAGCTAGGGATAGTGGTGTATACCTATAATCCCAGCACTCAGGGGTCAGAGGCAGGAGGATCATTTCAAGTCTGGGGTCAGGTTTGTCTGCACAGCAAGCTTCAGGCCAGGCAGGGCAGCACTCAGTGTCAAAACAAGTAAAGCTCTGTTCTAAAAAGCAAGATTTTGCCGGGCACAGTGGCGCCTGCTTTTAATCCCAGCACTGGGAGGCAGAGGTAGGAGGATTGCTGCGAGTTTGAGGTCACCCTCAGGCTCCATAGTGAATTCCAGGTCAGCTTGGGCTAGAGTGAGACCCTACCTCAAAAAACCAAAAAAGAAAAATAAATAAATAATATAAAATAAAAAGCAAGATTTTACTGGGAATGGTGGTGCATGCCTTTCATCCCAGCACTCAGGAGGCAGATCACTGTGAGTTCAAGGCCAGCCTGGGACTACAGAATAAGTTCCAGGTCAACCTGGGCTAGAGTGAGACTCTACCTTGGGAAATAATATAAATAAATAAATAAATAAATAAAATGAAGATTCTACAATACTAATATTTATATAAAAATCCAATACTTTTGAGTATATCACTTTTACTGTTGTGTGTGTGGTACATGTGTGCAGAGCGCAAAGGTTGACGTTAGGTGTCCTACTAGAGTTACTCTTCATGGTTGCTTTTTTCGAAGTAGGATCTCACTCTAGCCCAGGCTGACCTGGAATTCATTATGTAGTCTCAGGGTGGCCTTGAACTCATGGCAATCCTGCTATCTCTGCCTCCCCAGTGCCGGGATTAAAGGCATGTGCCACCACACCTGACTTACCTTTTTTTTTTTTTTTTTTGGCTTGTAGCCAGATGGGAATGTATCCCACTCCTTCCCTGTTCTGCTTCTTCTTTTTAAAAATTATTTACTTATTTTAAATAAGTAGGGGAGAGAGACAGAAAATGAATGGGTGCACCAGGGCCTCTAGCCACTGCAAATAAACTCCAGACACATGCACCACTTGTGCACCTTTGCTTGAGTACTGGGGAATGGAATCCAGGTTTTTAGGCACTGTAGACAAGCACCTTAACAGCTCAGCAATCTCTCCAGCCCCTTCTGCTTATTCTTACTTGAGCCATAGTCACTTAGTGATTCTCGAGCTTTCAGGTTTCACAAGCTCTGGCTACATTAGGTTAACTAAGGTGAGAACAACAACCCTAACTCTCTGATCCCCACAGGACTGTGATCACAGATGTACATGGCCATGCCCAGCTGTTTATGTGAGTCCTGACCTTGAGCTGTCTTTCAGACCTCTGGTCCTCATGCGTGCACAGGAAGTGCTTTCAAGCCATCTCTCCAGCCCGCATCCCCTTACTTTTGGAGATAGGGTTTCTCACTGAACCCGGAGCTCACCAATTAGGTTAGACTAGCTAAGTCAGCAGGCCCCAGGAATCCTCCATCTCCACTGGCACAGCTCTGGGATTACAGGTACATGCTAACATGCTCAGTTTTTACATGGGTCCTGGGGATTTGAACTCAGGTCCTCATGTGTGTGCAACAAGCATTTTACCCACTCAGCCATCCCCTTCCCTCCCCTGCATCTACATTCTCATGCTCTTGAGCACTGCTGTGCCTAGAACATGCTTTTGATTACTTACTTGAATAGAGAAGAAGCCACTGTCGTCCATATTTCCAGAGGGCTGCTGTTCCATTTTGACGGGTAGTTGCAGGAGGATGAGGGAAGAAGAAAAATTGTCATTAGTGTATGTATTTAAAAGAGCACACTGTGCATTCCCATATAGAGTGAAGAGCAGAGCTATAATTAACAAGTCAAATTCCTATGGGAAGAATGGCTCATCATCTAAACAGTACCCACATTTTTAAAAATGTGATGTAGTGAATATAAAAATTAGTACCTGCAAAAATGTACGGTAGTCTTCACTTGTAACTCCTCCTTCTGCCATTCTCATCCTTTCTTCTTCATCTAGCTGATGTGCAATTGAGGATAATTCCACAGGGCTGAAATACTCTCCTTGCAATAGATTATTCAGGCAATGCTGAGCACAAAGTGAGCCTTCTTGCTAGTATGTCCAAAAGAAAAAAATCAAATGTGATTCACTAAGCAGATTTATACAGTACCTTCTCCTAAAAAATATAATCATTCCAGGGAGGTCCCTCATGCCCCCCAAACATTACAGGCCATTACCAGAAATAGATGGTAAGACCCTATTGCTGAAGACTCCACATGCTTGGGCTACAAGGTCACTGAGAAATCAAGCTTGAGTTGAGCTGGAAACCTCCTCCCTGTAGACCAGCTGACAGAAAGCTGGAAAAAGCTATAAAGCATGCAGCCCTAAGGGTGAGAGAAGTCATCAGTGGAGATAACAGCAGATACCGCAAGCCTTAAGATTGGCCAGCCAGGTCAAATGAGCCAATGGGTGCAACAGTGGCATGTCTGTTATGGAGGAAAACAACTGCTCTCTAATTGGACTGAAGGCCTGCTCCACAGGAGGGAAAACATGCCTGGTACTGAAAACCTCATCAAAAGCCTATGGCAGGACTGGAGAGCTGGCTTAGCGGTTAAGCTCTTGCCTGTGAAGCCTAAGGACCCCGGTTCGAGGCTCAATTCTCCAGGACCCACGTTAGCCAGATGCACAAGGGGGCGCACGTGTCTGGAGTTCGTTTGCAGTGGCTGGAAGCCCTGGTGCGCCCATTCTCTCTCTCTCTCTCTCTCTCTATCTGACTCTTTCTCTCTTTGTCACTCTCAAATAAATAAATAAAAATGAACAAAAAAAAAAAAAAAAAAGCCTATGGCAGGGGAGGTCATGAGCCCTAGGAGTGTAAAGCCTGCTCTTGTCTGGCTAAATGTATAAACTATGCTCACCAAACTGCCCTGTAAGCACTTTTCTTAACATTCATACCCATATATTATATGCTACTCTCACTTTTGGTTAGAGAAGTTTCTCTTTTCAGATGGTGGTGACCACTGGGATGACCCAAAAGGCACCATAGTGCTGGGAAGAAGTGACAGAGGAGTGCTCAGCACTGAAATATCTCTATCACATCTTTCAAGGCTCAGGCTCCATTGCGGAAGAGGTGATGGAAAGAATGTAAGAGCTGAAGGAAGAGGTTACAATGTAATCTTCCAGACACAAACTGGCCTCCGATATGCATGACCTCACAGTGCCTACTACTACCTTCACAAACACAACCCTTACGATAGGAGGAAAGGATGACGATGTCAAAATAAAAGAGAGACCAATTAAGAGAGGGAGAAGATATGATGGAGAGTGGATTTGTGAAGGGGAAAGTGGGGGAAGGGAATTATCATAGTTTTCTGTCTATAATTATGGAAGTTGTCAATAAAAAAGTTAAAAAAAATCTCATTAACTTAAAAATTTTTTAAATTTATTTTTACTTATTTATTTGAGACCGACAGACACACAGAGAGAGAAAGAGGGAGAGGGAGAGAGAGAGAGACAGAGAAAGAGAACGGGTGCGCCAGAGCCTCCAGCCACTGCAAACAAACTCCAGATGCATGCACCACCTTGTGCATCTGGCTTAAGTGGGTCCTGGGGAATCAAGCCTTGAACTGGGGTCCTTAGGCTTCACAGGCAAGCACTTAACCGCTAAGCCATCTCTCCAGTCCCTTATTAACTTTTTAATATAGTTAACACATAGCTTTTATGCCTCAGGCAAACCTAATTTACAAAGGTACATGCATTTTCACTTGTCAACATTTACTTTAGTTATTTAGTTATATGATCAAAAACTTAGAAATGATTTGCAGTAAAACTTCATCTATTAAGCTAGGCATGGTGGTGTACACCTTTAATCCTAGCACTTGGGAAGCACAGGTAGGAGGATCCCTGTGAATTTGAGGCCACCTAGAGACTACATAATGAATTCCAGGTCAGCCTGGGCTAGAGCACACCCTACCTGGAAAAACAAAATAAACAAACAAAACAATCCACCAGCCTCATCTGTTACTAAAAACTACTCTGCAAACATTTAGCCTCTGAGATTTTAGACCAAAATCAGTTCAGTTTTGGAGATTGCATGGTAAATTACTATTGCAAAAAGGATAGTCTTCTAACAAGATAATCTCTATTTGATTTAAAACCCTGCCCCTGAAATTTAAAATGTCAAGAAATGGGCTGGAGAGATGGCTTAGCCGTTAAGCGCTTGCCTGTGTAGCCTAAGGACTCCGGTTCAAGGCTCGATTCCCCAGGACCCATGTAAGCCAGATGCACAAGGGGGAGCACACATCTGGAGTTTGTTTGCAGTGGCTGGAAGCCCTGGCACGCCCATTCTCTCTCTCTCTCTCTCTCTTTCCCTCTATTTGCCTCTTTCTCTCTCTGTCTGTCGCTCTCAAATAAATAAATAAAAATAAACAAAAAATATTTAAAATGTCAAGAAATCATACAAGGACTGGGGAGATGGCTCAGAGGTTGAAGGTGCTTGCTTGCAAAGCCTCCTGGCCTGGGTTCAATTCCCAAACCACTCATGTAAATCAGACAAGAATATGTTTGCAGGGACAAGAGACCCTTCCCACCCCCAATACATGCATGCAAATAAACACTTTTCTTTTTTTTTAAAGAATTGGCATACATGAGAACAGTCCCATCGCATGTCACATTCCTTCTGCTCTGGCCCTGAGGTTCTCTACAGCGAACTCTGCAGACTACAAGATTACGTGCTGTGTAATGAGCAGAACTGTCCCAAGTCTACCCGGAGAGCTCATGCATGGATAAGGCAGCCAGAGGAATTGCTCCCCAAGGGATCATTAGCGCCCTCCTCATGGAGGGCAGGTACAACTTCCTATGGGCCTGAAAGTTTCTGGTGCTGGGTGGCTAGCTTTACACTTAACTGGCTCCCCCACCTCCAAATCTGGACTGCCTGTCACTGAGAGCCTGTAGTCCTCCCCCACCTTCTGTTCCCAACAATGTTGATTCCCAGGCTAAAGAGAAAGGAGACAGACTCAGGAGTGGATGAGTCTCTCCAGTGAACACAGTTCCTTTCTGGAAGGCAATTGTACTTCATTCTGCTAACCCTGGCCCTCTGCCTTTCCCCATACTGTCTATTTCTTAATTCAACTTGCCTGACATCATGTCATTTGCTCTGAGTTATGTTACTTGGCATATGGTGACCCCAAGGCGCATCACCTTGTAAGAAACCTATTTTTCCTGACAAATCAACATTCTAGGAACAAAATGTCACTGCCTAAATAGATACATGGTACATGTACATGATGGAACAGAAAGGCAGCATTGAGACAGCCTCAGCCTGAGCTAGATTAAGTTTATTTTCCTAATCTGGCAAGGTATGTTGTCTAGGATACATGCTCCAGTTTGAGGTTCATAAACTATGGTCACCATACTTAAAATCCAATAGAAATAATGACATCCAAAAATTAAAATTAAAATTAAAACATTCTCACTATAAAAAATGTGTTTAGGTGGGGCGTGGTCACATACACCTTTAATCCCAGTACTTGTGAGGCAGAAGTAGGAGGATTGCTGTGAGTTCAAGGCCACCCTGAGACTACATAGTGAATTTCAGGTCAGCCTGGGCTAGAGTGAGACCCTATCTCAAAAAACCAAAAAAAAAAAAAAAAAAAAAAAAAGAGTTTATGGGCTGGAGAGATGGCTTAGCAGTTAAGGTGCTTGCCTGCAAAGCCTAAGGACTCAGCTTTGATTCCCCAGTACACACATAAGCCAAATGCACAAGGTGCTGCATGCACCTGGAGTTCACTTGCAATAGCTAGTGGCCCTGGTGTGCCCATTCTATCTGTCGCATGCTTTCAGACTTTATTGTAGAGGACACACACACTGCACTTCCATTTCTACCTAGATAGTTCATAAAATCAAAAGACAGCTACAACCACATCACTACCCTGTCTTGCAGTAGAAGCCTAAGTGTGCTCTCAGGAATGGCTTTGGGGACATTCAATCTTGAGCAGGGTAAGAATTATGGCTTAGAGAGGTCACTATCTATCAAGTCACAGCCATGATGGTGAGAAGGCTTTAGTCTCCATCTCTTTAATGCTTAGTGCTTTCCCACCCTTACCGTTTTTGTTGTTTTGAACTAAAGATTGAACTCTTGCCTATACACTGTACCTCAGAGATACACCCTCAGCCCCCTTTCACCCCATAGTACGGGGTTCAGCAAACACAAGGATCTAAGCTACCCAGCTGCTAGCGCTTCTGTAACATTGACCTTCAGGTGGTTTCCAGGCCTGTCTAACTTTCATGTATCCTCACACTTTAGAGGTGAAAACAGTGGTAATAAGGAACTTGTCCAGAATCATACCAGCAAGCAGTTTGTGGCAGAGCCTAGTTCAGGCCCAGGCAGAGGTTCCAAAGTCTGTGTTGTAATTAGTTCCTCAAGTCAATTCTTTGAAATTTGACTTTTCCTAAAGCCCAAGTATCTTAGAGACAGCTAGGAGTCAGTCACAGAAAGGCATAATGGATGTCCCAAAGCCAACACTCGGCGTCTTCTCAGACTCAGGGGCCGGGAAGATGGCTCTCAGTGCATAAAGAGCATTTGCTGCACAAGCAGGAGTGACAGTTCGAGCCCCAGGACCCACATAAGATGCTGGGCCTGCCATACATGTCCACAGCCCCAGTCTTGAGGCGAGCAGACACAGGAAAATCCCTGGTGCTTGATGGTCAGCTAGTCTGACCAAATAATGGCAGATCCAGACTGAGTGTGAAACTCTCAGGGAAATAGAGAGCGAAGGAAGGACACCTGATGTTTACTTATAGCCTCTGCATAAATGTGCACACAACACACATACAAACATTCTTTAAAAGTATCAATTCAAAGCCGGGTGTGGTGGCACACACCGAGGCAGAGGTAGGAGGATCGTCGTGAGATTGAGGCCACTCTGAGACTACATAATTAATTCCAGGTCAGCCTGAGCCAGAGTGAGACCCTACCTCGAAAAACCAAAGTACAATTCAGGGCTGTTCAGTGGTTAAAAGTGTTTGCTTACAAAGCCTGACAGCCCAGGTACAAGTTCCCAGTACCCACATAAAGCCAGCTGCTTAAGGCAGTGCTTGCATCTGGGGTTTGTTTGCAGTGGCAGGAGGCCCTGGAGTACCTCTCCGCGTCCCCTTCTCTCAGTGCCTGAAAATAAGTATAAAAAAAAAAAAATTAAGGTAGGGTCTTCCTGTAGGCCAGGCTGACCCGGAATTAACTATGTAGTCTCAAGGTGGCCTTGAACTCACTGTGATCCTCTCACCTCTGCCTCCCAAGTACCGGGATCAAAGGTGTGTGCCACCACGCCCCACTGAAAAACTTTTATTTATTTACTTTTTTTCAAGGCAGGGTCTCACTCTAGTCTAGGCTGACCTGGAGTTCACCATGTAGTCTCAGGGTGGCCTCAAACTCACAGTGATCCTCCTACTTCTGCCTCCCAAGTGCTGGGATTAAAGATGTACACCACCACGCCCGGCTAAAAAAAAACTTAAAAAAAAAAGTATCAATTCAGATGATACAATGACTACACCAAATAAAAATTTAAAACATGACAGAAACTGGGTTGGAGAGATGGCTCAGCAGTTAAGGCACATGCCTGCAAAGCCTAACAACATGGGTTTGATTCCCCAGTACCAATGTAAAGCCAGATGCACAAAGTGGTGCATGCATCTGGAGTCTGTTTGCGATGACTGGAGGACCTGGAGTGCCAGTTCATTCTCTCTCTCTTTTTATGCCTGTCTCTGCTTAAAAATAACAAAATATTTTTTATGTAAAATAAAAAGAGACTAGCATCAGAACAAGAACAGCAACAAGCCGGGCGTGGTGGTCCACACCTTTAATCCCAGCACTCGGGAGGCAGAGATAGGAGGATCACTGTGCGTTCAAGGACACCCTGAGACTACATAGTGAAATCCAGGTCAGCTTGAGCTCAAGTGAGACCTTACCTTGAAAACAAAAACAAAAAATAAAAAACAAAACAAAACAAAACAACAGCAACAGAACACCCATGAAACTGAAGGTAACTGTTAATCGGTATTAGAGATGGCAAATTCTAACCCATGGGCCAAAATTCAACCTTCTTCAATAGCTAAATGGTTCACATTGTAGATAGTTGGGCATACTCACAAAAATAACAGTATGTGGACTAGAGATAACTCAGTGGTTAAGGTGCTTATTTGCAAAGCCTAACAGCCTGGGTTTGATTTCCCAGTACCCACATAAAGCCAGATGCACAAAGTGAAGCATTCATCTGGAGCTTATTTGCAGAAGCAAGAGGCCCTGGTGTGTTTTTCTTTTCTCTCTCCTTGCAAATATATAAATAAAAATATTTATTTGACAGAGAAAGGGGGAGAGAGAAAATGGGTGCTCCTGGGCCTCCAGCCACTGCAAATGAACTCCAGACACATGCATCCCCTTGTGCATCTGGCTAACATGGGTCCTGGGGAATAGAACCTGGGTCCTTTGGCTTTGCAGGCAAACACCTTAACTGCTAGGCCATCCCTCCAACCCAATAAAAATATTATTTTATTTTATTTATTTGAGAGACAGAAAAGAGTCAGATAGAGAATGGGTGCGCCAGGGCATCTAGCCACTGCAAACAAACTCCAGATACATGTGCCACCTTGTACATCTAGCTTTATGGGGTGCTGGGGAATGGAACCTGGGTCCTTTGGCTTTGTAAGTAAGCACCTTAACTGGTAAATACTCATTCACAAGCATTTAGTAAAATAAAATCTGGCCAGGCGGAGTGAGGCACGCCTTTGATCCCAGCACTTGGGAGGCAGAGGTAATAGGATGGCAGTGAGTTCGAGGCCACTCCCGGACTACACAGTGACAAAAAAACCCTTTACTCTTACTAAATCATTGACTCACTATCAACCCTTTTCAAACATGAAACTATTGTGAAACAAGATACCATATGTCAACGTTGTCCCACGGGCGGTTTCACTCACACCCAAATGACTTGATAATTGTATGTGAGAAGAGGCCAGTTCCTCAGGATGCCACAAACAGTACCTTTTAAGTATGCGGCCAGTGAAGAATTAAAGGGAGTCAAATCACAACGAAATTATTTCAATCCACCGCTAATAACCTAACAACAAAGCTCATTCCCTGATGATCCGGAAAGATGGGACCAGCAAAAAGAAACCAAACCCAAACACCCCGTAATAGAAACTCTCGGGATGACTCCCCCGGCTTCGGCTGCCGGGTTTCGGACTACAGGCCTGCCATGGGAGAGCCAGGGTCCCCGGCCTCGGAAAGCTCACCCACCCTGTGCAGGAGACAAGAACCACTAGAGCCCCCAACGATCCAATGCACGGGAGATTCCACGGTCGAACAGGGTGGGGAGAAGGCAAAGTTACTTCTCGGGGGCGGGAGGGGATGGGGATGGGGGTGGGCCTGGGGCAGTGGGTGGAGCTGGGAAGGGTCCAGTGAGGCGTGGAAAGGAGACTCTGCCTAGCCCGGAGCCGAGCGGCGAGAGCCCGGCAAGAGAAGAAATCCGAAAAGGCTACTACGGCAAGAAAGACGGAGACGCCCGAGGCTAAGCCACCCCTCGCCCCGAGCCGGTGCCCGTTCCCCGCCGGGGCGGAGGATGCAGTGGGGCGCACCGGGGAAAGCTCCCCGACCCGAGCGGAGGCGGCGGGCGGCGCCCCTCGTCCGACGAGGCCGGGACGGGGTGGGGGGAGGCTCCTCGGACCGCTCCCGGCACTCCGGCGGGCCGCGATGCCGCACCCCACGCCCGCCACCATGCCGCCCACAGCTCCCCACCGAACGCCGACACTCACTTTCTCGTGGAAGATGGACTCCATGTTTATTTGTCTGGAGCCAACGGCCCCCCGCGCGCGGAACCGGGTCCCCTTCAGCTCCGCCCCCCGGCCCCACCCCTCGGTCCGCCCCGCCCCGCCCCACGTGCCTCGCGTTAACCAATCAGCTCCGCCCAATGGAGTCACGTGAGCCTGCGAGCTCAGGGGCGGCAGCGCAGAGACACGTGACGCGGCCGCGCGTTGGGGCGCCCGGTCTCCCGCAGTGTGCGCGCGGTGCCAGGGCGCCGCCTGCAGGTCGGACCGAGTTCTGCGCCTTCAACCCTGTGTGAGTTCTTTGGTTTCTAGGGGCTCTTAGTGAGGATGCTCCCAGCCAGGTTCTATGTTCTCTTTATCCTTTCTCCTTATCTAGTACTTTCTGCTCGTCATAGCTGCACGTAGTTATTCCATTGTTTAGTTTATTTTTGTTTATTTTTGTTTTTGAGGTAGGGTTTCGCTTTCTAGTCCAGGCTGACCTGGAATTCACTATGTAGTCTCAGGGTGGCCTCTAACTCACTCACCTCTGCGGGGATTAAAAGCATGTGCCACCATGCCTGGAGCCTACCTAAATATACGATCGTGCGCTGGGACGATACCTTTTTTTTTCTTATTTATTTATTTGAGAGGCAGAAAGAGAAGCAGATAGAGAATGGGCACACCAGGGCCCATTAACTCCAGACAAATGGGCCACCTTGTGTGCATCTCGCTTACATGGGTACTCGGGAATTGAACCTGGGTCATTAGGCCTTGCAGGCAAGCATCTTAACCACTAAGCCATCTCTCCAGCCCCACCATACCTTTTTTCTTTAGGAGGCTTTCAGAATGGAGGAGGAGGAAAGTATGAATAACTACATGCAAACCGGGTGTAGTGGCCCATGCATTTAATCCCACCACTCGGGAGGCAGATGTAGGAGGATCACTGTGAGCTCGAGGCCACCCAGACACTACATGGTGAATTACAAGGAAGCCTGGGCTAGAGAGATACCCTACCTCGAAAACACACAACAAAACCCCAAAACGAACATTAATATTTAAATAGGCTCTGGGCAAGGCCACGCCTTTAATCCCAGCACTGGGAGGCGGAGCTTCACAAATCACTGTGAGTTCAAAGTCAGTCTGGGCTACAGAGTGTGTTCCAAGTCAGCCTGTAGTACAGTGTGGACTCAAGACTATAATTCCAGCACTTGGAAAACAAGAGGCAGGAGAATCCAGAGTTGGAGGCCTGCTGAGCTGTATAGGGAGACTGTTTTAGGAATTGAACCTGGCCCTTTAGGCTTTGCAAGCAAGCCCCTCATCTAAACTACTGAACCACCTTTCCAACCCAATATGGGAAGATTTTGAAACGAACACGCATTTAATCCTAGCACTTGGGAGGCCAAGGTAGGAGTATCAAGGCCACCCTGAGACTAAATAGTGAATTCCAGGACAGCTAGGGCTAGAGCAAGACCCTACCTTGAAAAACCAAAATTAATTAATTAAAATAAAAGAATAATGAAGCTAGTGTGATATAGAAAAATAGTTTACACTGGGTAAATTACCATCAGAAATTTACTGCTCACAATTCTGGAGGCTAGGCGATCCAAGATCAAGACTCTAGCAAATTCAGTGTCTGGTGAGAGTTTAGTCCTGATTGATGGTGCCTTCTCTGTGTCTTCATGTGGCAGAAGAGTAAAAGGGACAGCTTCTTGTACAAAGGCACTGATCTTTTATTTTTATTTATTTGAGAGAGAGAGAAAAAGGCAGATAGAGAGGGGGAGGATGGGCACACCAGTGTAATGAACTCCAGTCACATGTACCACCTTGTGCATCTGGCTGACAGATCTGGGTCTTGGGAAATAGAACCTGGGTCCTTTGGCTTTACAGACAGACACCTTAACTGCTAAACAATCTCTCCAGCCCAAGGGTACTCATCTTTTTTTTTTTTTTTTTTTTTTTTTGTTTTTTTGAGGTAGGGTCTCACTCTAGCCCAGGCTGACCTAGAATTCACTATGGAGTCTCAGGGTGGCCTCGAACTCACGGCGATCCTCCTACCTCTGCCTCCCGAGTGCTGGGATTAAAGGCGTGCGCCACCATGCCCAGCTACCCAAGGGTGCTCATCTTATTCATAAAAGTTCTACCCTCAATGAGAAGGAGTCAGGTAGCTTTGTTAGGAAGTTTAAGGTGACTGGTGGCTTGTCCTTACAGTCTGTCCTTTGCTAGAGATTAGAGAAGAATCTGGCTTCTCCTTACCTTGTTGCCTAAAGGAGTTCCCTGGATCTGTTTTTATCACACCTGAACCCCATCCTGGGAGGGAGGTCTCCTTCTCTAGAATTCAAATCTAATCTTGACACTGTGGTTGGTCAACTTATTCCCCAGTATTTGGCATCATGGCTGGCCTCTTCCTGAGCCAGCTTCTAGGCCAGATCAATCAGCTGTCTCTCTGAATCATCTGAGCCATGAAATAGAACCCACCACCATAAGGTTATAAATGCGTTTACCAGGGGAGGGCAACCTCTCTTGGTAGCCCATTCATCACTCCTGAACCTCCAGGTTCTGGTAAGTCTTGGCCCACCTGGGCCAAGAGAGGAGGGGAGAACCTCCTTGGCCCATCTCTACCCCCCCCCCCAGCCCTCCACATGTACTTTCTTTTCTAACTCGCTTTTCATGTTTCTTCCAGGTCCAGCACATGGGCGTATTATCAGGGATTAGATTTTTAAAAAGATATTTTATTTATGTATTAGAGAGAGAGAGAGAGGCAGATAGAGAGAGAGTGAATGGGCACTCCAGGGCCTCTAACCACTAAAAATGAGCCCTAGATACATGCACCACCTTGTACATCTGGCTTACATGGGTCCTAGGGAATCGAACCTGGGTCCTTAGGCTTTGCAGGCAAGTGCCTTAACCACTAAGCCATCTCTCCAGCCCAGGGATTAGATTTTAACGTAAACTATGGAAGGGACAAAATTCAGAGCACAGCACCAAGAATCTGGGAATTTGTTCTTCATTCTTCTAACACTCGTACTTTCCCCTCAATCCAGTCAGTCTTCAAATGCTACATATAGACTCAGCCCTTTCTCTCCTGAGTGTTCATTGCCACTTCTTAGCTCAAGTGATCTTGGTCTCTGGGTAGTCTAGTTCAAGGAACTCCTGTCTGACTCCATCCTTAATATGTCCAGTTTATAGCATTGTCAGTGATCTTTCAAAAATACACGTCTCCCCAGTTTTCCTTTCATTGAACAAATACAGTGTTGCCATGTATCAGGCACTGAGACCATAAGCATGAGACTGTCTCACCTTAAGCTTACAGGAGAGGTTCTCACACAATCACATATCTCCTTTGAAATCCTTTAGTGGCTTCCATTACCTTTTTTTTTTTTTAATTTATATTTATTTATTTCTTTGACAGAAAGAGGGAGAGAGAGAGAGAATGGGTGTGCCAGGGCCTCCAGCCACTGCAAATGAACTCCAGATGCATGCGCCACCATGTGCATCTGGCTAACATGGGTCCTGGGGAATCGAACCTGGATCCTTTGGCTTTGCAGGCAAATGCCTTAACTGCTAAGCCATCTCTCCAGCCCTCCATTGCCTTTTTGTTACTGACTTAAACAGCTCTTTGTGATCGGGCCAAACTCCGTCCCATTTAATTTTCCTGAATTCCCTCTGCTCCATTCATACCACCACTTAGCTCACTTAAGTTCTGGAAAGTTCACTGAAGAAAAAAGTCCTTTGTGCTATTACCACTGTACCTTGTTTATGTCTTTTTGAAAGCATCTACTCTACCATGCTAGAATTATGACTTTCTATGCTTTTACAGGTTAAAAGAGATCATTTATTATATCAAAAATTGGTACAGAGTAGTGAGTAAATGCCTACTTTTGATTAATTGGCACAAAAGTGTCTCATTAATTCAGTAGGAAAGACATTTTGCTGAAGACTAAGTAAAGGCACTACTAGACTCATTACCTCAGACAACTCTAATCTACTTCAGTGAGATTAGATGTCAAGTGTGGCTGCACCTTTTAACTGGCATTGATTTTGTTACTGCTTTTAAGAGAATTTAGAATGTTTGGCTGAAGAAATGACTTAGTGCTTAAAGGGCTTGCCTGCAATGGCTAACAACCTAGTGCCCATGTAAAGCCAGATGCACAAAGTGGTACATGCATCTGGAGTTTGTTTGCAGTGGCTATAGGCCCTGGTACACCCAGTCTCTATCTCTTTGCAAATAAATAAATAAATGTTTTTAAATATGAGAGAGAGAATGAATGGGCTGTGAGTTCGAGGCCACCCTGAGACTACATAGTGAATTCCAGGTCAGCCTGGACTAGAGTGAGACCCTGTCCCCCGCCTCAGCCTCAGAAGTGCTAGGATTACAGGTGAGAGCTACCATGCCTGACTTGAATTCATTTTCCTATATTGAAACAAAGGAATTTTTTAAAAATTGTTTTTCAAGGTAGGGTCTTACTCTAGTTCAGGCTGATCTGGAATTCATTCTGTAATCTCAGGGTGGCCTTGAACTCACAGTGATCCTCCTACCTCTGCCTCCGGAGTGCTGGGATTAAAGGCCACCACACCCAGTTCCGGTTTAAAGTTTTTGTGTGCTGTGCATGTGTGTGTGACTATGGTTTCACCAGGGACTCTTGCCACTGCAAACAAACACCAGACGCTTGCGCTATTTTTTAAAATATTTCATTTATTTATTACAGAGAAAAAGAGGCAGATGTATACATAGAGAGAATGGATACTCCAGGGCCTTCCACTGCAAATTAACTCCAGACGCATGCATCACCTTGTGCATATGGCTTACACGGGTCCTGGAGAATCAAACTTAGGCTTCGCAGGCAAACACCTTAACCGCTAAGCCATCTCTCCAGCACAACTAAATCTTTTTCACTGGTGAAATGGATGAGAAGGATTTAGTCTCCACTCATTCATTGGCAGACACTGTCTTATCTTCAGTTTTTTTAAAAAATCTTTTATTTATTTATTTGACAGAGAAAGAGGGAGAGAGAAAGAGGGAGGGAATGGGTGCACCAGGGCCTGCAGCCACTGCAAATGAACTCCAGACACATGCGCCCCCTTGTGCATCTGGCTAACTTGAGTCCTGGGTCCTTTGGCTTGGCAGGCAAGTGCCTTAACCGCTAAGCCATCCCTCCAGCCCTTATCTTCACAGTTTTTGACTATTATAAATATACCTGCTGATAATGTTCACATAGGTCTCTCATGCCTTCTTTCTTTCTTGTTTTTCGATTTTTTGAGGTAGGGTCTCACTCTAGCCCAGGCTGACCTGGAATCCACTATGTAGTCACAGGGTGGCCCCGAACTCCTAACTCTGCCTCCTGAGTGCTGGGATTAAAGGAGTGTGCCACTACACCCAGCTCATTAAATAAATTAAAAAAATTTTTTTTTCATTTTTCGAAGTAGGGTCTCACTCTAGCTTAGACTGACCTGGAATTCGTTATGTAGTCTCAGTGTGTCCTTGAACTCATGGTGATCCTCCTACCTCTGCCTCCCAAGTGCTAGGATTAAAGGTGTGTGCCACCACGTATTTTTATTTATTTATTTGAGACAGAGAGAGAGAGAGAGAGTGAGAATGGACATGCCAGGGCCTCTAGCCACTGAAAGCAAACTCCAGATGCATGCGCCACCATGTTCATCTGGCTTACATGGGACCTAGAGAATCGAACCGGGGTTCTTAGGCTTCACAGGCATGTGCCTTAACCACTAAGCAATCTCTCCAGCCCTTTTGGTTAATGAACTTGCCTGTGAAGCCTAAGGACCCATGTTCAGCTCTCCAGATCCCATGTAAGCCAGACATACAAGATGACCCGAGTGCGCAGGTTGCACATGCACACAAGATGGTATATACGTCTGGAGTTTGACTGCGGTGGCTGGAGGTCCTGGCATGCCAGTTCTCTCTCATAAAAATAAATAAATTATGATAAAATATTTATTTTTATGTATAAACAGAGAGAAAGGAAGAAGAGAGAGATGGGGAAAGAATGGGTACACCAGGACCTCTAGCTGCTGCAAACATACTCCAGATGCACACACCACTTGGTACATCTGGTTTTACATGGGCACTAGGGAATCGAAACTGGGTCCTTTGTCTTTGCAGGTACATGCCCTAACCACTGGGCAGTCTCTACAGCCCCTCTAATGTTCTTATTTCCTAAAGGCCCCACTTTTTTTTTTCTTTTTTGTTTTTTGAGGTAGGGTCTCACTCTAGCTCAGGATGACCTGGAATTCACTATGTAGTCTCAGGGTGGCCTTGAACTCATGGCAATCCTCCCACCTCTGCCTCTCGAGTGCTGGGATTAAAGGTATGTGCTACCACGCCCCCCCCAACAGTTTTCTTAAGCCAATATGCTTGATACTTGAAGATTACCTAAAGAAAATACAGAAGGTATAAAAACCAATAAAAGGCAAAAAAATCACACTTTATTCTAATTAAATAAAACATACTTTTATTTTTCCTAACTTTTAAAATGGGAACATTTTAAAATTTAGCCAGTCTTTACTTCCAAGTTACTTCTTCATTGGGCCTCAATTCCCTGTGTGAAAAGAAATAAGTAAAAACTGTAAATAAAACTTATGAGGGGACCAGAAGAATTAAGTCTACAAAAATGACCTGTTGAAAAGTTTCACAGTCATACTCATTGTATTCATTCATTTATTCATCCATTCTGGACTTTGGTAATTTTTTAAGAATATTTTTATTTTTATTTATTTATTTGAGAGAGGGAAAGAGGGAGAGAGAGAGAGAGAGAGAGAGAGCGAGCATGCCAGGGTTTCCAGCCACTGCAAACAAACTCCAGATGCATGCGCTATCTTGTGCATCTGGCTTACGTGGGTACTGGGGAATCAAACAGAGGTCCTTTGGCTTTGCAGGCAAGCGCCTTAACCACTAAGCCATCTCTCCAGCCCCTAGTCATTTTTTTTTAAACTGTGCCTTAATTTCTTGAATAACGAACTGTCACTTCTTAGTATATATGGCAGTTGTGCTTTTCTGAGTTCATGGAATGTTTTCTAGAACTCTTTCCAGCTGATTATGTCATATTTCTTGTATAGACAACCATTGTTGGACTGCCCAGGCCATACTGTATATAATCAATTGAATAATCCCCTCTGTAATATATCTTAAGTTCTGTTCCTCTAGAGAACCCTAGTACAAGCATGCACATGTACATACATGACATGAAAGTGAAGGGGGACTGTGTGGAGGAAGGGCAACAGTAAGAGGGTGGGAAAGGGGACAGAGGACAGTGAAAGTTGAGGAGCAGCGGGGTAAAATAATGCACATGCATGAAAATATAATGTAACCATTATTTCACACGTTATACATTAATTAAAAGAAAAATGAGACTTTCAAAGATCTGAAATAGCCTGTTCATAAACTAAGGATAGTTTATATTATGGAGAAAATCATTAAATTTATTATTATTTATTTTTTATTTAATTTTTTTGTTTATTTTTATTTATTTATTTGAGAGTGACAGAGAGAGAGAGAGAGAATGGGCATGCCAGGGCTTCCAGCCACAGCAAACGAACTCCAGACACGTGCGCCCCCTTGTGCATCTGGCTAACGTGGGTCCTGGGGAATTGAGCCTTGAACCAGGGTCCTTAGGCTTCACAAGCAAGGGCTTAACTGCTACACCATCTCTCCAGCCCCCAAATCATTAAATTTAATCCATGGGTTAAGTAACAAATAAACCTAAAGTATCAGTTGGATTTAAATCCTCAGGGTGAAAAAGTTACCTTTTATGTTTACTTTAGGTACATATGATATTAAGAGTACTCCCCAACCTGCTTGGTAATTGTTAATTTTATTATTATCATTATTTTCAAATTTGAGTCTCACTCTAGCCCAGGTTGACCTGGAACTCACTCTGTAGTTCCAGGCTGGCCTTGAACTAACAGTGATCGTCCTACCTCTGTCTCCCAAGTGCCGGGATCAAAGCCATGCACCACCATGGCCCAGCTCATTGTTAACTGAAAAGAATGTGTGAACTAACCTTCTGAATAACAGACTCTTGTTCCGGAAGGCAGTTAGCTTTTCATCACTCTTTCTGTCCAGATAACATCCAAAGACAAACCCAATAGGGACAAGTGTATGAACCCAGTGGTCACGCACAAGCTGAAGGAAATTCATAATGGTTGCTGAAATAAAGAAATATGAGAAACATATTAACATCCTTTGAAATATCAATTAACAGGTCTACCTGGAAGCAGAATAGTGTTTACTAGGGACCAGAAAGGGTCAAAGGTGAAGAAGGGAAGATGGGTATGATCAATGCACAGTATGCATACAAAACCTACTAATATGTACAATTAATGTGTTAATAAATAGCAGTCTCTCTTTGGAGACAGGGTCTCATGTAACCCAGGCTGGTATCATGTCAAAGATGACCTGGTACTTTGGTTCCTCTATTTCCTAAGTTCTGGGACTACAGGCATGTGCCACCACGGTTCTCTGCATGTTAGGCTAGCATTCTACAAACTTAGCTATATCTCCATCCCCAAATTTCTTTTATCCAGGTATGGTAGCACACACCTTTAATCCCAGCACTTGGGAGGCAGAGGTAGGATTGCTGTGAATTCGAGGCCACCTTGAGACTACATAGTGAATTCCAGGTTAGCTTGGGCTAGAGCAAAACCCTACCTTGAAACCCATCCCCTCCAAAAAAAGAAAAAAAATTTTTTTAAACTGTATCTGAAAACTGGAAGATAGCTGTGGGTGAGATGGACATTAAAAGCATAAACCTCTTTAAGTTTGTGTGGTATCAGAATGTAGCACTGTAATTAAAATGTTCTAGATGAAGATTAGATAGATATGGTTATTATAAAAGTTAAACTGTTCCATGGAGCTGGGGAGATGGCTCAGTGGTCAAAGCACTTGTTTGCAAAGCCTGCTCACCTAGATTCATTTCTTTAGCCACTCCCCAAGAAAGAATGCTAGAAAAGTGCAACTGCTTTAGGGAATGACTTCCCCACAGGTACCACAAGAGCACCCGTATATATTAAAAGTAGTTTCTTCTTTATAAGGACCTATAAGAAAAACTGTCTTTACTTCAGAACCAGGATTAATTATGAGCTTCCTGAAAAATAAAATTAGGTTTATCTTATGAACTTAAGAAGCCATGCATCTTTTTATTTATTTTTTTGGGGGGAGAGGGAGTACTCAGGACAAGTGCTGGGGATTAAACACAACTTTGTGAAAACACATGGTCTATCACTGAACTACATACCCAGCCCCTGGTTATGTATCTTTTATTATAGTGATTCAAAATTTTTGGCATGCCTGTAAAGAGCTAAATCTTGGCCTGGAGAGATGGCTCAGTTGTTAAGACATTTGCCTGCAAAGCCTAAGGACCTGGGTTTGATGCCCCAGTACCCAAGTAAAGCCAGATGCACAAGGTGGCACATTTGTCTAGAGTTCATTTGCAGTGGTTAGAGACCCTGGCACACCCAATCTCTCTCTCATAAATAAATAAATAAATGAAGCTAAATCTTTATAAATTTCTTGAGATCGAGTTTTGCTGTGTTGCCCAGGCTGTCTTCAAACTTCCGATCCTCCTGTCTAAATCTGCCAAGTAACTGAGGTTACATATGTGGTCTATCTGCAAAAGATGAATCTTACAGTAACATTAGGTACTGTTTTTGCATAACCACTAACACAATCCCCACCCCCCGTTAGGGTTTCACATTAGCTCAGGCTGACTTAGAATTCACTATGTAGTTTCAGGCTGGCCTTGAACTTACAGCCATCCTCCTACCTCTGCCTCCCAAGTGCTGGTATTAAAGGTGTGCACTACTATGCCCGGCTCACTAACACAATTTTCACACCACAATACATGCATTAAATAACATAATGTCCCAATGCAATAGGCATTATTTTCAGATGAAGTCTAAGTACAGTTATGGTAGATAACTTGCCTACAATCACAGATGGAGTGGGGAAGACAGGATTAGTATAGTACCCAGGCAATCTGTGATTTATTGTGTGTCATAGTACAAAAGCAAGCATTTAAAGTAACCTCATTTATTTTTTCCTTCGAGGTAGGGTCTCACAAACCCAGGCTGACATGGAACTCACTCTGTAGTCCCAGGCTGGCCTCAAATTCAGAGATCCTCCTCCTGCCTTTGCTGGAATTTAAGGCATGCGCCACCACATAAGGCTTTTTTTGCCCCCCTAATTTTTTTTCTTTAACACTTTTTTCATCCCATATTCTAAGAAAACTGAATCTGGGGTGAACTCATGGTCACTCCGAATTCACCCTGTAAACACGTGGAGAACTAGACATTTTAAAAGATGTATGGATTGACCTATGAAAAACAGGACTGAATGCGTGGAGCAATACAACTCCTCGAGTCCTTCACGACATATACGCTATGGAAACGAAAGCTAACTTTATTAAAAGGCAAACGGATAAGTGCATGTTTGTGGACTGGCTGGCTGGAGAGGGTCTCTGACACAGCAAGGTTAGCGGCGCCGGGGCGGATGGGAGATGCTCCCGGAGCTAAGAGCCCCTTCTGGGCTCCCTGGTAGGCGTCGGACCCCAGGGTCTCCCGTGACCAGGGATCGGCCATCAGGTCGCCTCTAAAGACGCTTTCCTGGGATGACAGCCTCAGAGGACACTTCCGAAAAGCTGCCGGGAGGGAAATGCGAAGGCCGAGGTCCCCGGGGACACAACCCTACTTACTTCCCTTCCCTGTCCCCTCGCCACTACCCCTCCGCGGGCACACACCGCTGCCAAGCCTTTCGTGACCGCAAGTCAGCGATCGGCGGCGCCCCAGGGGTCCCCACACCCACCTGCGGCGCAGGTGCCAGCAACGACCCGACGGCCAAGGGCAGCGGCTGGGACTCCGGCTGCGCGCGCCGGCGGAAGCCGCGTCCTCGGGAGGCACCACTCGCCGCGCCAGCACGGAGGAGGGGGGAGGCAGCGGTCCACTACACCTCCTCTCTCGTCTAACGTGCGACTCTCCTCAGAAGTGAGCTACCCGACACCATCAGCGACTTATAAATAAAACCTGAACCCAAAACGATAAGACTTGTGAGCGTCTGCCCCGTGTCCTTGTCACGGCTCCGACCCCCCCCTCCGCCCCCTGCAGATGGTATCGCCCGCGCCCTCCGCGCCTGCGCGGTTCGCCTCCGCGCTCAAGATGGCGGCCGCCGCGCCGGGACTCCCGCCGCTTGCTCGGAGCTGCGGTTGCTGAGCGAGCACCGAGCTTGGCTGGCTGTCGAACCTGGATTCGACGAGGGGCTGGCAAGGGCAGTGGACGGCGCTGGGGGGAAGCCCGACGAGGCAAGTTGTAGAGGGGAAGAGCAGAGCGCCTCCGGGTGCGGGGGGAGGGGGCGAGCGTGTCGGCAGTTCCTGGCTGAAGCGCTCGGGCGAGGGAACGGGAAGCGCGACTTCTCGTGGAGTGGAGTGGCCCTCGTACGCTTCGCCCCCTCGCTTGCCCTCCTTCCTTCTTGGCCGTGTTCTCGGAGCTTTCAGCCTCCTGGTGCTCCAGGGGTCATCCGAGGAGACTGGGTTCCTTCCGGTGGCCGCCGAGCATCCCTCCGCGCGCGCAGGAGCTGTGCGGGGCGGCTTCGGCGCCCACGAGGCTCAGGCGTCCTTTTAACTCGGACCTTCCGACCCTCCCGGTGTCCGAACCGCGTCTTACTCGACAGGAGCGCCCCCGCCCTCGGGCGCGTCTGCATTCACTGCAGTTTTCCAAGTCCGCGCGCGCGCTCTCCCTCCCTCGCTCTTTTACCTGCTGCTGGGAAAAGGGGTCAGGCTAGCTTTAACCCTGGCAAGTCTGGCTTCCTGTGACCAGGCGAACCGAAGTTAGCATTTCTGCCCACCCACCCTTGAACGAAGCGTTCCTCTTGCCTGAACGTCCTGGCGGAGACGTCTCCCTCTCCCTGAGCTCCAGGACCCTTGACTTTGCCCTTGGATTCTTGCGAGCTTCTCTTTGATTGTCACCACCGCACGATTACCGACGACAGAGCAAGTATCTGATATTTATTTAGTTGGAATATTGATGGTCAAAATCACTACCCCGGAGTTGGTTGTAATATAGTGAGGGTTCTCTACTTTCAACACCCATGAGCACTGTGCTTGGTATTGGAGATGTAAAGATTATTACTTGTTGTCTATACCTTCAACACCCTTTCAGTAAATCGTCCTCATTCCTCCCTTGTGCTAAGTAAAGACAACTCACTTTATCTGGAGGCAATGAAAAAAACTTTATTAAAGAGTTCGCGGGCTTGAGAGATGGCTCAGCGGTTAAAGGCACTTGCTTGCAAAGCCTCGTCCAGGTTCTGTAGCCCAGTACTCACGGAAAGCCAGGTGCATTAAGTGGTGTATGTAACTATAGTTTGTTTGCGGTGGCATGAGGCCCTGGCGTGCCCATACTTATTCTCTGTCTTCTCGAAAATAAGAATATTTTTTACAAAAAAAAACCCAACTTGCAAAAGTTTAGGGGGCGGTCTCCACTGGATGCAGAACAAGGATAAAACCTTGGGAAGTTTGGGACCTAGTTAGGGAGTGTGCGGGCAGCATGTACTGAAAGAGGGGTTGGTGAAAAGGTAGGTTGAGATTCATTTATGAGTGATCTTGATTTCCGAGGAAGGATATTAGATTTTATTCAGTAGTTAGCGGAAGTGCCTATTCTTGCAGGGAGTACGTGTGAGGATATTTGTTGCTGGGGATGGTCTCACTGACAAGTATGGAGGATCAACTTGAAATGGGAAAACTAGGCGAGGAAATTGTAATCATTCAGGTAAAGGCGACAAACACCTCCACTGAGGTAGGGCAGTAAAGGATGTCAGAGAAATGAAGTAAATGCCACATAAGATTCCAACTGGTGACTGCCAACTTTCTTGTAATGGGGTGGCTACTTTTTAGTCTGGGAGACCTCATGATTGGTGATACCATTAAAATCTAATCTGAGACATGTACATAAAACAGATGGTGCCTACCTGCTCTTTAGTGATGGGCAAGAGGCAATGGTCCCCAGTCTAAAGCATTGATTTTAGAGTCTAGACATTAGCCACATGAGGTATTGAGCACTTGAAATATGGTAAGTTCAAATAGACATGTGCTGCAAAGTGTACACTGGATTTTGAAGACAGTACAAAAAAATAATCCAAACATCTCATTGATTTTTTAATGGTTACATGTTGAAGATGACGTTTTAAATATACTGTGCTAAAATAAGACATTAAAACTCCCCTCGTTTTTCAGTGTGGTTATGAAAAATTTAAAGTTACACCTGTTGACAAAACTAGTCTAGATGAATGGTGTAGAAATGAGTAAGGAGGTGGAACGTGAGCTGGGCTTTGATAGAATGGCAAGCAGTGAGGGCAGGGCAGCTTCCTGGCACCATCACCTCCATGCAGTAATGAGGTCCAGTGGACGTTTTTTTAGTGCCCCCCACCTTGGGCAGTAAGAAACCTTCAAAGATATTTTGAGCATAGGTAATGTGTGTTCAGGGTGTTTTAAATTACTTTGGCAGTGGTGTTTAGATTGAGATGAAGGAAGGAAAAGCTGGAGGCAGAGAAATGGAGAAACACAAATAGAAGGTAATGGGGCAGCCATTAAGGTATTAGCAGTGGGAACAGAAAAGGAAATGTGCAAGGCACTGTGAGGGAAAAATAAGCCAGAATTGATTGCAGGCTGTCTTTAAGAAACAAAGGGAAGAGACTTTTTAAAATACTTATTTATTTTGAGAGAGGAGAAAGAGGCAGATGGAAAAAATGGGTGTGCCAGGGCCTCCAGCCACTGCAAAGGAACTGCAGATGCATGTGCCACCTTGAGCATCTGCCTTACATGGATCCTGGGGAATTGAACCTGAGTCCTTAGGCTTTGCAGGCAAGCACCTTAACCATTAAGCCATCTTTCCAGCCCTGGAAGAGACTTAAACTGTGGTCACTTAGATAACAGCTAATGAACTGATAGGAGAGAATTATAAAATGCATGTGAGGCTAAAGAAACTTAGTCCCAAAATAGAACCAGTGGAGTTGAGAGAAGAAATTAGGAGTAAAAGTACTCTTGATTTTTGTCTCCCTACTTTCTGTTACCTGTTCAATTGAGCACATCAGCTAATTTTTCTAAAATACAAAATTACCATTATCCTGCTATCTTCCTACTTGTTAATGAATTTTTAAAAATATTTTATTTTTATTTATTTGACAGAGAAGGAGAGAGAGAGAGAGAATGGGCGCGCCAGGGCTTCCAGCCACTGCAAACGAACTCCAGATGTGTGTGCCCCCTTGTGCATCTGGCTGATGTGGGTCCTGGGGAGTCAAACCTGGGTCCTTTTGTCTTTGCAGGCAAATGCCTTAACTGCTAAGCCTTCCCTCCAGCCCTTGTTAATGAATTTTAAAACGATTCTTTGTCATCTCTAGAACCAGGTCCAAAGTTTCCAAGGCCCTCCCTCTATCATCTAGTCCTGTTCTGCATAGTAGGACTCTTCTTTTCTTTTCTATGTAATCATGCCAGGCTGAAATGACTGACTTTTTCAATTTGTGAAAAAATTTGGGTCTTAGCTGATGATATTCCTGATTTTTAAATACTTTTGTTCTTTCTACCCAGGTTCTACAATCTTACCTCTTTTGTGATTTTTTTTTTAATAACAGAATTTTTTGAGAACTTTTAAAGTCTTATTTACTAAACTGCATTTTTTTTTCAAGGTAGGGTCTCACCCTAGCCCAGACTGACCTGGAATTCACTCTGGAGTCTCAGGGTGGCCTTGAACTCACAGTACTCCTCCTACCTCTGCCTCCTAAGTGTTGGAATTAAAGTTGTGTGCCATCACGCCCAGCTACTAAACTGCATTTTTAAGCTGCTTACATAGCAGGCTTAGCTTGTGATTACTTATCTTTGTCTTATTACTTCAGGAAACTTTAGCTTCTTTTTTTGGTTTTCTGAGGTAGGGTCTCACTCTAGCTCACACTGACCTAAAATTCACTATGTAGTGTCAGGGTGGCCTTGAACTCATGGTGATCCTCCTACGTCTGCCTCCCGAGTGCTGGGATTTAAGATGTGTGCCACCATGCCCAGCTCAAGTTTAACCCCTTAAATTTATGATTTTTTTTGTTTGTTTTTTGAGGTAGGGTCTCACTCTAGCTCAGGCTGACTTGGAATTCACTATGTAGTTTCAGAGTGGCCTTGAACTCATGGCAATTCTCCTGCCTCTGCCTCCTGAGTGCTGGGATTACAGGCATGTGCCACCACGCCTGGCTAAATTTATGATTTTTTTTTTAAAAAGGCCTTATAAATAGATTTTAAAAAGACCATCTATAGCCAGGCATAGTAATCTTAGCTGGTGAGAGGCTAGGCAGGAGAATAATGAATTTGAGCTTAGCTTGGGTTACAGAGTATGTTCCAAACCAGCTTGGGCTTCATAGGGAGACCTTGACTCAAAAACAAATAAGACAGGCTGGGGAGGTGGCTTAGTGGTTTAAAGGAATCAGACAACCAACCAACCAAGTGGGCTAGGAACACAGCTCAGTGATTAAAGGTGCTTGCTTACAAAGTCTGCCAGACAATTTCCTAGCCAGATGAACATTTGTTTGTTAGCAGCACGAGACCTTGGCAAGCCTGCACGTGTAAATGAGTAAAAATTTAAACAAAAATGTGTCTTCTACTTGCTGCTCATGCTGTCTTAGTGATAATCAAGTTTAAACACAACTATACACAGAAGTAAATCATTATACTACATTCATGAGGCTCTTTACTTTTTAGATTTGTAAAGAACTTTTCCTCTGAACTCCTTTCATCACCTATGGCCATACCACCCTGAACGTCCCCCATCCCATCTGAATTTGTTTCATCATATATGCAACTGAGAAACCAGTAAGTATGAATGTGATAAAGATAACAGTTTTATTATGAGGGCCTAGAAGTTACTCTTCAACTGCTGAAAGCTGGGTCTTTTTGCAGAAAGGTTTAACATGGACTCATCCAGTTGAATGTGTAAGCACTTTCCATCTTGTCTTAACAATGAACTGAAAGTGACAGTCAGTGGAGGGCTGAGGGCTGGGGAGGTGGTTCAGTGCTGGGGCACTCGCCTGCTAGCTGTGAGCTCCCGCATGGGGAAAGGGGTGGGGTCAATTTGAGCAGCAAGTTTCCCTTAAGCCCTTGGTATAACTGTAGCTCAAGAAGAATTTTGGAAGGGATTGTTGCCTAGATCCTTCTAAAATTGTATTTATAAGCATATTTTTCATTAAGTAGGGAATTAATGCCTCTATACTGCTCATCCTTCAAGTAGGAACAAACTCAGTTAATCTGCATCAAATTTTTACTTACTTATTAGAACAGTTACTGCTAATTAATGTACCAAATAGGTCAATCTAGCCAGAGTGCACACCATTATCCCAGCACTTGAGTCGTGGAGGCAGGAGGGCAAGAGTTCAAGATTAGCTGGGCATGGTGGTGTACACCTTCAATCCCAGCACTCAGGAGGCAGAGGGAGGAGGATTGCTGTAGGTCAGCCTGAGCCAGAGCGAGACCCTACCTCAATTCCCCTGAGAGACTGCAGTGTGTGTGGATGGTGAAAAGATGATGGAGATGCCAGTGAGGCCAAAAGATATTTGCAGTGGAAGTTCATGAACAGGTTGAGAATAGAATTCTCAAAGGTGAAATTTTGGAAGTGGTACTGATGCAGGATTTGGGGGTTTTGGAGGGGTCTCCCAAATTTTGAACCCTAAGTTTGGGTTCTTTCCTACCTTTAACAAAGAATTAATAAAGACAGACTCAAGAAGGATAAATGAGGCTGGGAATGGTGGCACACGCCTTTAATCCCAGCACTCAGGAGGCAGAGGTAGGAGGATCGCCGTGAATTTGAGGCCACCCTGAGACTACATAGTGAATTCCAGGTCAGCCTGAGCTAGAGTGAGACCTTACCTCAAGAAACCAAAAAAAAAAAAAAAAAGAGAGAGAGGATAAATTAGGAATTACAAGTTTATAATTGAGAAGTCACAAATTGGGTTTATTTTAAGGGAGATTGGGATCTAGGGAGGAAGGCTGGAGCAGAGTCCTAAACAGTGGGAAGTAGGAAACACGCACTTAGGCGGAAAACTGTACATTTCATAATGTTCACATAAGAGAAATTGAGGCTTTCAAAGAAAGACTGGAGTGGAGCCACAAGCGCGTGGAGGATAGAATTTAGGAACTTGTGTAGAGAGAGCTAGAAGGACATCTGTATGTGCTTTCCCCATGGAAGAAAGTTAAAAGAACAAGTGGTGTTGACTTAAGGAAGAATAGCAGAGAGAAAAATATCAAAGCAGAGACCAAAAAATTCATAGGAGAAATGAGTTATGAAGAGAGTTATACTCGTGTGCATCCTGAGTTTAAAGAAATTACATAGGTAGCAGGCTAAGGGTTCCATTCTTGTACCAGGTTGAGGTGGCATGTGGATTGGCATCTCCTGGTTCTCTCAAGTCCTCAATATCTAACTGAAACTGCTTAAAAGAAACTAGCTTTCTCCTGTTCTCCTTCACTTCGCGCACCGGTAGTGATACGGTCAAGAATGTAGCTGTGGTGGTGACTGAAGTGAAGTAGTTGGAAACTAAGTCATGGATCTGTGAGGTCAGTATAGACTTTACTGGAAAGAATGCTGATTTAGAAGTTACAGTCCTCCGTGAATCAGGTCAGGTTAATAGATGCCAGCACTGAGGAGGAAACACGGAAGACAGGTGGTGAAGTAGCTGGGTACCATCAGCTTTGTTGGAAGTGAAGTATTTAAAAGAGGAAATAGAAATAGAAGGCATGGTTTGGAAGCTTCAGCGAGGAACAAGAAACAAATACCTTATACTTTTGAGTTTCAAGGAATTCAGGAGGTTTAAAGATTTTTTTTTTTTTTGGAGGGGGGAGGGAAGCTCTTTAGAAGACTGCAGAAGAAAAAGTATCAGTAGGGAATAGCGAGGATTCTGTGAAGACAAACAGGAGAAGAGAATTTTCAGGAATGGTTGAAGTTACATGTGAGTGTAGTCACAGTGGCAGAGAGCAAGCAGGGGATCGGGAGGAAAAGAAGTAGGAGATTGAATCCAGCCTGGAAGGGTCCACATCAGTAATAATGGGTAACTAGGAGTCTTCAGCTTTGGTCTGTAACTCAGGTAAGTAATGGGAAATTGGGAACTTGCCTTAGCTTGTTGTTGACCTTGGTTAGATGGTGAGAGAGCATCAGGTAATTCTGAGTCCTCTCTCCTTTTTGTATAGTATCCATGAAAGGATAGTTTTATTTTAAGGAGCTAAAATGAGAGCTGTTTCAGCATTTGAACGTTGTCAATGAATAGTTTCCTCACCTTAGTGTACTACAACACAGTTCACGATCGTTGTTTTCATGTAACCTTTGTGAAATACATGTAGTGGGTATCCCAGTGTACATTCGTTCCATCAGTATGTTGAGGTCCTCCTGTGTGTCAGGTTTGTTTTAGGATTTGAAAACATAAAGATACTGCCTCGGCTGGGCGTGGTGGCGCACGCCTTTAATCCCAGCACTCAGGAGGCAGAAGTGGGAGGATCGCTGTGAGTTCAAGACCACCCTGAAACAACAGTGAATTTTAGTTCAGCCTGGGCTAGAGTGAGACCGTATTTCAAAAGACCAGAAAAAAAGATACTCTCTCTGTTTTTTACTTGTTATATTGCAGCACATTATTTTTAACATTAAACTTCCTGAAAAGTATTTGAAATTCTTAGTGTACTTTTTGCATTTGTGTGTCCTGTTAGTTTTGAGGATTGTGGAAGAGAATGGAAGATCCGTAGATTTTTTTTTTTTCAAGTTACAGTTTCACTCTAGCCTAGGCTGACCTGGTATTCATTATGTGGTCTCAGAGTGACCTAGAACTCACAGCAGTCCTTCTGCCTCTGTCTCCCAAGTGTTGGGATTAAAGGCATGTGCTACCATGCTCAGCTAGATCCATAGATTTAATCTGATTATCCAGAAGGGTCTATATATTTAAGGGCCTGTAGTCTAATAAGAGAAAAAAATATGCAAAATCTTCATTGTAATGTGTCATAACAGAGCAGAGTGAGATAAAAAACAGATTGCCTTAAAGAGTGAATTCATTAATTCAGAATACTTCTGTGTTGAGGAACTTAGATGTAGTGATCTCTGTTCCAGATAATGTAGTGATCTCTGTTCAAGCTAATGTACACATTCCCTGTAATCCCCACATCATTGTTACATGTACATTAATGTTTTGTAGGCTGGCATATGTGAAGAAAGGTCAATAAACTTGATTCAAGTCACATAGGAGTAGATTCTGATCTGAATCCGTGATTCTTGTGTCTGTTTCTTATTGCTGAACTATGCTGGGTGGTACTGAAGGTCTCTGAATGAGGGGGTATACAGTTCTCCTTGTACATTTATTTATTATTTATTTTGATTTTCGAGGTAGGGTCTCACTCTAGTCTAGTCCAGGCTGACCTGGAGTTCACCATGTAATCTCAGGGTAACCTCGAATTCACAGTGATCCTCCTACCTGTGCCTCCCAAGTGCTCAGATTAAAGGCATGCGCCACCATGCCCAGCTCCTTGTACTTTTAAATTTGACTGTAATGAAAATGTTTGCCTTTATTGAGGATCTGAAATTTCTTTACATCTACAAGTTTGAAATTATTTTTATTTTATTTTATTTTTTTAGAGAGAGCGAGAAAGAGACAGAGAGAGGAGAAAAAATTGGCATACCAGGGCCTCCACCACTACAATCGAACTCCAGACCCTTGTGTCACCTAGTGGGCATGTGCAACCTTGCGCTTGCCTCACCTTTGTGCGTTTGCCTAACGTGGGATCTGGAGAATAGAACCTGGGCCCTTAGGCTTCATAGGCAAGTGCCTTAACCACTAAGCCATCTTTCCAGTCCTGAAATGACTTAAAAAATATATTTATTTATTTGCAAGGAGAGGGAAGAGAGAGAATGGGTGTACTGGGCATGCCAGGGCCTCTAGGCACTGCAGAGAACTTGACACGTGCATCACCTTGTGTATCTGGCTTTTTGTGGGTACTGAGGAATCAAACCTAAGTTGTTAGGCTTTGCAGGCAAGTGCCTTAACCATTCAGCCATCTCTTCACCCAAAGTTTGAAATAATTTTGACTTGTCTGTTGTGTAGACTATGTTTTCATGTTTAATTATATTTTCATTTGAAAGAACCTTTTAGATTACTGTTTCTGGACCAGAAAGATGACATCTATTATCAAGTTAACTACCCTCTCTGGGGTCCAAGAAGAGTCTGCACTTTGCTACCTTCTGCAGGTTGATGAGTTTAGGTTTTTGTTGGACTGTGGCTGGGATGAGCACTTTTCTATGGACATCATTGATTCCTTGAGGAAGTAAGTTATGCTCCTTATTTCCCGGTTTTCACTGATCAGCTTTAAAAAACTCTCCTCCTTCTCTATACTTTGATAATATCATTTTGATATCATGCACTGTTAACTATCTTTGCACTATATATTTCATCTTAAAAGTTTTATTTATGCCAAAAATCTAAATAGAGACCCAATTTCTAACTTAGAGAGCTTTGATTGACTTAAGAGCTTTGTTCATTGCAGTTATACAAACTCTTGATTGTTATCTCGTTAATGATCACAGAAGTTGTCCCGTGTAAATTTCGGGATGAGCATTACAATGCGAGAAGAGGAAGCTTCCCTTGGGAGCTCTGCAGCGTGGGGCCTCATCTCACTTTCTTCTTCACCTCCTGACGCTTACTGTTGTGACCTGGTTCTGAGAGTCACTTCCATCAGCACAAACAGGTCCTCACCCACAAAACGCTTAGATTTACAGCATACTCTACTGATGGAAAGCAGACTTAAATATTTTTAGTAGCTTATTTATTTGAGACAGAGAGGGAGACAATGAGCACTTCAAGCCCTTCTGTAGCTGCAGAGGAACTCCAGTTGTGTGCACCACTTTATGCAGCTGGCTTTATGTGGGCACTGAGGAGTTGAACCTGGGCCACCAGGCTTTGCAAGCGAGCACTTTTACCATGGAGCCATCTCTCCAGCTCTTTTTTCTTTTTTAATAGCTAAGAACTTAGCTGGCATGGTGGCTAGCACCTGTAATCCCAGCACTTGGAGTTAGGAGAATCTCTATGAGTTCTTGGACTACAAAATGAGTTCCAGGTCAGACCCTGCCTCAAAAAAAAAAACAAAAACCTAGGGAGATGACTTGCTTGCAAAGCCTACCAATCCAGGTTCAGTTCCACAGTACCCATGTACCCACATAAAGTGAAATGCACCAAGTGGTACATGTGTCTGGAGTTCCCTTGCAATGGCAGTAGGTTCTGGTGTGCTCATATTCATATTCTGTTTCTCTCTCTGCTTACAAAAAATATTTTTATAAAACAAAAAAGAGCAAAAGTTGTAAAATTAGTAACTTAGAACTTGAAGCCAAAATAAGTACCAAGCTATCTTCTTAACTTTCTTTAGTTATTGAGAACATATTCTTCCCTGATTAATTGGTATTTCATGATATTGATATTTTGCTATCAGTCATCAACCTAAAAAACTGAGGCAAATATCTGGGAACTTAAAATATTGCCCCCTTAACAATTTCTGATGTTCTAAACTCAAGCCCTAAACTTAATGGTGTATCCAGAATCAACTTAGTGTGGTGTCTACATTTTTATTTTTTAAATTTATTTTACTTTTTTGAGGTAGTGTCTCACTGTAGCCCAGGCTAACATGGAACTCACTACATAGCTTAAACTGATCTTGAACTCATAGAGCTCCTCCTACCTCAATATCAATGCTGGGATTAAAGGCATGTGCCACCATGCTCAGCTTGCATTTTCTTCATTGTCATCATCACCATTATCATCATCATCATCATTATTATTATTATTTTGGTTTTCCAAGGTAGGGTCTTGCTTTAGCCCATGGTGATCCTCCTACCTCTGCCTCCCAAGTGCTGAGATTAAAGATGTGTGCCAACATACCTGGCTTCTTTACTTTTTGTTTTTTAAGGTTTATTTATTTGAAGGGGAGAGAAGGAGAGAGAAAGGGAGAGAGAGATTGAGAGAGAGAGAGAGAATGGAGTCCCCTAGGGCCTCCTAGTATTGCAAATGAATTCCAGGCACATACACCACTTTGTGCATCTGGCTTTATGTGGCCATTGGAGAATTGAACCCAGGCCATCAGCAAGTAACATTAATGACTGAGCCATCTTTCCAGCCCTGCATTTTCCTTTTAAATATTTTTATTTATTTATTTATGAGATAGAAAGGGAGGGAGAGAAGGGGAGAGAGAGAGAATATGAATATGGGCATGCAGCTACTGCAGACAAACTCCAGATGCATGTGCCACTTTGTGCATCCTGCTTATGTGGTCCTAGGGAATTGAACCTTTATACTTTGGCTTTGTAGGTACCTTAACCACTAAACCATCTCTCCAGCTCCCCCCCCCCCCTTTTCCTTTGTAAACGTATCCAGATGACATGTATTAAGGTACAGCTCAAACCATAATTTTGTCAGTACTGTAGAGCAGGTTAGTAGTAACTATAGTTCATAAATATTCTCATTTTAGGCCTTCTCCCCCAGCGTAGAATGTTGACCATTTTCCTTTACCTTTAAAAGGAATTGAGCAGGCGCTTGTCTTGGTTTTGTTCTCCCAGGCATGTTCACCAGATCGATGCGGTGCTCCTCTCTCACCCTGATCCTCTCCATCTTGGTGCTCTCCCATATGCTGTGGGGAAGCTGGGCCTGAACTGTGCCATCTATGCCACCATCCCTGTTTATAAAATGGGGCAGATGTTCATGTATGATCTTTATCAGGTAACTTAAACAATTACGAAAAACATTTTATACTCCATCAGTGATCATTTCTTTCTTTTTTTTTTTCCTTTGGTTTTTTGAGGTAGGGCTTCACACTAGCTCAGGCTGACCTGGAATTCACTATGTAGTCTCAGGGTGGCCTCTGACTCATCAATCCTCCTACTTCTGCCTCCCCAGTCCTGGGATTTAAGGGGTGCACCACCACGCCTGGCTAAAATCATTTTATACTCCATCAGAGGATCATTTCTAACCTTTGGTTTGTGTTATCCTTTTAGTCTCGACACAATACAGAAGATTTTACTCTCTTCACATTGGATGATGTGGATGCAGCCTTTGATAAAATACAGCAGCTAAAATTCTCTCAGATTGTAAATTTGAAAGGTAAAAAAAAAAAGTGTAGTAAATTGTTGACTAGTGGAGTGGGGGTTTTGTTTTGCATTTAGGCTTTTACACTGCTAAGCATCTTACCCAGAGCCTCACACATACTGGATAAGCAATTTACTGCTGAGCTACATCCTGATCTGGATTGGTGACATTTAACCTTCTGAAAAATACTAAGGAGAATTTACAGTGAAAGTTAGAGGACCTACAATATGAGAGTAAAAATTAGTGTGTTCATACTTTAAATTTCCATTTGAATTTTAAAATATTCCTGAGTAAATTTAATAAAATGTTAGCATGCTTGGGCATTCTCATATTCAGCTTCAAAAAGACTCAGTGTTTCATTGCATGGGATGTCTGGATCCTCCTTGAAGCTTACAGTTAAGCTAGAGACAAAATAGCTCAGATGTCTAAGTGCAGTAATTCAAATAAATGAAATACCAGGGCAGCCGAGGAAAAAATGACTGACTTGTAGAATTGGGCATTAGAAAGCTTACTATTTAATTAGGATGGTGTGTGTTACGTCTGTAGAAGAAAAGTATATTAGAGATTTTCCATATATATATATTCCACCCCCCCTCCAAGATAGGGTCTCACTCTAGCCCAGGTTGACTTGAACTCACAGCAGTCCTCCTACCTCTGCCTCTCGAGTTCAGGGATTAAAGGCATGCACCCCCCTTGTGCATCTGGCTAACATGGGTCCTGGGGAATTGAACCTGGGTCCTTTAGCTTTGTAGGCAAACCCCTTAACCGCTAAGCCAGCCCTCCAGCCCTGTATCTGGTTCACCTTTTAAATTTTTATTTAAAAATTATGTGTGTGGGGATGAGCATGCAGGCATGTGTGGAGACCAGAGCTTGGCATCAAGTGTTTCACTCAATGGCTTTTCACCTCATTTATTTTAAAAATATTTTTATTTATTTACATGCAAAGGGAGGGGGAGAGAGAGAGAAAGGAAAGGAAGGGAGGAAGGGCAGGCTAGGGCCTCTTGCCTGTACAATCACTGCATGAGTCATTTTGTGACAGCCCAAATTCCAGGCTGTCAGGCTTTGCAAGCAACCACTGAGCCATCTCTCTAGCCTGTTCACCTTATTTTATTTTATTTTTTTTTTAAGGTAGGGTCTCACTGTAGCCCAGGCTGACCTGGAACTCACTGTGTAGTCCCAGGCTGGCCTCCAACTCACAGTGATCCTCCTACTTCTACCTTCCTAGTGCTGGCATTAAAGTCATGTGCCACCACGCCCAGCTCTGTCTTTCTTTTTGTAACATGGCCTTTCACCAGACCTGGAGTTCATTGATGGGCTAGAGGTAGCCTGCAAGCTCCAGGGGACCACCTTCTCTCTGCTGCCGCAGTGCTGGTGTTACAGGCACACCCCCAGCACACCTGGTTTCTATCTGGGGTCAAACTCAAGTCCTCATGCTTGTGTGGCAGGCACTTTACCCACCGAGCCGTCATCTCCCCTCTGGGTAAATTCTTTACCACAGTGAAATTTGAATTGGTCCTCTGTCAGTTTAGAGGTTAATAAAGAAGGGCCTACTGGATAATTGTTCATATAGCAAAAAGATTTAAAATTTGGGGCTGGAGAGGTTAGCACAATGGTGGAATACTTGCTTGGTATGCACAGGGCCCAGGCTAGACCCCGAGCACCATAAAAACAAAATTTATTCTGGCTTTGACATCCAGTCTCTAGCTGTCTGTAAACACAAATATCTCTGCAAGAATCCATAATAAAATGAGGAGTGTCTCCTTTAAAGGAATGGGGGAGATAGGGTCATGACTGGGAGACTTGCTTTTCACTGGAACATTTGTACTTCTGAGTTTTGTGTAATTGAGTATGTTACTTACAACTTAGAAATACAACCCTAGGGTTGTGAAAGAAATTTGAATATTGTCATTGTCTTGTTGACACAGGTAAAGGACATGGCTTGTCTATCACACCTTTGCCTGCTGGTCATATGATAGGGGGGACAATATGGAAAATTGTCAAAGATGGAGAAGAAGAAATTGTTTATGCTGTTGACTTCAACCACAAGAGGGAGATGTAGGTATATCAAGAGAAAAGTGAAAGGAGATGCCGTTGGTATTATCTCATTCTGTGGAGGAAAAATGAGAAGCCTCTTTTTTTTTAATTTAAATTTTATTTTATGAGAGAGAAAATGGGTGTGCCATGGCCTGTATTCATTGCAGACGAACTCCAGGTGCATGCACTACCATGTGTATCTGGCTTATGTGAGTTCTGGAGAATCAAACCTGGGTCTTTAGGCTTCATAGGCAAGAGCCTTAACTGATAAGCCATCTCCAACCCTAATTTTTTTGTTGTTGTTGTTGTTTTTTTTTTTTTTTTTTTTTTTTTTCGAGGTAGCATCTCACTCTAGCCCAGGCTGACCTGGAATTCACTATGTAGTCTCAGGGTGGCCTTGAACTCATGGTGATCCTCCTACCTCTGCCTCCTGAGTACTGGGATTAAAAGCGTGTGGCACCATGCTTGGCTTTTCTTTCTTTTTTAAGCCAACAATCCAGAGCAGTTTTAAAATATCAAGTAATGGATAATTTGGTTATAAATTATAGGATATAAAAGATTTTAAAAATTTATATGTAAATATACATTCTATAAAACATGTTTCCCTTGAGGTGTTCAAAGGAAGTGTTTTTTTTTTTTTTTTTTTTTTTGAGGTAGGGTCTCACTGTAGCCCAGGCTGACTTGGAGTTCACTGTGTAGTCTCAGGGTGGCCTTGAACTCATGGCAATCCTCCTACCTCTGCCTCCTGAGTGCTGGGATTAAAGGCGTGCGCCACCACGCCTGGCTGGAAGTGTATTTCTGTACACTAAATTATATTTTACATGCTCTTCACTTTATTAATTTATTCTTGTTAATTTATTTAATTTAGGGTCTCACTTTAGCCCAGGCTGACCTGGAATTCACTGTGAAGTCTCAGGCTGTTCTCCAACCCACAGTGATACTCCTACCTCAGCTTCCCAAGTACTGGGATTAAAGGCGTGTGCCATCACACCCAGCTGCTCCTGACTTCTTGACAGAACTTTGTGGGTTTTTGTTGTTTTCAGGAAGCATAGGCATTAATTAGAATCTATCATAATGGTATTTAATGTTAGCTTCCCTTTAAAAGGTACTATTTTATATCTTTCATCTGGCATTTTCAAAATTACTATAATTTTTTTTTGTTTGTTTGTTTGGAGGTAGGGTTTCACTCTACCTCAGGCTGACCTGGAATTCACCGTGTAGTCCCCAGGGTGATCTTGAACTCACAGTGATCCTCCTGCATCTGTTTCCTGAGTGCTGGGATTAAATGCATATGCCACCATGCCTGGCAAGTCATTGAAAGTTTTAATGGCAAAATCTGACCTCAGTGGGGCTGGAGAGATGGATTAGCAGTTAAGGCACTTGCCTGTGAACCCTGAGGACCCTGGTTCGATTCTCCAGTACCCACATAAGTCAGATGCACAAGGTGATGCATGTGTCTAGAGTTCATTTACAGTGCCTAGAGGCCCTGATGTGCTCATTGTCTTCCACCCCCCTCTTCTCTCTCTTTTCTCTCTTTTCTCTCTTCGTCTCTCTCTCAAATAAATAAGATATTTTTAAAAACTAAGCAAGGTCAGGCATAGTGGCTCATGCCTTTAATCCCAGCACTTGGGAGGCAGAGGTAGGAGGATCACCAAGAATTCAAGGACACCCTGAGACTACATAGTGAATTTCAGGTCAGCCTGAGCTAGAGCAAGACCCTACCTCAGAAAACAAAAACAACAACAACAAAAAAAACTGACCTAAATGAATAAAAGGAAATGATACAATAAATATGGCACAGATAAGAGTAGAAAGCTTTTCTCAAGAGGTAGAGGCAGGAGACTGACATTGAGGCCAGCCAAGGCTATATAGCAAGTCCTTTTCTCCAAAAAAAAAAAAAAAAAGTTACAGTTTGTAAGCCAGGCATGGTGGCACATGCCTTTAATCTCGGCACTTGAGAGACTGGAGCAGGAAGATCACCATGTGCTCAAGGCCAAACTGGGCTACAGAGTGAGTTCCAGGTCAGCCTGGACTAGAGTGAGACCCTGCCTCAAGGGGTGGGCTGGGGGGGTGGGGGGAACCAGTTTCTATAATTACTAAAAATTGGATTTATAAAAAGTTCTATTATTTTCATGGGAAAATCCTGGGTATAGAAATAAGTAAATAGCAATATATATAGGATATCTAATTAAAAAAATATTTTATTTATTTATTAGAGAGAGAGAGAATGAGAGTATGGGCATGCCAGGGCCTTCAGCCACTGCAAACGAACTCCAGATGCATGTGCCACCTTGTGCATCTGGCTTATGTGGGTCCTGGAGAATTGGACTGAGGTCCTTTGGCTTTGTACAAATGCCTTAACCGCTAAGCCATCTCTCAAGCCCATGGATATCTAAAATTTAAAATGCGTATGTAGATATACAGATAAATTCATACCCTAAAAAGATATTCCCAAAATATTGTATCGCTTATCTTAAAGTAGTGGTCCTCTGGAAAAGTGGATTTTTTTTTTTTTTTTTTTTTTTTGGTTATTCAAGGTAAGGTCTTGCTCTAGTCCCAGGCTGAACTGGGTTTCAATATGTAGTCTCAAGGTGGCCTATCCTCCTACCTCAGCTGCCCAAGTGGTGGGACTAAAGGTGTGTACCATCATGCCTGGCCTTTTTTTTTGTTTGTTTTTTTCGAGGTAGGTTCTAGCTCTAGCCCAGGCTGACCTGGAATTCACTATGTAGTCTCAAGGTGGCCTCAAACTCATGGCAATCCTCCTACGTCTGCCTCCCAAGTGCTGGGATTAAAGGCGTGCACCACCATACCCAGCTCTTTTTTTTTTTTCAAAGTTAATTTTACTTTTATTTATTTGTTTTTTAAATTGAGAAGCATGTATGCTTTTATAGTTAGTGAGTGAAAGGAAGTATTATAAAAGTGGTTGATTAATTTTTAAATGAGAAGCTATTTTTTACTTGAAATGACATAGATGTCTTCAAATTTTGTTTCAGCCACTTAAATGGATGTTCCCTGGAAATGCTAAGCAGACCCTCTCTACTTATCACAGACTCATTTAATGCTACCTATGTGCAACCCAGACGGAAGCAGAGAGATGAGCAGCTTCTGAGTACGTATGTCTGACGGCCTCTTGAAGTTGCTGTGGAAGCACATAGGAGTCGGGAGTACTGCTTACTCCCTTTACCTAGGTCATGAGATATTGGTTGACTCCACTATTTTTTGAATAAATGTTTTCTGTCCATATTTGTATTTTGTCTAAGGAAGATGCTGTTGTTTAGATGCAAATTGGCTTTTCCTGCCACTCAGCACATATAGCTAGCTCTCCCATGTGCTCACTGGTTTGTATCTCTGTATGAAGACTATACATTGATCAGACTCCAGGGAGTGAGGAAGAAAAGTGGGGGTGTGCATCGAATGCCGTATAGGCATGGGTGCTGGGTGCTTTACTCTAAACGAGTCGTGATGTTTCTGGGGTATCTCAAAGCTATCACTGCCTGCTTTTGCTTTGACTCAGACTGCTTCACTTCACAGTATTTTTTTTCTTTTTTAATAGGTAGGGTCTCACTCTAGCCCAGGTTGACCTGGACTTAACTGTATTCTCTGGGTGGCCTTGAACTCACAGTGATTCATCTACCTCTGCCTCCCGAGTGCTGGGATTAAAGGCGTGTGCCACCACGCCAGGCTTGTTTTGTTTTTTATTAAGCCATATGGGATTGCAATAGGGGAAACTGGATTTCACTTTCAAACACGCTAGCAACCACTATCATCTATCTGCTGAAAGCATGCAACTTGTGGAGCTGGAGGCATGGCGCAGCAGTTAAGGTGCTTCCCTGCTAAGCCTGATGACCTGGGTTCTACTCCCAGTACCCACATAAAGCCAGATACACAAAGTGGTATGGCACATGCATCTGGAGTTTGCAGTGGATAAAGGGCTTGAGACCCATTCTCTTTCTCTCTCTGCTTGCAAATGTAATATAAATTGTTTATATTGCAAATAAAAATAATTTTTTTTTAAAAAAGTGCAGCTTGGAGACTGGGGAGATGGCAAGGGTTAGTGTACTTTCTGTGTAAGCATGAGGACCTGAGGGGCCTGAGTTCAATCCCCAGCACCTACATAAAAAGCTGAGCATAACTATTCAAGTTTGCAACCACAGTCCTGGGAGGAGGCAGGGATAGGAGAATTGGTGAGACTTGCTGGCCAGCCAGCCTGATTAAAATGGCACCTCTAGGTTCAGTGAGAGACTCTCATCTCAGTGAAATAACACAGAAAATACTAGAGATGACATCTGGCATTCTGTTTTCGCCTCTACACGCATGCATGTGGAGCAAGCACATTTCACGTGTGTCATACACACACCACATATACTACATGCATCCACTTAAAAAGTAGAACTTGCATATCGTGTTTACTAATTATTTTTAAGCTCTTCAAATTGTTGTGTGTGTGTTTTGCAGGAATTGCTTTTACTACACATTTCCAAGCTGACTTTCATCTAAGGCATCTATTTTTGATTTTCTCTCTCTCTTTTTATTTATTTTTTTTGTTTTGTTTTTATTTTTGTTTTTCAAGGTAGGGTCTTACTCTAGCTCAGGCTGACCTGGAATTCTCTCTGTAGTCTCAGGGTGGCCTCGAACTCACGGTGATCCTCCTACCTCTGCCTCCTGAGTGCTGGGATTAAAGGCGTGCATCACCACGCCCAGCTAAGGCGTCTATTTTTATTTGTTTTTTTGTTTTTTGAGGTAGGGTCTCACTCTAGCCCAGGCTGACCTGAAATTCACTATGTAGTCTCAGGGTGGCCTCGAACTCACGGTGATCCTCCTACCTCGACTCCCCAGTGCTGGGATTAAAGGCATGAGCCACTACCCTTGGCTAAGGAGTCTATTTTTAAACATGCTTTTGTTGGAAGGGAATATTTTCTATACTTTTTTTCTAAAGGCATGCATTTACGATGCATACTATGTCTTTTGTTCCTATGGATATATATCTAACAGAATTAAAGTAGTTGTGTTAACATGAACATTCTTTTGTTTTGCATATGTCCTAATGATTATTCATTCATAAGTTATAATCTTTATGAGAAAACAGGGAAATGATAAAAATCTTAAGTTTATAGCAGAGCACTCTTAGGTTCTATAGGGCTTTTCCCTTCTTGTTTTCCAGCAAATGTCCTGGAAACTCTTCGAGGTGATGGAAATGTGCTAATAGCCGTGGACACTGCAGGCAGAGTTTTGGAACTTGCTCAGCTTCTTGATCAGATTTGGAGAACTAAAGACGCAGGATTGGGTGTTTACTCCTTGGCACTCTTGAATAATGTCAGCTATAACGTGGTGGAGTTCTCTAAGTCGCAGGTTTGTTTACGTGTCATCCTTTGTACTGAAGAAGTCTGCTCCTTCTAATAATAAGTGACCAAGCTTATGGAATGAATACATATTATCTTAATTGCCTTTGAGATTTGACGTTTCAAGAGGTACTTAATAGTAGTAGGAAGTACTACCTGTTTGTTATCCTGTGTGCTTCATTTACTCCATATGTACTCTAAGAAATAGTATCTATTTGTGTCTCCATTTTTAAGGTTAATCAAATTGCTTCTTTCCTAAGTCTTGGTATCCTAATCAGTAAAATGGGGACAAAAATTGAACCTACCTCATAGGATATATATTCTAGAATTCGTCATTCTTTTTAAAAGTGAGCTCTTCCCTTGAAGTAGCAATGTCTAGGGTGAGATACTCACTTAGAATATCCCCACTCCCTTCTCAAAAAGAGTTAAAGTGAACATAAGTGAAACACTGAAAACAGATTTTTAGGCATAAAAACTGGGGTGGGAGGATCTGGTAGGAAGAAACACAGTAAGATGCTTATCAGAATGGAACAGATTTTAATCAACCACCAGAAGGAAAGACAAACAAGCTAGAAGTTGAACTCTTTGCCTATTGGCAAAAACATTGGAGGTGGTATTTTCTAATTACTGTCATCTTCCTCTTGTATTAGGTAGAATGGATGAGTGATAAATTGATGAGATGTTTCGAAGACAAAAGAAATAACCCATTTCAGTTCCGCCATCTCTCTCTCTGCCATGGGCTTTCCGACTTGGCTCGAGTACCAAGTCCCAAAGTTGTACTTGCCAGCCAGCCTGACCTGGAGTGTGGATTCTCCAGAGACCTCTTTATTCAGTGGTGCCAGGACCCTAAAAACTCAATCATCCTAACGTACAGAACAACTCCTGGGACTTTAGCACGGTTCCTAATTGATAATCCTTCTGAAAAAGTTACAGAAATAGAGGTAAGCACTTGCATGCTAACTTTATTTATTTATTTATTTATTTATTTATTTATTTATTTATTTATATAGAGGCTTGTTGTGTAGCACAGACTGGCCTCAGACTTGGGATCCTTCTGCCTCAGCCTCCTCAGTATAGTGTTGGGATTACAGGCATATGCTGCTGTGCCTAGTGTACACTTTATCTAGAACATTTTGGGGGCATATTGTGCATATGGATAAAAGACAGTGACCAAAAAAGAAAACCTGAAGTTGTCTTAGGCTGTTTGTTTATTTATTACTGGATTCTTGAGGCAGGGTCTCACTCTAGCCCAGGCTGACCTGGAACTCACTCGGTAGCCCTAGGCTGACCTCAAACTCCAGGGTGACCTTCCTACTTCAGCTCCTGAGTACTAGCGTTAAAGATGTATGCCACCATGCCCACACCCAGCTTAAGATTTTTTTCTTTCTTTTTTTTGGAGGTAGGGTCTCACTCTAGCCCAGGCTGACCTGGAAATCACTCTGTAGTTCCAGGCCAGCCTCAAACTCACACAGTAAACCTCCTATCTCTGCCTTTCAAGTAAAGACTCCTTTTTTTTTTTTCTTCTTTTCTTCCGAGGTAGGATCTCACTCTAGGTCAGGCTGACCTGGAATTCACTATGTACTCTCGGGGTGGCCTCAAACTCACAGCAGTCCTCCTACCTCTGCTTCCCAAGTGCTAGGATTAAAGTCGTGTGCCAATTACTCCCGGCAAGTCTCCTTTCTTTTTCTTTTTCTTTTCTCTCTTTCTATATATAATTTATTTATTTATTTGACAGAAAGGAGGACAGAGAGAGACAGAGAGAGAATGGGCATGCCAGGGCTTCCAGCCACTGCACATGAACTCCAGACATGTGCGCACCCTTGTGCATCTGGCTAACGTGGGTCCTGGGGAATCAAACCTGGGTCCTTTGGCTTTGTAGGCAAGCGCCTTAACTGTTAAGCCATCCCTCCAGCCCAAGATCCCTTTCTTGATGACTCATACTCCAGGCAATTCCTTGGTCCTCTATTTTTTGTTTTTTAGATGTATTTTATTTATTTGAGAGAGAGAGAGAGGCAGAGAGAGAGAGAGAGAGAATATGGGTGCACCAGTGCCTCCAGCCACTGCAAATGAACTCCAGATGCATGAGCCACCTTGTGCATCTAGTTTACATGGGTCCTGGAGAATCTAACCTGGGTCCTTTGGCTTTGTAGGCAAATGCCTTAACTGCTAAGCCATCTCTCGGACCTCTGTTTTTTGACACCTTGTTTCCTAATGATCTTTTCTCCACTGTGCCTGGGCTGGCCATTCACACTTTCATGCTGTCTCCAGATTTCTCTCTTATATCCATGGCCTATTTTAGAGCTTCCATCCTCTGAGACTCCCATGCTAGTTGCTTTTCAGTTTCATTGGGTCTTTGAGTTCATGAACCCCACCTTTTACTATCCATCACCCTGTGTACTCATGTAAACACTTTGAGCTGTCTCACCCTTCTGTGTATTCCCCTAAACACCTGAGCTCTCTCACCCTTCTGCGTATCCCCTGGCCAGGCCTTGATGCCAGTTAGTGCCTGCATCCAGGGGGCTTTGTATCACTGGAGTCCAGAACGGTCAGTGGGCAGGTTTCCCTTACTGTCCTCTCATCTCAGCCATCTAGGGTATTCCTTTTCTCACTCTAGTAAGCCAATTTAAAAAAAGTCAATTTTTTGTTAATATTTTATATTTATTTATTTAAAGAGAGAGAGAGAGGCAGTTAGAGAGAGAATGGGTGCACCAGGGCCACTGTAAACAAATTCCAGACACATGCAGCGCCTAGTGCATCTGGCTTTATGTGGGTCCTGGGGAATTGAACCTGCGTCTGCTGGCTTTGCAGGCAAGTGCCTTAACTGTTAAGCCATCTCTCCAGCCCATAAGCCAACCTTTCTTTTTTGTTTGTTTGTTTTGATTTTTCAAGGTAGGGTCTTGCTCTAGGTCAGGCTGACCTGAAATTCACTATGTAGTCTCAGGGTGGCCTCAAGCTCATGGCAATCCTCCTACCTCTGCCTCTCGAGTTCTAGGATTAAAAGTGTGCGCCACCACGCCTGGCAAGCCAACTTTTTATCTTTTCTAGCATCCCACAGCTAGCTCCTTGCCATCATCCTTGTAAAAGCCTCATGCTTATTAGTACCACTTTGTCTGAAAGTCAGCAGAGAAGAAAAGCAGTCAGTTATGAATTCCTGTTTTATTGTTACTAGACTAACCTGTCTTGTCCCCACATCTGCATAGTAACTAGGGAAATTACAAATATACAGAAAGATGGTTTGCATAATAACAAGTCCATCGGTGGTGGTTTGATTCAGGTGTCTCCCATAAACTTAGGTGTTCTGAATGCTAGGTTTTCAGCTGATAGAGATTTGGGAGTTAACGCCTCCTGGAGGCGTTGTATTGTTGGGATCGGGCTTATGGGTGTTATAGCCAGTTTCCCCTTGTCAGTGTTTGGTACACTCTCCTGTTGCTATTGTCCACCTTATGTTGGCCAGGGTTGATGTCCACCCTTTGCTCATGCCGTTATTTTCCCCTGCCATCATGGAGCTTCCCCTCAAGTCTGTAAGCCAAAATACCCCCCCCCCCCCCGCTTTTGTTCCCAAAAGCTGCTCTTGTTCAGGTGATTTCTGCCAGCAATGTGAACCTGACTGCAACACCATCCCTTTTCCAAAACTACTATCATTGATGCTAAAGTTCATAGCTGTTGATTTTGGATAGGATGATTAATCACTGCAAGGGCTATGAATAGTTTGAGATGACAGTTTTTCATTAATTGTCTGCTATGAGGATAATTAAAGAAATGTCAGTTTGTAAAAGCTAAGTGACATCCTTCTCTTCTGTAACTCTACTTATGAAAAGCATAATATCTTTTTATTTTTATTTATTTGAGACAGAGAGAAGGAGAGAGAGAGAGATTGGGCATACCAGGACCTCTAGCCAGTGCAAACAAACTTCAGATGCATGCGCCAGCATGTGCATCTGGCTTACGTGGGACCTGGAGAATCGAACTTGGGTCCTTAGGCTTCGCAGGCAAGCACCTTAACTGCTAAGCTCTCTTCAGCCCATTTTTTTTTTTTTGTTGTTGTTGTTCATTTTTATTTATTTGAGAGTGACACAGAGAGAGAAAGAGGCAGATAGATAGATAGAGAGAGAATGGGCGTGCCAGGCCTTCCAGCCACTGCAAATGAACTCCAGATGCGTGCACCCCGTTGTGCATCTGGCTAACGTGGGTCCTGGGGAATCAAGCCTTGAACCGGGGTCCTTAGGCTTCACAGGCAAGCGCTTAATCACTAAGCCATCTCTCCAGCCCTCAGCCCATTTTTTTCTGATTTAATTTTATTTATTTATTATGAAAAGCATAATATCTTTTTATTGACAACTTCCATAATTATAGACAATAAACCATGATAATTCCTGCCCTTCTCAGTTTTCCCTTCACAACTCCACTCTCCATCATATCCCCTCCCTGTCTCAATCTCTCTTTTATTTTTTTGTTCTCATCTTTTCCTCCTATTATAATGGTCTTGTGAAGGTAGAGCCAGATAATGTGAGATCATGAATATCTAGGCCATTTTCTGTCTGGACAAATGCATTGTTAGGAGTCCTGCCCTTCCTTTGGCTCTTACATTCTTTCCACCACCTCTTCCGCAGTGGACCCTGAGCCTTGGAAGGTGTGATAGAGATGTTTCAGTGCTGAGCACTCCTCTGTCACTTCTTCTCAGCACCAGGGTGCTGAAAAACATAATATTAATAACTAATCTGCTAGATACTGACTATAAATGCAGCATTGTTATTCAAGGGTTCCAAGCAAGCATATCAAAGTAAAATACTGTCTTGGGTTATTTAATGGCTTACAAATACTGAGTGGAAGTACTGGAAATAGTTTTATGAGAGAATAAATCGTGAATTTAATTTTTTAATTACTAGAGATTCAATTAGGGCTGATATACCACTAGAGAAATAAAAAGAACATTAAAAGTTTGAAAAAAATTAAAATGGCATTCAGAAGCATCCTCATGAAAACAGAAGCGGCAGAGACATGCAGTGACAGGTTTACTTGTGACAAGGTGCAGTGCTCAGGATGTCCTTGCTCACCTTCCTTTCATTGTCTCCTCTGCATTTTCTTCACATACTTAGAAACATATGTAAGAGTATTTGCAGAAGCAGTGTGAGGATCACCTGCCTTCTGTTGAAGTAGACAGTAGAGAAATTTACAGGACTGGGGATGCTGCTGCTGCTGCAATAGCCTTTCTTTCTTTCTTCTTTCTTTCTTTCTTTGTTTTTTTTTTTTTTTTTTTTTTTTTTTTGTTTTTTTGAGGCAGGGTCTCACTCTAGTCCAGGCTGACCTGGAGTTCACTATGTAGTCTCTGGGTGTCTTCGAAGTCACAGCAGTTCTCCTACCTCTGCCTCCTGAGTGCTGGGAGTAAAGGCGTGTGCTACCACTGTTTCTTAATATCCATGAGGCCCTGGGTTTAATCCCTGGTACCATGGAGGAAGTGGGGAGTTGCAGAAACGCAGAACAAGGAACTGGAGAGGTGTCACCACAGTTATTTGCCCACACTTGCAAAGCCTGAAGGCCTAGGTTCACTTCCCTAGGACCCATGTAAAGCCAGATGCACAAAGTGGCACATGTGTCTAGAGTTTGTTTGCAGTGGCAGGAAGCCCTGGCATGCCTATACTCACTTCTGTCTGCCTCTTTTTCTTGTCTCTCTCAAACAAATAAATGAAAATTTTTAATATATTTTATTTATTTATTTATTTGAGAGAGAGAAAGAGGGAGAGGGGGAGAGAGAGAATGGGCACACTTAAGGCCTCCAGCCACTGCAAAGGAACTCCAGATGTGTGCGCCCTCTTGTGCATCTGGCTTACGTGGGTCCTGGAGAGTCGAACTGGGATCCTTTGGCTTTGCAGGCAAGCGCCCTAACTGCTAAGCCATCTCTCCAGCCATGAATAAATTTTTTTTAGTGCTGCCAATATGTCTCACCATTCCATTTAAAATGTCAAAAATTTTATTTATATTTTATGTTGTATATTTATTCATCTTTTCTATTCTGATTTTTGACTTTTTGGATTTTATAATACCTCATCTACCCCAAATTACAAAAATAGTTATCTTTTGTTTCCTTTTCCCAGTTGACTGATGTATTTTAACTAACTAGTGTGATTTAAATCCTCCCCAGATATATGACAACACAATTTAGTACTAATCTAAATAAGATCTATAATTTCTTGTAATGGAAACAATTAATTTCAGATGAAGATTTAGTTAAAGATGATGAATCAATTTAAAGATGTGGTATAGCTCATTCCCTACTGCCTTAAACTCTAATGCTGACAGTTTCTTTTGTCTGTTTTTCATTAGCTGAGGAAAAGGGTGAAGCTTGAAGGGAAGGAACTCGAGGAATACTTGGAAAAAGAAAAACTAAAGAAAGAGGCTGCTAAAAAACTTGAGCAGTCAAAAGAGTGAGTTATTTTCATAAAGTTTATATATGAGTGTGTATATATAGGAACATATATACACATACAACTTGTATATGTAAAAACATGTATATGTATGCCCATGAAAGGAAAAACATATATCTAAAATTAAAAAAAATTTTTTTGCCAGGCGTGGTGGTGCACGCTTTTAATCCCAGCACTCTAGAAGCAGAGGTAGGAGGATCGCCATGACCAAAAAATGTCCTGAGACACAAATCCCTTAGGACTTTATGAGTGAATTCCAGGTCAGCCTGGACTAGAGTGAAACCCTACCTCAAAAAACAAAAACAAAAACAAAAAAAATTGTTTTTTTCAAGGTAGGGGCTAACTCTAGCCCAGTCTGACCTGGTACTCACTCTCTAGTTCCAGGCTGGCCTCAGACTCACAGTGATCCTCTTACCTCTGCCTCCCGAGTACTGGGTTAAAGGCATGTGCCACCATGACCAACTTTAATTCTTTTTTTTTTTTTTTTTTCTAGGTAGTTCTCACTCTAGCTCAGGCTGACCTGGAATTCACTTTGTAGTCTCAGGGTGCCCTCAAACTCATGGCAATCTTCCTGCCTCTGCCTCCCAAGTGCTGGGATTAAAGGCATGTGTCACCATGCCTGGCCCAACTTTAATATTTTAACATCTAATTGAAAATACTTTATTTTTCTTAGGACCTTATTACTTTTCTTGTATCTTTCAAATAGTTAAGACCAAATTCTTTCAGTGCTATTAATTAATATATATTTATTAGCTGGCAGTTAATGTTACATTTTTACTAAATATTGACTATTATATTATGACTTGGATTAATATTGAATGATTATTAGAGATTAATTCAGTAATAATTTTATAAATATTAAGCCAAAATGTCCTAAGATCCAGGCATGGTGGTCCACACCTTTAATCTCAGCATTCCAGAAGCAGAGGTAGGAGGATCCCCGTGACCAAAAAATGTCTTAAGACATAAATCCCTTAGGACTTTATGATCTTGATCTATTCCAAAATCCTCCTAGGGCGGATATTGATTCCAGTGATGAGAGCGACGTTGAGGAAGACATTGATCAGCCGTCAGCCCATAAGACAAAGCATGACCTCATGATGAAAGGTGAAGGAAGTCGGAAAGGAAGTTTCTTCAAACAGGCAAAAAAGTCGTACCCCATGTTTCCTGCCCCAGAAGAAAGAATTAAATGGGATGAATATGGCGAGATAATCAAGTATGTGAACAAAACAAACTTCTTTTAGCTCTGTGAATTTGAAAAAAGATCTTTGTGTATGTGCTGTATGATGCTGTGTTGGTGTGCGATTACATGTGTGGGAGGTCAGCGAACAGCCTTGGGTGTCAGTCCTTGCCTTCCACCTTGTTTGAGGCAGGCTCTCTTGCTCACCACCATGTATGCCAGGCTGGCTTGTCCCTGGCCTCTGGGGATTCTCCTGCCTCGGCCTTCTACCTTGCTATCGGAAGGTATTCCAGATGCTCATGCTGCCACATGCAGCTTTCCATGGCTTCTGATGATCCAAACCCAGTTCTTCATACTTGCACAGCAAGTAGTTTACCTACTGAAACATCTCCTGAGCCCTGGCTCAGTGAACTTGACCTTTCTGGCCACCATGTACTTTGTTGGCTTGAAGGATACAGAAGATTTGTAGTTTGAAACACACAAAACTAGAAATGTTGAGGGAAGGATGTGTAGAGAATTAATACTGGCTTATGTGGATGATCAGGGAATTGAATCTGGTCCTGAAGGCTTTGCAAGAAAGCACCTTTAAACATTGAACCATCTTCCCAGCCCCCAAAAGAACTATTTTGTTTTGTTTTGTTTTTTGAGGTAGGGTCTCACTCTAGCCCAGGCTGATCTGGAATTCACGATGTAGTCTCAGTGTGGCTTTGAACTTGCTGGGATTAAAGGTGTGTGCCACCACGCCTGGCTCTAAAAGAACTTTTGATGGTGATGGTATTTATTTGCTGAATGGCTACACATTTTGGAATATTAGTTAGCTTGAGTGGAGTCATAAGAAACAATTAAAATCATGTGTTCTAATTGCAAATGTGAAAACACTACCAACTTGTATGAAGCTCTCCAGTGAAGGCCACGTACCTCAGCCTAATGTATGCTGTCTTCCCTGAGCTGCTTCTGGCCTTCTGTCATACTTGCCTCCCTCCCTCTCTGTGTCTGTCTGTCTGTCTGTGCACTCATGTGTCTCCTGACTCAGCTCCCCCTGTAGCTGGGGTTACAGGCTTGAGCCTTGTACTTATCTAATGCTGTCTTGGGCATGTGGTAGACTTAGGTCATTCTTGGGCTTAATTAGGAAAATGTCATTGTCTTCTTGGCCCTCCAAACCAACAAAGAGGAAACCGTGCTGGTGAGTTTGTTTACAGTTCCACTTGATGAGTGGCCAGTGATTAATATTTGGACACGGCTCTTTAAGTTTCCTAGAGGATGGGGATAAAAATTAAATGAAGTTGGGGGTTGGCGTTGCTAGGGATCAAACCTAGGGCTTTGAATATGTTAGGCAAGTTCTAAGCTACACACCTAGCCCATGAAGTCACGTTTTTTAAGGCACAAGCATAGAACCTGCTGTGTACACAGGTGCTTCCAGTGGTTGTCCCTGCTATTGCTGTCCTGTAGGTTTTGGTCGGAGACGTTGACACCTGGGAATAAGCTGCTGCTGCATCAACCTGGCTACTGGGAAAGTACTGAGAATGGACTTGCAGCAAGAAAATAGACAGTTTCAGGAGATTAGAGAGGGGATATTTAGAGAAGTTTTTTTTTTTTTTTAAGGACTTTTTCTGTTGATTTTTTAAAATATTTTTCTTTAAAAAATACATTTTTTTTTTTTAAATTTTGGAGGTAGGGTCTAGCTCTAGCCCAGGCTACCTGGAATGTAATCTGTAGTCTCAGGGTGGCCTCAAACTCACTGCAATCCTAAAAAATATTTTTACATCTTATTTATTTTCTTACGAGAGGGAAAGAGAGAGAGAGAATGGGTGCTCCAGGGCTTCTAGCCACTGCAAACGAACTCCAGACACATGCACCACCTTGTGCATCTGGCTTACTTGGGTACTGGGGAATTGAACCTGGGTTCTTAGGCGTCATAGGCAAGTGCCTTAACTGCTAAGCCATCTCTCTAGCCCAGTATTTTTATTTTTACTTACTTGAAAGAGAGAGAGAAAGAGGCGGGGGAGGGGGCATGCCAGGGCCTCCAGCCGCTGCAGACGAACTCCAGTCACATGCACCACCTTGTACATCTGGCTTATGTGGTTTGTGAGGAGTCAAACCTGGGTCCTTTGGAAATAAAGATGGAAAGAGACATTAATAGTACATTGAATAAAAGTGAAGGCTCATAAGATCTGCTGATTTTGTATTTCTTCTCAGTAGCGCATAAATGGACTGTCATCTCCTTTTGGGGGGGGGGCTTTTCAAGATAGGGTCTCACTCTAGCCCAGACTGACCTGGAATTCACTATGTAGTCTCAGGGTGGCCTTGAACTCATGGCGATCCTCCTACCTCTGCCTCCTGAGTGCTGGGATTGAAGGTGTGTGCCACCACACCTGGCTGCTTTTTTTTTTTTAGAGCTATTTCAAGATTTATAAGTTTGGGGTTTGGTGAGAGAAACCATAGATGCTGAGAAAAAAACTTATAAAAAAGAATGTTGATAATTCTAGCATTTGGGAGACAGAGGTAGGAGGATTTCTGTGAGTTCAAGATTAGCCTGAGACTACATAGTGAATTCCAGGTCAGCCTAGGCTAGAGAGTGAGATCCTACCTCAAAACAACAACAAAAATAATAAAATAAACAAAAAAAAAAAAAGGAGGGCTGGAGAGATGGCTTAGCGGTTAAGTACTTGCCTATGAAGCCTAAGGACCACGGTTCGAGGCTCAATTCCCCAGGACCCATGTAAGGCAGATGAACAAGGTGATGTATGCATCTGGAGTTTGTTTGCAGTGGCTGGAGGCCGGGTGAGCCCATTCTGTCTCTCTCTTTGCCTCTTTCTCTCTCTGTCTGTTGCTCTCAAATAAATAAAAATAACCTTGTCGTGGTGGTGCACGCCTTTAATCCCAGCACTTGGAAGGTAGTGGTAGGAGGATTGCCATGAGTTTGAGGCCACCCTGAGACTACATAGTGAATTCCAGGTCAGCCTGAGCTAGAGTGAGACCCCTACCTTGAAAAACAAACAAACAAAAATAATTTTTAAAAAAGATAAAATGTTGAGCCAGGTGTGGTGCACACCTTTGATCCCAGCACTTGGGAGGCAGAGGTAGGAGGATCATTGTGAGTTTGAGGCCAGCGTGAGACTACACAGTGAATTCTAGGCCAGCCTGGGCCAGAGTGAGACCATACCCTAAAAACAAATGAAATGTCAAGGCTGGAGACATAACTTAGTTTGTAGAGTGCCTGTCTAGCATGCCTAGGCCCTGTGTTTGATCCCTACTGTTGCATAAGCTAGCATGGCTGTAAATCCAGCACTCAGGAATGGAAGCAGGAGGATCAGGACTTGAGGGTCGTCCTTGAGTTGAAGCCAGCTTGGGCTGCATGAGACCTTGGCTCAAAACAGAAAAAAATACAGAGTCAGATTGCAAGACTACTTTCTGTAGCCCCTTGTTTGGTTTTGTTTTTAATGCATCTTTTTTTTTTTTAAAGGTAGGGTCTAACTCTAGTCTCAGGGTGGCCTCGAACTCATGGTGATCCTCTTTCCTCTGCCTCCCGAGTGCTGGGATTAAAGGTGTGTGCCACCACGCCCGGCTTTAATGCATCTTTTTAAAATGCATTTTAAAAATTATTTTTCAGTGTGTGGGTGACTTCAGAGGACAAGATCAGGTGTCGATCCTTGCTTCCACCTGCTCTGCAAGTGTCTCATGATTTGCTGTTGGCTACTATGTTTGCCAGGCCAGCCGGTCCTTGAGCTTGTGGGAAATTCCCGTTTCCACCTCCCCGTCTTGTCAGTGTGCTGGGATTACAGATGTCTGCCATGCTTCTGTCTTTTACATAGGGTCTGAGGTTCTGAACGCAGGTACTCAGACTTTCATGGCAAACACTTGATTCACTGAGCCCTTAGATCTTCTACTGACCTGTCTAAGATTTTTCATTAATCTAGTGTTTAAATGTGACTCTTGGGCCAGGGGTGTAGTTCAGGGATAGAGTACTAGCCTGACCTGTGCATGTAAGGTCCTGGCCTGGTTCATTCTTCAGTACTACAAATATGTAGAGATAATCTCTTTAGGAGTTAATGAAAAACATGTTTGCAATTATCTGATAATTGATATTATGAAGTTGTATTGGCTTTGAGCCAAATGAATAAGTTTTAAAATACATGTGTGTGTATATATATATGTATGTATGTATATATACATATATATATGTATGTATGTGTGTGTATATATATATACATTAGCATATATATATATATATATATATATATATATATATATATATATGTATTAGTTACGTGTACATAGAGTAACAGAATGCTTACTATACTTGTTTAGACCGGAGGATTTCTTAGTGCCAGAACTTCAAGCTACTGAAGAAGAAAAAAGCAAATTAGAATCAGGTTTGACAAATGGAGATGAGCCCATGGATCAGGATTTATCCGATGTTCCTACTAAGTGTATCTCTACAACAGAGTCTATTGAAATCAAGTAAGTTCTTCTGTTGCATTTGGAAATTTGTTTGTAAGATAAAAAATTCCAAGAACTTAAAAAATGAAATTTCTGCATGTCCTTTAGTAAGTTCATGCTTTTAAATTTTCTTTTTCTGTTAAAAGAATTAAGTATAGTGATATTTTCATTAGTGATATTTGAATACCAAAGCAGTTGAGCCAGTGGCAGGATGAGGAGAGAGTTGAACATTAATTTGTGCATTTATATGAAGAGACATTATTTGTTGTCTTTCTAATAAGTCTAGTAGTCGGTGAAAGAGAACAGTGCAAGTCAGAAACTTCATTTTCCTAACTGCTTGTTTCACAAACTGTTCTCCTTAACTTAAACATCTATAATGCCCTAAAATTTAATAGGACTTGATAGTAGTTAGGAAACTTCACACCCCCTTTCTACTTAATATGCTTACTACTACTACTACTACTACTACTTAGAAATGATTGCTTTGGAATATTTTGTTTTTGAGCCATTAGGGGGCAAAGTCGTTGACTTGTTCAGTGACATCTCTTGTATGTGTTCTTGGGTAGCACTAAGATAAAAATGTTGCATATTGATAATATAGCAAATGAATTTCTCAAATCCTCATCATATATGTTGTATGCATTTCTTTCCTGATGGTAAAGCTATTCATTTCTCAGAAAAATAAGCTTGAACAACCATGTCTAATTACAGAGCCAGAGTTACTTACATAGACTATGAGGGACGCTCTGATGGGGATTCTATGAAAAAAATTATCAATCAGATGAAACCACGACAGTTGATCATTGTCCATGGCCCTCCAGAGGCCAGTCAGGATCTGGCGGAATGCTGCCGTGCATTTGGTGGGAAAGATATTAAGGTATACATGCCCAAGCTGCATGAGACAGTTGATGCCACGAGTGAAACGCACATCTACCAGGTAAGATGCTGACAGCCAGGTCGCATGGAGATAAGCCCTCCCTGTTGCAGAGTAAGACAGACACACTAGAGTAGTGGGAGAGAGACAGGCACGGTCCCCCGCACTAGCAGACCCCACTGTTCTGGCCTTGATAGCAGTTCATGTTTCTCTCATGGTTAGTCCTCTTGCCGAGGAAGTGCAGGAAGCCATGAAAGGATAGAGGAGGACTCTAACCCAAGTTTGCAGGTGTAGGTGTTTCCTGGAAGGAAGTGATAACTAAGCTGACTACTACTAATGGATGCTTAGATAGGCTGTCAGGACAGAGTGGGGAAAAGGAATGTTCCAGGCAGAAGGACAGTATTTGCAAAAGTACAGAGGTAGGGGCTGGAGAGATGACTCAGCAGTTAAAGGCACTTGCTTGCAAAAGCTGGGTTCAATTCCCCCAGTACCCACGTAAAGCCCAGATACACAAAGTGGCACATATGTCTGCAGTTTGTTTACAGTAGCAAGAGGCCCTGGCATGAGTATTCCATTTTTTCTCTCTCCCTTTCTCTGCTTGCAAATAAATGAAATATTTATTTTTGTATTTTTGGTTTTTTTCAAGGCAGGGTCTCATTCTAGCCCAGGCTGACCTGGCACTCACTCTGTAGTCGCAGGCTGGTCTCGAACTCACAGTGATCCTGCTACCATGGCCTCCTGAGTGCTGGCATTAAAGGTGTGTACCACCATACCTGGCTAACATAATCATTTTATAATTATATCACACCCTTAATCCCAGCATTTGGGAGGTCGAGGTAGGAGGATTGCTGTGAGTTCGAGGCCACCCTGAAACTACTTAGTGACTTCCAGGTCAACCTGGGCTAGAGTGAGACCCTACCTCAAACCACCCCCCAAAAAATTACTTATTAATTTATTCCTGACAGGGTCTGGGTCTGGCTGTGGAATCCAGGCTGGCCTTGAACTCTGTATCTTATTTCCTGAGCCTCCGTGGGTGCTGGAATTACGGACATGCACCACTACATCCAGCTTCAAAAAAAAATTTTTTTTAAAGCTAACAGATGTCATGTTTTATTTTGGTTTATTCCTCCTAATTGAAATAAATGGAGACAGGTACAGAAACAGGACTAGCTAGAGGAGAGGAACTCTTATGTGGTTGTGGGAGATAGTGACAGTTGAGGTAGGTGTGATGTCTATATCTGGAAGGAGTGAGTTAGAACTTACCAGCCAGAAAAATTATTTTGGGTAAGCAAGAGGAAGCAAGATGAAGGTGTGCGATTGCATGGCATATTCTGGAAAGCACAGCACCTTGGCACCCTGAAGTGTACCAAGTACTAGACTGGTGGGGGGGCAGATATATGGTTCCCAATGGTACTGTGGCTGCTCAGAATCGTCCAGGGCCCTTGTCTTCACCCCCGTAGTGTTACATTAGAATGCTGGAGGTGAGGCCCTGCTGCCTATATTGGGACAGGGTGGGAGTGAGCCCGTGTGAGTCTTCTGTGCAGTCAGAGTGGGAGCTTGTACTTTGGAGAGTAAACACAGACCCTTAAGATCATGAAGATTGATGAGTGAAGGCTTTCACATTTTAATCGCACTACCAGAGTTAGAAAATGACAGTAAGAGGTTAGATTTAATTTGTTAATTTATACTCTGTGGGGTTTCTTCCTTCTTCCCAGGTGAGACTAAAAGACTCACTGGTCAGCTCCCTTCAGTTTTGTAAGGCAAAAGATGCTGAACTAGCATGGATAGATGGTGTCTTGGACATGAGAGTTTCTAAAGTGGACACAGGCGTTATTTTAGAAGAAGGGGAACTCAAGGATGATGGAGAAGATGCAGAAATGCAAGTGGATGCTCCTTCAGATTCCAGTGTAATTGCACAGCAGAAGGCCATGAAAAGTCTGTTTGGAGACGATGAGAAAGAACTGGGTGAAGAAAGTGAGATCATCCCTACTCTGGAGCCCTTGCCTCCTCATGAAGTAAGAAGCCCCTCCCTTCTCATTACTGGGGCTTGACCCTGGGCCCTTGCACATGGTGCTAGACAAGTGCTCTGCTACTGCCCCTTCTAGCAGGTTCCTTAATTTCTTGTCCTGCTGCTTTTCCCTTAGTGCTACTTAAGGTATGCTTCTATGTGTGTCTTCATTCTGTATGCTTAAGGAATAATATCTTAAAGGAAACTTAGAAAATCTTTTTCTTTTTGGTTTTTCAAGGTAGGGTCTCACTCTAGCTCAGGCTGGCCTTGAGCTCATGGCGATCCTCCTCCTACATTTGCCTCCCAAGTGCTGGGATTAAAGGCATGCGCCACCACGCCCGGCTTGAAACTTAGCAAATCTTTTAAGGCATATAATTATTTCATGACTTGTGTTTTCAGTGTGGATTTATTGCTGCTAAAAATATATTTATGTATTAGAGAGGGAGAAAGGATGAGTGTATCAGGGTCTTTGTGCACCAGGGTCTCTTGCTGCTGATGAGCTCCATATGCTTGTGCCACTTGGTGTGTCTGGCTCTTTGTGGGCACTGAGGAATGGAGCCTGGGCTGACAGGCTTCGTCTGCAAGTGCTTTTAGCTGCTAAGCCACCTACTCAGCCCCATTGTGGATTTCTACCCATCACATTTGATTGTGAGGACCACCTAACCTGCTTCCAATGAGGAAATTAAGTTTTCTAAAATCTTTTTATAAAACACTTGTTTATTTATGAGAGAGAGAGAGAGAGAGAGAGAGAATGGGCACACCAGGGTTTCCAGCAGCTGTAAACAAACTTAAGTGTATGTATGCACCACCTTGTGTATCTGGCTTACGTGGGTTCTGAGGAATCAAACTTGGGTCCTTTGGTTTTGCAGGCAAATGTTAACCCCCCCCCTTTTTTTTTTTGAGGTAGGGTCTCACTCTCTAGCCCAGTGCAGACCTGTAACCCTAGGCTAGCCTCAGATTCATAGTGAGCCTCCTATCTCAGTCTGGAATTAAAGGCATGTGCCACCATACCTGCCTTCAATATACAGTTTCCTAAGAATGTCATACTCTTGCAGTCCATTTTTGCATGTTGCAGGTTCCATTCAGATAACTAAAATCACTTGGTTTAGATACAGTTGGAAGTCTTTGAGTACAGCTACAATTCTAGTTTAGCAGTTACATGTTCTTAAACGGGATCGAGTTCATTAGAAACGATTTTAGAGAATGAACTTTAGGGCACTCTTAATGCTGTCAGAGTCCTACATGTTTATGAAGTGAGGTATCTGGTTAGGAATAAAACTGCGACTAGAGAGACAGCCTCGGACTCTGGCATCTCTTCTAGTGCCACTCTCAAAATTGGGGGGAGGAAGAATTTTTTTTCTCACTGTGCTAAAGCTTTCGTGCTCTTCAAAGTTTCAAAGCAGCAAGAGCCTCTTTCCTTGATGATTCTAATGCATAGCACCCACTGCCTTCGCGCTGAGGGAGGAGGTGAGTGGAAGAACCGCTCTCTAAACTGAGCAGGGGCTGGGATGTGGAAAGTGGAGTTTTTGGTTCAGTTCTGCCTCTTGGCACTGTAGTTGACCCTCTCCAGCAAGTGGGTGAGGGAAGAGCTTAAAATTATTAGGAGGTATGACTAATAAAGTTGTGAAGCATCAGAGAATTTGAAGGGCTTTGTAATGTTAAGTAATGAGGTAAAATCCAGAATAACAAACAGAATGTGACTTAGAGCCGTGATATGATCTGTCAGCGGGCTTCAGGGAATAGTAAAAATACCTTAGAGATTACGCAGCGGTCCACTTTATTCAGTAGAACATTGTGTCTGGTGTTTTATTTGAAGCTGTTCTTTCCCTCTTGACCTCATCCAGGTTCCTGGACATCAGTCAGTTTTTATGAATGAGCCAAGACTGTCTGACTTCAAGCAAGTTCTTTTGCGGGAGGGGATTCAAGCTGAATTTGTAGGAGGTGTGCTTGTTTGCAACAATCAAGTAGCAGTCCGTAGAGTAAGTTTGGGTTTTTTTTGTTTTGTTTTGTTTTGTTTTGTTTTGGCTTTTTGAGGTAGGGTTAGTCCAGGCTGACCTGGAACTCACTGTGTAATCTCAGGTGGCCCCCAGCTCACGGTGATCCTCCTACCTCTGCCTCCCGAGTGCTGGGATTAAAGGCATGCACCACCATGCCCGGCTATGTTTGCTTTTAATAAGGGCTGAATTGAAGAGATGCTTCTGGGGTTCTATTATTTTGATTCTGTAATTCTTGATTCGTAATTTCACAAAACTGAAAGTCATTTTTTTGTTTGTTTTTTTGAGGTAGGGTCTCAGTCTAGCCCAGGCTGACCTGGGATTCACTATGGAGTCTCAGGGTGGCCTCTAACTTGCAGTGATCCTCCTTCCTCTGCCTCCCAGTGCTGGGATTAAAAGTGTGCGCTGCCACGCCCAGCCTGAAAGTCATTTTTTATGTGACCTTAAAGGCATGTAAAAGTGACTGTCTCAAAGAAGTAGTATATAATTTTATAGTAAATTTTTTATTATTTAACTCTTTGGACATTTATGTGTCTATGTAAAGTTCATTATGTGCATATTATGTCCATATTCCATGAAATGGGGAAACCCATTTCCTGACCAATCATAAAGTAGTCCTTTAGATATGTCTGCGTGTTAATGAATAGAAAATGTACTAAAAACTTTTTTTTTTAACTTGGCTTCTAGACGGAAACTGGACGCATCGGATTAGAAGGCTGCCTTTGTCAAGACTTTTATAGGATACGAGACCTTTTATATGAACAGTATGCCATCGTGTAAAGGACATGATGTCAATGAGTGTCTGTCTGACCTTTCTGAGAAGGGTTCTTATCTTATACTAAGCTTTTGCTACTTTTTTTTTTTTTTTTTTTTTTTGTAACATACAAGAAGAATCTGCCAGGAAAATAAAACAAAACAGTGAACATGTATTAGATTTTGAAAGCTGTAAATAGAAGGCTGGGGGTATAGCTCAGTAGAGCTATTGCCTAGCATGTGCATGGTCCTGGGTTCGAAGGTTTGATCCCTAGTACCATTTTTTTTTTTTAAGAAAGAAAATGTAAAAAGAATCCATTTTGCTCTAGTGTTCAGTTGAGCAGTATACCTTTGGCTTGCAGTGAGAAAGAGGTCCTAACATGTGAACAGGCTGCAGAAGTCAAGGTGATTGGTTTCCTTCACACAGACCCCCTCACTCTCCAAGGGCTTTTTACTTGAATAAAACAATGCAACTTAGCAAACCAATTCATGGCCTTAGAGAAACAGGTTTGCATATACTCTTGCAAACAGTTTCTTATATTTTTCTTTTTGGTCTGGAAGAAAAGAATTAGGGAATATTGAAAAAAAAAGCCACATAAAAACTGGCGAAAGTTTTTTTGAAGCTTATTTAAAAGCCACAAAAAAGCATATGTGCTATGACTCCTGAATGCTAATATGTAGTTTTCTTCCGGGGACCGGATCTGCTCGTGCCCATGTTGAGCGTGGTTTGCTCTAGTATGAGGGAGTACACAGTTAGTTGAGAAGCAGATTTTCATTTCTCCTATTTATTGTTTATAAGATCTCGTTACTGTTGAGTTTGAATTATAACCTCATTCTTTAAAATATGACACCCAAAGAAAGCCTCAGCTACACAGGCCTTTAATCCCAGTGCTCAGGAGGCTGGAGCAGGAGGATCGTGAGTGCAGGGCCGGTGAGCACATAACCGAGACCCTGTCTCTAGTGACCAGAAAGGGGGAAATTCAGATGTGTTAAAATTTTATTGGTTCTGCATATATTTTATTTAGACACCTTTTAACTATTGGCCAAATTATTTTATTTGAAGCTGTTTAATCTTCTGTTTTTAAGAAAACATGTTGAACCTCACATTTTGTAAGGTAATAGTTAATTTAATTAAAAGGTATAAATGTCTTCTTAGGTTTGTTCTCTAAGTTTGTTTAAGCAGTAGATTTTCTATTCATTACTATAAAAATAGTGCTGATAATTGGGTAATTGCCACCCTGGTACAATTATAAAATGATTATGTTCAAGAGTAAAAACTGAAAATATGCAAGTTAACTTAAAACAGTGAAAGCCCTGCTGTCCTATTTTAATCTGAAGGTGGTTTTTTTAGAAAGTAGCTTAATCCTGGCAGACCTTGGTGCTTACTCTCCTTTAGCCCTCCTGTGCACTTGAAATGCAGAGAAGCATCGGTTGTCTTTAACTTTAGTGGAACCATGTATATTTCAGCCCAGTGATACCAGACTAGAGTTACTGTTTCATTCATTTTCAGATGCTTACAAAGCCTTCCATTGAAGATTGTCGTGTTAATGCAGTTTTCAGTCTTCTGGTACTAAGGCAGATGCAGAGAAGTGTTTCAGAACATAAATATAAAGGGTGTGATTTCTTCTCACTATTTCTCTTGAAATCCTGCTACTGTGTAGAGTTCCTATAGTTCTATGTCTCTGCCAGGGGAAAGGAAGCCTGCAATTGTTATGTTTCAATGCATCTAGCTACACATTTCACTTCATAATATCAATGTTAACACAATTTATTTTTTGCCTAGCCTTTCTATTGTCCTGTGAACAGGAATGAAGCTTGAAAGTACTGCTGGAAGATGGCTGTGCTAAATAATGTTATTGGAAGAGCAATACTTTAGTCTGTCCCTGGTTGACAATATTACTAAAATTCCTCAAATGAAGACTTTTGGTGCAACCTTAGTTATTAAGAAAAGTATGAAAAGTTTAGAAACAGCAGTGCAATACATATGAGCTCAGAGAAACTTTCAGAAGCAAGAATAGACACAGTATGTGAACTCTAAGCTGGTAACTACAAGTAGTTTTGCTAAAAAGAAATTTTTGTTGGGTATAGTGGCACATGTCTATTATCTTAGTACTTGGTTCAAGGTCAGCCTGGGCTATATAATGAGACATTGCCTCATAAAAGGAGATGGGGGCTGGAGATATGGCTTAGTGGTTAAGCGTTTGCCTGTGAAGCCTAATGACCCCAGTTATAGGCTTGATTCCCCAGTACCCCTGTAAGCCAGATACACAAGGAGGCTCATGCATCTGGAGTTTGTTTACCGTGGCTGGAAGCCTTGGTGCACCCATTCTTTTATCTGTCTGCTTCATTCTCTCTGTGTCTGTCGCTCTTCAAATAAATAAATAAAAATAACAAAGTTTAAAAAGAAAAGGAGATGGGAGGGGTTTGGGGGAATATAGCTCAGTGGTAGAGCATGTGTATGTGGCCTGAGTTTGAGTCCAGGAGTTCTTAATTTTTTTTGAGGTACAGTTTACATGCCATAAAATTTTCTTTTGTAGTGTACAGTTTATTAGTTTTGGCATATTCAGCGTTTGCAGCCAGCATTATGTAGTAATAACATTTTCATCATTTCAAAGAGGGGAAAAGCTTCATACCCATATGCACCCCATTTCCTTCCTCCTCATCTATGCCAACCCTTAATCTTTGTGTTCTTTGTGATTGCCTCTTTGGGGCATTTGGTAAACGTCACGCCGTGTCCTCTTTCATCTCCTGTAGCAGTGCTCTCAGGCTCGTCGGCGTAGCAGCATGCGTCAGTGCGTCAGTGCGTCAGTGCCAGTTTTGCTTGTGTTGAGACGTGCTCTCATTCTGTGCAACTCAGACTAGCTTCAGCTTGCAGTCCTGCCTCTGAAGTGCTGGGATTTTTGGTGGACACGGCCATGTCTGCCCACCTTCTGTGTCACTGTTATGGCTAAGTTATATTCCATATCCACTCACCAGTTGATGTTCCCAATTATTTTTGGTTCTTACGAAGAATGCTGCTGTGAACATTTGTGTGTGTGTGTGCGCGCGTGCTAATATTTTTAGCTATTTGTAAGCAGAGAGAGAGGTAGAGAGAAGAGAAACAGACAGAAAATGAGCACTCCAGTGATTGTAAGAAAACTCCAGATGTATGCACTACTTTGTGCATCTGGCTTTACATGGGTATTGGGGAACCAAACCAGGGTCCTTAGGCTTTGTAGGCAAGCACCTTAGCTGCTGAGCCATCTTTCCAACTCTCACGTGTGTTTTTTAAAAACTATGTATATATATACTTTCAGTTTTCTTCTGTATACACCCAGGAATAGGATGACAAGATCATACGGTAAAGGGCTTACTCATTTGAGGAGCTGCCAGACTGTCTTGCAGAGTGGCATACCATTTCTCAGCCCCATCAGCATGTGTGTAAGGCTCCATTTTCCCCATATCTTGGGCAACATTTAAAAATACATATATTCATTTGACAGAGAGGAAGAGGCAGAGAGAGGGAGAGAGAATGGTCATGCCAGGGCCTCTAGCCACTGCAGGTGAGCTCCAGTCACATGTACCACCATGTGCATCTGGCTTACTTGGGTACTCAGGGATTGAACTCTGGTCCTTAGGCTTTGTAGGCAAGTGCCTTAACCACTAAGCCATCTCTCCAGTCCCTGGCAACAACAACAACATCATCATCATCATTATTATTATTATTATTATTATTATTGAGAGAGAGAGAAAGAGCAGAGAGAGAGAGAGAAAATGGGTGCGCCAGGGCCTTTCAGCGGCTATGAATGAACTCCAGATGTGCACTTACCCCCTTTGTGGCACATGTGTGTAATATTATGCACTTGTGTCACTGTGTGTTTGGCTATGTGGGTCCTGGAAAGTTAAACATGCATTCTTAGATTTAGCAGGCAAGCGCCTTAACCGCTAAGCCATTTCTCTAGCTCCTTGGGCAACTTTTTTTTTTTTTTTTACTTCTACCTTTTTATTTTATTTATTTATTTATTTTTTTGTTTTTCGAGGTAGGGTCTCACTCTAGTCTAGACTGACCTGAAATTCACTCTGTATTTTCAGGGTGGCCTTGAACTCAGTGATCCTCCTACCTCTGCCTCCTGAGTGCTGGGGTTAAAGGCGTGTGCCACCACACCTGGCTTTTTATATTTTATTTTTCTCACCACCCCTAGCGTATATGAAGAGGTATCTTATGGGGGTTTTGATTTGCACTTTGCTAATAAATAATGATTGTGAGCACCTCATATGTATTTCATGCTTATTGGCTATTCATATGCCTTCTTTGGTGATCCCTTTGTAAAAGGTTTATCTTGACTGCTGTAAGTTTTTTATTTGCACTGGGTACTAAATCCTACATATGAATTGTTACTGTTTCTGTGGTTTGTCTTTATTTTGTTGGTCATATGCTTTGAAGCACAGAAGTTTGTAACTTTGATGACACAAAGAGGCCTATTTTTCCTTTTAAGTTTGAGAGTTTTAGCTTTTACAGGTAGGTTTTGACCCATTTTGAATTCATTTTTGTTTATGGTATGAGACAGGGATCAAATTTACCTAATTACATATTTATTTATTTATTTCGAGGTAGGGTCTCACTCTAGCCCAGGCTGACCTGGAATTCACTATGTAGTCTCAGGGTGGCCTTGAGCTCATGGCGATCCGACTACCTCTGCCTCCTGATTGCTGGGATTAAAGGCATGTGCCACCATACCCAGCTCAGATTACTTTTTTTCTTCTACAAATTTTTATTAACATCTTCCATGATTATAAAAAATATCCCATGGTAATACCCTCCCTCCCCCCACTTTCCCCTTTGAAATTCCATTCTCCATCATATACCCTCCACATCTCAATCAGTCTCTCTTTTATTTTGATGTCATAATCTTTTCCTCCTCTTATGATGGTCTTGTGTAGGTAGTGTCAGGCACTGTGAGGTCATGGATATCCAGGCCATTTTATGTCTGGAGGGAGCACGTTGTAAGGAGCCCTACCCTTCCTTTGGCTCTTACATTCTTTCTGCCACCTCTTCCACATTAGACCCTGAGCCTTGGAAGGTGTGATAGAGATATTACAGTACTCCGGTCACTTCTTTCCAATACTATGATACCTTCTGAGTCGTCCCAAGGTCATTGCCATCTGAAAAGAGAAGAATTGCTACCAAAAGTGAGGGTAGCATTAATATAAGGGTATGAACATTAAGAGAAGTGTTTACTGGGCAGTTTGATAAGCATGGTATATACATTTAGCCAGACAGCAGCAGACGTTACACCCCTAGTGCTCATGACTATTCCTGTTTTAAGTTTTCAGTATCAGGGATGTATTCCCTCTCATGGAGTGGGCCTCCAATCCAATTGGAGGGCAGTTGGTTTCCACCATGATAGACGTGCCACTATTGTACCCGTTGGCTCATTTTGCCTGGCTGGCCAAATATAAGGCTTGCAGTGTCCACAGATTACATATTTTTTTATTGCATATGATATCCAGTTGTCCCAGCTTCATTTGTTGAAGAGATAACTCCCCCATAAAATTGTTTTTCCACCCTTGTTGAAAGTCAGTTTGTTGAACGTATATGAGTTTGTTTCTGGACTTGAAGTTCGGTTTCATTGATCTTGGTATATTATTTATTTATTTATTTGAGAGGGAAAGAGGGAGAGAGAGTGAGAGAGTGGGTGCGCCTGGGCCTCCAGCCACTGCAAACGAACTCCAGATGCAGGTGCCACCTTGTGCATCTGGCTAATGTGGGTCCTGGGGAATTGAACCTGGGTCCTTTGGCTTTGTGGCAAATGCCTTAACCACTAAGCCATCCCTCCAGCCTGCTCTTGGTATATCTTTATACCAATACTAGACTATTAATTACTTTGTAGTAAGTTTTGAAATCAGAAAGTGTTAATTCTCCAACTTTGTCTTTCAAAATTGTTTCATCTTTGCTGAGTCCCTTGTATTTCCATGTGAATGTCAGAATCAGCTCATCCATTTTTGAGAAACAAAAGCTCACACTTAATAGGAAAAAGTGAAATGGGAATTTATAACTTCAAATCTTAATATGTGATGGCTAAAGGGGACCATGTGGGATTCATCTAGTTTAGTACACTAGTATGGAGCAGCCACAAAGCTGGGTAAAAGCAAAGCTAGAATTGGAACCCAGCTGTAGAGGACCCAGTCCCGGGAGCCAGGCATGGTGGTCCACATTTGGAATCCCAGAACTTGGGAAACTGAGGCCAAGGACCAAGAGTTGGAGGCTAGTCTCTGTTATGTAGCACGGCCCCATCTTAGAATGCAGCCCTTCTGCGCGGGATCTGTGCTGGTTCAGTTCCTTGGTCTCTTCTGCTCACTGTGCTTAGAATTGGTATGCTCAGCTCACGAGAGTAGAAACTGTTAAGATAGTAGCATGCTGAGAAAAAAAAGTCGATTTCCATTCTGTATCAGCCAATAAAGGTAGGACATAGTAAATGTCACTTTCTGTGTTTTATCACAATTGTTCTTGAAAATATTGATGAACTGATTATCCCTTAAGACAAAGGATGTAGGTCTGGGGAGATGCTCTGTCAGTAAAGTGCTGGCCTCAGGCATGAGGATTTGAGTTCCCCCCATTACCTATGGAAAGAGGTCGGGCATGGTGGCATGTGTTGTGATCCCAATGCAAGGGAGGTGGAGTTGGGGGGATTCCTGCAGGCTTGCTACCCACCCAGACTAGCCTAGTTGGCAAATTCTGGGCCAGTGAGAGAAAATAGTGTCTTAAAAAGATGGTGGCCGGGTGTGGTGGCACACGCCTTTTAATCCCAGCCCTCGGGAGACAGAGGTAGGAGAATCACTGTGAGTTCAAGGCCACCCTGAAACTACATAGTGAATTCCAGGTCAGCCTGAGCTAGAGTGAGACCCTACTGTGGAAAAAAAAAAAAAAAAGGTGAAGCCGGGTATGGTAGCACACACCTTTAATCCCAGCACTCAGGATCGCCATGAGTTCAAGGCCACCCTGAGATTACATAGTGAATTCCAGGTCAGCCTGGGTTAAAGTGAAACCCTTTCTTGAAAAACTAAAGAAAAGAGGGGGGGGGGGGGGCGGCTGGAGGGATGGCTTAGCGGTTAAGGCACTTGCCTTCAAAGCCAAAGGATCTAGGTTCAGTTCCCCAGGATCCACAAAAGCCAGATGCACAAGGTGGCACATGCATCTTGAGTTTGTTTGCATTGGCTGGGGCCCCTGGTGCACCCATTCTGTCTATCTGCCTCTCTCTCAAATAAATAAAAAGAAAAAAATAAAACCTTCAAAATAAAAAGGTGAATGGAGCCTGAGGGGAAGACACCCGAGGAAGTCCTTTGTCTTCTACATGCACAAGGATTTGGCAATAGTGTCTCGTTATTCGGTGATTGGGACACTGGTCAGTGGTAGCTGAAGAGGGAGTAAGTGGGGATGAGACAATAAATGGAAAGGGAGACGTCTTTACTTGAGCCATAGCAGTTGTGTTTATGAGAAAGTACCTCCAGCTACCAAAACACACTCTAAGAGCACCGAGGCTGTTTGCTTGTCCCTCTTCCGTTGCTCACGCCCCTCTGCCTGCACACACGGCTCTCTTGCGGGTGCTTTTCGTTCACTACTCAGGCGCTGGAAACCAGCATGTGGTTCTGGAGGGTGTGATGGACATTTGTAGAGTTTAAGATCTCTGTACATTATAGTGGAAGGGAGCCAGAAGTGTCATGTACTTTAGTGTGAAATTGTTAATGGACTCCATGGGCCCTACTCAGACTTTTAGTGCTGAGGGATGAAGCAAAGCCTATGAAAAGGATTCCCAAGGACTTGGGACTTGCTGATGCTGATGCCATTGTTTAATATCCAGTTTGTCCTATGGATTTTCTTTCTGGCTTTGAATATATACTGTGCAAGAGATTACCACTCCCAGCCATTCTTGATTTAAATATTTTTGGAATTGTTTTCAGCTGCATTTCCCAAGGTTATCCTAGCACTGAGGCAGGAAGATCCTAAACTGTATAGTGAGCTTGTACACATCCTGCGCTACTCAGTGAGAGCCTAGCTCAACAAGAGAGGCTTGGAACTCTAGCTCATTTGATCCCCTATGGTGATGTGCACCCGTTATTCTCAGACTTTGGAGGTAGAGGCAGAAGGATCAGGAGTTCAAGGTTATCCTCTACTACATAGTGAGTTCAGGCTAGCCTAGGCTACATGAAATCCTGTCTCAGAAAATCAGTTTATTCTCTCCTCCTTTCCACACTTGTACCACACATTTAAAAACTTGCCTCCCACAGTCCTTACAACTGAGGTTCAAGCCCTTGCACATCACTACTGTAAATGAAGTTCTTCCCCCTTCCCAGCTCCTGACAGTACCTGCCAAATGGGGCTTTTTTTTTTTTTTTTTCTCTTGGTTTTTCTCTTGGTTTTTCGAGGTAAGGTCTCACTCTAGCTCGGGCGGACCTGGAATTCACTATGTAGTCTCAGGGTGGCCTCGAACTCATAGTGATCCTCCTACCTCTGCCTCCCCAGGGCTGGGATTAAAGGCATGTGCCACCACGCCCAGCTCAGTGGGCATCTTTGAACTGGCATTGCCAAAACAAGTTCCAGTTTACATGGTACCGTAGCAGTGGAGAAATCCACACAGGCTCTGAGGGTTTCTATTTTAGGACCGGGTAGTCTTTGGACTTTTGTCTTTGCTGTTTGTTGAAATGTTTTCTACTGTGTCAGCCTTGCATATAATGCTCAAACAAGTGAAGACGAAATACTGATCGTCATGGAGTCGTGAGTGGAGCTGTGTGGTAAAGCGAAGGGGCCGTGATGTTGATCTCAACCCAGCGTGCTCTCGAAGCTGGGGCACGTTAGCAGTTCCAGATCTGAAGGGATGTTAACGTGGTTTTGTAACTGCCCTTGCCAACGAGCCTTGCCTGTCAGCACACTTGCCTCATACACCCCTTAACTCCTGAGTTTTAGGAGTGTCAGGACCCAGTTCACTATGCTGAGTGCTCAGATGTTCTTTTATTAAACAGTCAGTTAATCTTCGGTTTTAACAGTTTGGTGTGGGAGGAATAATATGCCCTGGACAAATGCTTCTTTCTAAGCTCAGGAGGGAGGCCAATTATGTAACGCCTGTGGGCAACCTGTATAGTCATTGTCAGAGCTTATTCCTACCTGTGGAAGTGGATTCTATGACCATAATTATTTCCATCTTAGAGGCTTGGCTCACCTAATGGGAATAATTGCTCCAGTGCCTTTTACTTTAAAAAAAAAAAAAAAAAGGCCCAAGGCCCTGGCCAGTCATTGTTCTACTTGTACCAAATGCGGCACTAAGCACTTTACATGGTTTGTCTTAGATCATCACAGCTCAAGGCAGTATGGTCACTCCATTTCCATATTCAGATGAAGAAATGCAGGGTTAGAGTCTGCCATTGTCTCCCCTCTAGTTCTCATACCTAATGGATGTTACAGTGTGTAATGGTTTTGCTGAAGCACCGGAATTCTTAAGATTTGAGCAAAAGAAACTTTGCCTGGCTACCTTAAGAACAAAATAGTTAGGAGACATTAACTCCAGATGTCTCCTGGGTGCAGGCAGTAGGCTCAACAGTCTTCTAGGGCTTTACTCAAAGAACAAGTCGGGTACAACTTGGTCCTTCCTCCGTATGAAGCTGGGAGGAGGGAAATATGGTATTGGCTTGGCTTTAGTTATCTGCTAACTCATGCTAGTGAGATGGTTTTGTTTTTTTTTTTTTTTTATCAAAATTAGACGTAGACGGGGAGAATTCTCCAAGAGGATATGAGTGGTTGTTACCAAAAGGTAGGAGAATGGATGCAGAGAGGCAAAACTATAGACATAGTGGCTGCGAATCTTGAGGTAAAGGCTTTGTGATGGATTATAGTGATCATCCACTTGATAGGACCTAGAATCACCTGTGAGGGATTAGCTAGTGTAGGCTAGCCACTGGACATGCCTGCGATGATCTTTATTAGATTAATTGAAGTGGGAAGACCCACCTTCACTGTGGGCAACACCATTCCATGGATTGGGGTTCTAGACTGTATAAAGGAGAGAGCTGGCTGGGCGGGGTGGCACACGCCTTTAATCCCAGCACTCGGGATTGCTGTGAGTTCAAGGCCACCCTGAGACTCCATAGTGAATTCCAGGTCAGCCTGGGCTATAGTGAGACCCTACCTCAAAAAATCAAAAAGGAGAGAGCTGGCTGAGCAGCCACTGCTGTCTGCTTCCTCACAGTGCTGAACGTCACCAGTTCATGCCTTGCCCACCATGACGGACTGCTAGCTGGACCTGTAAGCTGAAATAAACCCTTCCTCCCTTAAGCCTGGTTTTTGTCGGGTATTTTATCTCAGCGATGAGAAGGAGGCACGGCCTTCAAGCGCCAAGGCCATCACTGGGTTGGGTCGGTGGCTTTGTGTTAACAGATGCCCCATTCCCACTCTGGTGCGAACCGCCCGGAGCACTCAGAGCGAGCAGTGCACGGAGGCGCTTCGGTGTGGGTCTGGCGAATGCCGCGCTCACGGGCTTGCACCTGATTTACGTGATGACTACAAGCCTGCGCATCACCTCCATTTTCACATGTAAACGGTACCTGTTCCGGAGGCACCTAAGTGGCGTTTCAGAATTAGATTTGGTGTTTTTATCATGCCACCTCATCTAATATTTATCATTTTAGTTTCTAGGTGAGACTCCTTTAAAATAATTTCTAATGTATTACACACCTTTAAACAGTGGGGTTTCTACCATGTGGCCTAATGTAGGTCTAAGAAGAGTTAAATGCAACAAGTTTTCTAGTTTGGATCAATGTGATAATGCAACAACTTTAAAGATACTGAATCTCGGGCTGGAGAGATGGCTTAGTTAAAGCGCTTGCCTGCAAAGCTTAAGGAGCCAGGTTCAATTCCCCAGTCCCATGTAAGCCAGATGCACAAGGGGTCGCATGCATCTGGAGTTCCTCTGCAGTGGCTAGAGGCCCTGGTGCACCCATTCTTTCTCTATCTGCCTCATTCTGTCTCTTAAATAAATAAATAAATAAAATATTTTTTAAAAAAAGATATTGAATCTGTTCTCATCTTTACTGAAGACTTCCACAGGTCAAAAATAAACAATTCCATGGGTTTCTGAAAATCTTAGACCATACTTATTGGGGAAATTAATATGGGGGTTTCTAATCCTTCCAAAGCTACGTTCTAAGACTGCTCATTGGTGGAGCTGAATAAGTATGTTCTATCTTCATTCGACATTTTTGTAAATCCTGATTGAGATTGGTGGCAGGTTAGGAAACCTTGCAAATGACTTGCCACTCTCATGAGAAGACAGGACTGCTAACTAACAGAATTCTGACTAGTGTGAACAATCGGCTAATCTAAGAAAGTGAAACGAGACCTGTTTTTCTAATTTATTTAGTGAGAGAGGGAATAGGCATTCCAGGGCCTCTAGCCACTGCAAATGAACTCCAGGCACATGTACCACCATATGCATCTGGCATACACGGGTACTGGGGAATTGAACCTGCATCCTTAGGCTTTGCAGGCAAGAGCCTTAACTGCTAAGCTATCTCTCCAGCCCTGTCTTTGTAATTCAATGACACAAATATATAACAGAGGTTAGGATCTAGATTTTAAAAAGAAACATTTCAGCCAGGTGTGGTGCATGCCTTAAATCCCAGCACTTGGGAGGCAGAGGTAGGAGGATCAAGTTCAAGGCCAGCCTGAGACTACGTATTGATTTCCGGTCAGCCTGGGCTAGAATGAGACCCTACCTCAGAAAACAAAAACAAAAAACAACGGAAAAAAGGCATTTCAATGAACTAAAAGATGGCTGCCAAAGAGAAATAAGACCACCTTATTCCACCTTATTACTAATAAACTTTACAATAAAGGTGGTGATGGTGGTCCTGCTTCATTTAACTGGTATGACTCCACTTAGTCGTACCAATAAGCATTACCCCTTTTTACTGTTACCTTAAGTAAGTAGTAAATGCACATTACAGTAAAATTTAGGTATAGGAAAAACAAAAGCCCCATGTTAAATGTATTTTTATCATTTTGGCCATGTGTATGTATGTGTGTGTGTGTGTGTGTGTGTGTGTATATATATATATATATATATATATATATATATATATATATATATATTCCTTTTTTTTTATTTGCAAGCAGAGAGCATAAGTACACCAGGGCCTCCCAGCCGCTGCAAATCAACTCCAGATGCACGCGCAACACCTTGTGCGTCTGGCTTTACATAGGTATTGGGGATCAAACTGGGTCGTTAGGCTTTTGCAGGCAAGCGCCTTAACTGATGAGCCATCTCTCCAGACTATCTATCTATCTATCTATCTATCTATATATAGTTTTCAAAAAATGAAATGCAGGACTGGAGAGATGGCTTAGTGGTTAAGGCACTTGCCTGCAAAACCGAAGGACCTAGGTTCCACTCCCCAGGGCCCACATGTTGCAGTCAGGTTCACATTGCTGGTAGAAATCACCCGACCAAGAGCAACTTGTGGGAAAAAGATTTATTTTGGCTTATAGGCTCGAGGGGAAGCTCCACAATGCCAGGGGAAAACGATGGCATGAGCAGAGGGTGGACATCACCCCTTGGCCAACATCAGGTGGACAGCAGGAACAGGAGAGTGTGCCAAACACTGGTATGGGGAAACTGGCTATAATACCCATAAGCCCACCCCCAACAATGTACCACCTCCAGCAGGTGGCGTCAATTCCCAAATCTCCACCAGCTGGGAACCTAGCATTCAGAACGCCTAAGTTTATGGGGGACACTGAATCAAACCACCACATTCTGCCCCTGGCCCCCATAAGCTCATATTCATACATGATATAAAATACAATGCATTCAGTCCAACTTTAAAAGTCCCCATAGTTTTTATCAATTCCAATGATGTTCATACATCCCCATAGTCCAAAATCTTTTAACTGAGCCATAATATCCAAAAATAACCTTAAAAACCCCATAATGGTACAGAATACATACTCACACTGCAAAAGATGGCATTGGGCATAGTAAAGAAATACTCAGCCAATACAAGATTTGAAACAATCAGGACAAACATCAAACTTTATAGCTCCAAGTCCAACAACTCTAGCCAGTGACAAATCTCCAAGTCTGATAATTCTAAAAAGCAACAAGTCTCTGGAGTTCCAATTCTGCCCCTCCAGCTACGCTACTCACAGTCCTGGAAAACTTCATTGGGGCCATTAGCTTTCCTTAGCAGCCATCTCGTGGTCCTGGCATCTCCACTGCGTCTCCACTGCAATCCACAGTTCATCCTCATGGCTCCATGGGGTCTCCATGCAGGCAACCAGCAAACGTGCCTCACAATGCCCATGGCCATTTCCAAAACACAAGACCGTGTTACAAACTCAATGACCTTCTCTTTCCTGCATTTCTTATACTCCACAATACCAGGTAGGGTGCCAATTTGTTAATCCAGGGGAGAATAAAGCAGACTTTGCAGAACAGGACACTCCTCGAGCACTCAGTCTCCTCCAAAAGAGTCTACATTCTTCCTGTTGCCCCTGTGCAGTTCAGCTGGCCCAATCTCAAAGGTTGTAATCTCTCAATTGCAGCTGAATGGGCAGCAGTTCACCCAAAGGTTTTTTTTTCTGTGCCATATCTCTCTGCTCACACAAGTTCATTTCTACGCAAAGCAACCCTGTACAACTTCTCAGGACACGGGTATAACTGCAAGATTTTCACACAAACTGCTTCTAGCCCAGTCCAAGCAAAGCTCTTTCTCACCCTCATAAGCCAAACCTCAGAGTCCATAGTTCTTACTGTATTCAGGTCTTGCAGCTCTGACCAGAATAGTCAATCAAGCTGTACTTATAGTACTGCAAGGCATCTCTTAGGCCAAGGTTTCAAATCCTTCCCCATTCCTCTTGAAAATCAGCTCCAAAAGGCCAAAGCCACACAGTCAGGTGTCTAGCAGCAATCTCACTCCTCGGTACCACTTTACTGTTGCAGTCCGGTTCACATTGCTGGTAGAAATCACCTGACCAAGAGCAGCTTGAGAAAAAGAGGTTTATTTTGGCTTACAGGCTCAAGGGGAAGCTCCACGATGTCAGGGGAAAGCGATGGCATGAGCAGAGGGTGGACATCACCCCCTGGCCAACATAAGGTGGACAATAGCAATAGGGGAATGTGCCAAACATTGGCTTGGGGAAACTGGCTATAACACCCATAAGCCCGCCCCCAACAATACACTCCCTCCAGGAGGCGTTAATTTCCAAATCTCTATCAGCTGGGAATTTAGCATTCAGAACAACTAAGTTGATGGGGGACACCTGAATCAAACCACACCACGTAAGCCAGATGCACAAGGGGGCGCACGCATCTGGAGTTTGTTTGCAGTGGCTGGAGGCCCTGGCATGCCCATTCTCTCTCTCTCTCTCTCTCATTCTCTCTCTCTCTCTCTCTCTCTCTCTCCCTGCCTATTTCTGTATCTCTTTCTCTCTCAAATAAATAAATAAAAATAAAATATTTGGGGCTGGAGAGATGGCTTAGAGGTTAAGTGCTTGCCTGTGAAGCCTAAGGACTCTGGTTCGAGGCTCAATTCCCCAGGACCCACGTTAGCCAGATGCACAAGGGGGCGCATGCATCTGGAGTTCGTTTACAGAGGCTGGAAGCTCTGGCGCGCCCATTCTCTCTGTCTCTCTCTCCCTTTCTCTCTCTCCCTCTCTCTCCCTCTGCCTCCTTCTCTCTCGCTGTCAAATAAATAAATAAACAAACAAAAAAATTTAAAAAAAATAAATAAAATATTTAAAAAAGTGAAATGCAGCTGGGCAGGGTGGTGAACACCTTTAATCCTAGCACTTGGGAGGCTGAAGTAGGAGGATTGCTGAGATTGAGGCTAACCTGGGCTACAGAGAGAGTTCCATGTCAGCCTGTGCTAGAATGAGACCCTGTTTCCAAAAAAATGTTATTGGTATATGTAATTTATATCTTGCTATTGGAAAAAATGTTCCCATATTTATAAGCAAATATCTATCATGTTTATATCATTTATTCATCTCTTCCCAATTGTTGGACAGTTGCATTGTTTTGCTCTGCAATTGAAAATTCAGACATACAGCTGTGTAATATGGCAAGATTAATGCTAGCAAATAATTATAAATAGTCCAAGTACCACTTTTAAAAATTATTAAATTACTATATTTATTGAGGGAAGTACAGAGCCCAGGAAAGGCACCCACATGGGTAGGGATGCCATGTGGAGGGCATGAGAAAAAAAACATGGAAAGAAAGGAGAGTCCAAGAAGCTCCTGCCATGTGGGGAGCTGGAGGGGGTAGAGAATGCATATGGATGCTTGGGCTACAAAGTCACTGAGAAATCTTGCTGGAGCTGAGCTGAAAACCTCCTCCATGTAGACCAGCTGACAGAAAGCTGATAAAAGCTATGCTGCATGCAGCTCCATGGGAGACAGAGAGAAGTCATCAGTGGAGATAAATAACAATGGACACTGCAAGTCTTAAGTTTGGCCAGCCAGGTCAAATGAGCCAACGGGTGCAATAGTGGCACATCTGTTATGGGGGAAACCAACTGCTCTCTAACTGGAGGCCTGCTCCAAGGGAGGGAATACATGCCTGATACTGGGGATGTCCTGAGCCCTGGGGGTATAATGCCTGCTAGTGTCTGGCTAAATGCATATAGTATGCTCACCAAACTGCCCGGTAAGCACTTCTCAATGTTCATACCCATATATTAATGCTACTCTCACTTTTGGTTAGAGAAGCTTTTCAGATGGCTGTGACCTCTGGGATGAATCAAAAAGTACCATAGTGCTGAGAAGAAGTGACAGAGGAGTGCTCAGCACTGAAACATCTGTAACACACCTTCCAAGGCTCAGGCAGAAGAGGTGGCAGAATGAATGTAACAGCCAAAGGAAGGATAGAATGCCTTACAATGCACTCTTCCAGACACGAAATGGCCTGGCTATCCATGACCTCACAGTGCCTGGCACTACCTACACAAGACCATCATAATAGAAGGAAAAGATGATGACATTGAAATAAAAGACTGATTGAGAGGGGGAGGGGATCTGATGAGGAGCGGTGTTGCCAAGTGGGAAGAGGGGGTGAAGAATTATGGTTTGGTGTCTATAATTATGGAAGCTGTCAATAATAAAAAAATAAAAATAGAAAACAAAGAGCCCATGTGGACAGTAAGGGCTAGGGGGCCTTTTTAGCTGGGCCTGGATGGGGCCAGGCCAGGCCCAGCCGAGGGAAAAACTCACCCACAGCTGGAAGCTTCCAAGTGGTCAGAGCCCAAGTCCCACTTTTTATGAACACTAATCACAGACTTAGGTTCAGAGGCAAGTAGCCAGCCTGTTGAAAGGCCTGGAGGTCACAGCAAATCGGACCTGAGGATAGTTAGAGTGTGTAGTGGAACTCATTTGGGGAAGACACTGCTTTCCAAATAAATGAGTGGAGAATCACTAAGCCCTCAAGAAGCTGATCAGGTAAGCAACAGAGCCCCTTCACCCCCACTTGTGACCTGGTTTCCTGTGCTCCTTGTATAGTAGGCTCTTTTTTAATTTCTAAAAAATATTTATTCGAGAGAGAGAGAAAGGGATGTAGATGGTAGAAGGTTAAGGCACAGGAGCTCCGTGTATGCAGCTAAGAAGTGGTTGTCCGTGCTGGGGTGAGACTTTTAGATGTTACAGCTGCTTTGCAGTCACTAGTGTTCCTGCAATAACCCCTTGCCAGAGCTATAAGGAAGTCCAGTCAACTCATTGTTTCATCACGTTGAATTTTGGTAGATTTGTGCTTTAGTCTACCTGGGGCAGCAAGTACTCATTGGAGTCTTCCCAGATGTAGTTTCTACAATAGAGGTCTTGCCCATAGGTTGCAAAGCTAAGTATGGCCAGTAGAGGGCGCAGGTACACAAGAAGGAAAGCTACCAAGGTGACAGCTCTGGCAGACATCAGACACTTGCCTAATATAGTCAGCAACAGCTTAGAAATGACAAGAGCTCATAAAGTTCAACTGACCCCTCCAAATATATAACTGGAAAGCTCTATTTGAGGACTCATCTGCTCCAATAACTCATCCAATAACTTTGTAACTTCCTTGTTTTTATTTTTTTTCTGTTGTAACTATTTTATTTATTTATTGTTTTTCTTTTTTTACTACTTTTACTTTTAGCAGGATTTTTATATTATTGCATTTAAAGTTTTTATTATTCATTTTTATATATTCATATAATGTTGTTTATACAATTATGTATATGAATTATAGATAGAAGATATGAATTATATATTCATATAATGTTGTTTATGTTTTTCATTATTTTCATTATTTACTTTTTCATACTTTTTCCTGCTCACTTCTTTTCTCTCTCTCTCTCTCTCTCTCTCTCTTTTTTTTTTTTTTTTGGTTTTTTGAGGTCTCATTCTAGCCCATGCTGACCTGAAATTCACTATGTAGTCTCAGTGGCCTTGAACTCACAGCAATCCTCCTACCTCTGCCTCCCAAATGCCGGGATTAAAGGCATGCATCACCCTGCCTGGCTTTTCTCCCTCTCTCTCTCTCTCTTTTTTTCAAGATAGGGTCTCATTCTGGCCCAGGCTGACCTGGAATTCACTATGGAGTCTCAGGGTGGCCTCAAAATCACAGCGATCCTCCTACCTCTGCCTCCCGAGTGCTGGGATTAAAGGCATGTGCCACCATACCTGTCCTCTCTTTTCTTTTTAAAAAATTAAAAATGTGAAGTCATGGATATCCAGGCCATTTTGTGTCTGGAAGACTGCATTGTAAGCAGTCCTAACTAACCTTCCTTTGGCTCCTATGTTCTTGGATTTCTCCTTTTTATATTCTAGGGTGCCCAGCCCATGGTTGGTATTCCCACCTCAATTAATCTAATCTAGAAACTCTCTCACAGATAAACCCAGAAGTTTATTTCCATTGTGATTCTAATTCTAATCAAGCTGACAAGATTAATCATTACAGAGGGAGAAAGACCCCTACAGTGAAAACTTTAAAACATTGAAGAAGACAGCAGAAGATGATAGAGGTCCCCTGCTCAACTGGCATAATTGCTTTTTGTGAAAGTGGTTATATTACAAAAGACAATGTATGGATTCAGTGTAATCTCCATCAGAATCACAAAACAAACAAAAATCAATCCTAAAAGTCAAAGGAAAGCACAACAGTCCTTGAATAGTGAAGACAGTCCTTAGCAGAAAGAGTAATGCTAAAGGTATCACAGTACTTGATCTCAAGTTGTATTACAGAACCATAGTGACAAAACAGACATGTAGACGAGAGCAATAAAATAGAGAATGGAGCCTAGAAAGATGGTTTAGTGGTTAAACGTGCTTGCATGCAAAGCCTGCCAGCTCTGGTTCAATTCCCCAGTACCCATGTAAAGCCAGATGCACAAAGTCATGCATGCATCTGGAGCTTGTTTGCAGTGCCAAGGGGCCCTGGTGCACTCATTCTCCTCTCCTCTCCTCTCCTTTCTTCTTCCTTCCCCTTTCCCTCCTCTCCCCTCCCCTCTTTTCCCCTCTGTCTTCTTTTCCCACCCTTTCTCCCTGCCCCCTCTCTTCACAAGTAAATAAATAAAAATAATTTAAAAAATTAGACGATGCAGAAATAAACCCATACAGATATAGCCAGCTAATTTTTGACAAAGATTCAAGAACCTACATTGGAGAAAAGATTGCTGCTTTAACAAATGATGATGGGAAAACTGAAATTCTACATGTAGAAGAATCAAATTAGATCCATATCTCCCACCCTGCCCCCCCCCCAAAAAAAAATCAACTCAAAATGAATCAAAGACTTTAAGAATTGAAACTTTTAGAGGAAAACAGGGAGGCAAGATATAAGACTAAGCAAAGATTCTCTGAAAGGGAAATAATCACAAGAATTAACAAATAGGATTGGCATGAAGTTAAGAAGCTTCCACATAGCAAAGAAAATCATCACCTGAAAGAAGAGAGAGCCTATAGAATAGGAAAAAAAAATTGTCAAGTGCACCTTAGACAGGAGATAGATTCTAGGATTATAAAGAACTGCAAAAATTAAACACCAAAGGAACAAATCAGCCAATCAATAAATGGGCTAATGAGCTAAACAGACAGTTCTCAAACATGACCAACAAATACTTGAAAAAGTATTCGACACCCTTAACCGTTAGGGAAATGCAAATTAAAAGTGCTTTGAGATCCCATCTCACCCCAGTCAGAAAGGCAACAAACAGCAAATGCTAATGAGGATGTGGGAAACGGGGAAGCTTAATTCACTCTTGATGGGAATGTAAACCACTACAGCTACTACCGAAGTGGGTATGGAATTCCCTTCCAGAATTGAGATTAGAACTACCTTATGATCCAGGTATGACACTGCTGGATATTTACCTAAGGACTAAGTCAACATGTCACGGAAATACTTGCACATCCGTGTTTCTAGTTGCACTATTCACAACAGCCCGCCTAGGTGCCCGTCGGCAGATGGATGAAGAAAATGTGGTGCACGTAGACGAGGGACCTTCCTGCGACTGCAAAGAGGAATGAAGTCATGACACTTGCAGGAAGATGGACGAAACTAGAGGACATGTTACACAAAACGAGCCAGATTCAGAAAGACAAATCATCACATTTTCCCTTCTACGTGGAAACTAGATTTAGAATTATATAAGTATATCTATGCGTGCATATTTATATATGCGTCTGTGTGCGGGTCATGGAGCAAGAAGAAGGGGTTGTGAGAGTAGAGGAAGAGATTATAAAGAAGTGGAGAAGATAGAGGGTAATGGAATACATGCACATATTCCAAGAAGCCCCACGGTTTAGCTTTGGCAGGTCTCCTCCTGTGACTTTGGTTTCCTGCGACACGAGAGCAATCAGTGTTAACCAGTGCTCTGAAAGGCTTATGAAAATCAATGAAGAACACCAAACACATTGCAAGCCGTGAATATCCATAGAACACATCACACACAATTTCATACACCAGACCCTGTGTTTTTCTTTAGTTGCTGGTCTGGAATGATGAGGGTTATTATTTTTAAAATATTTTATTTTTATTTATTTGACAGAAAAAGAGGGAGGGAGGAAGGGAGGGAGAGAGAGAGGGAGAGAATGGGTGCACCAGGGCCTCCAGCCACTGCAAACAAACTCCAGATGCATGCGCCCCCTTCATTTGGCTAACATGGGTCCTGGGGAATTGAACTTGGGTCCTTGGCTTTGCAGGCAAATGCCTTAACTGCTAAGCCATCCCTCCAGCCCAATGATGAGGGCTATTATTGAACGTTTACTGAGTGTGGTAACTTGCTATACATTACTTTGATTTAATCCTCTTAGCATCCCATGCTTGATCTAATGGGTTATCCCACCTTATAGACAAGGAAGTGAAGAGTCAGGCTCAGAATTTTCACAAGTATTAATCAGCAGGAAATAAGAATCATTGGATACAACTCCAGATTTCTGATTACCCACAAGTGTGCACTTGCACCAGATAGATTAAAGACCTCGAAGGAATGGCTAGGACTGTAGACCTATTCTAAAGTAGCAGCAAGAGCCAGGCATGATGGCACATACTGTAATCTCAGCAACGGGGAGGCTGAGGAAGGAAGATTGAGACGAAGCCAGTCTGGGCTGCATGGTAAAGACCTTGTCTCATCAACAACAATAAAAGAGGGGTTGGGGCTGGAAAGATGGTTTAGTGGTTAAGGCACTTGCTTGTGAAGCCTAAGAACCCAGGTTTGATTGCCCCGTACCCACATAAGCCAGATGCACAAGGCGGCACATGAGTCTGGAGTTCCTTTGCAGTGGCTAGAGGCCCTGCCATGCCCATTCTCTCTATCTACCTCTTTTTTCTCTCAAAATAAACAAAGAAAATATTTTAAAAATTAGAAAATAAAAAAGAGGAGGACTGGAGGTGTAGCTTAGTGGTTGAGTTTCTGTATATCATGTGTAAGACCAGTGAATTTGATTTCCAGCATACGTGAGTGTGTGCACATGCACACATGCATGCACACACGTGCACAAGTAGATGCTGGAGAGATGGCTCAGCAGTCAAAGGCACTTACTTGCAAAGCCTGCCAGCCCTGGTTCAATTTCCCAGTACCCATGTAAAGCCAGATGCACAAAGTGGTACCTGCATCTGGAGTTTGTTTGCACTGGGCAAGAATCCATGAAACACCGTATTCATTCTCTCTCTCTCCATTTCTCTCCCTGTCAAATAAATAAATAAATGAAATTTAAAATATAGAAAAGAGCTGGGCTTGGTGGCGCACACCTTTAATCCCAGCACTCGGGAGGCAGAGGTAGGAGGATTGCTGTGAGTTTGAGGCCAGCCTGAGACTACAGAGTGAATTCCAGGTCAGCCTGGGCCAGAGTGAGACCCTACTTCGAAAAACCAAAAAACAAACAAATAAATAAACAACAACAACAACAAAAAACAAAATAAAAAAGAGAGAAGTTTAAAATGAAAGCAGGAAACAGGAGACAAGGCGGGTTGTACAGTGAAACAGGTAGGGCGTGAAGACATTTATCAAAGCATGTTTTTAGTCTTTCAGAAAAGGCAAAGTCCATGTCGCTGTCAGTTGGATTGAAACCCTAGGATCTGTTCGTTTCTGGGGCTTTACTTACTTGCACTCACAGCCCCATGCTGCTCAGCTGCTGTACTTCAGGGCCGTTTCCCTGCCCTTGGCAGAGCTACTCTAGACGGATTTAACATTTTGAGACTTTCGCCTTTGAACTATAGTAGGGAAAAGTCTAATGTCAAATGCAAAAATCAGAATTTGAGTGGGAACCTGATGAACTCAGCAAGGAGAGATGTACACCTTGATGAGTAGCGGGTCTTTGGGGCGGCTCACCCCGACTTCTCTCTAGCTCCCTGTCTGGCTAGAGGCAGGGACGGGCAGAGCAGAGGAAGAGGAAAGTGCTCGCTGGCTGGCAGACGCTGGGCTAGGCCCTTCATCCCTGCCCACTGCCAGGCACCGGCGCGTGTGTAGAACTGTTCACTGGAGAATGACTGAGGCTCACAGGTCATCTGGTCTCCCTGAGAAAATAAAAACAACTGCGGCTCCAGGTACAGTGAGAGACTCTGCCTCCCGGAAACCATGCAGAAGAGAGGTAGAGGACACATGTGCACACACCACACGTGCACACATCACCACACATACTACACACACGCCAATATTTTTTCAAAAGCCAGACACATTTGCACGTGTATGTAAGCCAAGGGCTGAGGGCGGTGGAGACTGGAGGATCACTGGGGCTTGCTAGTCAGCCGGTCTAATCAAAAAATGGTAAGAGGGGCCGAGGAGATGGCTTAGCGGTTAAGGTGCTTGCCTGCAAAGCCAAAGGACCTAGGTTTGATTCCTCAGGACCCACGTAGGCCAGATGCACAAGGTGGCGCATGTGTCTGGAGTTCATTTGCAGCAGCTGGAGGCCCTGGTGGGCCTATTCTCTCTCTGTCTCTCTCTATCTCTGCTTCTCTCTCCCTCAAATAAATAAATAAAAATAAAAATAAAAATATAAAAGAAACGTAAGATCACTGAGAGACTCTTTCTCAGGGAGAAAGATGGAAGAGTGACAGAGGAGGACACTCGGCGTCTCCTGGCTTCCACATGCACGTGCATGGGGCGCATGCACCTGTAAACGTGCACACGCCAGTGCAAGCACGCACACAGACAAATAAAAGTAAACAAATAAAAGAAACTTGGGGTGGTGCTTTGAAATGTAAAATGTCCCCCATAGCCTCAGGTGTTTGTGATTAAGTGTCCTGCTTGGTTCCCGGCTGGTGGAGCCTTTGGGAGGTGGAGCCTTGCTGGAGGAGGTGTGTTGCTGAGGTTGCCTAGTCCAGCCTGCTGTGTGTTCAGAACTAGCTCATGCTTGCCTCCCCCACCCTCACTCTCTCACGTATGAAGATGTGAGCCTATTACTGTGCTTGGTGAAACTTCACCAGGATAAAACTTCCCCTCAAAACTATAAGTCTGAAATAAACCCTTTCCTCCTATAAGCTGCTTCTGCTCAGGGGTTTTACTCCACCAACTGGAAGGTAGCTGCTACATTTGCTTTCAGAAAAGATGTTTTTTAAATTTATTTTTATTTATTTGACAGAGAAAGAGAGAGAGAGAGTGAGAGAATGGGCACGCCAGGGCCTCCAGCCACTGCAAATAAACTCTAGACACATGCGCCTCCTTGTGCATCTGGCTTATGTGGGTCCTGGGGAATTGAACCTGGGTCCTTCGGCTTTGCAGGCAAATGCCTTAACCACTAAGCCATCCCTCCAGCCCCAGAAAAGACGTTTTAAGAGCACACACTTGGGTTGGCAGCAGTATGTGGGGTCCGGTCATGACAAATGTGTGTCGAAGCAACCATGACCAGACTTGGAAGGTCCGCGAGTCTCTGGTCCTCTCTGACTGGTGGTTGAGTTCTCTGGTAAGTGGACTTGGAGCTGGGTTGGATGATCCCAGCCAGGATCATTCACAAGATCCTCATCTACATGATGATTCCATCTTCCAAGTCACACTTCCCGTGCTGTCGTGGGCTGCCACCGTATTGTTCAGACCACACATACTGTGGGGAGTTGGTAATAAATGGAAGACCTGGAAAATGGATGCCTCCACGGGTCCCCAGGGCTGTCATCCTCCACTCAGCCCTCCTCTTCCTCATTGCTACGAACACCTGCTGGATACAAAACAAATGCTACGTTAATTTAGCCTGCTGTCTGAGCAAAGAGGGAAAACTGCATGGAGCTATAGCACTTGCAACCTTTGTTGGAGAGATTGACTACAGAGTCCCGCAGACCTAAACTGAGACCATCTTTGTTGCCCAAATGGCCATTTCCCGGAGGTGTTTTCATATTGAAACCACATTTTGTTGATAATAAATTGGTTTTATTAGTAGTTTTCAATAGTTGAAAATCCTAGACTTCAACCTAACATCTAATCATTAAGAAGGAAATTAGTTGGAGTTATTAAAAACTCACCATCATACAGATTTTCAAAACTCATGCAGGGCTTCAGAAAATATTAATTTCCCTTTAAACTCTTTCTTCTGCAAAATAACCTAAGCTAATGAGAAATTCCTTAGGAATAAGGGAAGCTCTCTAAAGACTGGCAGCGGTGATATGAGTCTTAAATGCCCTGGATAATCTAACTGCCTGTTCCCAGCCTGAACTTGGGGCTAGAATCCAAAGATGTCACATTAGAAAAAATTGAGGACCATGAAATACATTAATTTATCTATAGTTATCTATCTCCAGAAAGAATGTAGAAATGCAAAAGAGGAAGGCTTTTAAAAAAAAATAGTGAGGAGCTAAGGCTAGCAAAAGAAACCATCTGAAGAAATTATTTTTAAAAGTATATTTTATAGAGCAACCAAATAATGCATTGATTATCAAAATAACTCCGAGCCAGATGCATGTTCTATGTAATGCTTATGGAGTTGCACCCATCTACTCCTAATAACACCTGACTTCTGGAACAGTCTATGATCAGAAATTACAGAAAGGAGCAGTACCATTATCCATTGTGCCTTTCCCTAGCGTACGGAATGTTAACCCTCAGATAACCCCCAAAGCGGGACTGGTGCCAGCAGTCAGAAGCAGTTACTTAAAACTGACTCTATGGGCTGGAGTGATGGCTTAGCGGTTAAGCGCTTGCCTGTGAAGCCTAAGGACCCAGGTTCGAGGCTCGATTCCCTAGGACCCACGTTAGCCAGATGCACAATGGGGTGCACGCGTCTGGAGTTTGTTTGCAGTGGCTGGAAGCCCTGGCGCGCCCATTCTCCCTCTCTCTGTCTCTGCCTCTTTCTCTCTCTCTGTCACTTTCAAATAATAATAATTAAAAAAACCCAAAAAACTGACTCCATGTGGCATGCTGGGCTCTGGCTTTGGGTAGTTATACGCTTAAGAACAGAGACACAGACGTGGGGTTGCAGCACACTGGTGGGGTACTTGTCTGGTGTGGGTATGGGTAAAGCCCTGGGTTCAGTCCTCTGCACTAGAGAAAAAATGAGAGAGAGAGAGAGAGAGAGAGAGAGCGAGCAAGAGCGCAAAAGTATGAGGCAATGGACGGAGAAATCTGTTCACTACAGCAGAACAAAACCAGTCTGATGGCTGCCCAAGAGCAAGTGATGGAGAAAAAGAGGGGCGAGGGGTGTGGGGAGAACTAGGAAGCACCTCCTGCTGGTCTTGGCAGCCAGGGCAGAGCAGGACCAACCTGGGAGGAAGAAACAGAGGTTGGGCCCTAGGCTTTCCCTTTGCCTCCTTGGAATTCAAAGGAAGAACAGGAGGAGGCGGCTCGGGCATTGGCTTGCCTGTCTATACCTGAGGATCTGCTCTTTCTAAATGAAGGCTGGTGGGAGGTTGGCGAGGGATGGAGGTGGGGTAGGATGGGGGCAGCAAGCAGGAGAGCAGATGCAGGTGCACTAAGTTAAGGCACGTCACTGGGTTTTTCTTGACGAATGTCGAAGTGAGCCAAGAGATCTAGAGTCGCATCTGGCTGTGGGCCTCAGGACATCACCTCTGCTTCACCAGCCTCATGAGAATAAGAATGCAGTGGATTTCCACAGCTCTGCCCTACCCAACACTCACTTTCCCTTCGCTGGTAACAGTACCTGGTTTTCCTCTAAGAACTCCATCCCCGTCCTGCTCTGAAGGGATAGGACCATAACCTCTGCTCCTGGGCCAGGTATGTGACACAATGGAGAGCCACAGTGATTGGTTCAACTTGCCACAGATCCCAGCCCCAGACCAGACTTATTTTTATTTATTTATTTGTACATATGAGTTGAGCACTCTACCACTGAGTTACATCCTCAGACCCAGGCCAGGATTTAAAAAAAAAAAAAAAAAATCCCATGGTGGAGGAGGACTCTGCTTTCCCCTGGGCTGCTAAGCTGGTGGGATCTAATCCCCAAGATGGTGACCATCTTGGTGTCTCTGCCTCTTCTTGGCAGATTGTGTAGAAGGAAACCAGCACCCAAGAAAGCTGAAAGATGGAGGTGAAGAGGAATCTGGGGTTCCCTCTCTCATATATATATAATGTTTTTCAAGGTAGGGTCTTGCTCTAGCCCAGGTTGACCTGGAATTAGTCTCCGGCTAGCCTCAATCTCACAGTCATCCTCCTTCATCCTCCTACCTCTACCTCCTGAGTGCTGGGATTAAAGGTATGCGCCACCATGCCCAGCTTTAAAAAAATAGTTTATTTATTTATTTGCAAGGAGAGAGAGAAAGAGAGAGACAGAGACAGAGAGGAAAGAGAGAGAGAGAGAGAGAGAGAGAGAGAGAGAGCCACTGCAAACAAACTCCAGATGCATGCACCACTTTGTGTATCTGGCTCTACGTGGGTCCTGGGGAGCCAAAGCTGGGTTGTTAGGCATTGTGGGCAAACGCCTGAAGTATTGAGCCATCCCTGCAGCCTTGAGGCTTTCTCCTGAGAGTCCCTCAATCCTCACCCCCGGAACTCACTATACGAACCCACAGAGTCCTTTCTGCAGCGTTTGCTTGCTCACCCCAGCTAGTTTGAGCTGGTGTGTCTGAAACTTGCTGTGTAAGAGTTCTGTCTACAGAAAGCCCACCCCGTAAAGACAAGGAGCAGTGACAGCTCCACAGCTGTCATTAGTCCTCAGTCCCCTGCTCATCCCACCAGGGCCAGGGCATTAACAGGACAGATAGGCAAGCCTTTGGAACTGACTCAAATGCCACACAACGGTACCAGTAGGAACATAATCAGCTGCTCCCTCAAATCAATGTTTTTGAAAATTTTGAGTAGAAATATTGCCAGGTCAGATATTTCCTTATTTTTTTTTCAAAGCATGAAACCCAGTTCCTATAAGGCTTGTTGCTGTTATTTGTTTCTTGTCATCAACAAATGCACTAACCAGGGCACTGTGGAGAATGGAAGAAGTTGAGTTTGGATTTCTAAAGGTTTCCTAAGGATAGGAAAAGAACAAAATTATTGGAAACAGGTCAGAGTAAGGTTGCATTCAAATTTTCTAGTGGGTTATCTGGAAAATTCCTTAGGCATTGAATCCCGGAGACAGAGCATCCCTGGTGACGTCTATGAAGGCGGAGGAGGGCAGGACGCAGCCGGCTCGGGGTAAGGCTTCAGGTGGCCTCCTATGCCGAGGCTCTCTCCTGGTCCCTGCTCCATCCCAGCGTCCTCCTTTCTCTGAGGAGGACACCTTGGGCAGCCAGGGACTTTGTCCCACAGCTGCGATATTTTCTCTTTAGCAAAATGGGCAATGGTAGTTAAACATACAGTCTTCTACAGATTTTGCAAAAAGATGACAATGCCAACCTCTTGGTCCCAAAGTCAGTGTGAAGGGGCTCATCTGGGCCTTGATGGCCTTGAATGGTCTCAGTGTGCCAAAGAAATGCAGAGTCTCTGGCCTGGGTGAAAGGCAGGCGTCCAGCACTTCCAGTCAGAAAGGTTTTTATAGAGCTACCCTCTTGAAATGGTGGAAGATACAGGTTCCCTGCAGACTGAAACACCCACTCTAGGCTCATTCATTCTGTCCCCACTATGCCCACGTATGACAAATTCATACCAACCCCTAACTAGAGAAGAATTTCCCATTTTCTCAATGAAAAGGTTTACAACAATCCCATGTAAGAGCCATTGATTTTTGCAGGGGAGGGGGGCTGGAGAGATGGCTTAGTGGTTAAAACATCTGCCTGCAAAACCAAAGGACCTAGGTTCAATTCCCCAGGACCCACATAAGCCAGATGCACAAGGTGGTGCTTGAATCTGGAGTTCATTTACAATGGTTGGAGGCCTGGCGTACCCATTCTTTCTCTCAATCTGCCTCTTTCTCACTCTCTCTCCTCTCTCCCTCTCAAATAAATTAATCAGCTAATTAAATTTAAAAATATATATTTAAAAAGAGCCATTGTTTTTGGCTGGCAAGGTTTGTTTTAAACATTTCCATGCCTCAGTTTCTCCATCTGTAAATTGAGGTTGATAACACTCTTTACTTTCTATGCAAGCAAGGTGAAAGAGGTTACGGCTGTAAGCCCCAAAGAATAAGTACCTCCTGAATGCTAATTTTCATGTTAAAGTATATTTTTTTCCTTCTCCAAAGGTAGGGTCTCACTCTAGCCCAGGCTGACATGGAATTCACTATGGAGTCTCAGGGTGGCCTCGAACTCATAGCAATCCTCCTACCTCTGCCTCCCGAGTGCTGGGATTAAAGGCATGCACCACCACGCCCTGCCGTTAAAGTACTTTTGAATAATTCCGATTTTATTCACTTTATGTGGATTGTGTAATTTACTCAGGGGTAAATTTAGTTATATCATTTGCACATCCTTGGAAGGAAACTGTTACTGCTTCATTCATCTATTCACCATCGTTGGTCCAGTCTTTCAACAGCAAGTCTCTCTATAAGCAACAATGGAAAATTTCTCCTCAGCCTCTCCAGTTGGAAGGGTGGCATTTCAAGTGTGGTCATTTAGCCCAGTACTCCCCTTTTCCAGGTGAAGAAGCACAGGCCAGCAAGAAACATCATTTGCTGGGGTCCTCACCCTTCCACACCCCCATCCCACTTTTTTTCCATTGCCCTGAGGACCGGCCCACCCTCGACTTTAGCCCACAGGTCAGAGCTCCCAGAAAGGCAGAGGGAGACCCAGGAAGCCCTAAGGCTCGGAGAAGCCCCTCGGATGGCCCAACAGCTCCACCTGGCCCCCACTTTCCCCTCCTGCCCCTCCCTCCTAAACGTGGACAGCAGCCAGATCCCTTGTCCACTACAGGGAGCACAGGTCCTTGGCAGGCACGGCTTCGGAGCCCTGGCTGGAAGGTTGCCCTAATCCTGCTCTCTGCCGCGCTAATTCCCTGCAAATAATCTCCCAGGCTGGCCTTAGCCTACTTCCCGCCGCTGGAAGGCACAGGAGGTAAGCCAGTGGCTTAATGACCTGTGCGAGGTGGGGACCTACAGCATGTCACTAGCGCGAACGGGCGGGGTGAAAGCCAGCACCCCATTTTACAAGGCGGGGAGCCGAGGGTCTGTGAGGCTATCGTTGTTCCAGGCTGCACAGCCCTGGGGACTTGAATTCTGGCACCAAAGCACAAAACTCCACTGTGGGAAGGACGAGGGCCGCAGCGTGGTTAATTATCAGCAGATCTGCGCTCGCTCCGAGCCCTTCGGCCGTCCAGGGATGTGATCACGGTGGAGCAGACTCGGCAGCCCTCAGGGGAATGTGGCTGCAGCTTGCCTGAAATGACAAGGTGGAACAGACCTGTTCGTCTCCATCACCAAAGGGTCACTGAGGAGCCAGCAGCCCTGCAGGGCCCACTCCTGCCTGGCTCCCACATTCGCTCCCATTTATCCCACGGACCCGGGTGTTGCTCCTGTGTGCCAGGCACTATAGCAGGAGGCACACAAACTTAGTTCTCTTTTTGAAAAAATATATCTTATTTATTTATTTCTTTGAGAGAGAGAGAGAGAGAAAGAGAGAGGGAGAGAATGTGCACGTCAGGGCCTCCAAACACTGCAAACAAATTCCAGATGCATGTGCCACCTTGTGCATCTGGCTTACGTGGGTCCTGAAGAATCGAACCGGGATCCTTTGGCTTTACAGGCCAAGGTGTTTGCCTGAAATAGAAACCATCTCTGGCTGATTTAAGCATAAATGAAATTTATTAAAGTGATATTAAAGTGATATGAAGAAAACTCTCAGCAAACTAGGACCAGCAGGGTCCTTCTCACCCTCATAAAGTGTTTGCAAAAATCTATAGCTAGCATTATACTGTTTTTTTTTTTTTTTTTTTTTTTTTTTTTTTTTTTTTTTTGAGGTGGGGTCTCACTCTAGCTCAGGATGACCTGGAACTCACTATGTAGTCTCAGGGTGGCCTCGAACTCACAGCGATCCACCTAACTCTGCCTCCCAAGTGCTGGGATTAAAGGTGTGCGCCACCACGCCAGGCTTAATAGCTAGCATTATACGTAATGATCAGACTGCATGTTTCTTCCAAGGATCGGGAAAGGCATAGATGTTTGCTTTCTCCACCGTACTCAACACGGTAGTCAGTACAGTCAGGCGAGAGGAAGAGGGCTCAGGGTAAGGGAGAAACAAAACAGCCAACAACATGGTTGTCTACATAGGAAAGCTCAAAGAATTTCTAGATACCAGTAGATCTAACAGGTAAGATTAGCTGTAGGGTACAAGATCAATACACTTATTCATTGTATGCGTGTGTGTGCGTGTGTGTGCAGGGATGTGTGGAGGCCAGAGAACAGCCTTGGGTGCTCTTCTCAGGAATGTCAGCACTTCCTCCGAGGCAGGGTCTCTTGTTGGGCTGGAAGCTTGCCAATTAGGATAGACCAGCTAGCCAGTGAACCCCAGGTAGTCTCCTGTCTCCACCTCCCCATCACTGGAATTACAGTGTGCCATCACACCCAGTCTATTTTTTTTGAAAACATTTTTATTTATTTGCAAGCAGAGAGAATGAGTGGAAGGGAGAATGGGCATGCCAGGGCCTTTTGCCACTGCGAAAAAAACTCCAGATGCATATGCCACTTTGTGCATCTGGCTTTACGTGAGTCCTGGGGAATGGAACCTGGGCCACTCAGACTTTGTAAGCAAGTGCCTTTAACTGCTGAGCCCTCTCTTCAGCTCCCAGCATCTCTTTTTACATGGGTACCAGTGGTTACATTTGGGTCCTTCCCGTTTATAAGGTGTTTTAGCAACTGAGCTATCTCCCTAGTCCTGTTTCATTAATTAATTAATTTATGAGACAGAGAGAGGAAGAGAGAGAGAAAGAGAGAATGGGTGTGCCAGGGCTCTAGCCACTGCAAACGAACTCCAGAGACATGCACCACTTTGTGCCTCTGGCTTACGTGGGTACTGGGGAATTGAAACTGGGTCCTTAGGCTTCACAGGCAAGTGCCTTAACCACTAAGCCATCTCTCCAGTCCTCAGTTGAATTTAAAAAAATTATTTATTTGCAAGCAGAGAGAGGGAGAGAGAGAATGAGAATGAGAAAGGGCAGGCCAGGGCCTCCTGCCGCTGCAAGGAGCTCCAGACACACATGCCACTTTGTGCATCTGGCTTTACATGGGTGCTGGGAATCAAACCCAGACCATCAGGTTTTGCAAGCAAGTGCCTTTAACCACTGAACCATCTTCTCAGCTCCTTGATTGCATTTTTATATGCTAGTAATGAACAACTGGACATTGAAAATTTTTTTTTTGTTTGTTTTTTTCGAGGTAGGGTCTCACTGTAGCTCAGGATGGCCTGGAATTCACTATGTAGTCTCAGGGTGGCCTCAAACTCATGGCAATCCTCCTACCTCTGCCTCCCAAGTGCTGAGATTAAAGGCGTGTGCCACCACGCCCGGCTGAGAAAAATTTAAATGGTGCCAACTGCAGTAGTACCCAAACCATGAGAAACCGGGATAAACAGTATGCAGGATTTGTGAGCTGAAAACTACAAATTGTTGATGAGAGAAATCAAAGGAGTATTAAATGAGATATACTGTATTCATGGGCTAGTGACACTCAAAGTTATCAACAAGCCAGTTCTCTTCTGTTGATCTCTAGACTCAGTGCAGTGCCAATCAAAATGCCAGCAGGCTTCTTTGGAGAAATTACAAGCTGATTTTAATATTTATATAGAAAATCAATGGACCTAAACTGGACAAAACTATTGATAAGGAACAAAGCTCTAGGGCTTATACTATCTGATTTCAAGATTTAGTATAGAATTACTGTAATCAACACAGTGTGCTTCAATGACAGGACGGATACAGATCAATATAACAGAACCAGAGTCTGGAAGCACACACACACATACACACACACACCAGTTCATTTTTATTTTTTTCGAGGTAGGGTCTCACTCTAGCCCAGGCTGACCTGGAATTCACTATGGAGTCTCAGGGTGGCCTTGAACTCACAGCAATCCTCCTACCTCTGCCTCCCAGTGCTGGGATTAAAGGCCTGCGCCACCACACCCGGCCACACAGTTCATTTTTGATGTTGATGCTAAAGCAATTCGGTGGAGAAAGGACAACCAGCCTTTTCAGCAAATAGCGCTGGGGAGATAAGAAAGGCTACGTTGAGGGTTAGAAACCAAAGCTTTCCCCCTGTTTGCGTTCCCAGAGAAGCTGTGGCTGAGGGCAGCCTAGGACCCCCGCCCCCTTCCTGCCCCTCGTCTTCACCTCTGTGGACCCCTCAGGCTGCTCAGCACGCTCCCCGCCCCCACGTGCTGGGAGATCTGGATCACTGTGTCCAGTTCTCACCAGCCCTGGGCTCATCTGGGCCGTTCGCCCACACACCTAGAAAGCACCTGCCGGCTGCCCTGCTGTCTCCAAGTAGGAAAACACGACTCAGAAACATCCCCGCTGCCCGGTTCCAAACTAATAAAGCCAGGAGGATGCCTGAGAAAGGAACTGCGGGACAGCGGGGGACAGCGGGGAGGAGCAGGGAACAGATGCACCCAGCTGGTAAATTCTGAGACGCCTCCAAATTGAATTACAAAGGCAGAGATAAGGGAAGTTAAGCAGTTACAAGAAAACCAACAGAAAGACTGTTTATGTCAAAACCTTGACTTTCCATCACTGCAGATCACCTTGTTTTCCTATAAATGTCTGAATGTTAACCCCAACCAGCCCAGAAACAAGGGTTTCGTATACACCATCGCCCTCGCCTCTCTTGTCTCGAGCTACTCTAGTTCCCCAGGTTTATAAAACCGTCTTAGCTCTGGTCCAGGGAGCATTTTCCCATTGCCACCTAGCCCTAGCTAGTGGCTGGGGGTTCTTGTCCTAAGACCTGGTCCTTTCTCTTCCTGGCTGGCATCTGTAATGGCTCAGAGATCTCTTTAGACTTCAAAGATCTCTTGGACTCAAGTTTTGGTTTAATACAAGATAGGCAAGAACAGGAAATAGTTTAGCAACCTGGGACACCACTTGGCTTGGACATTAGCATTCTTCTCTTTCCAAACAAGGCACCTAGTAGCCTGTTGGGAGCCTGGGACTTCACATGTGCATCCAGCTGCAGTTAACACCCTGCTCCAGACAATGGGGTCAGTCTCTCCTCCCCTAGTAAACATCTGTTGCTCCATTAAAATAAATTTTTAAAAAAATTTCTGGGGTGGGGGAGGGAAGGAACGGATGCACCAAGAACGCTTGCCGCTGTAAATGAACTCCAGATGCATAAGCCACTTTGTGCATCTGGCTTTACGTGGGTACTGGGGAATCGAACCTGGGCAGTCAGGCTTTGGAAGCAAGCACTTTTAACTGCTGAGTCATCTCTCCAGCTCTGTTACTTCTTTTTTTTTGTGGTCAGTTTTTGTTCAAACATGTTCTTAGATATATCTGGGATGGGAACAGCAGAGGACCATCTAGCCTGGGCTGGTTTTGGGTGTATGCACAGTAGAGACAAACTGAATATTTAGGGAAATATAGTCTTATGGCTGTGCATGGTTGGGCATGCATATGATTAAAATCAGGATGCATCATGGGAAGGGTCATGCACAGCATAAAAAGCTTATTCAAGCCAGGCATGGTGGCGCACACGTTTAATCCCAGCACTTGGGAGGCAGAGGTAGGAGGATTGCTGTGAGTTCAAGGCCACCCTGAGACTACATAGTGAATTCCAAGCCAGCCTGAGCTAGAGTGAGACCCTACCTTGAAACACCAAAAAAAAAAAAAAAAAGCTTATTCAAGTCCATTGATCATCAAAATATAGAGAACCACCCAAATTACACCCCTTAGCAACAGACAGACTCACCAAGACATCCTCAGCAATAGCCCTTGGCCCCTGAGTACTTTCTCACTAGGGGGCCTTCTGTCCCTCTTGGCAGTGTGCCATCACTTTGCTCTTAATAAAGTTTCTCACTGCTTTACTTTTTGTGTATCTTTCCTAACTCTCTGAGTAAGGCATCAAAAAAAAAAATGTGAAAACGAATGAACAGATGGCTTAGAGGTTAAAGCGCTTGCCTGCAAAGCCTAAGGACCTAGGTTCAATTCTTCAGGTCCCACTTAAGCCAGATGCATATGGTGACACATGCATCTGGAGTTTGTTTGCAGTGGCTAGAGGCCCTGAATGTCCATTCTCACTATCTCTGTCCCTCTCTCTATCTCTAATAAATAAATTAAAATAAATCAGAAAAAATTTTAATGTGAAAACAAGGCTGGAGAGATGGATCAGTGAATAAAGTGCTTGTTTGAGAAGCTTGGTGGTGTGGGTTCGATTCCCCAGTATCCACATAAATCAAGATGCACAGGGTACCACTGTGTCTGGAGTTTGTGAGCAGTGGCAAGAGGCTCTGGTGTGCCCATGCTCTCCCCCATCCCTCTCTTTCTGCTTGCAAATAAATAAAGAATGAAAAAAATTCAAAAAACATTAAAACACTCAGAGACCACTGGTAACCTATCTACTGGCAGTGTTTCACTCTTGATTCTCCTCCCACAAAGAGACTACCACAGAAGTAGGGTTGTATACTCTTACTCTTAGCCTGTGAGACCACAGGAGGAGGGATGCACTGGTGTCTTTTTATTTTGTTTTATTATTATTATTTTTTTATTTGAGAGAGAGCACTGACGTGCCAGGATCCCAGCCACTGCAATCAAACTCCAGATTCTTGTGCCACCTAGTGGGCATGTACAACCTTGCGCCTGCCTCACCTTTGTGCATCTGGCTCACGTGGGATCTGGAGAGTTGAACATGAGTCCTTAGGCTTCGCAGGCAGGCGCCTTAACCGCTAAGCCATTTCTCCAGCTCACTAGTGTCTTCTGGGTAGGGCTTTCCTCCTTAATACCAAGCACTGCACAGGTGTGAATCCTTCTCCCTGTCAGATATTATGTGTGTACGTGATGGTGACACTGTGACAGCTGTTTCATGATTAGAGCCACACGCCTAGGACCAAGCTCTTGTGCTGAGGAATGGGCAGAAAGATGAAAAAGAGGCTGGACCCCTACTGACATCACTAAGAACCACCTCTGGACCTTCCCTAATGTAGTTTTCCTAATTATGTGAGGAAACAAAGCCCCGGACTGACTGCACGTCCCTAGTAACACTGTGCTAGGAGCTGTATATATGGTTGTTACCACATTATCCCCATTTTACACATGAAGAATTGAGGCCTTGGAGAGATTAAGTAGCCTGTGTAAGGTTACTTATTAACTGCAAGCCAGCGCTCCAAGATATTGTGACTTAAAAGAACAACTTACTATTCATTGACAGAGGAGGGGGCAAACAAAATGTGGTACATGCACATAAGGGAATATTACTTAGCTTTTATAAAGAAGGGACTTTTGACACCAAGGAGCTCCAGAGAATCTGTCTCAGAGCTGGGGGTGCAGACGTGGGAACATGCCTGGCTTTGTGTGGGTGCTGGGGGTCAATCGCAGGTCCTCATGCTTGCATAGCAAGTGCTCTTACCCACGACAGTCTCTCCTCAATCCTAATGCTGGGGTTTCTTTTCATCCTATAATATGCTTCCATAAAGTTAATGAAAACATGCTCAGGGGCTAGAGAAATGACTTAGCAGTTAAGGCATTTGCCTTCGAAGCCTAAGGACCCAGGTTCGATTCCCCAGTACCCACGTAAGCCAGATGCACAGGGGGACACGTGTGTCTGGAGATCATTTGCAGTGGCTAGAGGCTGTGTCATGCCCATTCTCTTTCTCTCTGCCTCTCTTTCTCTCTCAAATAAATAAATAAATAAAATATTTATAAATATTAAGAAAACACGCTCAGGTCTGGAGTTGTTATTGCCCTGTGGGAAAATGTAAGGTGTCAGTGAGGTTAGGTGCTAACAGGCAACAAGAAAGGATCGTATTTTCTTAGCATCTCAAAAGTGCTTACTAAACAACCTGTGGGACTTCTTCCCTTATCACAAAATGGGCAGTGTCTTAGACAGAGCTCTCCATGAGCAGGTCCTGAGACAAGGATTTGCTCAAGGATTTGGATGGGACAGTATCTCAGGAATCCTGGAAGACAGTGTGCAAGATGCAAGAGAAGGAGCCAAGGCAGGGCTTGCTGATGACAGGAGCAGCATTGACTTTCTCGAGGCTGGCATAAAATATCCAACCAGAGGCAAGCACGGGAGGAGAGGGGTTATCTCGGCTTACAGTCTTGAGGAGGAGGCTCATCAGGGGGAGGAAAGCATGGCAGAGCAGAGGCTGAACGTCACCTCTTGTCACATCAGATAGGAGGTAGCAGCAAGAGTGAGCTCTGACTACCTAGTGGGCTGGAGTAACAAATCTCCAAGGTCCATCCCCAGCGACACGCTTCTTCCGTCAAGGCTCCACCTCCCAAAGGCTCTGCCAGCTTGGGACTGAGTACAAGGCTTCATCACAGACACATGAGACTACAGGGGGCATCGCACATGCAAACCACTATGGCCAGTTACACGACGGGTGTGATGTTGTCAACTTGATCTGGTTAGGAATCCATAGGCATTCCTCTCAGGCGAGTCTCTGCGGCTGCTGCTTCAGGAAAGATGACTGAAGGAGGAAGTTCTTCATTCAGACTGAGCCTTTCCCCCAGAGTGGGTGGTCCTCCCAAAGGGGAGTGGTTTATGGCGCTACTTGCTGGTGAGTGTCTTCACACTTGCACGTGTATCTGTCCTGTTCTGTTATCCTTCCTCAGCATTAGAACCAAGTTTCCTCAGCCTTCCAGTGTGGACTGAAGACCAGCAGCTCTCCAGAAAGCCACTAGGTCTTCAGTGCTGGATTGGGAGTGCAGGACATTCAGCCACATGGACTGAGCACTGGGTCCCTGGACTCTCAGGCCCGCAGACTGCTATTGTTGGACTGCTTTAAGCTAATCCAATAAATCTCCCCCCCCCCTCTTTTTATTTTTGTTTTATTTTCGAGGTACGGTCTCACTCTAGCCCAGACTGACCTGGAAGTCACTATTTTATCTCAGGATGGCCTTGAACTCACAGTGATCCTCCTACCTCTGCCTCCTGAGTGTTGGGATAAAAGGTGAGCGCCACCATGCCCGGCTTAAATTCTCTTTTTAATACAATTCATTTTATCAGTTCTATTCCTCTAGAGAACCCTGACCAATACAGTAGGAAACTGAAGGTCTGTCCTATTGGGGACCTCCAGGAACAATAGCAGAATATACACAGAGACTGTTCCACCCCAGTGGCAAAAAGCTTGTCCCTTACTTGCCCCCTAAATCCTGTTCAGGACATGCTGAGGAGGCTCCCAGGAGCATTAACACCCCAGTCAGTCTGCCTTCTCCTCTGCTAACCTAAGAGAACACCCTCAGGTAGAATATCTTGGGGTCTCCCAGGAGAACACTGGCAACACGCATAACAATGACTAGTTTGATGCCAACAAAATGCTTCTATTTCTGCTTTAAAAAATTTATTAGCAAGAGAAAGAAGTAGGGAGAGAGAGAGAGAGAGAGAGAGAGAGAGAGAGAGAGAGAGAAAAGAGAATGGGTACTCCAGGGCCTTCAGCCACTGCAAACGATCTCCAGACACATGTGCCACCTTGTGCAGCTGGCTTAACTGGGTCCTAGGGAATCAAATGTGGGTCCTTTGGCTTTGCAGGCAAGCACCTTAACTGCCAAGCCATTTCTTCAGCCCTATTTTTGCTAACTCTTTAGACTACATCCCCAAATGATTAGGCCATGCCTTCAAAGTGTGGTAGATAGATCAGCAGCACCAACTGTTAACATACACAGTAAAGAATGTGTCAGCTAACCCCCTGCTTCCTTCATTGAGAAAGTCTTGCTATTAAAATATGTCAGTTCATCTAGGCAGTATGCCTAGTGATGAAAGTCTGCTTACATTTTTATAAGATAAGGAAACTCCCTATCTTACTACAGACTGCAGATGAGCTCCTGATCTTATTGTGAAAATTCACAGAGACCTGCACTTTCTTTTTTATTTTAAAATATATTATTTATTTATTTATTTGAGAAAGACAGAGAGAAAGAAGTAGAGAGAGAGAGAGAGAGAGAGAGAGAGAGAGAATGGGCATGCCAGGGCCTCCAGCCACTGCTAACGAACTCCAGACACATGTGTATGTATATAATACATTTTGAACACAATTCCCTCCCCTTACCTTTCCTTGTTCCCTTTTCCCAGTTCCCTTCCAACGAACCCCTGCTTTCCAACTAGCCCCTAGTCCATTTTATGCTTTGATGTCTTTTTTTGTTTGTTTGTTTGTTTGGTTTTTTGAGGTAAGGTCTCACTCTAGCCCAGGCTGACCTGGAATTCACTCTGTGTTCTCAGGGTGGCCTCGAACTCATGGCAATCCTCCTACCTCTGCTTCCTGAGTGCTGGGATTAAAGGTATGAGCCACCATGCCTGGCATAATTTTTTTTTTTTTTTTTTGGTTTTTCGAGGTAGGGTCTCACTCTAGCCCAGGCTGACCTGGAATTCACTATGGAGTCTCATGGTGGCCTTGAACTCATGGCGATCCTCCTACCTCTGCCTCCCGAGTGCTGGGATTAAAGGTGTGCGCCACCACCCCCAGCGGCATAAAAATTTTTAATTAATTAATTTACTTGTATTTACTTGTAAACAGACGGGTGGGAGAAGAGAGAGAGAGAGAGATTGAGAGAGAGAGAGAGAAAGAATGGGCATGTCAGGGCCTCTAGCCACTGAAAACAAACTCCAGACGCATGTGCCCCTTGTGCATTCTGCTTATGTGGGTCCTGGGGAATTGAACCTGGGTCCTTTGGCTTCTCAGGCAAATGCCTTAAACACTAAGCCATCTCTCCAGCCCTACTTTGATGTCTTGTATTTTATTTTGTTTGCAGGCAGAGAGAGAGAGAGAAGGAGAAAGAGAAAATAGGTGCTCCAGGGCCTCTAGCCACTGCAAACAAACTCCAGATGCATGTGCCACTTTGTGTGTCTGGCTTTACGTGAACACTGGGGAATCGAACTCATGTCATTAGGGTTCGCAGACAAGTGCCTTAACCACTGAGCAATCTCTTCAGCCTTGTCTTTCCCCCCCTTATTGCAGTTACTTTCTTATTGCTGGGATAAACACCTGACCAGAAGCATCTTATGGGAGGAAAGATTTACCTTAGGCTTACAGATCCCAGGGGAAGCTTCATCACGGCAGAAGAAGCTGGCTCCCTTCATCATACATCCATAGCTGAGCAAGTCACCAGCACCAGCAAGCAGAGCTGACTCTGTACACTGGACTCTAACCCAGGGTCTGCCCCTGGTGCACTACTTCCTCCAGCAGGACTCCACCTTCCAAATACTCCATTAATAAAAAAAACACTTGTACTAGAGAGATGGCTTAGCAGTTAAGGCGCTTACCTGCAAAGCCTAGGACTCATGTTCAACTCTCCAGATCCCACAGAAGCCAGATGCACCAAAGTGAGGCAAGTGCAAGGTTGCACATGCCCACTAGGTGGCGTAAGTGCCCGGAGTTCGATGGCAGTGGCTGAGGCCCTGGCACGTCAATTCTCTGTCTCTCTACATTAGAAACAAAAAAAATAAATAAACACCTGAGGCTATGGGACATTAGATTTAAACTACCATAGCCCTCCTCCACCATCTTTGACGGAATGTTGATTGGGTCAATATTATGCAGGTTTGGTGTAGGTCACAACAGTTGCTGTGAGGTCATGAATGGAATGGCCACAGCGTGTCCAGAAGACAGAGTTCCATATCACTCCTCCCCATCCTCTGACTCTGACGCTCTTTCCATCCCCTGCTGTGCAGTGTTCCCTGAGATGTGGAGGGGGTGACATAGACGTCTGATTTAGCACTGATCACACAACAGTCACTTATTCTGCAAAAAGAAGTTTCTGAAAAGGGTGACAGCAGCACTAACCTATGGGCAGAAGCACAAACATTCAGCTGGCAATAATGTCCATTTGGGCTAATTTTTCTTAATGTGATGATCTCTAGTTCCATCCATTCTGCAAACAACCTGATCTCACTGTTCTTAGTGGCTGAACAGTATCCCATTGTGTATACATATGCCACGTGTTCTCTATTTATCCATGCACCACTGAGAACTTGGGCTGGTGCCAAGATTTGGCTGTTGTGAATGGGCCCATGAGGGACATGGGCATGCAGGTGTCCCCAATGTCTGCTGACTTAGAGTCATTCAGGAAGATACCCAGGAGTGGTTCCAAGTAGACGGGTGACTTTTAGGGAGTAGCAAGGTGACTGGAGGAGGTGGGAGGAAAAGTGTTGGTAATAGTGGGAGTAAATATGTTCAAAATACCCCCATGTACATGTATAAAAATGTCAGTGAAACACATTATTTTGTACAATTAATATACACTATTTAAAAAATATTTTTATTTTATTTATTTGAGACAGAAAGGGAGACACAGAGGAGGAGGGAGAGGATGGGCATGCCAGGTCCTTCTGACACTGCAAACAAACTCCAGAAGCATGCTCCGCCTTGAGTATCTGGCTTAGGTGGGTCTTGGGGAATTGAATCTGGGTCCTGTAGTTTAACAACTAAGCCATCTTTCCAGCCCAATATAAACTAATTTTAAAATATGAAAACATTTGAATTTCTTCTTCTTCTTTTTTTTATTTTCGAGGTAAGGGATCACTATACCCCAGGCTGACCCGGAACTCACTCTGTAGTTCCAGACTGGTCTGGAATTCACAGTCATCCACCTTCCTCTACCTCCCAAGTGTTGGGATTAAAGGTGTGTGTCACCATGCCCAGCGAATTTCTTTTTTCTTTTTTTGTTTTTGCTTTTGTTTTTTGAGGTAGGGTCTCACTCTGGTCCAGGCTGACCTGGAATTAACTATCTAGTCTCAGGATCCTCCTATCTCTGTCTGCTGAGTGCTGGGCTTAAAGGCATGAGCCACCACGCCCAGCTTCTTTTTCATTTTTATTTATTTGAGGTAGGGTGGTGGACACCAGGATCTCTAGCCACTGTAAACAAACTCCAGATGCATGTGCCACTTTGTACAGCTGGCTTTACGTGGGATCTGGGGAATTGAACCCAGGCTAGCAGCCTTTGCAAGCAAGCACCATTAACCACTCAGCCATCTCCCCAGCCACCCCAAATAATGAAAACAATTTTAAATTTTTAAATATTTTATTTATTTATTTGAGAGAGAGAAAGAATGGGCATACCAGGGCCTCTAGCCACTGTAAATGAACTCCAGACACATGTGCCACCATGTGCATTTGGCTTACATAGGGTCTTGGTAGTTGGACGTAGGTCTTTAGGTTTTGCAGGCAAGCATCTTAACTGCGAAGCCATATCTCCAGCCCTCTTTTTTTTTTTTTTTTTTTTTTAGTCAGAGTTTCAGAGCCTAGGATGGCCTTATACTTGTGATCTGACTGCCTCAGCCTCCCAAGGGCTAGAATTACAGATGTGTACCACCATGTTTGACCATTTTTTTTTTTTTTAAGTTTTTTGAGGTAAGGTCTCACTGTGGCCCAGACTGACCTGGAATTCACTCTGTAGTCTCAGGGTGGCCTCGAACTCACGGTGATCCTCCTACCTCTGCCTCCCACGTGCTAGGATTAAAGACGTGCGTCACCACGCCCTGCTGTCTTTTTTCTTTTTACAAGTGTTAAGTGAGAGAGTGAGAGAAAAAGCGAGAGAGATAGAATTGGTGTCCCAGGGCCTCAGCCACTGCAATCGAACTCTGGGTGGTTGCGCCACCTAGTGGGCATGTTTGACCTTGTGCTTGCATCACCTTTGTGCGTCTGGCTTACATGGGATCTGCAGAGAGATTGAACATAGGTCCTTAGGCTTCTCAGGCAAGTGCCTTAACCGCTAAGCCATCTCTCTAGCCCGACTTTTGTTCTTTTGAATTCCTCTGCTACAACACTTGCTATTTCCTGCATGTGGAGTCTCCATCAACATCACGGTAATGTTCTTGTGGCCTTTTAATCCTGGGCTACTGTTGCCGACCTGTGCATTCTTCAGTCAGCACAGGCTCTGCCGAGCGCTAGGGGGGTTCTCTGAAGGAACATGTCACTATTTCCTTCCTGTCCCCAGCCTCCATTCTTCACTCCCCTGCCATGTCTTCGACAGATCAAGAAACAGCCCCTGTTCTTTCTCAGTCCATCTGTCCACTTGAGATAGACCATAAACAGCTCTTCCTTGATGCCTGTATTCCAGACTTATGGCAACCATACACTCTCCCACTCTTCCATACCCTTTAGTCTCTCTGTGTCTAAGATTCATATAACACCTGCCTCAGCTCTTCCCCTCTGGTGCGGGAATGTTACACTGTGGGTACTGAGCATCACCCACAGTGGGTGGAGGGCAGAGATGAGGAAGCTTTTCAGAATGAGAGGGTATCAGAACCAGATTGATCTTGGAGGAATCTTTGCTAAAGATAGCATCCCCAGGAGTATGTAGGGATCATAGAGCCAGAAGATTGCTAAGGGGAAGCCAAGACTGTGCACAAGAGGCAAGGAGATGGGGACATGGCAACAAACTATAAGGTCCTTAGCCAAGAAGTTCAAGAGCGATGCGAATGGACAGAGCAAGAGGTTTAGTCAGACTGAGACTATAAACAGCTCAAGTGCCCTGGGTCTCCTCGCTGCCACCCGCACCTTGTGAGCACTTCCCGCTCAGTGTTGAGGAACGCCAGCTAAAACAAAGAGACAACCAGAGGCTGGAAATCCGTATACCTGTTGCGTACAGGGTTGGCTACTCTGAACAAGTGCAGTGAAGCGATGGGTGGAACGATGAAGGACTGCTACAAGGCTTTTGGGCTGGAGGCTTTTGGAGGTGAAAGAACCCAGTTTGGATTTGGATCCCCTGTGGCCTGGCCCTGTATGACGGAGAGCTGTAGACACACAGGTGAAACAAGAGGCTCTCTTTGGAGGCTCAGGGTGCCAGCAGGGCTAGTTTGATTCTGGTCAGGCCCTGTGAGAACAGGAGGGAGAGGAAGAGGGGGAGAAGGCAGGGGAGTGGGACACAGCCTGTCTCCCACTGGTGGACCCCACAGGGCAGCAGGCTCTATATAGAATTCTCCAGGCTCTGACACTGAGGCATTATGGGACAGCGGTCCCATCACACCCTTCCAGGATGACAGTGAGAATGGCTTCGTGGGTAGTGGGCCTCAGAGGGGCCAGGAAGGAAGAACCACAGAGAACTGGCCCTGAGTACAGAGGTGTGCCCAGGAGGTGCCCATGCTGCTGGGGTCACCATGCAGGGGTGGGTAGAGGAGGGAACACTGCTCACGCTGGGGCTGGGATACCACTGCTGATGTCTTAGGGAATATTTGTGCAAGTGGAGTGTGCAACTCTTCCCTACGGACCCTTCACTGACCAGCCTCAGCCTCCGAAGGGTCGATCTGCATCATTTGCGGTCTTTGGAGTCAGAGGATGGTGCGGTAGACTTCTGTCTGAGAGCATAAGCTATTGCACTGAACCCAACACTGGTTGCACTCCCAGGTTCCCATCATGCCAAGGGTTCCCCAGGGTTCTACATGATACTCTCTGAGGTCCTTATAAGGTGCATCCTTCACTTTAGAGTGCCTCTTGCTCTGGGTACCCCAATGGCATGGGCAGTACATCACATATGCCCTGTGCTAAGGGGAGCCATTCAAACTCATGTGAGATCATTTTCCCTTCTTTCAATTCCCTTCAACCACATTTCCCCCTTTGATCTTCTTATTGTGACCCAACAGAATGCAACACATTTTAGCCACGGACCCCTGGGAGTACTCTGTGTTATCCTTCCCCCCTCTGTCTCTTGGAACCAGAGTCGAGGGAAGGAGTCATATTTTTGGTGTCTAGGAAGGCATCTGGAACATGAACTGCCTATACCACATCCGGTGTCCTGTACCATGCCGGGCCACTGAGTTTCCATCTCTGTTGAGGAGGCGCAGCCCAGTTCCAGACTCCATCACCTATGATCCCGTTGGGAGTGACTTTGCCTTCAGGATCTCAGCAGTAAAATCCCCATCTCTGCCTGCAGTCCTTTCGCTGTTACAGAGTGTAAGGTGCAACGGGCTCTGCTGACTCCGTCCTCCCCTTTGGGCTTCCAGCCCGAGAGCCAGTTCCTGTTGTCTTAAGCCCAGGACATGGTGACTTGCTCTGGCAGCCCTTGGACAATAGTAGAGCCCACAACCATTTTTACTTTTATTTTTATATATTTTTCTTAGATATGGACATATTTAGTATGTAAACAACACATGTTGGTACCATCCTTTCCCTCCTCCCCGCCCCTTTTCTGAAAAGGCCTTCTTTGTTGGGGATGCTGGTCAATCTCATAGGGATTGTGGGTCCTGCATTATGGGGGGGAGAGGCAATGTCTCTGTGCAAAATGTCCCAACTTGTGGCTCTGACAATCTTTCCACCCCTTCTTCTACAAAATTATCTGAGCCATCAGAGCCCATGACTTTAAAGGGACAGCCAGTGGCATGCGACAGAGGAGATGAGACAAGCCCAGGGGGAGCCCTGAGCTGTGGCTGAGCTCTGGAGGGTGAGCTTGTTCTCCCAAAGCCCCGTAAGAGGACTCAGACGAGAGCTGTCCCAGGCCTGGTGCTTGGGTTCCTCTTGGTCTGCCTACTTTGTTTACCCTGTTTTGTTTTGTGTCCTGATCGCAGTTAGTGCCTCTGATGTACCCCGAAACGAAGATCTCCAGTGAGGGAAATGGCCAAGTTGAAGATCCCTGTCTTCCCCAAACAGCCCCTTTGTTCTCCTGGAGGCCCCTGGCTGGGCATAGCTGCCTTCAACCACAGGGAAGACCATTTACTTCAGTGTTTCCTGGACAGCTGTCTTAGCGTGGGCAGCCTAGAGCAGGACCCTCCCCATTTGCCAAGCAGGCTGCAGCATTGACATTTGTGGCAAGATGGTTCTGGGCAGGGCAGCCCTTCTGCCCCATGATCTTGCCAGCTGGCCTTGGCAGACACAAGGCCCGAGTGAGAACATGAGTTCCCTGCCTCTGCCTTCCTCACCCACACACGCTTTTATGGATCGAGGGTCCTTCTGACCAAAATGAAAAGAAAGTGTGACATGAAGAAGAAAGGGAGAGTGTTTATTTCATCTAGAATGGAGGTCCACCACCCAGCACGAGGCCGGCACAGCCTGTAGTTCCCAGTGACCCATCTGTTGCTCTCCTTTGAACTTTTCTTTTCCTTTGGTTTTCAGAGGTAGGATCTCACTCTGGCCCAGGCTGACCTGGAGTTCACTCTGTAGTCTCAGGTTGGCCTTGAATTTATGGTGATTCTCCTACTTCTGCCTCCCGAGTGCTGGGATTAAAGGCGTGGGCCACCACACCCGGCTTCCCTTGAAAATTTGAACTAGTTGACCAGGGCAGGTGCTGGTGGGAGATTTTGTGGCACACCTCTTGGCCCTGTACCTGAGGACTTTGTGTGCACTATGTAAGGGTCAGGGAGTGTATACGGAGGTCACAGGGCAACTCCAGATGTCGGTCCTTGCCTGCCACCTTGTTTGAGGCAGGGTGTCTCTCTGTTCACCCCTGCATACACCAGACTAGCTGGCCCATAAGCTTCCGGGAGATTTTCCTGCCTCTGCTTCCTGTCTTGCCCTAGGCATGCTGGGATTACACGTGCTCGATATAGCATTTGGCTTTATGTAGGTTCTAGAGATCCGAACTCAGGAACTTGTGTTTTTGTGCAAGCACTTTATCCACTGAGCCATCTCCTCAGCCCTACCTGACAGGGCATTTGCCTGGTACCATCAGTGTGTTTCCCCCACTCACAGGCCTGAAAGAAGCACCCGTAAGTTGATGACCTCAGAACGAGCCCTTGGCATGTTGTGCAGGGGCAGTGGGCAATGAATAGCCAGCTCCTTGTCTCTCAGCTGAGCCGACTGCTCTCCAGTTTCCTGGCAGGACTGAGGTCAGCTCTCCTTCCTCGCTGGGCATTTGACAATGCCTCCTTTGTTGATTTCCTTTTCCCCTGCCTCCCCTTTTCACTCCCTGTTGCAGTCAGGTTCGCAGTGCTGGGAGAAATCACCCAACCCAGAGCAGCCTTGTGGGAAAAAGAGGTTTATTTTGGCTTGCAGGCTCGGGGGGAAGCTCCATGATGGCAGGGGAAAACGATGACATGAGCAGAGGGTGTACGTCACCCCCTGGCCAACATAAGGTGGACAATAGCAACGGGGGAGTGTGCCAAACACTGGCATGGGGAAACTAGGCTATAACACCCATTACCCATCCCCAATAATACACGGTCTCCAGGAGGCTTTAATTTCCAATTGCCGTCAGCTGGGTAGACTAGCATTCAGAATACTTAAGTTGATGGGGGACACCTGAATCAAAACACCATACTCCCCTAATGGTGTTGTAGGGATGCCTCCCAAATAAACTACTCACCTACAATCCTTTTTCTCTCAGGGTCTACTGGAACAATCCAAACCAAGACAGGGCTGGCTCCATGAGGCTAGAAATCCTATGGTGAGAAGCTAAGCCAGGAGCAACAGGGATCGAGAGAGCCCACCTGTGGAGGTCTACAGAGCTCCTGAGAGTCTGGGGGACAGAATCCAATGAGGGATCAGAGAAAGAGAACAGTTTTGTCCCTGTAACACACTTCTGCTGTTAAGTATACAGATGCATTGGTTAGTTTACTCACTGTTGTGACCAAATATCTGACAAGAAGCTGCTCAAGAAAGGAGAGGGTTTCTTTTGGTTGACACGTTCCAGGGAATCCAGCCCATCATGGAGGGGAAGGCATGTGATAGAAGCAGGAAGCTGGCTGATCACATTGCATCCACAGTCAAGAAGCAGAAGTCAAACAGGAAGTTGGGTCAGGTCATAAACCCTCAAGGTCCACCCCCAATGACTCACCTCTTCCTCAAGCCCCACTTCCTAAAAGTTCCACAACTTTCCCAAGCAACACAACCAGCTGGGGACCAAGTGTCCAAACACAGGACCTTATGGGAGACATTTTACATTTTACATTCAAACCACAACAGCTAACTCACTATCTGGAAGGTATTCTCCTACTCCTAACTGATACACTAGTAGAGATGCCAGATCGATCGATCTATCTATCTATCTATCTCTCTCTCTCTCCAGCTAAAATTGGGACATACTTATACTAAAAATATTTGTTAATATAAAATTGAAATTTAATGATTTTAATTTTCATCTGAGACTCTTTAAAAAAAAACCCTTTGTTTATTAGAGTGAGAGAGAGAGGAAGAGAGAATGGGCCTGCCGAAGCATCAGTCACTGCAAACAAACTCCAGACGCATGCGCCACCTTGTGCATCTGGCTTATATGGGTCCTGGGCCCTTTGGCTTTGTAGGCAAGTGTCTTAACCACTAAGCCATCTCTCCAGCCCTCATCTGAGACTTTTCATATGGTAGGTAAGGCGAATACTTCTGCCTTTTTTTTTCTTTGGTTTTTCGAGGTAGGGTCTCACTCTAGCTCAGGCTGACCTGGAATTCACTGTGGAGTCTCAGGGTGGACTCAAACTCACGGCGATCCTCCTACCTCTGCCTCCCGAGTGCTGGGATTAAAGGCGTGCACCACCACACCCGGCTCTTCTGTCCTTTTGTCAATAAGGAAACAGTGGAGTAACTTATCTTGGTTCACACAGCAGCTAAGTAGATGACTGGCCTGGGCCCTACAGTCTGAATCTAGAACCTGCTCTATGTCGTCTCAGGCTGGCCTTGAACTCACGATTCTCCTGAGTGCTGGGATTAAATGCATGCACCACCACACCTGGCCTTGACTGAGAAGTCTTTACGGCCAGAGTGATGGCCTTGAGAACTCCTCTGTGGAGGACTAAAGGCGAAATGCTGCAAGCCACCAGAGCTTGTCCTGGCGAAGGCATGCGAGTTTTCTTGTGGGTTAGTCACCAGAAGCAACCAGTGCCCTCGTTTGCTCGGGGTAGTTCCAGTTTGCATCTCGTCTGATTCTGCATGGCAGGGTGGATCTTGTCCCCGAGTCCCAGGCTGGACTCAAACTCACCATGACCCTCCTAGTGCCAGGCTTACAGATGCGTGCCACCACTCCCAGCATGAGTCATCATTTGGCTTGTGATATTACATGAGTAGCTTCAATAAAACAGATTGGAGGCTGGGGTGGGGCTGGAGAGATGGCTCAGCGGTTAAGGCGTTTGCCTGCAAAGCCAAAGGATCCTGGTTCCACTCTCTACGACCCACATAAGCCAGATGCACAAGGGGGCGCACGCGTCTGGAGTTTGTTTGCAGTGACTGGAGGCCCTGGCACGCCCATTCTCTCTCTCTCTCTCTCTCTGCCTCTTTCTCTCAAATAAATAAACAAATTAAATACATTTAAAAAAACAGATTGAAGGGGCTTTGAATAACCCCAGCACTCGGGAAGCAGAGGTAGGTGGATCACTGTGAGTTCAAGGCCACCCTGAGACTACATAGTGAATTCCAGGTCAGCCTGAGCCAGAGTGAGACCCTACCTCAAAAAAGAAAAAAAACAAAAATAAATAAAGAAATAAATAAAAAATAAGAAAATAAATAACTTAATTAAATATATTTAAAAGAACAGACTGGAGGGGCTTTGTAGACTTCCTCTCAGTACTTCTTGGTTCCACAGTGGTCTCACCTTGTTGTGTGTAATGCATGTCTTAGTCCCTTTTTTTTCTGTTGCTATAACGCAACACCTGAGACCAGGTAATTTATTTTGCATGTGCATGTATGTGTGGTGTGTATGTGTGTATGCATGCTTACATGCATGTGAGTAAATGTGTGTGTGTGTTGGGGGGGAGTGTGGGTGCATGTGTGTGTACATGTATGCGAAGGCCAGAGGTTAACATTGCATATATTCCTTGATCATTCTCCACCGTATTTATTAAGTCAGGGACCTTCACTTGAACCCAGATTTGCCATTTTGGCTGGTCTAGCTAGGCAGCTTCCTCTGGGGATCCCATTTCTGCCTCCTGACCTCTGGGATTACAGGCAGGGCCACCTCACCAGCCTGGTATTTATGTGGGTGCTGGAGATTTGAACTTAATTCTTCACTGAGTGGCAAGCGCCTGACTGACTGAACCATCACCCCGGCCCAAGATCAAAGTAGCTTACAAGAACTTCCACGTATAGAGGTTTATTTGTGTCAAGCTTCTGGAGGTTCAAGAGCACGGGGCTGGCATCTCCTTGACATTTGGTCAGGCAGGGCCTTCTTTCTTTCTTTTTTTTTTTTTTTGTTATTTTTTATTTATTTATTTGAGAATGACAGACAGACAGAAAGAGGCAGATAGAGAGAGGGAGAGAGAATGGGCGCGCCAGGGCCTCCAGCCACTGCAAACGAACTCCAGACGCGTGCGCCCCCTTGCGCATCTGGCTAACGTGGGTCCTGGGGAGTCAAGCCTCGAACCGGGGTCCTTAGGCTTCACAGGCAAGCACTTAACCGCTAAGCCATCTCTCCAGCCCAGGCAGGGCCTTCTTGACGCAAGAAGTGCGTTCCTCTTTGTATAATGTCACTAATTCCATCGTAGCAGCTCACCCTCATGACCGTGACTAATACTAATTACCTGTTAAAGTCCCCACCTTCAAATACCATTAAAGAATTTTGGGATTGTTTCCAACATATAAAGGTTTTTTTTGGGGGGGGGTTCAAGATAGGGTCTCGCACTAACCCAGGTTTTGGGTGGCCTTGAACTCACAGCAATCCTCCTACCACCGCCTCCCAAGTTCTGGGATGAAAGGCATGTGCCACCATGCTCAGCTCAACATCTAAACTTTTTGTTTCATTTTATTTATTTATTTATTTTAACACAGAAACTTTTTAATAGGTGCATCAGGGCCTCTAGCCACTGCAAACAAACTCCAGGAGCATGTGCCGCCCTGTGCATCTGGCTTACGTGGTTACTGAGGAATGGAACATGGGTCCTTAGGCTTCGCAGGCAAGCACCTAACTGCTAAGCAATCCCTCCATGCCCATCCAATATATAAGCTTTTGAGGGTTACATTTAAACCAGAGCAACATGTGAACACTTTTATCTGTGGATAAATCGAGGTGCTTCCCAGCAATACCTCTTTTTCCCCGTTGAACAAATTCACTGGCACCTCATTTTCAAGGGCAGCAGGCAGAGTGCTGATGAATCAAGCACCGTGACGTGAGCAACAGGGAGAGCTCACTGCTGCCAGTCTGTGTTGTGGGTAGAGAGAGCATTTCATTTGATGCGGAAGACCTTGGCAGTTCGTGCTACCCGCCCCTTGAGCCAGTGGCCCGTTCCATTAGCCCATGCTGTGGCCTGTGAAATCTGGAAGCCACCAGGCTGCCAGTTGATGGTGCCAGCAAAAAAATGCAGGGAATCATAGTTTAGGTGTTATGTCTTGGAAACAGGCCGAGCATTCCGACCTGAGAGTGGAGAGACGTTTGAGTGATCCTGCCAGGGTGCTGACATCAGTTATCATAGGGTGGAACTCTGCCCAGCCGTGGCATTGCTGGGTAGTGCTGTGCCATCTTTCAGTAAGCCCATTTGTGTGCTTGTCTAATGGAAACTTTGGTGCCTTTCTCTTTCTCAAGAAAGCTGATGATGAACACGGACCTAGCGTCAGATGTTGACGTTTACCAAGACCCATGGGGTCCGGAGTCACCGGCCACATGAAAAGCAGAAGACATGAATATCTGCTGGAGAAGCGTTGTCACGTGCTGAAAGATTCGTTTTAGGCTACAATGCTCAAATAGAACGGTCCAGTGCCAGCAGCTATGGCAAAGTCCATTTACACAGCCCTCTGCGAGTCACGACTCTTGGCTCAGCTGAAATTATTATTCTTCAAAATTAATCTTGCTCACTTTGGGGACAAAAGAATTGAATAGACATTTCTTCAAAGAAGATATTCAATGGTCAAGAAGCTCATGAAAAGATGCTCAGGAGCACTAATTAGGAGGGAAATGCAAATCAAAACCACAGGGAGCCAACACTTCACACCCAAGAGCATGGCTAATATCAAAACTCAGAAAATAACAAGAAGCAGACAGGATGTGGAGCCATTAGAACTTGTGGGGATGTATAAGGATATAGCCAGAATACAGCGTGGTATGCTGTCAGGTGGCAATGCATGTCTGTAATCCCCTCACTTGGGAGATGGGGGCAGGAGAATCAGGAGGCCAGCCTCGGCTGTCTCGGACACACACACACATACACACACACCCTGGGCTGCAGAGATGGCTCAGTGGGTAAGGTACTTGTATCATAAGATAAGGACCTGAGTTTAGGTCCCCAGAACTACATAAATGGTGAGCACGGTGGTGCATACTGGGGAGGTGGAAACAGGAGAGTCCTTGGGGCTCTCTGGCTAGGGAATCAGGGAGGTCCATGTTGTGTGAGAGACCCTGTCTCAAAGAATAAGGTGGAGGGCTGGAGGGATGGCTGAGTGGTTAAGGCATTTGCCTGCAAAGACAAAGGACCCAGGTTCCATTCCCCAGGACCCACGTTAGCCAGATGCACAAGGGGGCACACATGTCTGGAGTTTGTTTGCAGTGGCTGGAGGCCCTGGCGCACCCATTCTCTCTTTCTCTTTCTCTGTCAAATAAATAAATAAATAAAAATATTTAAGAAAAAGGAATAAGGTGGAGAGTGATTGAGGAAGACACCCAAATTTTACTTCTAGCCTCACATGCATGTGCACACGTGTGTGTCCTCATACATATGGACACACATACACATGGACACACACACACACACACATGCATGCACAGTAAGGAGGGAAACAGTACACCAGTTCCTCAAAAAGTTAACCATAGAATGAGCGCAGGATCCAGAGATCCCACCTCTGGGTGGACAACCCCAAAAGTTGAAGCAGAGGCTCCAGTAGCTCTGGCCCACCCGTGTTCATAGCAGTGTTTCCACAGGACTACAGGAGGAAGCAGTCCACAGGCCATCAGTGAATGGATAGATAGCAACATGAACCATCAACATTTGGTGGGCTAGTCACTCTCAACAAGGGAGGCTATTCTGGCATGCACTACAAAATGAATGAACCCTAAAGACACTGCACTGAGTGAAATAAGCTAGTCACAAAGTAACAACTCCTATGCCATCCCACTTGTATGTGGTTATGAAGAAATTCATCAAGGAGAGTGGACTACTGGTCACCAGAGGCAGAAGGGAGGGAGGGCAATATGGAGAGTTATTGTTTTGTAGGCACAGTTTCCACTTTGGATGATAAAAAGAGTTATGGGAAAAAAGTTTTGGAGGTAGTGATGATAGTGGAATAGCAATGTGAATTTACTTACTGTCAATGAATTTATGTCATATTGTAACCCATAAATATAATATATATGTAGTTAAAAAATTATCTATTTATTTCTTTGATGGAGAAAGAGGTAGAGAAAGAGAGAGAGAGAGACAGAGAAAGAGAGAGAGAATGGGTGCGCCAGGGCCTCCAGCCACTGTAAATGAACTCCAGACTCATGCTCCCCCTTGTGCATCTGGCTAAATTAGGTCCTGGGGAATTGAACCTGGGTTCTTTGGATTTGCAGGCAAGTGCCTTAATCACTAAGCTATCCCTCCAGCCCTATATATAAAGTTTTCTTATTGACAACTTCCATAATTACAGACAATCAACCATAGTAATCCCCCCCGTCTTTCCCCTTTGCAACTCCACTCTCCATCATACCGCTTCCTCCTCTCTATCAGTCCCACTTTTATTTTGATGTCATCATCTTTTCCTCCTATGATGGTCTTGTGTAGGTAGTGTCAGGCACTGCCAGGTCATGGATATCCAGGCCATTTTGTGTCTGGAGGAGCACGTTATAAGGAGTCCTACCCTTCCTTTTACTCTTACATTCTTTCTGCCACCTCTTCTGTGATAGACCCTGAGCCTTGGAAGGTGTGATAGAGATGTTTCAGTGCTGAGCACTCCTCTGTCACTTCTTCTCAGCACCGTGGTGCCTTTTGAGTTATCCCAAGGTCACCACCAGTTGAAAAAGAGAAGCTTCTCTAACTAAAAGTGAGAGTAGCATTAATATATGGGTATGAACATTGAGAGAAGTGCTTACTGGGCAGTCTGGTGATCATTGTATATGCATTTAGCCAGATACCAGCAGATGTTATACCCCTAAGGCTCATGACTTCCCCTATTGTAGGTTTTCAGTATCAAGCATATATTCCCTCCTATGGAGTGGGCCTCCAGGCCAATTAGAGAGTGGTTGGTTTCCCCCATAACACACATGCCACTATTGCACCGATTGGCTCATTTGGCCTGGCTGGCCAAATTTAAGGCTTGCAGTGTTTACTGTTGTTTATCTCTACTGGTAATTTCTCTCTCTCTCTCTCTCTCTCTCCCATGAACAATATATATTTTTTTTAAATTTTTATTTCATTTTATTTGAGAGAGAGAATGGGTGCACTAGGGCCTTCAGCCACTGCAAATGAATTCCAGATGTATGTGCCACTTTGTACATCTGGCTTATGTGGGTCCTGGCTTTGCAGGCAAGCACCTTGACCTCTAAGCCATCTCTCCAGTCAAATACAATATATTTTTTGCAGTGCTGGGGATTGAATCTAGGTTTTTGAGCATGTAGGCAAGCAGTCCACCATTGAGCTATGCTTCTAACCCTATACAATTATTATGTGTCAAGTAAAAGCAAATAAAATAAACATGTCTCCAATGGTAAATTTATGTTACATACAGTTTACCATCATGGAAACTCTTCTTGCTCATTTTTTTTTTTTTTTTTTTTTTTTGGAGGTAGGGTATTGTTCTAGCCCAGGCTGGAATTCACTATATAGTCTCAGGCTGGCCTTGAACTCACAGGAATCCTCCTACCTCTGCCTCTCAAGTGTTGGGAATAAAGGTGTGTGTCACCATGCTAGGGAGAAAGAGAGAGGTGGGGGGGAATGGGCTCGCCAGGGCCTCAAGCCACTGCAAACAAACTCCAGGCACATGCCCTAACTTGTGCATCTGGCTTTGGGTGGGTAATGGGGACTCATTCTGGTCATTGGGCTTTGCAGGCAAGCTGTTTACCACCGAGCCATCTCTTCAGCCCCTTGCTCATTTTTCATTCCAAGTTTTTCCGGCACACGTACAGTGTGAAGTGATAACTGCTAATGTGTGGGCCCCATTGGCAGAACAACTTTGCAGACAGTCAGATGATGCCAATTTGATAGCAATGCCATCTGATGTGTCAAGCAGATGATTAGTTAACCGTAATGAGGGCTTGCTTTTTTTCCTCCAACCAATTCATGAAATCAAAATAAAACTTTAGGAAGCCTGTCCTGCCAGAGTGGAGGCATGCAAGATGAATGCAAACACGGGCACACATCTAGTTAAAGTGCCTGGCATTTGAAGATGAAATTGCTTTCATGGTCTCAATACAAATATACATTTTCATGAAGCAGTTTCATGATTAACCAAATGATGTTTTGACTAAATTTAACTATCAAGTAGCAATGACCCTGGAATTGGTTGCTATGAACATGTAATTTCTAATTCACTCAGAACAGCTGTGATATTCTAGCTAACTGAAATAGAAGCCACAGTTGTTCGATGCTACAAATGTTTTCATATACACTTGGAGCAACCGTGATGAAATTGAAGTCGTATTGAAGAACAGCAACACGCACAAAACAAAAACAACCCTTTGGCATAGTAGCATGTTTGCTTTCTTTGCTTTAAGTCATTAAGCGAGGTTTAGAAATGTTTGAGCTTTTGCAGAAATATAAAATTGATTTGGTTCCAGGACCCCCTGCAGATAACAAAACCTGGGGTTGGATGCTTCAGTTCCTAGTAGAAAATGAGAGTGATCACGTATAACTTAAATACATCATCTCCCAACGGCTTCTAATACCTAAAATCATGTAAATGCCATGGAAACCATTTTCAAAGATTTTTAAAAATTTATTTATTAGAGTCATAGAGAAAGGGAGATAGAGAGAGATTGTGAGAATGGGTGTGACAGGGCTTCCAGCCACTGCAAACAAGCCCTAGACGTATGTGCCACCATGTGTATGTGGCTTACATGGGATCTGGAGAATCGAACCTGGGTCCCTAGGCTTTGCAGGCATGCACCTTAACCACTAAGCAATCTCTCCAGCCCCATGAAACTATTTTTATAATTTATTTGCTAGGAAATAGTGATAAGGAACAGTCTGTCCATGTTTGGGACAGATGCAGCTTTTCTTTTTCTTTTTAAAATATTTATTTATTTTCTGGGCGTGGTGGCACATGCCTTTAATCCCAGCACTTGGGAGGCAGAGGTAGGAGGATCACCATGAGCTCAAAGCCACCTGAAGACTACATAGTTAATTCCAGGTCAGCCTGGACCAGAGTGAGACCCTGCCTCAAAAAACCTATATATATATATATATATATATATATATATATATATATATATATTTTTTTTTTCTTTTTGAGAGACATGAGGTGGGGGAGAGAGAGGGAATATGGTATGCCAAGGCCTCTTGTCACTGCATGTACCACTTTGTGTATCTGGCTTTTTTTATGTGGGTACTGAGGAATCAACCTCCCCGGCAGGCTTTTCTAGTAAACACCTTTAACTGCTGAGCCATCTCCCCAGCTGGATACAGTTTTTCAATCCACACTGGACGAATCCTTGGACACAGAAGCCACGGATATGGAGGCTCCCTGTACTTGTAAATCAGTCCGAGTCTTACAATAGTACCAGCGTGCTGTTTTTTTTCCCCTTCAAAAAGTGTTCCCTCTATTTTTTTGGTCAAAAATTACTTACAAATATCTCATCACATACTCAATGAATGGAACATGGATGGAGATTTAAACAATTTAGTATATTTTGTTTTGAAAAGCAAGTGTATGGGATGGGAGTTGCAGTTTTGCCTAGTATGTTCAAGATCCTGGGTTCAAGTCCCAGCATTGAAACAAAAAGGAAAGGAAAGGAAAGGGAGGGGAAGGAAAGAGAAGGGAAGGGAAGAGAGCTCTCAAGCAACAAGGCACAGAGACATTTCTCTGAGGAGAACAGGGGAGCAATTTCACAAAGCAAGAGTGAGAACCTCCAGAGCACAGCTTACAGTTGTGTTCTAAGAAGTCTTAACTCAAGGGAAGAGTATTTGGATCATTGTATGAATTTATATACATTTATATTCTTTATCAGAATGGGATAGAGAAAAGCCTAAAAATAAATCTCAGGATGGTAAAACATTCAAAAGAATCATGAAACCTTTTAATTGATACTTTTTCGAAAATCTTGTAACAATATGTATCAAAGGGAGGTACTTTGAAAGGAAGTAAAAAGACAGTTCCTGTGAAAATATTTGGGCTGAAATAGCTATGCTTGTTAAGTCACAAATAAGACTATTCTTCATTTCTCTGATGCTCATCAGATATCTCAGCAGCTGGAAAGAATATTTTCGTGAAATACAGTTCAGTCAGTAAAGTGCTCGCCTTGCAAGCTAGAGGACCCGATTTCTATGCCAGTACCAACAAGAGGCCGAGGGGCATGGGGGGGTGGGGAGGCAGGCACAGGCAGATTCCTGAGGCTCACTGGTCAGCCAGTCTTATCTACTTGTCAAGTTCTGAGCCAGTGAGACCCTGTCTCAACAAAATGTGGCCAGCGTCTGAGAAAAGATACCTAAGGTTGTCCTCTGGCTTCCAGCACTCGTGCATGTACACCCGCCCATACCCACTGTTGCAGTCAGGTTCGCACTGCTGGTAGAAATCACCCAGCCAAGAGCAGCTTCTGGGAAAAAGAGATTTATTTTGGTTTACAGGCTTGAGGGGAAGCTCCACAATGGCCGGGAAAACGACAGCATGAGCACAGGGTGGGCATCACCCCCTGGCCAACATCAGATGGGCAATAGCAGCAACAGGAGAGTGTGCCAAACACTGGTAAGGGGAAGCTGGCTATAACACCCATGAGCCCGCCCCCAACAATACATTGCCTCCAGGAGGCGTTAATTCCCAAATCTCCATCAGCTGAGAACCTAGCATTCAGAACACCTGAGCTTATGGGGGACACCTGAATCAAACCACCACACCCACACATGCGTACACACACACACACACACACACACACACACACACACACGCACAGAATATTTTCTTGGCTGGGCATAGTGGCACACATTTATAATCCCAACAGTTGGAGACTGAGGCAGGAGGATTTCCATAGGCTGAGGTTAGCCTAGGTTACATAGTGAGTTGTAAGATAGCCTGGGCTATATTGAGAGATCTTATCTAATAAAAACCCCACAACAAAAACCATAGAAACGACAACACAAGGACTGAGGGGATAGTTTAGTAAGAGCACTTGCTGTGCAAACACGATAACCTGAGTTTGTATCCCCAGCACCCTTGTAAAGCTGGACACTGTAATGCATCTGTATTTCTGGCCCACCTATGGCAAGACAGGATGCAGAGACAGATGAATCCTGGGAAGTTCACAGGCCAGCTAGCCTAGCAGATACAGCAGCAAACAACAAGAGACCCTGCCTCAAACAAGGTAGAAGGACCCAAGGTTGTCCTCTGATCTGCATACGTGCGCCATGGCATGCACATACACAAAGATTTACAAAGAGAATATTTTCTCAGTTTAAATATCATGAGCCTGGAGAGGTGGCTCAGCAGTTAACGGAGCTTGTTTGCAATGCCTGACGGCCCAGGTTCTATTCCCCAGTACCTACATAAAGCCAGATGCACAAAGTAGTGCATGCTTCTGGAGTTCATTCGCAATAGCAAGAAGCTTTGATGCACCGACTCTCTCTCTCATTGCAAATAAATAAATAAAAATGTTTTAAAAATATCATGATCTAAAGCCGGGCGTGGTGGCGCACGCCTTTAATCCCAGCACTCGGGAGGCAGAGGTAGGAGGATCACCGTGAGTTCGAGGCCACCCTGAGACTACATAGTGAATTCCAGGTCAGCCTGAACTAAAGTGAGACCCTACCTCGTAAAACCAAAAAAAAAAAAAAAAAAAAAAAAAAAAAATATCATGATCTGGGAGCTGGAAGAGATGGTTCAGGTCAGTAAGATGCCTGCCACGCAAGCATGAGGACCCGAGTTCAGACCCCGAGCTCCCGTGTAAAATGCCAGGTGTGGTGGTCCATGCTGTTATCTCAGTGCTGGGCAGGCAGGGAGAATCCTCTGGGATTGCTGTCTGTCCTGTCTAGTTGAGTCAGTGAGCTCCAGGTCCCATGAAAGACCCTGTCTCAAAAAATAAGGCACCAGGCTGGAGACGCAGCTCAGCTTCCAAAGCCTCACGGCCTGGGTTCGATGTACCCGCTTCCTACACAAGCCAGGAGCACAAAGTGGCACATGCATCTGGAGTCCATTTGCAGTGGCAAGAGGCCCTGGCATACGCATTCTCTTTCCCTTTCCCCCTTCTCTCTCTCTCTCTGCTTGTAAATATATAACAAATATATTTTAAAAAATGTATTGATTGTTTTTTTCAAGGTAGGGTGTCACTGTAGCCCAGGTTGACCTGGAATTCACTATGTCATCTCAAGGTGGCCTCAAACTCACAGTGATCCTCCTACCTCTGCTTTCTGAGTGCTGTGATTAAAGGCGTGCACCACCACGCCTGGCTGACTTTTTAAAATAACAAGTTTGCACACATAGACTCCCCCTCCCACCGCAATTCTGCTGGTGTTTTTGGTGAGGTTATGGATATTCATTGTGGGGACCAAGAGGCCTCAGTCAGCTTCTTCAGGGGTGGGGAAAACATGGTGTCTCAGGCTATTTCCACCCACCCTGAGGCTCAGAAAATCAAAATTATGAAAAAACGTAAAAAAAACCGGGGGGGGCTGGAGAGATGGCTTGGTAGTTAAGGTGCTTGCCTACAAAGCCAAAGGACCGAAGTTTGATTCCCCAGGTCCCACATAAGCCAGGTGGAGCATTTCTCTGGAGTTCATTTGCAGTGGCTAGAGGCCCTGGCATGCCTCTCTCTCTCTCCTTTTTTCTTTCCCTTTCAAATAAATAAATAGAAATAAAATTAAAAAAAACTTAAAAGAATAAGCGCAGTGATAGGTTGACCTCTGGCCTCCAAAACATGTACCCACATGTGTGCCCACTTGCATACACACATACATATGCATGCACACATGCATATGCCCATATACATGCAAACACACATACATGCTTGCACACCATACACACATACACATGCAAAAAATAAAAACATGACATAAAAATAAATATTATAATATGTAAGGAAGAGTCTTTGGAAGATGTTAACATTCTCAAATTTATAAACAATTAAATGCAATTTTGAAGACAATCTCAGTCTATTTTATGAAAATCTAAAAATAATTAGTCCAACCAAAACAGCAAAACATTCTTTGGAAGAATATTTGTGAACCAGTATTAAAATCAGAGATAGCTACAAAATGGATTAAAATACTTGTTTATGTATTAAGATGAATATTTTCTTATGTTTTAAAATGTTAATCACTATAATTATATAATTGATGATAAACATAGATATAATTAACATAAATTCTTTGGAATTTTTTGTTCCAATGCAGTGTTATTTTTGTTTGGAGAAGGAATTATATTATTTTTTTTAACCTTAAAACCATAGACTCTAGGTGGTAAATCCCAGTCCCAGAACTGGATTGCCCCCACAGTGATATGTTGGCCAAGGAAACCCCGTGAGGTCCCCCAAACAATGTAGGCCATTCCCAGAACACTTTATTACCTGCCAGAGCTGAAAGGTAAGGCCCTGTTGTTGAAGACAACACTGGCTGCAGTCAAAGGACATCAGAACACCATGTTGGAACGGAAAGGGAAAGTAGCTCCCTCCTGGCTAGGCCATCATAGTGCTGGAGAGCCCCATGGGAACTGCGGGAAGCTAACGGCCACCAGCAGCACGAATAAGTAGGGACCCTGCGGACTATGAGATCAACCAACCGGACAAGACGTACATGCTTGTGCAATAGTGGCATGCAGCCTCTGTGGGTAACCAACTATTTTCTGATTGGACATGAAGCTTGCTCAGTGGGAGAGAACCCATACCTGGTACTGGAAACCAAGTCAGAATCCCATGGTCAGGAAACTCAGACTTCAGAGAGAAGCCCCCACTGCTCTCTGGAGAAGAAGAATGGACTTGCACACCGAAAGGCTCCTCAAATAACTTTGCATACTCCATTTAACCCAAGCTACTCTCACTCTTGGTTGGAGAACCTGTTTTATTTTACAGAAGGCAGAGAAAATGGAGGAGAACTAAGATCCATTGATAAGACAAAAAGACAGCTGACTGCCCACCACAAGTCATGCCACCTCTGCCATATCTGCTAGGGCCCAGGAGAAATTGCAGAGCAAGCAGTGACATAAATACTGCTCTTACTGCTAGGCTGACAGCCAGCCCCAGGATAATGATGACAGACACAGTGATCAATCAAAACCCTTCAAAGCAGAAATCCAGAGGCTACAGAGAACTCAACACTAGGTCAGACTAGAGGAGACTGTAAGAATCACGGAGTGGGTACCCAGAGGCACAGCTCCCCTGCTATCCCATAGGGACTGACTGAGGCCTTCATGACCCCGCAGTGAATACCATAGCCCCACTCTTTTAGTCAGGGTTCTCTAGAAGAACAGAACCCACAGAATGAATTGTATTAAAAAGGGAATTTGGAGCCGTGTGTGGTGGCACATGCCTTTAATCCCAGCACTCAGGAGGCAGATGTAGGAGGATCGCCATGAGTTTGAGGCCACTATAAGACTACATAGTGAATTCCAGGTCAACCTAGGCTAGAGTGAGACTCTACCTCGAAAAACCAAAAAAAAAAAAAAAAAAAAAAAGGAATTTGGGCTGAAGAGATGGCTTAGTGGTCAAGGCACTTGTCTGTGAAGCCAAAGGACCCAGGTTCAACTCCCCAGTACTTATGTAAGCCAGATACACAAGGTAGCACATGTGTCTATTGTTCATTTGCAGTGGCTCGAGGCCCTGGTGAGCCCACCCATTCTCTCTCTCTCTATCTCTCGGCCTCTCTCAAATAAATAAATAAATAAATATTTTTTAAAGGGAATTTATTGAATTAGTTTACAGCAGTCCAACAACAGCAGTCTGTAGGCCTGAGAGTGAAGGAATCTGGTAGCTGCTCAGTCCAAGTGCTGGAGACCTTAGCGTTTCCAATGTAGCACTGAAGGCCTGGAGGCTTTCTGGAGAGCCGCTGGTCTTCAGTCCACGCTGGAAGGCTGAGGAAACTTGGTTCCAATGCCTATGAAGGGTAGCTGAGCAGGATCGATGCGTGTGCAAGTGAAGGTACTCACCAGCACGCAGTCAGGCAGAAGGAAAGGACGGACTCCTTTTTTTTTTTTTTTCCAGAGCCTCCTTACATAAAGCCCCCCTCTGGGAGGACCACCCACTCTGGAGGTAGACCTCACTCTAGGGGACGTATTCCTCCTTCAGTTGATCCTTCCTGGGAGCAACCTCAGAGACCCACCCAAGAGGAATGCCTGTGGATTCCTAGTCAGTTCAGGTTGACAACAGAACTTCGCCATTACACCCATGGAAGAAGCCCCAGGGAAACAGGAGCAGGGCGAGGGGATGAGAGAGTACAACCTGCCATAATGTATACAAAACAAAACAATTTAAAATGAGAGCATGCTAAGCATCAAAAGAAGGGGAGGAGTGATTACGGTACTGTCTTCCAGATACAACATGACTTTGGCATTCATGACCTCACAGTGGCCCATGTTACCTATACAAGACCTGCCTAATAGGAGGGGGAAAATGACGTCATCAAAATAACAGAGAGACTAGTTAGAAAGAAGAGACTTTATGGAGGAGCATGGAGAGCAGGAACAGAAGAGGGTGTTGGGAAGGGACTATGATCATGGTGTGTTGTATATATGGTAGAGATTGTTAATAAAAAGTTTAAAAAAGTAAAGTGAGGCCAGGCATGATGGTGCACTCCTTTAATCCCAGCACTTGGGCGGCAGAGGTAGGAGGATCATGGAGTTGGAGACCAACCTGGGACTACAGAGTGAGTGCCAAGTCAGCCTGGGCTAGAGTGAGACCCTACCTCAAAAAAACCATCACCACCACCAACAAATAAAGTAGGTCTTCCTACCTCAATTTACCTAATAAAGATAATCTCTCATGGATTGGAGAGATGTCTTAGCAGTTAAGGCATTTTCTAGCAAAGCCAAAGGATCCAGGTTCAATTCCCCAGAACCCATGTAAAGCCAGATGCAGAGGGTGGCACATGCATCTGAAGTTTGTTTGCAGTGGCTAGGAGGCCTTGGAGCCCATTCTCTCTATCTGCCTCTGCCTCTCTCTCTCTCAATCTCTCTCCCTCTCTCAAAAAAAAAAAAAAAAAAAAATTAAAAACTCTCTCATAGTCATGCCCAGATGCTAACTTTATCTACCTAATTTTCTCGGGGGGCTGTAGGTTCTGTTAAGTTGACAATCAGCAAAAACCATCCCCCTCCCCTTTTCTGCTTCCCTTTCCCACACCCAGAGGAACCGGGAAGCCTGAAGATGAAGTTTGCAAAGGAGTGGAGAGGGTGGGGAGGGGACCAGAGGGACAACAGTCCTTCTAGGAGGTACCTTACAGCAGCTGACCACAACAGGAGGAGGGCTGGAAGTCTCAAGACTTGGGTTTGGCAGACTGCTGACTTCCTGATATCACTTAAGTGATGTCTACAGAGAAAGTTAATTGTGGGACTTTTTGAGACCAAGAAGAATCAGAAGTGAAAGGCAGGTGTGAAGCCATGAGGTGCCCACCCGTGTGTGGGTGACTGTTGAGTGGTATTCCCTCTGAGTTGAAGCCCTTCCTCCTGGAGGGAGGGAAGCTCCTAGAACTTAAGAAGCTAACAAAACTTAGAAGCTGGGCTGAAGAGATGGTTTAGTGGTTAAGACGCTTGAAGTCCAAGGACCGGAGTTTCACTCCTGGTACCCATGTAAAGCCAGATGCACAAAGCGGCACATGCAACTGGAGTTTGTTTGCAGTGGCTAGAGGCCCTGGTGTGCCCGTTCTCTTTTTTTTAAATTTAAATTAATTTTTAATTTTTAAATGAAAGAGTCAGCAAGACAGACAGAAAGAGTGAGAAAGAGATTGAGAATTGGCAAGCCAGGGCCTCTAGCCTTTGCAATCGAACTCTAGACACATGCACCACCTTGTAAGCATGCTTGGCCTTATACACATGCATCACCTACTGCATCTGGCTTACATGGGTTCTGGGGAGTTGAACTTGGGTCCATAGGCTTTGCAGGCAAGTGCCTTAACTGCTAAGCCATCTCTTCAACCCCCTCTACCTCTCTCTGTCTGTGTATGTCTCTCTGCTTGCAAATGAATAAATAAAAATATTTTTTAAAAAAAGAACTTAGGGGATGGTGCACCCGAGGACCCCTGTGTCTGTGTCTTGCTTCAACAGTGTTTGGACAGAACAGACCAGGGGACTTTCTCCTTTTCTTTTTTCCCCAAAATTTCCAGCTGCTTTCCAATCTCTCCAGTCACCACCACTGGGACCATTTCATTGCCGTCTGCTCCTTCCAGGACCATCCAGAACCTTCTAACTCTTGACCACCCATGACCTCCCAGATTCATCAAAATTATTCCACTGAGATGGAGGCTGCCATCAACCGCCTGGTCAACTGGCACCTGTGGGCCTCCTACACCTCCCTCTCCCTGGGCTACTATCTGGACGGGCACCATGTGGCTCTGCTTGGCATGGGCCAATTCTTCGGAGAGAAACACGAGGGCCTGGAGCATCCACTCAAGATGCAAAAGCAGCGCGGCGGCCGGCGCTCTTCCAGGATGTGCAGAAGCCTGTTCCAGATGAGTGGGGAAAACTCAGGAGGCCATGGAGGCCGCCTTGGCACTGGAGAAGAACCCGAACCAGGCTCTTCTGGATCTTCACATCCTGGGTTCTACCCACACAGACACCCATCTCTGTGACTTCCTGGAGAACCACTTCTTGGATGGGGAGGTGAAGTTCATCATCTCTTTGAGCGGCTCACCCTGAAGCATGACTAGATACTGCACAGCCTTCCAAGGACTCCTGCTCTGCCTTAACCACCCTCAGGACCTCCTCCGCCCCAGCCTCTCCAGCCACTAGGCAGCTTTGTAACGCCCAGACCCTCTCCCAAGCCTTGGACCAAATGAAATAAAAGTTTTGTGCAACCCCCCCAAAAACAACTTAGGGGCTGGAGAGATGGCTTAGCAGCTAAGGCATTTGCCTGCAAAGGCAAAAGATGCAGGGTTGATTCCCCAGGACCCACAAAAGCCAGTTGCACAAGGTGGTGCATGCATCTGGAGTTTGTTTACAGTGGCTGGAGGCCCTAGCATACCTATCCTTTCTCTATCTGCCTCTTTCTCTCTGTCTATCTATCTCTCAAATAGATAAATAAATAAATAAATTAAATTAAAAACAGTATTTTCCCAATTCTTCTTTTCTTAATTTTTTTAAAAAATATTTTATTTATTTATTTGAGAGAGAAATAGGGAGAGAGAGAGAGAGAGAGAGAGCGCACACCAGGGCCTCCAGCCACTGCAAATGAACTGCAGATGCATGCACCCCCTTGTGTATTTGGTTTACATGGGTCCTGGGGAATTGAACCTGGGTCCTTTGGCTTTGCAGGCAAATGCCTTAACCATTAAGCCATCTCTCCAGCCCTCTTAAATTTTTTTTTTGTTTTGTTTTTTGGGTTTTGTTTTTTTTTGAGGTAGGATCTTGCTCTGGCTGACCTGGAATTAACTCTGTAGTCCTTGAACTCACAGCGATCCACTTACCTCTGCCTCCAAAGTGTTGGGATTAAAGGCATGTACCACAATGCCCGACAAATAAAAATGTATTTTTAGAAATTAAAAAGGGGCTGGAGAGATGGCTTAGTGGTTAAGCGCTTGCCTGTGAAGCCTAAGGACTCCAGTTCGAGGCTCAATTCCCCAGGACCCACATAAGCCAGATACACAAGGTGGCACATACATCTGGAGTTTGTTTGTAGTGGCTGGAGGCCCTGGCGCGCCCATTCTCTCTCTCTCTGCCTCTTTCTCTGTCTTTCACCTTCTCAAATAAATAAAATAAATATTTCTTCATTAAACAAAATTAAAAAGGACTTAGAAACTGCCAAACTGAGAAGAGCGCCCCCGCCCACCCCCAGGTTGCACAAGCAGTAGCAATTACAAGGGAGAGGAGATTGTCAGATGCAGCTGCCAACAAGCTCTGGCAGAGGTGCTCCAGGGATGTGGCTCTCACGAGTGGCCATCCATGCTGGGGTGGGCTCGAGGGGCTGCCGCTGCTGAGAGTCAGCCCCGCTTCTGTAAGTAACTCAATACACCTACTGGTTAAACAAGTTCGATCCGGGGGCCGGGAATCATTTCTTCAGTGCTTTGGTCTGTCATCAGTGCCCTCTCTGGGAGGGGGGAATAGAATTTGCTCACACTCCCCAGGACACAAGAAACGAACCTTGGGAACATTATCCTAGGTGAAGGAAGCCAGACAGAAAGGTCACGTTCTGAACAGTTCCATTTGTATGAAACGTCCAGAAGAAGTAAATGCACAGAGACAGAGAGCAAACTAGTGGTTGCCAGGGTTTAGGAAGGAGTATGAGAAGTGATTCCTAGCAGAGGTGGGGGATTCGGGGGATAATGAAAATGCCTTGGAACTAGATAGAAGTGCCATCTACACAAAACTCTGACTGCACTATATGTTGTGAATAGGGCATCTTAAATAGCTAATGGTTATTATTATTTATATGGGTGTATGATGTGTATATGTGTGCATGAGCATAGAGGTGTTTGTCCTTTCCTTCCACTGTGTGTGTGTGTGTGTGTGTGTGTGTGTGTGTGCTCGTGCATGCACAAGTGTGTGTGTGTGCGGAGGCAGGGTCTCACTCTAGCCCAGCTGGCCTCAAACTCACAGCAATCCTCCTACCTTAGCCTCCCAAGTGCTGTGATTAAAAGCATGCACCAGGGCTGGAGAGATGGCTTAGAGGTTAAGGCGCTTGCCTGCAAAGCCCAAGGACCCACTTTTGATTCCCCAGCACCCACATAAGCCAGATACACACGGTGGCGCATGCATCTGGAGTTCGTTTGCAGTGGCTGGAGGCCCTGGCACTCCCTTACCTCTCTTATCTGCCTCTTCCTTTGTCTTTCTCTCTTCCTTCTTGTCTTAAATAAGTAAATAATTTAAGAAAAAGCATGCACCACCATGCCTGCTGCTTCTTTTCGTTTTTGAGACAGGGTCGCCCTTGCTTTTGCCTCTGTGTCTAGCTTGGCCCGCAAGCTTCTTGACTCTTTCAGCTCTGCCTCCCATTGCTGTGGGCATGTTGGCATCACAGACCCATGCACCACTTTGCCTTTGGCTCTGGGTGGCTGCTGAGGAATTGAACTCTGGCTGGCAGGCAAATTGCCTTTAACTACTGAGATCCTAGTTTTGTGTCATGTAAATTTTATTTCAATTCAACAATTATAGGTTTACCCACAATGTTCATCCAGGATCAAGAGGGAAAAAAAAAAACCCACTATGATTTAAAGACAGTGTTAGACAAAAATAAAAGTTGAGATTGGAGTCCGTACATAGCTCATGTATCACATTAACTAGGGATTTTTTTTTTTCATAAAACTATATGTACTCTGTCCTCTGGGGAAGTTTAAAGAGTTTCCAAGAACATATTTCCACTCTCCAGGAATTTCACCTGATGTGCTGACTCTGGAACATTAGCTCTGCATGTCGCAGTCGCAGTGCAGCATTGGGCAAGTGGGAGCAACACAGCAGAGACGGGAAGAGGCGCTCTGACTGTGTCTTCTCAGAGCGGAGTCTCATAGGAGAGTTTTAAGCTGCGCCAAGGTTCTGCTACTGCAGAGTATGAGGTACTGGGGACCCAAAGCCAGTCAATGCCCCCCGCCCCCCATGATCTCTGGACTTAGCTCTTTGTGTCCTTTTAAACTTTCCATAAATCTAGACAATAAACCATGGTAATTTTTTCCCACAATCTCCATTTTGCCCCTTCCAAATCCACCCTCCATTGAGCCCCTTCTTCTTTCAAACTAGTCTCTTTTCTATTTTGATGTCATCAATTTTCTCTCCTATTATGAAGGGCTTTTGTAAGTAGTGTCAGTCACTGTGAGGTCATAAACATCAAGACCATTTGGTGTCTGGAAGACAGTATTGTAAGCACTCCTCACCTTCCTTTGGCTCTTACGTTCTTTCCACCACCTCTTCCATAATGGTCCCTGAGCCTTGGAGGGTGTGATAGAGATGTCTCAGTCAGTGCTAAACACTCCACTGTCAATTCTTCTCAGCACTTTGGCCATTTTTTAGCCAATCCAGTGGTCACTGCCGTCTGAAAAGAGAAGCTTCTCTAATCAAAAGTGAGAGTAGGGCTGGAGGGATGGCTTAGCGATTAAGGCATTTGCCTGCAAAGCCAAAGGACCCAGGTTTGATTCCCCAGGACCCACATTAGCCAGATGCACAAGGAGGCACATGCGTCTGGAGTTCATTTGCAGTGGCTGGAGGACCTGGTGTGCCCATTCTCTCTCCCTCCCTTCCTCTTTCTCTGTCAAATAAATAAAATGTTTTGTTTTAAAAAAACTTTTAAAAAAGTGAGAGTAGCATTACTATGTGAACATAAATGTAAGTGTTTAGAGGGCAGTTTGATATATCCATTATTATGTCCATTTAGCCACACAACAGTAGTCGTTGTTCCCCTAGGGCTTATGACCTCCCTAGCCATAGGCTTTTGAGTAGGTTTTGACTACCAGGCATGTGTCCCTTCCTGTGCAGTGGGCAGACAGCTACTATTGCACCAGCTGTGCTACATTTGGCCTGGCTGGCCAGCCATAAGGCTTGCAGGGTCCACTGCTGTTTAACACCATTGGCGACTTCTGTCTCCCAAAAGGCTGCTCGTAGCACAGGCCTTTCCAGCCCTCAGCAGCTAGTGAACAAGGAAGAGGTTTCCAGCTCAGCTCCAGCTGCAGCCCAAGCATGCGCCGTCTTAGGCTTTTACCATCTAGTTCTGGCCGGCAACCCAAAGCCTTGGCAATGGCCTGTAATGTTTTGGGGGCATCAAGGGTCTTCTTGACCAACAACTCATTGAAAAGTATCCCACCCCGGGCACTGAAAAATTTCTAATAACAATCTACGACTTCTGGGTGCACCATTATCCACCTCCATAGGACACTTCTGCTCAAACTCTCTCTCTCTCTCTTTTTTTTTTTTTTTTTGAGGTAGGGTTTCACTCTAGTCCAGGCTGACCTGGAACTCAGGGTGGCCTCAAACTCACAGTGATCCTCCTACCTCTGCCTCCCAAGTGGTGGGATTAAAGGTGTGTGCCACCATGCCCAGCTTAAACTCTCTCTCTTTTTTCTTTTTTTTAAAAATAATTTTTAAAATGCTTATGGGGGGGGGGAATGGGTGTGCCAGGGCCTCCAGCCACTGCAAATGATCTCCAGATGCATGCGCCCCCTGGTGCATCTGGCTTACGTGGGTCCTGGAGAATTGAACCGAGATCCTTTGGCTTTGCAGGCAAATGCCTTAATCTCTAAGCCTTCTTTCCAGGACTCTTTTAAAACATATATATAATTGGCTAACAAAGAAGTAGGTTTCCATAGGACTTATTTAAAACATCTTAAATTTTGATGAACCCTCCTCTTTCCTCCATTCCTTCTCCTGATACCACTTGGACAATTCCACCCCCAGTATTCTGCATCTTTACTTACACATCCACTATGCCCTCCCTTTAATCCCACCCTTCTCCTCCCTCTTTCATAGCCCCTTTGTAGCTTCCTGGCCTCTACTATTGACTTTTACTCCAACTCACATACATTTTTTTTTTTTTTTGAGATAGGGTTTCACTCTAGCCCAGGCTGACCTGGAATTCACTATGTAGTCTCAGGGTGGCCTTGAACTCATGGTAATCCTCCTACCTCTGCCTCCTGAGTGCTGGGACTAAAGGCATGCACTACCATGCCTGGCTCAATTCACATACAAATCTAAACATTTGAAGCTAGGATATGAGAGAGAACATGTGGCATTTGACTTTCTGGGCCTGGCTTACTTCCCTTAGTATAACCTTTCCATATTCATCCATTCTCATGAAAAGTTTATCGTCTTTTAACAGGTGAATAAAACTGCATTGTGAAAATGTACCACATCTTCATCTTCCATTCATTAGTTGAAGGACATCTAGACTGGTTCCATTTCCTAGCTATTGTGAATAGAGCAGCAATAAATATGGATTGGCAAGTATCTTAACTAGAAGTCCAATGCACTGTCCATTGCACCACAGATCCACCTGGATTGGCAAGTATCTCTATAGCAATGAGTCAAGTTCTTAGGGCACGTGCCAAGGGGTGGTATAGCTAGGTCATGTGGTAAATCTGTTTTTTCAACTCTTTGTACTCACTTCTGACTATGAATCCCGAGACTGAATCCCCACATTCCTGGGTCTGGAAGGCACAGAGTCTAGGGAGCATACTATGCCCTGGAAGAGGCTTCAGGCTAGGAGAGAAACAGAAGCAACAGGCAACTTGGGGGGGGGGAGCGACTCTGGGCGTTTGTTGTTATGTGCCCATGGGAAGGCAGGCAGACTATTTAAAAAATTTTCAAGATGAACAGTTGTAAACATAGATGTGCATGAAAATAGGAACTTATTCGGCTGGGGAGATGGCTCAGTAGTTAACAGAATTTGCTACTTAAGCATGAGAGTCTGAGACTGTTCAAGTTTTACTCCCCCAGAACCCATGTAAAAAGCTGGGTGTCCCAGCACTTGGGAGGCAGAGGCAGGAGGATCACCGTGAGTTTGAGGCCACCCTGAGACTACAGTTAATTCTAGGCCTGGACCAGAGTGAGACCCTACCTCAAAAAAACCAAAAAAAAAAAAAAAAAAAAAAGCTGGGTGTGGTCACACATGTCTATAACCCCAGTGTTGATGGGGTGGTGGTGGGGGGAATCTAAACAGTAGTTCAAGAATGAGGCAGAGACCACCCCCAGTCAAGGAAGTACACAGATGAGCCACAGAGAGCAGCACTCGAAGTCCTTTTTAACAAAAGTATTTATTTAGGGACTGGAGAGATGGCTTAGTGGTTAAGGCACTTGCTTGCAAAGCCAAAGGACCCAGGTTCAATTCCCTAGGACCCATGTAAGCCATATGCATCTGGAATTCATTTGCAGTGGCTGGAGGCCCTGATGCACCCAATTTTTTTCTTTCTCCAATAAATAAATAAAACAAAAAAATTTAAACAATTTATTTATTTGCAAACAGAGAGAGAAAGGGAATGCGAATGGGTGCACCAGGACCTCCAGCCACTGCAAATGGACTCCAGATGCATGCACAACTTCATTTGGCTTTAGGCGGATACTGGGGAAATCAAACCGGGGTCATTAGGCTTTGCAGGGAAGCACCTTAACCACTGAGCCACCTCTCCAGCCTGAAGTTCTCTGGTTGCTGAAACACACATCTGCACATAAATGTATATACACCCCACATAGCATAACTTTCCATACATACTTTACACACACACACACATGAGCTTATTCAGCACAAAAAGGAGGGAAGCAATTAGGACCCAAATTCCAAGTATTAACTCAGGCAAGCAAATTACTTCACCTCTCCAGGTCATAGCCTTTTCTGTAAATGAGAATCCTTTTGGTCTTATCAGGTGGTCATGAGAATAAAATGACATAGATACAACCTGAAGCGCTTTGCAAAGAACACAGTGTGATGCAAAATGCCAGGGCCTTGCAGAACTGAATGGATGCAGGAGTATGTTCAGAAAGGCGCCTGCTGGTAGGCTGGAGGGCTCTCAGTGTCTCTGGACAAGATGGCGAGCACATTGCTCTGTAGCCAAGGGTTGGCAGATCTGTTCAGGAAGAGTTCAGACTCCTTTCTCTTCACATGGTCCTTATTACAAAGAGAAAACTAGCAAGAACAAGTAAACCTAAGTGAGAAAAATGAGCCATCTCCCTCTCATGATAGCTGCCTGTGTTTTTCAGCATTAATCTATTCTAGCTCATCCAAATAATATGCTATCTGGGGCTTTGTATCTTGTTATTAATTATTGCAAAGAACAAGTTTAGGGTGTTTCATCTTTGGTGACTGGTCTAGAAAGATGTAGTTATATATAAATTGGGTTATTTGGAAAATGAGAGTGTGTGTTCTGCATGTCCCATTTGTACCAGCTGAGGTGACAGTCAATTTAACTCTCCAGCTCTTACTGCCTTTCTCTGTGCACTTAGCCCTGGGATCCGTAATAGGCCCCCATGCTGGGGATACAGAGGAGAATGAGACAATTTTCCTCATCTTTGGAGCCATAGAAGCTCTTACATTCATCTCGGCCTTTGCTCTGGAGCTTAAAAGAAAGGCTGCGTTAACAAGTCAGCTTTCTGTTACTATAACAAGTACCTAAGACCATCAACTTATAAGGAGGGAAGGTTCGCCTTGGCTCACAGCTTGGGAGGTTGAGTCACAGTTGGATGGCAGTACATCATCGCAGGAACACAGAGTAAAGTAGAACCATCCACCTCATGGCTGGGAAGCAAAATGCAGAAAAAGGAAGAGACCAGAGTTCCCCAGTTCCCTTTAATGGCACGCCTCCAATGACCTGAGGTCCTTCAACCTCTTCAAGTTTCCATCACCTCCCAAACCTTCACACAGGGCCCTTTGGGGGACATCCCAAATCCAAGCCATAGCCAATAGAAAGCCAGGGCTTATGACATACACCCCTTTCCACGTGGACTCTGTCCAGGGTTAGGCCCAGCATAGGTGGACATCTGTGTGTGAAATCATTCCACTGGGCATCTGTGGCTATCCACCCTGGCCACTTAAGGATCTCAAGAAGTAAGAGTGTGGTATCTAAGCTGACAGCTGCTTGTGTCCTTGGAAGGGCAGATACCTAAAATTAGAATTTCCAAGATTAGGAAAGCAGAAGATGGCATTTGTGCCTTCTTTTTAAAAATATTTATTTATTTATTCGAGAGAGAGAGAGTGAGAGAAAGAAAGAAGCAGATATAAAGAGAGCTAGGGAGAATGGGCACACCAGGGCCTCTAGTCAATGCAAGAAACAAACTCCAGATGCATGCACCACCTAATGCATCTGGCTTTATGTGGGTCCTGGGGAACTGAACCGGGGCCCTTAGGCTTTTCAGGCAAGTGCCTTAACCACTGAGCAAGCTCTCGAGCCCGTTTTGTGCTTTCTCAAGGCAGCATAGTTGCTGATGTCATGCTCATCTATATGGTCATCTGCATGGTGGTTGAAGGAGTAAACAAACGACAACAAAACAATAGGGGCGGGGGAGTTGTTGGCCAGGGAGGCGCCTGATGCCCCCAAAACATTACAGGTTGTTGCCAGGGCTCTTGGTTGCTCACCAGAACTAGATGATAAGACCCAACTGCTGAAGACCTCACATACTCGGGGTGGAGAATACTCAGAAATCAAGCTGGAGCTGAGCTGGAAGCCAAGGCTCAGGGACCACTGTGAAAGAGGTGGTAGAGAGAATGTAAGAGCCAAAGGAAGGGGAGGCGTGCTTACAAAGATGGCCTCCAGGCAAAGCGGCCTTGATATTCATGACCTCACAGTGGCTGGTGTTACCTACCACAAGACTCGCATAATAGGAGGAAAAAAAAATGATGACATCAAAATAGAAGAGAGACTAGTTGGAAAGAAGAAGGGATTCAGTGTGGGGATGACTTGGGAGGGGTGGGGGGAAGGAACTATTAGGCAGTGATTATGATCATGGCATATTGTCTATGTTTATGGAAGTTGTCAATAAAAAGTTAAGAAAAACAGGGCTGGGGAGGTGGCTCAGTCAGTACAGTGCTTACCTCACAAGTATGAGGAGCAGAACCTACATTAAAGTAAATCCAGGTGTGATGACACAGGCCTATAATCCTAGTGCTGGGGACATAGCGGAGACAAGAGGATCCTCGGAGCCTACTAGCCTGCCCATCTAGCCTGCTTGGTGAGTTCCGAGCTAATTGGAGACACTGTCACAAAAAAAAGATAGATATGGGCTGGAGAGGTGGCTCAGTGGTATGTCTGCCAGGGCCTCCAGCCACTGCAAGCAAACTCCAGACGCATGCGCCCTCTTGTGCGTCTGGCTAACATGGGTCCTGGGGAGTCGAACCTGGGTACTTTGGCTTTGCAAGCAAATGCCTTAACTGCTCCAGCCCTAAATATATTTTTTAAACAAGATGAATGGTACCTGAGGAACACGCTCTGGCCTCCACATGTGTATGCACGCATGTGAATGTGCAGCCACATGCACGTACTTGCACACATGCACATACACACAAGCCACTGTCAAAGCCCTTCATATGTCTTCAGCGCCCTGCAAGTTTGCTCCAAACACCGACCGGACAGGCTCGGAGGGGATTTTTCCTGAACCAAGCATCAGAAGCGTTATCCAGAGAAGAAATACAGCAAGATGCACCCAAAAGTCTAAGAAAGATTGTTTTTTCCCCAAAGATCACAAAATCCCCACTTGAGCTACCTACAAGCTTGACTCTAGGCTCCCTCAGCAAGATGAGAATCCAGCCGGACCCTGTGCTTCTGACCATTGTTTATTTTCCAAACGGGTGTGTCAGCGAGGCAGGCAGAGTCTGGGGATCGGTTTTGCCGGTGGGTGAAGAGAAAGAGGGAATCTCTCTGATGACTTCTCAGAACCAAGACATATTGCATTTTAAGATGGATGGCATGCTAGACTTGGTCCCATGGCTTCTTGAGTAAGATATATCTACCATTTTAAGTATTTTAAAAATTTTATTTATTTACTTAAGAGACGCAGACAGAGAGTGGGAGAATGGGCACTCCAGAGCCTCTAGACACCGCAAACAAACTCCAGGCACATGTGCCACCTTGCGAATCTGGCTTTATGTGGGTTCTGGGGACCTGAACCTGGGTCCTTTGGCTTGGCGGACAAGCGCCTTAACCCCTAAGCCATCTCACCAGCCCCATTTTAAATAAATAAATAAATACTTTTTTTTTTTTTTTTTTTGGTTTTTCGAGGTAGGGTCTCCCTCTAGCCCTTGCTGACCTGGAATTCACTCCTTATTCTCAGGGTGGCCTCCAACTCACGGTGATCCTCCTACCTCTGACTCCCGAGTGTTGGGATTAAAGGCGTGCGCCACCACGCCCAGCCCATTTTAACTATTTTTAAGTGCACAAGTCAGTGGCACTAAGTATATTCACACTGTTATGCAGCCATCACCATCATCCATCTCCAGAATGCTCTTTCCTCGTGGCAAACTGAAACTGTCCCCCATCAAACACTAACTAGCCACTCCTTCCCTGCTAACCCCTAATCACTGCTTTACTTTCTGATTTATGAATTTGACTACTCTAAGAAGTTCATTGGAGTGGAATCCTACTCTCTCTCTCTATTTTTTTTTTGCAACTGGCTTATCTAGCATAATGTTCTCACATTTCATCCATGTTGTGGGTTTTGTCTTCTTTTGTTGATTTGTGACCATCTTTTTTTTGTTTTTGTTTTTGTTTTCAAGGTAGGGTCTCACTCTAACCCAAGCTGACCTGTAATTCACTATGTAGTTTCAGGGTGGCTTCAAATTTACCACGATCTTCCTACCTTGGCCTCCCAAGTGCAGGGATTAAAGGTATGAACCACCATGACCAGCCTATGGCCATCTTTTGTCTGTGCACAGTGTCTGTGTAAACATGAGTATATGGTATTGTTAGAAGATAGACATGGCCACCTTAAGAGTCCCCTTGTTGCCCAAGCTTAAGCAACCTTGAATTATAACTTTTCTATGTGCTGTCTTCCCTCTCCCATCCCCCACCCTTGCTGAGCAGGAGCAGAATAGCTCCTCCCCCTTAGAGACCCCGGAGGGACCAGAGGCCTTTATCTTCCACTCTCTCCTCTTTTGCCTCTCTGACTTCTCTCACACGGTCTGTGCCTAGCCACACCCCTTCTGCCCAGAAATTCATTATAAAAGACTGTTCACTGGATCCCCAGAGTCGCTCTCTGGTTTTGGACTCCACCATTGCTGCCTGTGGCATGGTGCTTCCGACTCTTCTAATAAAACTCCAATTCTATTTTTTTTTTATTAAGTAGGAGCTTTGCATGGACACATCATGTGTCGGTACCGTCATTTCCCTCCGCCCCACCCTCATTCCGCCGAGAGCCCTCCTCAGTGGGATTGCTGGTATTCCCCATGAGCCTGTGGGTCATGAGATGTGAGAGCAGCTGTCAGCCATTGGAGGGGGTGGGCGGGCAATGCCTCTGGATATCCTTCCCACTCTGTGGATAAAACTCTATTTCCTCTCAGCCCCTCTCTCTTGACCCAGGCTGCTCTCCCTCACAACATTATCAGGCATCTGTTTGAGCCTCTGGTGTGTTGCTATCTTCCTGAGTATGGCTCCATTCTTTTGGATGTATATCCAGAAATTAAAATTGCTGGATCATATATGTAGCTCTGTGTTTAATTTTTTGAGAACCTGACACATTATTTTACATTTGAAAAATCCAACCAATAATTTGCTGAGGTTCCAGTTTTTCACACTTTCTCCTACACGTGTCATTTTGTTTTTTGATACTAGCCTACCCATGGGTGTGAGATGGCATCTCACTGCAGTCTGGTTATGCATTTGCCTCCCAACCAGGCACTATCGAGGCTCAACCCTGCCAAGCTTCTGAGATTGGACAAGACCCGGTGCGTCAGGGTGGCGTGGCTGTGGACTGTTCTGCATTTTCCTAGTAAATAATTAGTGGTATTGAGTACCTTTTCATGAGCCCGATGGCGATTTGAGTATTTTTCTTGGAGAAATGACTATTCAAGTCCTTTGCCCATTTAATATTTTTTTTTTTTGGTTGATACCTCTTTTTATATAAGAAAGAGGAAAATGGATAATAAAAATGGATATGTGAGGGCTGGGAATGTAGGTCAGTGGTAGAGCACTTTTCTAACATGTGTGAATCCCTACGTTCAATTCCATAAAAAAGTGTGTTGTATATATAATTACATAATAATGAAATATAATATAAAATATTTAAAAAATGTATATATGTATGTGTGTGTGTGTGTATGAACCAGATGCACACCTCTAATCCCAGCACTCAGGAGGCTGAGGCGGAGAATCCTAAGCTCAAGGCCTTGCCTGGGCTACAGAATCATTAAAGGACAGCCTAGGCAACTTAGTGAGATCCTGTCTCAAAATAAAAATGAAAAAAGGTATGAGGATATAGCTTAGTGGTAGAGCACTTGCCTATAAAGCATAAGGCCCTAGGTTTGATCTCCTATAACACACACACACACACACACACCCCTCCGTGAAACTCACCTGGAAGATACACTAGACCAGCCCAAGAGGGTCTTTTAGTCCTACTTTCATCTTTACAGAGGAAGAGCTTGAGCTCTGGAGGTCCACTACAAAATAAGTTCACCTTGCTTTTTCCTGCTCAGTGATCCGAGCCTAACATTTTAACCCTGGCTAGTGTTGTGAGCTCAGTTGTTTCCCTTACTAATCCATATGTCAACCCTTCACCTGACAGTGTGTGGAGACAGGGCTAAAATGAAGCTATGCAGGCAGAGCCCTAATCCAGCGGGACTTGTGTTCCTATAAGAGGAGAGACACTAAGCCTATGCATACAGCACCCAGGCCATGTGAACACACGTCAAGAAGGCACCATCTTGGGGCTGGAGAGATGGCTTAGCAGTTAGGGGGCTTGCGTGCAAAGCCTAAGGACCCAGGTTCAATTCCCCAGGACCCATGTAAGCCAGAAACACAAAGTAGCATATGCGTCTGGAGTTCGTTTGCAGTGGCTAGAGGTTGTGGCGCACGCATTCTCTTCCTCTCTCTCTCTATCTGCTTCTCTCTCTCAAATAAATAAATAAATAAATAAATAAATTTTTTAAAAGAAGGCACTGTCTGCAAGCCAAGAAGAAAACCCTCACCAGAACTTCCCCCTGACCCAGTGATCTGGACCTCCATCTTCCAGAACTGGAGCCGATGACTATGACTACGTCTTACCCAGTCCGATATTCTGTTCAGGAAGCTCTTGCTGATGAGGAAGTCTGGATTCAGAAAACTGCAGATGGTGAAGAGCCCAGAGAGACCTCCCTGGGCAGGCAGATAGTCAAGTTGGCCAGCCAGGTCCCACCTAAGACAGGGCCATGTTGGATGTTTCTGCATACAGGGGCAATGTGATAACCGAGTAATCCTCTCCTGGCAGAGCACAACTTCCTGCTGTTGAAAATAGAGCTTAACAAAGGCTACTGAAATATCTCCAAAGGCTTCCTGGATATCAAATGGCTTTCATCAAAAAATGCTGTCATGATTTAAAAGCCCCAGACATGTACATATTCAGTTTCCCTCAAAGCACATAAATTCTTACCAATGTCATTGACCTTCACTGTGACTTTCTTCTCACGATCTCTAGTTGGGGATGGCTTCTTTTTTTTTTCTTGGACACTTCTCATATCTGTTGGCCTTTCCCTCCCTGTGTGCCAAATGAACTGACTTTCTTTTTCAGATTTTTCTTGAAGCTCCTTATTTCTGCAAAATTTTGTGATGCTTCAGACAGTTCTGGTCACAATCACATAGGATCTGGCCAAGACAGGTCCACAGGAAGGAGGAAGGAGGAAGGAGCTCAAAACAGCTGTGGATGGGGCTGTGGTAGAATAAGAAGCATTGGCCATCAAACTTTCTTGTTTTGAGCAAGCCCAACAGACTGCCCCTTTTTTTTTATGAGAGGGAGCAAGAGAAAGAGAGAGAGAGAGAGAGAGAGAGAGAGAGAGAGCTCCAGGGCCCCCAGTCATTGTAATTGAACTCCAGATGCATGTGCCACCTTGTGTGCATGTGTGACCTTGCATGCTTGCATCACCTTGTGTGCCTGGCTTACATGGGACTTGGAGAGTCAAACATGGGTCCTCAGACTTCACAGGCAAGTGCCTTAACCGCTAAGCCATCTCTCTAGCCCGGTCATGAAACTTTTAAGGATGTGCCTAAAGCAGAGGCGGGATATCAGGGGAGACTGAGGCAGAACTCCAGTCCAGTACTAGGAATGAGTTTAATACCCAGGGGATTATCTGGCATGATATAGCAGCTGGTGTGTTCCGACTGAAGTCTCTACATCAACTTCATCCTTCTTCTCTTCTTCCTTCCTTCCTTCCTTCCTTCCTTCCTTCCTTCCTTCCTTCCTTCCTTCCTCCTCCTCCTCCTCCTCCTCCTCCTTCTTCTTCTTCTTCTTCTTCCTCTTCTTCTTCTTCTTTTCAAGGTAGGGTCTTGCTCTAGCCCAGGCTGACCTGGAATTCAGTATGTAGTCTCGAACACATGGCAATCTTCCTACCTCTGCCTCCTGAATTCTGGGATTAAAGGCGTGCTCCACCACCCTCAACAACTTCATCCTTTTTGCCCCTCCTCATTTGATTCATTTTTCCAGGCTTCCATCCCTGGCCAAGTTGCTGTCCCTCCTGTCCTTGCCTTGTTTGCCTATCCAGTCTCTCTCAACTGCATTTCCAGTAACCTTTCATCTCATCTTGATTCTGCTCACTGACTCTCAGGGTAATGTCCCATCCCTGGACTTCTCCTGGTCAAGGGGAGTATCCTAGCAGGAGGTCAGCGCTGACTGAGCCTCATCTAACTCTGGAAGTGTTTTTAAAAAATATTTTATTTTGTTTACTTGAGAGGCACAGAGGGAAAGAGTGAGACAGAGAAAGAGAATGGGCATCCCAGGGTCTCTAGCTATTGCAGAGGAACTCCAGACACATGCCCCACCTTGTGTATCTGGCTTACGTGGGCACTGGGGAACCGAAATTGGGTCCTTTGGCTTTGCAGGCAAGTGCCTTAACTGCTAAGCCATCTCTCCAGCCCTAACTCTGGAAGTTTTAATGCTGAGTCCAGAGCTGAGTAGAATGAGACTCCTAGGTGGGAAGTCTAAGGGAGCAGTGAAGGTAGACCTTGTGCTCAAGAAGGAAGACCTTGGGCTGGAGAGTTAGAGGCCAGCCTGAGACTACATGGTGAATTCCAGGTCAGACCTCAAACCTGGTGCTCACTCCTCTCTGGCACTTCCTTTAATGCGAATCAGTTCTTTTTAATGCATAGGTTCTTCAGGGGGAGGTCTGGTGTGGGTCCCAGATACTGTCTGTCTAGAAGTTCCCAGGTAGGATGGCAGCTACTGGACTGGAGGCTTTTGCACCCTGAGTGCATTGCAGGGGACACCTGGCCTGGATTTTCAGGGACCTGAAAGGCAGGAGTGCTTCTCAGCATCACGGCCCCTAGTCACCCCTGGAAGGCTGCACAGTATGCCATTGTCCTCTCCCCTCTCCTGCTTCTCACTGGGTGTGGATCTGCAGGTAGAGGACCTTAAGCCTCTGTTTACATTCAAACCATTTGGAAGGTGGTAGAACACAGTATCTGGGCGCCACCCTCAGACTGTCTGACTCAGTAGATCTCGGGTGGGGCCCCAAGGGTCTAACAACTTGCTCTGTGATGCCTATGCTGCAAGTCTTGGGACTGCTGCTGCTATAGAGTGGCTGGCACCTGGGCACCGTGTAGGCTTCACGGGAGAGGATCACGTGGCCCCGGGGTGTGAAGCTGACTTTGCCTCTTATGCAGCATGAGATTCTGGTCAAACCCTCCCATTTCCTGAGACCCCATTTCCAAAGTATGGAGTGGTGAGGACGTGCCTTTCTTTGCAGGGCTAATGAGCAGACGGCAGCTTGTGTGGGCCAGTGGCTCACCAAGGCTCGTCCTTCCGCTGAATTCTCACCCTGTGCCTGAGAGATGTCTGCAGCTGCACACCAAGTCAAAAGTCGGGCTGGAGAGATGGCTTAGCAGTTAAGGCGCTTGCCTGCGAAGCCTAAGGACCCATGATTGACTCTCCAGATCCCATGTAAGCCAGGCGCACAAAGGTTTGGCCAGCGCAAGGTCACACATGCCCACTAGGTGGCACAAGTGTCTGGAATTCGATTGCAGTGGCTGAGACCCTGCCAATTCTCTCTCTCTCTCTGTCTCTTGCTGTCTCTAAAATAAAATTGAAAAAAAGTTATTTGTAGGGGCTGGGATGTGGCTCATTGGTTAGATTGCCACCAATGTGAGTGCATGTGTGTGTGCGCACACGCGGGCGTGCACACACACACACACACACACACACACACACACGGCTGCTTTAGTTGCTTGATGTATCGGGTCATAGAATGGAGTAAATTAAATGAATGAATTGGTGCATTTTTGTTGCAGGGCACTATCAGGAAAGTGGGATCTAGAAGGGCAAGGTTTCTCAGACCTTCATGTGAACATATCACTTGTGGATCTTTTTCAAATGTAGACTTTCATACAACGGAGCTGGGATGGGGCTTGACAACTTTCACTTCTAACAAGCTCCCAGGTACAGACGCTGCTGGTCCATGGGCCACACTCTGAGTGGCGGAAAATTCTAGAATGTTCAGAGAAGCCTCTTTTTGCAGTGGGCAGAGGCACATATCTGGTCAAAGTGCTAAGAATAAGTGCTCAGCCCTAAACTGGGCATCTGTGTCACTTCCTCCAAGGCTCAGGGAACATCCTGGAAAGAATATATGAGCTGGAGGATGGGGAGGAGTGCCGTGGAACATCGTGTTCTGGACATGACGTGGCCATTACACTCATGATCTCACAGCGGTTGTGGTTACCTGCGCAATGCTAAACCCATCAACATTTCCTCATGGATGGGGGTGGGTCTTGTGAGGCCACACCCCTCCCTGGGGAGCTACTGGCAGTCAGTGGCTGCTGGAGGAGGGGAATTTATGTTCTGCAAAGGTTTTAGCTACTGCTAAGTGGTCCGTGCTTCCATAAATAACCCCCTCCATGCTCATTCGAGAAACCTTAATTAAACTCAGTGGGCCCTAAGAAAAGAGACCTGGAAGCAGAAAGGGGACTAATTGGGAAGAAGTAGGAGTTTACCAGGAGTGGGTGGGGGATAAGAGAGGGTAGTGTGTGTGTCTGTGTGTGCCTATATCTGCACGATCAAAATATAATACATACATGTATGAAATTGTCAAAAATAAAAGAATTCTAGAATATTAAGATGAAAAGTCATCCACTCTGTCCAAACTTAGATCATAATTTCCTCAGTGGTTTTTTTTTTTTCAGAAAACTGAAGTTTGAAAGCTACTCTCAGTGATCATTTGAATCTACTGCCTTTAAAATTTTTTATTATTTTAAAAATATTTTATTTTTATTTATTTATTTGACAGAGAAAGAGGGAGAGAGAGAGAGAGAGCGCAAGTGAGCAGGCCAGGGCCTCCAGCCACTGCAAAGGAACTCCAGACACATGCACCCCCTTGTGCATCTGGCTAATGTGGGTCCTGGGGAATCGAACCTGGGTCCTTTGGCTTTGCAGGCAAACACCTTAACCACTAAGCAAACCCTCAAGACCTTTATTTTTATTTTTATTTATTTATTTGAGAGAGGGACAGAGAGAATTAGGAAAGTAGAGATAGAAAGAGAGGGAGAGTGAGAAAGAGAGAGAGAGAGGGAGAGAGAGAGAGAGAGAGAGAGAGAGAGAGAGAGAGAGAATGAGCATGCCAGGGCCTCCAACTGCTGCAAACAAACTCCAGATGTATGTGCCCCCTTGTGCATCTGGCTTACATGGGTCCTGGGGAACTGAACCTGGGTCCTTTGGCTTTGCAGGCAAGTGTCTTAACCGCTAAGCTATCTCTCCAGCCACTGCCTTCTAAATGTATGCCTCAGCCTAGACATGGGGCTTGGTCATCTCTTAGCCAGCCCCACACTGCTTCACGGGGCTGTGGAGGGAAGCGGATGCCTTGGTGAGTCCCGTTTCTGCTGCTCAGGGTCTCAATGTGAGGCAAATATTCCATTTTATTTAATTCTCCTAAAATAATCTGCTCATCTGTAAAATGGGAAAAACAGTAGCTGTCCTCATGAGTCACTGTGAGTCTAGATGACCCATTGCGTCCAAAAGCACTTTGGAAATTGCAAATTCACAAATACAAAGGATTATCTTAAGAGACAGGAAAGCTCCTAACAAAGCCTTCTGATTTGGCCTAGAGAAAAACTAATTTTAGTAGCCTTGGCCATAGGTATAGTGGGATGAATGCAGAGAGAGATGAAAGTGATGAAATATATTGGTGATGGTCCTAACTTCACCCAACCAGTAGTTAGTAAACTTTAACTTTTGACTGGCTCTGGGGACAGCCAGCCGGGAGTGAGTATCCCTCACCTCACGGTGGCTTAGACTGTTCACCGGCCGACAGCGTGGCGGGGAGACGTGCCAGGGAAGAGCAGGGTTTCAAATGCAAATGAGTCAGAGCCAGTCTCACAGAACAGCCGGTGCTGTGCGTGTTGCTCGAGGTCCAGAGCTAGCCCGGAAGCCCGTCTACTTCTGACCACAGCTGGATCCAGAAAGAAAGACGGGGTAGCGGAACTGTGCAGAGAGCAGTGTGCTGTGCACGCATTTCTAGAACCATTGTCATCTCTCACTCCTCCGTCCTTGGACTGAGGCACGAAGGCCTTGGTGCCGTGGATGCCTGGGACGGCCTGAGGGAGGAGGCCCGGATGCTAGGGCTCAGAGGAGGCTCGGGAAGAGCCCCGAGCTCCCATTCCTGAGGAGAGTGATCCTGAGCTCGTCCCCTACGCTTCCTGTCCTGAGGGGCGTTAACTTTGTTCTCTAAGCCTAGGACCCACTCCTCTGAGGAAACGAGATTGAGCGCTGCTAACCCAGTGTATCCCCAAAAGCAGTCCTGGGAAGCTTATATAATACATTCTGTAAAGCCATAAAAAAGTTCCAGGCCGCTTTCACTCTGTACTATATGTTTATTTACTTAAGTATGGGGGTAGTCTCACTAAGTTTCCAAGCTGGTTTCAAACTTACAGGCTCAAGTGATCATTCTGCCTCAGACTTGCTGGTTGTTGGGGCTTGAAATGCATCCCACCGAGGCCAGTTGGCACGCAATAACGTAGAAATTCAGTGGTGCCCTGGAAGATGGGGCACCATAACCAGCAGAGCTCAGAGGTTTCTCTTATTGCAAATGATACTTACCAGGCAGAATTTCTTTTTATGGTGCCCAACTCTCCTTTTGGCACATAGAATGCAGTACTCACATTGGAGCAATTATTCTAAGCCATGGCCTGAATGTTCTACAGTAATACTGTAACAAATGGCAATGAAACTGTGATGGCAAAAAGATCTCAAGAGCTGCTAATAGGTAAGAGACGGTGAATGAAATATAATGGGAATGGATTCATTATTACCAATTTATAATGTGCAAGCGGTCGTTGTTAGTCTATTTAAATAATTTGTGGATTTGTATCTCTTGACACATGACAAATTACCCTGAAACATGGTGGCTTCAAAGGAACAATATTATCTCACAGTTCTTGTGGGCTAGAAATACAAAAGTGTCTTAGTTTGTAGATTTTGTCTCGAGGTCTCCCTGAGGCTCTAGGCAATCAGTCTATAGGGCGGCAGTCGAAGGCAAAAGCTGACCTGAGGTGGGGGACTGCCACTACCTTCAATCCCAAAGCTGCTGGCAGTCCTTAGCCCTTGCCATGGGGGACTCTCCACAGCCTGCTCCCCCCAGAACTAAATACTTCGAGAGAGACCAGGCCCACAACAGGAGCCAGACTTCTCATAATTTCATCTTAGACGTGACACCCCCATCGGTTGGGCTACATTCAGCGTTTTAGGTAGCGGGATCACTGGAGGTCTTCTTCAAGGCTGACTCCTGCAGTTTCTAGCTTTGCCCTCTCATACTAAACACTTCCCTTCCCTTTTGCTTTTCTTTCCACAAATTAATTTCTTCCTTCCTTCCTTCCTTCCTTCCTTCCTTCCTTCCTTTTTCTTTCTTTCTTTCTTCCTTTCTTTCTTTCTTTCTTTCTTTCTTTCTTTCTTTCTTTCTTTCTTTCTTTCTTTCTTTCTTTCTTTCTTTCTTTCCTTCTCTTTCCACAAGACCATGTACATGCTAGGCAAATGCCCTGTCACTGAGCTACATGCCCCACCCTACATCAAGGATTTATTTCACTTGATCATTGAGCATCCCCTTTATTTTTCTATTAACATGAGAAGTTTCTCAGCAAAAGCACTCATGTCCAGTGAGTTTTCAGAACCCTAAGTTATAGGGCTTTCCGTTTCCTTGCTGTCGCAGTTAGGTTCGCATTGCTGACCAAGAGCAGCACATGGGAAAAAAAGAGGTTTATTTTGGCTTACAGGCTTGAGGGGAAGCTCCATGATGGAGGGAAAACAATGGCATGAGCAGCGGGTGGACATCACCCCTGGCCCACGTAAGGTGAACAATAGCAACAGGAGAGTGTGTCAAACACTGGCATGGGGAAACTGGCTATAACACCCATAAGCCCACCCCCAACAATACGCTCCTTTCAGGAGGCGTTAATTCCCAAATCTCTATCAGCTGGGAACCTAGCATTCAGAACACCTGAGTTTATGGGGAACACCTGACTCAAACCACCACACTTCCTTTGGGGATAAATGTTGCAGTGAATTTCCCAGCTACTCAAGGACTTCTCTCTCTCTCTTTTTTTTGTTTTCTTTTTTCTTTTATTTATTTGCAAGCAGAGAGAGAAGAGAGAGAGAAGAGAGACACAGAGAGAATGGGCGCACCAGGGCCTGTAGCCACTGCAAATGAACTCTAGATGCATGTGCCCCTTGTGCAGCTGGCTTACGTGGCTCCTGGGAAATTGAACCTGGGTCCCTTGGCTTTGCAGGCAAGTGCCTTAACTGTTAAGCCATCTCTCCAGCCCGAGGGATTGTCTCTTTAAGCAGGCAAGTTCTTGCCATACGGTATAGGAGACCCATACTATTCTGGAAGGTGGTTCTGAGAGGGAGGTAGCTTTGTTAGGTAGCTCAGGTGACCTGGCCTCAGAAAAGAAAAGGCAGGTACTACTCAGCAAGCACAGAGACAGCGAGGAGCTGAAGTGATCTTCCTTCTATGATCTGGGGTCCTTGTTTGGAAGGGTCCCGCGACCACCATCTGGGCTTGTGACGCAGCTGCGGACCCCTGGCTCTCTGAGGCGTGTGTAGCCAGGGCTATAACTGCTGATGTGTTCTGAGCTCCTGTGTGTGCTTCATGGCTTTCTGCCCTTGCTTCCCTGCCAGCTCCTGTTGTTGGGACTGCGTCCTGGGCCTTGCTTCCTTCCCCTCCCAGTTTCTTGCTTCCATGGTTCTGGGAAACCAGAGAGCAAAGCTGATTCGAATTTTCTGTTAAAGACAAGGTTTGGGGCTGGAGAGATGGCTCAGGGGTTAAGGCAATTACTTGCAAAGCCTAAGGACCTGGGTTCAATTCCCTAGTACCCACATAAAGCCAGATGCACATGGTGGTGCATGCTTCTGGAATTCATTTGCAGTGGCTAGAGGCCATGGCTCTCGCTCTCTCTCTCTCTCTGACTCTTTTTCTCTTTCATAAATAAATAAATAAAATGTCCTATAAATAAATAAATATTTTGTTTATTTATTTAGGAGTGAAAGAGGAAGATAGAAAGAGAGAGAATGGGCATTGCAAGACCTCTAGCCACTGCTAACAAACTCCAGACACATGTACCACCATGTGAATCTGGTTTCTGTGAGTACAGGGAACTGAACCTGGGTCTAAGGCTTCATAGGCAAGCACCTTAACCACTAAGCAACCTCTCCAGCCCCCCCCAAAGTAACATTTTTTTTTTTTGGATTTTTGAGGTAGGGTCTCACTCTAGCCCAGGCTGACCTGGAATTCACTATGTAGTCTCAGGGTAGCCTTGAACTCATGGCAGACCTTCTACCTCTGCCTCCGGAATGCTGGGATTAAAGGCATGCGCCACCACGCCCAGCTTTAAAATAACATTAAAAAAAAATAAACAGGGCTGGAGAGATGGCTTAGCGGTTAAGCCCTTGCCTGTGAAGCCTAAGGATCCCGGTTCAAGGCTCGATTCCTCAGGGCCCATTTTAGCCAGATGCACAAGGGGGCACATGAGTCTGGAGTTTGTTTGCAGTAGCTGGAGGCCCTGGCGCACCCATTCTCTCTCTCTGCCTCTTTCTCTGTCTGTCACTTTCAAATAAATAAATAAAAATAAAAACAAAAAAAATAAAAAATAGATAAACATACAGTTTGGAGTGAGGGCCAGGGCTATGCCATCAGTGAGGCCTCAAGCTGTCCTAGGCCTTAGCTGGTTTTGGTAGACTGTGGTGGGGGCAGCAGTAGGCAGGGAGTTAGTTGGCTTACAGACCGATAACTATTTTAAAACAAAAGGAATTATGATACAGTGAAAACGGGCATGCTTCCTATTGGCATACACATTTTAACACATGTACATATTTATGCAAAGGTATTATAATCAGGACACAAAGCAGTCCCACCCTCCCAAGGACTGCCCCCTCCGCCACCCCACACATGCTCTCTACCCGGGAGCCCTGGCAGCCACAATCTGCTCCCATCACCACAGTTTTGTCTTTTCCAGAACATGAAATGAAAGCCTGGCTTCTCTCACTTAGCACAGTGCCTCTGAGACATGGCCCAGTTGTTGAGTGTCAGCAGTTGATTTCTTTTTGTTTTGTGTGTATGTGTGCATGCACACGTGGGGGCATGTGTGTGCACACGTGTGGAGGTCAGAGGGATAAGCTTGGGTGTCATCCTTAGAACACTGTCCTTGAAGGCAGTGTCTTGCATTGACCTGAAACTCACCAGTTAGGCTAGACTACACACCTGTCTGTATCTACTTCCCCAGCACTAAGATACAGGTGTATGCCACCTTGTCTGGCATTTTTCATGGGTGTTAGAGATTGAACTCAGGTCCTCATTCTTTCAAGGCATGCATCTGAGCCATCTCTCCAGCCTCTAGTTCATTCCTTTTTAGCACTGAGTCATGTTCTATCCCATTTAAATTTAAAATCCACCTGGGGGACAATATTTGGATTTTAAAAAATCTATTGTTTGATCAAAATAAAGCTGCTATTAACATCCATTCACAATTTTTTTTGAAAATAATTACTTATTTGTGTGTGAGTGTGTGTGTGAGTGTGTGTGTATGTGAGTGTGCTTGCATAGCACTCATGCCACGGTACGTGTGTGGAGGCCAAAGAATAACTTCACAGTTTCTTTCTCTGAGACGGGGTCTCTTATCCCCGCAAACAAACTGCAAGACCTCAGAGGAATGTCAGATTAGCTGGCTTGCAAGTTCTAGAATTCTCCTGACTCTGCCTCTCATTGTCATGGGAGCTGGGATCACAGATGCATGCACCACTTTGCATCAGGCTTTACATGGGTGCTGGCGCATTGAACCTAGACAGGCTTTGCAAGCAAATGCCTTTAATCACTGAGCAATCTTCCCAGTCATTATGCACAAGTTTTTGTGTGAACATGAGTTTTGATTTTCCCTTCCTTCCTTCCTTCCTTCCTTCCTTCCTTCCTTCCTTCCTTCCTTCTTCTTTCTTTCTTTTTCTTTTTTGTTTTTTCAAGGTAGGGTCTCACTCTAACCCAGGCTGACCTGGAATTCACTATGTAGTCTCAGGGTAGCCTCGAACTCACAACAATCCTCCTATCTTTGCCTCCTGAGTGCTGGGATTAAGGCATGTGCCACCACATCTGGCAAGTTTCGATTTTTCTAGAGTAAATATCCAGGAGAGAGATTGCAGAATCATAAAAATTTTATGTTTAACTTTTTTTTTTTTTTTTTTTTTTTTTTTTTGGTTTTCTGAGGTAGGGTCTCACTCTAGCTCAGGCTGACCTGGAACTCACTATGCTATCTCAGGGTGGCCTCGAACTCATGGTGATCCTCTTACCTCTGCCTCCGGAGTGCTGGGATTAAAGGCATGAGCCACCACGCTGGGCTCTAACACTTTTTTTTAATGAGAGAGCCAGCAAGAGAGAAAAGAATTGATGCACCAGGGCCTCCAGCCATTGCAATCAAACTCCAGACACGTGGGCGCAATGCAACCTCTTGTGCCTGCATCACCTTGTGTGTCTGGCTTATGTGGGACCTGGAGAGTAGAACATGGGTCTTTAGGCTTCTCAGGCAAGCACTTTAACCACTAAGCCATCTCTCCAGTCCTGTTTAACTTTTTAAAGAAAAAAGCTCTGCCAGGACACTTTCTAGAAAGTCTATACATACTATTTTGCAGGTCTGCTAGCAACGCGTGAGAGTGCTAACTGTTCTACTCTGCCTCCTTGCCTGCGCTTGATTTTATCTGCCTTTTTTATTATTGCCATCATGGTGTGGGTGTATGACTACTCTGTTGAGGTTTTGATTTACATTTCCCTAGTGGCTAATGGTGTTGGCTCTGTTTTCACATACTCATTCACTACTCGTACATTCTCTTTGATGATGTGTTTAACTCTTTTGTTATTTAAAAAGTTGAACAGTTGGTTTTCTTTTTTTTTTCTTTTCTTTTTTTCTTTATTAGTTAGTTTTGTATTCAGCAAATACAGTCAGTTTGGTACCATTATTAGGCTCATCCGTGACCTACCCACTCCCCTTGGCCCCTCCTTGTTGAGGTATATGGGTCATGCATTGTGGAGTTAGCCCACAGTTATGGGTAAGATAAATGTCTCTGCATATCATGACCCAACATGTGGCTCTGACATTCTTTCCGCAAAATTTCCTTGAGCCATGTTGGGTTCACTTTTGGTCTGCTTCAGTGATGAGGTGTTGGGGGCCTCTGAGGCTCTGGCTCTCTGATTTGGTAGGAGTTGATTTTTCTCTGTGTTGATCTCCTTCCCCCTTGTGCTGGTATCCAGTTCATCAGGAAAACAGCACCCTTGCTTGTTTTGCCAATGTTTCTTAGTTTCAGCCCGGGGCCCTTTTGAGGTATGATGGAGTGGCTCTCTCCTTAGGATCTACATCTATCTGAAAAAGAGAAGCAGATTCTCCAACGGAGAGTAAGTTAGCACCAAGACAAATGAGATAACCCTTACTTTTTTTATAGAGAATTTAATAGGTATAGGGCCTCTTGTAGCCCATGATTGATGGTAGCTTGATATTGGTGAGTGGGCTTATGTTTGGATATGGTTTTGACTTGTTTCCCAGCTCCAGCTATGGGTCCCGTACCACTGAGGAGATCAGTTAGCCAAATTAAGAGCAGTTGGTTCCCCACCATGGCTGTGTACCACTATTGCACTTGTGTGGGCATCACAACAAGTTATTTGCTGCTAAGTAGGTTAGACCATGAGTTGCTTGGACAGATATTGGTCATTTTCCCCCAGTTGCCCATGTAGCACCTTCTGGCACTAGACGTGCTGACTGTCTGGGGACTGACTCTCTTCCAACTTCCAGCCATGCCATTCTATTTTGCATGTCAACCACATAAGGTGTCTTCAGCAGTATGGTTTTCTTATTGCTGAGTTTTGATGACTCTTCATGTATTTGAGAGTTCTTTGCTTGGATATGATACCTATCAACACTCAAGCGACTTAAATAAGACTTAAGGCACTTGGGCTTTCCTCTGGTTAAAGGGGAGCTAATGCTGTTTTCTCTACTTGCTTCCTCATGATGCTGCAGGGGAGACTTTGGGAACTGGTGACAGGCCACCATGCTGTTGCATTGCCCAGGAGTAGGGGGGTTCTACCTCACTTGCTTATTTTTTTTTTTATATTTTATTTTTATTTATTTATTTGTTTGACAGAGAAAGAGGGAGGAGAGAGAGAGAGAAAGAGAATGGGCGCGCCAGGGCCTCCAGCCACTGCAAACGAACTCCAGACGCATGCGCCCCCTTGTGCATCTGGCTAACGTGGGTCCTGGGGAATCAAACCTGGGTCCTTTGCCTTAACCGCTAAACCATCCCTCCAGCCTGCTTATTTGGTTTATGTCAATGACTTTCATCGGTAGAGGTTGCTGTGTGAATAGCCTGTGTTAGTTCTCTGCATAATGCCACACTCTTTCAAAGCAGGTACTTGGTGAATGAAAAAGTTCATAATGGGGGCTGGAGAGATGGCTCAGTGGTTAAGGCACTTGCCTGCAAAGCCTAATGACCAAGGTTCGATTCCCCAGTATCCACATAAAACTGGATGCACAAAGAGGTACATGCACCTGGAGCTCATTGGCAGTGGCTGGGAGGCCCTGGTGTGGTCATTCTTTCCCTCCCTCTCCCCTCCCTCTCCTTGCAAATAGATAAAGATATATTTTAAAGGTGAATATGAAAAATTAAGTTCACAATGAAGGGGAATGTGCTTTCTCAGCGCCTGGAGAGGACGTTTTCTTCTCCAAGAGCAGTGAGAGATTTGGCCAGGAAGGAGATGGTGGAGGCATGTCCATGTCAGGAGCTCTCCCTGCACAGGCGGGATCAAACATCACAGCCCAGAGGGCGTGCTTCTTCCCCAAGCAAAAGGAGGATGGCTGGCTCTGGCCTCCACAAGTCTGCTGACTTGCAGGCTCCCCGTGAGCAAGCCCGGGATGAAGGGTAACTAGCTAGAGGGAGCCACGGTAGGATGTGTGGCGCTCCTAGGGTGGGAAGAGCCGCGGCCTCCCCGCTACCCGGTTCTCCTCCACAGAGGAAAGTAGAACTTGAGCTGGGAGAATTAGCTTTGAAGCCTGTACCAGAGAATGCCTGCTTACCCAGCAGCAGCCAAGAGGCTCTGAATGGGCATGTGATCCGATTCTACCAATGAGATGCCAATGAGTGGCTTGCTGGAGGTTTCTGGGAGAATGGTCTTCCTTTGAGGGGGAAGGGGAAGGGAGAAGCCAGATTCGTTCTGTCTCTGCACCTTCTCACTCGGCCTGTGTCTGTCTCTCTTCCTCCTCCTCTGGAGTGCTGGAGGCCATGACCACAGGGGTACAGTCTGGGACCACGGATGGAAAGATGCGAATCCAGGGTTATAACCTGGAGCCACAAAACCAGCCAGCCCAGAATCTTCTATCTGAACATCTGCAAGGCTGTGGGACACTTGTTTCTTGTCTGATTTCAGTCAGGGCCCCTCCTTCCTTGACTAATTCATTTCAGAGGTGCAGTCAGGAGGGTCTGGGGTGGGGCTAAGGAGAGTAACGACCTGCTCTTTTGTGGATCGAGACTCTGCTTGTCTCAGTGTGCAAGCATGAAACACTACCCAAACCTTGTTATCTCGGGTTAAGTGGCGGGGAGAGCCTGAAACACGGCCCTGGTCCGAGGAACACAGTTTGATTGTGTTGTCAAGTGCACGGTAACTGGACCGAGCCCAGGCTGAGGTCCTGCTGGGCTGCTTGAGGGAAGATGCAATTAACATATTGTTGCTATGACAACACTAATAATTTCTTTGGGGATTTTATTCTTCATATAGGCATTGTGGCTGAGTCAATAGTGTACACGAGGTAACTGGCAGTGGGGGGGGGGAGGTTAGCCTATTTCAGGGAACGGACTGTTTTCAAGGCCTTGAGCAGTGGCCACGGGCAGAACAACACACCACTAATTATGCATTCATTAGAGCAGGTTCCGCCATGCCAACGCTGGCACTGCCCAAATGCCCACAGATTTAAGTCTGAGGAATCTTGAGTGCTGTTCTCTCTCTGGTACATACCCTGGAGGGCAGTGGTGCAGATGGCTGGATGCACACCTTCACCAGCAGGTCCGAGACAACACGTGTCATTCAGCCCTGAGGAAGCTTGCATGCGTCCTTCGGATGCTCGGGACATTTTTAACTCTAGAGAGAGTGTCTGAGTTTGGGCTTCATTAGTAACTACTGATTACCGAGGCAGTGTGTGTGATATAAAGATATGAGAGAGAAGAAGACACACACACGGAGAGAGAGAGAAGCTTGGCCTGTAATTATTTCTCATAAACCCCTAGGCTCCAGAAAGAAGACTTAGTTCTTAATGCCTGACTCCATTCTAGTTTTCCTCAGTGACTTCTCAGATTGTTACCTGAAACCTTGGAGACAGGAGCACATCAGGGTGCTGGTTTCCTTGTCAGAGAAAAGTTGACCTACTTTTTTTTCTTACAAAAGCTACCAAAGTCGGGCGTGGTGGCACATGCCTTTAATCCCAGCACTCGGGAGGCAGAGGTAGGAGGATTGCCATGAGTTCGAGGCCACCCTGAGACTACATAGTTAATTCCAGGTCAGCCTGGGCCAGAGTGACACCCTACCTCGAAAAGCCAAAAAAAAAAAAATAATAATAATAATAATAATAAAATAATTTTAAAAAAAGCTACGAAAGCCAGGAGCAGTGGTGCACACCTTTAATCCCAGCTCTCGGCAGGCAGAGGTAGGAGGATCAGTGTGAGTTCGAGGCCACCCTGAGACTACATAGTGAATTATTCTGGGTCAGCCTGAGCTGGAATAAAACTCTACCTCGAGAAAAAAAAAGCTACCATATAAGACATGGAGTTGTAGCTAAGTTTGTCGAGTGCCTGCCTAGCATGCAGAAATTCCTGGGTTCAAAGCCTAGTATCACATAAACCAAGTGTGGTGACACACTAAAACCAACGCTCAGGAGATTGGGACAGGAAGATTAGAAGTTCAAGGTCATCTTCTACTATATAGTGAGTTCCAGGACTGCCTGGAATACATGGGACTCTATCTCAAAAAGAAATGAAGGAAGGGAGGGAGAAAGGAAGAAAAAGAAAAGGTCATCCTATAATATTGGTGTGGATTTGGATACAGATGGGAAAAAGACTTCCACTGTTGTTTTTTTTTTCTTTTTTTTGTGGCACGGTCTCATTCTAGTCCAGGTTGACTTAGAACTCTGTAGCCTCTAATTGGCCTTGAACTCCCAACAATCCTTCTCCTACCTCAGCCTCCTGAGGGCTGGGATTATAGGTGTGGGCTACCATTCCCAGCTAAGACCTCTTTCTATAAATAGGAAATGGGTGGGTTGGAGTTCCTCAGTAGTGCCTTGTGCTGGAAATATTTCTCCACATTGCCTGAGACCCAGGTTTTCCTCTTTCTTCCTTAATCACATATGACTCCAGCATCTGCTCCGTGTCACACATGGTGAGGCATGGATGTGAAGATAAATGAGACACAGAGCCTACACTTCAGGGGTTCATGGTCTCATGCCACATGCGCGCGTGCGTGCGCATGCACACACACACACACACACACACACACACACACACATCTCTGATGTGTGTTCAGTGAGTGAGGAGCACAGAGGAGGAGTCTTTCAGCTGGAATTTGAAGGTCAAACAGGTGTTCCCAAGCCCAGGAAAGCAGAGCCCACAGCATGGGCTTGGTGTGTGAAGGTAAGTGTATGTGTTTAAAGACACACGATCTTGGGGCTGGAGAGATGGCTAAGCGGTTAAAAGCACTTGCTGGCAAAGCCTGCCATCCCAAGTTCAGTTCCCCAGTACCCATGTAAAGTCAGATGTACAATGGGGCACACGCATCTGGAATCTGTCTGCAGTGGCTACAGGCTCTTGGCATGCCCATGTGACTGTGGTCCGTCTAGCTCTCAAATAAATAAAAGTACATAAAGACACATGTTCCTCCGCCTGCCTGTATGGTGCAGGAGTCCTGAGCACAGGCCCTAGGAGTGGATTATCTAGGTCTAGATGCCATGGGGCCTTCAGCACTCGAACCTGTGTAAATGTTGTCTTGTAGGCAAAAGAGGCGGAGTAGCAGGGAGCACACGAGGGGGCTGCCTGGGGGTGAAGGTGTGGAAGAAGCAGCACAGGCCTGCGGAAGGTGCTTCCGTTCGCGGGTTCTCGTGGGAGTGTCTTCCGCTCTTGTCTTTTCTGAAGCCAGTGCTCCCCAGCGCTTCAAGCCACTATGATGCTACCCGCTAAGTCTTAGCCACTGGAGGTTTACACTGCTTTTTTTAAAATGAGGCTTTTAATAAGATACTATGCAGAGTTAAAACTGTCAATATACACTAATAATGAATGTCAAAAAGAAATATTTTCAACTTTGCTATTACTAAGCCCCTTACAGTCAGATTTATTTATTTATTTATTTATTTATTTATTTATTTAATTTTGCAGTGGTGAGAATTAAACCCAGGACCTTGTGTGTGCGCTTGGAAAGGGCTCTATCTTTGAGCTTCACCTCTATTCACTTAGATACACACTCAGCCCCTCAGTCTGTCTCTCTTTCTCTTCTTCTCTAGCTCTGACAGAATCTTGTTATGTGGCCCAGGTTGGCCTCAAATTTGAGATCCTCTTACCTCTACTGCCTAAGTGCTAGTTTACAGGCACGTGCCAACACACACCTGGACCATATTTCCACCTTTAACACTGTTCAACAGTGGAGTCAGGACTCTGCTGATTCTCACGTATTAGGACAGGATACAAAAGGGATGGAAAGTTCTGAGTCATTTATTGTTATCACAAAGGAAAAATGCAGGGCTGGAGGGATGGCTTAGTGGTTAAGAAAGGGACCTGCAAAGCCAAAGGACTCTCATTCGATTCCCCAGAACCCATGTAAGCCAGATGTGCAGGGGGGTGCAAGCATCTGGAGTTCGTTGGCAGTGGCTGGAGGCCCTGGTGTGCCCCTTCTCTCTCTTTCTCTCTCTGACTCTCTCGAATAAATAACATTTAAAAAATATTTTTATTTATTTATTTGAGAGAGAAAAAGAAGAAGAGAGAGGGAGAGAATGGGCACACCAGGGCCTCCAGCCACTGCCAACAAACTCCAGACACATGCGTCCCTTTGTGCATCTGGCTTACGTGGGTCCTGGAGAATTGGACCGGAATCCTTTGGCTTTACAGGCAAACGCCTTAACCGCTAAGACATCTCTCCAGCCCAATAAATAAAAATTTAAATAAAACTTAAAAACAAAAACAAAAACAAACGAAGAATGCAGTCAGGCATGGAGGTGCACACCTTTAATCCCAGCCCTAAGGAGGCTGAGGTAGGAGGATCATCATGAGTTTGAGCCTAGCTTAGACTGAATACTGAGTTCTAGGTCAGCCTGAGCTAGACTGTGACTCTTTTTTTTTTTTTTTAAAGATAAGAAAAGAAGGAAGAAAAGTAAAAAAGGAAGAATGCTCTCAGAAAGGCTAGAGGCATCTTAAAATACTCAAATGGACAAGCCTGGCAATTCAACACTCTAGGAATGTGGCGAATGAGAGCAAATTCAGAAAGCCATGAGTTCAGACCAATATACAAATGTGACGAGTTAGTCTAAACTACACAACAGTAGTCGAATGATTTGCGGATAACTGGTAGAGTGTTTTGACATTGTAGTAACAAGTCCGGTGTCTAATAGCGACCTCCACGGTGCGACTGCTCATGCTGACCGGGGAATGCACGCGCCAGCCTCGCGTGCAATCTTCACTCTTCCCAGCACTTGGGCAGTGGAGGCAAGAGGATCTCACAGGCTCTGTTCTGGCTCAGTGGGGACCGGTACCAAAGGTTGCACTTCCCAGGCTTGTCTGGGCATGGCCAGCTGAGAAAGAGGCTGGAGGTGAGGGAAGGAGCCAGGGACTATTTCTCCCCCCCCCCACTCTGCTTGGCCTCCAGCAGATTCCACCCCGTGTCCCACCCTGCCTTGACTCTATGGCTATAGCTGTCATCCTTGCAGGGCAGACTGGAGGGCCTGTTAAACACTGCTGACCACAGTGAAATGTCATTGGCGGTGACAGCTAAGCCTGTGCTCAGGCTTTTTCTTTGAACACCCTTTGATGCTTCTCTGTGGAAGAATGAAGCTATCAGGAGGGTCCACCCAGCATTCCCTTCCCTAATGCCTGGTGGCCTTGAGGAGGGCCCTGTCTATGGAGAACTGCTCTCCAGCCGCAAGAGTCACCACCGCCCAGCTGTTGAAGTCATGGCCCTGGCATCGGGAGGCCTTCTTCCAGTTAACAGCCTGCACTAGTTTGGGAAAATTTTCACTCTGGGCAGGACAATCCTCCGTGAACTTCAGGGGACCTCCAGGTGACCTCATTGGCAGCTACTCCTGAGCGCTTCACCTCTGGTGCTTGCTGAGCCTGTCTTCAATCAGGTCTGAAGGAGAAAGAACAGGCCCCTGGTAACTTGGGGAAATGCTTGGCCGTGATTGGGCTTGATACAACGGGAAGTGGTGCTGTGATTGATGCAAGTTGTAACCTCCATCTCTGCATGCCACACCCCCTCCTGGCTATGTAACCAGAGTGCTCCACTCACTTCTGAGGGCAGCCTGGAGGACATCCTCCTCTGTGTGGTCACCTGGCGTTGCAACCTTGACCCTCCTCCCCCAGTAAGACTTTCTCCCAAGTAGTCTTTGCCAACTTGCGGTCCTCAGTGTGCAGAGTAGGGTGAGTTGGTTCCACAAAAGGGCAGTACTCGCCGCAGCGTGGGCAAGAAGGCAGCTGCAGGGTCCCTAGAGGCAGGGACAGCGAGGACAGAGGGAACCGAGGCAGGCCTGATGAGCCCACGGTGACAAAATGTAGGCTCCAGTAGAGCTCCAAGGATCTGCTAAGCCCTAAAGGAAAAGGCTTGTCCCCCCCACCCCCGATGGAAGCCCAAGAGCTATAACACTAGCCACCGCTAGGAGACAGAACAGCCGGGGATCAAATGTCACCACACTGGTCATCGCCTATTGTTGTCAAGGCTAGTTGCTGCTAGGGACTGGTCACGGACCCCTGGGTCCCTGACAGTCAAGGCCCAGAGCAGTGAGCCTGTGACCTGAGCCCCTAGAGCTGTCCGTCTATGGAAATCAGGGCAGGGGCTCTGCAGATCAAAATGCACTATATGCATGTATGGAATTTTCAAAAGTTAAATACACACACACACACACACACACACACACACACACACACACACACATTTGTTTATTTGAGTTAGGGTTGTACTCTAGATCAGGCTGACCTGGAATTCACTATCTAGTCTCAGGGTGGCCTCAAACTCATGGCCATCCTCCTACCTCTGCCTCCCACATGCTATGATTAAAGGCATGAACCACCACGCCCGGCATAAATAAAATTTTTAAATATTTTATTTACTGGAGAGAGAGAGAGAGAAAGAGAGGCAGTCAGAGAGAGAATAGATGCGCCAGGGCCTCCAGCCACTGCACACAAACTCCAGACGCATGTGCCACCTGGTGCATCTGGCTTATGTGGTACTGGGGAATTGAACCTGGATCCTTAGGCTTTGCAGGCAAGTAACCACTAAGCCATCTCTCAAGCCAAAAAATATAAATAAATTTTAAAAGAACTTCCCTATGATCCATCTGTACCATTCCTGGATGTGTGGCACAAAGAACGAAAGTCAGCTTACTATAGCGACACCCACACATGCGTATTTATTGCAGCACTGCTGACAAAAGTCAACTTAAGGAATTAGCTTCAGTGCCCCTCAAGAGATGAGTGGATTAAGAAAACTACATACTATATGCAATGGAGTCTTGATCAACTGTAAAGAAGAATGAAATTAAGTCATTTATAGGAAAATAGATAGAACTGAAGATCATTGCGCTAAGTGAAAGAAGCCAGGCTGAGAAATACAAATGTCAGGTTTTCTCTCACAGTGAAAGCTGGAGGAGAGAGGAGAAACACAGGAGACTGAAAGAGGGAAACAGTGGAGACGTAGAAGGGGAATGAGAAAACAATGGAGAATAATAAAGAGTAATGGGAAAAGCCGGGTGTGGTGGTGCATGCACGCCTTGAATCCCAGCACTCGGGAGGCAGAGGTAGGAGGATCACCATGAGTTTGAGGCCATCCTGAGATTACATAGTGAATTCCACGTTAGCCTGGGCTAGAGTGAAACCCTACCTCCAAAAAACAAAAAAACAAAAACTAACAACAAAAAAAGAGTAATGGGAGTGAAGTATGACCCACAATCCCCATGGGGTTGATCTGCATCCCCATGAGGAAGGCCTCTTCAGAAAAGGGGCAGGGAGGAGGGAAAGGATGGTACCAACATGTGATGTTTACATACAAAAGAGGTCCATGTATAATGATAATAAATAATAAATAAATAAATAATAATCAATAATAAAATAAATATAAATGCAAAAAAAAAGAGGACAATAGCGACCAGTTACCAAACCTGTGTCAGGCACTGTGTGTAAGTCCTTTATATAAGTTGTTCCAATACCCTAAGAAGTTGGGGTTACAAGCACCACATCCTCAGTTTTCACGAGGAAATGGAGATGTGTAGGGATGGCCCCGGGTGCCTGGTGGCAGCTGCACTGAGTCCCGGGCTTCGAAGCTGCCACCGTGAGGTCGACCCTCGCCACTGCCAGGCCAGAGCTCCAGACTCTGGCTTTCCTGCTCTGTGGCCCCATACATAGAATTGAGCTGTTGGCAGCTTGGACTATTTTTTTTTTAATTTTGGGGGCTGGAGAGATGGCTTAGCTGTTAAGATGCTTGCCTGCAAAGTCTGATGGCCCAGATTCAGTTCCCCAGTACTCACATAAAGCCAGATGCACAAAGTGTCACATGCATACAGGGATGGAAGGCCCTGGAGTACCCATTCTCTCTGTCTCTTTTCTCTTCTTTTCTTTTCTTTTCTTTTCTTTTCTTTTCTTTTCTTTTCTTTTCTTTTCTTTTCTTTTCTTTTCTTTTCTTTTCTTTTCTTTTCTTTTCTTTTCTTTTCTTTTCTTTTCTTTCCTCCCTCCCCCCCCCCTCTCTCTCTCTCTTTCTTTCTTTCTTTTGGCTATTCTCTATTGTCTGTGATGGCCTCTTGAAAGGCCCAGTATTCATGTGCAGGTCATGACAGCCACTGTGAGGTCATGAATGCAGTTGCCCCTTACACCCGGAAGTCAGTTCCAAAGCACTCCTCCCCATCCTCTGGCTCCAACATTCTTTCTGTCAGCTCTTTGGCAATGTTCCCTGAACCTTGGAAGATGGTGGTACAGTGGTCTCATTTGGTGCTGAGAACTCAACTGCCACTTCTTCACAGCGAGTTGATGAATTTTGAGTCATCCAGTGGTCACTGCCATCTGAAAAGAGAAACTTCTCCAATGAACTGTTATCTCTCTTCTCTCTAACTATCTCTGCTTGCAAATAAATAAAAATTATTTATCTATTTGTACATGGGGAGGGGGCACCAAGGGCCAGGGTCTCTTGCAAACGAATGCCAGATGCTTGCACCAGTTTTTTTTTTTTTTTTTTTAGTTTTTAAAATGAATTTTATTTTATTTATTTATTAGAGAGGGAGAGAGAAAATGAATGGGTATGTCAGAGCCTCTAGCCACTGCAAACGAACTCCAAACACATGCGCCACCTTGTGCATCTGGCTTATATGGGTACTGGGGAATCGAACCTGGGTCCTTAGGGTTTTCAGTCAATCACCTTAACAGTTACACCATCTCTCCAGCTCCACTTGCACCACTTTTTGATAAGGCTTATGTGGGTGCCAAGGAATTGAACATGGGCCAACAGGCTTTGCAAGCAAGTGTCTTTAACCATGACACCATTTCCCTAGCCCAGGAGCCAAGGTGTTCTAAAGAGAGACACGGTGCCTCTCCCTTTGGCATCAGACTATTGGAGCAAGTTCCCCAAGGAATTGTAATTTCCCCCCAGGAATCTCATGCTGGGAGAAGGAAAAGGCCGAAGCCTGATGCTAGCCAGAGGGGGAGCCTGCGTCTCAGAAGAGATTTCTCACAGCTCTGACAGCGAGCAGGACAGACTGGGACTGGATCAGTGATGGGTGGGATCTCACCTAGACCAGGGCTGCTTCCTTACGCATACCAGAAGGGGAGAGCGGGCGGAGGGAGGGCGTTACCATGGGGTACTTTTTATAATCATGGAAGTTGTTAATAATAATAAAAAAAGGGTCACTCAACTCAGAAACGGGAGAGTTGCAGAGCTCCATTTAATTTTTAGGAAGTGCTTTTAATTTAAAATTTCAGGATAAGCTGTATGGTGACTCAAACCTGTAACCCCAATAATTGGGAGGATTAGACCAAAACACAGGCATGAAAGTAAAAAGGGGACAAGTTGGGAAGAGGAAGGGAATGAGCAGGCGTGGGAGGAGAGTAGGAGAGGGTAATGGGGGTGAATATGTTCAAAATACATTATATGCAGGTATGAACTTATTAAAATAGTCCTTTTTTAAAAAACATAAATATTTTTTAAATTTTATTTATTTATTACAGAGAGAGAGAGAGAGAGAGAGAGAGAGAGAGAATGGGCATGCCAGGGCTTCCAGCTGCTACAAAGGAACTCCAGATGCATGCACTACCTTGTACATTTGGTTTATGTGGGTCCTGGGGAATTGAACCAGGATCCTTTGGCTTTGCAGGCAAACGCCTTAGCCACTAAGCCACGGTCTCCCGTTGGCCTGGAGCTCAGCAATTAGGCTCGACTGGCAGGCCAGCATGCTGAAGGATTCCCTTTGTCTCTGCCTCCCACCACTAGGATTACAAACATTTCCCTTTTTTTTCTTCTCCTTTTAAAATTTATTAGAGAGAGAGAGGGAGAGAGAGACAGAGAGGGAGAGCTCTCTAGCCCCATTCCCAGGGTTTCTAGGTGGGTCCTGGGGATTTAACTCAGGTCCTCATGCTTGCAAGGCAAGTTCTTTACTGACTGAGCCACCTCCCCAGCCAACCTCAGGTTTCTTTATTTAGTTTTCCAGCTCAGGGAAAAAAAAAAAAAAAAAAAAAAAAAAAAGCCTGTTTTGCAGCTCTTTCAGCAATAATCCTCCACTGTCCTTACCCTGGACACCTGGTGTGGTGGCCTTGCCTTTCATGAGCGTTGTGACTTTAGGCATGTCCTACCATGGAGCCTTTGTCCTCATCTATGACATAGGAATAATGCCCCATATGGGACTGGGCTGAGAATTAAATAGACACTAAATCAAAAACACTGAACACTATGCCTGGGAGAGATCACATTCTTTCATTTTTATTTTTTATTTATTTGAGAGAGAAAGAGGGGGAGAGAGAGAGAAGGAAAGAAAGAGTGGGCATGCCAGGACATCCAGCCACTGCAAACGAACTCCAGATGCATGTGCCACCTTGTGCATCTGGCTTACGTGGGTCCTGGGGAATAGAACCTGGGTCTTTTGGCTTTGCAGGCAAGTGTCTTAACTTAAGCCATCTCTCCAGCCCTAGACCACATTGTTGATTGAATCAATGGATCGTTTGGGCTCTGAATCACCAATTGCCACTTGTTTAGAGGATGGGGTTGCAAAGTATTACTTGTGTCCTTCAACCATGTAGTTAGAATCAAAACTCATCTCCCCTCATCCCAGCTCAGCTATATGGATGCCGTAATAGGCAAGTATCTTAAAAATAAACGGAGGTGCCGTAATAGGCAAGTATCTTAAAAATAAACGGAGGTGCCTTCCGGGTACCCCAGATGTTTTAAGCAGCACCTAATGACATATTTAAGTGCAAGACCTGCCGGAACCAGAGAAAATAATAACCTTTCTAATTGCACAGCGTTCCAAGATATATTCTCCCAAGTAAATACTGCACCTTTCAGAAGCATCCTAATGAGGTATTTACCTCGGCGATTGCAGCCGCTCCACCCCGCTCCCCAGGGAAGTATTAAGCATCATATTAGGGCTGATAGGACTGAAAAACAAACCAGTATCAAGAAAATAAACAGTGTCAGAGGTTTTCCCTGGGAAGATCGAGCGTTGGGGGCTCTGGGGAGGAGGATGGGTTGGCAAGCCTGGGGTTGGTCAGCCTGCCTGTGTGTGAAGGCAGCTCCCTGCCTGCCAAGTCAGACACGGGTCTGGCTGAGGGGCGGCTGCCCTTGCCCGCTTCCAGCATTGAAGGCTCTGCAAGGGGGTGGCTCTGCCCAGTCGCACACTGCTGAACCTCGGAAGGTTGGGAATGGAACTCCTGACGTGAGAAATCACTGGCTCAGTAGTGGTGGGGGTGGGAAGATGTCCTGTCAGCGTCCTCCTCCTCCTCGTTGTCCCTGGGCTACCAGCAGTCCCTGGAGAGGCTGGGGAGCCTCGGCTAACCAGCTGGAGACAAGGACAGTGGTCCTTTCCCCTCCTGCTTCCTTTTCCTCCTTCCCTCCCTCTCTCCCTTTCCTTCCTCCTTCCCTGCTTTCCCTTTTCTTGCATTCTTCATTCTTTCCTTCCTCCCTCCCTTTCTTCCTCATTTTCCCCCTCCTTCCTCTCCTCTCTGTCTTTTTCCCTTCCCCTCCCTTTCTTCCCTCTTTTCTCTCTTTCTTCCTTCTTTCCTCCTCTCTCCCATCCTTCCTCTCTCTTTCTATATTTTAACTGTTTTCTTTATTTATTTGAGAGAGGTAGAGATAGAGAGATAAGATAGAGAAAGAGAGAATGGGCATACTAGGACCTTCAGCCACTGCAAATGAACCCCAGAAGCATTAGCCACTTTGTGCATCTGGTTTACATGGGTCCTGAGGAATCAAACCTGGGTCCTTAGGTTTTGCAGGCAAGTGCCTTAACTGCTAAGCCAGCTCTCCAACTCTTTTTATTATTTTTTAAAATTTATTTCCAAGGAGAGAGAGAGAGAGGGAGGGAGAGATTGTACCAGGGCCCTTTGCCACTGCAAACAAACTCCAGATGCCTGGGCTCCTTTGTGTATCTGGCTTTATGTGGGTACTGAGGAGTTGAACCTAGGCTATCAGGCTTTGCAAGTAAGTGCCTTTAACTGCTGCTCCATCTTTCATTCTCTATGTCCTTCTTTCTCTCCCTTTCTTTCTTGTCTTTCTTTCTCCTTTCTCTTTTCTCCCCTTCCCTCCTTCCCTCTCTTCCTTCCTTCTTTCCTTCTCTCCTTTCTGTTTTCCACTAGCTCAGTCTCACTTCCTCTTCTATCACTTCTGTCTTCTTGGCCTCCCTCCATATGCTCATTTCCTCATTTATTGCTCCCTTCTATCCTCCTACTGCCTCCCTTTTCTCTCCAGAATCCCAGGAAATCCAGCTGCATCTCACCACCCCGTGAGTACTATCCCCTAACCAGACTCTGGCATGCCCACAGCAGGCATCTTTTCATCTTTCTTTTTTTAAAAACATGTTTTAATTAAATTTTTTATACATGTACATAATATATCTTGATTCTAATCCCATCCTAATACTTTTTTTGTCTCTGGTCCCCCATACTCCTTCCACTTCTTTCCAACTAGACCCTGTTATACTTTGATCTTTCTTTTCTCTTCTTTTCTCTTCTTTTCTCTTCTCTTCTTTTCTTTTCTTTTCTTTTCTTTTCTTTTCTTTTCTTTCCTCCCTCCCCCCCCCTCTCTCTCTCTCTTTCTTTCTTTCTTTTGGCTATTCTCTATTGTCTGTGATGGCCTCTTGAAAGGCCCAGTATTCATGTGCAGGTCATGACAGCCACTGTGAGGTCATGAATGCAGTGGCCACTTCACACCCGGAAGTCAGTTCCAAAGCACTCCTCCCCATCCTCTGGCTCCAACATTCTTTCTGTCAGCTCTTTGGCAATGTTCCCTGAACCTTGGAAGATGTGGTACAGATGTCTCATTTGGTGCTGAGAACTCAACTGCCACTTCTTCACAGCGAGTTGATGAAATTTGAGTCATCCCAGTGGTCACTGCCATCTGAAAAGAGAAACTTCTCCAATGAAAAGCAAGAGTAGCAGTAATATATGGGCAGAAACATAAGTATTTAGAGGGCAATTTGATGACACCACATATCCATTTAGTCAAATAACAGTAGTAGCTTCCCCACCGGGGTCTATGACCTTTCCGGCCATGGGATTTTGACTAGGCTTCAGGATCAGACGCGAATTCCCTCCTGCGATGGGGAGGGGGGCAGCGGCTGTTCCCACCAAGACTGAAGTGGGGAGCAGCTCTGCTCTGCTGAGCCGGATTCTTACTTAGAGAACGACAAAGAATTGCCATCTCCAAGCCATCAAAAAGCTTGTAGAAGGGCTGGAGAGATGGCTTATGATTAAGGCGTTTGCCTACAAAGCCAAAGGATCCTGGTTCGATTCTCCAGGACCCACGTAAGCCAGATCTGGAGTTAGTTTGCAGTGGCTGGAGGCCCTGGTGTGCCCATTCTCTCTGTCTCTCTTTCTCTTTCTCAAATAAAAGAAATTATATATATATATATATATACATATGTATATATATATTTGTTTCCAAGGCTGGACATAGTGGTGCATGCCTTTAATCCCAGCACTTGGGAGGCAGAGGTAGGAGGATCACTGTGAGTTCAAGGCCACCCTGAGACTACATAGTGAATTTCAGGTCAGCCTGGGCTAGAGTGAAACCCTACTTTGAAAGACCAAAAAAAAAAAAAAGAAAAAACAAACAAACAAAAAAGCCCTGTAGGAGAGAGTGGGTGGATGTAGTAGGCTTCATTGAACAGGATTCAGAGATACAGTATAGGCAGAAATGTCCGACAAGCAAGAAAGCATCCACTGGATATGGGTAGGGGACCCAGAGGTGGGAAACTCAACTGAGGGCTCAATATGGGGGGTTTAAGTATGTTGGGGCTGACTCGACCTATAGTTGAGAATGTCCTAGAATGATTGATTATCAATTGAAAGTTTAATAGTAACCAGGAGATCATTTGTGTTGAGGCAGGCTGATCACTGAAGCAGTGATTAACTGCCTTGGCTGACCACAATGTTTCTGGATAAGCTCCAGACCTCTAACCTGTTCCCAGCCAACTGAATAGTTTCTTAGATGCCAACCCAGCCATACAGTTTCTTAGGTATATAATTTCCAGAAATGGGGGTTTTCTCCTAACTCTTATGGAGCAGGACTCAAATCTAAGCAGAGAGCAGCAGTTGGTTACCCCCACAACGAACATGCCACTATTGCACTAGTGGGCATATCTTGCCTGACTGGTCAGTTGTGTAACTTTCTGGGCCCACTACTCCAGGAGTCATCTTGGGGTACTGAAAGTTGTAAGCTTGGGACCATCCACACAGCTTCTTGCCAGGAGCTGGCAGGAGATCTCAGTCCTTAACCCCTGTTCTATCACTTGTAGGCACCATCACTGTGCCTTAAGGTCAAAGCCATGCAACATTATAGACCTGAGTTCTCTGTAGCTATACTGTGATGTCCACAGAGCTTTCCTTGGGATCCTCTTCCAGATTTCACACTCAGAAGTACAAGGGTCAGGGAAGGGGGAGACCATCTTATAGGAACAGTAGCAGCCACAGCCAGTGAAGGGGACCCGGAAATTCTTGGACATCCCTGCCATTTTGACTATTCTGCAATAGCCCAAAGAATCTGCCCACAGTGCCTACTAGGGTTCAAATGTGGAGTGTCCCCCCACAAACTCATTTGAACAGTTGGTCTCCAGCTGGTGGCACTGTTTTGAGACATTGTGACATGAGGCATAGCTAGCTGACAGATGTAGGACTGGAGCGGTAGGGCTTCTGGGTGATGCCCTGGACCGGGTTCCTGACCCGAGCCCACTTTTTCTGCTTCCTGATAGATGCCTTGCCATGAGCAAGCCATGCTGTCAGCTTCCACAGCCATAGCCATAAGCCAACCCACCACAACGTCCTGCCTCCATGAGCCAAAATTAATCCTTCCTCCTTTAAGTTAGTTCTTGTCAAGAATTTGGTCACAGCCTTGAGAAAAGTAACTAATACTATACCCTTCTTGCCTGGCATAAAGATGGCTTTTGAAGTGGGGTGCAGTCTAAAGTATCTTAGATCTTGTCTAGTTCTGCAATTATTTATTTTATTTATTTATTTATATTTATTTATTTATTTATTTATTTTGGTTTTTTGAGGTAGGGTCTCACTCTAGCCCAGGCTGACCTGGAATTCACTCTGCATTCTCAGGGTGGCCTCGAACTCACGGCGATCCTCCTACCTCTGCCTCCCGAGTACTGGGATTAAAGGCGTGCGCCACCATGCCTGGCTTAGTTCTGCAATTCTTAACCTGGCTTCTATCAACTGGAGTTTGTATTAGTTAGCCAGGGCTGCTATAACAAAGCACAATGGGCTGAATGTCTTAAACAACAAAAATGTATTTTCTTACAGTTCCGGAGTCCAAAGCCCAAGAGCAAAGTGTCAAAGGCTGGGTTTCTTCTGAGTCCACTCTCACCTTGCTTGTTCATGGCTTCCTTGCCACTGTCCTCTCTTGGTCATCCCTTTGTGTGTGTCTGTGTTCTAATCTCCTCTTCTTGTAAGGACATGTCTGTTGGATTAGCACCTACCCATGTGACCTCATTTAACTCTAATCACTATGTAAAGCCCCTATGTGCAAACAGAGCCACATTCTGGGATACTGGGACTTGGGACTTTATATAGTTCCAAGAGGGACACAACTTGACACATGGCTGTGTTCATGGATAAAGTTAGAGGAAGTGGAAAGATGAGGACTATGTCTTTTTTTCACTAACGTCTAGCTGAAACACAGCCTTTCTTCCCTTCATTATAAATGCAGACAGTAAACTATGACATTAGCAGCACCTGACACTGTTGTCCACAGAAACGAGAAATGTTTTCACATCAAATTATACTTTTCACAGACATCTTGAAATATTGTCTATACCCATAATTACTTTGAAATTACAGTTTTTATGTCTACTGCTGAGTCTTATTCTTCATTACACTTATTAAGAAATATTTATATCATCACATAACAAATTTATTTCTTTGATAGTTGATAATTATATGACACTAATTGGTTTATCATGTATATTCCATTTTACTTTATGTATTTTACAATGCTATTCTGAGAAGGGCTCAGAAGCCTCACCAAGTTGCCAAGGGGAATGATACATGGTATACCAAAGAACATTGGATCTAATTTATTTATTTAATGTTTTTAAAATATTTTATTTATTTAAGAGAGAGAGTGAGAGAGAGAGAGGAAGAGGCAGAGAGAAAGAAAGAATGGGCACACCAGGGCCTCTAGCCACTGCAAACGAGCTCCAGATGCATGTGCCCCCTTGTGTATCTGGCTTACTTGGGTCCTGAGGAATTGAACCAGAGTCCTTAGACTTCACAGGCAAATGCCTTAAACACTAAGCCATTTCCCCGGCCCATTTTAAACTTTTTTTTTTTTTAATCAAAGAACATTGGATCTAATTTATTTATTTTTAAACTTTTAAAACATTTATTTGGGAGAAAGACACAGAGAGAATGGGCATGCCAGGGCTTCTGCTGCTGCAAACAAACTCCAGATGCATGTGCAATTTTGTGCATTTGGCTTTAGGTGGATACTGAGGGATTGAACTCAGACCATCACACTTTGTACACAAGCATCTTTAACCACTGAACCATCTCTCCAGCATGGACCTAGTTTAAACGCTTTATTTTTATTTATTTTTGTGTGTGTATGTGAATGTGCCAGGGTCTCTTGCCACTGAAAATAAACTCCAGATGCATGTGCCACTTTTGCGTCTGGCTTTACATCAGTACTAGAGAATTGAATCCAGACTGGCAGGTTTTGCAAGCAAGCACCTTTAATCTCTGAACAATCTCCCCAGCCCTTAAGTATTTATTTTTATTTTTATATTTTGTTTTTATTTTTAGAGAGAGAGAGAGACAGAGAGAGGGAGAGAACTGGCGTACCAGGGCCTCAGCCACTGTTATCAAACCCCAGATACTTGCACCACCTAGTGGGCATGTGCAACCTTGCACTTGCCTCACCTTTGTTCGTCTTGGGAACTGGGATCTGGAGAGTCAAACATAGGTCCTTAGGCTTTGCAGGCAAGTGCCTTAACTGCTAAGTCATCTCTCCAGCCCTATTCTTTTTTTTTTTTTTGGTTTTTCGAGGTAGGGTCTCACTGTAGCCCAGGCTGACCTGGAATTCACTATGTAGTCTCAGGGTGGCCTCGAACTCACGGCGATCCTCCTACCTCTGCCTCCCGAGTGCTGGGATTAAAGGCGTGCGCCACCACGTCTGGCTCCTATTCTTTTTTAAAATATATAAATGAGGAAATCTGAGGCCAAAGAGGGTAATCGACTTGTTGGTCCACACAGCTGGCCCCGGAAGGCTGGTGTGGAGCTGAGGACTTAGGATGTCACTCCCGCCAGCAGTTCCTCCTCAGTGAGGACTACAAAATTGTTAGTCTACCTTTGGGTTGTGTGGGCACCTCTTATCTTCCTCAGAACCTCAGGGGCTACTTTTTCCTTCAATAGCCAATCAGCTTATCTTCTTCCCAAGCAATGGGTGGAAGGCCTGTCTTTTTCATTTTTTTACCCCACCACTGACGTATTTGGGAACATCTCAGAGGGTTGTTTACACACTCCACAAATGGGTCTTGTCTCTCATCACCCCATCTAGCAGGGCGCCCACCATGTCCTGGTTTGCCTGGGACTTTGCCCACGTTAACACTGATAGCCTTGCGTCTTGAACAACACTTTGTCCAGGGCAAACAGGAGTGTCTGTAACCCTCCCAGCCAGCCTCCAACCTTTGCTCATCCTTTAACTCCTCACACCCCCCACATCGGCCCCCCAGCCTGCTCCTTCTGTGCCCGCCTCACATGGCTCTCCAAAGCCCAGCTAAAAGCCAGGTGGCCGCTTTGCTTCACAGTGTCTCTGATGACTTGGGATTCGCCCTGGGAAAGGGATCTTGGACTCTCTGAGAGTGGATCTCCAGGCCTGGCTGCCTGAGAGCCTGGTCAGTGGGCTGGCGGTCTCTCCCTGGTTCCACCAGCTGCTGTTGGGCCTGTGCTGTGAGCCCCTTCCCTCTCTCCCCCACATGCCTTCTGCCTGTTAGGGCCCAGCTGACTAACATCCTTCTCTTCTCCACTGTGCCCTGAAACCTCTCTGAGGGCTCCTCTGCACTGTAGACTGTCTTGAGTATCAAAAAGCTGCTTGGCTTTTTAAATTTTTTAACTTTTTTTTTTTTTTAGGTAGCCCATGCTGACCTGGAATTCACTCTGTAGTCTCAGGGTGGCCTCGAGCTCACGATGATCCTACCTTTGCCTCCCGTGTGCTGGGATTAAAGGCATGCGCCACCATGCCCAGCTTAGCTTGGCTTTTAAATTCTCACGCTCCCCAACTTGCCTTTCGCTCTGTTCAAAGACAAGATTCTTTGACGTGGGTTTTTCTCAGAGTTACTAGCACTTCCTTTCCCTCTAAGGGAGACTTCTGCAGCCATTCTTAGAGCCAGGCCCCATTGAACTGCACTGCATCCTGCTTCTGAGCCCTAGGGCAGTAGAAAGTTTCGGCTTGCATCATTACACATGATACATTAACGCAAATAATACAAACTCAACAGAGGGTTTCATGTATTCACTCAAGAACAAAGACATTTAGGGGCTGGGGAGACACTCAGCACCAAGTGCCTGAGCACTGATACTCAGCACCCACCTGAAACCCACTGGTGGTGGGTGTCTATGATCCCAGTGCTGGGGAGGCAAAGACAGGAGGACCCCTGGGGTAATTGAGCCAGATAATAGAGCTTCTGATGCAGTGGGAGATACTGCCTCAAAAGATAAGGCGGGGCTGGAGAGATGGCTTAGCAGTTAAGGCGCTTGCCTACAAAGCCAAAGGACCCATGTTCAACTCCCCAGGACCCACGTAAGCCAGATGCACAAGGTGGCACATGTGTCTGGAATCACATACAAACATGCAAACACACACGTATGCACATCCCACACACATACACATAACAGAAAAAATGCTGGGATAAGCAGACCTAGAGACGAATGAGACCCCATCCTTGGTGCTCAACCATTCTCTCCAAATAAGGGAGACAGCCCCACCAGGTAGCAACAATCAGGGATGGTGGGGTGTCAAGTGCTGGGTGCCCTGCTGAGGGGTGAGTGTGGGAAGAGGCGATGTGGGCAGGTTCTTACACAGTGTGTCTAGACCAGCGGCACAGCACCTGGGAGCCTATTGGAAACGCAGCTGCCAACCCAATTCAGGCCTCTTGGATCCGAACTGCTGGCGTGAGACCCTGGCGAGCTGATGGGCTCCCTGGGGAGCTTGGGGGTCCTGGACGCCATGCGTGTGGCTGGTTGTGGCCGTCCCAGTGTCTTTAATGGTTAGTGCTGCTAGACCTTCACCAAAGGCCCCTTGCCCTGACAGCAGGCTGCCTCGCCTGGGAGGGGACCCCCACCCTCCCGCACAGATCCCAGGCAGGAGCCGAGGAGCCTGCAGAGCCAGCCCCTCTGCCTTAGTCCGCGGAGTGGGCGTGACTGTGGATGCAGTGCGTGGCCGGGCTCCTCACCACCTTGCCTGGTGCTCACCCCAGCTGAGTCCGCGCCCTGGCTTGGCTTGGTTCCCTCCCGCTCCCGGTTCCCTCGCCTCCACCTTTCCTGGAGACCTCTCCGGTGAATGGCTCTGCCTCACGACCAAAAGCCAGAGGCTTCTCTGAGAAAGGAAATCTTTTGTTAATCCCTTGGCAGGACCAATGAAAACCTGCCGATCAGAAGAGCAGAGGAAGGCATCTAGGATGAAGGAATTGAATGCGCGCAGGTCCAAAGGTGTGAGCCAGCACGGGATGCCAGATGTCTTACCTTGTCTGGTGTGTGGAGTGCCTGGGGAGAATGTGGGGAGTCGGGGCAAAAAGTCTGTGGGGGGCTGAAGATGTCCAGTCGGCCTAGAAGTGGTTCTTGGCTTTCTGGGGGGCGGGCGGGGACGGAGTGAGGAGAGGAGCAATTTAGAGCCAGTGTGTAGTTCAACTCCTGCCCCTGGAGTGGTAGGCAAATCCAAAATGAAGGACACATAACAGCCAGAGGCTGAGGGGCTGGGATAGCATGCTGTCATCGAAATCTGCGCAGAGTAGGAGTCATCGCAGGAGTCACTGCCCCCAGGCATGTGGTTGTCCCTTGGGCGTGATCAGTGGCCCCCAGGCATGTGGTTGTCCCTTGGGCGTGGTCACTGGCCCCCAGGCATGTAGTTGTCCCTTGGGCGTGGCCCCCAAGCATGTAGTTGTCCCTTGGGCGTGGTCACTGGCCCCCAGGCATGTAGTTGTCCCTTGGGCGTGGTCACTGGCCCCCAGGCATGTAGTTGTCCCTTGGGCGTGGTCACTGGCCCCCAGGCATGTAGTTGTCCCTTGGGCGTGATCAGTGGCCCCCAGGCATGTAGTTGTCCCTTGGGCGTGGTCACTGGCCCCCAGGCATGTGGTTGTCCCTTGGGCGTGGTCACTGGCCCCCAGGCATGTGGTTGTCCCTTGGGCGTGGTCACTGGCCCCCAGGCATGTGGTTGTCCCTTGGGCGTGGTCACTGGCCCCCAGGCATGTGGTTGTCCCTTGGGTGAGGTCACTGGCCCCCAGGCATGTGGTTGTCCCTTGGGCGTGATCAGTGGCCCCCAGGCATGTAGTTGTCCCTTGGGCGTGGTCACTGGCCCCCAGGCATGTGGCTGCCCCTTGGGTGTGGTCACTGGCCCCCAGGCATGTGGTTGTCCCTTGGGCGTGGTCACTGGCCCCCAGGCATGTGGTTGTCCCTTGGGTGAGGTCACTGGCCGCTATAGCTGAGTCTCAGCAGCCTGGGGAGTGAAGCTGTGACCGAGTGAAGGCTGCGGCCATGCAGAGGGCTAAGAAGGCGAATCCATAGGCTTGGCTGTAATGGGAGGGTGACAGCCCTACCCCACCCGGTCCCCCACACGGCCTCCCTGGCTCCTCCTGGAGAGTGTCAGCATGTCACCGTCATGCCGAACGATGGCAGCTGCTTGTAGGTTGTGCATGAAGCCGAAGCACAACTTCCGGGGCGAGGAGTCTCCAAGGGTGACCTCCACGTTATGCGTGCCTGGCCTTCGCCACCTAAGCTCACCGCCTCGTGGGCGAGAACACAGGCGCCTTCCTGCAGGTAGACTATAGAAGATGTCCCTAAAACCAAAAAAAGAAAAGAAAAAAAGAGCCAGGCGTGGTGGCACAAGCCTTTAATCCCAGCACTCGGGAGGCAGAGGGAGGATCACCGTGAGTTCGAGGCCACCCTGAGACTCCATAGTGAATTCCAGGTCAGCATGGAACAGAGCGAGACCCTACCTCGAAAAACCAAAAAAAAAAAAAAAAAAAAAAGGAAGATGTGCCCAAAATTCTCAACCTCAGCTGGGTAATTTGCATATAGCTGGTCAGAAGGGCGACACTTTATTACGGCTGACATTATTTGAACACACATTTTCCCCCTTGAGATGCAAGTACATTCCCCGAGGCAGTTTTTTTCTTTGGCAAGGCTTTAAACAGACCAACAATCAATCACGTCTTATTCCCTGACTGCTGTTGGAGCCATCAGTCACTTGTGCCCTCTTGACATTAATGGGGATGTCATCAGCACTTCCATATGATTCTCTCAGCAATGCTTTAAATAACGAGATGGTTATTTTTGACGTGTTATTCAAGCTGGGCTCAGGAACCCTCACCTTGGGAGCGGTCTCCTTCTGCTTCGCCAAGGGAGGGCAATTTACCTCAGGTTTGTGGGGAGAGGGTATTACTAAGCTAAGATGCCTTTACATACACTAATTTGGGTTGGGTTTAATTACTGGTATTTCCAAATCATTTGCAAGTACTGTACAAGACAGCACATAGAACCCCTGGGTAGGTGGAGGTACAGGACAGGGCCTCTCCAGCACCGTAGCTATATCTAGTCAGCCTTCACTTTGACCTTCTGTTCAGAAAACTCCTCCCAGACAGCCCTCCCTCTATTACTGCTAGCCTGGCTGACCAGTTCGGTAATAACTGGGTCCTTGTCATGTTTCTGCTTTTGGCTCCTTCCCTCGAAGATGACCAACTGAGGTATGTCTGGGAGGGGACAGCAGGACAGGAGAAAAGGAGGCCAGGAAGAAGAGTATCCAGGACTCAAATTGTCCCTTCTCAGAGGTCACAAGATCAGAAGGCAGGATCATAATGCTGACACTTGGGTGACAATGTCTACTGGGTTTTCCTCATTTGTGCCAAGCCTCATGCCCGCTCCCACTTCCAAGGGCAGCCTTCTGGAATCACCTTTCACTGTAAAGTAGATGCAATGCCATATGACCCTGGGATTACCCAGGGAGGAATCTTGGGCCTAAGTCGTAGCCCTAGCTTGACCCAGAGCTCTTTCTGCCATCAGATGCCCGATGAAGGCTCCTGTGTTGTGGCCCTCTTCACCTCTCAAGTAATCAGCAGACCCCAAGGTCACCCATGGCTTCATTAACTTGCCTCCTTGTCTGTGCCCACATCTTGCAGTGGCTCCTTTGCTCTCTGGCTGTCTTAATCAGCATTCTCCCGAGCGACAGACCCAACAGGACATAGAGAGGTGTGGTGAAGGGAATTGTGGGATTTGGTTCATTTTATTACAAGGTCGAGAAGTACCGGTGATCCGCTGTCTGCAGCTGGAGATAGCAAAGGAGAGCAGGCTGTGTAGTTAGGTCTGAGTCCCAGTGTTGAGCTCTCGATAGCCTCTTGTTTTCTGCTTTCATGAGTTTTGAGTCTCCTCAGTGTCTCCCGTCATCTCCCCAGAGACAGTCCTCTGGCTAGCAGGGAGAGCAGCACTCGAATTCCTTCTTCCATTATGTCTGCAGTGCTCCTTGAGTCCTGGTGGCTGTGATGGGGTTGACTGATCCAGTACTGAGTCATGAGCTTTCTCTTGTCATTTTGATGAGTCTTGGGCATCCCTGGTATTTGCCACCATCTGTACAAAGAAGGTTCTCTAACTACAAGTGAGAACAGCATTCATCAAAGGGCTTAAACATACCTACTCATAAGGCTGTTTGATGAACATAACGACTCTGTTTAGCCAAAGGACAGTGGAAGCTTCTCTTTTGGGTCTATGATTTTTCTATGCACATAGGTTTTTGACTGAGTTCTCAGTACCAGGCACAAATTCCCTTCCACTAAGCACCCTCCCCCATCCAGTCAAAGAGCAGTTGATTACCCCCATAACCTGTGTATCACTATTGCACCAGTGTGTACATCTTGCCTGGCTTGCTGATTCTGTAGCTTGCAGGATTCACTGCTTGATCACACTGTAGATGGCTTTTCTCCCCCCAGCAGCTCACGTAACACCTCCAGCACTGTGATGGCTACGCAGCAGGGAGCTCACTGTGGGGCAGGGGGAGCCATCTCCAGCTCTGGGATTCACCTGCAACAACTCATCACTTTAGAGTGAAGCTTTCTCCACTCCAGCAGGGTACTTCTGCCCAAGCTGTCCCTATCTTTCTGTTTTTTTTTTTAATTTTTTTGTTTGCTTATTTATTTGAGAGCGACAGACACAGAGAGAAAGAGGCAGAGAGAGAGAGAGAGAATGGGCGCTCCAGAGCTTCCAGCCTCTGTAAACGAACTCCAGATGCGTGCGCCCCCTTGTGCATCTGGCTAACGTGGGTCCTGGAGAATAGAGCCTCGAACCGGGATCCTTAGGCTTTATAGGCAAGTGCTTAACCACTAAGCCATCTCTCCAGCCCCTCTATCTTTCTTTAATGAAGTAGGTTTCTATGGAACTTATTCACACTGTCTTTAGTTTTGTGTATCACTTCCTGTCCCTCCCTCCCTTTCTCCACCCCCTAGACCTTTCTACCCCCTGCATTCAGTCCCTCCACTTGCCTGTCTACCATCCCCTCCCCTAGTCCTTCTCCACTTTTCCTCTCTTCAAGCCTCATTCTGGCTTCCTGACCACTGCTACTGATTCTTACTGTAACACACAATCACATCTAACTAGTCCAAGCCCAGGATCTGCATATGACAGAGAGCATGAGGCATTTTTCTTTCTGAGTCTAGGCTATCTGACTTAGTAAAATTTTTCTTCAGGTCCATGCATTTTCCTGCAAATTTCATAATTCCTTACTGCTGAATAGAAAGAACTCCTTTGTGCACATGTACCACATCTCCGTTATTCACTCAGCAGTTGGTGGGCATCTGGGCTGATTCCATTCCCTAGCTATTGTGAAGAGAACAGCAGCAAACATGGCTGAGCACGTGTGAGAGTGGTCACCCTTGAAGCGCAGCCCACCATTTCTCTCAGATTTTTACTGCCAGGAAGCTGCTGTAAAAGAATCTTAATGTCAATTCTCTGTAGTGGCTGAGTTCAGAAAAAGCAATTATAGGGTCCTGGAAAGAAATTTTAGCAGAAAAATTACTTTAAAGAAAACTCTTTGTATATATTTATGAGTTTATATATGTCTTTCCTGTACTGTCATACTGGCTCATTAACTCTGTGTAGATTTTGAGACATGTGCAGTATGGAAGCAGTTGCCCCTTCACTTGGCCAGAAATGTCTGTGTGGTTATAATTATAAAAGTTAAGGGCTGGAGAGATGGCTTAGTGGTTAAGCACTTGCCTGTGAAGCCTAAGGACCACAGTTCGAGGCTTGATTCCCCAGGACCCACGTGAGCCAGATAGACAAGGGGGCCCATGTGTCTGGAGTTTGTTTGCAGTGGCTGGAGGCCCTGTCACACCCATTCTCTCTCTATATATATATCTCTGCCTATTTCTTTCTCTGTCTGTCACTCTCAAATAAATAAATAAATAAATACAAAAATAAACATTTTTTTAAAAAAGTTAAACTTTATATAAGTCCTCTGGATGCCCCACCACCACCAGCACAAGTTATAGAGCTGAGCCTCTAAACACACCTTGGATACTTAATTTAACTAAAGAATTTTAAATAGTTGCTTTGTTTTTCTGAGATTAAATTTCTCCAGCAACAAAATGAAGCTAAATTGACCTACTTCATGTCCTCCCACTTTAAGATTTTCAATGGCTTCTCAGGGCTTTTCTGTGCCTCATAGTCCAGGAGCCTCTGAATTGGACAGTAAAGATGGAACATTTCCCTTCCTTGATCACAGAAAGTTCTGCTGGGCAGCACTAGATAGCTCAGGTTTTCGAGTCTTTCATCAAAGTCTTATGATTAGGCCCTTATGCCAGTCTATTTGCTATTACTGCAACAAAGCACCTGAAGCTAGGAAGTGTATAATGAGAAGAGATCTATTTAGCTCCCAAGGACATGGTGCTGGCCTCAACTTGGCCCTTAGAAGGCCCCTATGGTGGATGATGTGGAAATGTATGGGAGAGGGAGAGATCACACGGTAAGACAGAAAGCCAGAGAAAAACCATGTGTCTCAAGTAAACCTTTCTAGGGCATGCCCCAGTGACCTAACAGCCTAACAGTAGGCCCTGCCTCTTAAAGGTCCCACCGCCTCGTGACATGAGCACACTGAAGGCGAGCGTCAGTGGGGAACACAGACCACAACAGTTTTACACCTATGTGAAAGAGATGAATGGAAAAGTTCTAAGTGAAACAAGATGGGGTACTCAGAGTTCCACCTGTCTTCTGGCACCTCTTTGGGTGGTTGAATGAAAGAAGTTGGATGGGCCATGTGCTGTCCTGACTAAGCAAGAGAGAACGCTCATTCTGACCCCAAAACATATGCCCAGCCCATCTTCACCGCAAGTGCCACTGTTTATAACGCCCGGCTCTGTCCCCTGTGCTAGGGGAGGGACACTGTGGCTGGGAGGGCCTGGAACACCACATGGTTCTCTCCCACCAGTGCTTATTAGATGCCTACCATGTGCCATGAGGGGTTTTAGCTAGGCGCAGGGGATAGAGTCTGATGAGGCAGCGTGATGCCTGGGCCTCATGGAGTTTACATGCTAAGTACAATGAGGTAACAATAAACAAGCAAGGCATAGAGATCGTCAGCCGGTGCCACAATCAAAAGTAAGTGGGGGAGAGGGAAAGTGGAGAAGCGCCCAGAGAACAGTGCTAAGCCATACATACAGATGATCATATATGAAAATATATCATGATCGTAATCCCCTCCCACCACTACCCTCTTCCTGCCCCCCCCCGAAATCCCTCCCTGCAAACCGAATCCCTTCTTTCCTACCAGCCTGTAATCTTTTCAGGGCATCGGAGGCCTCCCTGGCCAACAACACACTGAAAGGTATCCCACCCCTGGCAGCCAAGGATTTTAGAAGGTTACTCAAATTACAGGAGGTCATAAAGATGGAATACCTTCACCAAGAAAGGAAAGGCCACGTGAAGACACAGACGGAAGGTGGCATCCCGCAGGCCAGGAAGCGAGGCCTCACTAGGATCCAAGAAGACTGGCACTCTCACCTCAGACTTCTAGCCTCCAGAGGTGTGAGGAAATAGCATTGTGTGATGTAAGCCACCAAGTGGCACCTTGTTAGGGCAGCCTGAGCAGACCTGGGCACCTCTGCTGGGAATTAGGCCTTTACCACATGATGGAGGCCACCGGAGGGTTTCAGTGTAGAATGGCATGTACTAATTAAGGTTTCAAATGAGTCTGTCTGGCTGCTAGGTTCAGAATACAGGGGGTCGGGGCAGACAGGTAGAAGCAGGGGGACCCATAAGGGGATGTGGTGGTTTGATTCAGGTGTTCCCCCTAAACTTAGGTCTTCTGAATGCTAAGTTCCCAGCTGATGGAGATTTGGGAATTAATGCCTCCTGAAGGAAGTGTATTGTTGGGGGCGGGCTAATGGGTATTATAGCCAGTTTCCCCTTGGCAGTGTTTGGCACACTCCCCTGTTGCTATGGTCCACCTGATGTGGGCCAGGGGGTGATGTCCACCCTCTGCTCATGCCATCATTTTCCCCTGCCATCATGGAGCTTCCCCTTGAGCCTGTAAGCCAAAATAAACCTCTTTTTTCTCACAAGCTGCTCTTGGTTGGGTGATTTCTACCAGCAATGAGAACCTGACTACAACAGTAAAGTGGTACCGAGGAGTGGGATTGCTGCTAGACACCTGACTGTGTGGCTTTGGCCTTTTGGAGCTGATTTTCGAGAGGAATGTGGAAGGATTTGAAACCTTGGTCTAAGAGATGCCTTGCAGTGCTGTAAGTACAGCTTGATGGACTATTCTGGTCAGAGTTGAAAGACCTGAATGCAGAAAGAATTATGGACTGTGAGGTTTGGCTTATGAGGGTGAGAAAGAGCTTTGCTTGGACTGGGCTAGCAGTTTGTGTGAAAAGCTTGCTGTTATGCCCGTGTCCTGAGAAGTTGTGCAGGGTTGCTTTGCATAGAAATGAACTTGTGTGAGCAGAGGGATATGGCACAGAAAAAAAAAAATGGGGGGTGAACTGCTGCCCGTTCACCTGCAATTGAGGGATTACAACCTTTGACATTGAGCCAGCTGACCTGTACTGGGCATCAGGAAGAACATAGACTCTTTTGAAGGGGCCTGAGCACTCAAGAAGTGTCCTGTTCTTCAAAGTCTGTTTTATTCCCCCCTTGATTAACAAATTGGCACCCTACCTGGTATTGTGGAATATAAAAAATGCAGGAAAGAGAGGGTCATTGAGTTTGCAACACGGTCTTGTATTTTGGAAACGGCCATGGGCAGTGTGAAGCAGGTTAGCTGGATGCCTGCATGGAGACCCCCATGGGGTCATGAGGATGAACCGTGCATTGCAGTGGAGACCCAGTGGAGATGCCAGGACCACGAGATGGCTGCCAAGGAAAGCTGCCGGCCCAGATGAAGTTTTTCAGGACTGTGAGTAGCCTAGCTGGAGGGGCGGAATTGGAATGCCAGAGACTTGGTGCTGGTTAGAATTATCAGACTTGGAGATTTGTCACTGAGTAGAGTTGTTGGACTTGAAGCTACACAGTTTGATGTTTGCCCTGGTTGTTTTAGATCTTGTATTGGTTGAATATTTCTTTGCTATGCCCAGTGCCATCTTTTGCAGTGTGAATGTTTATTCTGTGCCATTATGGGTTTTGGGGGAGGATATTTTGGTATTATGGCTCATTTAAAAGATTTTGAACTATGGAGATGTGTGAACATCATTGGAATTGATGAAAACTATGGGGACTTTTAAAGTTGAACTGAATGCATTGTATTTTACATCATGTATGGTTATCAGTTTATGGGGGCTAGGGGCAGAATGTGGTGGTTTGATTCAGGTGTCCCCTAAACTTAGGTCTTCTGAATGCTAGGTTCCCAGCTGATGGAGATTTGGGAATTAACAGCCTCCTGGAGGGAGTGTATTGTTGGGGGCGGGCTTATGGGTGTTATAGCCAGTTTCCTCATGCCAGTGTTTGGCACACTCTCCTGTTGCTATGTTCCACCTGATGTTGGCCAGGAGGTGATGTGTACCCTCTGCTCATGCCATCATTTCCCCCTCGAGCCTGTAAGTCAAAATAAACCTCTTTTCTTCCCCACAAGTTGTTATTGGTTGGGTGATTTCTACCAGCAATGCAAACCTAACTGCAACAGGGGACTATCGCATACATCAGACACCATTCAGCATTAAATTGGAATGGGCTCATGCATGCTACAACATGGGTGAACCTCAAAACATTATGCTAAGTGGAAGAAGCCAGACACAAAAGACCACATTTGGTATGAGTCCACATGTATGAAATGCCCAGGGGAGACGTGATGGAAATATTCTAAAATTAGATTGCGGTGATGGTTTCATAAGTATAAATTTACTGAAAACAAAAATCACTGGTTTGGACCACGGATGTAACAGGGGAGGTAGTGGGAAGCAGTCAGATATTATTTTGTGGGTATTGTAAATAAAATGCTGATGGAGTCGATGTAAAGTGTACAAGGGAGAGAAGAGACAGGGGTCGCTTTAATGGGAGACATCCTTAACGCAACTTGCAACACTTTCTATGTGACAGACCCTGGTCTAAGTCCTCTACAAACATGGCTACCTTTCTTCCCTACAATCCTGTGAGGCATTACATCTTACAGATGAGAAAATGGCAATTGGTTAAGGTATAATTGTTAAGTGACTTGCCCAAGGCCACATTTTTAGGGTGACTCTAAGGAATTGGCTGGTTTGAATTGACAGATGTTAAGATGAGGAATAAATGTGAGAGGAGCTGGCTCGTGTGGGAGGGAAGAATGTAAGGAGGACACGTCAAGTTTGAGAGGCTTTGGACAGTGCCCAGCACCCTTCATAGGACCCTCACGATAGGAGGAAAAGACGATGACATCAAAATAAAAGCGAGACTAATGGAGAGAGGGAGGGGGTATGATGGAGAGTGAATTTGTGAAGGGGAAAGTGGGGGAAGGGAGGGAATTATCATGGCTTATTGACTGTAATTATGGAAGTCGTCAATAAGAAAGTTAGAGCAATCCTATTCTACCTCATGATGTAGCTTTATAAAGTCCCTTGTAAGCCTATATTTATAAAATGTTTAATTAAATTGTGGCAATACCATTAAAAAAAAGAGAGGTCTGGGATAGAGATATAAATTTAGATGTACCTGTGCCTAGGTGGTATTTAAAACCCTGAGACTGAGTATAGACAAAGCTGAGAAGGCACCCCAGAATTAATCTCTGGGGCTCCCCCAAATGAGGACTGTGTTAGCCATCTTTCTATCACTATGAACTGAAAAAAAAAAACAACTCAACTTAAAAGAAGGAAAGAGCTGGGTGTGATGGCACACACCTTTTGGGAGGCAGAGGTAGGAGGATCACCGTGAGTTCAAGGCCACCCTGAAACTACACAGTGAATTATAGTGAAATCCAGGTCATCCTGGGCGGGGCTACAGTGAAACCTTACCTTAAATAAATAAATAAATAAAAATAAAAAAGGAGGAAAGAATTATTTTGGCTCAGGGTTTCTGTCTAAGGTTCCTTAACCTTACCTTCCGGTCCTGTAAGTCCAGTCCATCACGGCTGAGGGGCCTTATGGTAGAGGAAGCTCCTCACCTCATGGTGTCTGGGGAGCAAAGGGAGGGAAAGAAGAAGGGGTGCAGGTCCTGATATCCACTTCAAGGGCATACCCCCAGTGACCCGAGTTACCTTCACCAGGCCCTTCCTCCTCTGGGCAGGACGCCAAGCCTTCAACACATGGTGTTTGGGGGGGGGGGGGGGAGAGCATTTAAAATTCCAAACGAAGCGGGAGGATTGGCCAAAGTGTCAGCAAGGAAACTGGCCCAGAGCCTGTCTGAGGCCAGCTCCCGAGCTGCCAGGGTTCTTGGGAGGCATGTCTGTGAGGATGAGAAACTGTGGCATCAAACAAAAGGTGGTCTTGCTTGTAAGAGGAAACTCAGCACCGTCTCAGGGTAGTAGGCCATCACTGGTGGGGGGCAGGGGGGTCATGTCCTTAAGCTCTTGGGCAGGGGATGACACGGGGGCAGTATGGCTGCCCCGGGCCACCAGGTCTTCTGCCACAGTCTCAGAACAAGCAGGACGTGAAGACATGATTCCAGACGTGAGTCAGCATGCCAGGTGAGCTCACAAGCCCAGGCAATGACTAAGTGTCCCTTTGGTCAAGGAGACAGGGCCTCCACACAGAAATTGGGGTGATTAGTGTAATTTGGGTAATTAATTGGTCTGATTTGCTGGACCGCACAGGTCTGACAAATACTTGAGATACAATTAAAGGTCGGTGCACGACTCCTTATTGACTCGGCTTGTGGGAGACTCTTTCTATGTTTACCTGGCAAGGTGTGAATTATTTCATCTGACTTACAGAGCAAAAATGCAGCGTCTATATTTTCAGCTCTGTGGTATGTGCAGAACAGTGGACAGGAAGCCATGAGATTGGCGTCTGGTCACCGCAAAGCAATTTATACAGGGCAGACAGTCAGGCTAGCTGATCTGCAAAAATTCCCTTGCAAGTTTGTTAGGGCTGCCAGAAGTACCAACCACAGATTGGAGCTTAAGCACCAGTCTATTTTCTCTCAACCCCGGAGGCTAGAAGTCTGAGATCAAAGTGTTGACAGGGTTGGCTCCTTTGAGGCCTCTCCCCTGGCTCGCGGATGGCGCCTTCTCCCTGTGTCTTCTGTCTTCACGCGGTCTACATCTGTGTCCTAATCTCTTCTTGGAATGACACCAGCCATACTGGACCAGGACCCACCAATATGACCCCACTGACCCTTAATCATATATTTTTTTTGAAGCAGTGTCTTGGGTATCCCATGCTGCCCTTGAATTTGCTATGTAGCCAAGAATAAATTTCTGATTCTCCTGCCTTCTCTTCTGAGATTACAGGCATGGGCCTGCCCATTTTATGCAGTGCTGGGAATCGAACCTCTGGCTCTGTGCATACTAGGCTAGCATTCTACCAACTGAGCTACATCCCTCAGGCCCACTCACCACATCTTTCAAAGCCGTATAACTAATGTAGCCACATTGTGAGGTTCTGGGGATTAGAACTTCAACAGATGATTTGCAGGGGGAGTGGGGATACAATTTGGCTCATCACAGCATCCAATCTCAAGATTTTGAGACGCTAGGTTCCCTCTGTTTTGCTGGGTCCCCTGAACCTAGGTTGTGACATCCTTTCTCTGGACCCCAGTGTCCCTTTTGCTCTGTCTCCCTGGAATGTGGGCCTCCTATCAGCGAATATACAAGAAAGGGCTATGGGAACTGCACCATTGTGGTCCTCCAAGGGACAGCGATCCCTCAGAGGGTTTTGGAAATTTGTGGGTGCATGTATTGGGTTGTCAAAACAGCTCAAGGGGTACCTATTACTTTGTGGACAGGAGACAGGGAGAAGTACAGAGACATGAGGGACAGTCCTATACAGTGACTGAGCTGGGTCACTCATGGCTGTCTAATATCCTCCAAATACTCATGTGGAGGGCCAGAAACATAATCATGAGAATCTAACGTCTAGTTCTATTTCACATAAAAATACAGAGCAGGGCTGGAGAGATGGCTTAGTAGTTAAGCGCTTGCCTGTGAAGCCTAAGGACCCCGGTTGGAGGCTCGATTCCCCAGGACCCACGTTAGCCAGATGCACAAGGGGGCACATGCATCTGGAGATCGTTTGCAGTGGCTGGAGGCCCTGGCGCGCCCATTCTCTCTCTCTCAATATCTGCCTTTCTCTCTCTGTCTGTCTCTCTCAAATAAATAAATAAATAAATAAATAAATAAATAAATAAATAAAACACAGAGCACAGTGGACCCTCTGTATCCACAGATTCAATCAACCCCAGAGAGAAAACATTAGCAGAAAAATTGTGCGTGCACTGGACACATATCTGTTTTCCCTGTTATAATTCCCTAAACAACACAGTACAAGAATGATGTACCTAGTATTTACATTGTATTAGGTATCAGAAATAAACTAGAGATGACTTACAGGAACCAGGAGGATGTTTGTAGATTATGTGCAAACACCACACCATTTTATGTAAAGGAGTTGGGCGTCTATGGAATTGTGTATGTGGGGGGTTCTGGAACAATCCCCCCTGCCCCCCGTGGAAAGCCTGTATTTCTTTTTGCAAGCTGAAAATGCATGCTTTTCACAGGCAATCAAATCCAGAGGAGGTAGTGCCTTATTTGGTTCAGAACCTTACTAAAAATTATTTGCTCGTTTCGAAACCATATTTGCTACGACACTGGTTCGGAAATCGGGTCTCTGATGGCAGCAGTGCCCCTGGAGCCGGAGTCACGAGGCATGTCACCCTGCCAGTTGGCAGTGTCGTCATCCCGTCCACGGCAGTCCTACCGATGCGCGCCCTCTCTCTCTTCTGGTCCTGCAGTGACACGTACGATCCCCAGTTCCCTCCCTTTTTCTCTTTTCCGTTACGGTCAGGGCACGAAATATTTTTCTGAAATGATGAGTTGGGTAGTTATATTACCTGTGCATTTCATCTAGAGGTCGCAGAGGGAGTGCTAAATGAATATTTAAATGGGAGCTATGACCAGATGTTTCCTTTTTGTAATTTATTTATTTGCAAGGGGAGAGAGAGAGAGAGAGAGAGAGAGAATGATCACACCAGGGCCTCTTGCTGCTGCAAACCAAGTCCAGACACAAGTACCACTTTGTGCTTCTGGCCTTGTGTGGGTACTGGGGAGTTGAATCCAGGGGGTCAAACTTTGCAAGCAAGTGCCTTAACTGCTGAGCCATCTTTCTAGCCCCCGAAGCTGAAATGTTTTATTTGTATTTGTGGATGCATGCATGTATGAATATGTGTGTTGTGTGCGTGCCTACAGTACTCAGAGGATGACACTGGAGTGTTGGTCCTCTCCTTCTCTCTGCATCGCCAGCTGTTTTGATATAACCTCTAAGGCACCATCTCATGCCAGCTTGGCTGCACCAGTGAGCATTGGCTCGGGATGGGAGATGGGAGTGGCATCTCTCCAGCTTCAAAGTGTCATAGTACTTGGGTGACCTGATGGCAGTGGAGACCTCCCAGAGGTCTTTTTCATTCCTCATCCTTCAGTACTAGTGTAGGGCTGGCAGCCGCAGAGGCCACCGATCAAGACTTACATGACAACCTGTTCACTGCGGAGGCTCCTGGACTTCTGCCGCATGGCTGAAAGTACAAGTCGTCCAGCTCAGTGCTTTGTGCCGAGGAGCTGGCAATGGCATGAAAGGCCGAGGATACTCACAGGACCAGGCTGGGGCAGAGCTGCAGGGACCGCAGCGTCATCGGCGACATCACTGGGCAGGGACGGGGCGTGGCAGGGGGCTGCACCTAGGGGCAGGCCAGCTTGTTTGTGTTCCAGCTTCTCTCCTAGCCAGTGAGCCAGCTCCTGACTTGCCCTGGGGCCTGGAGCTTAATTAGCAGCACAACAAAAAACGAGATCTAGAGCCCTTGGGACAGCCACCCTTCCCTGGGTACTGCCAGCAAGCAGGCAGGTCCTTCCCAGTCGCCTCCCTGACCCAGGTTCCTTTTCCAGGGCGCATCACCCCAGGTGACATGGAGAGTCCACCAGAGAGAGGCCTTCCTGGTATCATGTCAAGACCTCTCCTAAGAGCTTCTCCACCAACACTGTCAGGCATCTGCAGTTGGCAAACACCGTGAAGGGCCTTTCTCCAGCCCTTCTGCATTTCAGTCCCACCGGGCCACCAGCGAGAAGCCCCAAGTGCAAAGCCATGTCCTTCCTTCCTTACTCTTACTTCTTTTTTTTTTTTTGACACATGTGTGCACACCCATGCGTGTGTGTGTTTTGTATGCATATGTGTGTGTAGGCATGCAGAGGCCAGAAGAGAGCATCAAGTGTCCTTCTCTCTCTCTCTTTTGGTTTTTCGAGGTAGGGTTTCACTCTAGTCCAGGCTGACCTGGAATTCACTATGTCATCTCAGGCTGGCCTCGAACTCACGGTGCTCCTCCTACCTCTGCCTCCCGAGTGCTGGGATTAAAGGCGTGTGCCACCACACTAGGCAAGTGTCCTTGTTTTATTGCTCATCTACGAAGTTCCTCGAGACACAGGGTCTCGCCTCCAATCTGGAGCTGCTATCCACCCGCAATTCTCTGGGCTCTGCCTCACCCCCACCCCACTCCTCCACCTGGGATTACAGACACGTGTGGCCATGTGCAGCTTTTTACACGGGTTCTGGGGAGTCAACCTTGGCAGTCTCGGGCCTGAGAGGCGCTCATGCTTGAGCAGCAAACACTCTAACTGTTGAGCTGTCTCCCTAGCCCGCTGTCAGCTCTTGAGAACTTCTTTCACAGCCCAAACCAGTAGCAGTAAAAATGCAGATTTCCAGGTCCCACTTCACATCTAAAGAATCCCAGTTTCTGAGGGTACAGCCTGGGAATCAGTACTCTGGGAGCTCCCCAGATGATTGCAAGTCCTGTGTGTTTGAGAACCCCCGGCTGCGGATTAAGATCCCCAAGCCTTCATGACACCTGCGACCTTTACAATCAGGCCCTGGCCTACCAGCCCTGCCTCGTTTCTCACACCTGGACTCAAATTGCCCTTGGAGTCTTTGCTTCCCACTCATGGCCCTCCCCAGTGCCAGGCCCTCAGCCCACACTCCTCCTCCTGCCTGGAGGAGCTCATGCCCCTGTCCTCTCGCAGCCGCTCCACATCCTCAGGACAAGGTCAACAGCAGGTGCCTCCTCCAGAAGCCCCCCCTCCCGAGGAGCGTGGCTCCCCAGCACTATGTCACACCTCCGTTACAGTTGTCCTCACCTTGTTCCATTCTCTTTCCTTGACCTCACACAGTGCTGCCCTCATCCAATGCCAGCTCCTGCAGGGCAAGGGCAGAATCTTATTAACCAGTGCCATTCCTGGTACACAGTGGGTGCTCAGTAAATATTCATGTTCGCATAAGTGGTCTCCTGAACCCTAGTTTCCCATCTCTTCTTAATTGGGGCTCTGCCTTAGGTTTCTGGGCTTCATTTAAACCTTGGTCATTAAGAAAGCACTGCCTTTGTTTCCTCTGCATGGGTCATATTTAGCCAAAGAGATTTATTTATCCAATAAATGTCACTCCACAGGCAATTGCATTCATCTTCTCTTCCAACGGAGAAATGAAAGGGAGGCTCAGGATGCTTCCAGAACCCCTGTGGTGGTGAGTGAAGAAGAAAGGGGCTCTGGGGAGCTGGCTGGGACAGCGCTGTCAACTGCTGATCAAGACAACTGTCCCTGGCATTTGTCTGTGTTTGTTTGTGGAGGTGGTGGTGGAGGGAACTTAAAACTGTTTCTTTTGTTCCATTGGCAGCTTTAATTTTTAACATGAGCAAAGACGGTCTGAGCTTGTGTTCTAAGAGGGTGGCTCACCTGTCAGGGAAGGTAGCGATGACAGGCATAGTTGTCAGCAAACTTATAACCCTATGAGGGACCAAGTTGGTCCCACAGGCTCCAAGCTCCAGAAAGGCACATTGCAGATAACACCTGCTTCCTGGTGACCAAGACCACAGGATAATTTTTGCCTGGCATTATACATTCAGGTACAAAGTCAGTCTGAACAGGTAGGTGGGGTTAAAACTCATCTGCCTTTTCCAGGACAGAGTTCTTCCTTTCTGTTTTCCTAGTCAGGTATGTCCTGTCTCTACGATTTCTGTGGCAAGGTTGCTTTCGTAGACACACGCTGACTGACCTGGTGGGGACACTGTCTGTCATATTCTCTGCCAGCTGATCTTCAGTGGAATCCAGGGACTTGGTAGGGGGACAAATGTGAACATTTCCTGGTCTGGCTGTGTGCTGAGTGTGACACACACAGACTCGTTTTGATCTTAGATGTCTGAAACTTCTGAGTAGGAAAGGAGCTCTGAAGATCACCTTGTCTGACTCTTCCGTCCCATGCTTGAATTCCCTTCGCGACAGCCCCAGCACATCATGATTATCCAGTCCTTGTACAATCACTTCCAGGGCCAGGAAAACTCATTACCTTCCCAGCAGCCCATTTCATTTCCACACTGCCCTCCCAGTCCGCGTGCTTATAGGCGAAGGGGACACCTGCTCCCCGACATTTTGGAGGATGGCCTTGTTGCCGAGTGATGTGGAGAAAGTCTTCAACGAGGTTTCCTCTTCTCTGGGTCCCAGACACTTCTCCTATGGGTGCTGGGAATCTACATTGTCTTTGCTCTTTTTTTTCCCCCTTGGTTGTTCGAGGTAGGGTCTCACTCTAGCTCAGGCTGACCTGGTGTAGTCTCAAGGTGACCTTGAACTCACGGCAATCCTCCTACCTCTGCCTCCAGAGTGCTGGGATTAAAGTCGTGCACCACCACGCCTGGCTACTCCAATGTTTATTGAATGGCTACAAGGATGAGTGGGTGAGTGGGTGGGTGGTGGGTGGGTGAGTGGACGGGCGGGTGAGTGGTGGGTGGGTGGGTGGACGGGCAGGTGAGTGGTGGGTGGGTGAGCAGTCGAGTGGGTAACAAGACAGATAGAGTGAGAAAGTAGAGGAAACCAACTGGAAACACGCAGAACAACAATAGCCACGGGCCTCCTTCTGTATCAACGTGACACTAGGTAGATATGCTCCAGAAAAAGGAATTCACATTTACTAGACATAATCCTTATCCGGGGACGGAAGCTATAGAGCTAAACCTGAGTGAGCAGTTTCCTCCCTCTTCCGGGCTTCTCAGTCTTTGTGGGAGGCCTGTCACAGCAGCACCAGGAGGTGCGAGATCAAAGTTACCTGGGGGATCAGTGGGTCTCCCCTGTGTTTCACAGTGAGAAGCTGGCCATGGACGTGACTTTCCCAAAGTCACTCAGGATATTAACGCCAGGGCTGGTTCTGGGGTCCCTGTCTCACCTTTCAGGCCAATTCCTCTTTCAAACATGTTTTCTTTGTCCAGAGGGTTTAAAAAAAAAAAAAAAACACCAAATCTTTTTTTCTATTTGCTCCAAATACCTGTACTTGGTATCGCCCTTGCAGACCTGGCTTTAGAGTTCACTAAAACATCCATGCATTCACCCTAGCTTTTCTTATTTATTTATTTGACACACAGATACACAGACACACACACACACACAGAGAGAGAGAGAGAGAGAGAGAGAGAGAGATGAAGAAGCGGATATAGAGAGAGAATGGGCATGCCAGGGCCTCCGGCCACTGCGAGCGAACTCCAGATGCGTGTGCCTCCTTGTATATCTGGAATTGAACTGGAGTCATTAGGCTTTGCAGGCAAATGCCTTAACTGCTAAGCCATCTCCTCAGCCGCAGATTTATTATTTATTTATTTATTCGAGACACAGAGAGTATGGGCAGATGCATGTGCCACCATGTGCATCTGGCTTACGTGGGACCTGGAGAATCGAACTTGGGCTCTTAGGCTTAACCACCAAGCCATCTCTCCAGCCCTTTTTTATTTATTTTATTTTATTTATTTATTTGGGGTGGGGGAGGCAGGTAGAGAGAAAGAGAGAAGATTCGCCCTAGCTTTTCATTCAGCCGCACTGGCAGAGCGTCTCTTACGAATCAAGCATGGTGCGAGGCTTTGGGGACACGTGGGTGCGGCATCGCTCCTTCCATGGAAGAATCTAGCTGTGGAGAAGAACTCATAAGTAAAAGAAAGGCAGTGAGCTCAAGCTATCTAAGGACCTTGGGTGCTCAGAGGAAGGACAGCTTTCTGTTTATTTGCCTGGGGACAAGGAAAGGCCTTCCTTTCCCCGTAAGTTTCCTTCCAGACAAAAGTTAAGGGTTTATCTTAATCTCTTCGTCTGTTTTGTGCTTCTATAACAAGATGCCAAAGCTGATTAGTTAAGAACGAATGGGAAGTTATTTGTTGCACGGTTCTGGAGGCTGGAAGCCTAAGATCAAGGGGCTGCATCTGGTGAGGGCCTCATGCTGCTACATCGTCACAGTTTTGTTTTCGGTTTTCGAGGCAGGGTCTCACTCTGGCCCACGCTGACCTGGAATTCACTCTGTAGTCCCAGGGTGACTTCGAACTCACAGCCATCCTCCTACCTCCACTTCCCGAGTGGTGGGATTAGAGGCATACACCCACTAAACCCTGTTCATCATAACATTTTAAATAATTTTTAAAACTTATTTAGTTATTTATTTATGAGAGAGAGAGAGAGGAAGAGGGAGAGGGAAGGAGAAAATCGGCATGCCAGGGCCTCTAGCCACTGCAAATGAACTCCAAAACCATGTGCCACCTTGTGCATCTGGCTTATATGGGTTCTGGAGAACCAAACCTGAGTCCTTAGGCTTCTCAGACAAGTGCCTTAACCATTAAGCCATCTCTCCAGCCCCATTGTAACATTTTAGAAAGCATCACATGGCTGTAGGGAGAAAGAGAAAGAGGGAAAGAGAGAGAGAGAATCCTTTATCAGGAAACTACTCTGGTCACAACATCAATCTATGCTCTCACAGCCTAAAGGTCTCACTGTCACGGTCAACAGTGTTGCAATGAGAATTGTTTCCAGAGCATGAACTTTGGCGGACACATTCACACCATGGTAAAAAGGGCTAAAGGATTCATAGGCGTTTGCTAAAACCTAAGTAGAAGAGGAATTGGAAACAGAGAAAAGGCATTTGTTCAGGCAACAAGCTTGAAAAGACTGAGGTTTTCAGCAGTCCAAGGTCTGGAAGCAGTGTGGGGGTATGATGCCACACATGAACCGGGGTCACCACTATGAAGGGTCCCCCAAGGCCTGCCAGGGAGGAGCATAGGATGGCCTCAGATATCCTGTGATCATCTGTTTCCGTGTCCTAATGAAAGTTTGGACAGCAAAACCTGAGAACGTAAATGCATTTCAGAAGCAATTTTTTTTCCCCAAACACCTTGTTATAACTTAGTAACAAGAGAGTAAGCTACATGTCTTAGAACTGTTGTGGGAAGCATGTTGTTTTGCAGAAATTATTTAGAAATGGCTTTTTGTCTTTCACTTTGATTATTAGGAAAGATAACCAATTCCCCACGTGTGTAAATTATAAATAACTTTGAAGTTAGTCTTTGAGGTTTATCTCCTCCAGTTTTTATGTAAGGCCTCCAACAACCTGTGTGTGGAGGCCAGGCCGCCGCTGAAGAGACTGTGTGGTTTCAATCCACTGGTAGGCCAGATTTGACCTGTGATCAATTTCCAGCAGCTGTTGTCCATGTGGGTTGCAGAGACATTAAGGAAAGCTTGTAAACTACCTAACAGAGCACTTAATAGTCTAATAAATAAGAAATACAACACCACTGTCAGAAGCTTTGATGGAGGTCGGAGGGAACCAGAGAAGTAATTTGTACAATAAATCCTATAAATTCCCATCACTCGCCCCCTTCTGACGGACTAAAAATAGAAGCCCCCAATAAGTATATATCAGAGGTAGAAGAAAAGAAAACGGTGATTTAGAAGGAATTCTTGCTGGACAGCCTAACCCCGTGGTGTGGAAATGGAAATCACAGAGACAAGCATGAGCTATCGCCCTGTGTTCTCGGGAGCCGTATTTGAGTTGAGGACTCTTCGAAAGGGGTTAGTTGAGAACAAAGGTCACTGTGTCCTCTAGAAACAAATCAGGACAAGCCAGGTAAAGTCACAGGGAAGTAAGAGCTTGCAGCTTTGGGGGTGTGTGTGAATGGTCCAGCAGAAAGCCTGGCTAGGCGTATACCCTTCACTGAGTGACAGCAGTCCTCCGCCAGGGAAGGTCGTTCTCTGAGCGTACTGCTTTAGGAGGGACACACACGGAGTGGTGAGGGAGGGAGGAGGAAAGCCAGCCAGGTGAGTCGACCTGGCAATAACTGGGGTGACAAGATGTCACAGCCGGATCGCCCTCACCTCCTTGGCTGAAGTCTCTTGACCATCGTATGACTTGAATCCTTTAGGATCAGTAATGACCTTGACAGAGGGCATCTCAGTTCTGATGCCTCAACCCAGCTGGGATTCCCTCCCATCGGAGCACCCTCTTAGAGACCACCAGGGACCTTCCTTGTTGGTGAGATCACGGACACTTGCCTGGCTTTTCTCCCCGCTGCGGGTGACGCTGTCATTGGCTCCCTCCTGCCTTAGGTTTCAGTATGCCCATACCTTTTGCATTTGCCGCTTCTGGTCCTCTTGTTCTTGGTGTCTTTTGACGGTCCCTTTCCTTCTACTTGTATCTGAATGTAGGGCTCCCCCAAGCTCTGCCCTTCCTTCTCTCTCTCTGCACACTTCCAGCACCCAAGTCTCTCAAATTTCTTTTTTTTTTTTTGTTTTGTTTTTCAATGTAGAGTTTCACTCTAGCTCAGGCTGACCTGGAATTCCAGAATTCACTATGTAGTTTCAGGGTGGCCTCAAACTCATGGTGACCCTCCTACCTCTGTCTCCCAAGTGCTGGGATTAAAGGCGTGTGCCACCATGCCCGGCTACTAGCATTTCTTTTCTTTTATTTTATTTTTCTTATTAACTTATAGAGAAAGAAAAAGAGAGAGAGAGAGAGAGAGAGAGATTGAGAATGAATGGGTGCATCAGGGCCTCTTGCTGCTGCAAACAAACTCCGATGCATGCACCATTATGTGCATCTGGCTACATGTGGGTACTGGGGAATCAAACCTGGGCCATCAGGCTTTGCAAGTAAGTGCCGTTAAAGCCCGATTCTCCCAAATTTCTGTCTTTACCCAAGGCATACTATGGTAGCTTGAATGTGAAATGTCCTTCATAGACTCTTGTGGCTTGAATGTTTGGTCCCCAGTTGATGGCAGTTTGGGAGATGGAGCCTTGCTGGAGGCCAGTGTCACTGGGGCAGGGTGTGAAGGTTATTAGTCCAGCCCACCGGGCATTCAGAGCAAGGTCTGTCTGAATATTCCGTCCAGCTGAGGTGTGATGACGTGATCGGTGTCCTGCCCCTGCCATGCTCTTCCTGCCTTGATGAAACGTCCCCTTGACATTAGAAGCAGGAATAAACCCTTTGCTCCCCTAAGCTGTTCCTGATCAGGTGTTTAGTCCCATCAACGAGAAAGTAATGCAACATATACCCCAGCTCCAACTTTCAAATTCCTTCTAGATCGCTGCCAATCAGAACAGCTGCTAGCCCCAGGCGGCTGTTCAAATTCCAAATCTTAAAATACGATTGAATGGAGCACCAGTTCCTCACCCACATAAGCCACATTTTGAGGGCTTGATAGCAGCATGTGACTGTGTTGGATGCCGCAGCTAGACAACACTGCTGCCATCACAGAGAGTTTTAGGATAGCACTGTTCCAGTTACTGCACCAGAATATTCCGCCAGAAACTCGACCCATCACATCACAGATATATTAACAACAGAATGTTGGTGTGTGTAAGAAAGAGAAATGATTTTTGTTTATTATTTCTTTGTAAGAAGAAAAAGAGTGAGAGTGAAAGACAAAGAGAGGGGGGAGAGGGGGAGAAGGGGAGAGAGTGGGAGAGAGTGGGAGAGAGGGAGAGAGAGGGGGAGAGAGGAAGAAGGGGGGAGAGAGAGATGGGGGGGAGAGAGGGAGAGGGGGAGATATGAATGCAGCAGGACTTTCTACCATTGCAACTGAATTCCAGATGCTCCACGCCATGCATCTGGTTTTACATTGGTACTGGGGAATTGAACCCAGATTGTCAGGCCTTGCAAGCAAGCACCTTAACCTCTGAGCCATCTCTCTAGCCCTCTCATTCTTTTTTCTTTCTTTCTTTTTAAAATGGTATTGGGCTGGAGAGATGGCTTAGCAGTTAAGGCACTTGCCTGCAAAGCCTAAGGACCCAGGTTCAATTCTCCAGGTCCCACGTAAGCCAGATGCACATACATCTGGAGTTTGTTTGCAGTGGCTAGAGGCTCTGGTGCACTCGTTCTCTCCCCCTCTCTCCCTCTCTCTCTCCCTCTCTCTCTCCCTCTCTCTGTGTCTCAAATAAAAATAAAAATAAAATACAATAAAATGGTGTTGCCCCTCCTCCCCCACCCCTTCCACTGAACCTTCTTTTTATAATTTTTTTGTTTATTTTTATTTATTTATTTGAGAAGGACAGACAGAGATAGAAAGAGAGAGAGAGAGAGAATGGGTGTGCCAGGGCCTCCAGCCACTGCAAACAAACTTCAGACATATGCGTCCCCTTGTGCATCTGGCTAACGTGGGTCCTGGGGAATCAGGCCTCAAACTGGAGTCCTTAGGCTTCACAGGCAGCACTTAACTGCTAAGCCATCTCTCCAGCCCATGAACCTTCTTTTTATTCCAACTAGTCGCTCTTCTATTTTGATGTCATTCTTTTTTTCCCCTCCTCCATCACCCATGATGACATGTTGCTCAGCCCAATAGTATGCAGGTCACGTGCAGGTAATGACAACCACTAGGAGGCCTTGAATGCAATGACGACTTCATGTCCAGAAGACAGACTTCCAAAGCACTCCTCCCCATCTCTTGACTCTCACATTCTTTCTGCTACCCTGACCCTTGGAGAGTGTGAGAGGGAGGTTTCATTTAGTGCTGGGCACTCACCAGTCACTTCTCAGCTCTTTGATGAGTTTTAAGTCTCCCCAGTAGTTATCATCATTGGCAAAAAGAAGCTTCTCTAACCAGAAGTGAGAGCAGCACTAAACCATGGATATAAGCATAAATACATAAAGGGTAATTTGATGACCCCTTCATATCCATTTAGCCAAACAACGGTAGTAGGTCCCCCCCCGCCCCGCCCGCCGGGACCTATGACCTTTCCAGCCATAGGCCTTTGACTAGGTTTTTAGTACAACAGTACTCATTTGTGTCCCAATGGGCACAGAGGGTCTCTGAATATTTCAATGCAAGCTTTGCTGTGCATAAGCCAATCAATCGCTGTGGCCCTGCTTGGGCCATGGGAAACATTGCTCGTCCTAGTCGCATGTTCCATCTCTGGTGCTGGAATCATAGAATCAGCTTTTTCTGACTCATAAAGATCCTCACACCAAAAGTGGAGGCTGTTGGGAGGTGAGAAGGAGGAAATGGATGCCGGGGAGGACCCGGTAGCAGAAGGAGGATGTGGACCTGAAAGAGGTTGAAAGATGGACTTGACGTTGCACTTGCTTTATCTTCAGACGCTCGTCAGGACTTGGGCTCTTTGGGTAGACGGGAAGAGAGCAGCTCAGCAGCTCTGGCAGGATCAGCTGCCGCAGCCCCTGGTTGATCCAGCATGGGACCCGGCTCCTCCCACTTCGCGCGTGTCTGAGAGAGTGCTTGCCTCTCAGCTGCGGAGCGGATGGCTTTCCAGGGTGTCTAGAGGACCAACAAATGAATGTTGCTTTCAAAGCTCAAAATAAAGTAAGTGGGGTGGGGCATGTGTATTGGATATTTACTGTAATGTGTTTTTTTCCCCTCTCAAAATGGGGAAAGGAATACAAAGAATCAAGGAGGGATGAGAGCAAAACGAGGTGAACCCAAGTGATAAGAGTCCACACATGTCCAGTCCAGACCAGTGAGAATAAAAGACCTTCTATCATGGCACGAGGAATTAATACGCTCCAAAATGAGAACAGGTAGCTTTTCTATAATTTTTACACTGTTTTATTTTTATCTGTTTGTCATTAATCCTTATCACCTATAACAAGAACGCCATATCCCTTAATTTTCTGGCAAACAGACACTTCGGTTCATGGGGCAGAGACTGGTGAGGCTACCTCTTTTCAGAAACTGTGAATTAAGACAAGTATTCAGATGGAGCAGACCAGGGTTGCTTTCTTTCATAGCTACATATAATGGGCTTGTGAAGCACAGAGCGAGAGTGGCCTTGCAAACTCCACAGACAATGGTTACTTTATTCAGAGAGCTCTATAAACCCCATTTAGCTTTAAGTAGACTGTCACACCTGGAGGGGCCCCAACAGAGGGGCTTCAATTTTCTTGTAAGTAATATATAGTGCTGGGAAAAATTTGGCTAGAGGATATTGAAATTCTCTTCTTGCACAAATACAGAAAAATATTTTTCTTTGAAGTTGCTCAAGATTATTTTTGTTCAAAGGCAGAACATTGGAAATGTATCTGTTGTAGCAAGCATTCCTGACAATTATTTATGAAAGTGTGAGAAGTGGTAAAACAGGGAAGAAGACAGCCACTGTTATGGGTAAAATGGAATTTCTTAAAAAGATATGTTGAAGTCTGAAGGCCCCAGTACCTATGAATGTGACCTTATTTGGAAAGATCTTGGAAGCTATAATCAAGGTCAGATGTCTGCATACTGAGTTGGAATGGGCCCTGACCCAGTGATTGTGGTCTTTATAAGAAGAGACCAGGGCTGATGAGATGGCTTGCTGGTTAAGGAGCTTTCCTGCAAAGCCAAAGGACCCAGGTTCAATTCCCCAGAACCAACGTAAGCCAAGTGCACATGTATCTGGAGTTCATTTGCCGTGGCCGGAGGCCCTGGCATGCCCATTCTCTCTCCAATAAAGAAATGAATATATTTTTTAAAGAAATCACTTGGACACACAGGAGGACAGCATGTGATGACAAGGACGTGGTGGAGCTGGGTCGCTGCAAGCTGAGATACACTAAGGGCGCCCCCGGCTGCAGCTAGGAGGAAACAAGCTGGGACTCTTCCCAAGACTCTATGGAGGGAGCACGACCCTGTGGCGCTTTGATCTTGCACCGTGGGAGATTAACCTCTGCTGTCCTAAGCTAGCTATCCAGCTTGTGGTCTTTGGTTGGGGTAATATTAGCCACTTTGAGCCCTAAGGGCTTTTGGAGAAAGACCCAGGTCCCGTTCCTCCTTGGCTCTTCAGAGAAACACATGTTCTCAGCCTACTAGACTGATCCAAATATCTCACTGTCCTGTAGGGCCAATAGCCTTACTGTGTCACTTGTCTGACTCTCATCCTCACAGAACCCCCAATTTTCTGAGCTAACTCTTATGAACTGGATCAATACAACTAAAAAAGAAAAAAAAAAAGAGCAAATTCAAATAAAGAAGTAATAAAGGATCTGGTGTTAATGGACATAAATTAACTCCTGAACTCAAGAAGATTTCATGTTCTGGACTAAGGATATTGACTACAAGAGCCACTTTAGCCATTCACTTGCTAGGAGCTTTGGATGAGACACTTAAGCTCTATGGAGCTCATGGTATGTATCTGTCAAGTGGGTCTAGAACTCCTGCTTTATACTCTCTTAGGATTATTTAGGTATCAAATGAGAGAATGTGAGCCAAACAGCTCGAAATGAGAATTGCCCATGAAGGCATTGCATTTTGATGAGGGTGGCCACAAAGTCCAGTTCCTTAGGGACAAGGGGAGACAATGAAGGAGAGTGACTGGAACTTAATATACCAATGTACTTCTCACACAGTGCTCAGGATGGGTCAACTGGCATAGCCTCTAACCAGAAGGTGGGTCTCCAAATTTAAACCCTTGCCTTCACTCCTGCCTTCTCTCTTATACCTGGTCAACTGACTTTTCTTCTCCACATTGTTTTCATAATTGGGGAGCTGTGTACCCCTGCTTCTTCTCCTCTCAAATCCCACTCCTCTCTCTGCCTTCCCTTTCCCCTCATCCTCTCTCCCTCTCAAACCCCGTCTTCCCTTTGAAAAGTTTCAAGTAGAATGAATTCAGTGTTCTCAGAGCATAAAGACTCACTGTGCACTTCAGCAGAAATTATCTCCTTTGAAGAATCCCCACTTTAGTCTCCTCCAAGGCAGGTTTTTGTGGCATTAGAACAAAATGACACAATACACTTCAAACTAAAAGCCTTATTAAGTAGCATTCAGAAAATCTTGCAACTTCCTGGTAATTGGAGCCTTAATTAATTGGGTGGGTGATTTTTTTAATAGTATTTGGTGATTACGGCTGATCAAATATTCCAGATAATCGACTGAACTTTTAGCAGGGCAATTATCATCTCTAACGTGTTTTTTTTTAAAAACCATCTTGACTGAGTTAACACATTGTTCTATAGGACACCTTGTCTCAGTAGGTTTGGGACCAATGTGAACCTCTGCTAGAAGATTCATGGAAGATGAGTCACAGCAGGATACTTGCAGGGGACCCACATTTCCTTTTTTTTTTCCCGAGGGTTTACTTGTGTTTAGGGGATCCATGTTAAGGCCTGATGATGGGCCTAGGAGAGGGAACATTGGATTAAGATCATAACACCATTTCAGCTAGTAGCCACCACATGAGGCTGCACCCCGTCCACCTTTACTAACTACAGGACTTCAGAAAAGAGGAGAGACCTTGGGATCTCAGCAGAGAAGAGGGGATAATTCACACCTTTACCTTTGTCACCTGCATGAGAAAGTGAGCACGAACAGTCTTGGAAGCAAATCACACAGCCCTGTGCAAACAGGTAGAGCTGGTCTTGGTGCAGCCTGTGACCTCAGAGACATCCGAGTGGGGTTGGGGAAGGTCCCCTGTACTAGTACTTTTTCTTTGGCTTGAATTCCAAATGAGTCTCTTGGTAGGTTCATATGTTATGGTGTGGCTATGGTAAGACATGGATGAGAAATTGTCTTCTCAATGTGGAAATGTTAGGGTGTAGTGGAACCTTTAAAAAAAAAGTGGGGCCTAGTGGGAGGTTGTTACTGGCCACTCCCTGGGCTCTGGCTTCTTGTCTTGCCACGAGCTCTCTCCCTTTCGTACCTGCTCCTGTCATGCCGCCGTCTGCCGTGAGGCAGTACAGCCAGGGAGGGCCCTCACCAGAGCTGACACTGCACTATTTGAATTGCTTCCAAAACTCTGAGCTAAATGGATTATTTTGCTTTAGGTTTTAAAAATTATTTATTTATTTATTTATTTATTTATTTGAGACAGAGAGAATGAGGCAGGTAGGGAGAGAGAGAAAATGGGTGTGCCAGGGCCTCTAGCCACTGCAAATAAACTCCAGATTCATGAGCCACCTTGTGCATCTGGTTTATGTAGATCCTAGGGAATCAAACCTGGGTCCTTTGGCTTTGCAGGCAAATGCCCTAACTGCTAGGCCATCTCTCCAGACCCTTTTAAATATTTTTTAAACTTCTTTTTACTATACAGTTCCCTACCATGGATATTTTGTTACACTAACAGAAAAATGAATGAATATAGCATCAAAAAAAAAAGAGAACATTTTGGTCCTCTTGCCATGCCTTCTGCAATAGTTAATCTCTATTGTCGACTTGATTTGATCTAGAATCACCTAGGAGATGAATCTCTGGGCTTGTCTATGAGCGAGTTTCTAGATTCAGTTAATTGAGGTGGGAAAACCCACCTTCATTGTGCAAGACACCATCCCATGGGTGGGCTGTCCCGGAAAAAGCTGGCCAAGTGTCGGTATTCACTCCTCTGCTTCCTGACTGCAGATGTGAGCAGCTGCCTCGAGCTCCCACGGCCGTGACGTCCCTGCCGCAGTGTACTGTACACTGGCGGTGTAAGCCAGAATAAGCCCTTTCTTACTGAAGGTGTTTTTGTTGGACAGTTTTGTCACGGCAATGAGAAGAGTTGCTGACAGACTGTCCTTCATTACTTTCACACCACCTCCAGAGTGAGCTTTGTCCGAGTTTGTCCTTCAACACCCACTCCCAGCTCCTTCATTCTGCTCCTGAAGCCACTCGGGCCCTGTTCCCTGGCAGCGAAGCTTCACAGGACTGGAGGAAGGATGGCTGGCCCTCGCCTCTAGACCCCTGACTCTCTGCTGTCAGGGACGAGCATGCGCTCATCTGCCGTCCACTGCCAGCTGCCCTCTCCTATGTGGTGTTTTCTCAGGGACGGTGGGGATGGCTCTTTGCAAGGTCACAATCCCTGTCCTCAGGGCACAGACCTTCCTCCTGGCAAATCATTGCTGGTTTCTAGAAGCTGAGGATCTCAGAGCACCTGCCCGGCAGCTGTCCCTTCTCTGGAGCTGAGGTGCCACCATTCCCTGCGGGACTCCTTCAGTGGAAGCCTTCACCCTCCCCTCCTCCGCGTGCTGCTGTGTGAAGCAGGTAATGGGAGAGGCAGGAGGACGCCGTGTCGCAGGAAGATTGGGAACTGTCCTGCAGGCAGCCCTTCAATGAGGGGAGCCCTGTGCTTCTACGCCCGGCAATGGAGGCACCCACCTGTATCTACTTAGTGCACGCTTCCACCAGAAAGAGAAGACCCTTCTGCTGCCTCGGCGGCAGTAGTCCAGCTCCCAGGACACACGGAAGCTGCTGGGATCATGAGGCTCTGGGTGGTGAGCTCCACAGAGAAGTTACATCATCAGAACAAGCATACTGCTCACACTGGAGCCTGCTCAAAGGAGCAGGAACTGAAGCTGGGCTTAAGGATGTAGGAAGTATAAGGTTTCCTGTGAGCTCTCTCATCCCAGCATATATCTGGTTCTTCCAGATTCTTTAGACAGAAGCTTGGGAGCCACCCCAACTCCTGCTTCTTCTGCTGCTGCCCCATGCCTGCTTTTAGTCACTGGAGACTCCTGTCCGCTTTGAATCTCTTCCAAATCCATGTGCTGATGAGGTCCCGCCCCACTGCCAGGCCTGTCTTCATGCGATGTCAGTCAGCTCCTTTGTTCCCTTTCATCTGTCCCTCTTCAACCCGTCCTTCCATACTGGCTGCAGATTTTTAAAAATATTTTATTCATTTTTATTTTTATCTATTTGAGAGCAACAGAGAAAGAGAGAGAGAGAGAGAAGAGAGAGAGAATGGGCGTGCCAGGGCCTCCAGTCACTGCAAACGAACTCCAGACGTGTGCGCCCCCTCGTGCATCTGGCTAACGTGGGTCCTGGGGAATCGAGCCTCGAACCTGGGGTCCTTAGGCTTCACAGGCAAGTGCCTAACTGCTAAGCCATCTCTCCAGCCCCAGATTTTTTTTTTTCTGGTATCTTAAGGCAATATCTCATGCAGCCCAGACTGGCGTTCAAGTCACCATAGCAGAGGGTGACCTTCAACTCCTGCTCCCTCTGCCTCTAGCTCACAAGTGCTGAGATTACAGGAGTGTATCACTATGGGGTTTTAAAGGCTAAATCTGACACATCACTTGCAGAACCCCAGTGCTTCCCTTACCCGAACTCCACTGCTTGGTATTCAAGGCCCTACAGGCCCCACTTGACCTTGGGGTAGGGAGGGGCTTCTCCAGGAGAGCTTGTCACCACTTCCTCCGTGCTGAGGTGTGCCATGGTTCTTCTACGGTGTAGCATTGCTGAAAGCCAGACATTTGTAAATACAGACATGATGACGTGTTCACTGGGTCTTCTGACAAGTTGTTAGGAGGCGAGTATAATCACTGGTGACCACACAGAGCAGCCAGCACGACACATGGTCAGAGGGGTAACCAACCTCGTGAGAGAGGCAGACAATGAAGAGATGCGTTGCTCTGAAATTCAAGTTTTGTCTTCTTGAGCCTAGAAGGAGGATGGATGGAGCCATAGCTGAGTTTTGGCAAGATCTATCTGCAAGTTCTATGAATAACAGACTGGAAAACAGTGAGAGCAGAGCAGAGGCAGGGGTAGAACCAGACTCTAGAAGCAGCAAGCCCCAGGAGACACTTTGTAGATGGACTTTAAAAAGTAATAGCCTAGTAATGTGTGGTTAGTATAAGGCAGGGGTGGAACACCTTTCTGTAAAGGACTCGATTATAAATGTTTTAGGCTTTGCAGGCCGTCTGTCTTTATCACAACTGTGTACCTCTACTGGTATCGTAGGTGGAAAATAAGCAGTCTGTAAATGAATAGGTATGGCTATGTTCTAATAAAACTTTATTTACAATAATAAGCAGTGGGCCAGAAATGGCCTACAGTTAGCTCATCACTGGTACCTTCTGTAGAGCCATATCTAGCATTTTCTTTTCTAAAAAATTTTTTTTGTTTGTTTATTTATTTATTTGAGAGTGACAGAGAGAAGGAGGCAGAGAGAGAGAGAATGGGCACGCCAGAGCTTCCAGCCTCTGTAAACGAACTCCAGATGCATGCGCCCCTTTGTGCGTCTGGCTAACATGGGTCCTGGGGAATTGAGCCTCGAACCAGGGTCTTTGGCTTCACAGGCAAGCGCTTAACCGCTAAGCCATCTCTCCAGCCCCATATCTAGCATTTTCTTAATCAGAATTCTATATTCGCTGGAGTCTAGCAGTTATACCAGTATAGCAGGGTATTAGAGTCCTCAGCTGGAAGTTGGGAGGTAAAGAACCTATTTAAAAAAGGGGTGAGTATAATAAAGGAAACAAGCAAGGGTGTTGAGGCCCCAGAGACCCACCATGGTAGAGAACCATCACCACCCCGGGCCTAGAAGGACAAGGAGAGGGAGAGGGTTGGTATGGCCCGGGTATGAGCTGCAGTGTTGAAAGAGGAGCCTCCTGGCAGAAGTTGTGGTGATGGCAGGAAATAGCTGCCCTTGAGCTGTGGGCCCCAGAGGGTAAAAGGAGGTCAGGGACGCATGTCCATCTTCCTTCCTAGCTTTTTTGTGATTTGCCTTCCTGCCTCCAAGGCTATACGCATGTCAAGCTAAAGAATGTCTTTAGGATGGTCCCAAAAGGCTTTCCCACAATCCTGCTTTAGTAACTCTACTGGTTACTTTCCTCATTGCTGTGACAAAATACCTGGCAAAAGCAATTTAAGGTAGAAAGGTTTTTTTAAAAAATTTATTTATGAGAGAGAGAGAGAGAGAGAGAATTGGCATGCCAGGATCTTAGCCACTGCAACCAAACTCCAGATGCACACACCACCTTGTGTACATGTGCAACTTGTGCACATGCATCACCTCGAGCATCTGGCTTACGTGGGTTCTGGAGAGTCGAACCTGGGTCCCTCAGGCTTCACAGGCAAGCACTTAACCGCTAAACCATCTCTCCAGCGCTAGTTTTTAGTATTTTATTTTTATTTATTATTTATGTATGTGTGTGAGAGAGAGCGAATAGGCATGCCAGGGCCTCCAGCCTTTGCAAATGAACTCCAGACACATGTGTCACCTTGTGCATCTGGCCTTACGTAGGTACTCAGACCTGAGTCCTCTGGCTTTGCAGGCAAGTGCTTTAACTGCTAAGCCATCCCTCCAGCCCCAAAGCGTTTATTTTTGGCTAACAGTTTGATGGTACAATCCAGTATGGCAGGGGAGTCATGGCAGCCAAACTGGGAGCCATTTCCCCTAACCTAAACTTCACGTTCACGCATTTACATCTTCTGGCAGAAGCTGTCATGGATGCTCGGCGGTGCTGGCTGCCCTGGGTCGTTTGAAGGTAATTAAGATCAGGGAACTCAAAGTCTTGTGCATGGAGTAGTTACCATATGAGAGGTGCGAACCCACTGCCAGACCAATGCAGAGGGAACAAGTTCAATTCTGACCCAGGTAAAGAAACGCCTTGCAGAAGGGTGCTGCCTAAACTGGGTCTTAAAGAATGAACGGTGCTTTTCTAGGTAAAGAAGGTGAGTTGAAGCAAGGCTAGGCGTTGGAAGGGCGTGTTCTGGAAGAGCTCACTGTGCCCGGGGGGGGGGGGGGGAGGCCGAGCTGGAGCAGGCTGGATGCAGGGCAGGGCAGTGCGTGGTGGAGGGTAGTGGAGAGCGGATGGCATTAGAAAGGCAGGTGGGTTTAGATCATGAGTGACTTTGAATGCCCTGCCAAGGCAACTCAGTCTGGCCTTGTGCACACAGCCCCTAACAGAGACAAGTAACAGGTGAGCCCCTCACCTTCATATGAATAAAAAAAAATCAACTCTATAACCCTGACCTCTTGCCTGTTTTGGCCTTTTACCCTGACCTATTTATGATTCATACACAGCTCCTGCCCTCCATAGCCCTCTGTTCAGCTTAATCCCTTTTCTAATTAAAAGAGTTTTTAAAAATATTTTATTTATTTCTTTGAGAAAGAGGCAAGTAACGTGTGTGTGTGTGCGAGAGAGAGAGAGAGAGAGAGGATGGGAGTGGCCTCCAGCCACTGCAAATGAACTCCAGACGCCTGCGCCACCTTGTACGTCTGGCTCACGTGGGTCCTAAGGAATTGAACCTGGGTCCTTCAGCTTTGCAGGCAAGCGCCTCAACCGTGAAGCCATCTCTCCAGCCCCAATTAAGATAGTTTTCCCCAGCTAAATATGTACCACTGTTGGAAGATTTGCATAATGAGAAAGCGGGGAGAGGAAACTGTTTTGTCCTTGGAGAAATCATCCAGGTACTGGCCATTTGGAAATTATTCCAAATTCACACTCTGTGAGAATAGGTCCCAAATTATTCCCCAGGTGGTGTTAATATACTGAGCCCCAGTGACCTCACCTCCCCCCCCCCCCGGGTGTGGCATTAGCTGGAACACGCCATCATCACGGCTTTGAGGAGGGAGGGGTCAAGGTCATTCTTTGGACATTTGCTATTACCAAGTAAGTGTCCAGCATTGGGCAAGATGTACGAGGTGCACTCTCTTCCAGGAAAACATAGTGCTCCCTACAGCCCAAGCTCGGCAGAAAGGGACCTCGCCTGTTCCATGGCCTGTCCTAGTGTCTTGGTCTAGATCAGTATCCACCACACAGTAGGGCTGTCACCAACCGAATGAATGGATACGTGAAGAAAGGCCTTATAGGGCAATGGAAAGCACACCAGATACATGACTTTGCTGACAAGCAAACCACTTTCCTTATCATCAAAAGGACTTGCTTAACTTAGGAAAAGTTAAAGGTTTGATACTAAAGTGTTCAACACAGGCTGAAGAGATGGCCTCATGGTTAAGGCACTTGCTTGCAAAGACTAAGGACCCGGATTCAATTCTCCAGGACTCATGAAAGCCAGATGCACAGGGTGGTGTGTGCATCTGGAGTTTTTCAGTGGCTGGAGGCCCTGGTGTGCCCATTCTCTCTCTCTCTCTCTTTGAAAATAAGTAAAACATTTAAAAATGTTCAATGCATACAATTCCACATCATATGCCCCTATTTCCGTATCTTTTTAAGTGGGAGAAACACACCTAAGTAAATGTTCTATGCATCCTGGTTTCCAAATTGTCACCAGGTTCTCTACGGGCCTTTGTAATACTCACTGATACTGTACACAGGAGAAGCAGGAACCCAATAGAGTGGATAGTAAAACGTAGCTTTGTTATTAGTCTTTCTTAGCATGGTTCTTAGGAGGCAGAACAGGGGCAGGGCCTCACCAGTTCTCCCTGTGTCACGGTTGTGTGGTTTCAGTGGCTAGAACCTTCTCTGGCCCCCTGGTTACACACTCAGCAAAATGATCAGCAGAGAGCTCAGCAGCACCTCACTGCCCTTTGCGTTTTGGTCAACTGAGCCCTGACAATGGTCAGCCAGTAGTCCTTCCTGGGTATTTGTCACAGTTCAGATAATAGGATGTCAGCCCTGCATTTGTGGGCTGACAATGGGTCAGTTCTGCACAGCGGCATTATTCAAAGTTCACTGTGAACGGGGAGTAGAGATGCGCCCCACCCCCACCCCTGTGGGGAACTTTGAAAACACCTCAGCAGAACCAAGCTGTGATGACGACGGGACTTCCCCGAGCACGAATGAGAAGCCCAGAGATGCCCTAGCCATGGGCACAAACGCCAGGTGAGTTTACCTTCAGGAGCAGTACCGGGCACAGAATGTGTGTCTGGCTCGGCTGGCAGAGTTCCCGTTAATTTAACTATTGTCAGGCTTGGGCACAAGTACAGGCTGAGAAGGGATGGCATGAGCTCTCATGGTTCCTGCACTCTGTCTAAGTGAAAATGTCACCCTCCCCGTGACACCTTTCATGTCTGCAGTCTTGAAGTTCAGTCCATTTGTGGCGATTGCTGGAGGCATGGGGTCCCTAAACCGTCCCCGTGAAGACAGAAACATGGGCGTGCTTGTCACTGCCATGGCTACTGCCATCCTGGGATGTGCGTTGGACTAGTGTCTTCGCTTACCAGGGACTTTCTCCCTTCTGTCACTTGACCTTGTTGAAATACACAAGGTGGGACTCCCACATTTACAGTGAGAAAACTGAGACTCAGAGAGCCTAAATGACTTGCTTAGAGTCACCAGCATACATCCATTAGTGCCAGACCCCGTGGCTGGGTTTGACTCAAATCTCATCAGTGTAAGGCCTCTCTTCTACAATGTTCTGGACATATCATCACTGATTTCTACCAGGAAGCATCTAGCAATGATCACCTTTGTGCTCCACAAGACAACTCCATTGCTCTGGTGGTCAAACCTCACTGTTGCTTCTCCTTTGCGTTCTGGGGCCCAAGTCTGCCCCCACTCCCCGCCCCCACCCTGTGCACCTTATCCCAGTTACCAGAGCTTATTTCTCTTCAGCTATGTGGAATAAGTCAAGTTGTTTCCCATGACAATCTTTTGCATTTTTGTTTTTGGTTTTCGAGGTAGGGTTTCGCTCTAGCCCAGGCTGACCTGGAATTAACTACGTAGTCTCAGGGTGGCCTCCAACTCACAGAGATCCTCCTACCACTGTCTCTTGAGTGCTGGGATTAAAGGCGTGCACCACCACACCCAATCTTTGATGATCTTTTAAGTGTGTGAAGAGGATTCCTAATGCTTCCTGGTCTTCAGTTTTCTTCTTCAAGTCAAACAAGTCCCCATTTGGTAGCTGTCATTGTCGCCCCCCTTTCAATGTGTGTAAAGCAGTTAATTTTCCACTTACAATAGGACCACCACAACTTAACATGGTGCTGCCTACAGTTTGAGAAACAGAAGACAAGGCTGGAGAGGTGGCTTAGTGATGAAGGTGCTCGCCTGCAAAGTCAAAGGACCCAGGTTTGATTCCCCAGGACCCACGTAAAGCCCTGTGCACAAGGTGGTGCATGCACCTGGAGTTCATTTGCAGTGGCTGGAGGCCCTGGAGCACCCATTCTCTCTCCATCTGCCTCACACTCTCTCTCAAATAAAATATAAAAAGAAATCGAAGACAATTAAGACAATTGTTATTTATCACCTGTTTGGAGTCGGATCAGTGCTTCTAGGAATGATACCAAAGCATGCATAAATTATTTGATCCATCAATACCCTAACTTCAGAGATCTCATTTCTTTTCTTTTTAAAAATTTAATTTATTAGCCAGGCATGGTGGCGCAAGCCTTTAATCCCAGCATTGGGAGGCAGAGGTAGGAGGATCGCTGTGAGTTCGAGGCCACCCTGAGGCTACATAGTGAATTCCAGGTCAGCCTGGGCTAGAGTGAGACCCTACCTCAAAAAAACAAAACAAAACAAAATTTAATTTCTTTTTCAAACGTACATATTGCACTTTGGTCATATGTACCCCACATTACACTTCCATATTTCCCTCAGTCCCCCTGCATGTCTCATCTCTTACCAGCGGCTCTGCTTCCGAAGACAATGACTTCCCCTCCCCCAGCAGCCCTGGGCTCTTAGTAGCTTCTCAGTGGGGGAGGGGTCTCCCAAGCCCCTCCCCTGTCCGTGACAGAATGTTGACTGGCTCCATCAGGTACAAGTCTTGCACAGGGAGCCGCAGCTGCTGTGTGTTGCCTTGTGCAATGGCTTTGTCATGTCCGGCCATCAGCGTTTCACAGTGCTCCTCCCCATCTTCCAGTGCTTACACATGCTTTTTGCTCCTTGAGCCCTGGAGGGAACGATGTGTGTGTCCTTTGTAGGGCTGGGCAATCAACAGAGACTTATGTTCAGCGCATGGCCAGTTATGATTCTCTGCACTGATCACCTCCCACTGCTTTTCTGTTCAGGACCGAGAGCTGATCTGTGGGTAAATATTTAGGAGGCAATTTGACAACACATGTGTCTAGTACTACAATAATAGTCAATTCTTCCTTAGAGCCTGTGGTCTCCCCAGCCATGGACTTTTGGCGTGGTTTTTGGTATGAGGCCTGAGTCCCCTCCTCAAATCTAATCAGAGAGCAACCTGTCACTCCCATCACAGTCATGCCACTACTGTGCCTGGTGGATCCATACTGTAGAACGCAGGAGTCACTGCTGAATGGCAGTTTGGATTACTTTCTCTCTGCCAGAGGTCTGCATAGCACTTCCCGGCACTATGAAAACTAGTCAGTAGGCCACGCCTTTAATCCCAGCACTCGGGAGGCAGAGGTAGGAGAATCGCCATGAGTTCGAGGCCACCCTGAGACTACATAGTGAATTCCAGGTCAGCCTGGGCTAGAGTGAAACCCTACCTTGAAAAAACAACCAACCAAACAAACAAAAACTAGTCAGTAGAAAGAAAGCTCATGCTTTGGCTCCATCCTGAAGCCAGCAGGTGTGATGGGACCTCATTTTCTGACTGAACTGCTCGAGTCCTCCATCCTCTCACTGTCAAGGTGACCAGACAGCAGGTCCAGCAGAAATTGCTCTAGTCCCTCACCCACATGTTTTTGGACTAAGACATGCCTTGCAGTACTGTAAGCAGAGCTTGATGGATTATTCTAGTCAGAGTTTAAAGGACCTAAATTCAGAAAGAACTGTGGACTGCGGAGGCTCAGCTTATGAGGGATCAAACATGTTGCAATCGGGCTGGAGAGATGGCTTAGTGGTTAAACGCTTGCCTGTGAAGCCTAAGGACCCCGGTTCAAGGCTCGACTCCCCAGGACCCACATTAGCCAGATGCACAAGGGGACGCATGCGTCTGGAGTTCGTTTGCAGTGGCTGGAGGCCCTGGCGTGCCCATTCTCTCTCTCTCTCTATCTGCCTCTTTCTGTCTGTCACTTTCAAATAAATAAATAAAAATAAACAAAAATTAAAAAAAAAACATGTTGCAATCGAATGACCCCCTCTTTCCTGAATTTTGTCATACTTCTAGTACCAGATAGGCAAGGCTGTCAAAATCCATTAATTCAGGGGGAATAAAGCTGACTTTGAGGAGTAGAACCTTCCTCCAGCATGATTCCTCCAGGCCCCCTCCTTTCAAATCAGTCAGCATTCCTCCCACTGTCCCCGTGCAGAACAGCTGGCCCCAGTCTCAATGGTGGCGATCCCTCAAACAATTGCAGCTGAACCAGGCTGCGGTCTCCAGGCCGAAACTTTCATTTCTTTCTGTGCCAACTTTACTATCGAGGTTGCAAAGGTCCATGGAGCTGCCTCCCAGTTGGTTTTCTGGGCTTAGAGGTTGCTGGTGGGGGTGGTATGAACAATAAGCAGAGAACCTCTTACAACGCTGAGACTCCAGCTCTTCCCCTTCGCGATGATTCTCATCAGGTTCAGGAATTGGCAGTGCTGAAACTGGGCCAGACCTGCATGGAAACTCATCCAGGCGTGTCCTGCCTTACTCCTGGGGGGCACCACCGTGGGCGGAGTAAGATGCACCCCTGCCAGGCCACTGAACCATAGCCATATCTTCAGCAGTGTTATGGGCTCTGGCTGCCTTGAGGGTATGATCCAAGTTCATGGGTGTTAGGTGAGGACAGTTAGGACTGGATTTCAGCCCTGGTACACAAAGACACCTCTAAGGGCCTCGAGCCTGTGTCTACAGCTGGCATGGAAAGATGTGAATTGTGCTCTTGACCTCTGCTGCCAACAGTGCTGTTGTCTGCATTCCTGAACCTTGGACTCCATATCTATTTCCCTTTGGTTCTCTAAAGCAGGGCTCTGCTTTCCTGTTGGGAGTTGCCCCTCGGACTCAGGGTGCTGGCCACCTCTTATCTGAAAAGGGGAATCACTGTTCCTTTTCCTACCCAGCAGAATTTCAGTTGCCAGCCCCCATTCTGTCCTTCTGGGGTGTCAGATCCATTCTGGCTTTGCCAGGAGGCCCTGTCAAGACCAGGTGTCTCCTCTCTCCAGAGCACTGGGCCCAGCACTCTATGGAGTTTTCCCACATTTTTATCTATCCATGGACTTCATTCATGCAGTTATATCTGGGTTTCTCTCAAAAAGATTGAAAAGCAAATTTGTTTTTCAACTCTCACAAAATGCTGTGAGGAAAGGGTTATTAATTCCACTTTGAAAAAGTATCAACTCCCACTTAGAGAGCCAGTAGACACAGCTCAGCAGAACTGGGAACTGAACATTGGAAGTTTTGATCCCAATTTGTATTCTCCCCCCCCACCGCCACCATGAACAACTTAAGCTACAAAGCATTTATAAAAGAATATGTATGGGGTGAGGCAGATGGGGTTGGAAATACTTGCTATCCATGCCAGGCGAGCCAAGTCCAGATCCCCAGAGTCCACATGACACTGCACACAGTCGAGCGTGTATCTGAAATCCCGACCAGCCTAATGCAGCTGACCCACAGATGGGCAGAGAAAGAAAGTCCTTAGCACCCTTCACACTGGGTGTGAAGGGGAGAGAGGGGAGGGTGGAGCTGTGGGCACCTAATTACTTGGCATTGCTACTCAGGATTCCAAGTGACCTATAGCTCACATGAGCACCATGGGAACTTCCCTGACAAAAATACATCAATATTTCCCCCAGGCAAAGGGCTACTATCCTGAAGGCTGTTTTTGTCGCCTAGTAAATGAGTCTTGAGGATCTCTAATGTGTGGCTCTCATAAAGTTAGGTGCTCCTGTGGTAGGACTGATGGAAGACTCCAGCATTCCACTGTGAAGTTTGACTACCACCCCGCTCTCGTCAGCAGAGACAGGTCATGATCTTGCACCCTGGGGAAGGGTTTGCATCACCGGCCTCTGTGGTGCCATCTCCACTCGCTACTCTTCCTCTTCTGTAGATTCAGCTTTAAGTATAAACTCTTCAAATGAGGGCTGGAGAGATAGCTTAGTGGTTAAGGCACTTGCCTGTGAAGCCTAAGGATCTAGGTTTGATTCCCCAGTACCCACATAAGCCAGATGTACAAGGTGACACATACGTCTGGAGTTTGCTTGCAGTAGCTGGAGGCTCTGGAGTGCCCATTATCTCTCTCATAAATAAATTAAAATTTTAAGAGATTTAAAAAAAATCTTCAAATGAGGCTCTTTTCCCTCCCCACAGCTCTGAAGCCTGGCCAGTGGCCAGATGAGGACCCCCCCACTACCACCTCCCAACAGCAGTAAAGTGGGGTTCTGGATAACCCCGTAGATGCATGCTGCTGACTCTGTATCGATCAATGTGGGGGAGCTAGAACTAGATTCTGACACTATAGATAGTGATTTGCATTGAAGCCACCCATGTCCTCATGCAAAGGCAGAACCCCGACTCCCCAAATTTGCCTTATAATTGCATGACACATAGTCACACAGTCCCTCTCCCACTGGACATTGGGGCTGGATGGGACATCAGAACAGATCTTTGGCCCTGTTCAAGTGGACACTCAGGCAACTGTGGGAGAGCCATCAACCTGGAAGGCTCAACTCTCAGAGCTGGGAGGGGCCTCCGCTCCAAAGCTAGGGAGCCTGGTGCACTACATAGTTTGTTTAACCAGCTAGTCTCTTCCTATGTTTAAGACCAGGAACATGGACAGTGGCCGCCTTTCCAGTAATGTGATATTTCATTTACAGCAGCCCAAGAGCATAGCTTGTATGTGTTAATATTGGATTATTTCTCTTCGTAGTTAGCTGCCTCCTCACTTCACTGTTTCCATGGCAACAGTTCTCAAACATCACTTCGTACTCTGAATACACAATATAAACAATCTGCAGTTGAACATTTCCCAATTTAGGGGATTGTAGCCAAAGCTGATAGGCCTGCGATTAGAGAGGAAGGCGAGCCACTGAGGAGCAGGGTGCTGGGTGCTCACACCCAGAGGGGGGCTCACAGCAGCTTACGGTTGTCTGGGATCAGCTGGTTAGTCTTGGAGTACGCTGGTCTCTGCAGGGAGCATTGAGCGTAGGAGGAAGTCAGGGGACGCCCCTGTCACTTAACAGGCAAAGCATCTCGGGCTCCCAGAAGTGAAATGGCTTTCCTGTTGTCACACAGCGTGTGATCGAGCTCAGACAAGAACCAAGGCATATCCAGGAACTACAAATGTTCTGTCACTGAGCGGGCCCTGGCAGCATCTAGCTCTCATGCCGCGGCCAGCACGGACGGCGCACCTGGGCATCCTCTCCCACTGAGCCCGGACCCCCCAGGCTGTGCTGTGAAGGCCTCAGTGAGCCTGTGTTCACATGACTCCACGGGTGGTACTCAGGAAAACAGAGGCCCGCCTGCTGTCCTGGGCTCAGCTCAGGACCCCTGCTTAAGACATCATTAGTTTCTTTTTATCAAAGGAGCTATTTTTATTTCCAGTCTGTACTCACACATAGTAATGCATGCGATTTCCACATGAGCAAGGCAAGGAGATTGTCATTTCATTTTTTTTTTCTTCTTTCAGAAGGAAAACCTCAGACCATTTTCTTTCAACTTCTATCCTTAGCATCCTTTGACTTCTGAGTGAATGATCACGTGATTTTGGTGTCTTTAGCTATGAGCCAAAGGACACTCATGGCCTCAGAAAGTTAAAGAAAGGGGGCTGGAGAGAAGCCTTAGTGGTTAAGGTGTTTGCCTGCAAAGCCAAAGAACCCAGGTTTGATTCCCCAGGACCCACGTAAGCCAGATGCACGAGGGGACACATGCGTCTGGAGTTAATTTGCAGTGGCTGGCCCTGGCATGCCCATTCTCTCTCTCTCTATTTCTCACCCCCCTCTCTCAAATAAATTTATTAAATAAATTTTTAAAAATGTAAAGTTCCTGAATAAAAGTTTTTAAAAAAGACTTTAAAATAAAAAAAGAAAGGCTCAGTATGTTTGAGGAAATGCCAGCAGCAGGAGCCCTAGGGAAATGATTGCTATTGGGAGGGAGGAGGTGGGGGGGGGTTCCTCACCTGGCTGCTAGCCAGGCTTCAGAGTATTGTGGGGGGGGGGGAGCCTCAATTGGAGATTTTAGGAAAGCAACAGAGAGCCAAGTCCCTCCCTGGTGCCATTGGTACAGAGCTCCTACCACCCTTGCAGTATCCCGGTAGACCCAGGATCTGCCGCACTCACAACGGTCAGAGCACTGCTGCCCTGGGCGGGCCTTGCCTACTGTCTGTATTCTTAGGGATGGCGCATTGGATTTTCCCTGCGATATCACCTGGAGCCACTGGATCTCTAAGATGGTCTCTGAGAGGCAGGCCTGCCCCTAGCTCCCTGTTCTGGGTGAGCCCTGCTGAGGTTCTCACGTGAGGCTCCTCTCAGGCCCTCAGAATGTTTCTCATAAGACAAAACCCACAAGTGTATTTGGGCTCCGATGACCTGAGAAGGGAGTTGAGCATTAAACCCGGGCCATACACAAGGGCCCCACCCTAGGCACTCAGCCCCAGGGTGCTCTGCCTTCTGTTCTGTAGGCTCCTCTCAGAAGAAAGAGGAGGCTTCAAAAGATTGGCCCCCCTCACATGCTCAGGAAAGATCCCAGTGGTTCAGAGTGCTTTTGCTGCACAAGCCTGACTAGCAGAGTTTGATCCACCTGGAGCGCACACGTCTGTAATCCCAACATGTCTTCAGTGATGGGACGTAGAGCCAGTCAGAAGAATCCCAAAGCTCATGGACCAGCTCCTCTGGTGTTTGCAGAGGTAAGTAACAAGAGAGACGTTCAAGTCCTCCAGAGCCTCACGTGGTTGTGATGAAGCCTCATAATCAGTCCCCAGCCAGGGGAACCTGTGGCAGGTGGAGCCTTGCAGGGGGAGGTGGGCCACAGGGCAGACCTTGAGTTTATTACTACTGGATGTTCACTGGCTAGCTCTCTCTCGCTCTCTCTCTCTCACTGCTCCCACGCTGCTGCTGATGTATGAAGACGTGAGTCAGCTGCCTGCTCTGACATGCCTGCTCCACTATGATGAAACTTCCCCTCGAGACTATCAGCCTGAAATAAACCCTTTCCTCCCATAGGCTGCTCTGGCTGGGCGTTTTGTTCCAGCACTGAGGAGGTAACTGCTACGCTCTGTCTCACTCAAGGTGGAAAATGCGGGCTGACATACTGAGTCTGTCCTCAGACCTCAAAGGGGCACCATGGTACACATGCACATGCATGCATGTGTGTGTGAGCACACGTGTGCACACACACACACACAAAGTTCCCTTTACTGAGAAGAAGAAGAGTCATGCGGCAGGAGACCAAGCTGAAATGTCTGGAAGGTGAGGACCGACGTACTGTTTCTGTCCTCGGACCTCACAGGGCACCATGGTACACATACACACACTCACACACACACACACACACACACACACCCCTTTACTGAGAAGAAAAAGAGCTATGTGGCAGGAGACCACGCTCAAACATCTGGCTCTTCACTGTGACCTTGGAAAGTCATGTTCCTTCAGCCTCATTTTCTCTGTCTGCACAACGCGGGAGTTAGTCTGTATTCTCATCCCATAAATCATCACGTTTGTGGTGAACAATAAGTTGTGGTGGGAGCAAAAAGGACTCCAGGTGACACGGGTTTGCAAATGCTGAATGTGGCAACATCAGGCACTTCTCTGTGGACCTCAGAGCTGCTTGCAGGTTTGTCGTATCCCCACAGTGTGTCCAAAACTGATTTAACCTCAGAACCCACAGACGCTCAGTTCCAGCATTATAATCCTCCTCCTTTTTTTCTTCAGAGTTGATGTCTAAAATAGAAACAGTCCTCAGTAGTTCTTGGGTAAGGGGTCTGGTCCTTTGTTCTTTTTTTAGACAGGGTCTCCTGGTTCCAGGCTGGCCTTAAACTCACCATCCTTCTCTTGCCCCAGCCTCCCTAGTACTGGGATTACAGACCTGTACCACCATGCCCAGTTTAAATAAGGGGTGTTGAAATCCCTTACAAAGAGAAGGTGGCTTTTAAGCAGGGTTCCATTTCTCCAGAAATTATATTCCAAGTCTCCTGTGTCCTGTAGGACAAGATTAAGGGGCTCCGTGAATTTTCAGAGATATCTCTGGACCACTGCACTTAGGCTCTTAACAACTAATTCCTCGCTGCAAATGAAGTTTGATTCTGCAAGAACTTGGAGGTGACCACACACTAGTATATGAGATGATAATGTCTCCATGGGAACTAAAGGGACAGAAGAGACAGGAAAAGGGAAGACATGGCAAACAAGGGGGCCCAGCAGTGACTCTGCCTCAGGCAGGCCATAGCATCCCTGACTTCCCTCCTGGTTCCAGTGCGAATACTCATAAAAACCTCCACACGGCTCTTCGTTATGAAACTCAGCTCCTGAATATTAATGCTTTGTGGCACCGAGAAAATTACTGCTGTATCTGAAAGTCTCCATCTCTTACAGGTCAATGGGGCGTCATTTATTAAATTGTTGCTCAAGGGCACAAATGTCCTGAAAGTGTGTGCCTCCTTCCGGCTGGACATTTTCTCCTCTTGCTTAAAGACACCAGTGCCTCCACAGGGATTCACTGTGTGCAAACAGGGTAGCCGTGTTGAGAAGCTGAGAGGTGGTGACAGCTGTCCCTCCGCCATCACAAAGCACAAGTGCAGACGTGGCTCGAGGTGGCTGGGAGACGCTTCCTGTGGCACCAAGCATGTCAGGTAAGAAAGCAGACCCACGGAAGGAGATGGCGAAGTAAGTGTGAAGCCTCAAGCAGAGTTCTGAAGTTCACCCGTCTGCCCATCTGCTGTCTTTTGATCACTGGCCTTTGAAACAGAATACTAATCATAAGTTTATACATTAGTATTTACCAGCAGCCCGAGGGATTAGGATTCTCTGGGCTTCAATGGCCTCATGACTGCTCACACGCATGACCTGGTGGAGGACGGTTTTAGCCGCTGGTAACGGGGAGACAAAACACTATTCTGTTCTCAGAACCGAAGAGTTCTTTACTATCTGTCTTTTGATATCTTCGAAGTATCTGATTTTCCTACCTGAAATCGCTCATCTCATAGCATGACAGAGAATATGCCTTCAGGGCCTGTTTTTTTTTTTTTTTTTTTTAAAAAGGGAGATGAAGAGGGGCCAGGAGAGTCCCCAAAGCTAACCAACAGCATCCATCAGAAATCCTTTCAATTGAATTAAAATGCTGAGTCATCCCAATCCATCACATTGCATAACAGCCATTAAAGTATTAGTATTACTTTGGGGGTACTTGATTATGCAACCAAGTGGTAAATCTCCTCAGGGCCTTTTTTTAAAAAAAAATTCCCTCAAAGACTTGCAGTTGGCTAATTTATTTTCAAATGGGCTGCATCTGTGTATTTTCAAAGGCCTCCTATTCAGCTTGTGACCCCCATGCAAGGACAACAGCCCATGCAAAAGTTGGGACGAAGCATTAAAGAAACATCTGATACCTCTTATCCTTTTGATTGTCTGCAGAGGCAGAGACATCAGTTCATTCACTTAACAAATGCTTGATGGCAGCTCACATATGCAGGTGCTGAGGCAACAACTCTCACCTCAAAGGGAATAAGAGGTGGTTTATTCAAGAGCCAAATATGAGTGACCATGACCTGGGAACACAGATTCAGTTACTCCAAATACCATGTTCCCACATGGCAACAGTTTCATGAATTTTGTGCTTATTTATTTTATTTGAGAGAGATTGAGAGAGAGAGAGAGAGAGAGAAAAGGCAGAAAGAGAGAGATGAGGGTTGGGGAGAACAGGCATATCAGGGCCTTTAACCACTGCAAATGAACTCCAGACGCATGTGCCACCTTGTGCATCTGGCTTATGTGGGTCCTGGGGAATCGAACCTGGGTCCTTTGGCTGGAGAGATGGTTTAATGGTTAAGGCATTTGCCTGCAAAGCCTTAACCACTAAGCCATCTCTCCAGCCCCAGTTTCATGAAGTTTTTATAGTAGCAAAGGAAAGAAAATCATATATCAAGGTACTTTAAAAATACTTGGGTAGAAACACCAGATAGGTGGCTTACAGAAAAGTGGGGAAATCTGTCATAGGCCTCAGATGCTGTCTGATCTGTTCATGTGTTACAAAAGGATTTGCCTAATAGTCACAAAGATGTTAGAGGTGGGCGATGGATGGGTATTAAGTCGGCAAAATGCAGCTCAACATAATTTGGATCTGGACCTGTGACATTCCAACTTGTGCACCCACTTGAGTTCCACTCGGTCGGTTGGCCTCGTGGAATAGTTAACCCCCATAAGGCTCTCCTCCAGCCACCCCCACTCTGGGGACATCAGTTCACGCAGGAGTGCTCTGAACTAATAGCAGTTCTGAGCTTCATTCATCCTTGCTGTCTTTCCTCACCTCCATTTCTCCATCTATAAAAGGAGGGTTTGCATGAGAAAGCTCCGTTTTTTTTTTTTTTTTTGCACAATGATTAAGAGCAGCAGGGACCCTGAATCTTATACCTAAAGCTTGAGCCTGGCTTTGAATCCCAGCTTTGTCACTTACTAGTTGTGACTTTAGGCACATCACTTAGCTATTGAGAGGCATGGGCTCCCTCCTCTAGAAACAGATGCCTAGCGTGGTACTCGGCTCATGGAGTGTTCTTAGGAACATTCAGTTGGTGGAGGAATATAAGTACGTTGAATGCTGCCTGGTGCAGAGCAAGGATAGATAAATGCAATCTATGGCTCTGTGGCTCTAGTGGAACCCCAGCAAGATGACTGCGCATGGCAGAGACTACTCCCCAAGCCCCTCTTCTCTCAAGTCTCGTTTCCCATCTCGCTGGCAGCCATGGTTGGGTAGCTGGGTTCCAACCCATGCAATGTGAGTGGAAGCGAAGCCATCATGTCCCAATCTGACCCATAAGCACCTTCCCTGTGAGATTCTCCACGTCCTCCTCACTCTGATGTCTCAGTGCAGATGGGTCTCGGGAAACCATATTGTTAATGAGATGGAAGGAAAGCAGAGTCTTTCAATAACCAGTTGGAGAAAGACACCTGCTGATGAACTTCATGTGAGAGAAATACACTTCTAAAGTGCTGGGTCAGTGAGATCTGAGGGCAACTGCAGTGCCCGTAGCAACGTGCTGGGCTAGGTACCAAGTCTGATGGGACTAAGGCACCTTTCTTGAGGGTCTGAATTTGGCTGCAATTGTTTGGTTGATCAATTCCAAGCTTCGGATGTTATCTGGGGAACAACCAAAGAACGCCCAGTTCTCTAGAGGAGATACAAGCTCTTGTGCCTGGAGAGGGCTGGTGTGATATCTGGCAAGATTTCTGCAGACCATTGTCCAAGCTGGCTGCCTGGGCTGACTGCCCCTACTTTCCGGACAATGTGGCAGCGTTTCTGCCCAGATGCCACAGGGAACTGCTTGGATTACCCAGGCAGTAGCCCACGTTGAAAATGCATCATTTCGGTTCACAGAGCTGCGCCTGCTCCCCGCCTTCCAGCTTGGCCATCGCTGGAACCAGAATGAACAGTGTTACTCACCCAGGAGCCTAAATGGGCAAAGTGAAATGTGTTCTCATTAAAACTCAGAACAAGACACATTTCCCTGCAACACAAGGGGCCAGAGAGAGGCTCAAGTCATGGCCTCTGTGCAGATTCTCTCCTTGGCAGAAATCTCCCCCGGCACTCTGTCTGCCCCTCTTCTGACTTATATCATTCTTCTCCAGCCCAATCATCATTTCTACCCATGTACTAAGGCCTTTGCAGACATGCAGAGGTTTTGAATCTCGACCCATACCAGAGAAACGAGGAGGCGTGCAGATCCACTGCGGTGCATGTGCAACCTCTGGCCGGTTCCTGCTTTTGGCCGGGCAGTGCCCAGACCACAAAGGCAAAGCCGGCTTCCGCAGCATGTCACGGCTTGTACTGAGCAAGACGAGGCCAGTCCAACAGGAAATTATCGGGGGTCTAAATTGGAGGCAGATTTTGAGCCAAACTCCCCGCTCTTGCCGTGGCTCTTGTGACCCCTCCCTGTCTTATCACCACTGCTCAAACCACCAGAGCTGAGTGTGCAGAGAGCGGGCGGGGGTGGGGTGGGGTGGGGAGGGCAGCCTGGGGTCTGGAGCTGGCGTCTGTGATACACAGAGGGAACTTGGACAAGTCACTTGGTTATCATTTCACGTGTTTTCTCGGGGGTGGGTAGTTATCCACATAAAGTAACAGGATTCTGGGGCTGGGGAGGTGGCTCAGCAGCTAAGATCGTTTGCCATGAAACTATGAAGTTTGAGAGAGATTGATTTGTCCTGAGTTTGATTCCTCAGCATCCACGTAAGTAGCCGGACATGGCCACACACATTCTGCAGCACCAGTCCTGGGGGGAGCAGAGACCAGAGAATCACTGGGTATGGCAGGTCCAAGTCCTGTGAGAGATTCCCTCTTGAGGAGACATGTGGATGGGCTTCTGCAGTAGTGCATCTGCATACACACACGTACATACATTATATATACACCACACAACACATACACAGCTGTGTGTGCCCATGCAAAAAAAAAAAAAAGTAAGCGAATTCTTCCTGTACACACACTGCACAGTTAAGTGGTTTCCAGCCTCTCGTGGGTAGGTGTGGTTATGAGAATAGCTTTCCACCAGTGGAATCTGAGGAGAAGCATCATGGGCTACTTCTGAATCTGGGACTTGTGACGCTGGGCACTTTTCTCTCCTCTGCTTTCTTGGTGTGACTCAGGTGGAGTGGTGAATTAGCTGCGACCAGGTAGATGATGACGAGCAAGGGATGACAGGGACCCGGGTGGACAGGGCTAGGAGCTCTGACAATGAGAAACAGAACTTGCTTTCCAAACTGGACTGCTCTTGGGGACTATTATATAAAAGACATTGATTGTGAGCTGGAGAGATGGCTTAGTGGTTAAGGTGCTTGCCTGCAAAGCCTAAGGATTCGGGTTCTACTGTCCAGGTCACACATAGGCCATCTGTACAGTGACGCAAGCACACAAGGTCACACACGTGTACAAAGGGGCGCACGTGTCTGGAGTTTGAGACTGGAGTTGTGGCTGGAGGCCCTGGTGCACCAATTCTTTCTCTCTCTCTTGCTTTCTCATTAAAAAAAAAAAAGATGTTAGTTGCATATTCTTTCTGTCATTCTGGTGGTGAATTTCACTGTTGTGGTCTGCCCTCTCACTGCCTTATTCTATGAAGGGCTGTGGTGTGGCTTTAAGACCTGTAAGTGTAAAGTGTACAACTGTTAGGTGCCCAGTTAATATCTTCTGAATGAACATTAAGCCAAAAGGACTGGTTATTCTGATTAAATTACAAGAATTTGAGGAACAGGCTTACAACCTACATGGAAGCGCACCCCTTGATTTCAGAAAAGCATTGTCAAATAAGGTAAAGACATGGCTGTTGGGCTAGCGAGATGGCATAGCAGTTAAGGCTCTTGCCTGCAAAGCCTAAGGTCCTGGGTTCGATTCCCCATTATCCACATGATCCAGATGCACAAGGTGGCTCATGTATCTGGAGTCTGTTTGCGGTGGCTAGAGGCCCTGACACACCCATTCTCTCGATATATATCTGCCCCCCCCCGCAAATAAATAAGTAAATAAAGAAAATATTTTAAATTTTAAAAAAGACATAGCTGTCATAAGAAACATGCAGTAGTGTTTAGTTCTGTCAAGGTGTAGCCATAGGTCACTAGTGATCTTGACAGTGAAGATACATGAAAACCAAGAATGGTGGTGACAGTGTGACCTGACAGGAAACTTTCTTTATTGTCTGCATGCGTAGGCAAAACTGTGTATACACACTCCACAGGTGTTCTGGTAAGCACCTTATGGGCTGGACAAGTCAGAAGCAAGTCTTTGACAATAGTCCCTAAGAGCAGCCCAGTTTTGGAAGCAAGCTCTGTTCCTCATTGTCAGAGCTCCTAGCCCTGTCCACCTGGGGCCCTGTCATCCCCTCGCACATCATCATGTACCTGGTCAAAGCTATTGAACCACTCCACCTGAGTTGCATCAAGAAAGTAGAGTCTCCACCTGTTAGGAGGAGACTGATGTTCTTGTCCATATTACAAACCTGTGAAATAGAAATGCTATGATGGAGGGATGGGGAGGTGGCTCAGTCGGTAAAGTGCGTGTCACTCAAGCATGAGGACCTGAGTTCAGATCCCCGGCACCCACATAAAAGCAGGGCCTGGCAGTGCACTCTTGTAATTCTAGCACCGGGGAGGTGGAGACAGAAGGATCCCTGAGCCTTGCTGGCCGGCTAGCTAACTGGGTGGGATCTAGGTTCAGTAAGACCCTGTCTCAAAAAGTAAGGTGGAGAGTGACCGAGGAAGACACCTGGTGTCAATCTGTGGCTTGCACATGCACTCACACACACATGCATAAGCACCCTTCCCTTCACACATACGCCCAAGCACATAAGAACTTGCACACATCACCCCCACACACTTAAAAAACCCAGACATGCTATGATGGAGATGCATGTGAGGAAGGAATCGAGTAGGTCAGCAGAACCTGCTCTAGCATGGAGGAAGAAGCAAGCAGGAATCTCAGGACGCGAGGAGAGGCGAGGCCAGGTCTGCACTGGTGTGGGCACACATGGGGGCGTCTGTTGCAGAGTTCTGGCCTCAGCCAATAGCTGCGGTGGCATGTGTGGACTTCCTTGGGGATTGGTGAGGCAATCCGAGGAGTCTTGCTCAGTGAGTGGTGAACAGTGATCAGCAGGCTACTTCCAGGCCAGAACATTCATAGCCAGTACAAGAGCGTACAGGCCCTCTTTCCTCTGGCAGGTGGCAGTGCTTGAAGGTGCTTCTAGACACCTGTGAGTTCCCACTGCAAGTCACATTCCTCTTGATAGACCAGCAGCATGGGCCAGAAAGAAACTTTCTGTTGCCGGTATTTTCTTATTCTCATAGCATACCCTAGTCCAGTGGTTCTCCACATGTGGTCCTGGGACCAGAAGCATTGCTTCCCAAGGGAAGCAGATTCATCTTATTAATTAATTAATTTTTGTGACCAAGTCTCTCACTGAACTCTAGGATGGGGTTCAGCAGCGTGAGTTTTTAATAAGCCTTCCAGAGAGTTCTGAGGCACAAGAGTAGTCTGAGAACTATGGTCTAGCAGATTCAGAATGAAACAATCATCTTATAGACAGGGAAGATGGTCATTCTAGCGAACTTTAAAAATCTGAGTAAGATGCTAACTAAATAGCGAGGCTCATAGGAAAGGATTTTTAAGGAAAAAAAAAAAAAAGCCATGTCCCCCATCACCCATGGACTGAGCTATCTGATCAAAATGGCTAAAACTGTTTGCTGTGAAGACAACAGCCTACTGTGTCACATCAGAAGAAAACACACGTGGAAGAGACCCTTGGAGCCCAGCGGCATTGGAGCCAGAGCCTGGGATAAGCCCCGGAACGCGCCTGCTATCTGTGCTCAAGGCCTGGCTGGTTAGAAAGCGCTCTCGAATGCCTTGAGTCTGAAAGGCACATAAAACCCAATTCTCTCTTCCCCGGGCTGACTCATTAGTACTGTAGCGGAGGCTATTTGGTAATGGGCACTATTTAAATGAAGCCAAAAAGTGCAATTTCAAACGAATTGCTTTTTAAACTGTCAAATAAAAGGAATCCATTTGTGCATGTGAAATTATTCCAAGGGTTCTAACTATTAACTGAAAGCAGGTGGAAAAAAAAATGTCAAGGAGAAGAAATGTTCTATCAAAGAGCTGGCTGAATATTTCAAGGCGGGCACCTAATGACTCCTTTGGCCTGCTCTCGATTCAGAAATCTCTACTTTCACCAGTTCTAGGTGAGCGCCGTGGCTGTGAGTTTAAAGAAAGTATTAAATACTAGAAACAGGCTTGCTTTCTTTCTTTGCTACTGTTGCTTTAGCCAACATGACCTGATTGTTGTCTTATGAGCTGCACATCCGTGTATCATCACTTCAACATTCTCCTCTGGCTTAAGTTGGATGGAGAGGGCCTTTGCCAAGTAGCTTTCCAAGTAACGTATCTAACCCTGTTTTATGACAATCCCCATGTTATTGATGTAGTCTAGTCCTGGTGGGGTCTCATCAATAAGAGGAAAATTCTGCAAACACATGAAAAGGTACCTAGACAGATGTGTGTGGTGTGTGTCTGTGTGTGCAGGCACATATGTTGGTGTCAACTGTCTTCCTCTATCACTCTGCATCTTATTTCTTTGAGACAAAGTCTCTCACTGGACCTGTGAAGCTTTGCCTAGACAAGTTAGGCAACAAGGCCCAGGGACCCTCCTGTATCCGCCTTCCCAGCACTGTGGTTACAGGCATGCACCACCACGAGCCAGCTTTCACATGGATTCTGTGGATCTGAACTCGGGCCTTCACGCAAGCCTGGCAAGCCCGTGATGAAGTGAGCCTTCTCCCGGGTTCCCACAGTACCTTTCCAATCGCTAGTGGGCATGGTTTGTAGTGGCCGTGGAGCCAGAGGGCGAGCCTTGGTATTGAAGCATCACTACAGACCAAACAGAGCCCTGGGTTATTCTGTACAAGGCCAAACCTGGCCCTTTCTATCCCATTGCTTCCCCTGCAATTGGTTTTGTGCCGGTGCCTTCAGTATCTGTTGGCATTGAGATGAGAATAGTGAGAATACTGAGTTTCCTTCCTCTGGTCCACTAAGCACCTCTTACCTGTGTCCCTATGCGCAGGTAACCAGTGCCAAAGGTCCTTACTTCCTCAGTCCAGGGGAAGCTTTCAGGGGACCATTGCGACCTGCTCCAAAAGAGAACTCTTCTCACACTTGACTGCGCACAAAGTCTCCCGGGGATCCGCCTAAAAACGCACAGCGTGGCTCAGTAGGTCTGGAGTGGAGCTGTGTGGCCTGCCTGTTTCATAAGCTCCCAGGCAAGGCCTGGGACCATATTGTAGGCCTAACAAGCAGGTGTGTGTGTGTGGGGGGGGACGGGGTGCTGCACACCCTGCAGAACAGAGATTTTTTTCGGATCACACTTGGCAGGGGAACATCTGAGGGTCTGGCTCCCTTTTGATTATGGGTTCCTTAAAAGCCGACACACTGGGTCTCACTGCATTTTCTTCTTCTTCTTGTGTTCCTCCGCTGATATTTGGCCCGGAGCCCACACATAGTGGGTATGTATTATTTAATTAAACAGATTGGCCTTGATCCAGAAAGGATTTTTTTAAGTGGACTTAATCCCTAGTGGGCCCTAGACTGACACGGGATAAATTGACCAGGGAAAGAAGTTCCACTTACAGAGCCCCTCCACCTGCTTGTGGTACCTCCATCGCTCTTCTGAAAATTTCCCTCCTGCCCCACGTTTAAAACGGTTTGCACTGAAGAGCCCCTAAGAAGGAAAGTGGGGAAACAAAATCAAAACAGAAAGCCCTGCCAGGATCCAGGGCTCCGAGAAAAGCTCAATTCTTGGTTGGTGGAGCAGCAGAACTGTGGGATTCTCCCTCTGCCTGCAAGTCGGTGTCGCGCCCGGGCCGCTCAGCTCTCGCTCTCCAGCCCCGGGAGCCCTGCAGGAGTCGGTCCCCGCGGGCGCCTGTTGGCTTGGCGCAAACCTGTTTTGTTCGCTCGCTCGGCACGAGCAATTAAGCTTGGTGTGCATCTCCCGACTCGGGTCGCGCGCGCGCGCGCGGGGTGGGGTGGTGGTCTTGGGGAGCCCTGATCTGAGCTACGGTGTTGCAGAAACCCTGGTTCTGAGTGTCCTTGGCGGTGCCATACCTGTTCCTCCCTACCGCCGCCACGGATGGTAAAGAAAGGACTCGTCCGGGCTCCGTAGGGAAGGAGGGGGAGAAACAGGGGCAAAGAAGGAGATTATATTGGTCAGTAGTTGGGCCTCCGGGATGGCGGGGGGGTGGGGAAGAGGAGCGCACCCGCAAGTGCGTCCTAGGGGAGGTGCACACGTGCTGGGGAGAGAGGGAGGGAGGGAGGGATGGAGAGAGGCGGGCGGACAGGAGGGGAGGAGAGGGGAGGCGAGAGCAGCTAGCGGGAGGCGCCACGGCCTCGCAGACGCAGGCGCGGGCAGCCGAGGAGCCGGAGAGAAAGTTCCTGGGGGAGAGCTCGCCCCCGGGGAGAGCCGAGGTTCAGGCCTCCCGCCCGGAGGGTCGCAGGTGCCGCGCGTGCACCCTGCTTGTCCCCTTCCGGCTCGCACTTGGCCTCCGGGGCTCGGCTCTTCGAACGGCAGGAGATCCTCCGGGGTCGGCGGTCCGGCAGCGCGGGGCGGCGGCGGCTAAACTTGGAAGAGGATGCTGCGAGGGGGCGCGGCGGCGGCGGCGGCGGCGCCGGGGGCTGCGGGGGCGCGCTGATCGCTCCGGGCGGGCTGCTGCGGGCGCGCCACGGGCAGGTAGCGGCTCCGGCGCCGGGACCGCGCCGAGCCCGGGCCGCCAGCGCCACCGTGCCGCCGCCGTTCGCCTCCCCGGGCCACAGAGTCATGGTGCGCGCGGTTGGCACACCCCGCGCGGGACTGTGAGCTCCGGGCCGCGGCGTGCGCCCCCCACCCACCTCCACCGGCACCCCCCACCACCTCCTGCAGGCTTTCCCCGCCCACCTCGACCGCGGGCCATGAAGTGGTGGCCCGTGGGAGCCCCTCGCCTCTGAGCTGCGTCTCGCCCGCTGCCGTCGCCGCCGGGCCACAGACCGCGCTCGGACCCTTGAAGCTCGGGCTCTTCGCGCACGGCGGGCGGCCAGGCGCTCGGAGATGGCTCTCCGCGGGACCCTCCGGCCGCGCAAAGTTCGCAGGAGGCGAGACATGCTGCCGCAGCAACTTGGCTTCGTGTGCGCGGTGCTGGCCCTGGTGTGCTGTGCGTCCGGCCTCTTCGGCAGCTTGGGTAGGTGCGGGGGCCGCGGGGCGGCGGGTGGGGGTGTCACCGATCCTGTGTCCACCCTGGGAGTTGGGGAGGCTTGAGCCGGGAAGCTGCGGGGGACCAGAACCTATTTCCTTCTGGTTAGATGGATCCTCAGGGCTTCTCCAAGCCCCTGTCCAGCCCGACTGGTTAGCGCGCACCGCGAGGGCGGATTCAGCCGCGCAGCGCCGCTCGGGCCCCGGGGTGGTGGCGGGGGTGTGGGGGGGGGAGGATCCCGACGCAGCTGCAGGTGCGTTACTAAGACCGAAGCGTGCACCGCCTCGGTCCCAGGGGAGCGCGGGCCACCGGCAGCTCAGAGGCGGGCGCCGAGGCGGGAGAGTGGGTTCTGTTGCTCTGGGACGTGTGCGAGCGTGAGCAGTCCGGCTTTCTGTTGTGTAGAACGGCAGGGGCTTGGGTCCGGCGTCCCAGGAAATCCGGACTCAGGCTGAAAGCTGCCGCTGCGTCTCCGGATCTCCCCTCGCTCGTGCTCGGGTTCGAAGCAGGCGGCCTGAGTCCTCCCCAAACCCCAGTTTGTCCCCGGGAGGAGGGGCGAGGTGGCTCGTGTTTTAGCATCCCTTCTCCTAATTCCTCTTAATCCCCACAGAAGGAGAGGGCTAGCGTGTGGGAGCCACGCTACACATTCTCATCCAAGAAGGCAGGGGTCTGCGATTCTGTTAGACCATGCAAGTTTCAGGCAGAGTGGGGAAGAGAAAGCAACTTATAAAAATAATGTGTTTTAAGAGGATCTGAGCCCATGTTTAACCTTTAGCGAACATTAATTGCCCCATACCCCAGAATCCGATGAGGGGAACCTTGCATTTGTTTTCAATGTAAAACAAAACAAGTGCTGGCACTTTAGCAGCTGAAGTGGTGGCACAGTGGATAGCACTGCTGTTAGTAGCCAGAAAAGCCATTAGCGTCAAGGGACCATTTAGAGATATTTATAGAAGTAAATAAAAAAAAAATCAAGTGAAACTTCATTAGACTTACAAAAAAAACATCACTATTTTTTTTTTTAAATCCAGTGTGTGATTTGGAGATAGACAGGTAGGAAATGGTTCATTTCAAAAGAAACTCAAAAAAACTTTATTTTGAATACCTGGTGCTTTGCCTTTGGGCAGAAAAGGGAGTGAGTTTCCCTCCCTACAATTAAAGACCAGAAAGAACAAAATGCCTAAAGGTGTCAGAGGTCTAGACGAGGTATTATTACCTAGCTGAAAGTGTGTGCATCATGAGAGGTAAATGAATACTTTAAAGCGAGGTCTTAAGGTTGAGAACCTTACTTATTTATTTATTTATTGTGCTAGGTCAGGTATTTGCTCCGCAGTTTAACTGCCTTTAACTGGTGGAGGCATCCACACCTCCCATTGTCACTCAGCGTGGTCCCAGGACCAGCAGCCTCAGCATTACCTGGGATCTTACTAGTACAGACTCTCAAGTCCCACCCTGGACCTACTGAATCAGAGCCTGCATTTCAACAAGACCTCCAAATGAGTTGTGTGCACATTCAAGTGTGAGAAGGCCTGGGCATGCACCATCAGGCGTTCCGCCTTCCTTCTTGCTCGCTTATGATCCCTTCGTAGCTCTCCCAAGGTAGGAGCCGCCTGGGCTGGTTTACTGAAGGAGAACTTCATGCCCTCACTAAGCCTTTTGCTGCACCTGTGTGGGGTTGAGACCAGCTCAGTCTTGTCCAGGCTCAGATCACACAGTGCCTCGTGGGGACTAGAAACCATGAATTAGATTCAGGAAGCAGACCTACTGTGTGCCAGCCAGTGATAACATACTTCTAATCGCTGTAGCACTCCCCACAGGCTCTGTCTTGTCAGAGGGTCCTGTTGTGGACGTAGGTAGATGTACATATATAAAGTCATTTTGAGAATACATCAGGGTTGGAGAGATGGCTCAATGGATAGCACTCTTAAGGACCTGAGCTTGAATTCCCAGCACCCACATAAATGCCAGGCATGGCTACTCACCTGCAACCTGGGGTGGGCAGAGACAGAGGATTCCCTAGAGCAAGCTGGCTAGGTAGACTGGCCAAACTGACAAGCTCTGGGTTCACATAGACAGACTGTGCCTCAGTAAGTGGAGCAAGATTGAGGAAGACACTTGATATCAACTTCTGGCCTCCACATGCACACACTTGCACCTACACGCATGAACACACACCACACACACACACACACACACGCACACGCACGCACACACAGGGGATAGTAGGAGAGTATAAATATACAGGTATCACGTTGACCTAATGTGACTTTTGTTTTTCAACACAGGGCACAGAACGACTTCTGCTGGTAAACGAGTTCTGCCAGACACGTGGCGAAATAGAAAGTTGATGGCACCAATGAATGGGACTCAGCCGGCTAAGAACTGCACAGATCCTGGTAAGGAGTAGCCCACCCCCCCCCGCCCCCCGCCTTTGCCCCAGGCATTTGGCCGGGCCCCCGGAGACGATGCTAATGTGGGAAAGACCCTCTTGGGCAGCTGAGTGGGAAGAGGTGGCTGTGAGTGTGGAAAGGCAGAACGCACAGACATTCATCAGTCTTGCTGCTAAGCAACACAAGTGCCTTCTTTATCCAACAACTAAGGAGGTCACATGCAAGAGTTTAAATATGTTATCTTTTGTTCTCACTATGCTCCTGGCAGCGAAGTATCCTCCCCTCACACCCCCCACTCGCTTGATGCTTTCTGTCTTTGTCATCGTCCCCTTGGCTCAGTGTGTCTGATGACACCCGTGAGGCAGCAAGGTCAACTGCTGTGGTGGTTGGCACTGTAAGATGGAAATCATCACGCCGGGCGTGGTGGCGCGTGCCTTTAATCCCAGCACTCGGGAGGCAGAGGTAGGAGGATTGCTGTGAGTTGGAGGCCACCCTGAGACTCCATAGTGAATTCTAGGTCACTCTGGGCCAGAGTGAAACCCTACCTCGAAAATCAAACAAACAAACAAACAAACAAGATGGATTCATCAGGAAGGGGGCCCCTAGGGCCCTGGGGGGCTTGGGGCCTTTCCTCTGGAATGGGACTTCCCAGGGTTTCGTTTCACCACAGGAAGTAGACTGTACCTGCTCTGGGAAGAAGCTTTGCTTTTCTTCTATAGGGTGGGGGTGGGTAGGGATTCAGGGTGGCAGGCATCTGGTCTGTTCTCCTGCCACAGGCAGGCTGTGTTTAAGCCAGTAAAGAATGTTCTCTGGAGGAGAGAGGCTGGTGGGCAGGTGCTTGTCCAGACCTAACACAGGGCTAGTTCCAGCTCCGTCTTGTGGGGTCACGGTGAGGAGAATCCAGTAGGGTGGTATATTCAAAAGCCCCGAGGAAATTCTGCTGGAGATGGCTTTTCCACTGAGTGGCTGGAAAAAAAGAATCACATAATTTGGGGTATCTGTTTCCTCACCCGTGGAACGGGCAGAATGTCACTTGTCTGCTCTGTGTCATTGGGAGAACCAGGTGATGCCTTGTATGGGGCCATGTGTAGAAAAGGGGCTGGCACCCCCAGGGCAAAGGACTAGGTTTGGATACAGGCTTCATGGGTCCTGTGGTCACCCTTGGTGAGGCAAATGTCCTCGCTTCACAGGTTAGGAAAACTCTGTGTTGGAGACACAAGTTGTTCACAGTCACACAGCACCTGAGTGCTGAAGCTGACTGGGTCCCGGCCCGCGTGGCTCTCTGGCTGTCCTTCCTGTGGCGTGTGCTCATGAAAGCTGAGGGCCGCTCTGCAAGCTACCATGCCATCCCTGCACTGCCAAGTTCCCCTCTCTCCAAAGCCTTCTGAGAAGGGCTTGGGACATGGAGGGCGATGAGTACTTGCACAGCAGTGCTGGGATTCCTGTCCAGCCTGGACATCCATTCCAGAGCCTTCCCATCCATGGGGTGACCCTGTGGGTGGTGGCACCATGCTGTCATTAGAGTTCCCTGTATATTGTCCCTTTCCAGGGAGGCAGGTGTGTGGGCTGCCCTGATTCCTGTCAAAGGGCATGAACTCACAATGGGGAGCGTGTGTAAGGTCAGGGACAGCTAGTCTGGCTTCCCTTCCTGCCACTCCAGGGAGCTGACATTCTAGGATTGGTATGTTGGCTTATTCAAAGCCCCTTTTCTAAGGCCAGAGCTCTCCTCTGCCTCACAGTCTCTGTATTTTCAGTGTGCTGCCTATTTAAAAAGTATGCGGTTTTGGGGGGGGCTGGGGAAATGGCTCAGTGGTTAGGGTGCTGGCTGTGCAAGCAGGGGGACCTAAGTTCAGATCATCAGCTCCCACGTAAAATGCCAGGCATAGTGGCACACACTTATAATCCCAGCACTGGGTAGGCAAACACAGGGAATCCCCGGGTCTCAGTGGCCAGCTGATGTGGCTGAATTAGTGAGCTCTAGGCTTAGCCAGAAACCCGTCTCAAATAACAAGGTGGAAAGCCACTGAAAAAGACAGCCAGTGTAAACCTCTGGCCTGCACACACACGCACACACACATGTGCACATACACCCATATGAACATTTATATACACAAGCATAAATATCACACACACGCACACACACACACATACACATACATAAACATTTATATACACAGACATGAATATCACACACATGCACACACACACACATGAACATTTATTTTTTTTTTGTAGTTTTTTTATTTTATTTTATTTTATTTTATTTTATTTTATTTTATTTTTTTCTCCATTTTTATTAATATTTTCCATGATAACAAAAAAAAATCCCATGGTATTACCCTCCCCCCTTTCCCCTTTGAAATTCCATTCTCCATCATATCCCCTCCCCATCTCAATCTTTCTACTTACATATATACAATACCAACCTAATAAAAGCCCTCCTCCCTTTCTTTCTCTTCCCTTTCTATCTCCTTTTTTAACTTACTGGCCTCTGCTACTGAGTTTTTTCCTTCTCACACAGAAGCCCAATGATCTCTAGCTAAGATCCACATATGAGGGAGAACATGTGGCGCTTGGCTTTCTGGGCCTGGGTTACCTCACTTAGTATAATTCTTTCCAGATCCATCCACTTTTCTGCAAATTTCATAACTTCATTTCTCTTTACTGCTGAGTAAAACTCCATTGTATAAATGTGCCATATCTTCATTATCCACTCATCAGTTGAGGGACATCTAGGCTGGTTCCATTTCCCAGCTATTATAAATTGAGCAGCAATAAACATGGTTGAGCAAGTATCTCTAAGGTAATGAGATGAGTCCTTAGGATATATGCCTAGGAGAGCTATAGCTGGGTCGTATGGTAGATCAATCTTTAGCTGTTTTAGGAACCTCCACACTGATTTCCACAATGGCTGGACCAGATTGCATTCCCACCAACAATGTAGAAGGGTTCCTCTTTTTCCACTTCCCCGCCAACATTTATGATCATTTGTTTTCATGATGGTAGCCAATCTGACAGGAGTGAGATGGAATCTCAATGTAGTCTTAATCTGCATTTCCCTGATGACTAGGGATGTAGAACATTTTTTTAGATGCGTATATGCCATTCGTATTTCTTCCTTTGAGAATTCTCTATTTAGCTCCATTTCCCATTTTTTGATTGGTTTGTTTGATTCCTTATTATTTAACTTCTTGAGTTCTTTGTATATCTTAGATATTAATCCTCTATCAGATATATAGCTGGTGAAGATTTTTTCCCATTCTGTAGGTTGCCTCTTTGCTTTCTTCACCGTGTCCTTTGCAGTGCAAAATCTTTGTATTTTCATGAGGTCCCAGTGGTTAATCTGTGGTTTTATTGCCTGAGCAATTGGGGTTGTATTCAGAAAGTCTTTGCCAAGACCAATATGTTGAAGGGTTTCCCCTACTTTTTCCTCTAGCAGTTTCAGAGTTTCAGGTCTGATGTTAAGGTCCTTGATCCATTTGGACTTAATTCTTGTGCACGGAGAAAGAGAAGAATCTATTTTCATCCTTCTACAGATATATATCCAGTTTTCCCAACACCATTTGCTGAAGAGGCTGTCTTTTCTCCAATGAGTATTTTTGGCCTTTTTATCAAATATCAGGTGGCTATAACTACATGGAGTTACATTTGGGTCCTCTATTCTGTTCCATTGATCTACGAGTCTGCTTTTGTGCCAGTACCATGCTGTTTTTGTTACTATGGCTCTGTAGTATAGGTTAAAATCAGGTATGGTGATACCACCAGCCTTATTTTTGTTGCTCAGTATTATTTTAGATATTCGAGGTTTTTTGTGATTCCAAATGAATTTTTGGATTGTTTTTTCTATTTCCGTGAAGAATGCCTTTGGAATTTTGATGGGGATTGCATTAAATGTGTAGATTGCTTTTGGTAAGATTGCCATTTTCACAATATTGATTCTTCCAATCCAGGAACAAGGGATGTTTTTCCACTTCCTAGTGTCTTCTGCAATTTCTCGCTTGAGTGTTTTAAAGTTCTTATTGTATAGATTCTTTACTTCCTTAGTAAGGTTTATTCCAAGGTACTTTATTTTTTTTGATGCAATTGTGAATGGGAGTGATTCTCTGATCTCATCCTCTGTGTGTTTGTTGTTAGCATATATGAAGGCTACTGATTTCTCACACATGAACATTTATATACACAAGCATGAATACCACACACATGCACACACACATACACATACATGCACATGAACATTTATATACACAGGCATGAATACCACACACACACACACACAAAAAAAGAAAGAAAATGTATCCTAAGAACTTAAAACATATGACCTATTTAGCATGAAGGTTTGCCCTTGTTGTCCATGAATAAGGAAAGGAGCCGTCTCTTCAGCAGTAACTGATGCTTGTGTTGGGCTTGCCGTCAGCTGTTTCTGGAATGCAGCCCCGCATATAGGAAGGCCTCAGTAACTACTGGTGGAATGACGGGGTGAAAGCACATTTTCACTTATGATGTACTATAATCTTTTCAGTGCTTTTGCAAAGACGGGCACAAAAGCACAGCTTAATGGCTTCCAAAGATCTCTGGGTCAGCACGGGCATCCTTGGGCTACCTAGCTTCCGGTGCCACACCTTTCTCTCTCCACTGCACCAGACTCTGGGCTCCTCCAAGACTAGGAGGGGGTTCCCTTCCAGCCTGTTCATTTCCCCTACCCCCACACGAGAGCCCCCTTTCCTTTTATTCCACATTGCCATTTATGGTGTGTCCAACAGCACTGTGGGCACAGACTGTGGAGTGAAGCAGGTCCAGGAGGTGGTTAGCTTACAATCAAATAGAGCAGGCGTGGACTTGACCTGGGGAAAGCCACATGGTGGTGAAGGGCCGCGGAGGCCCCAGTTAGCAGCCCAGCAGGAGGCACTTCCCGTGCACACAGGAGGGGGAGCTGGCTGCTGCAGTTCTTTGTAAGTCGTGGCTGTAGACGAGGCCAGCCGTGGTCTCAACAATAGAACCCTCCCTGAACCGGGTTTAGCAAACAAAAGAAATGATTGGCTTAGTAACTGGAGTGGGATCCAAGGCATAGGACCACCCTAAGCCAATTGCTTGGGTCAGAAGAGTGATGGGTTCTGGGCTGGCTGAGACCTGAATCATAGGCGGGTATGGGAGTGAAACCACCTCTCCCAGTTCTAGAACTACCTCTGGGAGCAGGTGGTCACCAAGGCTCCCCTCCCCGGCTGTTTCTGTGATAAAGGTGGGCTAGGGATCCATGGTAATGTATCAGGAATGTGCCTGACAGTAGCACCTGTGACCACCTCCTTCTCCCCAGCTGGTGGGGTTTCCCCCTAAGGGCTCTTTTGTTTTCTCGAAGATTCTGCTTTGCCTTTGTCTCCATTGGCCGAGGGCCCTTGTGATGCTCCTCTGGGTAAGTTCTTCCAGGGAAGTGGACAGTGGAGCTTTGACAGTCCAACTGTGTCCAAGTACCTGCCCCCAGGCAGTGTCCAGCAAACTAAATACATGCCTTCCCTAGACCGTCCAGGGCAGAGGTGGCCTCAGCCCCTGGGCCTCACTGGAGGCTGCAAGGAGTCACTTTGTTTCTTCCAAACATGAACATAACCCCACTCTGCTCTCTCTGGAAGACTCCATGGGAAAATGGGGTCTTTAGTCTGCCTGAGTCCTTTCCCTGGGTCTGGTGGTGATGTATTGATCCCATCATTTGTGTTTTAGCTTAAGTGTCCCAGTCCCCCAATCACTGACGGCATTTATCAATGGTATCGCCATCTAAAACAACTGTTCTCTCCCTGCCACTGAGCACTACCTCACCACCAGTGCTGAACCTGGAAGAACAACTCTCGGCCACACATGTACACTGCTTCGAGAGACCCATAGATGCGTTTTCAGTGCCCAGGCCCGTCTTCAGACCTCATTGTTTTGGGATAGGTCTGGGAATTCATGCTTTTTGAGAGTGTTCTAATGGTTCCAAGAGGAAACCAAAGTTAGTGCTCCCAGGCTGGGGCTGTGAGGTCTGCTGGCCCGCACTTGGTAATTGTTCAATCAATATGCAAATGATGTAAACGTTGGGCCCAGGGATGTGGCTCAGTGACGGGAGTATTTTCCTAGTATGCATAAGGCTCTATATTTGATCCCTAGAGGTGAAAAACATCTTTTGAATGTGTAACAAAAACTAAAGATTGGTTAAACATGGTTGGGTGGTTTGATTCAGAGGTTTCCTCCCCCCACCCCAAACCCACGTGTTCTGAACGCTTGCTCCCCAGCTGGTGCCGTTTTGGAAGGCGGAGCTTTGCTGGAGGAGGTGTGTCGTTGGGGGTGGGCTTAGGGGTGTTACAGCCAGCTCCCCCTTGCGGGAGTTTGGCTCACTTTCTTGCTGCTGTCTGCCACCTGTTGTGGCAGAGGTGATCCCTAGCCTCTGCCCTGCCATTTGTCGTCTGCCGTCAGGGAGCTTCTCCTTGGGACTGTAATAAAAAGCTTTCTTCCTGTCAGCTAATTTTGGTTGGGCATTTTGTGCCAACAATGAGAAGGTAACCACAACACGTAGTAATTTTTCCATAGTAAATTTACCAGTCAGTTGATCCTCTATCTATTTTTCATGTAGTAAACGTAAATAATTGTTTTATTTTTGACCAGTGATGTCTGTGGAAAAATCAATCATTTTCCCCCAAAGATTTGAAAACATGATGTGGGCCTATAGACCTCAGATATTCCTTTTTATTTTTTTAAAATGTTATTTATTTATTTATTTGCAAGTGGAGAGACAGATAGAAGAGAAACACACAGAGCAAATGGGTGTGCCAGGGCCTCCAGCCACTGCAAACCAACTCCCGATGCATGCGCCACTTTGTGCATCTGGATTTCCGTGGGTACTGGGGAATCAAACCGGGTCTGTAGGTCTTGTAGGCCAGTGCCTTGACTGCTGAGCCATTTCCCCAGCCCAGATATTTCTTTTAATAGTATGTGAGGAGCAAGTGATACAGAAGAGTTGGGTTGCTGTGTGCAAAGCATATGAGCTAGGAATGAGTGGCAGGGATGTTATGTCCCTCGGGACCTGTCTTAGCTCTGTGTCGCTTAAACAGGGGCTTATTTCTCACAGTTTTGGAGGCCAGGAAGTCCAAAGTCAAGGGTCTGGTGTCTGGTGAGAGCCTTCTTCCTGGCTTGTAGATGGCTGTCTTCTTGTCCTGTGCCCGCATGGTGGAGAGCAAACAATGTCTAGGCTCTCGGGTCTCTCTTCTTCTTATCATTATTACGGAACTAATCCCATCATACAAACCCACCCTCACGATCTCATTTAACCCCCATCCCCCCTCACACAAAAACACCACTTCCAAGTAGGATTAGGTCAAGGGGTGGCTTCAGTTTAAGATTTTGGGGTGGGGAGCCACAGACATTCAGTCCACATAAGGAACTGATGGGTTTCTAGGTATCTGTTGGTGGTGACTCCTGGTACCTATTTAAAGGCAGCTGAAGGCAGAGCCTAATGCTGCCGGACTCTGGCCTGCAGGGGAAGAGATATCACGGCCTCTGGAGAATGCAAATGCTCAGGCCAGCCCTGAGCTGGGAACAAGAACCAGAGACAGGTTCATTGCAAGAGCAACTTTTGAGGCTTTTGAGAATCAGGGCATTTCTGTCCCGGTCCCCCATGGTGGGGTTCCGCTTGTCACTGCCACATCCCGAAGGCTTTCCCTGGTAACCCAACCCGAAGAAGTAGACTTCTAGGCCCCTGTCTGTTACGCGTCTGTTTCAGCTCCTCCCCAGCGTTCTTCTGTCCACTGTTACATCACTTGTTTCTTCACTAGAGTGTACATGGCGAGCACCGTGTTTGCTTTTATAACGTGGAGTGTGTTTCAGTTTTCTCATCCATGACATGGATTCAGGGGTGACAGTTACATCCACTTCACAGGCTTGCTGGAGTTATGTGGATTCCCGCCCATCAGCCCTTAAAAACAGCGTTTGGCACACAAAACATACTTAGCTCCTAGCCTGTTTTCATCATCATTTTCTTTTCTGCAATGACACAGCACCTGGAAGTAATAAGAGCTGAAAAACGATTCGTCAGTTGAATTTTGCGAGCATGAGTTGTTAGCACAGAAGTATTGCGCCGAAAATTTATCCTTTTTTGCTCTTTCTTATCTTTGGGGGATTTGCAGTTCTGGAGGATGCGGTATCTTGTGACACTTGCTTCTTCATAGGAAAGGTGCGTCTTGTGGGGCTGGGTAGGTGGCTGTGCAGGTAAGAGAGTTCTGTGCAAGCATGGGAACCTGAGGTCAATTCCTAGAACTCATTTAAAAAGCCCGGCGTGGCCCCACATGCATGGAATCGAAGTGCTGAGGGTGGAGGAAGGCGGATCGCTGGGGCTCACTGGTCAGCCGTTCTGACCAAGTGAAAAAGGCGAGCTCTAGGTTCAGTGAGAGACTCTGTGGCTGGCTCAGGGGAATAAGACAGAAGAGTGACAGAGGAGAACACCCAACATTCTTCCCTGGCCTCCACACACGTGGACGTGGGGTACACGTATCTACAACACATGTGTGTGTAACACACAGAATGCTTTGGTTCAGTCCCAACCTTGCTGTTAGTTCTATCCCAGGTTGGGGTCAAGACAGTTGTGGAGCAGAGAAGGTGACAGAATGGGTGGGCATGGGAGGGACCCAAGGATGGGAGCAGAAGAGAGGCAGAGGTGCAGAAAAGCCGGAGAAACCAGGAGGAGGAGGAGGAGGAGGAGGAGGACCTTGCATTGCCAAAAGCACATCAGGGCAAGTGGGAGGCGAGGTGCTGGGTACAGGCGACAAGACAAAGTGTGTGGATTCTGAACAAAAATGTCTGTTAGGTGCTGTTCCAGCGGGCTCGACAGACAATGGCAAGTCCCAAGTTTAAAGTGGTTATGTAAAGACAGATCTGGAGAAGGAGGCAAGAATGGAGTGTGGTGCTGGGAGCAGGGGGATGGCAGGAGTGCCTGTCCTGGACGGCGAGGCCTGGGGAGGGACTTTGCTGAGCAGTGGCTTCCCGGGGACAGTGTTACCCACCACTGTGGGCTAGCGACCTGATGACTAGTGGGGGGCTGAGAAGGACAAAAACCTGCCACCAGTATGCCCACGCCTTTCTACTTAAAAAAAGTCTTCTTATTTATTTGCAGAGAGAGAGAGAGAGAGAGAGAAAGAGAGAGAATTGGGCATGCCAGGGCCTCCAGCCACTGCAAACGAACCCCAGATCCAGGCGCCACTTTCTGCATCTGGCTTTACGTGGGCACTGGGGAATTGAACCTGGGTCATCAGGTTTTGCAGGCAGGCACCTTACGCACTTAGACATCTCTCCAGCCTTCTTTTCTGTTTTAGGGGTGGGATCAGGTATGTTCAGTGATTGGGGAACCAAAGCTCTGGCTTCTAATATCAACTGTGCCAAAATGCTGCCTGTTGGCATTCTGGCCTTTCTCCCCATCTCTATCCTTCTGTTAGGGGGAAAAAAAAAAGGTTGTGCTGAATTGGCACAAAGATTTCCAGAGGCCAGAATAAGGCTTCTGTCTGCCCGTCTTGGAGGTAATACATCGCCGTAATGAAAGCAGACATCAGGGTTTGAGTCCCAGCGCACCCCTTATTGGCAGTGTGACCTTGAGCAAGTTACATAATTGCTAAGCTTCAGGTTTTCTCTTTTGTAAAATGAGGCTAACGGTACTACCTACCTGCCTTCCCCGGCTGCTGTGAGACTTCAGCTACATGGTGGATGGAAGTTCTTAAGCTGCACCCAGCCCGGGTGGCTACTGCCATCACTGTCACCATGGCCACCCTGAGGGGCTGTGTGCTAGGCACTCTTCTGCGTGCTGTCTGTGTATCATGTCTCCTAAGAGCCCTGTGGGTAGGTGCTGGTGTGCTTGTCCTGCAGATGAGGAAGATGAGACCAGAGAGATAAATAGCCCAAGGTCACCCAACCAACAAAAGGCTTAGCCAGGCAGAGTGGCTGCATCCTTAATAGTTATTTTCTAAAGTGGTCTTTAGATTTACAGAAAAATTGAGAAGATAGTGCTCCTCTGTCGACTCCACGCCCACAGCAGTTCCTCTCTGACCGACATCGGCCTTGAGGGGTTACACGTTCACACAACTGATAAGCCAGCATCCGCACATTGTTACTACCCAAAGCCCACAGGTGGCTTTAGCATTCAGTATGTGTTGTACATTGTGGGTTATTTTTAATTTTTTTCTTTATTTATTTGAGAAGAGACAGACAGAGAGAGAAAGAGGGAGAGAGAGAGAAAGGGCACACCAGGGCCTCCAGCCACTGGAAACAAACTCCAGGTGCACGCGCCACCTTGTGCATCCGGCTTACATGGTACTGGGCAATTGAACCTCGAACCAGGGTCCTTAGGTTTCACAGGCAGGCGCTTAGCCACTAAGCCCCCTCTCCAACCCCATCGTGGGTTTTGATAGATACATATCCCTCATTATCATCGCATACAGAGTAGTCTCACTGGGTAGGGAACGTGCCTCAGCAGTAGAACAAGGCCCTGGGTTCAAGCCTTAGCACTGCAAAAACAAAACGAAACACCAACCAAAACACAGAATAGTTTCCACATCCTAGAAATCCCTCATGTAAGTAGCTTATCAATTTGGGGTGGCTAGAACTAGGTGCCAACATCCTGACCTTTGATTGATCATTGGTAAATGGGACAGATGATGACAGACCAGACAGCAGAGCATCCCTGCCTCAGGCCACTCGGGGAACAAGGCCATCCCTCTGACCCTTGGGGCAGCAAACATTGATACGGACTGCTTCTTGATATGTTTCTAATACTGATTTGTTTGCAATCAAAAAGCAATTGTATTTTTCCTTATCCAAACGATCAGGGCCATCTGCTGGCCTCTCCCCTCCTTGCTGGGCCATCTGCTACCCCCCCACCCCGACTTGCCGATTCTCTGCTCCTGATGACACATGGGCCTCCCGCGACCCGGAGCGCGCCCCCTCGGCTTCCTCTTGAACTCTGAGGAGTGTTCCTCCCTGGGTTAAAAATGGAAATCATTAAGTAGTGCCATGTGCTACCTTGGGTGGGAGAAATCCAGCCGGCGACTCAGTACAGGAGTGGATGTTCGAGAGGTGGGCTTCTTGTATTTAATGCAGCCCATGGTTGAGGAGGGCGTTGAAACGTGGCATTTCGCTATGAAGGAGGAGAGAGTCATGCCGGAATAACTTACTGTTTCTCCCGAGAAGGTCACGGATGCCACTCTTGGGAATGGAACGGAAGGCCACTGGGAGGCTGAGGGGGGAAAAAGCACACAGATGGGAACATAACCCATCAGGTTCCTTTCATCTGATTTGGGTGTGTGTGTGTGTTCATATGTATGGCTACATATGTGTGTACACGTGTGTGTGTTCATATATATGGCTACGTATGTGTGTGTGGGTACACATGCTCATATGTATGTTGTACAGGACAGTGGTAAACGTCAGGGATCTCCCTCTGTGGCTGTTCACGTTATTTACTGAGATGGGGTCTCTCTCCCACTGAACCCAGAGCTCTTAACCAACTGAGCCATCTTCCCAGGCCCCGGTTGGGTTTTAGTCCTACACCTCCCTTTGGTACTTGTGTGCAGAACCTGGTTCCAACCTTGCACTTATAGCAACTGACCAAGAAAGAAAGAGCAATATGCATTTCTCAAGTATGCACCCCCTGCTCTGTACTAGGCTGTGAGCTGGAAGGGACCCGGGTCCTTATCCTGCGGTCAGGGAGCATGGACTGCAATGGGGGAGGCTGGCCTTAGCCGGTCGTGGTAGCATGGGAGAGCATCTAAGCAAATGCAGTGCCGCGTTTGAAAGTGCCTTCCGAGAAGTCGCAGCTGCATGCATCGCTGTACCTGGAGGAATGCTTGCTAGCAACCGCCGGGTCTTGCTGTCCGAGGGGAAAGAGAAAACAAGCAATAGCTAGGAGTGTTGGCACAATAGTTAGTAATTAGGCTTTGGGGATTTGGCAAAGAGTCAGCGCTCAGCTAGAATGAGAGCTGAATCAGATTACATTGATTATTATTATTATTATTATTTTTATTTTAAAGCAGAAGGGGCAGAGGCTGCCGGCTGGGCAAGGCAGGTGTCTACCATGGTGCAGTTTCAAACTGGCACTTGATGACTATGTTAAGCCACAGTTAGGACAGATATCCCAGCTCACAGAGTGTGCTGGGTCCAGGGATAGCAGGCTGCAACTAAATGATGTAGACATTTGCCAGTCTTCTCCTCTAGCCTTTGAGCTCCCGAGAGTAGAGGCCATGTCCCCTTTGCCTTTGCTATAGGGCCGGGCATTGTCTCGGCTTATGGCACATCCAGAACCCCTCATTCTACTCATTAGGGAGCTGTACCCCACCAATGTGACCACTGTCTCCCTGGCTGTCCCACCTAGACAGCCAGTGACTTGTGATGGGCCAGGATGTCCAGACATGGGGAGCTAAGGGTTAAGAACATGATTCTGGGGTTGGGGAGAAAACACAACTGGTAAAGTGTTGCGATGCAAGTACCCATGTGAAAAAAGAATAACAGGGCCGGGCGTGGTGGCGCACGCCTTTATCCCAGCACTGGGGAGGCAGAGGTAGGAGGATTGCCATGAGCTCGAGGCCTCCCTTAGACTACATAGTGAATTCCAGGTCAGCCTGAGCTATAGTGAAACCCTACCTTGGAAAAAAAATAATAATAATAACAGGGCGGGAGAGATGGCTTAATGGTTAAGACACTTGCCGACAAAGCCTAAAGACCCAGGTTCAATTCCTAGTACCCATGTAAGCCAGATGCACAAAGTGGCACATGCATCTGGAGTTCATTTGCAGTGGCTTGAGGCCCTGGCATGCCCATTCTTTCTCCCTCCCTCTCTCTCTCTATCTCTTTCCCTCTCTGTCAAATAAATAAAGTATTTTAAAAAATAAAAATAATGGCTGGAGGGATGGCTTGGCAGTTAAGGTGCTTGCTTGCAAAGCCAAAGGACCTGGGTTCAATTCCTCAGGACCCACATTAGCCAGAGGCACAAGGGGGCGCACGTGTCTGGAGTTCTTTTGCAGTGGCTGGAGGCCCTGGCGTGCCTATTCTGTCTCTTTCTCTCTTGGTCTCTTGCTCTCTCTCTCTCTCTCTGACTAAAAATAAATTTAAAAAGTAACAGCATGATGGTGCCCCTAATATTCCTGGAGCTGGGGGGTGGAGACAGGAGCCTCCCCGAGGCTCACTGGGCAGCCAATCTAGCCTACCTGGTGAGCTCCAGGCCGATGAAAGACCCTGTCTCCAAAGGAGGTGGATGGCACCTGAAGGAACGACACACCTCCACACACATGCACACATATATACAAAAAAGAAAAGAAAAAGAAGGAACAAGGCTCAGACACAAACCTTCTGATGACCACTCCTGCCCCTGCCTTCACTCATTCTGTGACCGTAGACTTCTAGCCTGAGGGAAATGTTGGTTTTGATCACAGATGTATCCTAAGCTGTGGAACCACGCGTGGTGCTCAGTAAGAGTGTATGTGCACCCACTGAGTGCACGGCCTGTGTCAGGCATGCAGGCCCTTCCTCGCAGCGTTGTGAGCGCCACATGTGTTCATCTCTGAAACACGTTGACAGGAGCGAATCGTCCAGAGCAAGTGCTGCTCAAGGTTTTGCTGTTGCAGTGACCACTGTACGGGGTAAGCTGTCAGAGCTGGTCTCCCACGAAGAAATGGATTTCATAGATACAACACTGCTGTATTTTATAAATTAATAAATTTGTTTTAATATATTTATTTATTTACTTGAGAAAGAGAAAGAGGCAGAGAGAAATGGGCACACCAGGGCCTCCAGCCACTGCAAATGAACTCCAGATGCGTGCGCCCCCTTGTGCATCTGGCTTACATGGGTCCTGGAGAATCGAACTGGGATCCTTTGGCTTTGCAGGCAAACACCTTAACCACTAAGCCATCTCTCCAGCCCAACACTGCTTTAAGCAGAAGAGAAGAACAAACCCTTCAAACCCGTGCTTGCCTGTCATCGCTTCTGTGAGGAGCAGAGCCATGGCTTTGTGCAGCCCGGGCTGACCACCGTCTGGATGCGGTGGGCCTCGCGGTGGGGGGCGGGGGTCTGTTCTAAATCTGGCACTTTCTGTGGATGACATGAGCCCCAAGGAATGAAATTTGGGATTCAGAGACGGGGCTTTGTGTTCCGGTTCTGGCGACCTCTGACCTTTGCATGAGTCGCTGGCCTCCTGGGCCTTGGCTTTCTGTCTGCAGAATGGACAGAACGCTGGTACCGGGCATCCCCGGGCCCTGACAGGTTCAGAGCTCTGTCAGTGGGGTTACTGCTGTGTGCACAGTTGTATGAGGTTGACATTCCTTTCAAGAACGACCCTTCCTTGTGACATTGCACTTATCTCATGTGAGGTAATGATCCCAGGAGAATATGGAGGGTCAAGAACACTCTTCTACACACTAGCTCCAATGACTCCATCATTGGTTAATTTCTTTCTTTCTTTCTTTTTTTCTTTTCTTTTTTTTTTTTCTTGAAAAACTGAATTTATTTATTTGAGAAAGAGAGAAAGAAGAGAGAGGGGAAAAGAAAGACATGAGAATGGGCATTCCAGAGCCTCTTGCCACTGCAAATAAATTTTAGACACATGTACCACTTTGTGGAGCTGGCTTTATAAGGACTGGGAAATTGAACCCAGACCACCAGGCTTTGCAAGCAAGTGCCTTTAGCCACTGAGCCATCACTCCAGCTGGGTTAATTTCATTTCATACTATAAATGTCTGAGTTTTTCTTTTAAAAAAAGCTGTCTTTACTTATTTATCTATTTATTTATTTATGGGAGAGGGAAGGTGGGAGAGAGAGAGAGAATGGACACATCAGAGCCTCCAGCCACTGCAAATGTATTTTAGATGCATGCACTACCATGTGCATCTGGCTTATGTGGGTTCTGGGGAACCAAACCTGGGTCCTTTAGCTTTGCAGGCAAGTGCCTTAACCATCTAAGCCATCTCTCCAGCCCATGTCTGACTTTTGATTCCATTTTACATGCCAAGTTCAATGAAAGTTGGGCATGTCCCAAACCAGCTGTTTTGACTCTTTGCCTAAGGTATGTGCTTATTAAAATACATACATAAAAGGGGTGGATCACCCAGCCCCCCCCCCCCGGGAGTGGTTTCTCAGTAGTGCAGAGCCATCTGTGGGTTTGTTGTGTGGCTTCTGGACACATGTTGACTGAGACACCCTGACTCTTGAGACTTTTGGGGGGTACACCTGACCTAGGTATGTACCTTGTCCTCTGGGACCTTCCGTGCCAGTTGTGAGGACAGAGATCTAGAAAACTAACCTGTAAGATGAAGTGCTATTCTCTTGGTGGTAAATACAGGGTGTGAAGGCCTAGTGTCAAGGTCATAGAGGGCATCACATAAAAGGTGGCACTGAAGATGGGAAGGGTGACTTTTTATTTGAGGGAAAGAGACAGAGAATGCGAGAGAGAGAGAGAGAATGGGCGTGCCAGGGCTTCCAGACACTGCAAATGGACTCCAGATGCACACGCCACTCTGTGCATCTGGCTTACGTGGATACTGGGGAATCGAACTGAGGTCCTTTAGCTTTGCAAGCGCCTTAACTGCTAAGCCATCTCTCCAGCCCAGGAAGGGTGACTTTTGAGTGACAGCAAGGTAGCTTCTGTCCTACGTGCTTGGCACGCCTCACCGTGATGGTCCTGGTCCCTGTTTCTTTAGGGACGTGGGGTGGCATCTCACCTCCTCTTTATGAAGGCTACAAGGAAGATACAGGGAGATTAAAGAACTTGCCCCGGTTCTCCTAGATCAGGGTTGGACTGCGAGTAGTGTCTCGGTGAGCCTGTGCTCTTGGGGGGAAGGGTGGGATGGGTGTCCCCTGAAGAGGGGGTAGGAAGTGCTGGGGAAGCTCAGGACAGGAGGTGCGTGGGTGGGTTTGGCTGGTGAGTCATCCTGAAATGTGCTTTGGAACTAAGAGTCCGAAACACTCAAAGGCCTTTGGGTTCCACCTGCGGCAGTGGGAGTCGCAGACAGTTTTCGGAGATTCAGCTGTGTGTCTTCAGAAGACAGCTGTGTGGGTGACCTGGAGGGCCACTCAAACAGACACATCAGGGTGCTTAGCATTTTTCTTAGTATACTTCCTTTGCCTAAAATATAGCAACTTAAAGACAAGTGTATTTGGCTTACAGTTTGCTGGGAGGGGACCGTCCATCGTGGTGGGACAGGCGCTGGCTGGTCTCATTGGTCTGAAGTCAGAAAACAGGAAGGGGGGGATTCTGATGCTCCACTGCTTTCTCTTCTATCTTTTTACTTTTTGCATTGTGCGTGTGTGTGTGTGTGTGTGCGTGTGTGTGGTGTATACAAGGGCGTGTGCTCCGTGTTGTCCCGTGCACTCACCCGTGGCGGGGCACACTTGCTGGTGGTTGCAGGAGCAAAGAGCTGCGTGTCCTGCGGTGTCCTTCATCCTCCTGTTCAAGTTTCAGCTGGAGTCTTTTACAGACCCCAGAGCTTTCCACTTCCTGCCCATCCCCCAAGCTCCTGCACTTCCTGGCTTTCAGCTCCCCTATAGGGCTGGAGTTACCAGCATGGCAGGCCATACCCACATGTTTAATGTGGGTTCTGGAGGTTCCAACGCGCATGGTTTCAGGCCCCCTCATGCTGGCACCGGAAGAGCCCTTAACCACTGAACCATCTCTCCCGTCTTGCTCCCTTTTTTATTCAGTCCAGGACCCCAGGCAGTGGGATAGTACCACCCACGTTCAGAGGGGGTCTTCCCCCTCAGCTAAACCTCCCTGCCATCTCCCTCACAGGCTGTTCAGAGATGTGTCTGCTAGGTGGTTCTAAACCCGGTCAAGTTGGCAGTGAAGATTAGCCATCACACTGGGCATAGCGACCCGTGGGAGCTGGTGCACCAAAATCTGGGCCTCTGCTTGTCTCCTGGGAGGTTTGGGGAGCAGGAAAGAGCACCTGGCGAGTGGGTGGGAAGTGCACAGTGGCGAAGGTGTGACTCCTACTGTGTATCTCGATGGCAAGGGGTTGTGGGTGGCTCCAATCCTTGCGTTCCCTCCGCATTGTCACCTCCTATGTGCCTGCATCCAGCTTACTTCAGTTTTGGTACCAGCAGGGCTTAATCCCAGTATGAGTTTGCCTGGGCCATAGTGAAGAGGGATTTCCTAGAAGCAACCTTGGAAGCCTTTGAACGAAACAGCGAGGAGGCATATTTATGAAAAAAGCATTGATACATATCACGTGACCGGGAAGAACATGTGGTCCTTGCTGCGGGGCCTCCCATGCCAGTGTCTCATCTCTGTGTCCTTCTCCACCTTCCTCCACTGCCCTGAAGAGTCTGTGAGAAGGTGTCCTAGTGTCCTCAAAGGGCATGTGTCACACCACTTGGTCCTCGCACAAAGTGGCTGTAGCCCAGTCTCTTTTTAGGGCCTGCTGGCCTTGTGTCTTACCGTTTGGAGATGGACTCCTGTGGTGAGGGTCTCCCAACCCATGACTGAAATGCATTACTGTTGCTGAATCAGCTTTCTCATGAAGGTGACCGGCTGGACCTAACCGTGGGGGCAGGAACAGCCCATTAGACTGGGCACTTAGGATATGAGACATGATGGTTCTCAAGATGTGGGTGTGAGCCAAACATGGAGATCTTACCCTAAGAGACCTTCAAACCAGGAGAGCCCCGTGCTAGAAAGTGGTAGACTTGCTCCAGAGATCCACGGGTACATCAATAAAGACGATTAGTGGAGTAGATGGGATGATTTATAAGGCAGATTAGAGAGGCTCAGCGGTTCTGGCTTCACTGCCGAGTTCCCGTGAAGGAGGCTGCGTGAAGCGGCACTTGGCGCTGTCTTGCAGTGATTCGCTTGGCTGCCGGGAGATGCACCGGGGGAATTGTCCAGGGAATCGCTGGGAGAAGTGGAAGCAAGGGTCAGCTTCATCTGCTGGAACGAAACCCTGGCTTCGCAGCCAGCCTCCCCGGGAAACTGCAGGGAAACCCCATCACCTGGGATGATTCAATTAGACAGGGCAGCAGGCTGGAGGGTTGATTAGAGAGGATGCTGGGCTGCCAGGAGGATGGCCTCACTTCATCGCCGCGTCTCTTCACTCTTTAATTTCTGGCTAATTCTTCTGTGGGCCTCAGAGCGGGCCGACTCTAGGAGGAAGTGCTTTGAAATCCCTTTGATCATTTAAACCTTGCTGTGTTTTCCTTAGCTGGCAGATCGCCCCAATATGGTGTGGTGTGACAAGAAGCTAAATGACTTGTGGGCTTTGGTGACCCATATGCATTTGGAAGAAGAAAGGGAAGGGGGGGAGGGAAGGGGTGCCTAATTTGCAGGGCTCACACAATGGGAGGATGTTGCCGCAGCCTTGCTGGCTTCTGGCTCACTGTGACTCCTAGGGGAATCTCTGGGTGAAGTCAGCAGGGGGCCAGCCGTGGCACTGTGCAGGGGGAAGGTGGAGGAAGGCAGCATGTGTTGTATCGGCTAATGTGCATGTGGTCACCTGGGCTCCTGTTAACACGCAGGCATGGAAGGTCTGTGATTCTGAGCAGCTGCCCGCTGTGGCTAGCCTGCCTGCCCGGAGAGCATCCTCTCTTTGTATAGAGACGGTAGAGACTTGGCCTGGTATGCGTTTGCGTCCCAGCTCTGCCAGTGAGCTGTGTGGTCTTGGGCAAGTTACTTGGCCTGCTTGAGCTCCCGTTTCTCCATGGGTGAAATGGGTCACAGAGTTTACCTGACAGGAATCCTGGTAAAATTCCTTGAGCTCGTGCCATCTGGCTACCGAGCCGGGTGACCCACATGTAGCCAAAGATTGGCGATAGAAACGGGTTCCTTGGAGCTTGAACCATCATTCTCCAAACTTCTCTGCGATGCTCTGGTCCATAACATGGCCGTCTTCCTGTCTCTGTCCCCTCCTCAAAGTAGCTTCCGTGAGCAGACAGTTCTGGGGAAGACCAGACTCAGTCTATCTTGGTAACAGAGGCAGAATAATGTACTCAAGTTTCTGAGATGTTCAGCAGTCAAGAAACCTCTAAACTACTGAGTAGTTTTCTTTTTAATTTGAGAAAGAGAGAGAGAGAGAGAGAGAGAGAGAGGGAGGGAGGGAGGGAGGGAAAGGAGGGATGCTCCAGGGCCTCTTGCTGCTGTAAACAAACTCCAGATGCATGCATCACTTTGTGCATCTGGCTTTATGTGGGTCCTGGGGAATCAAACCTGTCCTATTACCTTGAAAGCAAGTGCCTTTAACTGCTGAGCCGTCTCCCCAGCCTCCAAGTATATTTTATTTTATTTATTTATTTTTTAAATTTTTTTGTTTATTTATTTATTTGAGAGCAACAGAGAGAAGGAGGCAGAGAGAGAGAGAGAGAGAATGGGCACGCCAGAGCTTCCAGCCTCTGTAAACGAACTCCAGATGCGTGCGCCCCCTTGTGCATCTGGCTAACGTGGGTCCTGGGGAATTGAGCCTCGAACCGGGGTCCTTAGGCTTCACGGGCAAGCACTTAACCACTAAGCCATCTCTCCAGCCCCATCCAAGTATATTTTAAATAGCAGCAACATAGATAGCCTAAGGTTTACCGATTGACCATTTTAAAGTGTGTCATGGCATCACGTGCATTCACGTTGTCATGTGACTGTCTGTACCACCATCTCCAGAACTTTTTCATCTTCCTTAGCCGAAACCCCACACCAAGTACTAACCCCTCACTTCCCTCCCCAGCTCCTCACACCCATTCTACTTTCCATGTCGGTGAATCTGACCTCACATAAAGTAGGATCTCAGCCAGGTGTGGTGGCGCACACCTTTAATCCCAGCACTCGGGAGGCAGAGGTAGGAGGATCGCCATGAGTTCGAAGCCACCCTGAGACTACATAGTGAATTCCAGGTCAGCCTGGACCAGAGTGAGACCCTACCTCAAAAAAAAAAAAAAAAAAAAAGTAGGATCTTGCAGTATTTGTTCTTGTTATCTTACTTCTACCACTTAACATAATGTCCTCAAAGTATATATATATTACAGCTTGTGTCAGAAATTTCTTCCTTTTTAGGGCCAAATGATACTCCATTATACATATAAACCACAGTCTGTGTAGTTCCACTGATGGAAAATTGCTTGTTTCTATTTTTTAAAAATACTTTTGGGCTGGAGAGATGGCTTAGTGGTTAAGGCACTTGCCTATGAAGCCTAAGACTCATATTCGATTCTCCAGGTCCCACATAAGTCAGATGCACAAGGTGATGCAAGAGCACAAGGTTGCACATGCACACAAGGGGGCGCACACATCTGGAATTCAACTGCAGTGGCTGAAGGCCTTGGTGTGCCAATTCTCCCCCCCTTTCTTTCTCTCTTGCATTAAAAAATACTTTTATTTATTTATTTGTTAGAGAGAGAGAGAGACAGAGACAGAGAGAAAATGGGCATGCCAGGGCCTCCCGCCACTGTAAATGAACTCCAGATGCATGCGCCACTTTGTGCATTTGGCTTTACATGGGTACTGGGGAGATCAAACCTGGATCATCAGGCTGTGCAAGCTGTTGAGCCATCTCTTCATCCCAACTTATATTTTAATTATTATAAATAATGCTGTTATGAACATGGATATAAAATATGCTTGCACCTCAAACTTCAGCAAGCTTTGTATTTACCAAATTTGGGGGTGGGATGGATGGTGCCGTGTTAACTTCTGCCATCAAAACTCAGCCGAAGTCCTTGGCCCTGGGTGCACTGCACAGTCTGCCCAGAAGCTGGACAAAAGGACCCATGCCAGGTCCTGCCCTGGAGCCACTGTGTCAGGCTGCGTAGGTTGGGACAAAGGCATAGGTACCTGCGGCCAGGGCCGAGAAATGTCCGTGGGGCGCTTGCTGAGATTCGCCTCCGGCAGCAGTTCCCTCAGGTCAGGCCACGACTAGGGCCTGTTGAGTGTGAGGACGTCCCACGTCATGATTCCTCCGAGAATTCCCCTCACCCAGAGCCACACCCTGTCCTGGGGGTCCTACCACAGTCTGCCGAGCTACAGGAGGACAGCGCAGGGCGAGCAGGGGTGACGGTGTGGCTTTGTGGTCTACAGCAATCTTGGCCCGTGGCTCTCGTCAGTCCGTCTCTCACTGATGCGTCCACCTCTGCCAAGAAACTGGGGAAGGTCTTGTCCTTAGGGGGAACCCCGTCTACCCCCGCATGACATCACCAAGGAGCGGAAGATGACAGCATGCGAGTCCGCGCCCACATGGGGACCTGCCTTGCTTAGTGTGCACGGCTGGCTGCGGCTTTGAAGGGCGCTTCCGATCTGGAGGACGTCGCAGTCAGCTTTACGTTGCTGGGAGGAGCCTCCAAATCAGGCCTAATAATAGGGGGAAGGGAATTTCTTTGAAGCTTTACAGATCCAGGGCCAGTTCCATAATGGCGATGAAGCTGGCCCCCTTTCACAGGTCCACACACAGAGAAATACCACCAGCAGCACCATAAGCAAGCACACTGAAGGAACCCAGGCGGAGCTCAAACACTCTGCGTATCTTTGGTTGGAAATTCCAGATCCGTCCCCAAAGACACCTTAGGGCTGGACCCTAGGATTCATCCGTAGTGACACCAAGTTACAAGCTTGAATAAAACTCCTGAATCCATTGGGGGACATTCATTCAAACTACCACAGAGGATGAGTTTTTGTTTCCAGAGGCCCCAGGAACACCAGAGCCTGGGCATACCTCACCCAGCCTAACCGTGTTGCCTTCCCTGTGGTTGAGAGCCATACTGCCCAGGCTTGTGAACGGTGCCCCTCCCTGGAGACACACAGATTTGCCTCAGCGTGGTTTGACCGTCACAGCCACTAGTTAGTGGTCTGCCAGCCTGTCTGGCATCTTGATGACCTGAGCTCACTTTGGTTTGATACAGAGGAATGACTTCAGGGCATTTAAGTTATTATTTTTAAAGCATACGGTAAAACTTGGAAAACAAATCCAAAGTTCATTTTCACTCTAAATGAAATCTTCCAACTCGGTCCTCTTTCTAGGAGAGTACGATCCGGGGGTCTTTTTTGTAAGGAATTTACTCACCATAAAGCAGCCAACCCCAGAGGATTCCAGCAGCGTTTCAACACATCCTTTGGGCTCTCCGGGGCATCTGTTTCCTGGCTCCCTGCGCACAGTTTGTAGGAACTGAGCCGGTGAACCCATGGTAACCAGGCCCACGTTTTCCCTTCAGACCTGGTAACCAGCCTTCAGCCAAGCTATGGAGCCTGGGGACCAGAAACCCCTTCTGCTATGACACACCTGACCACAGGCACCACGGAGCTATGGATTTTTTTTTCTTTTTCTTTTTTTTTTTTTTTCATTTTATTTGTGACCAACATGATTCGAAGAAACTGGCAGAAATTTCCCGAGCTGAGTTACTGCACTGAGGTGTGCGAACCAAAGGGAACAACGAAACAACAACAGAGAAGGTCATTTTGATTCTTGACCCTTTCTCCCTTACGAGGGGTTCGATAGCCTTGTGGCCGAGGGGTAGCTCAGTGGTGGTGCATTTGTGTAGCATACATGAATGCGTAAGGCCCTAGTTCAATCCCTAGCACCAGAAAGAAAAAAAAGAAAGAAAGAAAAAGCTTTCAAAGCCTTTTAATACCCTTAGTCGCCAAACCCTTTGCAGACAGGAGATCAAACTATTTCTCTTCTTCATGTTTCAAACCCTTGCATGCACGTCTTCTTGCAGGAATTCTGTTGAATTGGATACAACATCCCACGAGCCACTTACCATGCTGTTGAGTGTATCAGTCCAGAGTCCTGCGTCCGGGAACCGTGTCTGACTATTGCGGGACTTTGAGGTGTCGGGGGCTGTGTTCATCTAAGGGGGCTTGTACAGCCGCTGGCCCTGCTCAGCCGGCCCCTTGTGCTGTGTAGTTCTCCTGCACATCTGCCTTAAAACTCTGCATTTCCCATTCTTTTTCCTTCCTGTCTTCAGATAGATGAGCCAGGGTAGCAGCAACTGGCAGCTATGACCCCGGGAGGGACGTGGTGGGCTCGGTTCCTCACTGTGTGCTTGACGGGGTTTGGTTATGGCTCAGCTGTGATCAGATCTTGGGGTGGACCTGGATGCAGGCTGTGGTAGAACTGTAGCACCCTGAGGTCTCTTCAGGAGAAGCTGGCAGACAAAGTAAGGCGCTCTTGCCGACGAATCAGACATTTGTTGTGGACATTGACGTGGACGTCGTTGAATGAAGGTGACCTTGGAGAGCAGCTGATCCTCGAGACTGCCGTCCCCACCTCCCAGGCTGACTGGGTTCCATGGACTTCTTTTGCTGCCTCTGGGGCTGAAGTCTGCTCCCTCATTTACTTACACATAGATTTGTTTGTCCAAGAAATCCAAGAGTCTCTGATGTGAGAAACACTTTGCCAAATGTAGGTGGATGGGTAGGGCTCACCCTGAGGCGCATACCGCGTGAGAAACGGAGGGAACAAGGGTCTGCATCGACCGCTCACTCTGAGCACATGACTGCTCTGCATATACAACCCATGCATCTGCATGCACGTGTGTACACACACACACACACACACAGTCACCATGCATTCCCGATCCCTAAACCAAATGGAAATCCAGCTCTCCATAAACTTGCTCACTCACTGAATAAGCACTGCTTCACTGGTGACTGGGCAGGCACCCACATGTAGGAAGAGGGGCACCATGGTCAGGGATCCTAAATCGTAGTCTGATACGAAAGGTGAGCTGTGGCGTGCCTTAACTAAAACCTGCATGAGGTGGCCGGAGCTATGCATCTGGGCGGCGGGAGAAGCCATGCTGTGGTCCAGAGGAGCAAGAGAATTTTTTTTTTTTCTTGTGGCCTCCATGGAGAGATTGGCCTTAGAGGCAGGGGTAACCCTTGTGACCCCATGGACGGAGGTAACTACATGTTGGAGTCCTGGTGGCTCATAATATTTGCATTTTACTTCCAGCTCCTCCTGTAGGTAGTGATGTGCCTGGCGGGGCATTCCATATGTTGACATTAGACATGGGATTTGGTTTACCAATGGCATGTGAGCAGATGCTACTTACACTAGGCACAGAAACTTTGAAAGCCACAAGCCTCCCCGCCAGCTCTTGCTTGTTTTCCTTGTCCATGAAGATGGTGTATGTTAGCTGCCGTGGATAGAAAGATAGGAGAAACCGCCTCAGTTTCCAGTTTGTGGTATGTGAGAAATTATGTGTACTGTATGCCACTGATATTTTGGGGATTGTTACTGTAGTATAGCCTAGAGAAACTTCACTGAAACAGTGTCTCCGTGGTGGAATAGTGCGTGTGAAGTGAGGGGAGCCTTTGGGATAGAAAGGTCAAGTTGGAATTTGACAACAGGCATCTATCAGCTAAGGGGTGTGTGTGTGTGTGTGTGTGTGTGTGTGTGGTTTTTTTTGTTTGTTTGTTTGTTTGGTTTTTTGAGGTTGGGTCTCACTGTAGCTCAGGCTGACCTGGAATTCACTATGTAGTCTCAGGGTGGCCTCAAACTCACAGCGATCCTTCTACCTCTGCCTCCTGAGTGCTGGGATTAAAGGCGTGTGCCCGGCCCAGCTAAGAAGGTTTGTTGGGGCAGATGGAGTTGGGGAAAGCTTCTGAGCCAACACTTGATCCAGTGAAGATCATGCTTTGGCAAGGTAATGTCAACCTCAGAGCAGAGGATGGAGCTGATCCTGCGGCGGTATCTGAGACCATTTCGGGTGTGCAGGCTTGAAAGCAGAAGGCAGAAGCAGCAAGGTCCGACTTCAGGGACCGGATCTCGGCTAGAGGGACATGGATGTGGCAACTGCTGGGAGGTGGATGAGGGTGAGACCAGTTTCTTGCCAGGAAGGGAGCCTCGTCTTGGGCCCTCTGCAGACAGACAGGAAGGACGGGCTGGCCTGGTGAGTTCTGCCTGCGTGCTCTGCCAAGTTTCCCAGCGCCGCGTAGGCCTTTTCAAACTGGAGACTCTGTGCAAGTGCGAAGGTCTTGGAAGACCTACCAGGAGTTGGGTGGACTTCAAGTTCCTCCCCTGCTTTGAAATCTCCTGAAGCTCTTCTGTTGCTTTCACTGTGGAAGGGTGAAGGTGGATGGAGCGCTTGGGGGGTGAGGCTGAGTCCTCTGAGTGCAGTGTACCCCAGGATAAACTGCAGCAGCCCCACGAGGGACTGGGTTCTTTAGTCAGGCTGGGCCAGCACTGGCCATTCTTCTCACCGGTCAGCGGCACGCTGGCAAGTGTTAGTTATCAATTATTTGTTCGGTAGTGTGGGTGAGTGAAGACCTGGCCGGGTGTGGGTGGCGCATGCCTGTAGTTACAGCATTCAACAGGTGGAAGCAGGAGGGTTGTTAGTTCAAGACCAGCTTGAGGGCTGGGGAGATGTCTCCACTGGTGAGGTGTTTGCATACAAGAACGAGACAGATTGGATCCCCAGCACCCATATAAATGCTGGGCGTGGTTGGGCATGCTTGTAATCCTAGCACCAGGCAGGCAGACGCTTGCAGATCTCTGGGTTTGCTGGCTAGCTCATCTGGCCAAACTGATGAGCTCCAGGATTCAGTGAGAGACCCTGTCTCCAATAATAAGGGGGAGAATGCTTGAGAAAGACACCTAGAGTTGACTTCTGGCTTCTGTATGCATATGCACACACATACATGCATATGTATCTGCATACACATGTGCACACGTACACACACACACACACACACACACACACACACAGACCATCTCGGGTTATGTAGTGATTTCAAGGCTAATCTTTGCCACACAGCGAGTTCAAGGCCAGTGTGGCTACATAATGCATTCAGGACCAGTCTAGCCTTTTACAGTGAATTCCAGGCCAGCCTGAGCTGCATAGTGAGACAGTCTCCAGAAAAGACTGAAGGCTGTGGAGTGTCCTAGCTGGGGGTAAAGCCTGACTCTGCTCTTTCCTGAAATGACCTCAAGAAAGCTAGTTGTTAATCCTCCCATGCCTCAGTTTCCTCGTGTGTGCAGTGGGGATGAGAACTCTGAGGTGATTATCTTGGTGAGGTTGGTGCAGTGAGAGGGAGGCATTTGTAAAGTACCTCTTTAACTGTTCCCAGCATGGGGGAGATAATAGCAGACAAAGTTCCTGGCCTTGGGAGTTTATTTTAGTAGAAGAAAACAAAGAAGAAATAAATAAAATAATAAATAAAAATAAGTAAATTGGAATCCAAATAGAGTGAGGGAGGGTTGGGTAGTTGTCTGGTAGAGAAAGGGGACTGTGGGGACTTCACATTTCAGCTGGGCATAATGGCTCACACCTGTAATTCTGGCACACGGGAGGCTGAGGCAGGAGGATTACTTTGAGTTGGGAGCCAGCCTAGGATACAGAAGGGGACCCTGTCTCTTAAAAACAAGCCCATGAGTCACTGTAAGCCCTGGGAGAGGGAGACTGAGCTGGAGGGTGGAAGCACCTCTCTCCCAGATGGCATGTCAGGGTGAAGCCTGAGCTCGTGAGGGAGGGATGGGTCCCCGCTGAGAGAGGATCTTATCCTCAAGCTGTGATGTGGGGCAGTGGTGCAGGCTTGTGGTGGCAACATCACTCGTGAAAGGGGGAAATAATCATGCCAACCCTGGGCTGGTGTTTTGGGCTGCGCTTCTCAATGTGGACTGCTCCATGGAGTGACCTGGGAGCCTTTAAAAACCTTGATGTTGATGCTGTACGCCAGACACATCGTAATCTCTGGGCGTGGACCAGTCTGCAGTGAGTCACGTGAGTTTTCCCCGTGGTCGGAATGTGTGGTCACAGTTAGGAACCACGGAGCTGGTCTGGGTGGGGCCATGGCTGGCCACGCTTGCGCCAGAGGATTCTGTGTATGTAAGGCCCAGGATCACTTTCTCTGTGATATGGACTGGGGTCAGAATGGCCCCGGTTCCACTAAGCTACCTCATTTGTGCCCTATCCCACTTCTAGTATGGTTTGTTTATGCGCTGGATGTACCTGTATTTTAACCTCAAGCACATGATGAAATATGACACTGAGGGCTAAGAGGATGTCTGAGTGGTTAAGTGTGCTTTCTGAACAAGCATGAGGTCCAGGCAGAGGAAAGACAGGAAACCAGGTACCTCGTTCACTAAGCACAGGAACTTAGCAGGTTTTGATCTCCTTGAGCCTCGGTGTGCTTTTCAAAAAATATTTTATTTATTTATCAGAGAGAGAGAGAGAGAGAGAGAGAGAGAATGGGTGCATCAGGGCCTCTAGCCACTGCAAACAAACTCCCAATGCATGCACCTTGTGCATCTGGCTTATGTGGGTACTGGGGAATCAAACCTGGGTCCTTAGGCTTCACAGGCAAGCACCTTAACCACTAAGCCATCTGTCCAGACCTCAGTGTGCTTTTTTTTCCCCTCCCTCCTGCTTAGTTTGCTTTAAAAAAATTCTTATGGATAACTTCCATAAATATGAGCATTATAGCATGATCATAACCCCCTCCCACCACCCTCTCTATTCCCCTCCCAAACCCCTCTTCCATTGAATTCCTTCTTCCAACCAGTTGCTCTTCTATTTTGATGTCATCATTTTCCCCTCCTATTATGCAGGTCTTGTGTAAGCAGCGTCAGCCACTGTGAGGTCCTGAATGCCATGGCCCCTTTGTGTCTGGAAGACAGTATTGTAAGCATTCCTCCCCTTCCTTTGGCTCTTATATCTTTCCACCTGTTCTGTAATAGCCCCTAGACCTTGGAGGGTGGGAAGAGATGTCTCATTTAGTGCTGAACACTCCACTGTCACTTCTCAGCACTTTGGTGAGTTTTGAGCTACCCTATTGGTCACCGCCATCTCACAGGAGAAGCTTCTCTAACCAAAAGTGAGAGTAACATTATATCTGGGCTTAAGCATAAGTATGTAGAGGACAGTTTGCTAGGTATAATATATCCATTTAGCCAGACAACAGTAGTATTTCTCTCCGTCTAGGGCTTATGACCACCCAAGCCATAAGTTTTGATTAGGGTTTCAGTACCAGGCAGGAATTCCCTCCTGTAGAATAGGCCTGAAGTACAATCAGAGAGCAGTTGGTTTTCCCCATAACAGCATAACAGACATGCCCCCATTGCATCAGTTGGTACATTGGATCTGGCTGGCCAGCTGGAAAGCTTTCATTGTCTACTGCTGGTTAAGACCGTTGATGACTTTTCTCCCCCAACAGGCTGCCTAGGTCTTTCCAGCATCCTGACAGTTAGTCAACAGGGCGGAGGCTTCCAGTTTGGCTCCAGGTTGATTTCTCAGTGACCTGTAGCCCAGACATGTGGTCTTCAGCAATAGGGTTTTATCATCTAGTTCTGGTGGTCAACCAAGAGCCTTGGCAATAGCCTATAATGTTTCGGAGATATCAGGGACCTCCCTTGGCCAACATTAGTGTGCTTTTTTTTTAATGAGATGTGGGTGAGCCTAGCTTTGCAGATCTACGTAAGATGGAATACACCAAAGTGGGGATACTTAATCAACATTAACATGTAGTATTTTTTAAAATTTTTATTTATCCATTTTGAGAGAGAGAGGCAGATAGAGAGAGAGAATGGGAACACCAGGGACTCCACCCACTGTCAATGAAATCCAGATGCATGTGCCCCCTTGTGAATCTGTTTTACATGGGTACTAGGGAATCGAACCTGGGCCCTTAGGCTTTCCAGGCAAATGCCTTAACCCCTAAGCCATTCCTCCAGCCCTGCCCTGTAGTATTTTATGGTTTTTTGGTCCACATCACAGATCAACTGTCTCTATGAAGACAGTAAACATATTAAGTTTTATACATCATGCAGTCTCTGTGGCAGCCACTCAACTCTATCTAACATGAATGTGTTACAATAAAACTTTATTAACTCTGGACCATGTCACTCCAGGTTGCAAAGCTAGCTGGCAGTTTCTCAGTTCCCAGTCCCTAGGGCTCCTCCTCTTGCCCCATGCTGCCCCCATCAGGAGCAGCACTGCACCCTGGTTACTTCCGTGTTTTCAGGGTTTGTCTCCCAGAGATTCACACTGAAGTGAGGCTTCCTGTTGATAAACCTGAAAGGAATTAGCACGGCATGTGTTTCCTTGGGCCTCATCAAAGAGGCTCTGTGGTGAAGGCTTCCTGGAACCCAGAGCCACCGAGGAGTACAGTCTGACACTTGCAAGTGTCGGGGCATTAATTATGATGACAGGGCTGCTTGGAGTGGAAAGGCAAATTCAGGACAGAAGCCAGACAGTGCTGATGGTGGCTCGTGAGCCAGAGTCACCGGCGCTAAGGCAGGTCCCAGCTCAGGGACTCTGGCCCAGTCGGCCATCACCAACCCCCTATTCCAGGTGAGAAGTAAGCCCCTTCCCCCGGATTTCCATTGTCTTAAGTAAGAAAAGCATCAAGAGTTCAGGGTTCAGGAAATCTTTTCAGTATTTTTAGGCTAGACTGTTCATTTGGTGCTAGTGGATTCTGTAGGTTTGAACACAGCTGGGAGCAAGGTGTGTGTCCTTCGCCTTGCTTCCATCCCCAGTGGCAATAATTATAAAACCTCCAGTACAACATCACAGCCATGGCATTGACATCAGTACAGCCAAGATACAGGGCCTGTCTGACACCTCAGGAACTCCTCCTGGTGCTGCTTCTGGGGGTTTAAAATAAAAGCTTTTATTGAAATTTGGAGATTCTGGTAATTCAGCCACCAATATGGTGGCACAGTTGTGGTAATGATCCCATTTTCTTTCCTTTTTTTTTTCCTGTTTTTGGTTTTTTGAGGTAGGATCTCCCTCTAGCCCTGGAACTCACTATGTAGTCTCAGGGTGGCCCCAAACTCACAGTGGTCCTCCTACCTCTGACTCCCAAATGCTGGGAATTAAGGCATGCACCACACATCCAGTTAATAATCCCATTTTCTTTTCTTTTTCCTTCCTTCCTTCCTTCCTTCCTTCCTTCCTCCCTCCCTCCCTCCCTCCCTCCCTCCCTCCCTCCCTCCCTCCCTCCTTCCCTCCCTTCTTTCCTTCCTTCCTTGTTTCCTTCTTTCTTTCTTGAGGTAGGATCTCACTGTAGCTCAGACTGACCTGGAATTCACTATGTAGTCTCAGGGTGGCCTCGAACTCATGGCGATCCTCCTACCTCTGCCTCCTGAGTACTTGGATTAGAGGAGTGCACCACCACGCCAGGCAAGAATCCCATTTTCAAATGATATCTGCAACTAAGAATCTTGTTTCCAGGGATAGAATGTCTCTCTTGGAATTATGGCTCCAAGAGCTTGGCCACTGACTGTCTTGCTAAGGGCAGCTCTTACAGGTTTAAGGGCGAGCCACCTGTCCTGTGGTGCAGACATTCACCACTCCACCCGGCAGACCTCCGACTCTGGAGTTTGGCCAGTCATGCTGGTTTAATAAGAAAGGACTGAACGTGCCCCACCTAGCCCCCAGTGTGATGGTATTTGAAGGTTTGGGAAGTAATTAGGTCATGAAGGTGGATAGAATTAGAGCCTTTATGAGAAAAGACCAGGGAGCTGGCTCCACCTCCTTCACCACTTGAGGACAGTGAAGTAGTAGTCTGCAACCTGAAACTGAGCCCAGCCATGCTGGAACCTTCTATTTATTTATTTATTTATTTATTTATTAACAGAGAGATACAGAGAGAGAGAATGGATGAATGAATGAATGAATATGGGCACACAAGGGCCTCTAGCCACTGCAAACGAACTCCAGATGCATGAGCTGCTTTGTGCAGCTGGCTTTATATGGGCACTGGGGAATCGAGCCAGGGTCATTAGGTTTTGCAGGCAAGCACCATGGAGCCATTTGGAAGTGACCCTTACTTGCCCTTACTTGAAAGGTACTGTCTGAGGTTAGGTAAGGAGCCGTCTGAGGTCCCTTGTAAGAAATTAGTACACATTAGAGCAAGTCAGAGTTGCCAGGGGACTTCACAGTGCCCCCTTAGTGCCCCAAGTTCAATTCCCCAGGACCCACGTAAGCCATTCAAGAAAGGAATCAAGGTTGTATGTAAGTTAAAAATGAAAGGCACACGAGGGAAATCCTTACCAGCCATCAGTGGAGAAAGTCTTTTGCCTGAGACTGTGGTTCTGTGTGGGAACTACCCACATTCCGAGTGGGATTTCTGGGCCTTTAAGATGGCCCTGGAGAGGTAGGGTGGTTCTGGAGAGAGCATTTAAAAAACTTGAAGGCGGGCTGGAGAGATGGCTTAGGGGTTAAGCGCTTGCCTGTGAAGCCTAAGGACTCCAGTTCGAGGCTCGATTCCCCAGGACCCATGTTAGCCAGATGCACAAGGGGCCGCACACATCTGGAATTCGTTTGCAGTGGCTGGAGGCCCTGGCACACCCATTCTCTCTCTCTCTGTGCCTCTTTCTCTGTCTGTTGCTCTCAAATAAATAAAAATAAACAAAAATATTAAAAGAAAACTTGAAGGCTTTGAGTAGCTAATGCATTTATATGATTTAAGAAAATAAACCTAAGGGCTGGAGAAATGGCTTAGCAGTTAAGGCATTTGCCTATGAAGCCAAAGGACCCAAGTTCAATTCCCCAGGACCCACATAAGCCAGATACACCAGGTGGCACATGCGTCTGGAGTTCATTTGCAGTGGTTGAAGGCCCTGGCGTGCCCATTCTCTCTCTATCTGTCTCTCTTCTCTCTCTCTCTCTGCTTGCAAATAAATAAAAAATAAAATTTATTATAAAAACCAAGCTTAAGAAACAGATCTATAGAATTTAAATTCTCCCTCTCAGCTCTGTCCTGCAGCTCCCCCACCCCCTTCCTCAGAAGCAGCCTCTCACCAGATTCTGCACCCTAATCTGGAGGCCGAGTACCTGTAATGCTCAGAAGTCAGAAAAGCATTTTTCAGTGTGTGTATGCATGTGTGGTGTGCATGCATGTGTGTATGTGTGTTGTGTGTATGCACATGTGTGGGGACCAGAGGTGGACATTAAGTGTCTTCATCAATCACTGTCCACTCTGCTTAGCGAGGCAGGGTGTCCTGTTGGTACTGAGAGTTCTGGGGAGCGCCTATCTCTCTCTTGAGTACTGGGATTACAGCCCCGTGTATGCGTGTGTGTGTGGAGCCAGAGGTCAATGCTGAGTGTCTTCTCCGAGCATCTCCACCTCATTGAGACAAGGTCTCTCACTGGCACCCAGGGCTCGCCGACTCAACTAGTCTAGTGAGCCAGCTTGGCCCCTGGAGCCCGGGCCTCTGCCTGGAGAGTCACACTCCAGTCCTCACCCTTTGTGGAATAAATGCTTTTGCCACTAAGATATCTCTCCAGCCCTTGAAACCAGAAAAATTTCAAGTGCTAATGTGAGGCTTGGAAAGTCTCGAATTTTGGAGGGTTTTTTTTTTTTTTTTTGGTTTTCTGAGGCAGGGTCTCACTTTAGCTCAGGCTGACCTGGAATTCACTATGTAGTCTCAGGGTGGTCTTGAATTTATGGCGATCCTCCTACCTCTGCCTCCTGAGCACTGGGGATTAGAGGAGTGCGCCACCATGCCCAGCTTGAATTTTGGAGTCTTTTGGACTTGAGACTCCCTAACCTGGCATGCTCAACTGATAAAAGTCTCCACAGAGATCCCAATATCCAAAATACTCCAGACTCTGGAACACTTCTGTCCCCAAGGCGCTTTGGAGACTTGTATGTAGAGCGTGGGGTCCTGTGACGGGGATGGCTCAGGACTACCGTTTAGGAGCATGACTACAGGCCATTGAGCGCCTTTCCTTTCCCAGCTGTAGGAGGCTAAGCCAGCACATGAGTAACAAGTGGGGGTTTCCCTTCTCTTGTTCTACATAGTCTTCTGTTGTGAGATGGGCTGTGATCTGTTTCCCTGGTTTCCTACTGATCTATATACAGCTAGATTACTGCCGTAGCAAAAGAAGGCAGAAAACAGCGTTACAAAGAGCAACTGAGAAGCAGAATGCCGGATCACAGGGTATGGGAATGTGCCAGCTGTTAACGATTTATGTTTTTTATTTATGAGAGATAGAGGGAGAGGGAGACAGAAGGAATGGGCACGCCATGGCCTCTAGCCAGTGCAAACGAACTCCAGACACATGCGCCCCTAGTGCATCTGGCTTACGTGGGTACAGGGAATTGAACCTGGGTCCTCGGGCTTTGCGGGCAAGCACCTTAACTGCTCAGCCATCTCTCCAACCCCAGGAATGTGTCATCTTGGCAGATGGCATCAAATGGCCCTGAACCAGGTTTGCACCCATTGGCAGCCTTGCCCCGCGTCCGTGGAAGGGAGGCTGGTTCCCCCGCTCCCCTGGCAATACCAGACTTGCTGAGCTTGCCAGTGTGGAGGGGGAATCACAGCACCTCGGTGCAGCTTTCACTTCTGTTTCGCTCCTGAGGCAAGCTGAACATTTTTCCTTGGCTGAGTCATCCCTGGTCCCTCTCTGCTGGCTGTTGTTCATGTGCTTTTCTTTGCAAACACTTGATCGCTCTCCCTTGCTTGGGCTTTGTATTGTCAGAAGGGGAATTCAGCCAGGCGTATGGTCAGGTTTCCCAAAGGTAAGCCTGGTGCACCCAGGAAGGGCCTGTGGGTCCCTAGAGGGACTGTGACCCTATAGCACATCAGAGCTGATAGGCCATTCATTCTGCCCACAACCCTCTGGTGAGCTTCCTGCAAGGCTGGTCCTGAGGCGACTAGGCACTGGTCTGCTGGCACATGCTAAAGTCACCCACGGTCACCAGCTAAGAGTGTCTCTGGGTTTGGTGTCTCTTCCCTGAAGTTAGTTGTAGGGATCTGTCTATGAGAAACCCAGAGCCAGGGCTGGGATCTCTTGGCACTGACCTACCCACTGGGGAGATATGTCCAGACCCCCTGCCAACCTTGCCAGGCGATCAGCTCCACATTACTGATCTCCGCTGCTTTTATTTTGCATGTGTTGGTGTGTATGTGCTATATCTGACTGCTTGCATGTGTGTGCTCGTGTGTTTGCATGTGCATTTGTTCGTGTGCAGGCCAGAGGTTAGCATTGGAGGTCTTGCTTAATCACTCTCCACCTTGTTTATTGAGACAGGGTTTCTCCTTTGAACCCAGAGCTTGCTGAATAGGCTAGTCTAGCTGACCAGCTTCTCCAGGGAGCCACCGTCTCTGCTTCCAAGCATAAGAATGCCAGGTGGGCTGCCAGGCCTGCTTGGCATTTATGTAGGTGCTAGGGATCCGAGCTCAGGCCCTCACCCTTTACCGACCATCTCCCCAGCTTTGTCCTGCCGCCTCATTTTTGGAGACAGAGTCTCTCACTGAACCCAAAGATCACCAATTCAGCTACACTAGCTAGCCACTTAGCCCTGGGGATCCTCCTGTCTGTCTCCATAGCTCTGGGATGCCAAGCATGTGCACTGGGGGGAATTTGAACTCAGATCCTCATGTGTACATGGCAAGAATTTACTCACTGAGCCATCTTTCCAGCCCCTTGACTGCTTTTAGAAATTCTTTTTTAATTTTTTGGTCAGCAGCATGTCTACAATGGAACAAATTCTTTTCTATTTGGGGTCCGCCAAAGAGGTTAGAACAGACACGTGCCTATTCCATGGAGAATACCATCTGGTAGGAAGGAAACAGACTTAGTGCCCGAGGAAAGGATAGACTTGTGAGAATAGGGTCCCAAACTCATTATAAGCCTAAGAAGACAGAGTCAGCATGTGCACACGGCACATGGGGGCTGTCACGAGGGTGCACATTCTGACACGGAGCACCCGGGGTGGGGCAGGGGACTAAGATTCGCCATGTGTAGCAGGTTGCCCCAACAAGGGGACATAGTGAGTAGCAAGGCTGTGGCAGGTGTTCCTTACGGGGGAGAGAAGACAGCAGAAGGGTTGGGAAGTTGGTACATCGCCTGAGGTCCCCAGTAAAGGCCCTTTAAAGAAAATGTCATATGTGCCAAGAAGAGGGAGACGTGAGGCTTCTTTGGGAGGACACCCTCGCGCAGGCCTGAAGGTGGCAGGAGAAACTCGGGCAATAGCAGGGTGAGTGTGGCTGGACTGAGGTGGGGACATCTGGAGGGTGAGCCTATGTCAAGCAGCCGTGGTCACAGGAAGAGACCCCGGATGCAGGTAGCGACAGCAGCCAGTGTGGCTCTCCCTCTCGGGTGGAGGCCAAGGGAGCCTGCTCAGGTGACTGACTGTGCAGCCCAGGCCTTCAGCCCCGGGGTTTGTGCTCGAAGATGAAGGTGTGTGGTCATCTGCCGCTCACACAGACTGATCCGTGGCAGTGATACGAGCAAGCTTCCCTTATCGGAAATACTTGGGACCAGAGGCGTTTAGGACTTTTCAGTTTGGAATATTTGCGTATGCATAGTGAAATGCTTTGGGGCATGGAAACCAAGTCCAAGCATGAAATTCATTTGTATCTTATATATACCTTCTATATATAACTTGGAGCTAATTTTTTTAATTTTTAAAAAATTTTTATTTATTTATTTGAGAGTGACAGAGACAGAGAGAGAAAGAGAGAGAGAGAGAGAGAGAGAGAGAGAGAGAGAGAGAATGGGTACACCAGGGCCTCTAGCCACTGAAAACAAACTCCAGACACGTGCACCCCCTTGTGCATCTGGCTAATGTGGGTCCTAGGAAATCAAGTCTCGAACCAGGGTCCTTAGGCTTCACAGGTAAGCGCTTAAACACTAAGCCATCTCTCCAGCCCTCAGAGATAATTTTATTTAATATTTTTTAATTTTTTTAATTAACAACTTCCATGATTGTAAACAATATCTCATGGTAATGTCTTCCCTCCCCCCACTTTCCCCTTTGAAACTCCATTCTCCATCATTTCCCCTCCTCCTCTCAATCAGTCTCTCTTTTATTTTGATGTCATGATCTTTGCTTCCTATTATAATGGTCTTGAGTAGGTAGTGTCAGACACTGTGAGGTAATGGATATCCAGGCCATTTTGTGTCTAGAGGAGCACGTTGTAAGGAGTCCTACCCTTCCTTTGGCTCTTACATTTTTTCTGCCATCTCTTCCGCAATGGACCCTGAGCCTTGGAAGGTGTGATAGAGATATTGTAGTGCTGAGCACTCCTGTCACTTCTTCCCAGCACCATGATGCCTTCTGAGTCATCCCAAGGTCACTGCCATCTGAAAAGAGAAGGTTCTCTACCAAAAGTGAGAGTAGCATTAATATATAGGTATGAACATTAAGAGAAGTGCTTACTGGGCAGTTTGCTGAGTATAGTATATACATTTAGCCAGACAGCAGCAGACGTTACACCCCTAGGGCTCATGATTACCCTGTTGTAGGTTTTCAGTATCAGAGATGTATTCCCTCCCATGGAGCGGGCCTCTAGTCCAATTAGAGGGTAGTTGGTTTCCACCATGACAGATGTGCCACTATTGCACCCATTGGCTCATTTGGCCTGGCTGACAAAATATAAGGCTTGCAGTATCCACTGTTGAGTATCTTCACTGGTGATTTCTCTCTCTCCCATTGAACTGCATGCAGAATGGCTTCTTCCAGCTTTCTGTCAGCTGGTCTACATGGAGGAGGTTGTCAGCTCAGTTTCAGCAGGATTTTTCAGTGGCCTTGCAGCCCAAGTATGTGGAGTCTTCAGCAATAGGGTCTTACCATCTATTCCTGGTGGGAAACCAAGGGCCTCGGCAATGGCCTGTAATGTTTTGGGGGCATCAGGGACCTCCCTGGCAACATCTCACTGGAAGGTATCCCATCCCTGGCACTGAAAATTTTCTAGCAACAATCTATGGCTCCTGAGTGTTCCGTTGTCCAAAAAGTATGTTTCCATATGATTTATTTATATCCTCTTAGATTTTGATTAGCCCTCCTTCCACCTTTCCTTTACTCAATCTCTTCCCCTGACCTCACTTTGGGCCTTTTCACCCCCATTAATCTATTCTTCTACTTAACATATATACAATACCATTGTATTAAGTATCCCCCTCCCTTCCTTTCTCTTCACTTTATATTTCTTTTCTAGCTTACTGGCCTCTGCTACTGAGTTTTTCCTTCTCACACAGAAGCCCAATCAGCTCTAGCTAGGATCCACATATGAGAGAGAACATGAAACGCTTGGCTTTCTGGGCCTGGGTTACCTCACTTAGTATAATCCTTTCCAGATCCATCCATTTTCCTGCAAATTTCATAACTTCATCTTTCTTTACCACTGAGTAGAACTCCATTGTATAAATGTGCCATATCTTCATTATCCACTCATCAGTTGGGCGACATGTAGGCTGGTTCCATTTCCCAGCTTTTGTGAATTGAGTGGTAATAAACATGGTTGACCAAGTATTTCTAAGGTAATGAGATGAGTCCTTAGGATATATGCCTAGGAGAGACAGAATGAGCTCACCAGGGCCTCCAGCCACTGCAAACAAACTCCAGACGCGTGCGCCCCCTTGTGCATCTAGCTAATATGGGTCTTGGGGAATCAAACTAGGGTCCTTTGTCTTTGCAGGCAAATGCCTTGACTGCTAAGCCATCCCTCCAGCCCTAATTTTATTTAATATTTTTAACATATCTGCATTTGTGGATTGTGTGTGTGTGTGTGTGTGTGTGTACATACCATGGCACACTGTAGAAGTCAAGAACAACCTTGGACTGTCATTGCTCACCTTATACCTGGCTTGAGACAGAGTCTCTCTTACTGCTTTTGTTGCTGCTAACACCAGACTAGCTGGCCCTAAGAACCTTTGGATTCTCCTGGCTCCACCTCCCATTCCCATAGAGTACTGGGATTATAGGTGCATTGTCTACTTACATCTGACTTTATGTGGGTTGTGGGGAAACCAAACTCTAGTCTTCAGGCTTGTACAACAAGCACTTTTTTAAAAAAAAGTTTTTTTAAAATTTATTCTAGAGGGTCAGAGAAAGAGGTGGGGGAGAGAGAATGGGCACACCAGGGCCTCCAGCCACTGCAAAGAAACTCCAGACATATGCGCCGCCTTGAGCATCTGGCTTACGTGGGTCCTGGGGAATTGAACCAGGGTCCTTTGGCTTTGCAAGCAAACACCTTAACCTCTATGCCATCCCTCCAGCCCACAATAAGCACTTTTAACTCCCGAGGCATCTCCCCAGCCCTTTATTCCAGCTTTAATGAGGACTAATTGGACCATTACATTTACCTCAGTATTGGAGGTGTCTTTCTCAGTCTCTTAAGACATGAGCCATTTCATCATTGAAGACCACCTTGATGTCACATCCTTCAGAAAGGATGACTGCAGGAAAGAATCAGATCTCCTGGTGTCAAAGCAGGAATTGGTCAGCTTGGTTAAAAGTCACTTAAGAAACTGAACTATGAAGAAAATGTGTGAAGACTAGAAGAGCTATCTATGGAAAGTTTTTGGCTCGTTTGCTTTGGTTTTTGAAATTTGCTGTTTGAGGCAGAGTTCTCCTATGTAGTGTGGGCTGGCCTTGGACATGTGAGCCCTCTAACTCTCCCTCCCTACTGTCAGGATTCCCAATATGGATCACCACACCTGGCCTTAGAAGAGGAATTTAGACATTCACGTGTGTGGCAGCCATCTTTACAACAACCAGAAGGTGGAAGCAACTAGAATGTCCACTAATAGATGAATAGATAAGCAAATGTGATACATACAACTAAGGGGATGGTGTCCAGCCTGAAGAAGAAGGTGATTCTGCCACATGGATGAACTCCAAGGACATTATGCTTAGCGCAACGATCCAGTCATAAACCTGTAGCTTTGCAGCTATATGAGGTACCCAAGTAGACAAGTTCACACAGGCGGGAAGTAGAACGGGGGCTACCAAGAGATGGGAAGGGAGTGGGGAGTTACTTACTGATGAGGGCGTGTAGTTTTGGTTTGGGAAGATACAAAGATCTGGAGACAGATAGTGGTGAGGGCCACACAACAGAGAGACTAGAGTCACTACCCTTGAAACATGGAGCTGAGCATGGTTATGATGTTGTGCTTACATCATAATGTATGCTAGCACAATTTGTAGACATTAAAAATAGGGCTGGAGAGATGGCCTAGTGGTTAAGTGTTTGTCTGTGAAGCCTAAGGACCCCAGTTCGAGGCTCCATCCCCCAGTACCCATGTAAGCCAGATGCACAAGGTGGTGTATGCATCTGGAGTTCGTTTGCAGTGGCTGGAGGCCCTGATGCGCCCATTCTCTCTCTCTCTCTTCTTCCCTTTTTCTCTCTCTGTCTGTCTGTCTCTCTCAAATAAATACATAAAAATAAACAAAAATATACACGTTACATATGTATGCATATGGGCACACATTCCAAAATTATGACACTTGAAGGAAAATTGTTTCACCTCTTAGGTTGTCCAGGGGCTCTTGTGATCAAGCCTCATTCTGGAGCTGAGAATGTTAGCTCCCTAACCTGGTTGGTGGTCTAGCCTGGCACAAGAACCTCTTATTACTGTCCTGACCTCCTTCTCCCAGAGTCCATCACAGCTGGGGGGGGGGGGCTGCTGCTTAAGCTCTCCGAAGCATCATTAAACATTACCACATGAGCAGAGGCATGGAGAAGCAGAATAGGAGGTGTGGTGAGTAACACAGCAAGCACCTGTGAACTACAACCAGGCCCAGAAATGGCCTTGCTGCCGCCACCTACGCCACACTGCTGCCTGCTAGCCAGCGTGCCCACCACTCACACATCCATGGGCCCACCGAGACCGGACCCTAGTGCCTGCCTTGCTGTTCCCAAACTGGGTTCAACTTGCTTGATTTTACCTTTGGGGCGCAGGGGACTTTCTCTGAATGGAGTTAAACACACAGGATGCGTTTTCTTTACTCAACGTTGTGAGTTTTGCTGCCGGTCCTATAGCTGTGGCTCGTGCCCGTTGGGGTGACTGTATGTGGCTGGGACGTGCACACTTGGGCCGTTTGCCATGGTAGACACGTGGATTGTTCCCCCGTGTTCCCGAAACATCCTTGCTCGTGTCACCTGGCATAGCCGATTACTTTTTCCTTTGATTTCCTCTCCTTCCCTTCCCTACGGGAATAGCAGTTCTCGGAAAGCAAAGGTGGACTTGTCCCTGCTATGTCCTCAAACAGAATCTGACTACTACAGGCACTGATTCACTGCTGACTGAGTGAATAAACACCTCAGAATTTTGTGAATGAGAATTTCTGTGGGAAAATGGCTGCTTAATGCAATACGAAGTTTTGCGAAAATTGAAAAGGTTGTTGATGTGTGTTGGAAGGATCTTCTTTACCTGAGTACTTATCAGGCACTGTTATATTAAATTGCTTCCAAAACAGAAAGTCATTAATTTTTTTATAAAAACCCTTTGGGGTCAGTGTTACTATTATTATTATTATTATTCTCATTTTGCAGATGAAGAAAGTAGGGACAAAGATGTTCGATACTCAGGCTCATCTATGTAGGATTTCCTGCTCAGGCAGAAACTGGGAGGTCTGTGAATGTGGTTGGGAAGGAACAGGAGGGGAACCATTTGCAAACCTGCGTCCCTGGTGAGTACTGGGGTCTACTGTGGCATCTCCCAGGGGCTCTGTCAGTCTGACCACAGGGCCTGGAAATGTGTGTTTGTGCAGTATGCAGAGTTACTATTCCTGTTTGCATGGCACAGAAAGGCGATGTACTGGAGACTACTGTGGACCCCCAACCCCCCCAGCGCCCCCTCAGCATCTCCCACCATCCTCTAGAAGTGCTAGTGTCATAGTCTGTCTTTAGGGTCACCAGAGACAGCTCATTCTTTCATCTTATGTGGACATATTTTTTGGAAATATTAAGCTTACTATATTGCACAACTTATGTATCTCTAGCAAGTAAGGGGAGAAGGTTTTTTTTTTAATTTTTTTTAAATTTATTTATTTGAGAGCGACAGAGAGAAGGAGGCAGAGAGAGAGAGAGAGAGAGAGGGAGAGAATGGGCGCGCCAGAGCTTCCAGCCTCTGCAAACGAACTCCAGATGCGTGCGCCCCCTTGTGCATCTGGCTAACGTGGGTCCTGGGGAATTCAGCCTCGAACCGGGGTCCTTAGGCTTCACAGGCAAGTGCTTAACCGCTAAGCCATCTCTCCAGCCCCGGGAGAAGGTTTTGTAAGAACAACTAACACTGACTAAAATTTGGGTGTATTTCTTCTCATCTCCTCTGTAATATGTGAGTGTTTTTAAACAGATATAATTGTATTGAATAGTCTCCTGTCCTGATTTTTGTTTTGCAGCTGTTTCTTTCCTGGAATGGAATTCCCAGGGCAGAGCACACATATTTCCAAGGTCTTGATTTATCAAATCGCTTTCCTAAAGAATCACATTGGGTTTACCATCTGTGGATAGAAAATTCTTTCATTCTAAAACAAACCCAGTTTTAACTACAAAGCTCTCTTACAAGTTAGATAATTGGTACTATGAATTTTTCATATGCTTGCCTTGAAAGTTGTCTTCCATATGTAAAAGCAAGCTGGTTTGGTCAAAAATCATTCTTATTTTTAATATTTTATTTTTATTTATTCATTTGAGAGAGAGAGAGAATGGGCACGCCAGGGCCTCCAGAAACTGCAAAGGAACTCCAGATGCATGTGTCGCCTTGTGCATCTGGTTTTCGTGGACCCTAGGGAATCGAACTTGGGTTCTTTGGCATTACAGTTAAGTGCCTTAACCACTAAGGCATCTCTCCAGCCCAAGGATCATTCTTGATTCAGGTTTTGTCACTTCTCTTTAAACATCTCTGTAAACAGCTGATAGATTTGCCCGTTGTCTCTCCGGGGATTCTGTGGTTACTCAGGCCAATGTGTCATATTGTCTGACAGGCTGAGGAAGGCTGACTGGAGATGGAGGTTGATCGTGTTTGCTGGGGCTGGAATTTGGCTTGAAGAAGGGATATACCAAAGCTGGGTACTGGGCATAGGAGTACACCCCTTCTTCACTGAACCCAGTCACATCTGAGATCCCCCAAGACTAGACTCAGCTTCTCCTCCTGTTCAGTCTTGCTGGTAGGGAGTAGGAATTAATTTTCCCCCAAGCCATCTTCATTTTAATAATATCCCAAGGAATCCAACCCTCCAAATCCCAGAAGAAAAATTCTTAAATGAAGACATTAGGGACATTTTTCCTGATTGGTGGGAAAAAATGCACTGTACAGAGGGGCCTCTTCTACACTTCAGTAATAAAGCTACATACAGTCCCAGAACATGGACGTACACACGCCCTCATGAGAACCTTGGAGAAGCTTGGTGAGGTAGGAGACTCTGTTTCAGGCTATAGATTAACATCCCCAGGTAGCAAGGGAGGAAGTGACTTCATGGTACAATCACACAGTCACTTACTGAACTATCTGTCACCATCTCTGAGTGTGTAAGCCCTCTGTCGATCATTATCTGGGTGTGTGGTACCCAACACATTACATGTCCTCTGGCCAGTGTGGGTGTTCTCTTGGGCCCACCCAGCTACATGTTCAGCCCCTGGACGGATCTGCTATCTCCCTTTAGCCCCTCCCACCTCCAGGTGAGCCCAGAGCCACCTGGTGCAATCTCTCTTGCACGAAATCCTTCGTGCCTAACCCAGCCGTACAATGCTACCTCGCCTTTCAGAGGACAAGATTTCCTGTGAGATTAGAACAAGCACTACGCCTTCCACTGCACAGCTAACGTGCAAGGGGACTTTTGCTTTTAAGGGAGGTGGTGTTACCTCATCCTGCAAGCACTGGAGTCCTGGCCTTCAGGGCTTAAATGTCAGGGTGTGGGAAGCCACAAGTGTCCATGGCCAAGTGTGTCCAGGGCTGTGACTGTCACAGATGTCCCTGTACTTGGCGTGGCTCCCCACACGTGTCTCAGCTCAAGGATGTTGACCGATTATGTAATAGAATGTTTTTTTTTTTCTTTTTCCCTGAAGATAGCATTTGAAAGTGCAAAAATGTTCCCTGCACCAGCTTTTTTTTTTTTTTAAAAAAAAAAGAATGTTTTTTAAAAAAACAGTCTTTGGCTTCATGTATTCTTGAAATGTGTTACACAGAGTAAAGCAAGTGGGGCTGGGGGCTTAGGCAGGTGAGAGGGAGAGGCTATCTGAAGTCATCGTTTTAAAATCTTTTTTATATTTTATTTTTTAATTTATTTATTTGAGACAGAGGGACAAAGAGGCAGATAGAGAATGGGTGTGCCAGGGCCTCCAGCCACTGTAAACAAACTCCAGACACACACACCACCATGCGCATCTGGCTTATGTGGGTACTGGGGAATCAAACCTGGGTCCTTAGGCTTCACAGGCAAGTGCCTTAACAGCTAAGCCATCACTTCAGCCCCTGAAGTCCTGTTTTAAACCATAAGATCTTGGCTATATGAACTTCTGGTTGCCATCTAAGTCTCTTTGTGACGAAGTCAGTAGAGGTCAAAGTAGAAAGGAAAAGAATGGAGGGGAGAGGTTTTCCCAAGCAGGCAGACGGGCCAAGTGTGGGGACAGTGTTAAGACAGAATGAGGTCCTTGTTTGCGTGGTGCCATGGTCTGGGGGTGAGGGCAGTGACAAGCCATTGCACTGTGTTTGGGAGGGGAGAGCAAGATGTCATTACACTCAACAGGGACAAGATGGCTACGCCTTGAGTGGGGCATCTTGGTAGGTGGAGCGGCTGTGCTGGAATGGGACGAGGCTGCCATGGTATTGACTTTGAGGTCTCCGTGTTTCATGTTTCTGAACTAGAACATGGGAAAGATGGCCGAGGGGGCCAGTGCTGGCTGCAGAATCTTGAGGCAGGGGAAAGACAGCACCTTAGGAAACATACACAGTTTTGAGGCCCAGTGGAGAATTTAAGAACGCCTGACTCTCAGGTGTTCAGGATGTATTTGTTGAGGTCATGAATGAGGCTTATGGCCTGTGGCCCAGGGAAACTAAAGTAGATATGGTTCTTGGGTCTACTGTTTGGGGTATAAAGTCAATCCTTTTGTCCTCCCTTGCTTGGGCTAGAATGCGGCCCTGACTTTGTCGTTCACTGCGGCGTGGCCTGGCACTTACTTGTGTAAACCCTCAGGCCTCAGAATTCCGTGTCTGCGCACGAGGTCCAGGCCCTCTCTTGTCTGGCTCCCCCAGGGCTCTGAAAGTCTGAAACTCCATTTCCTGGGTGCCTGATGGTGAGCCCTCGGCTGGGCCACCCCTTGGTATCAAGCTCCTTTTGTGTCCTAGAGCAGCTTGGCGGGTGGGTAGATGAGCCAAGCACGCTGGAATAGAACCCACTGCAAGTAATATCGGCTCATGGAGCCAGGCGACTTGGTGAAGAGGAAGAGTTTTCTGAAGCCTGCTGGGCCCGCAACGATGATGGTCCACGGGGCAGTGTGAGCATGCAGTATCATGGTGCTGCATGCCCACTTCTCTGCCCTGCTGGCCTACAGAGCTCTCTGGTCCTGGTTTTACATCATGAATGAGCAGAGATGACACAGCCCCATGCAGAATCAACAGTGCTGTTTGTTAACCATCAGCAAGTGTTGGATAGCTACTGATTTAGGGCATTGCTGATTTTATTTTATTTTAATCTGAGAGAGAGAGAGAGAGAGAGAGAGAGAGAATTGGTGCACCAGGGCCTCAGCTGCTGCAACTAAAGTCCAGATGCTTGTGCCACCTAGTGTGCATATGCAACCTTGTGCTTGCCTCACCTTTGTGTGTCTGGCTAATGTGGGATCTAGAGAGTCAAACATGGGTCCTTAGACTTTGCAGGCAAGCGGCTTAATGGCTCAGCCACATCTCCAGCCCGACATTGATGATTTTACATATGCTTACCATCCTGACCTCTTTGTTTGTTTGTTTGAGTTAGGGTCTTGCTGTAACTGACCTGGAATTTACTATGTAGTCTCGGGTTGTCTTTGAACTCACAATGATCCTCCTACCTCAGCTGGAATTAAGGGCATGTGCTGCCACACCTGGCCATCCTGGCTTTTGAAATCTCTCCTTGGCCACTTCCAGCCTTTGGTTAAAAAAAATCTTCAGAATCTTCCATCACCCTCGGGATAGAGAAGAAACTTCCAAGGCTGTGGTCTGGAAAATCCACTGTCTGGTCACTGTCATGACATTTGCATAGGACTGTGGCCACACTGACCCACCATGCTCCTTAACCACGGGTGTTTCCTCACCTGGTTTCGGACTCCTGTGCCTGCCATCTTTCCCAGCAGCCTCTTCCTGGTGGCTCAGTGCTCCTTCTTTATTCTGTCTACTCGACACCGCCCCCAAGAAGCATCCCCTGACTCACTCAGACAGTGTGATTCTGTTTTTTCCCTGCTGCTCTCATGTCATAATTATATTATAATTATTAGTGTGTCGTACAATTAGCTTATCATAATTAGCTGTCTTCCCAGGCAGTCTGTGAATATCATGGCTCGCACCCAGCCAGTGGTGGGCACGTAAGACGGTCCCTAACTTGTATGGAGTGGATGGAAGGATGGTAATGATGCCTAACTGGGCAGGCCCTCTGCTGGGCTGCTGGGGAGACCTTGAGGAAGGCAGACAGGCAGGCAGGAGCCCCAATGGGGGAAGGAAGAAGCGCGATGACGATGACTGTCCTTGGAAACCACGGACAGGAAGAGGCCAAAGGCCCAAATAGTTATCCATAAACACGAAGGGTGACGACAAGGTGTATACACAGCACCAGCTGCGAGAGGCACGGGAGGGGATGGGCATGGTGGCCGTGGGCGTGGGGAGGTGGCTTTGGAACCTCACAGAGAAAGCCTTTCTCCCCGCGGGGCCATCACTGTCGCAGGAAGGCAAGATAGACAAGGGAGGATGGGTGAAAGGAAACACCGGGTATCAGAACTTCCTTGTCTTCCTCCTTCATGTCTCCCCTCCACGATCACCACAGGAACCCTGGAGCTGCCCCATGGTCACCACTGGATGACAAGCTGCACCGGCGACCAGGACGGGTGGCTCCTGTCTGAGCTCACAGGACAGAGTCAGTGTCAGGTGCAGTCAGTGCCTGCCTACTGGAGGGACCTCCCCTCTCCCCCTTCTTCTCCCTCTCCCTTCCCCCTTCCCCCTTCCCCTCTCGTCTTCTTCCTCCTCCTCCTCTTCTCCTCCCCTCCCCTCCTCTTCCCCCTTCCTTGTCCCTCTTCCTCCCTCCCCCCTCCCCTCCCCTCCCCTCCCCTCCCCTCCCCTCCCCTTCTTCCCAGTTGCCTGCTCATATTCCTACCCACACCCTACAGGAGTCTCACTGCCTGTCCCCTGCCTGATCTCTCTGGACACCCTTTTTCAGCTCAGCTCACATGACACCTCCCCTGAAGCCCCTGGGGATTTCCCAGTCTGAACAGAACTCTCCTCCCTCCCTTGCTTGGTACAGCCAGGCCACTTGGGGTTGATCATTTTTTTTTTATTTTTCATTATTTATTTATTTATTTGAGAGAGAGGAACAGGCAGAGAGACGGGGGAGAGAGAGACAGAGAGAGAGAATGGGTGCGCCAGGGCCTCTAGCCACTGCAAACGAACTCCAGACGCATGTGCCTCCTTGTGCATCTGGCTTACATGGATCCTGGGGAATCTATCCAGGCTCCTTAGGTTTCGCAGGCAAATGCCTTAACCGCTAAGCCATTTCCCCAGCCCTGGTTGATCGTTTTTAATTGCCTTGCTGTTCCCACTGCCTCCCTGCCAGGGTCCTGTCTTGCGAGCTGCCAGGGTCCTGTCTTGCGAGCTCCCAGGCAAGGACCGCTTGCTGTCCTTTGGCTCGATACGCCAGGCGTGAAAAGTTTGAGGTCCACTGCAACCTGTCTGGCCAGGCGGCAGGAGAACTGCTGAGCCTGGGCCTGCCGCGAGGGTGGCTGGTGGGTCTCCTAAGGAAGCTGCAGCAATTCGGAACCTGGCTGTCACCTTCGGGATCCTCAGGTGGGGCAGGGCCTTCTGTGGGGCTGTTAGCTTGCCATCAAGGCCTTCCTGTCTGGGTAGGCTTAGCCTGATCCCTACAGCTCCCCTGTGAACCTTAGGAATCTGAAATTTTCTGCCTCCGAGGACAAGGCAAACTCTGGGTAATGGAGTTGGGGTTGCTCTCTGTTTTCCCTTGCCCCCCCCCCCACGTGCTGAGGACCAAAGCCGGGGTCTTGTGTTTGCTAGGCAAGCACTCATCCACTGAGCTAAATCCCCAAACCCACCTCTCTCTCTCTCTCTTTTTCTAAAGCCAGAAATAATTTATTTATTTATTTGACAGAGAAAGAGGGGGAAAGAGAGAGAGAGAGAGAGAGAGAGAGAGAGAGAATGGGTGCACCAGGGCCTCCAGCCACTGCAGACAAACTCCAGATGTGTGCGCCCCCTTGTGCATCTGGCTAATGTGGGTCCTGGGGAATCAAACCTGGGTCCTTTGACTTTGCAGGCAAACACCTTAAACGCTAAGCCATCCCTCCAGCCCCCCCCCCCTGTTTTTTTGTCCTCCTCCTAAACTTTCCCTCATGTTGAGCTCCATCAAAGCATATCTTCCATCATGACATGGTGACAACCAGCTAGTCTTACCTCCCAGCATCTTAAATCACCTGGTGTGACTTGTACTGTGAGATCAAAGAGGATTTGAATGTCCTGTTTAGCTCCTGTTTAGCAATATGTGTTGGCCACCATTCCTAGAGTTTAGCATATAATAACTGCTCCTTAGAAGACTAGCGGAAACTGAGGCAGAAGGTAAGGGAGTCATGAACTTGCTCCAGGTCATATGGTGTGAATGGCAGAGATCAAATTGGAGCTAGGTAGTAGGAACCAGAGCCCACCGGGGCCGCCACAAGCATATTGCGTATCCTAAGCAGCTACAGTATTCAAGGTACTCATGGTGACAATCATGTTTGAAAGCTCATGTGTGACAGGCAGTTAAAAGTCCTTCATATACCTGTGCTGGTTAAAGCTGCCTGCCCTTCTGTGGACTGGGTGGCATCACATTGCCATTGAACAGATGAAGTGGTTGAGGCTCTGAGAAGCTAAGCAGCAGTAGCAAAGGTAGCAAAGGCTGCCTGCAGTTGGCAGGAACTTGTTTTTCCTCATGGTTGTACTGCCCTACGTTGGCTACCTTGGCCCTGGCTGGGAGCCCCTGATCTGAGGACCAGGCGGTGGGGCAGGAGGTTGGGCAGTATTGCAGGGGGCGTGGTCCTGCCATCATGCCCGGAGCCTTCTGACGGACAGATGGTCTTGGATGTGGTGTTGGAGTCCAGTTCTACAAGCTGAGAAAATTTGCCCTGGCAGATGCTCTGGATAAACATAGCTCTGGTCCCTGGCCAGAGGGACAAGGTCACAGCAGCCTTGTTGAAGCAGGATTGGGATGGAGACGGGCATGGCCTCATGTCCTCCAGCAGCTGAGGTCGTATCAGTGGGCATCGGGTTTTTCTGGGACATGTGCCCAGGGTTGCCGTGTGAGGTCTGCACTGCAGGTGCCTCCCTGCCCTGAAGTCACACCCTCCACTTTAAAGAACTTCTCTGCTACTTGGAGCCTAGAAGTGAAACACTGGGCCAGCAAGGCCTCCTCAGAATGTCTTCAGTAAAGGCCTGGGTGACAGCATCCTCACTGGTGTGGCGTGGCTCCTCTCTCAGCTCTGTGAAGACAGTCTTCATTTTATATTTTTCTGTGGGTCTTTACAATCATTGTCTTTTCAGATTTTTTTAACTCAAGTTTTTTTAAGATTTTATTTTTATTTATTTATTTATTAGAGAGAGAGAGAGAATAAGAATGGGCATGCCAGGGCCTCCAGTTTCTGCAAACGAACTCCAGATGCATGCGCCCCCTTGTGCATCTGGCTAACGTGGGACCTGGAGAATCGAACTGGGGTCCTTAGCTTTGCAGGCATGTGCCTTAACCGCTAGACCATCTCTCCAGCCCTAACTCAAGGTTTTTTAATTAATTTTTTATTTTATTTATTTCCTTATTTGAGAGAGAGAGAGAGAGAGAGAATGGCACACCAGGGCTTGTAGCCACTGGAAATGAACTCCAAATGCACGCACCACCTTGTGCACTTGGCTTATATAGGTAGTGGAGGATCAAACCTTGGTCCTTAGGCCTTACAGGCAAGTGCCTAACCCACTGAGCCATCTCTCCAGCTCCCATCTTTTCAGATTTTAAAAACAATCCCTGAGTAGGCAAGAGAGTGGATGTTTATTTCCTGTTCTTTATTAATTCAGTGCACGGAGAGTGGGAGAAACCCTCCCAGGGTCACCCAGTAGGTAAGCAGTAGGCGGTCAGGACTAGACTCTAGGCCCCTTGTTCTGGGACCAGCACATTCCCACTCCTCCTGGCTTTGGTTAAGGGACTTTTGGCATGGCCTTGGGATACATCGTGGGGTGGAGGGAAGAAGTAGGTGGGAGCCCAGATGCTTTCCAAGAACTGTAGACAAGGACGTATTTGTCACTTTAGCATCTTGGCTGACTTGAGGCTAAGAAAGCAGAGTGTCCAGCCCTGGTCAGCTCGGAGCTGGTCACAGTGAGAGGAACAGCATTGCTCATGTGCTTCCTGGGTGCCAGGTGCAGTTCTAGCTTTGCACAGAACATGCGCATCTCCACAACAATTGAGTTCACGTGACATGACATAAAACAAAGTAAGGCTGAGATCAATGTTGCCCCGTTGGTGAGCAGCGGGGCTGAGATGCAGACATACCCCTAGACCCGCCCTCAACCCCACACTGCCGGCTTACCAGCTTGGTTACCAAGGTGAGACATCTATCCAAGCTGAGGTGCTCTGTCTGAAAAGTGGTCAAGAATGAAGTGAGCGCGGGGGGGGGGGGGGGAGGGTGAGTGAGGAAGAAGGGAGCTGGATGGAGCAGCAGCTGGGGAGCGATGCTAACAAGCCCTTCCTGGAGCGACAGGTCCCATCATGGGCCAAGAGCAGCTGGCAGAGCTCGGCTTCGGGTGCTGGTCACAGGCAGTCACCCCAGCCCTCCAGTCTCCGCCTCGTGGGAGACGTGGGGGACTGAGGTGCTTTGGGGAGATGGAGACAAAGAGGGGGCCAAGTGAGAAAGAGAAAGGCAGCGTGGGCTGCTTGTGATTGTGGATGCAGGCAGAGTTTCCACAAGAAGCAGAAACTCGGAGAAGTGGAATTACTTGGAGAATTGTCAAAGTGTATTTTTGAGGAAGTTAAACACATCATTCTCATAGAAATAGACAGCCAGCCTGTCGTAAAGGCGTTTTTAACTCGTCAGCGAGGGAACTGTGACAGGCTGAGAAAACTAGGTCCAGGGAAGACCCAGGAGACCTGCATGTCTGGTTAGCAAGAGGGCCGGCAGGAGAGTGAGTGCTGGGTTAGCGGAACCTGCATGGCCCCTGGGGGCAAACGTCATGCGTCCAGATGGGAAGTGCGAGCAACTTGCCCAAGTTACCCTCCAACCTCACACAGTCAATCAGGAGCGAATCATCAAAGTCATTCTTCCTGGGCGAGACGCTGGCCCTTTGCTGAGCTTGTCAAGATGAAGGTCCAGGAGGACTTGAATGGACAGTGGACACCCACCTTCTAGAAGTGACATCTGGAGGGAAAGCTGACTCTGAATTTCCTCTAGTCAATGGGTTTGGGATTTAGTTGCTATTTAAGTACTAAAGGTTAAACACAGGGGATTGAAATGCATCCTGACCTCTACTTCGCCTCCTCCTTAGAGGCTCATTACAGAAGCAGGCAAAAAATAAAAGTAAAAAATCATAAAGACATGAAAGTAGAAACATCAAGAGTTCTGGGAACAGGAAAGCAGAGGTCTGAACAGGAAGTTAGTCATCCTGGGAAGGCTGCCACACAGGCACACCAGAAGGTTGATGTGTGTCAGTCTGCCTGAGAGGAAGGAGGATTTGTTTTCTCTCACAGTTTCAGAGCTGTTGTGTTTTGAATCAGATGTCCCCCATAAACTCATGTGTTTGGGATGCTTGGTCCCTAGCTGGGGGCAGTTTGTGAAGTGGGGGCTAGCTGGTCGAGGCACGTTGCCGGGGTGGGTTTAGAAGTATTGTAGACAGCACTTCTTGCCAGAGTGTGGTTCACACTTCTGCTGTCTTTCCACCCGCTGTGGCCGAGGTGATGTCCAGCCTCTGCTCATGCCATGCTTTCCCCTACCACCATGAAGCTTCCCCTCAAGACCGTAAACCAACATAAAAATAAATTTAAAAATTAAAAAAATAAAGCCGGGCGTGGTGGCGCACGCCTTTAATCCCAGCACTCCGGAGGCAGAGGTAGGAGGATCGCCATGAATTCGAGGCCGCCCTGAGACTACAGAGTGAATTCCAGGTCAGCCTGAGCTAGAGTGAAACCCTACCTCAGAAAACCAAAATAAATAAATAAATAAAAATAAACAAAAATAAAAAAAAAAACAACTTTCCTCCCATCAGCTGTCTTTGGTCAGGTGCTTTGTCCTGGCCACATGAAGGTAGCGCCAAGAGCTTTTAGCCATGACTGTGTTTCCATCACCGTGGACCTGAAGTAAGGTTGACTGTCACGCAGGTAGCACGCAGTAGAGCCAAGCAGCTCATCTCACAATGACTGGGAAGCAGAGAGCAAGCACCCTGCACCCACTGACATTTCCCTTCTCCTTCATGCCATCTGACCTCCCGGCCACCCACATTCAGAGTGGGTCTTGACCCGCCTTAGCTGTTTCTGGGCACTCCCTCGCAGACATACTGAGAAGTGTGTTTCACCAATCTCCTAAGTGTCTCGTGAACAGTGAAGATTGCACACCTTCACTCTCCTTCCCCTTTCCAAGTCAGCATAACCAGACCCGCTTCTGCCACGCTCACTTTGGTGGAAAGTGAGAGTTCACTCTGGAGAGAGGGAAGCTGAGGGACTTTGGAGGAAAGTGATAAAGATGGGACATTCATCTGAAGGTGGACACCCACAGTTCCCTTCCCCTGCTCTGCCAGCTCATGGCCAGGTGTGGACCCACAACCAGAAACTCCAGTCTGAGAGCAGCTGTGAGAATGTCTCCAGGGGTACCCTCTGAAACCACCTCAACGCCTTCTAGTAAGGTCTGCAGCCACCGAACACCCACACCCTCAGACGTGCAGGGCGTGTTTCATGCCTGCTCTAAAAACCCAGACAGATGGCTCAGTCAGTAAGGCGCTTGCCTTGGAATCTTGGAATCCCAGCTCTGGAGAGGCAGAGACAGGAGGATCCTTGGGGTTTGCTGGCCAGCCAGTCCAGCCTAATTGGTGATCTCCAGGCCAATGAGAGCCATGTCTGAGGTTGTTCTCCAACCTGCACCCACACCAGCACACATGTGTATCCCCTCAAACATGGTCTCTCTGTCTGTCTGTCTGTCTCTCTCTCTCTCTCTCTCACACACACACACACATACACCCCAGACAGTCAAGAATCATCAGACAGATGATGGAGAAAAATCTTGACCTTGTGAGTCCAAGGCAAAGAAGAAAAAAGAAACAAACCAGCACGCAGGGAGGGAAATGAAAGTTGAAGGAGGCTCAGTTCATGTTCCCAGAAGGAAGGTGGCTTTTGTCTTCCTCATGGAGTGTTCTTGCCAGGGCGTGTAGAACAGATGTAATGAGGAATGAACCATCTGACAAACCTGTATGTGAAGTGATCTGTGAGGTACTGGTCTAGAGACAAAAACAGGTGTGTTCAGGGCAGTGTGGCAGTAGACAAGCCTAGAGACTTCAAAAGTATCAAGGACAAGACGGAAAAAGATCTCTACCGCAGAGGAGTGCGTGGAGCTCTGTCCCTGGTGTAATGTTAGCCGTAGGCCTGGAGCCATCTATATGGGCGAATTACTTTCAAATGACTCAAACGAACGTGCCATGTGGAGAAAGGAACGGTGGCAGATCTAGGTACAGGCCCTATGGGGACTTTTCCTATCTGGTTTTGTTTTTTTTTTTGTTGTTGTTGTTGTTGTTTGTTTATTTTTATTTATTTATTTGAGAGCGACAGACAGAGAGAGAAAGAGGTAGAGAGAGAGAGAAAGAGAGAGAGAGGGCGTGCCAGGGCCCCCAGCCACTGCAAACGAACTCCAGACCCATGTGCCCCCTTGTGCATCTGGCTAACGTGGGTCCTGGGGAATCGAGCCTTGAACAGGGGTCCTTAGGCTTCACAGGCAAGCGCTTAACCACTAAGCCATCTCTCCAGCCCCCCTTAATCTCTTTTCAAGTGGCTCAGCACAAGTGTTTGATGCAGAGAAAGGAACTATGGCAGATGTCCACTGGCCAATCTAGGTAAAGGGCCCATGGGTGTTTGGTGTATTTTCAAACTTTTCTTTAGGTCTGAGAAGTCTCAAAATAAATTGACATCAAATTGCAAAAGGGAGGTCATCAAATGAAGTGCATTTGGAAGGAATTGCTCAAGAGCCTCCCGGATTATGGGCAGAATAGCCAACATGTAAGGGCAGTAGCTGCATTAGCTGTGTGACTTTGGGGATACCTTGTCTCTATGGATTTCAGCTTCGTCGCAGGGTGGAGTGGGGTTCATCGTTTCTCTCTGTCTCCCACACAAATGTAAAAAGGCTTTGTTACCAAGTGAATTTCTCTGATGCTTTGGAAATATATATTTCCCTGGATGGTGTTCAAGGATTTTTTTGCTCTAATAGCACTCATTCACCCATTTCATTTCATTTATTTATTTATTTTTCACCCATTTATTCATTCGAGACACATTTTAATATATGTGTATACGAGACACATTTTAATATATGTGTATACAAACAAGACTTGATTTTTATTAAAACAAAAAAGGAAGAGAAAAGTTAAGAAAGCTAAAGTCGAAGATCAGAAGGCCTAATGTAAGAATATTCTAGAAAAAGAAGACAGAAAAAAACAGGAGGAAATGAAAAAAAAAATTAATCCAACATTCAGAAGTGAATTTCTGAATAACAAATCCATTAAGTCCTCAGCAAAATGGATGAACCCAGGCCTCACCAAAGTTTACTATTGCAAAATTGTCTCCAGTATTGAGAAAGGTGTCTGGATGCTTCCAGAAGAGGAGAAGGAGATCACATACAGAGGAACTGGAACTGAGTAGCATCATGCTTCTGGGCAGCAGCGGTGAGGCTGGGAGACAGCGGGGTGAGCCTTGGGAATCTGAGCATTGTTCCAGCTTAGCCTAGCTGTGCCGGCCAGGTGAGATTCCCATCCCATCTGAAAGCAGAATAAAGATGGATTCAGAGGTACAGGGCTTCGCAGTGCATCTTAGAACCTCGGCAGCTTTGTAAGGCCCCGCCTTCGCTCTTGGACTTGGTTCTTGGTAGTCTTTGGTGCCTATCTGCTCTCCTGTTTATAATGACATCACTTATCCATGCCATTTGCCAGATATCTGCTGGGTTTTGTGGGGGCCCACCTTAGGGGACCCCTGGCCCCATGTTACAGGGAAGATACCTCCCTCATCGTCTCTAGACTCGGCTTGTGTGTCATGAGGAACCCACTTACAGGCTGTGACTCCTCCCCGCTCTCCAGATCACCACAGTCAGAGGATAATGACTCAAGAATAGAGATGAGGGCTGGAGAGATGGCTTTGTGGCTAAGGCGCTTGCCTACGGAGCCTAAGGACCCAGGTTCAATTCACATAAGCCAGATGTACAAGGTGGCACCTGAGTCTGGAGTTTGTTTCCAATGGCTAGAGACCCTTGTACTCCCATTCTCTCTGTCTGCCACTCTTCTATCACTCTCTGCTCACAAGTAAATAAAATATCTTTTTTTAAAAAAAGGAATAGAGGGCTGGAGAGATGGCTTAGTGGTTAAGGCATTCACCTGAGAAGCCAAAGGACCCAAGTTCTATTCCCCAGGACCCATGTAAGCCAGATGTACGAGGAGGCATATGCATCTGGAGTTTGTTTACAGTGGCTGAAGGCCCTGGTGTGCCCATTCTCTCTTGCTCACTGTCTTTCTTTGACTCTTTCTCACAAAAAAAAGAATAGAGGTGAGTAGGATACAGGGACACCTAGAATAGAAGACACACAGATGATAGCGTGCCTCCAGCCCGCCACAGCCACAAGAAACCCAGGGCTCTGAGCCATGTCTTAATGGCCGGGTAGGTGAGTTGGCATCCCGAGGAGGAGAAGCTGCCAATGCAAAGCACAGGGCCATGAACCAGTCCTAGAGGGTCACAGAGTGTCTGGGTTTCCTCCCAGCTCCTGGGACCTCAGGACTAGGCAGGTGAGTCTCACTAGACAGACCCATCTCCCTCCACCTCCATACCCTGAGAGGCTTGGGTTTGTCCATTTTGCTGAGGACCAAATCAGTGTGAACAGTAGGATGCCAGGCCCATGACCTTTGGCCACCTCTGACCTTGACCAGCTGCTTCCTACAGTTCTTTCCGAGCTGGGACTTGAGCCTGACCCCTGGGGAGGAGAGTGCATCAGTGTCCCTCGCTGAGCACACGTGCCGCACGCTTGGTCCCCACGGGATCTGAGAGACGGTGTGAAAGGGTCTTCAGCCCACGGCAGCTGTTTCCCAACCCCACTGAGGGTGCGGGTTGCAGGGCTGAGAGTGACAGCATTGTGTCCCCCACGTGCCTCAAGTTGGGGTTCTGCAGAGAAACCCAGGCATGCTTCAGAAACCGAGATGCCCACGCATGCACCTGGCCTTCCTCGCTCCTCTTGGTCGTCTCTGAACTCAATCCCCTGAGGGTGCATGGGGGTGACGTCCACCCCCAGGTTCCAGAGGCATGGGTGGGTATCGGATGCTCCGAAGGAAACAGAGGCTGTAGGAGGAAAGGGCTCTGCCCAGGTCAGGGGTGGGTCCAGGCCATCTCCCAGAGTACCAGCACCCATCCAGGATCCCATCACCCCTGTTTGCAGCCACCTTAGCCCTATCTGGCGCATTCAACCATCATTTATCACCATTCTGGAGAGTTCCCGCCTCTGAATGTGTTTAGGCTCCAAAACTCATGTCTTCTCCTAGTCTTCTGGGAATCTAAAGAGCTCGCTTTAGCACTAGGCATTGGAAGAGATCCAGCTCGCTCTCTCTCTCTACCCCTTGGTGGATGCTAGGGTGGCCATGACACCTCTGTAGGACGCAGACATAGCTAATAGGGAAGGACACCCTTCCCTTTGCTCTGTGAAGGTTCAAGCCACTGTTGGCCTTTTCTTCCTTTTTCTAAATTTTATTTTTGGTGTGGTGTGTGTGTGTGTGCGTGTGTTGTGTAGGGTGTGGATGTGGGATGTATGATGTTATGTTCAAAGCGCCCCATTTACACACATGCGGAAGCCAGAGGAAAACATCCCGTATCTTCCTTCTCTACGTTACATTCTTGAGACAGTCTTTCACTGAACCGAGCGCCCCAATTTTTTGGTTAGTCTGGCTGACCAGGGAGTTCCAGCAATCTTCCTGTCTCTCTCTCTCCACCACTCAGTTCTGGGGTTAAAGCACGCATGGTCAAGCCTGGCTTTTTATGTGGCTGCTTGGGATCAAACTCAGTTCCTCAAGCTTGCACAGCAAGCTTTCTTCCTTGTGGAGCCATCTCCTCGGCCTCTTCCTTATTTAAAAAAACAACACATTTTACGCCAGGCATGGTGGGACACGCCTATAATCCCAACACTGGGCGGGCAGAGGTAGGATGATCAAAAGTTCAAGGTTAGACTAGACCACATAAGACTCAGTCTCAAAAACAACAACAACAACAAAACCCTCCCCCTATTTGATTATGGTAAGTTTTGAGCAGATATAAAGTCAGAGGTACTGGCATAATTACGTCACTCCCATAGCCATCACCCCATTGCAATAGTCAACTTGTGGCCAGTTGTGATCCATTCTCTCTGCACTTCTTCTTTATTTATTTATTTATTTATTGGTTTTCAGAGGTAGGGTTTCACTCTAGCTCAGGCTGACCTGGAATTCACCATGTAGTCTCAGAGTGGCCTTGAACTCATGTCTATCCTCCTACCTCTTTCTCCCAAGTGCCGGGATTAAAGGTGTGCACCAACACGCCCAGCTTCCCTGCACTTACTTCTTCATGCATTGTCTTTAAAAAATATTTTTGCCAGGCATGGTGGTGCACGCCTTTAATTCCAGCACTTGGGAGGCAGAAATAGGAGGATCGATGTGAGTTTGAGGCCACCCTGATACTACAGAATGAATTCCAGGTCAGCCTGAGCTAGAGTGAGACCCTACCTCCGAAAACCAAAATAAAAAAATTTTTTTTATTTATTTGAGAGAGAGAAAGAAAGAAAGAAAGAGAGAGGGGGGAAGAGAGAATGGGCACGCCAGGGCCTCTAGCCATTGCAAATGAACTCCATGTACCACTTTGTACATTCTGGCTTACGTGAGTACCGGGGAATCAAATCTGGGTCCTTAGGCTTCACAGGAAAGCGCCTTAACCACTAAGCTATCTCTCTAGCCCTTCATGCATTATTTTGATGAAAATACCATAGATCAAGTTCATTCATAATTTTTCAATATAGATTTCTGAAAAAAAAAAAAAAACTTTTGAATGCTATAACCATGATGTCAGCTCACCATTACGCACCTGGTGAATTTCCTGTTAGTACAAACCAGACGTGAACTTCTAGTGCCACCTGGGAAAGCGAGACCCAAAAAGTCCTTGCCTTTGCTGATTTTGGGCTTAGTCCTGCAGACTTGAGTGGTTTAGGGAGACTGGCAAGAATGTGAGGCAGGCAGGGCCCCTGTACCACTGCCAGCCTGCAGAGGCACAGAGGGCAAGGAAGAAACCTAGCTGGGCCTAGAGGCCTCTGTGTGAGAAGCCCCCAAGGTGCTCCCGCTCCCACTCAGTGGAGAAGATGGAGACCATGGAGAAAGGAACCACATGTCCCAAGGTCCCCAAACAGTGAAAAACCCAGGGCTAGGTTATACTCAAGGTCACGTCCAAGGACTCACTCCTGTGTGGCCAAGGACAGAGGACACACGACCAGTCAGTCCTTGGAGAGAGGCAGTGGGAGAAGAGAAAGTTGGTCTGTGAACACAGAAGCTTCTCCATGCAGGCGCTTCCTAGGCCCAGGGTCACATCCACAGGTGCCTGCCACATCTGCCCAGCACCTCACCTACAGTGTATAGTCCTCAGGGACTCTGGGACAGGCCTCCTGCGACACTGCCCAGGCACGCTTTCTCTTCCTAGACTCTGCCAGCGGCTTCTTTCTGGCATTTCCTCATTATGCTCAGCATTTGAGATCTGAGCCTGAGTTTTCAATTTGTGCTCTTGGTATATTGAGCCTTAAAAAAAAAAATAGGACATTTCCACATGCTGTTACACAATTGAAGTTAGGGGATCTTTAAACGTTGGGTGCAATGTTTTGCAATTTGCTTGCTTGACCTATTTTTGCTAATAGATCTTTAATTCTCTTTAAACATTTGCCCCCTATCTTTTGGTTTTATTAAATTTCGGAATGTGTGTGTGTGTGTGTGTGTCTTGAGTCCTCCAGGGAACAAAATGTCAACAGATTAAAGAGTTGCCTGTAACCTGCAGAGTTCCAGCACCAGCCTAAATCAGATTAGAATTGAGTCCCCCATTCCAGCCCTTACCCTAGAACTTTTAAGTGTAAGATCAGGGAAACCCAATAAACTAAACCAAATTTGCCTCCAGCAATTCCTGCATTTACCAAATTCTTTTCTAGGGATTAGGTTTGGCTGGATGAAGTGGAGTTAACCCTTTACTCTCCCAAGTAATCCAAGGACATCTAGAATGAGACTCTTGTTCCATCAAGAGAGATTTGGGGGCTAGAGAAATGGCTGTGTGGATAACGTGTTTGCTTCACCAGCATGAAGCCCTGAGTTTGGATCTCCAGAGGCCCTGGAAAAGCTGGGTACAGTGGCACACAGCTGTCATTCCAGCACTGGGGAGGTGGGGACAGGAGGGTTCCTAGGGTCTGCTGGCTAGCTACACTAGCAGCAGTGGTTCAGTGACAGACCCTGACTCAAAATAAATAAGGTGCGGGGTTAGAGAGATGGCTTAGCCGTTAAGTGCTTACTTGTGAGGCCTAAGGGCCCTGGTTCGAGGCTCGATTCCCTAGTACCCACGTTAGCCAGATGTACAAGGTGGTGCATGCATCTGGAGTTCGTTTGCAGTGGCTAGAGGTCCTGGCACGCCCATTCTCGCTCTCTCTCTGCCTCTTTCTCTGTCACTCTCAAATAAATAAAAGTAAATAAATAAGGTAGAGAGTGATGGAGAAGGACAACCAATGTCAGCTTCTGGCCTCCTTCTACATACACATATACACATGTGCACAATGTGAACAAACACACATATGTACATACAAACTGTGCACACATACATATGCCATAGAAAGAGGTAGCTGGAAAGAGATACCAATTTATATCCACTACATCTGTGATTTAAAAAAAATCTTTAGGAGGAAGAAATTGTCACCCTCATACACTACTGGTGGGAATGCAAAATGGTATAGCTATTGTGGAGAGAAGCCCCCCAGTAAGTTAAGCATAGAATGACCATTTGACCCAGCAAATCTGATCCTAGCTCCCCACCCCAACTTATTATACAAAAATTTGTGCACAAATATTCATAGCAGCAGTATTCATGATACTACATAATTCAAACAACTCAGATGTTCATCACCTGATACGTGGATGAACAGAATGTGGCATGTCCACCAAACGGAACAGTGATCAGACTGGAGTACTCACTCCTGCAGTAACGCTGTGCTGAGTGGAAGAAGCCCGACGTCCGAGGACACAGAGGCTGCGAATCCACTCGTGTGAAAAGTCTGTAACAGTCAGGCCTATAGTGATAGAAAGCGGACTGGATTATGTTTGTAGGGGGGACATGCGGGGAGTAACTGGATAATGGGTACAGAGTACTGGGATGAGGAAAAGTGATCTACAACTAGATTAGGGGGTGCTGCCCAGTACTGGGAACACTAAGCCTCACCAACCATCACTTGATGAAACCATGTTACATGAATTGTACTTCAGCTGAAAAAAGAAAGAGGGGCTGCAGTGATGGCTTCGCAGGTAAGATGCTTGTCTGCGAAGCCTAAGGACCCACGTTCGACTCTCCAGGTCCCACGTAAGCCAGATGCACAAGGTGACACAGTACACAAGGTTGCCCGTATGTACAAGGTGGCACACACATTTGGAGTTTGATTGCAGTGGCTGGAGGTTCTGGTGCTCCATTTCTCTCGCTCTCTCTCTCTTTCTCTCTCTCTCTCTCTCTCTCACACACACACACATTTAAAAAAAAAAAGGAAAGGAGAAAGGGGCTGAGCTGCAGCATGTATTTAGCTTGCACAAGGCACTGGGTTCAATCACCAACACACACACGTGTGCACACAAAAAGCACATGAGAGAAGAGATAATTTGGGTTCTGATACAATAGGTCTTCTGTTTGCTATGATGCCAAATAAGTGAGTTGAAGGAATCGTGCAAGTGGATGGTTGTGCAGTGCAGTAGGGAAGGGTTCTGGGGGGGCGGGGGGCTCTATGCCGTATGTTGTTGGGTACGGTGCTGATTTCTTCATCTGCAAGATGGAGTTGCCAAGGGGACACATCGCTCTGGGTTGCTGGGGACACAATGCTCTTGTCAGCCAAGACGCCATACTCTGGTTACACCTTCTGCACGGGGGTAAGAAGGACTGCCCCACCCACCCTGGGCCCATGGGTGAAGGTGTGCTTGGCACCTCCAGCCCACCCATGCCTTCAGGTTGTGGGGAAACATGTGGGGAATGGGTGTTGGCAAAATTTAAGCCATGGCTGCCTCGCCTTTTCTCTGGGACCTGTCTGTCTCACACTCCCACAGGAAGGCCACGCGGAGCTGACCAAATCCCCCGAAACCCTCTGCCAGATGACAGGCTGTTCCCCTACCTGCCCAGCTCCTGCCAGGAGGCAAATACCCGCTGACCCCAGCTGGGCCACAGATTTTCCGTTTGGGGATTATCTCCCAGCTTCAGGGCCAGCTGTAAAAGCGGCTTTATTTTCAGCGCAGGTGCCCAGAGAGCTTGTAGGTTCCAGGGATCAAAATCAAAGTCAGTGGCTGATTCTCAACTGCCTGCCTCCTAGGGTCCATTGGGCAATGTCAGAGGACATTTTTGGTCGTCACGCCTGGCTGGGGGCAAGGAGGCATCAGGACGCCTTGCAAGGCACAGCACAGCACAGCTCAGACAAAGAACTGTGTGGCCAGGGTGCCCGCAGTGCTAAGGCTGAGGACCCTCGTCCTGGTGATCCTGATGCTCTGGAAATGCCTCACACAACTCCTGCCCTGATGCCCAGGAGGTGTCTTCCCCCTCAGGGATGAGAAGAAGACCTGGGGGAGAATGTGTGACTTGTTCAGGGACCCACAGCTGCCACAAGGTGAAGCTGGGATCCCAACTTGTACAGGATACCCTCCAGATTCTATTTATGTAATTACCCATCGACCAACTGAGGAGAATGATTCACACCTAGTGTCCAGATCAGATCAAGTAGGATCAACGACCTTTTACTTAGTCAAGCCAGTCTTTACTGGCAGCTCTCCATGTCTGTCTGAGAGCCGTGTAACATGGTCCTTGTTTGTGTCCGTTCAGAGGAAATGGGCAGGCAGACTTTTGAGCAGACAAATTAGATATACCATGCTGAGGATGAGAATCTGTGGGAGACCTGCTTCCCCATGCCCCCCAGCTCCACACACTGCACATCTGATAGCTGGGCCAAGAGGCAGGCAGCGTGTGAAAGAGAGGAGGGAAGAAGGTTCAAGAAGATGGAGCAGTATCAATGAAGGGATGGCTGACCAGACAGCATAGAGAGAAGCTATGGTGGGAGCTGATTCCCAGCTGGCTTGGGGGTCCAGAGCACCAGGAGAGATGAGTTCTGCTGGAGCAATGGGAGGGAGGGAGGGAGAGAGGGAAGAAGGGAGGAAGGAGAGAAGCCACAGTCTACCCAGTGGTCAGCCATCCCTATGACACTGAGGGAGAAGGAGTATGGGCCTGCTTCAGCTTGCGATGTAAGGCACTGAATCTGAGTTCTCTCCCACCCATGGGAGGACACTCATGGGAAAAACAGGGAGCGTGTGTGCTAGAGCCCAACCGCTTCTGTGCAAGATTCACCCACCAGACTGTGGGGTGCAAGAGCTCGCTCTTCCCTCGCTCTCGCTCGTCCCCACAGGCAGGGACATTACGTAATTAGTCTCCGCACTCGACTGTTAGTGTTTGGCACTGTTATGAGCATCCTTGATCCCATGAGCTTCCTTTACACCTGTCATTTGAGGAACATGTACGTAACTTCTATCCAATAGACAGCAGAACTACTGCGTGTGGCCCTGTGTCTACATCACTCATAAACAGAGACAAGTGGTTTCTGAAGCAAGCCATTTTAAGGTCTCATCTGCATGTGTAGGAGTTCTCCCTAACCTGTTCTGACCGACATTTCTGTTCTTGTGACTACTGGCTGTCAGGTGCATTTCTGTGAGATTCAAACTCTTCTTGTCTTTTGAGTCTTCACTGGACATTTGAATATCTTCCTCCACCCCCATGATGTACCTAATTCTTTGCCCAGTTTTCTATTAGATTATCTTGCTCTGGTTGAACTGCCTATAAGTCAGAGCTCCGTACTATGATTTTTTTTGTAATCCCTGTATATTTTATTTTCACTCTTCTATTGGTATCTTTGGGATGACAGCTTTTACTTTAATGAAAAGATTTTGAGTCATAATATCTATATGATCTTTATGGACTCTGCTGTGGTCATTCAATACATTCACAGAAAGTATAATAATCAAATCAGAAAAACGAGCATTTCCACCTCTTCAAATGCTAATAATTTCTATATGCTGGGAATTTTGTTTGCTTGAAGTTAATTTGAAATAGATTTTGTAAATTGTTTTAATTATAGTAGAAGTTTTTGATTTTAGCAAGTGCAACTTAACAGTGGTAGCAGTGGAAGGAAGCACATGTCTTTATTCAACACGGAGCAAAATGCCATCTTAGACGGAGAAGACGCCATTGCTGCCACTGTGTGTGGTTTTGGGAGGCAGGAGACACTGGCACAGCGGATCTTTAGTATTGAATTGTGTATTCCTCAAGCAGGTCCCCAGCTCCCCGTTGTGTTCAACAAGGGTGCTGTCTGCCAGGCTCCTCAGGGTCCACAGGGTCCATTGAGCCCAGGTGGGTGAGAGGACTTTAGAAACATTGTAATGCTCTCAGTGGCTGTATTCGGCACCTTCCGGCAGAGATGAGGTCCCAGCCCACCTCCTCCTGGCTACAGGGTGGGCCTGAGATCTTCACAAGCGGTTGGAAAAGCCTTTCTGGAGCCCATAGCAGGAAGCACCATGGCCTCTCCTCTCTCTCCATGGGAGCTCCCAATTCAGCCTCTTCCCATCCCAAGCCTGGGAGGGGGAAGTCTCAGGAAAGGGACCATGCCCAGGCTGCTGGATAGCCTGGGTTCTATTCATGCTGCCTCGGTAGGTGCCCAGGCTCTGGGCTTGGGTTGTCCCCACCAGGCAAAAAGGTCATATAGGCAAGTACCACTGCACAACGCCGTTCCCACTGCACACCAACCTTGCCGTCACACCAAGAGGTCCCTACCTCCTGCCCTTGGGCTTTGCCCAAACCTCTTCCTAGGCTGGAAATCCTGCTCCTGGGTTCCTGCTGTCCAAGACTCAACCTCTGTCTCCCCCTTCCAGTTCCTTCAGTACTCCTGGGCCTCTTCATGCCATTCAGCAGTCCTGGGACTTGGTAGTCTGGTGCTGGGGGTAGGGTGGCTGTCTGCCCACAGCCTGCCCTGCCTTGCACACAATGGAACTCACATCAACGGCAGGAGGAGGCCACACACTGGGGCCTCTGGGATTGAAGGTAGAACAAAGCAACAGCGACAATTCCAGAGTGAATTCACCCACAGAGGAGTACATGTCCCCCTCATCTACAAAGCCACCGGGTTGGGGGGAACTAAGCTCTGAGGATATAGTAGGTGGCCAACAACTAGGGAGGTGGCCTTCCTCATCCTCCTGGTACCTTTGGGTTTGGCAGTGCATGTGCCTAGCTCAGGCAGGACTGTGCTCTGTGAAGACAACTTCTGCCCCCCTGGAGTGGCACATAAGGGCTTTGACCCTCCTAGGGAAGGCGTGCAGACACCTGTTCCCTGCGCCGAGCATGTCACTGGGAGGTGGCTTTCTGGTGTCCGGGCAGATGTCAACAGCTGCGATTTGGCTGATCCCGTGATAATCTGTGCTTTAGTTTGCAGCACCCGGCTCTGCCCCACGCCCACGGGGCTGCTCAGCCCAGAGCAGAGCTGTTCTCTGGATCTCGCGCGTCTCCGCCACAGCGGAGGGCTCGCTGCCATTTTCTGGGCCTCAGCCACCTCTGGTGTGGGAGAGGAGGCACTGCCCCCCGACACCCCAGCAGGCCCCAGGGGACCTGAAGGGAGGTAGCCAAAGCCAGAACCAGACACTGGGCCACAAAAATGCTGCAGTCCCTTACGGACTCGTCACCATACTTTCCTGTCTTTTATCCCTGCAGCTCCCAGTTACCTACCGCTCCTCTCCAGTGTGATGACGAACCACTTGGGGTGCAGCCTGAGAAGCAGGACTTGATACAAAGAGCTCCCCGAGTGGATTTAAAGGGAACGTCCCTGTTCTAGGCAGTAGTGCATATTCTTCACTGCGTTACTGTTATTGTTCAGAGTGCTGCAGGAAATGCAAGGCAGGAAAGTTCTTAAAGGAGACTTCTTATCATAGCTACTGATAACCTTCATCCGGTCTGTTGTTCAAAGTGGGTCCACCAAACTCTTTTACTTGATAATACACCTGGTTGTTTTTCTGCCCCTCCCCCCTTTCTACCTCAGGACCTTAGTTAGCCTTGCTGGCCTCTCTTTCTGGAACATTCCTCCTGGATCTCCACGGTGAACCTATAGAGTCACTCACTGAATCAGTCAATACGCAGCTTCAGAGTTACCTCCTCAGAGAAAGCCTCAAGACTTCCTTCCCAGTCTGCAGTGGAGCCCGGGCTGTAGTCACTCTGGGCCTCACCGCCACAGCTCCAGCCGCTGTCATTGCCTGTTGATTTGTTTGCGGAAGCCCTTGCCAGCTTGTCCTGATGGTAGCGCTCACTGCTGCAGCCCCTGGCCTGCCCGCAGGAGGCTGCTTGACTGTGCCTGGGCTTGCAGGTTGGATGTGAATTTTCCCCGTGCACATGCAAGCCCTTGGCTGGATTGGATCCGCTAAGGCTTCTCGCAGTGGCAGGATGTATAAATATATAAATGAATAATACGTCAACTCATTACACAGCAGTCATCTGAACTAGAAAGAGCGGTCTTTCTCTAGGTAGTTATGGGTTCCGTGTGAAGCGGGAGACAGACAACATGGTCATGCATGATTTCAGTTTGGAATCATAGTCAGCTCTCTGGATCTGATGGGCAGGGATATTCACCACTGTACTAACGAGGAAGCTCTCTGTATCTGAGCATTCTACAGCCACGGAGCCAACCAACCATGGGCTGAAAATAATAATTTATTTATTTATGAGAGAGAGAGAATGGACACGCCAGGGCCTCTAGCCACTGCAAATGAACTCCAAACACATGCGCCACCTTGTGCATCTGGCTTTACGTGAGTACTGGAGAATCAAAACTGAGCCCTTAGGCTTTGCAGGCAAGCACCCTAACCACTGAGAAATCTCTCTGCAGCCCCCTGAAAACAATTTTTTAACTGTGCCTGGGGGCTGAGGATGTGGCTCAGTGCTTGCTTAATGTGCATAAAGCCCTGGGTTCAGTCCCTGGCAGTGCACAAACAGGGTGTGTCATCTTAGCATTTGGAAGGCGAAGGCAAGAAGACCACGAGTTCAAGGTCATCCTCAGCTGCACAATGCATGGAAGCCAGCCTGAGATACATGAGACTCCAAAATAAACTCCCACCTTGCCTGCACAGAACACATTCCCACTTTCTTTCTTTCTTATTTTGGCTTTTCAAGGGAAGGTCTCACTCTAGCTCAGGCTGAACTGGAGTTCACTATGTAGTCTCAGGGTGGCCTCGAACTCATGGCAGTCTTCCTACTTCTGCTAGTGCCCCACTTTCTTTGCATCATCATCCCCCGAACAACACGCTGTAACGACTCCTTGCACGGTGTTCACACTGCATGGGGTGTCATAAGACATAACGTGCAGGAGGGTGGGCATAGGTTATAGGCAAATTCTCTACAAGGGACTTGACCATCTGTACAGTGTGGTGGTCGTGGGGGGGGGGTCTTGGAACCAATCTTCCTCAGAGAGATTGTGTGTGAGAAAGACATTTTATGAAGATGTAAACCAAAAGCTGAGGGGTAATATCTGAGTGGATTTTTTGTTTCTTGGGCTTGTTGGATATTTTGAGATTTTTCTATCAGAGAGCATGTACTTTCTACAACCAGGAATATTAAATTTTAATGGAAGATGCATGTTTTTTAGTATTTCTGGTACAGTAGATAAAACTGTCTACAAAAATCAGAAAAAATACAAAAAATATAAGAAAATATCCTCTTGAACTTGAGCCTAAAGTGCAGATTTTGGCAAGTAATTATCTATGGATATTGGCCCATTAATTATACCAACTGTACTGCTCATCAATTATACCAAATAGGTATTCCCCCACTAATGCAAAATGTTAATAAGGGAAATTGGAAAAGGGAGAGCTGAGAGGGTATATGGAAGGAAGCACCATGCTGTCTCCCATAATGGCTGCACTCATTTAGATTCCAAATAACAATGTGAAAAGCTTTCTTTTTTTTTTTCACAAACCTCCCTACACTTATTTTTCATCATTCTTTATAATCACCCTCCTGTGAGGCATACAGTGATACTTTGTGATTTTAATTTCTATTTCCCAGATGCTTATTGATGCCAAGCACTTTTTTCATGTACCTGGTACCCTGTCTGTGTTCCTTCCTTTGAGAAATGTCTCCCATTCCTTTGCTCATTTTAAAAAAAATTTTAAATTTTTACTTATTTATTTGAGAGCAAGAGAGAGAGAGAGGATGGGTGCGCCAGGGCCTCCAGCCACTGCAAAGGAACTCCAAACACATGCGCCCCCTTGTGTGCATCTGGCTAACGTGGGTCCTGGGGAATCAGTCTCGAACCAGTGTCCTGAGGCTTCACAGGCAAGCGCTTAACCACTAAGCCATCTCTCCAGCCCCCTTTGCTCATTTTTAAAATCAGGTTTTAGTTATCTTGCTATTGAATCATTTGAATTCTTTAAATTCCTTTCGTGCCTGTGTCTGCAGTGTGTGTGTGTGTGTGTGTGTGTGTGTGTCCATGGGTGGGTGTGTGTACACCCCAATGTGCATGCAGAGGTCAAGGACACCTGGGTGTCTATGCCTTGTTAGAGGCAGAGTCTCTCTTGTTTGCTACTGCAGATGTCAGATTAGCTAGCCTGTGATTTGGGGGATTCTCCTGATTTTGCCTCCCATTGCCATAAGTAAGCTGGGATTACGGACATGTGCGCTAGGTGTGTCTGGCTGCATGTGGATTATGGAGATCTGAACTCTGGCCAGCAGGCTTGTGCAACACGCACGTTTACTCACTGAGCCATCTCCCCAGCCCTCTTAGTTTTTTTTTTAATATATTAACCCCTTATCTAATATATAGCTTGTAGAGTTTTCCCCCAATTTATAGGCTATATCTCCAACTAGCTAATTTTAGTTATGCAGAATCTGGATTTTGATGTATTTTTTTTTTTTACTTCTATTACTTGTGTTCTCTGAGCCAAATCCAAAATAAAAAGTGTCCAGACCCCACCTCCCCCCAAAAAGACCGTCTGTCTGTAAAGACAGACCCACTTTGCTCTACAACTTGTAGCTCTACATTAGGCAAGTTAGTTAAGTTCTTTGGACCTCAGTTTACCCATCTGTAAAATGGGGGAATTGGTCCCTATTCTATGGCACTGTGAGGGTCACATGTGTTTCCCACGTGGAAGGGCATGGAATCGTGACTAGCACATAATGTGCGTATCAGTTGTGCAAGTGGCATCTGGAGTCTGCCAAGGGACCAGCCAGGGGCTCTCTTAGGTATAGCATCTTAATCATTTAATCCTCCCACAGCTGAGTTATCTGTAAGGTGGGTGGAGACAGAAGCAGGGAAGTAAGGTGACTTGCCATCCATGCTGTGAGGGCACCGAACACAGGTCCAGGTCACCTCCTCTGGAAGCCCTGGGCTGACCATTGGCCCCACTTGGAAACTCAGGTGTTAATCAGCTCTGTGACCGCATCTAGGAGAAGCTGCAGAGGAAGCTTGCTGGGCCAGGCAGAGAGGGTTTGTCCTCCAAGCTGCCACTGACCAGGTCTGGCCTTGGGCGCCCTGCCCTCTGGTGGCCGACATGGGAAGTGTGAGGGACCATAAAGAGCCCTGGAGTGGGCTGGAGTGGGAGCGTCCTATTACCTCCACTCACAAGCGGTGAGTGTGGCACACATCTGACCTCCTGCCTGGCCTTCCGGTCTCATTTAGGGACTCCTCCTCCTGCACACGTCTGTACGTGGAACCAGCGGGCACTGAGAGAAGTGGTTGGATTGACAGCTGGGGTGGAGAGCCACACAGGTTCCACGAGACAGAAAGCCAAGCTTCCCAGGTTTTGCAGATACTTTGTGCGTGCGTTGGACTCACCCTGCCTTCTCTTTCTCAGTGCATGCCTGCAGGAGCAGTAAGATACATGTTCATCTCCCCTCTTCTGGAACATTCCAGGTTGGCTCACCCTACCCTGAGCACAGAATGAGTTCCCACTGAATGTAGCCCTGCCCTAGCCTCTCACCCCTGCCACAGGCCTAAGCCAAGGGAACCATGCTTGTTCCGCACTTGACTTCTTCTACTGACCGGAAACTCCCCGAGGGTGCAAATAAGACTGCCACACACCCTCCTGAGCAGCTGTCCCTACTCCTGCAAGGTATCCACGCCGAGTGGGTCCAAGGGTTTATGAATGAATGAATGAGCGCCAGTGCAGATGAAAGTCCATCTCTGACACCCAGCCATCCTTGTCAACCCTTACTCTCCAATGCTCTTGAGGCCCTAGATGCATTTCCCCTCTCGTGTGTGTGTGTGTGTGTGTGTGTGTGTGTGTGTGTGTAGGCCAGAGGAGAATGTTGGGTGTCCTCCCCTCTTACTCTTCCACTTGTTGCTTTGAGACAAGCCTCTCACTGAGCCTGGAGCTGGTGGTTTTGGTCAGGCTGGCTGGTCTGTGAGCCCCAGTGCTTGTCCGCTCTCCACAGGACCGGGGCTACATATGTGCGTGTGGTCACACCCAGCTGTCTTCATGGGTAGAAATCAAACTCAGGGCAAACCTGGCCCTGGCAGGCCCTGGTGTTTGTGTGGCAAGTTCTCCTATCCACTGGGCCATTTCCCCACCCTCCCTTGCCCTCTTTCTCTGTCCCTGGATGCCATGTTTCCTTGGGACAATTATCAGTGCCCCCGCCGGTGGCAGGGGGAGGGGGCACCTTCAGGAGAGCCGAGAGCAGCTCTGAAATGTGAGCCAGAATTAGTCTGGAGCAAACCATTTAATGACTCCAGCTTGACTCAAATGAGATCTGAGCCGAGTCAACACGAGCGGAATGAATTTCTGATTACTGCTCGGCACTGGGAGTATTTCTGTCTCACTCACTGTCTTGCCCCTAACCAAAGCATGTAATATGCCTGGCAGCTCCTTAGAAGAGCCAGCCGGGCAGGGCCTTAGGGATAGAGGGGTCCTGGAAATGATCAGAATGAGAAAGGAAGCAGCAGGCCTCATGTGCAGAGGTTTCAGCTTCTTGTTCAATTACAGTTTGCTTTATGTTTCATGGCTGCATTTCAAGGAGGAGTGAATGCTGTACACTGTACAACATAAATCATATTTGAAGGCCTGTGTTTTTTATTATTTTTATTTATTTACTTGAGAGAATGGGAGAAAGGGGGGAAGAAGCAAATAGAAAGAGAAAGAGAATGAGCATGCCAAAGCCTCTAGCCATTGCAAGTGAACTCCAGATGCATGTGCCACCATGTGCATCTGGCTTACGTGGGTCCTGGGGTATTGAACCTGGGTCCTTAGCTCCTAAGCCATCTCTCCATGCCAGGCCTGTGTGTTTTAAAGGAGTGTCAATGGAGGGGCTTTTAGGTCCATTCTGCAGCATTGCTGGAGGCTGTTCTGAGCCTGGGGAGGGGGGGACAAAAAGGGGACATGGATGAGAAGCCAGCTGGCGGACAAGCAGCTGTAGCTTGAGTAGACTGGGTCTAAGACCCAAGCAGTGTTGATCCCCACAGGTAATCCTGGATGGCTTCATGGAGGCGGCATTCCAGGCAGGCCTTGGGAGACCTGGAGGCTCTAAACACCCATTAAACTAGTCTAAAGGAAGGCTGTTTAGAAGAGGCTGTTACTGAGTGATCCCACTGGTGGAAAGCGAAGTCAGGAGGAATGGGGCTTCTCTCTCCATTCCTCTCGTCCATCTGTTTGGTAAGGCCTGGCTCAGGTGGGCTGCTGTCGGAAGAGTGTGACATTGATGTTGCCGTGGGACAACTGCTCCCATTGAATCCTGGCTCCTGCTTGCACTGTCTGTGACGTGTCAGACGAGCAATTAAATCTCTCTGAGGCTTCTTCCCCCCCCCTCCCCGCATGCGACGCAGTGGGATAAGAACTGCTCCAGGAGGTGAGGGGACTGTGGTCAGCAAGGGGACAGAGAGCCTGTGGGACCTCCATGCAGCACACGGGGGGAGGGGTAAGGTCACACAGCCCACAGCCCGAGACACCAGCTTCTCAGCGCTGCCTCAGACGCTGCATAGGAACAGTGGCCCCGCTCTGGTGAGCCGAGCTCGAGCTGGGATGTCTTCTCATCGTGTTTCTCTTCCTCTCCTCTCTGGCCCTCGTCCTGGAACTTCGTGTGTGAGTGTGTGTGTGTGTGTGTGTACGCACGTGCACACATGTGCATGTGGAGGCTAGAGGGCAACCTCAGGTATCATTTCTCTCAGGCATTGTCTATCTTTTTTTAAAATTTTCCTTTAAATTTTATTTATTTGAGAGAGAGATAAAAAAGTGGCAGATAGAGAGAGAATGGGCATGCCAGAACCTTTACCCATTGCAAATGGACTCCAGTCGCATGTGCTACCTTGTGCAGCTGGCTTATGTGGGTCCTGGGGAATTGAACCCGGGTCCTTTGGCTTTGTAGGCAAGCCTGTTAACTGCTAAGCCATTTCTCCAGCCCGCTATCTATCTTTTTTTTTTGAGACAAGGTCTCTTACTGGCCTGAAACTAACCAATTAGGCTAGGCTGGCAGGTCACCGAGCTCCAAGGATCTTCCTGTCTCTGCCTGCCCAGTGCTGGGATTTCAGCCTTGAGCCACCACTTCTGCCTCTTCTGAAACTTAGTTCTGGGGATTGAACTCAGGTCCTGAGGCTTGTAAGGCAAGCGCTGCCCCCCCCCCCCTCCGAGCTACCTTCCCAGCCCCTTCATGATCTTCTTAAACTCGCTGTCCACCTCTCGGGCTGCAAGGCAAAGAGGAAGGAGGCCAGGAGAGCTGTTACAGATGTTACATCCCCCAGATGACGGATCGCTCCTGTCTCTCCTGCCCCAAGGGGCTTGGAGGCTGCTTGCCCTCTGCAGGGTGCTGAGTCCTACACCATTTAGAGAAGATCTTAAGTGAGATCCCCCAAGACCTCATTCTTAGACTTCCGTGCCTGTGTTTCCCATTGTGGTCCCGCCGTTTCCATCCATAGATGACTCTGGCTCAGTAAGGAGATGTTCGGGAGGCCCTCTGGCAGATGACTGGCATGGGATGTGTTATTGGTAAGTCAGGGCCTGGGTTTGACTCCTGTGACTCGGAGCCAGTTTCCTGGACTCTGCCTCAGGCCTTTCCTTAGCAGTAACATGGTCACGACAGAACAACTGGATTGGTACTTTCACTTCACTTTGGTCAGTATGCCTGCCAGAAGCAACCTGAGGGAGGAAAGGCTTCTTTTCACTCACAGTTGCAATCCAACAACTTGTTCAGGGCCATGGGAGCATGGGGTAGAGGCTGTTCACAGCATGACCAGTCAGGAAGCAGCAAGACAGGGAATGTTGGGGCTCAACTGGCTTTCTCCTCCTTTACCTTTGTGGGGGAGGAGGGCCCACATGAGCATGTGTGCAATGTGGAGGCCAGAGGGTAACCTCAAATGTCATTCCTCAGGCACCATCCACTGTTGTTTTTTAAATTTATTTATTTGTGTATGTGTGTGTGTGTGTGTGTGTGTGTGTGTGTGTTTGAGGTAGGGTTTCACTCTAGCCCAGGCTGACCTGAAATTCACTATATAGTCTCAGGCTGGCCTTGAACTCACAGCAATCCTCCTACCTCAGCCACCCAAGTGCTCGGATTAAAAGCACGAAATAGGGTCTTATTAGCTAGGTAATCACCAATTAAGATAGATTGTCAGCAAACCACAGAGATCCTCCTGTCTCCATCTCCCTGTGATCCAGCACTGTGATCACAAGCCTCGGCCATCATGCCCAGCTCTTGGTTTTTTCTTTTTAATTAATTAATTAATTTGAGATAGAGCAAGAAAGAGGCACAGAAAGAGAGAGACAGGGAGAGAAAGAGAATGAGCACACCATGGCCTCCAGCCACTGCAAATGAACTCCAGGTGCATGCGCCCCCTTGTGCATCTGGCTTACGTGGGTCCTGGGGAATCAAACCAGGATCTTTTGGCTTTGCAGACAAATGCCTTAACGGCTAAACCATCTCTCCAGCCCCCAGCTCTTGGTCTTTTTTTGTTTGTTCGTTTGTTTTTCAAAGTAGGGCCTCACTCTAGTCCAGGCTGACCTGGAATTCACTATGTAGTCTCAGGGTGGCCTCGAACTCACAGCGCTCCTACCTCTGCCTCCCGAGTGCTGGGATTAAAGGCATGCGCATGCCTGGCCCAGCTCTTGTTTTTAACATGGGTTCTGGGAATCGAACTCAGGTCTTCATGCTGGAAAGACAAGCAACTTACCGGCTGAGCCATCTCTCCAGCCCTTCTCCTTTCTTTCCATCCAGGCCCCCAGTCCGTGGGTTAGTGCTGCCCACATTCAGGGTATAGCCATCCTCTTAGCCAGTCCTCTCTGGAAATACCCTCACAGACGCCCTCGACCTCCTAGGTGAGTCTAAATTCAGTCAAGTTGACAGCGAACACCAACCTGCGGGTCTGAGGCTGTGTGCAGATTCACACAGCCTACATGCACAGACAGCTCCCAACATACTCCTTCAGCTCCCTGGAGTGAGCAGCCAGGCCTCTTTTCTTGGGTGAAGAATAGCCCAGTACCCCACACAAGATCACCTGAAGGGTACACAGTGTCTGCTGCTGACCAAAATGACTATTTAAAGTCAACCTCATTTTCCCCGATGCCATCAAATGTCAAAACAGGCCGAAGACTAGGGCATGAGCCCATCCTGCTAAAGGAGTTTGTGTGACGTGCTTGGTAATCCCTGTTTCAGGGGTAAGCAGATTATTCCAGCAGAACTAGGCCTCCTGCGGGCTGGTGTGCCTGCCTGGATGCTGCCCCGGGTGCTGGCCTGCCATGCACAAACCCCAGGGCTGGGTCATTCCTTGGGTGGAAACCCCAGGTTCTGGGTCCGCAGTGGTGACATTTTGGGTCAAGGGAGGAGGCTTCTAGTGGTTGTAAAACAGTGTCCTCAAATTGCAGCGATCCTGACACTTCTGAGGCCTGGGCAGGGGAGGTGGCTCTAAGTCCCAGATGCCTGAGCTGATCTGTCCTCAGCTCTGTGGCTGAGAGACCTCCCTCAGCCTCTGCAGGGGACGTCGTGGGGTAGTCTGTTCACAGAGAGGAGCACTCTTTGATTTGTTTTGAGACAAGGTTACATGAAGCCCAGGCAGGCATGCTAGCCTCAAACTGTCTATGTAGCGGAAGATGACCTTAAACCCCTCTCTCTTTGGCATGTGCGTATATGTGTGTGTGTGTTTATGTGTGCAGCCACACGTACGTGCGTGCACATGCATGTGGAGGCTACAGGTTGCCTGTGGGTGTCTACCTCGATCCCTCTCCAGTTCATTTTCTGAGACAAGGGTCTCTCACCTGAGCACGGAGCTTGCGGATTTTGCCCATATAGCTAGCCACTGTGTTCTGAGGATCCCCAGTCTCTGTGTCCTGAGTGCTGGGACTACAGGTGTATGTGCCACCATGTCCTCCTGGCATTTACATGGGTGCTAGATGTGCAAACGCCAGTCCTCATGCTGTGTGGCAAGCTCTTTATCCACTGCACCATCTGCGCGGTTCAGATCATAAACTCCCGACCCTCCTACCTCTACTTCCCAAGGGCTGTGATGACCACCGTGCCTGGTTTATGCAGTGCTGGGAATTGAACATGGCTTCATGTGTGCTAGGCACCCACCCGCCAACTGAACTACATCTCCAGCCAAGTGTTTCTGTCACTGATGTGATTTGAACTTGCCAGCCAAGGCTGACAACACGTCACCCAACTTTCACCCCTGTTTCACTATGGTAAAGCATACGTAGCATAAAATTTCTCATCTTAATGTAGCATTAAACACATTCACAGTGTGGTTCAACCACCACCCCCATCCATCCCCTCAGCTCTTCCCTAAACTGAACAAACACCCCATTTCCCCTCTCCCCAGCGCCTGACAGCCACCATCCCTACCTGCTGTGTCTGTGTCTTCTAATACTCTGAGTACCCTGTGAAAGTGGAACCAGATAACGTGTCCTCTTGTGAATGACTTGTTCCACTTGGCCATAATGGCCTCAGGGTTCATCGATGCTGTACCAACCGTCAGGGTCATCTTCCGTTTTGTATACATTGCATCTTACCCATTCATCTATTCATGGACGTTTGATTTCTTTTGCCTTTTTGTTGTTGTTTTGAGGTAGGTTCTCACTCTAGCCCAGGCTTTCCTAGAGTTCACTATGTAGTCTCAGGGTGGCCTCGAACTCATGGCGATCCTCCTACCTCTGCCTCCCGAGTGCTGGGATTAAAGATGTGCGCCACCACACCCGGCTTCTTTCGCCTTTTTGTTGTTGTGAACATTGCTGCTGAGAATACTGATGCCCAAGGATTGTGCCAGTGCCTGCTTTCATTCTGTAGGGTGCATGCCCAGATATAGAATCAGTGGACCATATGGTAATTCTGTGCTTAATTTTTTTAAAATTTTTATTTACTTATTTATTTGAGAGAGAGAAAGAGTGAGAGAAAGAGAGGCACATAGACAGAGAGAGAATGGGCATGCCAGAGCCTCTAGCCACTACAAATGAACTCCAGATGCATGAGCCACCTTGTGCATCTGGCTTTACGTGGGTACTAGGGAATCAAACCTTTGGCTTTGCAGGCAAGTGCCTTAACCACTAACCCGTCTCTCCAGCCCTGTGTTTAATTTCTCAGTGGGACTTCCATACTGTTTTTGGACTATTTGTATGCAGTACACCCCTTTATTACTTGAATCTGGGATCAACATCCCTGCCCCTCTTTGTTCCTGCCTTCTCTGTATTCTTTCCTATTGAAACCTTGAGAGATTCCAGAGGACATGTGGGTGAGGTTAGGTCTGAAGTATAAAGGATACATTTGAGGGGTGTCCCCATCACTACAGATGGGCCTTGGTCAGGGGCACCTGGAGTGTGACTTCCCCAGGACCCAGTTCTAAGGTCTGTGCAGTAGCAGGTGCCCAAGCTGGGCTCTCAGCCATGTCCTTTGGTTCATCAAACCCCTTGGTGGCCACCTCCTGACCTTTCCAGTCACAGAATGCACTAAGAGCCCTTGTCCTCCAACTGGGCTGCAGCTACCTGTGGCCTGGCCTGCCCGCTCCCTCCTGCTGACAGATCGCTTAATGTCCACAGTGGCGGTCCCTCCCTGGCTGCACACTTGCTCCTTCTAGCAATGAGGAGTGGGACAGGGAACATCCGGGTCACTTTTGCCCCTCTGTTCATCCAGACGAGTGTCTGTGATGACTCTGGGACTTAGCTACCAACCCCAAGGATGTCACACTAGCAGCGCACAGCTACCTGAGGTCAAGACTTCAGAGGCCAGGAAGGCCCCCGCCAAACATGGGGCCCAGGAGATACCTGACGTGATGCTGGTCAGCCTGCACTTGAAGCGCCAGTGCTGCTCCCTCCCAGACCAGGGGGTGAGTTTTCTGTAAATGACGATTCATTTTCGATGTGTGCATTAGAGTGTGCTTAAGATGGATATGGGTGTAATCTAGGGATTTTTATTTGAAATAAATTGAGAGGGGTGGCAGCAAAGATGGTGTATGTGTGTGTGTATCAGTGTGTGCGCGTGCATCAAACCAGAGCAGCTCTGCTGGAGGTGAGTGGTGGACACATGGACATTCCAGGTGTGAGTTCTTCACGCCTACACCTGTTCACAGTTTCCAGGTAAAGTTGGCCTTCCTTCCACCCTACTCTCGGAAGCACATGACTGTCTCTTGCTCATTTGTTATACACGGGGACTTCCTTGTCACTGGATGCTCACAACACTTGGGCAGTGGGCACTGCTGTCTGTTTTGTAGGTTCCCTGATGTTCAGTGGCACTGAAACCCGTTGCCCCAGACACACACTCCTGGCTCTGGGGGATGGAGGGGTCTGCTCGGCCCCTGGAAATCCCACCTTTCCTTACTCTTTCCTGGCTCTGCCATCTTCTCCCCCTGCCGCCGCAGCTCCTGTCTTCGGGGACCTGGGTGGGGAAAAGGTGAGGACACACGGGAGGAAGGGATGGCGACGCGGCCGGTCCGCTGGTCTCCTCAGGGCAAAGTCACGTCCCCGGTGTCAAGTGGCGTTCTTTCCTGCGCACCGTGCCCAGAAGTGTGGCCGCCTGCCTGCCCTCAAGTCCCAGGGGCCTGCTGCCTTATTAGTGGCTGTCATTTCCTGTGCCTTCCCCAGGCTCCGGAACTCTGCTGCTCAAGTCTTCCCTGGCCCTTGGCTCCTGCATTCCCTGTGAGTCAAATTCCCAAGCTTCCCCTTCCGCTTGATTTTTTTTTCCCCGGTCTTGTTTGGTCTCCCAGCCTGCACCTCTTTGGTTGGACTGATGCCAGCAGGTCCCTTGGGAAAGTGGGGCGTCTTCCTCCTGGTTGCAGAAACTTCATCCCTTCTGATCTGCCTCCCCTCCCAGCCCCCACCTTGTCCCAGGCCACCCTACTCCTCCTGGGCCTGTCTCCCCAGACGAAAGCCGATTGTCTTTGCAGTGCCTAGGCCAGTGTCTCCTCTTCCTTCTTCCTTGCAGCTGAGGCTGACGGATTTTCCCCCTGAGCGGAGCCCCCAGAGCCCACAGCATAGTGTGTCCTGGCTAGTAAATGTCTCTAAACAAAGAGGTCTCCACTGCTAACGGCCACTTCCGCCTCAGTGCCCTTCCTCACATGAGAGGGGTTTCTCAGGCGCTTCTCACACCTTCAGCTTCCTTTCAGTCCCTCCCTAAAGTACGGCCTGCCTCAGCCACCCCCGCCCCCCCCCGTTAACATCTGACTTAGGTTTTGTTACGATGGTTTCTGAGGAGATGGCTCAGTAGATAAAGTGCTTGTCATGCAAGCAAGAGGACCTGAGTTCGAATCCCAGCAACCCCTTAAACAACCCAGGCATGGCAGCATATGCCTGTCATCCCAGCACTGTAGAGGCAGAGACAGAGTATCTCTGGAGCTTGCTGGTCTGCTAGTGTAGCTGAATTGGTGAGCTCTAGATTTCACGAGGAACCATAGCTCAAAAATTAAGGTGGAAGCCGGGTGTGGTGGCGCATGCCTTTAATGTCAGCACTCGGGAGGCAGAGGTAGGAGGATCACCATGAGGTCGAGGCCACCCTGAGACTACATAGTGAATTCCAGGTCAGCCTGAAATTCTAGCCTGCGCCAGAGTGAGACCCTACCTCAAAAAAAAAAAAAAAAAAAGAAGAAAAAGAAGAAAGAAAATTAAGGTGGGGAGTGATTGAGGAAGGCACCCAATATCAACATTTGGCCTCTACACACAACACACACAGGCACATGTACCCACACATACACGCACCCACACATACCCAAACGTGCCTGCTTATTCATGCGCACACCACAACATATCCAACTAAATAAATAAATAACTAGCGTCCAAAACTGTTCCCATTCTTTCACAGTGCTAAGTGTGAAGAAGCCATGCCCTGTCCCCTTCTGCCCATTGGGCAGTGCTCCTCCTCACACCCCCAGCACCCCCCCCCCCGCCCTTTCTCTGGCAGTGTTCCTTACTCCTCACCCCACAGGAAGCCGGCAGCGTTTAACGAAAGTGGCCTGGCCACCCGAGGAACATTATAGTACCTCAGCTTGAGGGAGCCAGGCTGGTAGTGCAGTACTGTGCGGTGGTTTGAATGTGATCATATGCTCCTCCCCCCACCATAGCCTGAGGTATTTTTTAAAATTTTTATTATTATTTGAGAGTGACAGACAGAGAAAGAGGCAGATAGAGAGAGAGAATGGGCGCACCAGGGCCTCCAGCCACTGTAAACGAACTCCATACTCGTGCGCCCCCTTGTGCATCTGGCTAATGTGGGTCCTGGGGAATTGAGCCTCGAACCGGGGTCCTTAGGCTTCACAGGCAAGCGCTTAACTGCTAAGCCATCTCTCCAGGGTATTTTTGATGGAGCTGGAAGCCGGAGGAGGTGGATGTTAAGTCCGGCCCTACGTCGTGGTCAGAGCAGTCGGAGCGCTGGCTGTTGGTATTTGCTGTGTGTTCGTTGGTGTTTCTTCGCTATGGGTCTGTGGAAGTGAGCCGGCTTCTTCCGCCATGGACGGAACTTCCCCAGGACTGCGTGAGCCAGAAATACATCCTTTCCTCCCATGAGCTGCTTCCGGTCGGTGTTTGTCCCAGCAACGAGAGAGTAGCTGCGACACACTGGGCGGGATAACGCCGGCTGGCATGGCACAGCCTGACCCTTCAGAGTCTCAGCACAGGGAGGGCTTATGCCCTTTGTTGGGGACACTAGACCAGGTTCCTGGTTCGTGGAGCACCTGCCCCACGGTCATTCAAGAATCCGGGCTCCTTCCCTTTAGGGGACCCTCTCCTCTTGGGGGTCTTACAGGGCCAACTGGAGAGCAATTGCCCTTGTAAGGGGCATGCCGCCTCGCTGGTCAGTCTGGAAAGCACACAGCCCTGCGCCGGTGAGACTGGGTCACCTGGCCCTGTGTATCAGCAAAGGGGCATGTGAAATGTGCCTGGCTAAATAAAACTCAGCACCCCGTGGGGAAAGACAGCATTGGAAGAGGAGCAGAAGAGAGTCCACATTCTCATTAAGCCAGTGTCTCAAGTATGGATTGTGACCCAAGCACAAGGTTTCCCAGAGTTCATCCCCGTGCTGGCTGAACATGACTGCAGCCTATGCCTTTGCTGTGCATGCCTAAACAAGCGCGTGGCCTACAGCAAGCACTAAGTGTTGTAGCTGTCTTTGGAAAGCAGTGTCACGTGTCTGCAGTGTTGTCAGATCCCCTCCCTTGGAACCTGGACTGGCTTTAGTGGATTTCTTTTATCATTATTATTATTATTAAAATTTACTTACTAGGGCTGGAGGGATGGCTTAGCGGTTTAGGCATTTGCCTGTGAAGCCTAAGGACCCCGGTTCAGTTCTCCAGATCCCACGTAAGCTAGATGCACATGATGGTGCATGCATCTGGAGTTTATTTGCAGTGGCTAGAGGCCCTGGCATGCCCACTCTCTCTCTTTCTTTCTCTAATAAATAAATAAATAATGAAATACTTTAAATAAATTTACTTATGGGGGGGCATGCCATGGCCTCTAGCCACTACAAATGAACTCCAGATACATGCTGCACCTTGTGCATCTGCCTTACATGGGTTCTGGGGGAGTTGAACTTGGGTCCTTAGGCTTCATAGGCAAGCACCTTAACCATTGAGCCATCTCTCCAGCCCATTTAGTGGCTTTCTTGATCAGGCTGCACATGGGGAATCCATCCTAAGAAGCCTGGCAGCTTCCATCTGTCTCGTGGAACACGCCAAAGCTGCCGTGCTATGAGAAAGAAACCCAGGTGACGTGGGGGTGCCACCATTGGGGGGTGCCACCGTTGGTAACTCCAGCTGGGCTCCCAGCAGGCTGATGGTGTCATCGGCTTGTTGCGGCTTTACCCAGTGGGTGTTCAGCTAGTCGGGACTTCAGATGACGGTGAACGTTTGACTACTGCCACGTGAGACCCCCTAGTGCGGGCAGCGTTGATCCCCACTCTGTGTTCTTAGCCAACTGCTCTGGCCACAGGAGGACACCGTGCGGCCTTGCTCTGAGCCAGCTGCTTCCTCTTCCTGGACCCCCGCCACTGTCTCATGCCCTTTTAACATTATCAGAAACTCAGGCAAGATTTCTGTAATTAGAAGTCAGGTAGGATTTCTGTAATTAGAGGTCATGTGGAAGAATCCAGTGTGTCAAACTGAAAGGCATGTTGGGTGGCTAACTTCTGCTGTATGATTTAAGATCGTGGAAAGATAAGAGGCCCTGGGTCTTGTCTCGTTGGGAACGGGCGGTTGTGTTCAGAGACAGTTTTCTATCACAAGCACTCTTCAGGGCCATAGCATCTCATGTCTGAACTGTGCGGCTAGATTTGGCTCCAGTAATGCTCCTGTCAGGACTCATGGCTACAGCGCAGGTCCTGCTGATAGCTAGTGTTCCTTCCAGAACTTTCCATGGTCTTGGAATGAGAGGCAGACCCCCAGAAACTGATGCATCCCCAAACTCTTATGTTGAACCTTATCCCCACATGAAGGGAGGCCTTTAGAGAAAGTGAGAGATCTTTTTTTAAAGATTTTTATTTATTTATTTATTTATTAGAGACAGGGGTGGGGGGAGAGAGAGAGACTGAGAATGGGCACGCCAGGGCCTCCAGCCACTGCAAACAAACTCCAGAAGCATACGCCACCATGTGCATCTGGCTTACGTGGGACCTGGAGAATCAAACCTGGGTCCTTAGGCTTTGCAGGTAAGCACCTTAACCGCTAAGCCACCTCTCCAGCCTGAAAGTGAGAGATCCTATAAAGAAGCTGGAGGGGGATCTTGTTTGCCTCCTCGTCATGAGGACACATAGGAGGTGCTCCCGTGAGGAGCAGGCCCTTGCCTGGCCTGGAATCTGGCATGTTGAATTCGACTCCCCAGCCTCCCAAACTGTGAACAGTAAATTTCTTATTGCTTATAAATTGTGTGGTGTGGGAATTTTGCCACAGAATGGCAAAGCCTTCCAAGGTATACAGTGGAGGTGGCAAAGAGCCAAGGGGGTGAAGCCATCCTTGGGGCTGACCTTCCTTGTCTGTCGTTTGTAAAACCCAAAGTAATGGCCACAGCGTCACCTCTCCTAGGGCTTTGCTAAGGGACAGTTGCTACCTGAAGGTTCTGGAAAGTTCCATCGCCATCCACCTGGTGATCAACTGTTCGCTCTGCTCGCACAGCACTGAAAGCATGTCTAGCCAGTGCTGTTATCCGACAGGAGGCTGGCCCCATGCCAAAGGACATGATTACGGCGCCTCATCCCATCCACGAAGACAAGTCGTACCAAATGGAAACCTCAGCGACAGCCCTGCTTCCCCCTGATTGTTGCTTCTCGCTGTCTCTATAAATCAGAATGTTTTTCTCAGCTTGGGGAAATCACATTCATTTCTAATGCTTTAAAAAATGTAAGAGGAACACAGATGTCTGCCAGCACTTACGATAATAATCCACATGGAAAATGACTGCAATTGCAATATTATTGTTTTCACTCTGACACTTAATCCTACATAAAACTCTGTTCAAAACAATCATAGAAGAGACCAGGACCAGGTGGTGGTATTTCCATAGAAATTCCACTTATTCGTCAAAGAACTTGAAAAACTGCTCTGAGCCATAGATAGATGCCTCCTTAGCGTACAGCTCAGGTAGGACGTCAGCAGAACTGTTTACACGTGCCCTGAGATGGTACATTTGTAATGATGGCCAGAACAGGAACTTCCGTCATACTCCGCCTTTCTAGGCTCAGAGACTTGTAAGCAAAGTTCTCAGTTCCATCCTACCAAAGAAGGGTACCGAGTAAGAGACGCCTTGGGACTTGAGCTGTGCAGTCGCTCCGGAGCTGGCATAGACTGTGACTGGACAGTGTGACAGGGTCATGGTTGGAGGAGGCTTGCTTGGGTCTGAGGTGGATAAGGTATCCCAAATACAGCTCGGAGTCTGACCCCAGATGAGCATCACCATCTACATTGACCTCTGTGATAGCTAATGTTCATTGTCAACTTGATAGGATTTGGGATCTGTGAGCATTTTTCCAGAGAGGTTTAGTTGAGAAGGGAAGACCCACCCTGAATGTGGACTGGGGTCCTGGAATGGATAAAAAAGGAGAAAGGGGGGGCTGGAGAAATGCGGTTAAGGTACTTGCTTGCAAAGCCAATTCCCCAGTACCCACATAAAGCCAGATATAGAAGGTGGTGCGTGCATCTGGAATTCGTTTGCAGCAGCTAGAGGCCCTGGCGCACCCATTATCTCTATCTGCTTCTCTATCTCTCTATCTGCCTCTTTCTATCTCTCAAATAAATAAATAAGCAAAATATTTTGAAAACCTTAAAAAAAAAAAAAAAGAAAAGGAGGAAGCCAGCTGAGTATCAGCACCCCCCTCCCCTTCCTCTCTCCTTCGTAAGGTTACAGTGTGGCCCGCTGCCTCATGTTCTCAATAACACGATGGGCTGTATGTCCTCAAACTATGAGCCAAAATAACCCCTTTCTTTAAGTTGCTTCTGTGATTTTGTCACAGCAACAAGAAACATAACTAATGCATCATTGTGTCCTCTTTAGAAGTGGTAAGAACTCTTGGGCCCATCCTTTGGCCGGCTCTTTTTACCTGACTGGGATAGGGCTCCAGAGACCTTGGGTTACTAAGCGTTGAATGTGCAGAAGCCAAGCTCCACCACTGGGAACTGTACTGTGTTAAAAAAAAAAAAAAAAAAAAAAAAAAAGGTCTCCCTAGATTAGCGACTCTCAGAGCTGAGACTGAGGCTTACCTGAAAGTCTCAAGGGGCCTCCCTTACCGACCAGGGCTGATGGATGGTGGTGGTAAGTGTGGGTATATGTGGGGGGCAATCTGTAGGTCTTGTGAGCAGATGATGTGCCTATAGTGAGCTCCACAAACTTTACTTGTAAAAATAACCAAGGGTTGCCAGTTACCCGAGCAAGCTATTAAGGGTTGCTTTTTTGTTTTTTTTTTTTTTCTGAGAGTCCTTATTTGTAAAGTGAATTTAGTGCATTTTTTTGGTTGGGAAGCCCACACAGGATCCCGTAAGTCTGAATCCAATTGCTATTGATGACACTGCTTAGAATTGAACTCCCTGCATTCGGAGGAGCAGCTAGTGAGGGTCCCTCTTTATTGTCTTGAGGTGTTTTTTTCATTGCCCCATCTTGCATTTCATTTCTAGGCAGATCAGCCCATGTGGTGACGACTGTTTGCTTGTTTTCATTATGGGTTGAACTCAGCCTGTGTGTGTTTGGAGCATCCTTCGCTAAAAGTTCCACCGAGGTGTTGGTATACTTTCACTGGACTCACTCATACTCCCACCCCACTCCAGCCGCGGCCATTCACTGTGGGTGGGTGTTTCCTCTTTAGCACAGGTGAGGCCGGAGGACTCTCAGGGCTTACATTCCTTTTTTATGGACCATGGCATAAAGAGAGAAATATTGAAAAACAAAACAAAAAGCCAGGCATGGTGGCGCACACCTTTAATCCCAGCACTCGGGAGACAGAGGTAGGAGGATCGCCATGAGTTCGAGGTCACCCTGAGACTCCATAGTGAATTTCACGTCAGTCTGAGCTAGAGTGAGACCCTACCTCTAAAAACAAAACAAAAAAACAAAAATTAAAAAAAAAAGTTTCGTGGGAACCTGTACTCTTTTTGTTGTTGTTGTTGTTTTGAGGTAGGGCTTCACTCTAGCCCAGGCTGACCTGGAATTCACTGTGTAGTCTCGGGGTGGCCTCGAACTGATGGCGATCCTCCTACCTCTGCCTCCCAAGTGCTGGGATTAAAGGCGTGCGCCACTATACCGGCTGGAACCTGTACTCTTGATCAAAGAGCAGAGAGTAGAAATCTGGTGAAAAGGGACCTTCACATGTGACTTGTGCCACCCCACAACTTACTGTCCCCTCTGGAAATGCACACCCAGTTGCTTCCCTGCACAGTGTAACATGGGTGGCTCTCAATGTGTGATTGGATGTGTTTTACAGACAGAAGGAAAACTTTAACATCCTACTTTTCATTTATCTCTTCTTTCCCACATCTCACCTGTTGTCTGAGTTCTTCTCCTTATTTACACCACTGGTTTTTGTGTTGTGATACCGAGTTGACAGAGCTCAAGGGACGGCTCTGGATGACTTCCAAGAGCTCACTGTCACCCACTCTGCGCATTGCGGCCCTTTCCTGAGACTGACTGTGATCCGCTCCTCCGTGCTGGACTCTGCCACCCTGTCCGCGAGGTATTAGCAGTGTTGGGGTTTTGTGTTTGGTTGGTTGGTTTTTGCACAGTCTTAGTAAAAAGCATGAAGAGTTTCTGCTTTAGCTCTGGCTTTCAGTGGCTTATCAAGTCTTTATACAAAGAAGCCCTGGAGAGTGGGAGTGTAGCTCAGTTGGCAGAGCCCATGCAGAAAGCTCTGAGTTCGAGGCTCAGCAACACATCAAACGGGCGAGGTGACCCATGCCTGTATTCCCAGCACTTGGTAGATGGAAGCAGGAGGATCTGGAGTTCAAGGTCCCTCCTTGACTACATAGTAAGTTAGAGGCTGGCCTGGGATACAGAAGGCCTGGGTAAGAGGGGAAAAGCTTCATCACCTCTGGCCCTGGCGATTCGCAGCCGGTTCTCAGCTGCTCTGACCCTGGGGCTGGTGGATGACAGATTTGCATTTGCAGCGCAGAGATGTCTGTTCCCAGACTCCCACAGAAGAGGAGCCGCCTCCGGTGCCCAGCAGCGCCTGCTGCTCCTGCCTGGCTCCTGCCTGAGTCACCACTCCACCATCTGTGACTAATTGAACAATCACGGCCTGGAGGTATTTGGGTTTGTGTTTTGGGCTTGAAAAGGAATCTGTAATGATCCAAGAACAGCTTCCTTAATTCCCAGCCTGGCACTCTTTGCCCTGGTCTGAGAAAATAGCCGTAGCTCTAGGAGGCTGCTGGGCTAAAGGCAGTTGGTTTTTCTCTATTTTATTTTATTTTTTAAATTCTAGGAATCAAACCCAGGACTTTACACATGCTAAGCCCATGCTCAGTCCCAAGGGGGAGGGATGTATTTCTTTATTCTTGATATGAAGTCTTACTGTGTTGCCCAAGCTTGCCTCAGACTCCTGGATCCTGGTGATCCTCCTGTCTCAGTCCCCAGGGTGGCAGGATTCCAGGTGTGCACCAAGCCTGGCTCCCAAGCAGGGTAAACTGCATGAAGGTCAGCCGAGCAAGCGTGAAGGTCAGGAAGGAAAGTGAGGCGTGGAGACGGTGACAAGCCTAGAGCGAGGTGATGCTGAGAGGTCGGGCAAAGCTGGGGCTGCTGCCCGTCAGCAAGGAGTGGAGAAGGAGAGCAGACAAGCTCTCAAGCTTCTGTGTGCTGTGACCGCGCATTGTACGTGGAGATTCAATAAAGTAACGTCAGAGGGCCTGGGAAGACGGCTCAGTGGCTAAAGTGGTTACTGCCCACGTGTGAGAACCTGAGTTCTGATCCCGGAACCCACATCAGATGCCAGGCTCAGTGACATGTGCCTGTAATCACAGCACCGAGAAGGCAGAGGCAGGGCATCCCTGGGGCTCGTGGGCCAGCTAGTCTGGCATGATTGGTGAGCTTTAGGTTCAGTGAGAGACTCTGTCTCAAAGAATGAGGTGGACAGCAACTCAGGAAGACACTCAATACTGACTCCCCCCACACACACACATGCAAGCATGCATGTCCACATGCACACCACAACTATATGCATGAGAGAGTGGTTTTTCCTATTATAATAGTATTCTCCTTACCTTAAACACGGATGCAATGGTGCACTGATATTGAGAGTTCATAGACTATATGGGATTTGGCACCAAATGAGCCTTGGATCAAGAAACTTCAGGTCAGTCAGTTGGAGCTCGGCTGGAACCCCACTGTGTCCTAACAGAGAAAAAGCCATAAAACCCACACTGAGCAGATGTTGGGCCCGAGTATATGGGGGTCTCCCCTGTAGCCCCCGGGGCCCCAGCTCTGGGAGCTGGGTGGTGAGGAATGGGACCATTGCGGGCAATACCTTTGAGTCCACACACCAAACAGACCTCGTTTTCATTTAAACATATTGGGCTGGAGAGATGGCTTAGCGGTTAAGGCGCTTACCTGCAAAGCCTAAGGACCCAGGTTCAATTCCCCAGGACCCACATAAGCGGGATGCACAAGGTAGCAAGATGGCACATGCGGGTGGTATGCTGCTCTCTCTGTCTGTCTTCTGGCTGACACACTTTACCAACAATTCTCTACGTACCCAATCAAACTGGCACCAGAATTGGGCATCACATGTGCATGCTTCAGCTGGTGGAAACATGCCACTGAGGGCCATCGGGGTTGGTAAATCCATGCTGTATGCCGTCTGGTCACAGGCTGGTTCAGTGCTGAAGTCAGTTGGTCTCATCTAGGGTTGGTAGAAGCCGTGGAAGGCCTCCGTAGATAGCTTGGAGTGACCCCAGAGGGCCAAAGAGAAGTAAGGCTAGCACCAGGCTCAGACCCGTAGTGGACATCGATGGGGGGTATCAGAGGTATGGAACCATTTTGGAGGAAGGACTGTTAACTGTTGGAGATGGAGATGGGGGGAGGGAGGGGCAAGAATAGCAGGCGGGTCACACTGGGCACTTCTTGTGGACAAGGCCCTAGGCTTAATCTTCAGTACTGGACAAAAAAAGTGGGGGAGGAGGGACAAAGAGAGATGAGAAAAAGAAGGTGCTAGCTTTTCATGGCTAGATTTTATTGGCATTTCCTTCCTGAAGTCACTCAGGCCTAAGGAGAGGCTGGCTAGCCCTTTGCTTCGTGGGCTCCACCAGCTTGCTGCTCCATCAAGTCCTCTCACCCATGCCACCCGCTGGGGCTCACCCCCTTCACTGCCTTCGAGGTGGGGTGGGAGGGGTTTGCCGTGATTGTCTGGGAGCCTAAACTGAGTGGAGCAGAGAAATCAGGACCTATAACCCTTGGTGGAAACCAGAAGTGATGGCTGTGCGGGTGGAGTTTCCGCAAATGGTACCTGTCTCCCCTGAGAGGGAGTCACGTAGCTTTGTTAGAAAGTTTAGGGTGACTAGGCCTCAAAAGTAAAAAGCAGAAATATATCCTTAAGTCGGCCCTTGCAATCTCCACTTTACTGGAGATCAGAGAAGGGTCTGTCCTCTCCTTAATTCTTGGCTAAAGGAGTTCCCTAGATCTGTTTTTCCATAAACAACCTGAGCTCCTCCTGGGAGTTCCCAGTTCCTAGAATTTGTATCTGATCCTGGCACTGTGGTTGGTTAAACTTACCCCCAGAATTTGGCTTATGGTTGAGCTCTTCCTGAGCCAGCCCCTAGCCCAGACCAATCAGCCCCCACTGACTCACCTGAGCCTGAAGGTAAGACCCACCACAATGAGGTTATAAGTAGACACTTACCAGGTTGGGCAGGTCTCTCTTTGCTAGCTGTTCCTACCCCTCCCCCCCGCCGACTCTCCCTGGGTGACATCCTTCCCTACAGGATGCACCCATGGCCTGCTCTGTGACTGGGTGACCTAGTATCCTTCATGGGACTCTGGAAAGATTTAGGATCTTAATTAATGATCTTAACAGCCTAACCCTGTTGAGCCTCGTTAGCCGGCATTTAAATGCCAGCACTCCCCTGCAGCATCCGGGAGAACCCTGCTCATGTATTCAGACCTCAACCAATGTAAACGCTTTTCCAGTAAGATACAGGGTTCTCTACATCCAGCGTCTTGGGAAAAGAACATGTTGTTAATTTCATGCGCACTGAGTCACAAATGTCCCTCGTGGGGCTTGGATTGCCATCCACCTGCTCAAGCAGCAGGGTATCACCTTGCCTCCCACATCTGTGAGGTAGGGGGGATGGATCAGGGTTCCCCATGGGGTGCAACGAGGCAGAAGTGAGTGATACCCCCCCCAATCTGGTTGTCCTCTTCCCCAACAAGGAGTGAAAAGAATTTATCTAAAAGGGATCAGAAAAAGACAGTGGGATTTTTGCAAAATTTGCATGAAAATCACATCACTGACACTTTCTATACACAGGAAGTCACCTAAGGAAGGAAGTGACATTGAATTAAAAGCCACCCCCTGTTTTGTTGGGAACTGCTCCATCACTGACCTGCAGGGTGGTCACTCAGCTGGCTCCCAGGGTCGCTCGCGCAATAAGGAGAGGACCCCTCGCTCCTCTTATAATCACACTCACCCAGAGGTTTGATCAGTTGCAGAATTAAGACAATCGTGGGGGAATTTATAAACTGTGAAGATAGTGAGAGAAGACAGGTGAAAGGGCCTGAAGCAAGCTTCCAAAGGGATGAGACCCCGCCTTTAAAAAAAAAAAAAGTATTTAAATCTGGGTGTGGTGGCGCATGCCTTTAATCCAGCACTCGGGAGGCAGAGGTAGGAGGATCGCAAGAGTTCGAGGCCACCCTGAGACTACATGGTGAATTCCAGGTCAGCCTGAGCTAGAGCGAGACCCTACCTCAAAAAAACAAAAAAACAAAAAAACACCCAAAAAAACAAAAAACAAAGACTGTATGTATTTGAGACGGGCGGGGAGAGAGAATGGGTGTAACAGGGCTTCCAGCCACTGTAAATGAACTCCAGGTGCATGCACCACTTTGTGCATCTGGCATTACTGTGGGTACTGGCTGGGGAGCTGAACCTAGGCAGTCAGACTTTGCAAACAAGTGCCTTTAACTGCTGGGCCATCTCTCCAGCTCTGAGACCCTGCCTTTTTGGAGAAAGGAGGATTGGGCCTAGGAAGAATGGGGTGGCGAGTGGGCCACAATCTTAAATGAAGTACGGGTGTGGCCCGTTCTCATCCGTGACCACCAGAGCAAAAGAGAAAGTAAAAGAGAGGAGAGGAGCCCTAGCTGAGCCAGGGCAGAGGAGACACGCAGTTTCTCTCTCGGAAGCTGTGGACGTAGCTGTCTCCTTTGGGCCATATGGTCCTTGTGGAGGTTTGGATGTGATGTCCCCATAGCCTCATGCGTCTTGAATACTTGATCCCCCGCTGAGAGCAGTTTGGGAAACTGAGCCTTGCCGAAGGACATGTGTTGCTGGAGACCAGGCTTTGGGGTGTTACAGCCTGTCTTCCTTGTTGCCAGAGCTCAGCTAACTCTTGCTGCTTTCTGCCAACTGCCGTGGCAAGATGTGATGCCCAACCTCTGTTCTGCCAGCCTTTCCTGCTGTGCTGAAACTTCCCCTGGGGTCTGTAAGCCAAAACCCCTCCTTTCCTCCATCAGCTGCCTTTGCTCGGTCGTTTTGTCCCAACAGTGTGAAGGTAACTGCAACAGTCCTGTAGTTTTTACCCTTGACTTTGACACTCCCCCGCCCCCCGCACCCAGTTCATTAGGGTCAGGGAAGTACCGAGCAGTGTTTAACTGAACACTTGAGGAGACAATGTCATGATGGTCTACAGTGACCGGAAGTTGATTCATCGGGCTTTCATTTATTCAACCCAAGTGTAGGGTCATCCTGTCTTTTGTCCTTCATGTGGGTGTTGCTGTTTGCTGGGAGATGCAGGCTTTGCAAATGCAGATTTGAGCTTTTGCCGACAATCTGGGTGCCTGGTATAAACAAGCGTGTCTAAGGAGTTACTGACTATGGGGCTGGAGAGATGGCTTAGTGGTTAAGGCACTTCCCTGCAAAGCCCAAGGACCCAGCTTCAATTCCCCAGTAGCCATGTAAGTCAGATGCGCAGTGTGGCACGTGTGTCTGGAGTACGTTTGCAGTGGCTAGAGGCCCTGGTACAGCCATTCTTTTTCTCTCTCTCATAAATAAAAAGAATATTTTTTGAGGCAAGCCCAACAAACTAGCTTTTCTTTCTTTTTATTTTTTATGCTAGAGAGCTAGAGGGAATTGGCACACCAGGGCCTCTGGCCACTGTAATAGAACTCCAGACACATGTGCCACCTTGTGTGCATGTGCGACCTTGCACGCTTACATCACCTTGTGCGTCTGGCTTACGTGGGACCTGGAAAGTCAAACATGGGTCTTTAGGCTTCACAGGCGAGCACTTTAACTGCTAAGCCATCTCTCCAGCCCAATAAAAATATTTTTATTTTATTTATTTATTTATTTATTTATTTTTGGTTTTTTTTTTTTTTTTTTTTTTTTTTGGTTTTTTGAGGTAGGGTCTCACTCTAGCCCAGGCTGACCTGGAATTCACTATGGAGTCTCAGGGTGGCCTCGAACTCACGGTGATCCTCCTACCTCTGCCTCCCGAGTGCTGGGATTAAAGGTGTGCGCCACCACGCCCGGCAAAAATATTTTTAAAAGGAGCTACTTACTAAGAGAAAAAAATTGATCTCCCTGTGAGGAAAATTAGAAAATGAGCAGGGCGCACCCAAGTGGCCATGACCCTTCTGACATCGCCAGGCTTGGAGAGTCGTGGAGGTCCTCTCTCAGCGTGGCCCCTGGGGAGAGCATTCTAAGCAGAAGGCCAGCTCTGTGCCTTCACAGGGAGATTGTGTTCAACACTCTGCCTGAGTTCAAATCCTGAAGTGCCGCTCACTCAGTTGACCTTGGGCGAGTTACCCAACCTCTCCGTGCCCTAGTTTCTGCTGCGTCGGGTCTGCGTCTGTCCAGCAGGCAAGTGGTCATGTAGGAATGAAGCTGGGGGACAGAGAGTCAGAGTCCTGCAAAATAATAGTCTCACTTCCCTCCCCCGTGCTCTGGCTTCTCCCTGGGGTCCAGACCAGACAAGGGCCAAATACATCCACCAACAGCAAACTCCTTTCTGTCACCCTCTACACACCCATTCCATGAAGTAAAATGCGAGACAAACATAGTGAGACCCACATCCTTGATTTCCATGACAACGGGCTAATAAAAGTGACAGAAGGCATAAGGGTTCCATAAATATGCAGCATGTCAAATTGTAGGCCTCAGGTGACACTTGTCAACTCATCTTATTTCAGGGCACAGGATGAAGCTGAGCAGTATAAATGCTTGTCAGACAAGACAAGTCATACGTGAGAGGAAAGGCACCCTAAAAATGCCCTGTGTGGCAGGCGGGCAGGTCCTGGGATCAGTGTGTGTGGGGGGGGGGGCACAGCTTCCTGCAGTGTGACCAGCTTGGTGTCATGATCCTGAAGTAAGTATACGGAGTAGACCATATGTAGTCCAGCTCTCTCTTTCCCAGATCTGTATCCTTGGTGACCACCAGGAAGGAAGTCCCACCCCTCCCCCATCACTAGAGGGTCCACGGGCTATGATCAAAACCTACGGCTCCCGGGTGGATAAAGTGCTGGCTGCACAAGTGTGAGGACCTCAGTTCAAGTCCCCGAAACCCACATAAAGAGGTTGTGGTAGTGTGCATCCCAGCCCTTCCTACAGTGAGATGGGAGGCGGAGACAGGAGAATCCCCGGAAGCCAGCAGCCCAGCTGGCCTGGCAGTGACCAATCAGAGACCCTGCCTGCCTGCTTCACTCAAGGTGGGAGGCGAGAACCACTCTCAATGTCTTCTGACCTCCACACCAACACCTCGGCACACCCATATCTGTGTGTGGGGGAGAGAAAGAGAGAGAGAGAGACTTCAACGCCTGCAGCCAGACAGTCCAGGAAGATGTGGCCAGACTGTCCCATAACCACATGCAGAGAACAGTAACCTCTACAGGAGAGTTAATGGTGACAGCCACACAGTGGCCGAGAGACCCCAACATCTCAGAAGTCTGTTTCACTCCACACCCATCTAGCCCAAGCATTGGCATAGGAGCCTGAGTAAGGGGGACACAGGGACCCGGGCTCCTTCTACCTGAAAGCTCTGACTTCCACAAGTGGCTTCCAGGGCCCCAGGAAGTAGGGCAAAGTTGAGGACACACATCTGCTTCTGAACAGCTGAGGACAGAAGTGACCCGTGGCAGGTGCAGTCCTGGGTGGGTGCCTGCCTCCTAGCATAGCCCCTCCGCATGGGGAGGTAGGGGGCTCTGGGGAGCAGCTCCCCAGCCTGCTGCGGTGGGTGTGAGCAAGAGTTAGTGCCTCACACCGTACAGTCAGTCCTGAGGGAAAGATTCGGTGCTCAGAGCGCTGGCTGTGTTTGAGGACTCCACAAATCCAGGAGAACCTCCATGGATCCTGTTAAGACTACCTTTCAGTCTGGAGAGATGGCTTAGCATTTAAGGCGCTTGCCTGCAAAGCGAAAGAACCCAGGTTCGATTTCCTAGGACCCACGTAAGCCAGATGTACAAGGTGGTGCATGTGTCTGGAGTTCATTTGCAGTGGCTGGAGGCCCATTGCCCCCCCTCCCTCTTTCTCTCAGAGAAATAAATAAAATATTTTTAAAACTAATTTTTTTAAAAAAAGACTACCTTTCATCAGAGTTTGAAGACAACATCTCACATCTATTCCTTCTTTCCTCTATGTCTTTCCAATGTCCTTCTCCACAAATTCTGCTAAAAGTCCCATTTGGGCCCTGCACCCTCACCTACTCCATGTGGACCATGGTCCTCTGTAACTATACACCTCCCTTCTCTCTGGCCAAATCACATGTCAGAGCCTGCTGACGCTCAGGGTTAAGAGGTATAGATAACTGGGATCATTTATACTGTAATTGTCTGACAGTTTTTACTTCCTAGGACATCATTGTATTTTTATTGTTGTTGTTTTTTGCCTGTTTTTTCAAGGCAGGGTCTCACTCCAGCCCAGGCTGACATGGAACTCATTATGTAGTTCCAGGCTGGCCTCGAACTCATCTGGATCCTCCTATCTCAGCCTCCTGAGTGCTGTGATTAAAGGTGTGTGCCACCACACCCAGCCATAATTTTATTTTTAAATATTTATTTATTTATTTGAGAGAGAGAGAAAGAGGCAGAAAGAGAGAGAGAGAGAATGGGTGTGCACCAGAGCCTCCAGCTGCTGCTAATGAACTCCAGATGTGTGCGCCATCTTGTGCATTTGGCTTACATGGGTCCTAGGGAATGGAACCTGGGTCCTTTGGCTTTGCAGGCAAGTGCCTTAACCACTGAGCCATCTCTCTCCAGCACCCGCTCCTGCATAATTTTTTAAACTTTTTTTGTTATTTTTATTTATTTATTTGAGAGCGACAGAGAGAGAAAGAGGCAGAGAGAGAGAGAGAGAATGGGCATGCCAGGGCCTCCAGCCACTGCAAACGAACTCCAGACATGTGCGCCCCCTTGTGCATCTGGCTAACGTGGGTCCTGGGGAATCGAGCCTTGAACCGGGGTCCTTAGGCAAGCGCTTAACCACTAAGCCATTCTCCAGCCCATAATTTTATTTTTGAAAGAAAACATTTGCATAGACATCACTCTACTTCAGTTACTTTTAGAAAAACATAAAATAAAATAAAATAAAATAAAATAAAATAAAATAAAATAAAACAAACAAACAAAACATTCTTTAGCGAGTCCTGTGCTGTGTTATGTCTGTCTCCCTGAGCAGGTGGGTCACACAGTAGTGATGGAATACTAACTATGTGGGCACAAATCCCAACGTGACCACTTGCAGTGTGACCTTAGGCAAGTCGCCTCACTTCTCTGTGGCCCTTCACTCAGCTGTTACAGAATTTTCTGCGATGTCCCAGGGCGTGGAGTGAGTGCTTAGGATGACAACTAGGAGTGGCCGGCTCCCGCTGGCAGCAGCGGTGGGACAGTGGGACCCGCCACCCGGTATGGGTGACAACAACAGGACCCGAGTGTGTGCAAGGTGATCCCATAGGGCAGCAGTGTGTGTGTGTGTGGGGGGGGGGGATGAGCGTGCACATCTGTGTGTGTGTGCGTGTGCATGTGCGTCTGTGTGTGCGTGCGCTTGTGTGCTTTATTTCATTATACTTTTTGGCAAGGTGTATTTCCAGTATGAATTCAGTTAGAAATGACTTCTTTTTAAAAAAAATATTTTATTTATTTATTCATGAGAGAGAAAGAGACAGATAGAGAGAAAGAGAGAATGGGCATGCCAGGGCCTCTAGCCACTGCATACAAACTCCAGACACATGTGTCCCCTTGTGCATCTGGCTTACATGGGTTCTGAGGAATCAAACCCAGGTCCTTAGGCTTCGCAGGCAAACGCCTTAACCGCTAAGCCATTTCCCCAGTCCCAGAAATGACTTCTTATGAAGTGAAGTGCTGGACTGTCAGGGGATGCTCAAGGGGTGTATATGTGCCTCCTGCTGTGTGTGTGTGTGAGAGAGAGAGAGAGAGAGAGAGGGAGGGTGGAGGGGAGGGAGAGGGCACGTGCATGTTTACACCCACAGGGGGCTGAGGGAGGATGGAAGAATGAAACAAAGAGGGTGACTGTGTTGACCTGGGACTCGGTTCCATCACCGTGTGGGTTGCGGTGGAGAGCAGACTTCTGGGAGTGCTTGTTTAAGGAAGCCGTTCTCCCGTGGGTGCTTGCTTATCCCAGAATAGCGAGCGGCCAGGAGCCCTGGGCTGGAAACAGCAGCGAAGGCTCCCGACGGATGGACGGACCTCTGTGAGCCAGAGCTGAGTCCCTGAGGCCCATGGGTAGGTGGGAGGGGGCTGACTGTTTTAGGATGATGGCCTTGAGGAGGGAGCCAAGATAGAGGGAGGCCTTGGCCTGGAGCCAGGCCCCTCTGCTGACAGGTGTGATGACACAGCCCCATCACCAGATGTTTCTGAGCCTCAGTTTCCTCACCTTCACTGGGGAGCCTCGTTCATAGCCACAGTTCGTCCCTCGGGGATCTAGGCTGAAATGAAGTGGAGTTAAAAGTCATCTACTGTGTTTCTCTGCTGGAGTTGAACTTGTGTTACCTCACCCCTTGTCCCAAAGCAGGTTGATCATTGCTTGTTCCTCCAGAAAGAAATGTCCTTGGGGAAACTGAGGCAGGGCGGAATTACTTTTGTGTGCTTTTACTGCAAGAGAGAATGTGCAGGGCTTTGGGGCCCGGGACATGTGAAATCTGAGCATCTGTGCCTGGGGGAATCTCCTTTCTTCAGGAGCTGGGGTTTTACGAGAGAGAAAAGGAAAGAAAGCGAGGCTGTCTGGGAGTGCCCTCTGAGCTTGCTGCAGGCACACCGCACGTGAGCAGCTCCGGCCCGGCTCCCTTCAGAGCCACGGGGAAGCGCACCCACGGGTCCTCCACAAAACTTCCTATGGGGCTTAGCGGTTAAGGCATTTGCCTGTAAAGCCTAAGGACCCCAGTTCAATTCCCCAGGACCCACGGAAGCCAGGTGCACAGGGGGCACATGTGTCTGGAGTTTGTTTGCAGTAGCTGGAGGCCCTGGCATGCCCATTCTCTCTCTCTCTCTCTCTCTCTGCCTCTTCCCCCCCAAATAAATAAAGAAATAAAATATTAAAAAAAAAAAAACTTCCTATGGGATGGGGATGTGACTCTGTGATAAGCTTGCCAAACATGTTCAAGGCCCTGGGTCCATGCACAGTACTGCAGTAATAACTAAGAAAGAATTTCCTGTTGAAGGATGACAAACATACAGGAAAGTGTATGCAACGCATTGTTACAGCCTCAGCATGGCAACGTCACCAGCACGCAGGCCACAAACAGCACATGGTCCTCTCTGCAGTAGCCCCTATCCCCATCACCTCTACACCCTCCCTGGGAAAGGGTCATCTCTCTCCAGCGACTTGAACCTGCGGGGCTTGCTTCTGTAAGGACACCCCGGCCACCAAGAGAGACTGTCGTAGCCCTGCTGCCCTTGCTCATAGGGAACAGCAAGGTGAAGAGCCTTTGCTGGGTGCCACCTCCCCCCCTTTTCACCCTCCATGTAGCTCAGCTCGTCGGGCCCTCAGTCCAAGTGATGTCACGCCTGTTGTGTCAATAGGGAATGCAGGAATAGCATGGCTAAGCACCTGGGAAGCCAGAGTGGGAACTGAACCCAACAGGGCAGGGTCACCTTGCAGAAGCACACTTGGGGGAAGGTGGTGGGTGCCGCTGCCCCAGAGGTGGCGAGAACGCAGGATCAAGGCAGTTACAAGTTCCGTCTCCAAAGCTTGATTCCTAAGTAACTCTAAGTAACGAGTGTCTCTGCTTCCAATGCTGGGCCCAGGGCGGAAGTGGCCAGTCCATGGTCTCCCAGTGCCCATGTGCCTGAACATCTCAGAGACCGCCTCTCCCTCTCCACAGATAGATACTCCTTTCTCTGGTGCAGGCAGGGAGTCAGGTCCCAGGGAGGGGAGGGTATTGGGGTATTGAGGTATTGGGGAGCATGGGGCTGGACCATGGCCACGTCCTGCCACAGTTGCCCGGCTTCTGTGTGTTCACGTTCCGTACAACTCTCCATTGAGTTGGATACTGCAAGGCCTCTTCTCCGGACACAGGCCCAGGGTTCCATGCTGACCCCTAACGTTTCTCACACTCTGACCCCACAGTGCCCTCAGATCCGAGTCAGGAAACTAGATGGAAGCACCTTTCTCTTTTTTACTCTCTGGCCTAGCCAGTCTCTGCTAAGAGCAGGCACGCTGCGTGCTGCTGTCTTGACCACCTACCTTTGGGAGCAGTAGTTGGGTCCTTCGTTCAGGCTCTCACCTACATAGCCGTGCCCACAAGCTGCTCCCTCCCCGCCCATCCAGCCCATGCTGGTGGCCACAGATCCCTGTGGCTCATGAAGTCCGAGGCCCTCCCTGGTTGCTAGGGGCAAACCAGCACCCTTTCCTACTGTGTCCCCTTCCTCCAGAGATATCTCAGTTCCTGGAATCATGTTGCCCTCACACCAGCAGTCACTGAACATCTATGAGGAGTGTCACCATCTAGGGATGAGCAAGGCAGATGCAGGTGCATTTTTTTTTCTTTTTTCCTAATTTTTATTTTATTTTATTTATGTGCAAGTAACGAGAGATAGAGACAAGAGACAAGAGACAAGAGAGACAGAGAGAGAGAATGGGTATGCCAGGGCCTCTAGCCACTGTAAACGAACTCCAGACCCATGTGCCCCCTTGTGCATCTGCCTTATGTGGGTCCTGGGGAATCGAGCCTGAGTCCTTTGGCTTCATAGACAAGCGCCTTAACCGCTAAGCCATCTCTCCAGCCCCAGATGCAGATGCTTCAAGGAAGATGGCTTGTCACCTAGTCAGCTAAGTGAGGCACTGCATCCCATAGAATTCCAGGGTCAAAGCATCTGCCTTCCAGGGCATGTTGCAGCCACAGTGAAATGGGGAGAGTGACAAGGACGAGTCAGCCTGGAATGTCACCAGCAAAAGAAGAGACATGGTTGGTTCTTGAGATGGAGAGCCCTCTCTTTCTTCCCACATGTTTTCCAGGATATCCTCTGGACCCGGTCCTTCCCTGAGTCATCCTTTACAATTAGACTTCATTGTTCCTTCTTTTCCATCCCACGAAAGCCTGGTTTGGCCTCTCCCTGTGGCATTTGTCTTGTTACAGTCACCATTATGCACACATCTGTTGCCCCCCCCCCCAACACACACACAGCAGACCACAAAGTGAGCCTGGTTCATCCTTGCGCGCTCACAGCCCTGAACACAGATCTTCCCGGGAGATACCACACGCTCCACACTTGTTGCAAGGAATGAAAATCACTCTGCTCCTGGGACTGGTGTGCTGGCTGTAGAGTGTCACACATTGGAGGACCGCAGCAGGAAGAATAAAAAGATTAAGGCGGAATGAGTAGGAACGCATTGTCATTCCCGCACAGCTCGTGAGAACTCACGGTCCAGGCAAGAGATGTGCCGTTCTTGAAAGATGTGGATTTAAGCCGACTTAACAAGACTTTAAGGAAAAGTAAGGCAAAGGGGTATGATGTCGTGGACCTTTCTGGCATGCTTCTAGCACGCTGATTTGGGTAGAGTTCTTCACGGAAGGGGAGTGTGTGCTCTGGTAGCGTGTGGACAGGAGAGGGGGTGATGGAGAGGGGGAGAGTGACGGTCTGAATTCAGAGGAGGTGGAATGGGGCTGGTCCCCGTTCAGTGTGCGGAGACAGCAGCTATGGATCAGCTGGCTTGGTAACTGGGAGCAGGGTTTCTCAACATGCCAGTCATCGGCACCTGGCACTGGGGAACTCCTTTTATAGGCCACTCTGTGCATCTCAGGGTTTTTAGCAGCATCTCTACTCTACCCACTACTGATGTCAATAGCAGCCCACAGGACTTTTGTCTTGATTTTTTTTAAACAATTATTCTATCAACATCTTTTTTTCTTTTTAAATATTTTATTTTTATTTATTTATTTGACTGAGAAAGAGGGAGAGAGGGAGCCCCTGCAAACGAACTCCAGATGCATGAGCCACCTTGTGCATCTGATTTCCATGGGGCCTGGGGAATCGAACCTGGGTCCTTTGGCTTTGCAGGCAAACGCCTTAACCGCTCAGCCATCCCTCCAGCCCTTGTCTTGATATTTTTGACATGGTGTCTATCATCATCTTTCTACAGGAATTTTTCTTTTCTTTATACACATAATTGATGCACATGGGGGGATAGCTTCACACTCAGTGGGATGGTGGCCATCTAGAAGGAAGGTGGATCCTGGCCCCTTCCTTTACCACACAGCTCCAAGGCGGCCTGACACTCCAGTTGCTGTAGAAGAACTGGATACAGTACTTGCCCATTGGGCTGGTGGCTTTGGATTTACAGGTTGGTCCCCTACTAGCAAGTCCGCTGCCAGCTCCCCCCTGGCCATGGGGCCGGTCACTTGATGGCCTTGTCTTTTGTCCTTTGGCCCAGAATAAGGTTGTAAGTGGGAGAGAGGCAGCACAAAGCATGAACACTGAACTCTGTGGAGACCAAGAAATGCCCGCCAGCTTTGCCGGGTCAGGAAAGCACTGCTGTATGTGAGAATAGAGGGCTAAAGGATGTGCAGAGCTGGTGACTTTTATTTATTTTTTTCATGGATTTGGGTTATTTTATTATATATATATATGTGTGTGTGTGTGTGTGTGTGTGTGTGTGTGTGTGTGTGTGTGTGTATTTGTTGTTTTTGTTTTTCAAGGTAGAGTCTCAGTCTGGTCCAGGCTGACCTGGAATTCACTATGCAGTCTCAGGGTGGCCTCGAACTCACGGCCATCCTCCTACCTCTGCCTCCCAAGTGCTGGGATTAAAGGCATGTGCCACCATGCCCGGCTTATTTTATTTTTTTATTCTAATATTTTTGCAGGCTATGTTCTTATTTCTCCTCTCCCCTGCCCCCATTCCACTGAGGGCCCTCCTCAGTGGGGTTATTGGTATTCACTGTGGGGTCCAAAAGGCCTTAGTCTCTGTGGCAGGGGATCATGCCTGTGGCTCTTACAATCTTTCTGCCCCTTTTCTTCTGCAATGTCCCCTGAACCTTGGTGGGCCGTGTTAGAAGTCTGATTTTGTGTTGAGTTCTCTTTAGCCTCTGGATTTCTGCTTTGATGAGTTTGAGTGACTGTAAGGCAGAGAACAATTAAGGAAAATACCCAAGGTTGACCTCTGACATCGATACATGTCCACACACACACACCACAAAAGAGAGAATTTAACTCAAGGGTGAAAGTTGGCACAGAACCTAGCAGGAGCTATGCCCACTTGTTCATTCTGAGAATTTAGGGAAAAGGGCCCATGTGCCCAGGTCCGGGCCATCCGTCAATCCACACATGTTTAGTAAAGTGTGGGCCCACCTGGAAATCTCTGCAGCTTGACAGTTTCTTTCCGTCTGCCCATGGCCTTGCTTCATCCTGGGAGGTGAACCCTAGTGTCTTGTGGTCTCATCAGAGTTGTAAGTTTTTATAGGACAGTGTATTTTTCAGGCAGTACTCACAGAGGGTGCCTGCTCTCGGCAAGTCTCTCTGCAAAAAGAGGTGTAAGGTGTTTTGTTCTTTCCAAAAAAAAAAAAAAAAAAAAGGTCTCAGCAGGCTTCCCAAATCTGCCAAGTGAACCCCACCCCTACTTGTGCCAAGTTCTGGCTAGAGACTTCTTGCCTGCAGGTTGCCCAGAGGAGCAGAAAGGGCTTGGTGTAGGAAGAGGCAGGATTGTACCAATGACAATGACCGCTATGTGAGCAGAGAAGTCAGAGGGGCCAAGCATGGAGATGGGGTGCCTCTGGCACACGGTGGTGGGGTGCTGATATCTCCAAGAACTTTCGATGTATTTGTTCTTTCATCATCCTGGCCACCTAGTTCTGCCCGCCCAGGGGCAGGAGGGCTCCTCATTCTTCACATCCCAACCCCAGCCACCGTGGTCCAGTGGAACACCAGGGTTCCTAGAGAAATGGAATCCGTAGGGGATTCACATGCTGCGTCTGTTCACACAGCTATAAACCCATGAATTCTCAGAAGACATATGTGTATTATGTGTGCTTGTCAGTGTCCCATCACTACAACAGAAGAATTGTAGCAACTAATTTAGAGAGGAAAGGTCCGTTTGGGGCCTATGATTTTGTAGAATCTAGTCCAGATCGAGTGTCCTCATTACTTTGGGCCTCTGGTGAGGTCATGACACTGAGGGTCTATGATGGAGCAAATGGCTCTTTACATGAGCCAGGAAGCCAGAGTGAAAGAGGAGGAGACCTGGGTCCCCTAGTCACCCTTTGAGGGTATGTCCCCAATTACCTAAGGACCTTTGTGGGCCCCACCTGTTAAAGGTTCACATCATCTTGTAGCAGCACTACCTTGGGGACTAAGCCTTTACTATATGGATCTTTGGAGAGCATTTATCTAAACCATAGTGCTCTCTCTCTCTCTCTCTCTCTCTCTCTCTCTGTGTGTGTGTGTGTGTGTGTGTGTGTATGTGTGTGTGTAAACGCATCCATAGATTTCATTAATTTACATGTTCATGGGGGCTGGCTGGTGGTCTGCAAGTGGGAAACAGAGACAGGAGCTGAGGTGCTATCTGCCTGCAGAAGCCCTTCTTCCAGAAGCCTCAGTTTTTCTGTGAAGCCTTCAGCTAACCAGAGTGCAATTGGATTCACACCCACAGTATCGGGCGTAATCTGGTTGACTTAAACTCAACAGATGGTAGATGTTAGCCACATTTATAAAACACACTCAAAGCAATGCCTAGATTTACATCTAATTAAATAGCTGGTTGCGACAGCCTGGCCAAGTTGGCACAGAAATCTCACATCATAGTCAGCTCTCAACCCAGTCCCAAAGGACAAAGCCTCGGAGGAAAGCAGAAGACAAAAAGGACCAGGTCCACCTTCCTCCAGGTCGAGGGCCTGGACCATTGCTGGCTCTAGACACTGCCCACCCCCTTGGCTTCAGGTGGGGTACCACTCCTGAGCCCCAGAACCCCCCTTTCCCACTCTTTCACTTGCTGACTCAAACCACAGGACCATCTGGGACAAGGAGGGTCTGTGGAGAACATGGAGGTCTTTCCTGGCCAAAGTTCATTTGAATTCTCTATACTAAGTGCCTTTAATTTCTACTCCAGATCAATGCACTCGGGAAGAGTAGTGTGCCTCATGAAATGTGTTACCTAAACTGGGGTAGTGTGGCGGTTGAAGGGGACACTGCTGACCATATGGGACCCTGGTATGAATCGAGTCCATGCAGACAGATCAGAGGACGGGTGTGGCGGTTCACACCTGTCACCTTAGCACTTGGAAGGCTGAGGCAGGAGGATTTCCCTGAATCTGAGGCTAGTCTGGGCTACAAAAGTGAGTCCCAGGCTAGCCTGGGCTATAGAACAAGATTGTCCCGAAACACAAAAAGAAAAGTAAGAAGAAGACTTAATCGTGCCCATGACTGTTGCTGCTGTTCTAGAAAGCTCTTTCACACCGGTGCTCACAGGCTTGTGTTCTGGGAACAAGGTTATTCATGAAGCCAACAGGCACATGTGTGATGTAGGATAAGTTGTTTTGCAAAGTAGACATGTTGAAGTCCTGTGGTGGTTTGAGTCAGGTGTCCTTCATAAACGCATGTGTTCTAGATGCTTGATCCCAAGCTGGTGGCAGTTTGGGAGTTGGAACCTCCTGGAGGGAGTGTATTGTTGGGGGTGGGCTTATGGGTGTTATAGCCAGCTTCCCCTTGCCAGTGTTTGGCACATTCTCCTGTTCATGTTGTCCACCTGATGTTGCCCAGGACGTGATGTCCACCCTCTGCTCATGCCACGTTTTGCCCTGCCATCATGGAGCTTCCCCTCAAGTCCGTAAGCCAAAATAAATCCTTTTTTTCCCCCACAAGCTGTTTTTGCCAGTGCTTCGTGCCAGCGACGAGAAGGTAGCCACAACAGGTCCTGAGGCCTTGGTGCCTGTGACCGTGCCCTTGCTTGGAAATAGGGTCACGGAACCAGTCAAGATGAGGTCATGCCAGATGAGGGTGTCCCTAACTCCAGTATCTGTGTCCTTACAAGCCACATGGAGACCTAGTGAGAGAAGAATGGCACGTGGAGACACGGGCCGACAGTGGAGTGATCTGCCTACCAGCCACAAAGGTCCGGAGTGATCACCAGAAGCCAGGAAAAGCCCAGAACCTAGGCTCTCCGAGGCTGCAGTGGCTACCAGTACTGCCGTCACCGTGATCGCAGACTCCCAGAACTGTGCTGGGCTAGATCCCAGGTCAGAAGTCAGTTCAGATGGCACATTTAGTGGGGCACACTACTCTTTCATTGTGTGTTTTATCTGGAGTGAAAATCCCAGGCCCTTTGTTAAGGCAGTCCTAGGAAACCTTACTGGTGGAGCCCTGACCCAGGTGACCAGAGCATACCACGTTTGCTCTGAGAGCCAGGAATCCGTCACGACCCGGTACAGAAATGGCTCATTCTCGTGACAGCATGCAGTGTGGAGTCTGGCCCTGGGACTTGCCACAGCCTGCCGCCATCTGTCCACATGAAACAATGAATAAAGGGCTCTGCTAGTAGATGAGACAGCTCCGGTTATCACAGGGCCCAAATCCACTCTCGCAGCGGAGCGTGCACATGGGGGGCGGGGTGTCCCCACTGGGCCCGGCTCCAGCATGTCGGGTTCTGTCGTTAACATCCGTGACAGCGGTGGCTCTGTCTACAGTCTCAGTCCTTGTCCTTGGGAGGCAGAGTGCACAGAGACGGGAACCTACTGCAAAGGGTCCCAGGGTCAGAGTCCTCGTGGCTTTGCAGGCTTCTGCAGGTGACCTTTGAACTCTAGGGGTGAGTTCACCTGTGGAGAAACAACAGCCATAGGGACCAGGCCCAGCCAGCCCGTGTCTTCTCTGTGGGTGACATGCGCCCTGTGTATATGTGGGAACTGGGTGCATGTCACCTGTCATGAGCAGCAGTGCTTGTGGGGCCTCTTAAAGCTTGTCAGTGAGGACATGCTTCTCTTCATGGGACTGTGAGACATGCACTCAAGTATGACTTCTTGTGTTTTTTAAAAAATATTTGTATATATGTGTGTGCATGCAGTCAGAGAACACCCCCAGGTGCTGGTCTCCTCCTTCCACCTTGTTTAAGTGTTTAATACAAGGTCTCTATTGTTTGGTGCTGTGAACGCCAGAATACTGGCCTGAGTGCTTTAAGATTCTCCCAACTGCTCCCTATTGCTTATGGGTTGTTGGGATTATAAACACATGTGCCATTTTACATGGGTCCCGGGGATTTGAACTCCAGTCAGCAGGCTCGCAGAGCAAGCACCTTTAACCAATGAACCATTTCCCCAGCCCTGACTTCTTGAGTTTTTTTAAAAAATATTTTATATTTATTTATTTGACAGAGAGAGAGAGAGAGAATGGGCACTCCAGGGCCTCCAGCCACTGCAGACAAACTCCAGACACATGTGCCCCCTTGTGCATCTGGCTAACGTGGGTCCTGGAGAGTAGAACCAGGGTCCTTTGGCTTCACAGGCAAATGCCTTAACTACTATGCCATCTCTCCAATCCGACTTCTTGAATTTTAATGAGGTACTGGGGTTCAAACCTAGCACTTTGTGCATACTAGGCAAGTGTTGAGGAGCCACATCTGCAGGTGCCCTACTCCAATATAATGTAAACACAATAAAATACAATAAATACAATAAAATTTTTAGTGTACAGTTTGTATTTTGACAAATGTACTAAACAGTGTAACTACCCTCCCAATCAAGATCTAGAGTTTTTCTGTCATTCCTAAAAGTTCCCATGTCCTTTCCTAAGTAGCCTCCAGCACCCCTCGCATTCTGATTTTGACTCTCCCTGGGCATCGTAGAGTTAGGATCACACTGTGTTATCTTGCACTGAATTCTTTCTTGCACCAGCTTTAGATGTCTGTCTTTCTGATAAATCATAGTAAATTGACCTAAACATGTTCACCATGCCTCTCTTGTCACCCATAGGCGTGACTGGATTACGAATACCTGTCAGTAGGTCAGCCTTTTATGTGGGTGCTAGGATCTGAACTCAGGTGCTCACACTTGCATGGCGAGTGCTTGATCCACAGAGCCATCTCGCCAGCCCTGTGACATGCTTTTTAAAATCTGTGATCAACGTGCTTTCTGTGGGCCTTTAGAACAAACTCCAAATGAAGACTTGTACAAAAGGAAGACTTTTTAGGTTCATGATGTACGGTCAAGTGCTATTAAGAACTGGACTGGAGAGATGGCTCAGCTGTTAAAGGCATTTGTTTACAGTCTGGGGTTCAATTCCCCAATGCCCATGTAAAGCCAGATAGATGCACAAAGAGGCACATGCATCTGGAGTCCATTTGCAGTGGCAGGAGGCCCTGGAACACCTATACTCACTCTTTCTGTCTGCCTCTTTCTCTCTGTCTCTCTCAAATAAATAAAATTTATTTGAAAAAGAAAAAAATATTTTAAAAAAAAGAACTGGAGGGCTGGAGTGATGGCTTAGCGGTTAAAGTGCTTGCCTACAAAGCCAAAAAACCCAGGTTTGATTCCCCAGGACCCACGTAAGCCAGATGCACAAGGTAGTACATGTGTCTGGAGTTTGTGTACCCATTCTTTCTCATTCTCTGCCTCTTCCTCTCTCTCTCAAATAAAGAAATAAATAAAAATAAAATATTTTTTTAAAAGAACTGGACTGCCCACATATCCGTCTTGGCTCTGCCACTTGCTGCCTGTGTCTCTGTCCTCTACTTTGCCCTTCTGTGAGCGGAGCTAGTGAGAGCCTCTCACAGTCTCCCTGTGGGGCTGAATGGATGCCATGCATGAAGCACTATAATGACATGTCTGAGGTAAGCAATGTATAAAGAGGAAAGGTTTATCTTGGCTCATGGTTTTTGAGGTTCTTGTCCATGCTCTAATTGCCCCCATTACTTTTGGGTGTGTGACAGGACCATACATTATGGTGGGAACAGTCATGTGGCAGAGAAAAATTGTTTCCTTTCAGGGCCAGGACGAAAGAAAGATAAAGAGACTGGGTCCCACAACCCCATTCAGATGTCCATTCTCCTGCCTAAAGACCTTTCACTAATCCCTACCTCTTAAAGGCTTTGTTACCTTCCAGTAATGGAAACTTGGGGGGCCAACCTTTACCATAAAGACCTTTAGGGGACACAGGATTCAAACTTTAGTGAGTACTTAGAGGCCTTGTCACATGACTAGCTGTGTATTTATATATTTATGTAAATATATATATGCGCTACTGATTTTTCATACATAGAACATCATGGGATGCTCTATCAAATACAATGGATTGCCTTAACGATTCTCATCCTTTCAATACACTCAGTAGTACCGTGTGTTGCCCACTGGTGAGTATGCAGACTTCGCCGTGTAGCTGGTGGGAATCTTGGTTCCTCATTCACAGCAGATGTGGAGTGTATGGGGCTGAGGCTAGAGCTCACTTGGTAGAGCGTCTATTGTGAAGCCTTGACTTTGAGCATCAGCCACACACAGACTGGGTGTGGAGGCTCACGGCTGTAATGCCAGCCCTGGTGGGGTAAAGGCAGGGCCATGAGGAGTGCAGAGTTATAGCTGGTTACATATCAAGCTCAAGGCCCACCTGGGATATGTGATATCCTGTCTCCAAAAGGAAATGAATAAACAAACAAACGGGGTAAAGGAGCCCTTCTTATTCCAGGTCATTTTTGGCTGCTTGTCGAGTCCGTCTTGAGCACATGCCTTGTTCACACTTTCGCACTGGAAGTCACCTTAAGGAGATGAGCTAGTGCTCTGGGAACATTCGGGCTCCTGCAAGAAAACGGGCTGTGGCCACGGCTAATGGTGGCTGCTGATTATGGGACTTTGCTGGGTCCACCCAAACGAAAACAAATCCAGGGTCTCCCTTTGCCCTGGCGAGCGAGTCAGCCTCCAGCCTGCTCCTGGGAGACGCCGAAGGTTAGGTGACGGGCAGAGGAGCTCTGCAGCGGGCAGACGACGGCTCCAGGGAGGTGGCTGCCAGGCAAGCAGGTGGGCAGAGAAGAAGCAGGGCATTGCCCGCATGGCTTGGGAGCGGAAGCACCTCGGTCTTGGACTTCCCACCTCCAGAACTGCAAGGAAACTAACTTCTGTTGTTTAAGACATCCAGCACTCGGTCTATAGTATTCTGTTCTGGGAGCTCTCACAAGCTAATGTGCTTTCTTTTCAAATAATTCTTAGTCTTTTAAAGTTAAATTTGTGCTAGTATATACTAATTATATAAAGTAGGAAGTTCTGTTATGACATTTCCAAGCATGCATATAATGTCATGATCACTGTCACCCGTCCCGGCTTCTATACCCTCCTTTTCCCCTTTTACATACCTAGTGCTCCCCCTTTTACATGCCTAATGCTCCCCCTTTTACATGCCTAATGTTCCCCCTTCAGCTTTGTGCTTTTTTCTTTTCTGTCGTCCACATATGAAATAAAGCATGCGCTATTTTTCTTTCAGAGTCTACCTTATTTCACTTAACACTATTATTCCCACTCACACCCATTTTTCCTGCAAGTGACATGCTATCATTCTTCTATGTGAATGAGTTAAACTTTATTGTGTATATTGTGGTTTTTCAATCCATCCATCCGTTGATAAGCATCAGGAGTGTTTCCATAATTTGACTCTTGTGAACAGTGCCACAGTAGACATGGGTGCAGGCATTTCTGCATAGAATGACTTTGATTCCTTTGGGTGTACAGATGTGGTTTCACCACAGAATGAGATAGAAATCGTTAATGTTCATATGACAGTATTGACATATTAAATATAAAAAGGATATAGAAAAAATAAATATAAGAACAATAAATGAGAAAAAATCAACTAGGCTCAGACAAATGCCACAGATTTTCTCTCACACTCCAAACTTTAATGTTATTTATTTATTTATTTATTTATTTATTTGACAGAGAAAGAGGGAGAGAGAGAGAATGGGGGTGCCAGGGCCTCCAGCACTGCAAACGAACTCCAGATGTGTGCGCCCCCTTGTGCATCTGGCTAATCTGGGTGCTTGGGAATTGAACCTGGGTCCTTTGGCTTTGGAGGCAAACACCTTAACTGCTAAGCCATCCCTCCAGCCCCACACTCCAAACTTTAAAAACAAAACTTGAAAGCAGAAGGGAAACTTTGTAAAGCAAAAGGGGACCAGTGGGAAAGGGAGCCTCCCACTAGTCCCCTACTTCTCAGGGGTGGGGCACTCACTGTTTGAAGACTATTTAGCTTTGTGCGGTTGGTATGTTAGGCAGTTTCCTGTGACTGTAACAAAATGCATGAACTAACCAGATTATAAAGGATAAAAGGTTCACTTTAGCTCATCATTTTGAAGGTTTTAGTTGAATTGAGCTCATGTTTTGGGCAATGCATCACGATGGAATTCGTGGCCAGGAAGCAAAAAAGCGAGGGGGAGGAGTAGGTCAAGCAATCGTCTTTGCGGGCACGTTCTTGGAAGCCTTTGCCTTTTAAAGACTCCATGACTTCCCACTAGTGCCACCCTGGGGACTGAGCCTTTAACCCATGAACATCTATGCGAACACTCACGATCTAGACTGTGGCAATCAGCCTTGAGCTGGAAATGGGAACCAACAGTGGGGATCTGGCTGTCATTGACTGGGCCCCAAGCAGTCTGACTTCCTGGGTGAGCGCCAAGCACCCCCAGAACCCGCAGTCTGACTGACTTCCTGGGCTGCTGCTGCAGAGGTAGCAGGTCAGACCACTGCTGTCCTGTCCATCCTCACGTGGTCCGCGTGCGTTCAGGCTCTTGCAGTCCTGTGGTTAACTAGCTGAGGGGCTGGGTGAGGCAGCTGAGCTCCTTAAGACATCCGTGTGGACTGGAGGAGACGACTCGGTGGGTGAAATGTTTGTTGTATAAATATGAGAACCCGCGTGCAGGTCCCCGACACCCAAGTAAAAGCCTGTGGCAACACATTCCTGTAATCTTAGCTCTGGGGAGGTGGAGACCTTGGGGCTTGCTGGCTACCTAGTCCAGCTGAACTGGTGAGCTCTAGGTTCAGCCAGAGATTCTGTCTCAAAACACAAGGTAGATAGTCACTGAGGAAGACACCCAACATTGGCCTCTAGCCTCCACATGTCTGTACACACTCACACTTGCACACCCCCGGAAGGAACTTGCTTTCAATCTTTTTTTTTTTTTTTTTTTTTTTGTACTACATGATCTCTCTGGGAATGTACCAAAAGATAGGATTTTAAACTCTTTTTGGTGCCAGCTCAGCCAGCAGTTTCATGTATTTAACATCCATTCCTGTTTGGGACCGGAGGGAGATGTCACAACCCTCACATGCCTGTTGTTACCCGTGAAGCACCTAAGGTTTTTAGCAAAGTGACTTTAAACCAAAGGATGGGAGAGAAGTCTCCATTTTTGGCTTTTGGCTCCTGGCGCTTGGGTGGTTTCTAAAACACATGCCTTATATAAGTTGAAATGATGGAAATTTGAAGCTATTTAAGTGACTTCCCAGCCTCACAGACTCCTTTTCATAGTTTCAGAATAAACGTCACGGCTTAGAACATGAGGTTATTTTTAACCAGATAGAAAGCAAAGAGAATGGCATGTTTAGAGGCAGTTTCTGAAAAAAAAAAAATCACTTCACAGTTTATATTACCTAAAAAGAATGGGCTAATTGAAAGGTTTAGACAAGGTCAGCCTCTACCAGAAAGCACAGCTCTGTCAATCTTCCGTTTGCGGAGGACTGTCATGCAGCGGCTGAGAGGTTGGCACTAAGGACATGGGGCCAGGCAGACTGGCCCCTCTCAGCCTTCGGGGCAGATGCTCTCCAGCCACTCCCCAGCATGCATCTGGAGGAGGAAGAAGGCCAGAAGCCCGAGCCTTCAACAGGCATTTCCTGAACACCCACCTTTGTGCCAGGACCTGGTAGCATGGGGCTGGTCAGTGGGGCTAGAGTAGAGAGAACATGGTGGAGTAAGCCAGGCTGGACAGGCTGGCAGAGCCAAGCCATGCTGGACCTTAAGGGTCTGGACCAGGTCTCGGCATTGTCTTGAGCACATGCTGAGAGATAATCTAGCTGCTGCATGGCCCAGTGAGAGATGGACTTAGGGGAAGTTTTGGAAATGAAATGCCAGACCCCTACAGAGGGCTGGCTCTTAGGGAGACTGGTCTATTGGTTAGCTCACTGCAGGACATAGAGGCCATCCTAGGTTTGTTTGTTTGTTTGTTTGTTTGTTTGTTTATTTATTTGAGATAGAGTAAGACAGACAAAGAGGCAGAGAGAGAGAGAGAGGGAGAGGGAGAGGGAGAGAATGGGTGTTCTAGGGCCTCCAGCCGCTGCAAACAAACTCCAGATGCATGTGCATCTGGCTTACATGGATTCTGGGGAGTCAAACCTAGGTCCTCAGACTTCACAGACAAGCTCTTTAACCACTAAGCCATCGCTCCAACCCTAGGGTTTTTTTTTTCTTTTTAACACAGAAAGGGCTTTTAAAATTTTATATTTGAGTATGTTGGTACCAACCTTTAATTCCAGCACTCGGGAGGCAGAGGTAGATGTATCACTGTGAATTCAAGGCCAGCCTGAGACTACATAGTGAATTCCATGTCAGCCTGGGCTAGAGTGAGATCCTACCTTGACAAACTAAAAATAAATAAAATTTTATATTTGAAAATTGTGTATATGTATTTAATGTATTTTGATCATATCCACCTCCCAATAACCTCTCTTATCCCCCACCCACTTCTTCCCAACTAATCATTTTCCCAAATACTCTCACCTCATGTGTGTGCATGTGTGTGTGAATCTGTGTCCCACTAAGTTAAATTAAAGTTGCTTATGTGAACCTGGGTGGGGTTACTTACTTGAATATGGGCAACTTAGCAGTAGTTGTATCCCTGAAGATCTTGACCCCCCCCCCCGACAATGAACAACCAATAACTACTCTGGTAGGAGTAGGGTTCATGAACAGTTCCCCCACTCACGATGGAATGCTGATGAGCTCAGTCTTGTGCAGGAAACCACAGTTGCTGTGAGTTTGTGAGTATAGCAGTCATGCCCAGAACACAACCCTCCTCCCCATCCTCCAGCTCTTACATTCTTCCCACCTCTTCTTCTGCAGTGTTTCCTAAGCCCTGAAGAGGGCGATATAGAGGTCCCATTTAGAGCTGAGCACACAGTCGTCCCTGGTTCTCAGCACTTTCTCCAGCTGTGCATCTCTGCATGAACCTCTGCCCACTGCAGTAGGAAACTTCGGTGATTGAGAACAGCACTAATCCTTGGGTATAAACAGATTTAGAAGGCATTTTGACAACCTGTCCATTTAGCAAAACGACAGTAGTAGATTTCCCCCTAGAGCTTATGACCTCCCTAGTTACAGGCTTTTGACTAGGTTTATAGTGCCATGCATGAATTCCCTCCTGTAGAGTGGGCCTCAAGGCCAACTGAAAGTGACTGGTTACCCCCATTACAGCCATGCCGCTGTTGCACCAGTGGGCACATCTTACCTGGCAGGCGGGTTGTGAGGCACACATAGTCCACAGCCAGGTAGGACATGTGATGACTTCTGTCCCCACAGTTTGCATGGCATCCTCTGGCACTACGAAAGCTAGCCCGCAGGGAGTAAGCTTCCAGTTCAGTTCCAGGTTGTCCTACAATTGATGTGTGCGATGTCTTCGGCATTGGAGACTTACCTTCTAAGTTTGTTGGGCAACCATGAGCAGTGCCGTAGCCTGTAGTGTTTTAGGGGCTTCTGTGGCCTCCCTGCCCAACAACTCATTGGCACTGGAATTTTGATTAATGGCCCATGGCTTCTGGGAGCAACCTTATCTGCCATGTAGATCATGGGACAGGGGAATGGGGCAGAGGAGAGGGTGTGGGTAAGGTTAGCCAAAACTAAGGACTACAAAACAGCTACGTGGAAACATACTACTTTGTAACCTAATGAAAAATATAATTTAGAGCTGGGCGTGGTGGTGCACACCTTTAATCCCAGCACTCAGGAGGCAGAGGTAGGAGGATCACCGTGAGTTCGAGGCCACCCTGAGTTGACATAGTGAATTCCAGGTCAGCCTGGGCTAGAGTGAAACCCTACCTCAAAAACACACACAAAAAAATTATATATATATATATATATATATACATATATATATATATATATATATATATACATATATATATATATATACACACAATTTAGGGCTGGAGAGATGGACAAATGGTTAAAGGCGATTGCCTGCAAAGCCTGATGGCCAGGGTTCAGTTCCCACCTAAAGCCAGATGCACAAAGGGGAGCATGTGTGTGGGGTTCGTTTACAATGGCAGGAAGCCCTGACACACCCATATTCTCTCTCTCTCTGTCTCTCTGTGTCTCTCTTAAATAAATAAATAATATTTTTAAAACATATAATTTAAAAAACAGAGTTTAAACACAGAAAGTGGCTCAGTGGTTTAAGGTACTTGCTTGAACACAGAAAAAATTTTATTTTGTTAGTATTTATTACTTACTCTGTGTGTGTGTGTGTGTGTGTGCACGTGCATGCACATGGACATGCGAGGATGTCTCTTGCTGCTGCAAATGAATGCTCCTCCAGCTTTCTGTGGATGTTTGAGGAATTGAACCCAGGCCAGCAGGCTTTGCAAGCAAGTGCTTTTAATTGCTGAGCCATCTCCCCAGCCCCCATAAAAAATAATTTAATAGAGGGAATTAAATGCTTCCCAAATTGCAGGAAGGGCAGGAGGACAGGGGCTGTCACATGACCGCTTTGTCCCTACAAGCTCATTTGGTGAGCCGTGGCTGATCCCAGCGCTGCGAAGGCGGAGGGCGGGTTCGTGGGTCTGCTGCTTAGAGAGACTAGAATTTGGGAGGTGTCAGCAGAGAAGAGTCCGTGCAAACCACTGGGGATGAAGTCCCAAGAACACAGCGCTCAGGGGGCCCTCCGAGGCAGGGACGTGGCAGCTGAGTGAGATCAGGGGACAAAGAAGCTAAGCAAGAAAGGCTCAAAGACGTGGGGACACACAACCTGGGTGACTCGCCGAGTGTTTGCCAAGTGAAAGGTGCCAACTGGATAGGTTTCATGTGATAGATTTCATCAGTGGGACCTTGTGGGAAAGGTGAACTGCAGGAAAGGAAACATACCAGTTGGTGGTGATCAGTGAGGGATTGACCACAAAAAAAAAAAAAAAAATCAGCACAAGCCGGGCATGGTGGCGCATGCCTTTAATCCCAGCACTCGGGAGGCAGAGGTAGGAGGATGAGGTTTTGGGGTACGATGAACTGTATACCACAAGTGACAGGTTTTATTGTATATAAAATGCGTGGATGGATGGGTGACAGGCCCATTTATTTATTCATATTATATACAGTCATTAATGCAGAACCCACAAATGACCAGTGCCATTAAATGTTCCACAGAGACAAGGAGGACAAAAGACAGGTTCCCCTGAATCCATAGACGACTGGGTGGACCGTGGGTTGCAGATGGACTTGGTGGACAAGGTGCCATGTTAACTCCTCCTGCCAAGAGCACAGCTTTGTGCCATGGCCCTTGGAGCTCCCAGGGAACAGCCTGCTCCTCGGGTGGAAGAGACCTGGCCCCGGAGATACGTGTCTGTTGTGGGCACAGTGCTCTGCTGAAAAGAGCCTGGTACTGGCTGGGCCCCAGCTTGGGTTTCCTGTGCCAGCCTGTGGTGGTGTGCCTATTGGTGAATCCTTGAACCTCACGCATGCTGGTTTGCTCATCCATAAATTAGGAACGATGAGTTGTGCAGGAGTGTCGTGGAAAGTTGGTAACGCAGCCTTTGGGGCTTGACACGGGAAGGCGTCTTTCCACCCACTTGCTACACATCCTTCAGCTCCCCCAAGTCAGTGACCCCTAGCTTGACCCTCCCCGTCATTACAAGCTTTTGCTGTCTTTTAGTCATTTATTTACTTGACCAAATGCACCGGGCTGGGCAGGCCACAGAGACGTGCTCAGGAGACTCGACGCCTCACTTTGGTGCTGATGTATGGAGAAGGCTCAAGGAATGCGCTAACTCCTGTTCTTTCAGCTCTTCTCAGATGGAGTATTTCCATATTGATAACCTTCCACTTTCTCAGTAGCTTTAGTTGTCTCTGAAAGTCAGGTCACCCTCCAAACTGCAACTGCCATGCTCAGGACACACACGGCATCATTTAGCAGTTCTCAGCGCCTGGGTCCACGGAGAGGGTGTTCTGTCAGGAACTGCCCATTGAAGACACTCCTACATGGTGGCAATGTGCAGCAATATTGACAAAACCATAGCCTGGGGCTGGGGAGATGGCTTGGCAGTTAAGGTGCTTGCCTGCGAAGCCTAAGGACCTATGTTCGATCCCCCAGTACCTACGTAAGCCAGATGTACAAGGTGGCTCATGCATCTGGAGTTCATTTACAGTAGCTGCAGGCCCTGGCATGTCCATTCTCTCCCTCCCTCTCTCTCTCTCTCTCTCCGCTCTTTTTCTCGCTTTCACTCTCTCTCTCTCTCTTTCATTCCATCTCTCTACCTGCCCCCTCCTCAAATAAATAAATAAAATATTTTTTTCAAGTATAGCCTGAAAGGAGAAATGTCAGAACATCACCCATGTGGCTTTCTTAATGTAAACAAAAATGCTCAAGTATGCCTTAGGGACTGAGTAGCAGTTTGTAAGGTGCTAAAGTTTATAGATGCTTTTGGCCCAAGAACCCTTAGGGTTTCCCCACCAGCTACTTAGGAAGGCACCTGGCAGGATGCGCAGCACCCAGGGCGTGGGACGGAAGAGAGGTCTCAGCATGAGAGCACTTGGCACGTCCAGGAGCAGTGGCGATAGAGAAGCCCCTGAGAGGCTGAGGTCCGGAAGGAGGGACCTGAAAAGGGGAGTGAGGAAAAGGCTGTCTTCCTTCCTGTCCCCTCCCGAACTCCCCACTCCCGGGGTCTGGAGGACGGAGGCTGGCATCAGCCTCCTTTCCCTGAGCTCTGCCATACCTGCAGACAAGCCTCTCCCTTCCTGCACCCGCCACCTGGATTCCTGCAGCTTAAGGGCTTAGGTGTGACCTCAAAAGCTTTGCGTGTGCCCTGCTGATCCCTGCCTCTTCCCTGGGGACATCTGAACAGGAGGCCACGCTTGGTCCTCTCAGACATGCGACTCTCATCCTTGCACGTGGCCAGGGGCTCCTGATCCCAGCAAGCCACGGGAGGAGAAAGAGGGTTTCCTTGGGAACCTCGGGTGCTCCAGCCCCAGCAGCAGGTTCTCCTAGGGTCTGTGCTGTCCCCCCGACTCTTGCTTTCTTCCTCCCATCAAGCCCATTTGTTTTCTCTTTGCTTTTCCAATCATGTACAGCTATGGGGACAGAATATGCCAGGAAATTAACATTCCTCCTCTCTCTCTCTCTCTCTCTCTCTCTGTACACATGCACCAGGGTTTGCATGTGGAGGTCAGAGAACAACCTTATGGCAATCACCCTCTTCTTCTGACTTCTTTTTCTTTTCTTTTTAATTTACTTTAATTTTAGAGAGAGTGAGAGACAGAGAGAGAGGTAGAGAAAGAGAATTGGCGTGCCAGGGCCTCAGCCACTGAAATCAAACTCTAGACACTTGTGCCACCTAATGGGCCTGTGCGACCTTGCACTTGCCTCACCTTTGTTAGTCTGGCTTACTCTGAAGAGTCGAATATGGGTCCTTAGGCTTCACAGGCAAGCACTTTAACCGCTAAGCCATCTCTCCACCCCTGACTTCTTTTTGAGACATGGTCTCCCTTGGTGTTTTTATAGCTGCGTATGCTCCAGTCTAGCTGGCCTGTAAGCGTCACATTTTCCTGCCCATGTCTCCCCTTGCCGTGGGCTCATTGGAAACACAGATGCAAGTCCCACTTTGAGTCGAGATTTACGAAGGTGCCGGGGAATCAAACTTGAGCTAGCAGGCTTGTAAGCAAATGCCTTTAATCATAAGTGCCTTTCATACCTGAGCCGTCTTCCCAACCCTGGTGCTGGCAACTTCAAAGGTCACCTCCTGAAACCTGAGCCACCTGCTCTAAAGAAGATGGACGCATGAATATAGGTCATGTCCACAGGTCATAGTTACTGTTCTTGGTGGGGAGGGTAGGATGGGCCGGTTTCTGTATCAGCACATGACAATTTCTGGAGGATTCTACTCCTAGAGAGCGGAATGGACTGGTCTCAGCTAGTAGCCAACTGTGGAGGGTGGAGTGGCCCTCTGCCCACTGCAGCCTTTGCTGTCCGTGGATGTCACACACAAGCAGCAGGTCTGTACCCTCACATAGCATGTTGTCACTGAAGAGGCTGACGGCCCCAGAGATTATATTGCTCGGCCACAGCTCATGGGCAGATGAGCCTGGGCTATGGTGCCGTGTGATTTTTCAGTCCTAGGTTCCTTAACATGGTGTTCTCTCTCTCTCTCTCTCTCTTTCTCTCTCCCTCCCTCCCTCCCTAGTCCTCAGACAGAAGTACCTGTAGTGCATGTCTCATGGACTCAGGATATGCTGCAACCTTGGGTAGGCACTGAGAAAGGGCAGGAACTCTAATGGTCACTTGCTGGCTTTGCTGGCAAAATTAAGACCACGGATGACATTCATTGTCCACTGTAGCCTTCCATCATGCACTCGGGGCTGCACAGAAAGCCTGTTCCTACCAAGGACAAAGCCATTGATAACATAACTCCTCCTGGCTGGAGGCCAGGTGGTATGTCCCCCACCACACACACACACAAAGTGGGATTTCATTCTCATTGTCAAAGAAGTCCCAGGGGTGAGTAAATAAATCCCCAGTGTTCAACACACTGGTTTGGAGATTCAAGATCAAGAAATACCTTGAAGTTTAATGGCAGAAGTGCCCATTGATCTGGGCTGAAACATCACAGACATCTCCATTTCTCCTAGAAACAAGATCCTGACCACAGGAATGTGGAATCTCTCCCTCAATAATTCTCCATCTCTGAGCAGACAGACCTTGAAGTAAATCCATGCCCTTGAACTGGCAGCAGCAATTTTATTACAGAAATTTGAGTACAAAATAAAAAAAAAGGAAAGAGAAAGATGATTTTTTTTTTGTTTTACTTTTTTTCAAAGAGGGAACCTTTCTAGGTGCCTGGGGAGCTGCTATTTTCAGTTTCTTGATGGGTGAATCTGGTGTTAAAAATCAGAAAGGCTGGGCTGGAGAGATTGCTTAGTAGTTAAGGCGTTTGCCTACAAAGTCAAAGGACCTTGGTTCGATTCCCCAGGACCCATGTAAGCCAGATGCACAAGGGGACGCATGCATCTGGAGTTCATTTGCAGTGGCTGGAGGCCCTGGTGTGCCCATTCTATCTCTCTCTTTTTCTCTCTTTTTCTGCCTCGTGCACTCTCTCAAATACATAAAAAAGTAAAATATATATATTTTTTAAATCAGGAAAGCTTCCAGATGAGGAGGAAACTTTCATTGTCAGAGCCCAGGGCCACATTACAGTGACAGAGCAGAGATTTCTGTCCTGAATATGTATTTGACAAACATTTACGGTCCAGGTGTCATTCCAGGTACTTGAGGTCTGGTGAGGGTAATGCTGTCCAGTAGGATGAGATGTTTCCAGTTGTTGACACCGTCAGTATTGTGTTATTGTCTATTCAATTGCCTGCTAAGTTCTGTTGAGAACTTACAACACGCCAGTGGTGAACTGAGTGGTCTGACTCCCTGCTTTCTGGAAGCTTTCAGTCTGGCTGGTATAATGAGGACCAGAGGGACCTGGGAGGGTCTTTCAGGGATCTATAGAAATGGCATTCGTTCATGAAAGCACTTGTCCATCCGTCTTCTCAGGTGGCAGGTGGGTGAGAGGGGCCAATTCCATCTCCACCTGGGAGCATTTTGAGCAGGCGAGTTGCTCAGAGCTGTCTGGGAATGTGGGCATGGCACTTGACCCCTGAGCCTTTGATCTGAGTTGTTCCCGTATCTTGGCTATTGTGAGTAATCTGGCTGGTCATGAACATTTGCACACACATTTTTATGGCGATCTCAGACTTGAGGGGCATGTTACATTTCTGTTACCATCTGGTGAGCTTCTACATCAGTTCCATTTCACCTTTCAACAGCAGCATGTCTGTCTTTTGGACGACGGCCATTACAGGTGTGTGAAGCGGTGCATGTGTTTTTTCGACACACAAGCAGCTGTAAAGCCCAGTCACCTCTCAGGAGCTGGAATACCGGGAAACCTCAGGGGCAGGGTGTGGACAGTCCAGTGTCCAGCAACATCTTCCTAAGATCACTGGTCTGCTGGACTGACAAACAGCTGGCCTTCCCACTGGCCAGTCTGAAGCCAGCGGGCCCTGCCAGTCCTCAATGGCCCGTGGGTCTCTGTGGACATTTGTCAGGGACCCTCTGCCACCTAACCCTCTGCCATCTCCTCTTCTCTTCCAGCGATTCACGAGTTCCCCACGGACCTGTTCTCCAATACAGAGCGACAGCACGGAGCCGTCCTGCTGCACATCCTCGGTGTAAGTGGGCCTCGGGGGCGCTGTGCGGCTGAACTCGCTGGGCAAGCCTGCGTGCGTGGGGCGGCACGGCCGCGGTGTGGCTGGGATCTGTTAGGACGCACGTGCTGTCACGTTAAGAGTCCCTGCTGCCCACGCTGAGGCAACCTGGAATCATAACTGTACTCCCTTATCTGCGCGTCTTCCTGCCTCCCTCGCCCCCGCCCCCCTGTGGCAGGCGCAGAAGAGCCCCTCCTCCCTAGAGACCCTGAAGAACCAGAGGCGTGCTCTCTTTGTCTCCTACTTTCTCTTCCAGTGCCTGTCTCATGCAGTCTGTGTCCAGGCGCAGCCCTTTCCCCCTAAAACAATAAATAAATAAACTCAAAAAGGTCCACCTCACTTTGTTCTTCAGAGTTCTAGAGTCACTCCCCCCCCTCCATCTCTTTCTCAGACTTTGGACCTCACCAGGCCAATTGTCTCACCAGCTCTCGTCAAACCAGCCTGCTATGTCTCCCCGTCTTCTTTCATCTGTCGAGATTGTGTTTCCTCTTTGTAGCCTCCCTGGAAAGAGAACAGATACTAAACCATCTTGCCCTCCGTGAGTCTTGTCTAAAACCCATTAGGTGACTTGCCTGATGTCACACAGCTTGTGACCTCATAGCCAACGCAAGGCTGTTGTCCTTTCCTGTATTTCACGTTCTACTTTAGTAAAACAAGGATGATGGGCCAGAGAGACGGCTCAGCTGTTAAAGGCACTTTCCTGCAAAGCCTATTGGCATGGGCTGGATTCCCCAGTACCCGTGTATAGCCAGATGCACAAAGTGGCACATGCGTCTGGAGTTTGCAGTGGCAGGAGGCCCTGGTGCATCCATTCTCTCTGTGTGTCATTCTCTCTGTATCTGCTTGCAAATAAATAAATATTTTTAAAAATAGGGATGGCAGCACTTGTGAGTATGTCAAGACTGGAGGCCAAGTGCAGCAGACACTACATGGCATACAGGTCCTCCGTAAATGCTTGCTGTCATGGCTCCTGTGACTATTCCCCCCCCCCCCCAAGCCTGACTTAACTGCACCTGAAGACTTTGACACACTTATTCCCAGTCCCCTCTGTATTCAGACAAACCCTGATGGCTCATGGTAGAGTGTCGGGCACTGCCAGGCACAGGCTGGAGCCTTCAGGACAGGGGCCTTAGCTTCCAGGCATGGCTAAGGACCCGCAGGCTACAGGAGGCCACACCCTCTCCAAGCCCAGCACACCTGAACTTAGGCTCTGCCCATAGCCCTGTGACCTTTGGCCAGTTGCCCAGGAAACTCCTTATCAGCCTTCACACAGCCCAACCCCTGAGACCCTAGATCACCCGACCCCCTCCCATTGACTACGTGCTAGAATGAATGTCCCCATATGCTAATTAGGCATCAGAAATTGGTATGTCCATTCGCCTTAGTACCCTTCCCCCACCCTCAGATGCTTATAAACCCATTTCACTGACAATACAGGGAGAGAGCTGTTCGACTTTCTCCCAGAAGTGTTTCTCTCATCACGTGCTCAAATGCCTTCGGGCGGGGGGGACCAAGGCCGACCTCCAGAACAAGAATCCAAACACCCATAGTAAAGGTCACCAGCCATTATTTAAAATGGCTTAAGGAGTCAAACCTAAAGTGTCAGTTACTGATCTGGGATGGGGTAGATTTGGCTCCCTGCCTATGTATATAAAGTTTTATTGGAACACAAGTGCACCCATTCTACTGGGTTGTTGGCATAACTGTACTCTGTCGGTACATTTGACCGACAAGACCTTTAAAATATGACTCTGACCACAGAGAAAGCTTGCCGACCTCTTCCTGAAAGCAAGAAAAGACTCAAGTGTAGGAGCCCTGGCCCAAGCGGTGGAAATTGTGGAGCCATCTTGGCCCCTCTTTCCTCTCCAGTATTTTCCGTTGTCAGGAGAGAGAAGCCCTTTGGCCACATGGGTCATCTTGACCTGGGACGTGATGTTGGAAAGAACGGCTGAGGTCTATCATCAGAACCCTGAGATCCCTTTACCCATATCCCTGCTCTTTCTTTCTTTTCGTTTGTGCCCAAAGACCATGAGTCAAGTCTGGGGGCAGCCACACCTGGACTCCTGGAGATGCCTGCCTCCGATGCCTCTGCCTTCGCTGACGTCGCTCCCACTTTTGTTCATCCCAATTAGTCACAATGCTGCCGAGTGTCACGTGTTTACGCTGGGACAGCATGGCCTCTTTTTCTTGCATCTCCCTTCGCTGGCCTCTGGTTCTTACCCCTCCCTGCAGTTCACATTTCACCCTTTCCATCTCCCTCACTCTGCTCCCTGGCCCTGTGCGCTTGCTTGAGTGCACACTTGCCTCAGGGCCCTGCACTTGGCTGTCTCCCTCTTGGGGGTTTCATGTTAGTGGCATTACATTCAGTCACTGGCCACTGGTGACCAACCGAGACCTCAGGGCCTCACAGCTCCTGCAATATTCAGCCCCACTCCTCTGATCCTGCCCAGGGCTACTTTCCAGTGGCCAGCCTCATCTGATCTAGGGTCCCCAGCCTCCAATCATCCCATTAGCATCCAGAGAGTTCTAGGAACCTTGTGCCAGGGACCACCAGCAGAGACCAAATCTACAACCCCCACCCCCCACCCCCAACCCCCACTCCCACTCTCATTTCTTTCTTTTTTTATATAATTTTTTTGTTCATTTTTATTTATTTGAGAGTGACAGAGAGAGAGAGAATGGGCGCACCAGGGCTTCCAGCCACTGCAAAAGAACTCCACACACGTGCGCCCCCTTGTGCATCTGGCTAACATGGGTCCTGGGGAAATGAGCCTCGAACCGGGGTCCTTAGGCTTCACAGGCAAGCGCTTTACCGCTAAGCCATCTCTCCAGGCCCTCCCAACGCTCTCATTTCTTGGAGTAAGGTCTCGCTGTGTAGCCCAGGTTGGCCTGGAACTTGCAATCCTTCCACCTCAGCCTCCTGAGGGCTGATACCTCAGTCATACACCACCATGCCCAGCTCCCAGTCTGTGTTCCTTCCTCTGTGATAGTCCCGAGGGAGGAAGCACAAAGCCTCTTGGCCTGAGTTTCAGTCCCCTCTGCTGCTCAGTATGCTGGAAGGAGATGAGTTTTTCCCTGTGCCCTCACCTGCCACCTAGCCTCTGCCTGGCTGCCAGGGCGGGCACGGGGAGCGCGGCTTGGCTGCTGCACACCGTGGCTGACCCCGTCTCGTCCGCAGGCTCTGTACATGTTCTACGCCTTGGCCATTGTGTGCGACGACTTCTTCGTTCCGTCCCTGGAAAAGATCTGCGAGGTACCTGGGAGGGCCTGGGCACCCTCTGTTGCAGCTCGGGGTGACTGGGGGTGTGGCATATCAGTGACAAGGGCTCGGATGGGGTGGGAAACACTTTGATGGTTAAGACCACCACACCAAGCACCTGGTGTCTGCTCCACGCCTGTTAACTCCCTGTAAGTTATTTTGTGAATTTTGTTTCCATTTTCCTCTCTCACCTCATATGGAAAACGCCAGGCTTCCCTTTGCTCTGCCTTATTCTTGGCTTCTGGTCAAGGAAGGAAACGACTTGTGTTTGCAGCACCTATAGTGTGAAACCCCTTGGGAGCTCACCACCCGTCACCCTGTGAAGTCGCCCAGTTCTTTCAGGCCTTGTCATCATGGTGGACGCCCTCGCAGCTGGGAATGTGGGCCGTCAGGGTCAGGGTCTTGCTTAGAGGTCCCCATTGTCACTGCGCAGCAGGGATCCTGGGCCCCCAAGCAGTGGCCTCACATAACTATGCAAGGCTTTCCCCGTTGTCCCCAGTCCTCTCCTGTACCCCTCAGGTGGAGCTACCGGGCGGTTTCAATAGAGGACCCCACCTTCAGATCACATGGGTGGAAGGCTGGGGGCAGCAGTCCCTGCAAATGTTCTGACGGCTGCTTCTGCTTCCCGAATGACTTCTTGTCCCTGCGACAAGATACCTGACATAAGAAATTTAAGGGAAAAAAACATGTATTTAGGTCCACAGTTTCAGAGGCCTCAGCTTATGGTCAGCTGGCCTCACTGGACCCTGGGGAGTCAGATCATCATGGAGAAGAATATTAAGGAGCAGAGCTGCTCACCTAAGAAGGTCCGGGAGAGAGGATGCCAGGAGGGCACTGGCAACAACATATAGCCCCCAAGAGCACATCCCTAATTGACCTACTTCCTCCAACTAGGCTTCACCTCCAAAAGTTGCCATCACCTCCCAATAGTGCCTGCAAACTATGAATCTGGGGCTGGGGGGGGTGGTGGCTCAGCCAGTGAGGCTCTTGCTACGCAAGCCTGAGGGCCTGAGTGCAGAGCCCCACGTCTCATGCAAAGCTGGACCCAGCAGCCTGCGCCCGGAACCCCACACGCCTGCAGGAAGATGGGAAGTGGAGGCAGGGGAGTCACGTGAAGCTCACGGGCCAGCCAGCCTGGGGTCTGCAGCAGAGAGCAGCAAAGATAGCCAGTCTCGCACAAGACGGAAAATAAGGACCGACACTGAGGTTCTCCTCTGACTTCTACAAGCAGACACCGTGGCACATACATGCCTATACAAATGCTCTCGCGTGCACGCACACAACACACACACACACACATTAAAAAGCCCTATGAATCCATCAGTGACTTAATCCATCTATGAAGTCAACACTCCCATGATCCTGTCACTTCCCAGAACCACAGCTCTGAACATTGTCACATCAGGGACCAAAAAGCCCTCATTCAATACGTGAGCCTTCTGAGGGACACCTCATACCCAAATCACCCCATATGCCTGAGTGCACACCCAAGCCCTACAGTGCTGAGAGCTGGAGAAACCACAGCAATGGGTTTGGGGAACCTGCCCTGTAGGGTGAGAGAAGCCCATGGCAAGTGGTTGACTGATGGCCCGGGACTATGTGTGATAGAAGTGCCACGTGCCTGTCAGGGTCACCTGGGTCCCTAACGATAGACAGTGAGCAAAGATCATGGACCTGGCCTGTAAGTAAAACCAATGTAAGAGGCAGAGAACAAGATAGCTGGAGGAAGGGAGCCTCCATGTTGGGCAGGAGTACTGGAGGAGGTGGCATTTGATTCAGACTCCAGAAATGGGGCGCTTTGAGTAAGCAGAAAAGACGGAAAAGAGTTCCAACAGAGAGGATGGCTGAGGCCAAGACCAGGAGGGGGCAGGATGGGAGGTAGCTCGGTCCTGTTCTTGCTAAAGGTGGCTATAAGTGCTTGGTGGAGAGCCGTTCTCTTCTGTTGGCTGGCACTGGGGTGTCTGGGCTCCTGCCTTATAGATCAGTGCTGTGCCCCAACCTGTATGTAGCCCGGAGCTCTGACCCTCTGAGAACCCCTTCTGTAGCTATACGACCAGTGGAGAGGGCACGCTGGACTTCCTGCAAGGTTGCAGAGCCCAGGCCATCCAGGGGCCCACGGTCCCTAGATTTTAGATGGGCTTCTATTGCCAGAATGTGACCTTACCAAGCAGTGTGGCCCTGGATAATCTTTTTAACTTTGTCCCGCACCAACTGAAACCTGAGGACAGGGCCTCTGCGTCACTGAGGGGTATCTGGGGGCCAGCCTTGCCATGGAGACAGTGTCTAATATGCAGAACCCAGGTTTGTGTCAGGACCTGGGTCCCTCAAGGACCCCAGGACAGTCACTAGACCTTTCTGCCTGCACTGAATACCACTGTGCACCCCAGCCTGTTCTAGGTACCAGAGATCCACAGGTGACAAGCACCCCCCGTGTCCTCGTGGACCAGACGGGGAGACGGGCACGTGCACTTACACCCCTCATTGTGTAATCGGTGTTTCAACAAGTAGGATAGAACGCATGTGATCTGAGGGGGTGTGGCTGGGTCTGGGGTGCAGGAAAGACTTCATCAGAAAGTAGGTGGGTGGGGAGGGAAAGTAGGATTCTGAGCTGAGGCCTGGCAGAGATCACAGACACGTGCTCCATCAGGAAGGAGAGGCTCAGGGCGGAGGAGCTGCACCCAGCTCGGCACAGCACCCCGAGCTCTCTGCCACCCGAGGGCCCAGTGACCATGTTCACCACCCCTGTGTCGCACTCTGAGTGGCCACGGTCCCTTCTGTTTCAGAAACTCCATCTGAGTGAGGACGTGGCCGGAGCCACCTTCATGGCTGCAGGGAGCTCAACCCCAGAGCTGTTTGCCTCTGTCATCGGTAAGAACCCCAGCAGCGGAGAGCCTTGGGGCTCGCTGGTGCCCTCCGCAGCTCGGAGCCTCGCTTTCCTCCTCTGCGAATCTGGAGAGTAGGAGGGCTAGGGAGCAGATTCGTGGGTGTCCTAGGGCACGGGGTGATAGTGGCACGGGCTTCTTGGGGGATTGATGGAAACATTCAGAAATTAAATTGAGGTTTGAGCACAACTCCATGACTCTCCTCAGCCAGTGAGCTATGTTCTTCTTCTTCTTCTTCTTCTTTTTTTTTTTTACATTTTTTGTTCATATTTATTTATTTATTTGAGAACAGCAGACAGAGAGAGAGAGGGAGGGAGAGAGAATGGGCGCGCCAGGGCCTCCAGCCACTGCAAATGAACTCCAGATGCATGCGTCCCCTTGTGCATCTGGCTAACGTGGGTCCTGGGGAATCGAGCCTTGAACCAGGGTACTTAGGCTTCACAGGCAAGCGTTTAACCACTAAGCCATCTCTCCAGCCCAATGAGCTATGTTCTTTAAACGAATGGTTTGTGTGGCATGTGAATTGCATCCAGTAAAGCTGTTCAACACATGGAAACTGGGCTGGAAAGACGGCTCCATGGTGGGTAAGGCACTTGCTGCATAAGCAGGAGGGCCCGAGTTCTAATCCCATGATGGCTCTGGAGGAGGAGATAGGCAGTTCCATGGGACAAGCTGCTGGCTGGAACAGCCGCATCAGTGAGCTCCGGGTTCAGTGAGCGACCCTGTTTCAACAAAAAATGGTGGAGAGAGCTGGGCATGGTGGCGCACGCCTTTAATCCCAGCACTCGGGAGGCAGAGGTAGGAGGATCACCGTGAGTTCGAGGCCACCCTGACACTACATAGTGAATTCCAGGTCAGCCTGAGCTAGAGTGAAACCCTACCTCGAAAAACCAAAAATATTTTTTAAAAGGTGGAGAGAGAGATTGAGGAAGACACTTGACTTTGACCTCTAGCTTGCACACACGCGCACACGCATGTGTACCCACACATTTGAACATGTACACATACACGTGCACAAAAACCCACATGGAAGCACTGGAGGAGGGGACCCTTGTGGGACCTTCCATGTGTGACGTGCTTTGACCATTGTCACTGTAACCTTGTGCCTGCTGTGCCTGTCGCTATAAAAGCTTACTTCCCTCGGCGGGGACACCGGGAAGGGCCAGTCTGGGCCAGTGTGCACATCTTTCTCTCTGCAGGCGTGTTCATCACCCACGGAGACGTCGGCGTGGGGACCATCGTGGGCTCGGCGGTGTTCAATATCCTGTGTATCATTGGCGTGTGTGGACTGTTCGCCGGCCAGGTCAGTGGCTTTTCTCTCGGCCTGGCAGTGTCGTGCAGGACAAGGGTGAGCTTCTGCAGAGAAGGGTGGGACAGCAATAGGGACCTCCATGCGAGGCTGGCCCTGTCACTCTCTGTGACTTTGAGCTGATTGACATCCACCTCGGAGCCCTGACATCCACCTCGGAGCCCTGTCCTCCCCTGGCAACCCTTCCCCTCTGAGAGACTAGGGAACTGAGAGGCTGGGCCCTGTCAGTAGCCTTCTCCACTCAGAGGGTGGGCACCCATTCAACAGCAACAGCTATTTAAGAAGGAACTCCTATGACTCTGGACCAGAACCAGATCCCAGAGTGAGACCCTGGAACGGCCTGGGTGGGCTGGTCTCATCCACACACATGATGAGCTTGCCTTATGGTTGTTGGCCTCAGAGTCACAGTGATGTTCAACTTGACTCCAGAGAGGAGGTTATGCTGAGGCCCTTCTTTGGTTGGGCAGCTGATGACATCCAAAGGGACCAAGTGACACCTCTGATCTCTGCCTTAATAGCCAGCTCTTGTGGTGAGATGTGCCTGGCCACCAGCTCAGAGAAGTAGGGGCGGTCTCCAATCACCTGAGAATGTCACTTGGTTCTGTTCTCTTCCCCAACTGTAGCCAGGGGTGACCTGGGAGGGGCTCTGAGGACCTGTCCTTACACTGCCTGGGCAACCGGTCCCCACTGCCAGCCCTGAGCCGCTAGCAGCTGACACCCTGTCTTTGTCGTGGCAGGTGGTACATCTGACCTGGTGGGCCGTGTGCCGTGACTCTGTGTACTACACGCTCTCTGTCATTGTGCTCATTGCGGTGAGTCACCCCTCACACCCCAGGCATTGGGGGGTTCAAGACCCTGGGAAGGCACAGACCCTTGCCTGTGGAGTGTGTTGACTCCTACTGGGGTCATATTGATCCACCCCTACCCACCCCCGACTCAGACCCACTGACTCCTTCAATAAGCTCACTTCAGAGCAGCAGGCCCTCAGCCAGATCCGTGACTTGGGCTTGTAATCTCAACTACTCAGAGGCCGAGGCCAGAGGAGCACAAGTCCAAGGTCGGCCTGGACCATTCGTGAGCCTTTGCTCAAAAGTGAGAAATATTAAAAGATTTGGAATGTAGCTTTTTTTTTTTTTTGGTACATTTTGGTGTAAAAATACTAGAGTAACCAATGATGTAATTTGTTGTCTGGCTAGAAACTTTTTGAGCCCTTCAACGACAAAGGATGCCAGCGTGCCGGGGTGGTACCCACGCTGCGACATGCTTTCCCAAATAATGAATGATTCTTGGTAAAAGTTCAAAACAATCAAAGAACATTCTTCAATTTACACGACAGTAGCCTTGCTGGCAAATTCAGTATTTACTAAAACCACATAAAAACACTTTGATTTGTGGAGTTAAGTTCAAGTCTCGGGCCACCATTGTTTTGGTTGCTCGAATATTCCTCAGGCCATTGAAATCTTGGAGTAAATGTGGAAGCATTTCATGTTTCATTCTCCTCACATCTGCCCTCGCTGCCTATAAATGCCCGGAGCTCTCCTTTGGGCTGTAAAATCTACAACTATCCTGATCAATGGTCCCTCAAATTCCTGCCCTCCCTCTGTTGCACACCCCTCTTCTGAGACTTGAGTTCAGAAGGCTCCCTGTCAATGATGCTGGAATGCTTGAAGCTGCTCCCTAAAGCAGCGCCGTGTGTGACATCCTTGATGGTCAGAAGAAGGCATTCTAGGCCCAGCTCCAGACAGCAGCTCCCAGCAAGTCCATAGTAGGGACTCTCACGGCTCCAAGGTTAGGTAGATGGGTGGGTGGGTGGGTGGGTGGGTGGATGGGTGGGTGGATGGATGGATGGATAGGTGGGTGGATGAGTGGATGATGGACTGATGGGTAGAGAGAGATTTACTAGGGAAATGGCTCATGTGATTACACAGAATGTCATATGCAAGCTGGAGACCCAGGACAATTTGTAGCATGACTCTGTCTGAGACCAAAGGCTTGAAAAACTAAGGGTTCACTGAGGTAAGTCCTGGAGTCCAAAGGCCAGAGGACTGAGAAGCAGAGGATTTGAATTCAGCACTCTTTTGCCTTAATGTGGGTACTCAGCCAATTTAATGGTGCCCACCCACATTGGGTGAGAGTGAATCTTTCCTTACTCTGATTCAAAAGCCAGTCTCTCTTCTATGAATACCCTCACAGAATTAATATTGTGCCAACTATCTGGGTATCCTTTTTTTAAAATTTATTTGAGAGAGAGAGAATGGGCATGCCAGGGCCTTCAGCCACTGCATATGTACTCCAGATGCATATGCCCCCTTGTGTGCATGTGCAACATTGCATGCTTGCATCACTGTGCCTCTGGCTTACATGGGGCCTGGAGATTTGAACATGAGTTCTTAGGCCTCACAAGCAAGCGCCTTAACCGTTAAGCCATCTCTCCAGCCCTATCTAAATCCAGGCAAATTGACACCTAAGATTAACCTTCACTTTGAGCAATGTCATTGTCCCCACTGTCTAGCCTCCCTCCCTCCTCCCCGCCCACACACATTACCTTCAAGTTCTAAAAGCTGGACTTTCTTCCTTGGAATTCCCAGAAGTACTCTTTGTTTTTTTGTTGTTGTTGTTGTTGTTTGTTTGTTTTGTTTTTGTTTTTTTAAATCTACTCTCCGCCCAAACTGTATATCCACATATGCAACAGATACATTGGTTCAGATGTGTAGATATTTTTCCAGTCTTTGAATTTTGTTTATTTTTAGCAACTCTTCCAGTAATGAGAGCAGGCTTCTGCAGCTCAGCCCTCAGCAGCTATTTAGACTGTAGTAGGGCCCAGGCTACTTCTCCCAGGTCCACTTTGTACAGCACAGAGCTGTCCCTGGTTCCCACGAAGGACAGCTCACCTTCCATGGTTGAAAAGCTAGAAATGAAGAGACGATCCAAATCACAGCCAGGCCGGTGTGCATTAGCTCGGGGAGCTGAGGGGGTCTGTCCATTCTTCATCTGGAATAAGTGTGCCCTTTTTTTTCTTTTCCCTTCTAGTTCATATATGATGAAGAAATTGTGTGGTAAGTTTTGAAGTTTATTTTTCACTGCTTTTTTTGGTTCATTTCCAGTATTTATGTTTGTTGGATTTATTGAATCTTTTTTTAAAATTTTTTTGTTTATTTTTATTTATTTATTTGAGAGCGACAGAGAGAGAAAGAGGGAGAGAGGAAAAGAGAGAATGGGCTTGCCAGTGCTTCCAGCCACTGCAAACGAATTCCAGACACGTGTGCCCCCTTGTGCATCTGGCTAACATGGGTCCTGGGGAATCGAACCTCAAACCGGGGTCCTTAGGCTTCATAGACAAGCGCTTAACCACCAAGCCATCTCTCCAGCCCTTGTTGAATCTTTTTTAGAATTTTCTTTTTTTACAAGCATAGGCTTGTTAGCTTGTGAAAGTAACAAGAACAACATTCTAAGCAATCTGTCCTTTGTCCTGTCAAAGTGACAGGAATTGTTTCTCTTGGCAGGTATATATATACACATACATACATAATAACTAACTTACATATATGAAAACTAAATAAAATGAAAATAATGAGAACACTCCTATTTTACACAAAAATAAGCAACGGTGATAAAGAATCCAGTTATCATAGGTCTATTTCTGGGATGGTGGGCATTACAGAGGTGCCCTGAAGAGGCAGTGAGTGAGAGATGGGATTTTAAATGCTGCAGAGATAGGCAATCTCTCCACAATGCAATCTTAGATTCCCTTCCTCACACCTTACACAAGAATCAGCTTCAGGTGAGTAAAGGATATTGCTAGAAAGTACAAAAGAAAAGTTGGAAACCGGGCGTGGTGGCGCACGCCTTTAATCCCAGCACTCGGGAGGTAGAGGTAGGAGGATCACTGTGAGTTCGAGGCCACCCTGAGACTACATAGTGAATTCCAGATCAGCCTGGACTGGAGTGAGACTCTACCTTGAAAGACCAAAAAAAAAAAAAAAAAAAAAAAAGAATTGGAAAACAATATAAGGACTCCTCTTCATGACACTGAAGTAGAAGTTGGCTTCTTCACCAGGATGCCCAAAGCACCAACTTCTGAGGAGCATGTTGATACCTTCTGAATTAGATCCTCAGCACTCCCCTAGAAAGCTGTAAGCCCAGTTCTCTGCGAGGTGAAACTAGAACATCAACGGAACCTTGCAGTCCAGCCCGCAGGCACTGCTGAGCTCTGACGTACTCCCTTTTGTCTCTTCAAGGTGGGAAGGCTTGGTGCTCATCATCCTGTACGTGTTTTATATTCTGATCATGAAGTAAGTGGCCTCCGCCCTTCCTAGAGCCCGGGGGCACGCCCTCCATCTCCCACTCCTGCCTTTGACCAGAGTAGGGAATGTCATCTGTCCAGTCTTCCAGCCCTTTTAGTAGAGCAGTCTCCCGTGCTCTGGTGGAGGACACCCCGCAGAAGGGGAGACAGGGGCTCAGTCCACAGGTAATGCTGCATAGCTGATGAATGGCAGGTGCTGCTGCCCCCAAAATGAGTCTCCAGAAAGGACCTGTGTCCCTCCCTGCTCTGCACAGCTTTCCTGCCCCAGAAGAACCACTTTTTTTTTTTTTGCTTAATTGTATTGTCCAAAGGCCAGACAGCTTAACCTCTGCCCTGGGCCTCGTAAGTGCCACATTGTCCCAGGGGCGCTAGCTTCGTGTTCTGGAGCATGAAACTTTGAGGTCCTTAGGAAGCAGCCTGGTCCAGAAGTACCTCTGAGGACGTCCAGGCTGCCATAGAGAGGAATGACATTCTAACACCTGCTTCAGTGTGGGTGAACTTTACAAACCTCATGCTAAAGAGAAGAAGCCAGTCACAGAAGGCCAAATAGTATATCATGAGGTATCTGGAAGAGTCAAATCCATAGAGACCAGCGAGGGGCTGGGGGCTGGAGTGGTGGGAAGTGATTGGCTCGTGGGCACAGCCTTGCTGTCTGGGCTGATGACAAAATTTGGGAAATATTGGTGACGATTATACAACAATGGATATGATTAATTCCATACACATGTGCACTTAGAAGATGGGAAATAAGCACAGTGACAGATTTTGTTTTCTACGTATCTATTATACCAAAAATAAATAAACAAACCACTTTCCATGAGCTGAGACACATGTGGGCTTCTCTTCTCCCTCGCCCCTCTGCAGGCAATAAAAAAAGAAAAAGAAAAAAACCACCAGAGGTGTCATAAGAGTCCTCACACTTATAAAAACAATTTATGATGTCCCAACCTGTGGCTCTTACACTCTTTCCACCCTCTCTTCCACAAAATTCCGTGAGCCTTGGTGGGCATGATGTAAGTCTACTTCAGTGATGAGCTCTTAGGAGCCTCTGGACCTCTGCTTTGGTAGGTGTTGAGTATCCTCAGCATCTGTCTCCTTCCTCCTGCTGCTGATTATCAGGCTCACCATGGAAGCAGCACTCTTCTCCCCATTTCCTTTAGGGTTTCAGCTGGGCCTTGGCTGAGATGCAAGGAGTGTTTTATCTCCTCAGGCCTCGCCAACTTCTGCAAAAGAGAAACAGATCCTCCAACACAGAGTGAAGTTAGCCTAGGTTAAATGGGACAAGCATTTTTAGTTCAAAGGAATTTGATGGATGTAGCTTCTCTTTAGCCACAGGTTGGAACTTCATACCCAGAGGTACTGCCCCCCAATATCTGTCTGCTGCTGTCACTATGCATAACCCACAGTCCCATGGGGAGTACCAGCAACCCCACTGAAGAGGGCCCCCAGAGGAAGGGGGGCAGGAATAAGGGAAAGGATGGTAGCAACACATGATGTATCCACACTAAGTGTGTGTGCAGTAAAAAATTATAACATATTTAGCCGGGCGTGGTGGCGCACGCCTTTAATCCCAGCACTCGGGAGGCAGAGGTAGGAGGATCGCCGTGAGTTCGAGGCCACCCTGAGACTAGTGAATTCCAGGTCAGCCTGGGCTAGAGTGAGACCCTACCTCAAAAAAAAAAAAAAAAATTATAACATATTGTAAAAATATTACAAAACATTTATAATGTCTCATAAAATGGGGATAAGCAGTCCAGCTATAAGAGAATTGTACTTAAGTGACTTCTTTTTGAGTACTTTTCTTTAATATTTTATTTTTATTTGACAGAGAAAGAGGGAGAGACAGACAGACAGAGAGAATGGGCATGCCAGGGCCTCTAGCCACTGAAAACAAACTCCAGATGCATGCACCCCCTTGTGCACCTGGCAAACATGGGTCCTGGGGAATTGAACCAGGGTCCTTTGGTTTTGCAGGCAAATGCCTTAACTGCTAAGCCATCCCTCCAGCCCCTTCTTGAGTACTTTTAAAAATAGTTTGTTTATTTATTTATTTGAGAGAGAGAGAGAGAGAATGGGTGCACCAGAACCTCCAGCCAGTGCAAATGAACTCCAGACGCATGCACCACATTGTGCATCTGGCTTACATGGGTCCTAGGGAATTGAATCTAGGTCCTTTGGGTTTGCAGGCAAATGCCTTAACCACTAACTGATCTCTCCAGCCCCTGAGTACCTTTTAGTGAATAGTCAACACAGGGTCTTTGAGATGGAGAAGACACTCTTTCTCTCAGGGGGATAGTGATATACGGGGGATGCTCAGGACCTACTTGACCAACAGTTGCTTCCAAGGTAGGGAACGAATGTGTTGTTAATGCCTCCTTTGAGCTTATAGGCTTGGGCCAAACTACTTTTATTAGGACAAGCTGGTAATAAACAGTAAGTATGTTTCCTGAAAGGCCTCCAGTACCCCCAGAAAGCCTCTCACAGCTCAATAAGAGAAGTTAACCTTGGCCTGCACGTGGTCCCAGGTATCCTATCAAGAAACCCTTCAGCTCACTGGAGCACCTTGCTGGCTGCCCCCCACCCTATGCCCAGCGTTACTGCCAGCGCCCTCCCCACCTGGTCCGCGGGACTCGCTTCCAGTGCTCTGATCTGTGGTTCCTTGTAGGTACAATATGAAGATACAAGGCTTTTTCACAACCAAACGAAAGAGCATTGCAAATGGCAACCCTGTCAACAGCGAGCTGGAAGATGGTAATGACCCCTATGATGGTAGCTATGACGACCCTTCCGTGCCATTGTTGGGGCAAGGTAAGGCTGAGCAGACAGGAGCCGTGGACCCTTGACATAAAAGCCACTCTCCTTTTCACACACACACACACACACACACACATCACACACCACTCCTCTTCATTGTCACTCTCTGAACCTTGGTCATATGCACTCCAAAAGAGGAGGGACGACCCACCATGGTGTTGCTCAGATCAGTATTGGCTTAGGTGGGGGAAGGAAGGGGGGGATCCACCAGGAAAGGGAAAAAACATTAGAGGATTACATCATAATAATTTTCCCGTGCTTCCAGAAACCTGTTTGGTTCTTCGGAAACGCAATGTAATGCCTCTGCCCAGCATGAGGGCTCCCAACAGGAAGGTTTGGAGTGGCAGAGACTGGGCCTCCCTGTGATAGCTCAAGTGCCAGGCCCTGTCCTTGAGAAATATACCTTGGGGACATCTCTGTCTCTAGAACTGGAAATTGTTACCCAAAGGAACAGCAAGACCAGGAAAAGTAGGCTTACAGCTGCTCAGGCAGCCTGGAGCCAGCCCAGACAGGCATGCCTGGGGAGCCTCCCCGGCCCTGGGAGCCGTGGTCTTAGTGCCTTAAAGACTCCTTGAGCCTGTTTCCCAATAGCTAGCGATTCTGGGCCTCCGGAGCCAGTTCCTGTCTTCTGTGTCACATTGCTGAATTGTTTAGACATGGCTGGCTACTTGATAAAAATATCCTTGAGTCTTAAGAATCCAGTCGTTTTCAGATGACATCCCAAACGTGGACAGCTTCTTCCTCCTAGTACCAGGCCAGCACTAAAGCTTGAATCGGGCTTCCGTTAGCATAAGGGAAGCCAGGGCTCCGTGGCGTCCTCAGTCTACTTGAGACGTTGCCTTCTGAGCCAGAGACCAGAGCTCTGCCTGCCCAAGGCCTCTTCCGTTCTTATTCCTTATCGATCTGGGCAAGTCATATCCTCTTGCAGGTGACTTTAACTTGCTTGTGATGTCAGGGATGGGACCAGGTAGCCTCAGAGGGACTGCTTGCCTGTGCCTGTGGCCTGCCAGGAATCCAGAGTCCTCAACCTCTCCAGCCTTTGTCCCAGGTGGAGCAGGGCAGCGGCTTCCTGCCAGGTGTGCTTTGCACAAGTGTGTTAAGGAATACAGATGCTCTACTGAGCACGGCATCGCTTCTCATGGAAGGAGGAAGCCCACTGGAGTGGGAAGGGGGCGCAGGGTGCAATCAAGGTCATGATCTGACCTCTGCCGGCCCACCCACGAGAGGCAGAGCCAAGGAAACCCCAAGCATGGAGCATGGCCGCACGTGGTGCTAATTCCGGGACATCCTCCTCACAGGGGGGAAGGCTCCGATGTTGGATTCTAACTCCATAGTCGCGGTGGCTCTGACGTTCCCCACTGCAAGTCCCTGTGGTATGGAAGGACAAAAGATGGCCCCTGACCAACACACACATGTGCTTCTGTGTCCCGTGGGCCTTGGTGGCAAAGAAGAGATATCCAAATGGAGAGCCAGAGAAATGCCCACTTCATGAGGCACTGTGTAGGAGATGCCCCCGTCCTGAGGCTGGCAGAGGAGGCCCGTGCACACGGCCTCACAAGAGGGCCTCCTCATGTACATTGGGGTGCTCCGCCCTTCACCTTCTCAGGAAACCCAGACCCCCAAGTTCTCTGCTCACACATGTGGCACCTTTTCCGGGGCTCTGTCGTGACTGTGTCCGTCACTTTCGTATCTATGGCAGTAGGAATTCCCCAGGGGTTTAACACCCCCCCCCCACATACACACACATTTCTAAGTCCAGAATAACTTTGAGAACATTGGAAGCTTGGACACAGAACTGGCTCAGGTACTGGGATAGAGGGAGGATGGGGTTTCCTACACCCCTTAACTGGAATAGTTTTAGTCACATTAAAGGCCACAGGAAGGAAGGTTCTGGAGAGGAAGGAAGGGTTAGCACGGTGCAGGCCTGGGCTCCTGCACTTGGAGAGGGCTCAGCCTAGAGGTGTAAACTTTGGGTTTATATGTGGTTTTTGCTGCACAATCAGAGGCTCCCTGAGGCCATGTGTGGGTTGCTACTGTCCCCTGGATTGGGTTGACTGGAGCAGGAAGAAATACTCCCAGTGACACCGCAGGGGGGCTGAGGGGACCCAGCTTCCCGCTTTGCCTTCCTGACGATACTGCTATGGACGCTTCGGGCTGGAGATGACATCACTTTCTCTCCCCATCCTCAGCCTCCTGGCAGGTGGCTCACCAGTCACCCCACAAGAGGGAATGCTAGAAGTGCCCACTGACGTCTTCTTCCGAGGAGTACCTCCGGCTGGGGGTGTGGCTCAGTGTAGGGTGCTTGCTTGGCATGCCCAAACCTCTGGGTTCCATCCTTACCACTATAAAGAATAAACAGGAACCCACTCTCCCAGCCTTAAGTCTGCTGCTATCAGTTTATTTCCAATATAAAACCAGATGTTAAAAAGCAGCCTCTTGGCAGGAGAAGGGAAACAAACAAGCCCTTTGGTACTTCAGTGTTTGCTAGATGTCATGTAGCCGGGCTCGCCACATCCTTGGTCTCTTGGCTGGTTCTCAGCTGGCCTTGCTGAAGCCTAGGAAGCAGGCTCACCTGCTGAGTATTGGACCAAGCTAGTCTAGCTCCCAGAGCTCCCTGAGACACTTTTCAGGCTGCCCTGATGCAGGGTGCAATGTGGGCTTGGAGAAGGACGACTGGGCTGGGCCACCACTCTTGACTTGGGCATGCTACCTGTGTTGTCACTTGATGAGTGTTCCAGAAGCCAGGTGTTATGGCCATGCAGGCTCCATGGGCTCCCCTTGGGACCTGGGTGGTCCCCAAACCATACCAGTGATGGGACTAGTCTTTAGAATGAAGCCTGAAGCCTACAAGGGGGTCCGCTGGTGTACCCTACCTCTGTGGTGGCATCTCAGAGCATCACGGCTCCTACTACATCGAGCCCACTACTAACACCCTCCGTCACATTAACCCTAACCCCCTGGCATCTCCGCCACCAGCCAAGACCGCTGCCCCAGACTCCGCCGCCCGCTAATCACCTCTGGCAATCTGTGTCGGCCTCTGTCTCCCTAACTCTCCCACTCTTCTAAATTGTAAGTAATCTGCTCTCATCCAGCCCATAACACACGCTTTTAAACAATAAACACACTGTCAGGAGCCCAGCCCCATCCCGCCCGCCTCCTTGGAGGCCAGTGTCCATCTTGGACAGGTGCGTGGGCCTCCGGCTGTTTTCTAACCTGCTCCCCTCCTGTCTGCTGAGCCTTGCTGCCTGTGTGGCGTTTGTGTGTGTGTGTTGTGTTGTGTTGCGTGGGGTGGGAGGGGCGGGGGATTGCTGTGCAGTTTGTGCATTTTTTGTGCCATTAACTCTAACATGAGTTTGCCCTCTAAACCTGCTTTCCGGTCACCCTACGCCTCATGGACGATGCTGCCTGCTTCTGGGTGCTGTGTTCATGAGTGCTTTGGTTACTAGACCTTCCTGGGGACCTGGAGTCCCCTGGTCAAGTCCCCCCAGGACACTAACATTGAGTGTTTGTGAAGGTGGAAAGAGGCACGGGCCTGGGCTTTATGCTTAGCCTTAGGGAGTGACAGGGCCAGAGAGGGCAGCCTGCCTCGGGAGGGTGTGGGAAGTTTATCAGAGGGGCTGGGGCTAGCCGCACGCCTGGGGGACAAGCAGGCGCCCCTCTCTGGTCTCGGTTCCTCATCCAGAGCCTGGGGCTGTGTCCTTAACTTCCCTGCTTGCTTTTGGAAAATGAACTTGAAAGCAGAACCTCCCCACAGCGCTGAGGATAGAGCATTGCAAGGAAGAGCAGGGGGCCCCACAGCAGGCTCAGAGTCTCGCTCCCCGATGCTTCCCAGCATTTTCCGCTCCTGGAGACCCCTGTCAACTTGCAAAGCTTCATCTGAGTCCCTGAACATTGGAGGTGGGGAGGAAGACCCCACTTTGGTCATGAATGACAGGTTCAGAGACTTGTGTGCAGCATAGGTGGGCTGCCCTGGAGAGGCTCTAAGAGTCCCTTGTAGTTGGCTAAGGCTGGGCCCCAGAAGAGAGAGAACCAACCCAAGAGACCCACAAGCCAGCTGATGGAGGGGCTAGATGTAGTAGATCTGCCCATGTCCTGTAGCAGAGCCTGACCAGGTGGCAAGCATTTCAGAACCAGCCTGACCCACTTTAACAGGGTAACTGAAGTCAGGCCTCTAACCTCGGGGTGGCTTCTGGCCCCCAGCACAGCCTCGGGATGTTGTCCAGGCGAGGAGAAGTGACCCCAGCTCTAGGGTGCTCTCCTCCGAGGGGCCAGCACTAATCACAGGATTGCTCCATAGTGAAGGAGAAGCCACCCTATGGCAAGACCCCCGTAGTGATGGTGGATGAGATCCTGAGCTCCAGCCCTCCCAAGTTCACCTTCCCTGAGGCTGGCCTACGCATCATGATCACCAACAAGTTTGGGCCGAGGACCCGGCTACGGATGGCCAGCAGGATCATAATTAACGAGGTAGGTTCGCCTAGGCAGAAAGAGAATAGTCTCGGGTGGACTTGGTACTGCCGAGACCCTGGGTCTTTAAGACTGACCTTCCTGGTATGGTTTTCTGCCATGGCGGGTAGGAAGCCAAGGAGCTTCAGAGGCCTGAATCACCCACAGGTGACCAGCTACCTTGTCAGAGGAATCCTGTCCCATGTCTGAGATATTTTATTTTGTTAGATACTCGAGTTAAACTAAAGGGCAGCCTGAAGTATGAAGTGTTTCCTCACAATGCTGGGAGTGAAAAATAAAAAGATGAGTACAGGGCTGGAGAGGTGGCTTCGCAGTTAAAGCACTTGCCTGTGAAGCCTAAGGACCCACATTCGACTCTCCAGATCCCCTGTGAGCCAGACACACAAAGGTAATGCAAGCACAAGGTCGCACATGACCACTAGGTGGCGCATGCATCTGGAGTTGAATTGTAGTGGCTGAGGCCCTGGTGCTCCAGTTCTCTCTCTCTCAAAAATAATTTTTTTTTAATTTAAAAAAGATGAGTGTACACCAGTTCTTTAAGGACAAAGGGACCCTTGGCCATGAACAGCAGTGGCCTCTGAGGACTCCCTCACCACTGTGCTGAGGTTCTGTGCGGGTGTCGCGTCCTCAGCTGGAATAAGTTGTCCTAACCTGGGTGTCACTGACCCGTACTGCAAAGATAATGAGTGCATTGCTGAGCGTCCCAGGCCTTGGCTGACGTGTGCCATCTGGAGCTTGCTGTCCTCATCCTCGGAGGCAAACAGCAAGCAGGAGGCTGGAAACAATGGCAATTAGACATTGGCGCATACCTGTGTGCAGGAGAGACTGAAGGGTATGCGTGTGGATCCCTTCTGCTTTGATTTGACACGCACGACGTGCCCCCTGTGTGGAAAGTGTGGTGAGGAAGGAAAACACCCTTCCACGCTTTGAATCATTGGTATCCATATTTGTGAGGTCTGTTCCATTGAAATTTCACAGAATCCTACCCAATGTTCATAAGCATCCCCCAGGTGCCGAGGGTGGGTATTAAACAACTGAAGGTCTGGGGGTGTGGTCTTACAGTCACTTGCTTGTTATGACATGTACAATAGGGTTTGTGTTGTTTGTATAAGAAAAGCCCTCACGATGTCACCCCAGGCTGGTCACAATGTGGCCCAGGTTGGCCAGGAACTCTAGATCCTCCTGCCTCAGCTTTCTTAGTGCCAGAATTATAGCTGTGTGCCACCACTCCTGGCTGGCATAACCAGTTGGGTGTTTGTTTTTCATTATTTCTTTTTTATTAAAAAAAAAAAAGGGGCTGTACTCTTGAACCTCCTTACCCCCACCCCAACTCTGATGAGGGTCTTCTTCGGTGGGGCTATTGGTGTTCATTGTGGGGATCAAGAGGCCTCAGTCAGTCTCTGGTGCGGGGGAGGTAGGGTGCCGGGGGTAGGAGAGAACACGGTGTCTCAGGCTATTCCGCCCACCCTGAGGCTCCTACAATGCTTGTGCCCCCTCTTCCACAATGTTCCCTGAGTCAGTTGGCAGGGTAGGGATCTGATTTAGTGGTGCTTTCCCTGGAGCCTCTGCATCTCTGTTTTGATGAGGTTTGAGTGACCACAGTGTCTGTCGCCATCTCCCTGGAACTGGTTCTCAGGCTCGCTCGCTGTGAGAGCAGGGTTCGTGTCACCACTTCCTCTGTGATGACTTCTGGGCCCGGGCAGGTGAGGTGGAGGTGACCCATCTCCTGGTAGACAGTCGGCTCTCTGTTCTGAATGTATTGTGTTCTCCATCACCTGTAAGAGAGGACTCGTTCCCCAAACAAAGGTGAATGCAGTTTGAATTACAGGGGATAAGAGTGCCGTTTGAATTACAGGGGATAAGCCTGTCTAGTCATTAGAGAGACCTTTGATGTGCGTGACCACTCTTCATTAAAGAGCAGTGGACGTTCTCTCTGGAGCCTATTGGTTTCCTGTTCTAGGGAACTGGCTTGGCTCCCAGAGCCAGATTTGAGTTCTCCCCCACCGAGCGGGTCTCATGTCTAACCTGTGAGCAGTTGGTTGCCTGCGTCGGCGGTGTGCCACCGTTGCATGGGTGTGTTACTTCTTGCTCAGCTGGTTGACTTTGCATCTGGCAGGATCCCCTGCTTATTCAGTCTGTTGGCAACCATCGTTCTCCTGCTTCTCTCAGAGCACTTTCCAGCATTATGGGGCTAGCCGGGAGGGCACTGGATTCCCCTTCAGTTCTACCATGGTCACTTGATGTCCTGTGGCCAAAGGCTGTGTGTCTTCAGCAAAAGTGAAATCCACCCCCACCCCAGCTTCCCTCCCATCCCCTTCCTCTGCAGAGCACCACACCTGGATACTAGTCCTGTTTACCAGAAACGCCGGTCACTGAACACTCGCCGCTCTGTGCCAAGCAGAGGCTAGTCATTGGCTAGTCATTGTCCCTGGGTTGTCTCTTGAGTCCTTTTTGTGGGCTTCTCCTGAAGCATATTGGAAGTACCAACTCACCTGTCAGAGAGGGAACATCATTTACCCAGTCCACACATTGGCGAAGGGCAGAGCAGGGATTCTAGCCAGAATCTGAGGCCAGTTACAAACGGGAGGTTCCTGGACATAGCGGCCAGTGTGGCCCACCTTGCCCGCCCCTCCTGTGTCTTTTTCCCCCATCGGGACCAGTCTGTGTTCGAGTTGTTCATCATGGCCTCTTCTCGAGTGACCGTTCTTCTAACATCCAACAATTCTTGCCACCCTGACCTTTCCTTGAGTGTCACCTTGGAACCTCTGTCTTCCCAGATGGAGCAAGCTTCCTGTCCTCCAGTTTAGTTTCTCTCCTGGGGAAAGAAACTTTCTGATTTGTCTCTCAGCCTGCACATTTGTCACATTCCTTGTATTATAATTTCTGCCTCTGAAGCCGGGCGTGGTGGCGCACGCCTTTAATCCCAGCACTCGGGAGGCAGAGGTAGGAGGATCACCGTGAGTTCGAGGCCACCCTGAGACTACATAGTGAATTTCAGGTTAGCCTGGGCCAGAGTGAGACCCTACCTCAGAAAACAAAAAATAATTATAATAATTTCTGCCTCTGAAGCCGGGAGTGGTGGCACATGCCTTTAATCCCAGCACTCGGGAGGCAGAGCTGGGAGGATTGCCGTGAGACTACATAGTGAATTCCAGGTTAGCCTGGGCCAGAGTGAGACCCTACCTCAGAAAACCAATAATAATAATAATAGTAATAATTTCTGCCTCTGTTAGTACAACCTTAGCTACTTTTACAGGGTTTTCCAGTTACAATTCTGTGTTAAGCCAGAGCTCTCACCTCCTCTATTACCATCATTACCTTGCTATGGAGTAATGTTCCCTGCCTTCATAATTCTGCCTCTACACAGCTCAAGTGTTTCTATTTGTTGCTTGTTTGGGACTTCAAGGATGGCCTTTCTTTTAAAAAATGTTTTTGCCTATTTATTTGTGAGTGAGAGAGAGAAAGTGTATGGGCACTCCAGGGCCTCTTGCCACTGCAAATGAACTCCAGACACATGTGCCACTTTGGGCATCTGGCTCTACATGGGTATTGCCCAATTGAACCCAGGTCGGAAGGGTTTGCAAACAAGCATCTTTAATTGTTGAGACATCTCCCCAGCTCTGGGGGAGGGTCTTCCTCCCTCAGTTAATCCTTCCTGGAAAACATCTTCACAGACCCACCCAAAGGCATGCCTCTTACTTTATTTCTGGTCGGATCAAGTTGACAAGTAAGATTAACCCTCATGGTCCTTGTGGTCTTTTTGATGGGGTAGACGTTGAGAACTGTTCATAGGGGAAGAAACAGAGAAGTCTCCCTGACACCCCGTACTTCCTGCCCCAAGTCCCCGTGAGGCAGTTCACGGCCAGCTGCTCTTCCTTTCAGAGCACTGGTGTCCTTGCATTGTGAGTGGTTCCACATCAGCACCATGACACACAGTTATGGAAGATGGCCTCGCAGCCACAGCTCCTCCCCTTGATCTCTTGTATATGTAATGTGTCGAGGTGGGGGCTCCCAGGGGGAAATGTGTGTATGTGTGTGTGTGTGTGTGTGTGTGTGTGTCATAGTGGGATGACCAGTTCCCACAGGCCTCTAGCTGATCCAAAAACCACTGGGGAATCAGGTTAAGGTGAGCAGAGCAGAGCAGAAGCAGGAAGGTTCTAGGGAGTGTGACATCTGTTGGTTTCTTAAAACACGGGTTCAGAGAAGCTCACTGGCCCAGCAAGGAAGACCAGCCCAGGGTGAGATGTAATGGAAGCTGCCTTCAGCACTACAAGGTGAAAGGGAGGGGAGGGGCTGGGTTGGAGAACGACCACCTTGGAGAGTGCACTCGTTAGACATGCAGAGAGACTCAGAGGAGAGATCCAGTGGCCAGCAGCCCAGTAACATGGTCAACACAATTAGTGGTCAAGGCATGGTAGATAGATCTCACACTAGCACTGAGCCAAGAATGACTAAACTGAAAAGGACCAATAGTGATAGTGTCAGAAAAGACAGGAGGACTGGAAGGGTGTTGTCAAGTGCTAGGTGCATGTAAGGAAGATGCGTGGCTCTGTGTCACCTGCACTGATGTCTGTCTTACCGCCTGTCCCCACAGCGGCAGAGGCTGATCAACTCCGCCAATGGCGTGAGCAACAAGCCGCTGCAAAACGGGAGACATGAGAACATTGAGAATGGAAACGTTCCCGTGGAAAACCCTGAGGACTCGCAGCAGGACCAGGAGCAGCAGCCGCCGCCACAGCCACCACCCCCAGAGCCGGAGCCAGCGGAGGCAGTCTTTCTGTCCCCCTTTTCCATGCCTGGTGAGTCCGAGGATGCTGGCCCTCCTGGCGGGCTTCTGGGAGAGTGTCATCAGGCCTGAGTCCAGGTCTCCAGAGTGGAGGCTGGAACCCTAGTGGTACAGAGCTGGCATTAGGCCACGGGGGTGCTTGGGAGGCACTTGATAAGCGTGTCATCAGTAGTACAGGTAAGAGCTGGGTGGAGATGATTGCTTGTAAACAGGGATGGGGTCTGAGGGCCAGAGAGGCCAGCTGGCATCCAGAAAGCACCTGGTGATGGTACTTGACGACCCGGGGGCAATTGGTCTGTCTTGTAACAATAGAAAGCACCAAATGATGTCGTTTCTATAAACATTCTTACACTCTACCCCTTGTTAGCAGGCCAATTTTCTGACACACAGCCTCATTTCTGAGATGGACGTTGTGAGGTCACAACGGATCCCTGCACAGTTACAACCTCACACATTTGAGCACCGCCTTTTCCCTCATAAATAAGTCAGCTCAGACCATGACACTGCCCCATGCCCTCCCTCCAGTGTCCTCCCATTTCTCTGTAGTCTGCCCTGCAGGCCCAGGGTCTTCTGACCGTTGGCTCCTTGCTGACCTCACCTGCTCATATCCCTCTCCTGCCCACTGCTCCAGCCCAGGTTGCCTCTGTTCCTAGAGCGCACCAGGCCTGCTCCGTCCTCAGGTCTCTGGTACGTCCTTAGCTGCTGGAATGCACCCTCCCCGCTTACATATGACTTGCTCATTCACCTTCGATGTTTCAGTGTCACCCAAAGTACCAGTCACCTTCTCGCTGCTGGCCCCAAACCCCCAAGCAGAAACAGCTGTGGGAAGGGAAGGATTTATCTCTGCTTCGTCCTGGCAGGAAAGGCGTGGTACGACAGACAACGAGGTGTCCTGTCTTGTCACTTCAGCTTGGAGGAGGCAGCAAGATGAGCTAGCTGGCACTGGCAGGGGAGGCTGGATTGTACAACCCAGAGGCCCTCCCCCGGTGACGCATCCACTCCAGCCATGCTGCACTAGCTAGGGGTCAAGTATGAGGCTTAACCACAAACGCTGAGGCCATAGGAGACATTTTCCCATTCAAACCACCACACCATGTCCATGAGGCCATCCCAGGCCACCTTGTTGTAAAGACTTTATATCCTTCTTAGCTTATGAGTCTCCCTCCACTAAACTTTCAGCTTCCGTGGGGGGAGAGGGAGCAGGTATTTCTATCTACTGTGCTTACTGCTTTATCCTCAACACTGTGCCTACACACAGTAGGTGCTTAGTAGAAGTCTGCTGAATGAATAAACATGGGAATTTGTGTCTAATAAGTTCCCCAAACGCATCCTATCTGTATTTGCGATACCAAACCTCCCGCAAGGCCTCTGCTGTCCTGCGTGGGATCCAGAGGCTTAAGCAGCGGGCCCCATTCTTTGAGGTTCTTTCCGGAGAGGCAGCAGAATTCCAGAACTCCCTGATCCAGAGCATCTCGTTTTTCTGAAAAGAATCCTTAACATCGGGTTCACTGAGAGCCTATCTGGGCAGAGTTCCAGAAGGACAGAGGCTTCCCTGCCCTGTCCTCGGCTCCATGGAAACACGGCTGCCTCCAAGGACATGGCATCAACCTGCCTGGCTGGGGCCTCTGTCACCATGCCGCAGACCGGAGATGCAAGTTTCCCTGGAATCATAGTCTTCCCTGGAGTTTCTAGGTTGGACTGTGTACCTCACAGTCACCAGGGACTCTTCCCTGTACTCAGAGCCTGGAGCAGGCCCTGGAGTGTGTATGTTCACACCGCTCTGGAAGGTTCCTGGGACTCAGCTGGGTTAGGACTTGACAACCCTACAAGTGCCTACAAGCCTTTTTATTTTTTTTTTCCAAACTAAAGGCAGACCCAGAGAATAAAATTTGCTCCCTGACCAAGGTGTCAGAGGAGCCCAGCTCTGGGGTTCAGCCACCCACCTCCCCCTGCGGTGACCACAACGCTGAGGACATTGGGATCTGGGTCACCTCTGATGCATGGCTGGAATTCTGTGGAAACTCATGCTGCATTCAGCTAGCTGGCTGGGGTGAATCCCACACCGACCTTGTAGGAGTTATCCCCAGACTGTCCGGGATCCTCAAAGCTAGAGGGCAGGGTCTTCCCAGATCCAGGGTCCCAATCTTCAGGTTTCTGTTTTGACACCCAGAAGATAGGGCAGGGTCCTGAGAAGGCAGCATAGTCATTTAAAGCCAGCCTGAGGGTCTTGGACTTCACCCAGGGTACCCCTTTACAGACCCAAGTTATCCCGCCACCAGCCCACTTCCTCGCTGTTGTTTATTTGGGGGTGAATCAAGGGACTTGGGGCTGTGGTTATGAAAGAAGTTTTAGTCCTTGGGGCCTGGAGACCATTGCCAGAAGGGACCGTCACAGGGAGGGAGGCGTGGCCTGGGCCCTGGGGCTAGAACAGGAGGGGTGGCTGTCCTTTGGCGATCTGCGAGCATGGTGTCCAACTTTGCAAGGCGGGTGTAGACAGCCCTACACTGCAGATGTGGGGGTCTCACTGGGGACCAGGATGTCATGATCCACTGGGCCAGTTCATCTGAATCCTGGTCCCAGTACCGCCCATGTGAGAGGTCTACAGGAGAACCAGGGGAAAGGTCAGCTCTGGCTCTGGAAAGTGAAATAGCACCTTGGCAGAGTAATTCATCTTTTCCAGTTTCCTTCAATCCTTGAGTTTGGCAAAAGTGGGTGGGGCAGCCCCTAGAAAGGCTCCCCTCCCATCCCCCACACCCAGGAGTTGGGGCGCCTCAGGGACGTGGTTTTAGGATCTCTGGGCAGGTCAATTCATGGAGTGGTTCCAGGGCCAGGACCCCCCCCCCCCCCCCGGCTTTCAGCTCTGCTGACTGCCCAGTGACTACCCTGTAAGTACCTGGAGCTGTTGTGAGCTCTGGAGTTGGTCTACCTCTGGAGTTGGTCTACGTAGGCTCCAGGATGTCTCTGGGCAGGACCTTGACTGAGTCAAAGACAATGACCTTCCTCGGCTTCCCCTCCCTGCCTGCCTCACTGCTCAGGAACTGCCTGGCTTCCTGCATCCAGGGAAAGGCCCCTTTGTGTAGATGTGTTTGAAGGGTTGCCATTGGAAACCACAGTTTCACTTCCTCCTCTTCCTCCCTGGGAGCAGGACAGAGGTGGGAACCTGGGTGGTGGCTGCCCTCTAGATGTGACCAGCTGCCAGGGGAGGTGGAGACAGGTAGAGGCTGGTGGAGGACAAGTGTTGCAGCCAGGTCCGCATCGCTGGTAGAAATCACCCAGCCAAGAGCAGCTTCTGGGAAAAAGAGGTTTATTTTGGCTTACAGGCTCGAGGGGGAAGCTCCACGATGGCAGGGGAAAATAACAACATGAGCAGAGGGTGGACGTCATCCCCTGACATCAGGTAGACAACAGAAACAGGAGAGTGTGCCAAACACTAGCAAGGGAGAGCTGGCTGTAACACCCATGAGCCCACCCCCAACAATACACCGCCTCCAGGAGGCGTTAATTCCCAAATCTCCATCAGCTGGGAACCTAGCATTCAGAATGCCTCAGTTGATGAGGGACACCTGAATCAAACCACCACACCACCCATAAGCCCGCCCCCAACAATACACTCCCTCCAGGAGGCTTTAATTCCCAAATCTCCATCAGCTGGGAACCTAGCATTCGGAATGCCTTAGTTTATGGGGGACACCTGAATCAAACCACCACAACACCCATAAGCCTGCCGCCAACAATACACTCCCTCCAGGAGGCATTAATTCCCAAATCTCCATCAGCTGGGAACCTAGCATTCAGGACACCTGAGTTTATGGGGGACACCTGAATCAAACCACCACACCAGGGTTCACAGGAAGGACATCATGTATCATCCTCTGTCACTCTTCCACTTACTTGCTTGAGACAGGGTTTCTCACTGATCCTGGAGCTGCGGTTTTTCAGTTAGACTGGCCAACCAGTGAGCCCCAGTGACCCTCCTGTGTCTGTCCCCCTCAGTGCTATGCTGGGGTTACAGGTAGGTGCAGCTTTTGACAAGCCAGGGATTGAACTCGGGCCATTATGCTTGCATAGCAAACACTCTTAGGTGCTGAGCCATCTGCCCAGTCCTTCTTCCACCACTCGTAAGAGCTCATTTACCCAGCATTATCTCCTTAAAACCTATCACCTGATGTACGGGCCTAGGGTTTCACTGTGTCAATAGCAGGATGTCTAGGGGCTTCTGTGTGTCATGCCCATTCTCACAGTTTCTCAGAGATTCCCTCATTTAAGCCTTATCACAATCCAAGATGGGTAGTCATTGTCCGGATGTTACAGGAAACGTGGAGAGAGAAGTTAAACGACTTGCTCATGGTCACCCAGTGACGAAACAGAGACCAGGGTTTCCACCTCAACAGCTCATGTGAACTACTGAGCTTTCCTGACTCTTGACTCTGTACACGGCCAGCTAGTCCTCCCAGCTGCCTGTGACATGAGTACCACTACCCCCAATCTACAGAGAGGAAAACTGAGGCTCAGAGGAGTGATAGCAGTGTGGAGTTACACGGCTGTCACATGGGAAGCCGCCTTCTCAGCCTCCCGAGCTGTGAGTTCCACACATGGGAAGCAGAGGTTGGATCACAGCCTCTAGACTTTCACACTCCAGGAGAGTAGCCTTCGAAATGTACCCTTGGGGCAGGAGAGCTGGTTTAGCTGGTAAGGCACTTGCCTACAGAGCCTAAGGACCCAGGTGCGACTTCCCCAGGACCCACATAAAGCCAGATGCACAAGGTGTCACACGCGTCTGGAGTTTGTTTGCCATGGCTGGAGGCCCTGGTGTGCCCATTCTCTCTCTCCCCCTATCTGCCTTTCTCTCGCAAATAAAAATAAATAATAAATAAAATTTTTTTTAAAAAAAGAAATGTAGCCTTGGCCTGAGATCCAGTTCAGCTCATTGTGCAGAGATACTGGGGGATCATTTGCATGTGTTCAATTCTTTAGCCCTAATGAGACCCTAGGGACACAAGGACTGTTGCTGCTCCCCTTCACAGACAGGTAGCTCAGGACCGCAGAGGAAGAGGCACTCGGCCGTGTGCTTGCACATGCGTTCTGGGGACTGTGTCATGGCTCAGTAGGTTTTTTGTTTTTGTTTTTGTTTTTTTTTTTTTTTTTTTTTTTTTTTTTTTTTTGAGGTAGGATCTCACTCTAGCTCAGGCTGACCTGGAATTCACTATGGAGTCTCAGGGTGGCCTTGAACTCACGGCGATCCTCCTACCTCTGCCTCCTGAGTGATGGGATTAAAGGTGTGCGCCACCACGCCCGGCTGGCTCACTAGTTCTTTTGTCTCTCCTTGTATCAGAGCCAGACAGATCTCGGTCACCCCATCCAAAGTGCCAGTGTCTCCCCACCTGCACACAGGCGCCAGATAACACGTCCTGTGCCATAAACTGTCGTGGATGGAAGGGGAAAGCTCAGCACTGGCTTGCATAGGGCTGTTAGGTCTTCCCTTCCTCCCTTATAATGAATCCCAGTCGGTGGTTCCTTGGGAGGTTTCCTCATCTCCGCTCTTACCCGGTCTCCCTCAGTTCTGCGGAGCGCTGAGAGCAGTCGCCCTCACGCGCAGCTTGGGAAGAGGAGAGGCCTTTTGGCCTTTTGGACCCAGGAAGCTGGTGTTGTTGCTAATGGAAGTGTGCAGAATTCCTGGTAAAGCCTCCTCTTGGCTGGGAAACCTCAGAGAAACTGCGGCTCCTGGGGGCTCATTTGCATGTGCAGCTCCACCCCCCACCCCTGTCTGTCAACCCAGGCCCCAGAGATTCAAGATACTTTCTGGTAAAAGTGACCTTGCTCTTACCTCGGTCGTGGGACCCACCAGAGACATTGCAGGCTCGCTCAGTGGGGTCACCCGGAAGTCGGGGCCAGGATTTCAAAGAGGCCTCCCTGCCAGTCGCTCCTGCTGTCAGTCAGTGTCTCTGCTCACCCCTGAGGCATCCGTTCACAGACCAGCTAGAACACACAACAGAAGAGCACCTTGATTCCCGAATGCAGCGAATGGCTTTGCTTAAATATGATTGACACCGGAAGGCATACAGTTCAGTGACTTGCATAGATTCATAAAGTCGTGCGGCCATTACCATAAGTCAGTTCTAGGACATCTCCCTTACTTACTCCCTAAGGAAACTTGTAAGCAGGGCAGGAGAGATGGCTTAGCAGTTAAGGCACTTGCCTGCAAAGCCAAAGGATCCAGGTTTGATTCCCTAGGACCCATGTAAGCCAGATGCACAAGGTGATGCATACATCTGGAGTTTCTTTGCAGTGGCTGGAGGCCCTGGCACACCCGTTCTTTTTCTCTCTCTTTCTATCTCTCAAATAAATAAATAAAATAAAATTTTTAAAAAATTAAGAAGAAACTCCCACCCTCTCCCCAGCCCCTGGAAACTGCTAATCTACCTGCTGCCACCTTAGCTGCATCCATTCTGCACACTTCATGTGACTGAAATCATGCAATATCCAGCGTGTGACTGTCTTCTTCCACTTAGCATGGCGTTCCCAAGGTTTATCCACACCGGAGCACATATCAGAATTTTTGCTTTTAGTGAATATTCCATGCTTGGATATTTGGGCTGTTTCTACTTTTTGGTAGGAGTGTTTTTAATTCAATTAATGTATTTATTATTTATTCTTTTTTACATTTTTTTTAAGATCTTATTTCTATTTATTAGAGAGAGAAAGAATAAGAATGGGCTTGCCAGGGCTTTCAGCCACTGCAAATGAACTCCAGACGCATGCGCCACCATGTGCATCTGGCTTACGTGGGACCTAGAGAGCTGAACCAGGGTCCTTAGGCTTCACAGGCATGTGCCTTAGCTGCTAAGCCATCTCTCCAGCCCATCATACTTAATCTTTTGTAGTGCTAGGAACTGAATTCAGGTCCTTGTGCATGTCAGGCAGGGGCTCTACTTTTTTAAAATATATATATATTTCTGGGCTGGAGGGATGGCTTAGCGGGTAAGGTGTTAGCCTGCAAAGCCAAAGGACCCAGGTTCGATTCCCTAGGACCCATGTCAGCCAGATGCCCAAGGGGGTGCATGCGTCTGGAATTCGTCTGCAGTGGCTGGAGGCCCTGGCGTGCCAATTCTCTCTCTCTCTCTCCCTCTCTTTCTCTGTCAATATAATATATATATATCATGCATTTAAATGCAAGCAGAGAGAGAAAGAGTAAAGTCAGATGCACAGAGGGGTGTGTGTCTGGAGTTTGTTTACAGAGGCAGGTGATGTATAGCTGAGCTCCATTCCCAGCCCTCTGAGTGATTGTTCAAAGCACTAGTACAGCCTCATGGGAAAGGAGGCTCTCTCTCTACTTGCAATCCTTATGCGTGCACGCACATGCAAGTGTGTGTGTGCCCATGCCACGGCGTATGCCTGCAGGTCAGAGGATAATCGTGGGTGGCAGTCCTTGCCTTCCATCTTGCTTGAGGCAGGGTCTCTTGTTAGTCAACTCTGAGTATGCCAAGCTCGCTGGAGGCTCAGGATTCTTCTCTCTCTGCCTCCCGTTTCACCTCGGGCATCCTGGGATTACAGAGACACGCTGCTGTTTCTGGCTTTACGCGGGTTCTGGAGATCTGAACCCAAGTCGTCACGCTTCCACAGCAAGTGCTTTTACCCGCTTTTTAAAATTTATTTATTTATTTGAGAGCAACAGACAAAGAGGCAGATAGAGAATGGGCATGCAAGGGCCTCCAGCCACTGCAAACGAACTCCAGATGCATGCGCCCCCCCGCCCCCCTGTGCATCTGGCTAACGTGGGTTCTGGGGAATTGAGCCTCGAACCGGGGTCCTTAGGCTTCACAGGAAAGCACCTAACCACTAAGCCATCTGTCCAGCTCTTTAAAATGTTTTATTGACAGTTCTCATAATGCATTCTGATCATAGTCCCCTGAAAAGTCATGAATGCCATGACCACTTCGTGTCTGCGAGACGGCGCTCCACGGCACTCCTCCCCAGTCTTTGGCTCATGGGCTCTTTCCACCGCCTCTTCTGCAATGGCCCACGAGCCCTGGAGGGTGTGATAGAGACGTCTCATTTAGTGCTGATCACTCCACTGTCACTTCTTCTCAGTACTTTGACAAGTTTTGGGTATTCCCAGTGGTCACTACCATCAGCAAATGGAAGGTTTTCTGACCAAAAGTGAGAGCAATACTCACCTATGAGCAGAAGCAGTCTCTTATCCCAAGGAACACAGTGGTTACCTGAATTCTCTGTAGTTAGCAGCAAATAGTCTCTGAATAGTAACGTTTAGTAAAGTTTAAAGGAATATTGGGAATATTTAGACTAGTCTCCTTATATCCCAAAGTGAGAAACTGAGGCTCCAAGAGAACACTTGCCTAAGGAACAGTCTTCACCAGACAGACTCAGACACCAGGCCCCCTGTCCTGGGAATCTGCCCCTGAGCCCCTGTTTCCCATCCTGACCAGCGTAATTCTAGCTTGGCCATCCAGGGGTCTGTGTGCTGGAGTCCTGACCTTGCCAGTGATGCCTGGTTTGGTCACAGAAACCCAAGTGCCCTGAGGCCTAAAGGGCACTGTTCCGAAGAAGTTTGCAGCGCTGGGCTTGACGCTGGGGCAAACCCAGCATCCTGCGGCTGCGCTCAGAGCTCACACAGCCAAAGCCACAGCGGGCGGCCCTGCGTCGCTTCGCTTCTGCTTTGGAGACTAGGGAAAGTCCTGGGAAGCCGAAACCTTAGGATCTGAGAGGTTTGCTCTTAGCTTTCTTTGCGCCCTCTGCAGACACCCAAGGAGGAAGTTGCCACAGGGAACACTGAGGGTCAGTACAGCACGCCAGGGTCCACGGAGTCATGGGGACTAAAAAGAAGCCAAAAGAGAAATCTTCACGGATAGCCTAGAGCCACCAGATGCTGGAGGATCCTCAGTGGTATGCAGAGCCCAGAGAGGCCAGGAAAAGGCGGGGAGTCCCAGGAAAAGGCACAACTGCAGCCTTCCTTAGCATCTCATGCCCAGGCTTGGAGCCTGCAGACAGCCTTGTCGGTGGAGTAGGAGGCAGGCTGATGGATTCCCATTTCCCTAATGAGGAATCCGGGATTCAGGGAGTCCCACACGGGTGAGTAGGAGCCACAGTCAGGACTGGCATCCTGTCTGCCTAGTCTGGAAACATTGCTCTCTTGGCTGGCTCCTCTCTTGATGCTGGTGTCCTACGCTGACATGTCTGGGTTGGATGCAAGGGACGGCAGGAAGGGAGGGCCAGCTGCTGGGTCTTTGGCTGGTAAGCTCTGGACTAGGAGCCCATGTTGTTGAGAGAGGGCCAAGTAGAGCCAACAAATGCTCCCAGTTCCTTGGGTATTTCTGGGGCTTGGCCTCAATTTAACCTGCCCGGGTTCTCTGAGGCAGTTCTGATCATTCCAAACCCTCATCTTTCCTCAGTCTGCCTGGGGTTCCTTGAGATGGTGGGTGCAGGGGTTGGTTAATGCTGTCCCCCAGATAAGGACCCAGCAGCTCAGAGATGCTGAAGGTGGCACACATTTGGAGAATGACGGACCAGACAGTTCTTCCCGCCAAAAGCCATGACGTTCCTGCAGGGAAGTGCAAAGCCTGTCCTAAGTTGGAGGCCATCTTTAGAACAAAATGTTCTCTTAATCCGGAGACCGTTTCCATACAGTCCCCAGGTGGGACATGGAGCCTCAGGGTGGGGACTGTGAGTGCAGTACTGGCCTGGGACTGACCGCAGTTGAAGGGTTCTGATCTCGGCTTCTCCACTAGCTGGGAGATGCTGGCTTGCAGACCCGGGCTCCTCGTCCCTGTGGAGGCAGCAGCTTCTGGGAGCATTCACTCAGTGTGACTTGTGACATAGGGAGAATAACGACATTCAAAACCTGGTGTGAAAAACAAGAGTATTTGGGAAAATAGCCTGTAAAATGAGAGGCAAAACACACATGGCTGGATTAATGGTAAGGAGGCCTTCACACCACCAGCACTTGTAATGGCTTAAAACATAAAACTCTTAGAAGAAAAGATAGGTATACATACTAGTGACTTTGAATTGCATAATTGATTCTTAAGCGCCACCAAAAACAAGCAACAACAAATAATTTTCAGCTTACCAAAATGTGAAACTTTTGTGTCCCATTAAACATGATAAAGTAAGTGGAAAAACAACACAAGGAGAGAAAAGATTTATCGTACATATCTGATGAGAATCAGTCTATAAAGCTGGGGGTCAGGACACCCAACTAGCTCTGTCCAGGGAGCATGAAACGCGTAAAGCCAGGTGTGGTGCCGCATGCCATGTGAGCATCATCCCAGCACTCTGGAGGCTGAGGCAGGAGGCCCTTTACTTCAGGGCCAGCCTGGGCTACCATGTGAGACCCTGCCTCAATAATTAATAAAGTAGGCTGCTATCTAAGATCTAGATCAGGGGCTGGAGAGAGGATGTGGCACTTAAAGCACTTGCTTGCAAAGCCAAAGGACCCAGGTTCAATTCCCCAGGACCCATGTAAGCCAGTTAAGGGATGGATGTGTCAGTGGTGATGAGCTGGAGGAACTCAGCTATTTCACTCACAGTATCCTGGGAGGTGTGGTTTAGACAAAACCCCAGGGTTTATGGCACTGATGCCAGAATGAATTCTAGGAGGAGCCGATTAGCAAAACAAAGTTGGAGACTTTATTAAAAAGCAGGGGAAGCCGGGCGGGCGTGGTGGCACACGCCTTTAATTCCAGCACTCAGGAGGCACAGGTAGGAAGATCGCCATGAGTTCAAGGCCAGCCTGAGACTACATAGTGAATTCCAGGTCAGTGTGGGTTAGAGTGAGACCCTACCTTGGGGGAAAAAAAAGCGGGGGAAAAGAAGTTGTTCCAGGTAAAGGAAAGAGAGAATGCCACCAGTGAGGTAAAGAAAAAGACGTATTCAGGGAGGTATGGGCTCCTCGAAGCATTAGCCATCTATGCCATTTTGGTGGCTCTCCAGTTAATCCCTTAACGCCATTCAAAACCACCCCTCCCTTTTAACATTTAACATTTAACTTGTACCCAGATTAAGAGCTAAAGAATTTTTCACAGTAAACAAAGTGTATTGTGAGTACTGTTTCAGGCCAAAGAGGGGAGTGCTAAAGATTTAAGGTCTGGTGGTGCTCAAAGTCTGAAGTCTGTCTTTCTCTTAATCCATGAAGGCAAATCATATCTCAGAAACAGCCTGTGTCCCTCTTCCTGTGTCATTACATGTGTTTTTCTGTCTCTCTATCTAGCCCCAGAACGATAAGCGTAAGATGATATGTCTAGGTCTGGGGATAGAGCTCATAGTAGACTGCTTACTTGGTGGGTTCAATCCCCAGCATTGTCACAAAAAAAAAAAAAAAAAACAAAACACGTATAACCATATAGTAGATGTGCTTTGGGAACATTATGCTAAGAGAAAATAAAGCCAGACACAAAGAACATTTTGCAAATCCACTCAAATAAAATGCCCAGAAATCAAATCTACAGAGATCCAAAACACATCAGTGTTTCCTAGAGCCTTGTGTGTGTGTGTGTGTGGGGGGGGCGGATGGGGGTGGTTACTAACCAGCACGGTTTCTACTGGTGACTGTGAATATCATCTAGAATTGTATACCAATGATGGCTACAAAGCTTTTGAATTCACTAAAGCACCTAATCGAACCCTTTAAATGGGTGATGTTTTTATATGTTAATTATATCTGAATTGTTTCCAAACAATCTAGACCATGATCCTCAAAATATAGTCCAGGGCCTAGAGAGATGGCTTAGCGGTTAAGGCGCATGCGAAGCCTAAGGACCCAGGTTTGATTCTCCAGGTCCCACGTAAGCCAGATGCACACGGTGGCGCATGGGTCTGCAGTTTGTTTGCAGTGACTAGAAGCCCTGGCGCACCCATTCTCACTCTCTCTCTCCCTCTCTCTCTCTCTCTCTCTCTGACTGCAATAACAAAAAAAAAATCTTTAAAAAATATATTAATATATATCTATATAGTCCAGGGACTTGGAGCCTAATCTCCAGTATTCACCTGTGGTCCCAGCTACTCAGGAGGCTGAGGTGGAAGGAGTCAGGAGTCTGCGGCCAACCTGGGCAACATAGTAGAGACCTGTGTCTTTGAAAGACAATGCAAATCCCTCCCCCCCAACCACCAATGCAGACCTTCCAAAGTATCTATGGGATTGAAGCCTTTCCAAGGGTTTCTGAGTTTAAGAGGCTCAGGTCTAAGCCATGTGGGCACTCTTGGCTTCAGGTCCCATGAAAAATCTTTTCCCTAGCCAGGGGTGGGTATAGACACCCCCAGGACCACTCCCTTATCTGGAGTTAATTAGTTAACCGTCCAAATGAATCTGAGGCTCTTATCAGCAACCACATCTGTTCTTTTCCCTCCAGCACAATTAGCCATCTGTTTGGTTACAGTTCATTTTAAATACTTTTTTTGTCACGTAATTAAATTATAATGTTCTACTTCAAGACAGAAATCAGAGACTTAGCAAAACACCAGCAATTGCCCCCCTGCCGCCCCGTTGTTCTCCCTGGCGTTGGCATGTCCACTGCAGTCTGTGATGCGTGTCTCCCCCTCATGCCGCGTAGGAAGGTATGAGAGATGGGCACTGAGAGGGGCTTCCAGTAGCATTGGAGTAAATGTCTCTTTGGATGGACATTGTCCATCACCCGAGGCCCACGACTCTGTTTTTATTATATTCTGTGTGAATTCATCTGGACTTTTGTGGTACTAAGAACCCCAATTCAAGATATTTGAAGCCATGGGCTGGAGAGTTGGCTTATCACTTAATGAACTTACCTGCAAAGCCAGAGGACCCTGGTTTAATTCTCCAGGACCCACATAAGCCTGATGCACAGGGTGGCACATACATCTGGAGTTCATTTGCAGCGGCTGGAGGCCCTGCTGTGCCTTTCTAGCTCTCTTTCTAGCTGCCTCTTTCTCTCTTAAATAAATAAAAAAAAATTTTTTTTAAAGATATTTGAGGGCTGGAGGGATAGCTTAGCAGTTACAGCATTTGCCTGCAAAGCCAAAGGACCCAGGTTCGATTCCCCAGAACCCACATTAGCCAGCTACACAAGGGGGTACACGTGTCTGGAGTTTGTTTGTGGTGGATGGAGGCCCTGGCATGCCCATTCTCTCTCTCTCTCTCTCTCTCCCTCTTTCTCTGTCACAAAAAAAAGATATTTGAAGCCAGAGTTTCCATGGTACATGGGACTCAGATGGGGTGGTAGACACCATGCACCTCTCAGCATTGCTATTCCCCCAGGCCAGCCTCTTCCTCGGGCAGTTTGCAAAGGTGCTTCCCACTGTGTCAACCCAGTGTGCAGCTGGGACCCGTGTCTGAGTGAAGGATGCACTCAGCTGCATGAAACAGAATGCCTGGGTGTCATAGTCTGAAATTCAAGAGATTTTTATTTTCTTATGGAAAGAAAGCAAGATGTCCCAAGAGTCAGGAATTTCACAGCCCGTGCGTGGTGTTCCCTTTCTGGAGCCCATCTTAAGAAGGTAGCTGAATCTTCGAGGTCACCAAGCAGTTGCTGCAGCCCCAGTGTGCTCCTGTCCCAGACACGAGTGGGGAGCGACAGAGGGCAGGAGGCACAGGTCACTGAAGTTGTATTTTACCAGGAAGACATTTTTTTTTTCCTTGAAGCTCTACCAGTAGACCTCCATTTCCATCTCACTGGTCAGATCTGTCACAGGAAAACTAAGTAATTAAGATTTTTAGTTGTGGAACGACTGTCCCAAGAAGAATAGGGTTCTGTTGGCAAGGGAGAAGGGCAGTGGGGATTAGAGGCGAAGGTTCCCAGTGGAATTCGGTAGAATTCCTGGAGTTCCTCTTGAAGCACACTACTAACACAGAACCTATGTAACCTCCACAACAGCAGAAGTCAGGGTACCCTCTTCCTCATTTATTTTTCACAGAACCTGGCATAGTGCTTCAGTAGAGAATGAACACCCTGAACACCTATGGCATGCATGGTTAGGCAAGCTTGGATCTCATACCCAACTCCCAGCAAGGGGAGATGGAGTCAGCCCTTCCTATACAGTCACCAAGCAGCTAGTGGAGGTCCTTTTGCTCTACCCACAATAGAAATCGTGGATAGGCAAGGAGAAGCTCTTCAAATCCTGGACTCTGGCAGACTTTGTGTTCCTGGGTGGTTGGACAGCAAGCAGGCAGGCATTAGAAGCAGGTGGCACCCCCTGGTGTTCCAGCTCTTGGCCAGCTGACTGCAGTTCTTGTCACTACTGCTCCACTGCCTCTGCTGTCAGCACATTCTGCTGTGTGTTACAGCTCAGCCTACTACTAAAATGGGCTGAAAACAGCAACACTCAAGAGAAACTTTTCAGTAAGCACAATGCAATACTGGGGAGGAGGTAGTAGGGAACAGCATGTCCTAGCCGACCTGAGCAGAGAAGGGGTGTTTTGACCAATCACAGCACACCTCACATGCAAATGAAGGTTTGTGTTTGACCAATCACAGCACACCTCACATGCAAATGAAGGTTTGTATTTGACCAATCACAGCCTTCCTTGCTTCTTTAGCATATAGTAGTACCTCTGCCAGGTCACCAAGGGAAGTGAAAAGTTATGATAGCAAAAAGATAGAGAGAGAATGGGAACACCAGGGCCTCCAGCCACTGCATGCGAACTCGTGTGCCATCTTGTATATCTGCCTTATGTAGGTACTGGAGAATTGAAATTGGGTCCCTAGGCAGGCAGGCACCTTAACCTCTAAGCCATCACTCCAGTCCTGACATCTAGTTTTAACAATATGCACACCCAGCCATGCCTAGGCATAGATAGTAAATAGGGTATTTCCCCTAAAAGTTCACTAAGAGGACACAGTTTGGTTTTCTATGCATATGCCTAAAGCTGGTCCTCACTGGATTGGCCCACCTCCCTTAGTTATGTTTAGATATGTTTCAGGATGTGTTTGGTCACAAAAGGGAAGAGGTTGCTAGGGAGGAGGGAACTACCTCACTGTTTGGAGTGGGTTATACGTGCAGCTCAGTGCAGATGACGGTCCCGGGTTGTCAAGCGCATTGTTAGCGAAGGGGTGTGTGTTTAGCTCCAGCCAAGCAGAGTCCGGGCTTGCCAACCTACCCCTGTGCTTGTCTGCTTCCAAAGTGTTTGCCTGAAGTCAGTGCAGGTGGCTGTCGGGACCAGCTGGAGCCAGAACACATTCCCTACCCCTCATTCGTCTCTTGCCCCTCACTCAGACTCTCTGCCCCCCTGACCCCTGATTTCACAGTCCTAGCCACATGCAGCCTGACATCAGTCCCGGACTCTGGAAGAAACTCGGGTCGACTTGTGTGGTTAGAGCCCCCTGGGCTGTTGCCGAGCACAGCTATGGCTCCCTCCCTCAGAGCAGCGGAGCAGACACTGACAGCGGCGTCCAGAACTCTTGGGGGATCAGAGCCCCTGGCTCAAGTGGCCCGAATTTGGTGCCACCAAGGCCTGGGACAGTCTTTCCAGGCTCTCCATGCCACGCTTCCTCAGTCAGGTGCAATGAGGATCTCGAATTTTTCCATTTCACTTGATTTGCCACTTCTTTTGATGTCTCCTGGTGACGTTCTGGTCTCTCGGCAGAGAGTCAGGAAATAGCTGATGTCATCCATTATAACGTGCAGGAATCTTCTGATGCAAGTGGACTTTCAGACAGGAACTGCCACATTCCTTAGGTGTGATCTGCTTTAAGCTTGCTCCTCTGTCAGATGAGCTTTTCCTGATCTTACCCTCATATCCTGCAGGTCTGTGGGCTCGCACGCATTTCATTAGTATTGTACTCTGCTACCTGTCAGGGACTAGGCTGGGGCCCCTCTCACTCCCACAGGTGTGAAAGAACCAGCAGGCCTTTGTGGGGGGTAGACAGTCCAACCTCAGAATTCCTACAGGCACCAAGAGCCATGGGCTGGCAGCTCCATCCCAAACTAGGTCTGTACTCATATGACACCTCCATAGCGACAGTGAGGCAGGTTGTCTCCTGAGACTCTCTTATGGGCCAGTCACTGACAAATCCTATCATGGTCCCAACACCATTCACACTCCCATCTCAGGGAACTGCTTGCCCAGTGCCTGCAACTCACGAACTACTACTAAACTGCAGTTAAACCACAGGCCAGACACCACAACTTTGCCACTTCCTGGCAAGAGTCCTTTGACACCCCCCCCACCCCCGCCAGCACTGGGGACCCAACCCAAGGCCTTGCACATGCCAGGTAAGTGCTCTACCACTGAACTACACCACCCCCAGCTTGTCTTTGGTCTTTGATCATTGAACTGCAACACTGAGTGCAGTTAGATAACAAAACAGTCAATGAAATGCCACATTTTGCAGGAAGACCATTAGACAACAGGGCAATGTGTCACCTCCAGTGGATTGAATGGTATGGACTGGGCCATGTGAAGTGAAAGGGGTTCAGCTTGAACACCTGGAAGTTTTCTACACCTTACCATAAGCCACAATAATAAATTCTTTTTTTAAATATTTTTTTGGTTCATTTTTTACTTGTTTATTTGAGAGTGACAGAGAGAGAGAGAGAAAGAGGCAGATAGATAGATAGAGAATGGGTGCGCCAGGGCTTCCAGCCACTGCAAGCGAACTCCAGACGCTTGCGCCCCCTTGTGCATCTGGCTAAAGTGGGTCCTGGGGAATCGAGCCTCAAACCGGGGTCCTTAACCTTCACAGGCAAGCGCTGAACTGCTAAGCCATCTCTCCAGCCCAATAAATTCTTTACATATACACAGAGAGAGATAGGGAGCAAGAGAGAGAAAAAATACAGAGGAGGGAAAACAGGTTTCAGGGAATAATATGTATGACACCAATATTTTTCTTTTTAAGAACATACTGGTTGCCATCATTAAAGTGATTTCATAATACACCAATGTATGACACCCACCAGTTGAAAACCATAGCAGTATGAAGTGTCCACTGCACCATTGTCTCCAAGGAAACGGATGGTGGGTAGGGATGCTGATGGCTTCAGTGGGACTCAGTTGTTGTTAGAAGTCAAATCAAGATACAAAACCCACACCAGCAAAAGGACAAACACCTGATGTAATTTGGTGTCCTCGGAATTTTTTTTAAAATGTATCTTTCTGTGGCATTTGTGCATATCTTTAAAGAGATCCCTGGGTATATAGTTGGCCAGGGTCACAACTCTGCAAAGCAAATGCATTCCCAATGTATGGAGTTTCATTCTAGAAATACCCTGGGCAGCCCAGATGGGTTGGTATGTGGCTGGCAAGGAAAGAGCCTACAATTTTGGATAAACCCATCAGGCAGGAAACCTTTCTGCTGTTTGCACCAGGCTCACCAACCACAGAGCTGTAGGAGAAGATCCAGGGCAGCAGATGTTTTCCTGGGATGATACCTGATCAACTAGCTGATTTCAAGCTAACCGCATCATCTCTTGGCTCATTCTTACAAGCAGGCTGGGTGTTGTTTATTTTTTAAAGTAAATGTACTTTTAATTATTTAGGAAGTTAAAAGGCACAGATGTACAGATTAAAAGCAACTAGTAACCATTTTGCAATTTTTAAAAATTGAGAAATGTTTCATACGTATGCCATCAAATTCACTCTTATGGTAAAATCAGCATCTTTCTTGCAGCATCCACAGAACTGTGCAACCACCACCAATATATAGTCCCAGAGTATTTTCATTATCTCAAGAACAGTGTGCTATGGCCGTGCAGTGCTGCAGCACTTAAAGGCATTTGCTTGCAAAGCCTACCAAACGGGAGTTCAATTCTCCAACACCCACATAAAGCTGGACACAAAGGGGTGCATGCATCTTTGATCCCAACTTACCCCCAGCAGTGGGAGGTGGAAGGCAGTAATATCTGAAGCTTGTGGGCCAGTTACACTGGTGTTCGCTTGCAGTGGGAAGAGACACTGTCTCAAGGAGGGTGGAAGAAGAACACAGACATGTTTCTGTTTTGCACATGCACATTTATTGCATGCATGTGTACATGCACACAAACAAACAAATAAAATTTAAAAACAAATCCCATACCCATGAGTCTTCAGTCCTCCCTCTCACCTCCCTTCCCCTGATGACACTAATCTACTTTCTCTATCTATGTATTTCCTATTAGTGAAATCTTACAATATTGACCTCGTGTGCCTGGCTTTCTTCCCTGTCATAAAGACTTCAGGGTTCTTCTCATTTGAGCTTGAATTAATACTGCATTCCTTTGTATGGACAGATACAATTCCATTTTACTTATGAAGCACACTTGACTTATCTGTTGTTCATTAGTCAAGTTTTATGTGGGGTATTTCCATTTGGGACTATTCTAAAGAATTTTATGAATGCTTGTGTGTAAGTTTTTGTGCTAAAGTATCTTTTCATTTCTCTTGGGTATATAATGAGGGATAGAATTGCTGAGTCATATGATGACTCTACTTAACTCTGAGGAACTGTCAGACTTCGCTGAGGAGGCTGGACCAATTTACGCTCCCACCAGCAATGTGTGAAGGTTTTAATTTTTTCACATCTTCAACAACCCTTATGTATCTTTTTAATATAGCCATACTTATGGGTATGAAATCATTGTGTTGTTAATGATAAAGATGTATTGGGAATGTTTGACTAGGTTATAGGCCATTTGTGTGTCTCTTTGAAGAATTGTCTATTAAAATCTCTTTACCTTTTTCTTAAATAATGTTGCTATGACTACAGAGATGGCTTAGCCATTAAGGTGTTTGTAAAGCCAAAGGACCCAGGTTCGATTCCCTAGTACTCATGTAAAGTTAGATGCATAAGGTGGCGCATGCATCTGGAGTTCAATAGCAGTGGCTAGAGGCTCTGGAACATCCATTCTGTCTGTCCCCCTACTCCTCAAATAAATAAAAAATATATTTTAAATGTTGCTAATGGAGCCAGGCTTGGTGGCACATGCCTTTACTCCCAGCACTCAGGAGGCAGAGGTAAGATGATTGCCATGAGTTCAAGGCTACCCTGAGACTCCATAGTGAATTCTAGATCAGCCTGGGCTAGAGAGAGACCCTACTTAGAAAAAAAAACAAAAACAAAAACTGTTGATAATGATCTTCTTATTCGAAAAAATTAAAAGATTAACCCTTACAACTTGGAATGGACATAAATTGTACTTTCTTGAACGGCAATGTTGGTGGATGTGCTGAAGTCCACAGCCACAGATTTGAAAAACAGAGTCCAAAGATGCTCCCTTAGTAAAGATTTCTTATTAAAAATTTGTGACTCGGGCTGGAGAGATGGCTTAGTGGTTAAGGCGTTTGCCTGCAAAGCCAAAGGATCCCAGTTCGACTCTCCAGGACCCACATAAGCCAGATGCACAAGGGGGTGCATGCATCTGGAGTTGCAGTGGCTGGAGGCCCCGGCGTGCTCTCTCTCTCTCTCTCTCTCTCTCTCTCTCTCTCTCTCTTTCAAATACATAAATAAGTAAAATATATTTTAAAAAATTGTGACTCATGACAGCCTGACACCCATTTCAGTCTAGTAAGAGCACACAGCACTAAACCAACATACTCAGGCAGGCCACCATCTTTACCCTTTTTCTGTTTGTTTTGTTTCTGAGACAGGGTCTTGTATAGCCCAAGCTGACTGTAAACTCATTATGTAGCCATGTAGGCAAGGATGACCTTAAACTCCTGATCTTCCTGTCTTAACCAGCCCATGCTAGGATTCCAGGTATATGCCACCATGCCCAACATCTTTATCCTTTCTAAAATTAGTGTTTGTATTGGTTTTTCAATTGGTGAGTTATAAGAACTATTTATATATTTTAGACACTGGGTGCTTATCAGGTGTATGATTTACAAATGCTTTCTAATGTGCTAAGGAGTGTTTTTTCCTTCACTATTTTTGGCAAATGAATGTGGTTGTATGTGTGTGGAGGCAAGAGGTTGATATCGGGTGCCCTCCACAATCACTCTCCATTTTATTTACTGAGGCAAGGCCTCTCACTTGAACCCAAAGATCACTAATTCAGCTAATCTAGCTGGCCAATTTTGCCCTGGAGATCCTGTCGGCCTCTCAAGTGCTGGGATTACAAAAGGGCTGCCATGCCTACCTGGCATTTTACATGAATTCTGTGGCTCTGAACTCCAGTCCTCACATTTGCGCTGAGCCATCTCTCCCAGCCTCTCTTCACTTTTTTGGTAGGGTCCTAAAATAATCACTGAAGTTATTGTGATGAAAATACGATGTTAATCTTTTTTGTTTGTTTATTTTTATTTATTTATTTGAGAGTGACAGACGGAGAGAGAAAGAGGCAGAGAGAGAGACAGAGAGACAGAGAGACAAAGAGACAGAGAGAGAGAATGGGTGCTCCAGGACCTCCAGCCACTGCAAACGAACTCTAGACGCATGCGCCCTCTTGTGCACCTGGCTTACGTAGATCCTGGGGACTCCAGCCTCGAACTGGGGTCCTTAGGCTTCACAAGCAAGCACTTAACCGCTAAGCCATCTCTCCAGCCCCTGATGTTTATCTTTTGTTGCATGTGATTTTATTACCTTTTAAGAAACTTCTCATCTAAGGTCATAAATAGTTGGGTTCATGTTTTGTTCTAAGAGTTTTATACTTGTAGGGCCTTTCTTTAGGTCTTCAAGCATTGCTTACTGAATTTTGAATATGATTTGAAGTAGGGAACTAGGTTCATTGTTTCGCATATGGATATCAAGCTTTCTCAGTATGTGAATTCTCCAGCTTTGGTTTTTTTGTTTTTGTTTTTTTGCTTTTTTGTTTTTGGGGTTGTTTTGGCTATTCCAGGTCCTTTGCATTTCCATAAATTTTAGGATTGTCTTACAAATTACAGCAGAAAAGTAAGCTGGGATTTTGATAGGGATTGGATTGAAGCCTGCAAATCAGTTTGGGGAATGTTATCTTAACAAGGGGTTCAGTCTATAAACAGATGTCTTCCCATTTATGTGGGCCTCTCTTAATTTCTTTCAATGATGTTTGATGGTTTGCAGCATACAGATCTTGTATTTTGTAAGTGTATTGTAAGGTTATTTTCTTTTTCATGGCTCTGTGCGTGAATGTTTCATAATGTCATGTAGAGAAATACGATTAACTTGTAGATTTTCATCTTCTATCTTGTAAATTGGCTGAACTTGAACTTGTTTCTTCATTCTAGTTTATGCTTGTCTCTGCATGTGTGTTTGTTCCTTAGATGCCAAGATCGTGTCATCTACATAAGGCTTTCCTTTTTCTTTTTTAATTTCCTTGCCCAAAACCTGTAATACAATGTTGAGTGGAAGTGATGAAAGCAGACATCCTTAACTCAATCCTGAATTTAGGGGGAAAGCTTACAGTCTTTTGCCATGAAGTGAGTTAGCTGGAAGGGTTTTCATAGATATCTCTTACCAGATAGAGGAAGTTCTGTTTTGTTCTTAAATTATTGAGTAGGTTTTTTTTTTAATATCATAAAAAGATATTGGGCTTTGTCAAATGACTTTTCCTCCACACTAAAGATGACCATTTTGTCCATTATTTTAACAAAGTTGTTGCATTGATTGAATTTCCTATGTTCAACCAACCTTGCATTCCAAGGGTATATTTCACTTGGTTGGGGTGTGTAATCCTTGATTTATTATTTATTTATTTATTTATTTGACAGGGGGGGGAGAATGGGGGCACCAGGGCCTCCAGCCACTGCAGACGAACTCCAGATGCATGCACCCCCTTGTGCATCCAGCTAACGTGGGTCCTGGAGAATCAAACCTAGGTCCTTTGGCTTTGCAGGCAAATGCCTTAACCACTAAGCCATCCCTCCAGCCCATGTAATCCTTTTTATATGTTGTTAGATTTACTGGCTGAGATTTCATTGAGGACTTTTGCATCCATGTCCATAAGGGATGTTGGCCTTTTCTGTTGATGTCTTTCTCTGGCTTTGATTTCAAAATAAGACTGGCTTCATAGAATGCATGAGAACATGTTCCCTACTGTTTTTTTTTTTTTTGTTTGTTTGTTTGTTTTGTTTGTTTTTTGGAGAATTTGTGAAGAATTCCTCTTTAAGCAATGAGGGGGGTTGAAATCACCATGAAGCCACCTGGATTTCCATTAAGGCACTTTCAAAAATAAACTTTGATAGTTTATTTTTGTAGGATTTTGTCTGTTTCACATATGTTGTCTAATTTGTTAGAATACAGTGTTTATAGTACTCCCAAATAATTGTTTTTATAATGTGTGATTCTATCATTGAATATCGCTCTCCCTCCCTCCCTCCCTCCCTTCTTTCCATCTTCTCCTAGGGAACAAGTTCAGGGCCTGTGCATGCTGGGCAAGAAACCATTGAACTGTGTCCACAAACCACTTCTATGTTTCTTGGTTAGTTTAGCTAAAAGATCGATTTTGATCTTTTCAAAGAATCAATTTTTGGTTTCATTGATTCTGTATCTTTTTTTTTTTTCCTATTTCATTTATTCCTACTCTAATCTTTCGTCTCTCCTTCCTTCAGCTCCCCCCCCCCTCTTTTTTTGGACTTAATTTTCACATTTTTTGTCTTTTCTTGAGGAGGAAGATTAGATCATTGATTTGAAATCTGTCCCTCTTTAAATCAGCCATTTACAGTGACAGCTTTCCCTGTAAGCCATGTCTCCACTGCATACCATAAGTTTGGTATTTTGCATTTTTGTTTTCATTTATCTCAAAGCATTTCCCAATTTCCCTTGTGATTTCTTCTTGGGCCCAATGGTTATTTAGGAGTGTAACATCCACATATTTGCAAATCTTCCAGCTTTCTTTCTAATATTGATTTATGCATTCATTTATTTGCAAGCAGAGAGAGAAAGAGAGAGTGCACGGGCATACCCGGGCCTTTTGCCATTGCAAGTGAACACCAGGCACATGCATCAGTTTGGACATCTGGCTTTATGTGGATACTGCAGAATACAGTCTAGGAGTCTTGAGTTCTTTTTCTCTGCCAATTAAAGAATTAATGGGCAGGAAAGTGTTTAAAATAATAAAATTTATTTCAGAGTAAGGAGAGAAAGCAGAAAGAAAACAGACTCCTCTGTGAGGCCTTCCAGCTCTGGAAAAACTCAGTTTCCGTGGGAACTGGACTTTTATTGAATGGGAAAGCACGCCCCTCCAGAGTCTGTGATTGGTCAGCTTGAGTGAAGATGAAAGGCTCTGGTTGGATCACGGCACATCGAGGACTATGCAGGTCCAAGAAACCTCTCAGAACCAGCCTGCCTATGGGAAAATTCACCCAGGCCAGGAAGAAAAAAAGAGGAACAACCGCCATCTTGGGTTAGAATACAGTTAGAATATAACCACCTCCCAAGGGCCCTTTCTCCCTGTCTGTCTGCCAAGCCAAGGAAAACTAGAACTCCTGTTTCATGGGAAATCAAACCTGGGATAGCAGGCTTTGAAAACAAGTGCCTTTAACCACAGAGTCATCTCCCTGGCCCCTTTGATACGGATTTTTAAAAAAATATTTCATTTTTTATTTGTTGATTAGAGAGAAAAAGAATGGGCGCACCAGAGCCTCTAGCCATTACAGACAAACTCCAGATGCAAGCACCACCATGTGCATCTGGCTTTACAGAGGTACTGGGGAATTGAACCTGGGTTCTTAGGCTTCACAAGTAGTTAAGTGTCTTAACCACCAAGCCATCTCTCCAGCCCTGATACGGATTTTTTAAAAATAATTCTTATTTATTTATTCATTTTGAGAGAGAGAGAGAGAGAGGCAGATGGAGAGAGAGACCAGGTACGCCAGGGCCTCTAGCCACTGCAAACAAACTCCAGACACATGTGCCCCCTTGTGCATCTGGCTAATGTGGGTACTGGGGAATCAAACCATGATCCTTAGGCTTTGCAGGCAAACATCTTAACTGCTAAGCCATCTCTCCAGCCTTGATACTAATTTCTAACTCCATTCCATTGTGATAGACAATACACTTTCCTGCTGTCGCTCTTTCTATCTGAGAGTCTTGTTTTACGGCCACACACAGTCTGCTGTGGAGCGTGGTCTGTGTGACTTGAGAAGAATGTGTGTTCTTTATTCATTTGCTTGTATGTGTGGGTGGGGGAGGAGGTGTGTGCACGCACTCGCCTGCAGTGGAGGGTGGAGGCGGGGTGCTTGCCTGTAGTGGCCAGAGCCGAACATCAGGTGTCTTGCTCTGTCACTCTCAGTTTGAATGGGAGTCTGTTATGGACACCAGAGCTTGCTGTTTTTTGTCAGCTAGGGCAATTTCCTGGTCTCTGGCCCACTTTGTAGGACTGGAGTTGACAGGCACATGTGGCCATACCCAGATTTTTACATGGATTCTGGAGGTTCAAATGCAGGCGGTCTCATGTCTTGTACAGGAAGGATTCTTAACCTCTGAGCTATCTCTACAGCCTAGGATGTGTGTTCTGGAATGAGTGCACTAATGCATACCTTCAGACTTGGAGAGTTTTTGAGCATGAGTTCTCAACGTGTCTTCCTGCCCTTTATAATCCCTCCTCCCAGGTGCTGGGCTGCATGCTGGGTGCTTTCTACATACCTTATACATCATTCCTGCAACAAATGACACAGAGGTTATGTTCCCATTGAGCAGATTAACATACCCTGCATGTTGATTACTATGCTGTCTCTGCCCTAGTGGGACCCTTATCCTTCCTCAGAGGAGGAGGAAGAGTTGAGGGAATTGATCAACATTTCAATGCCAGCCCAAGTATGTCCGATTCCAAAACCCATCCTTATTTCAGTCCCCATCCTTCCTCTCCTGGGCCCGAGTCATCCCTGCTCTGGGACTCACCTACCGCCGCCCGTCCAGTGAAGTATTCGAATGGACTAAGGTCCGTCAACACTGAGTTGTCTTGCTGCCTCCAGGGTCACATTATGGCGGTGTGTAATTCTGTGACCTCGGTTGCATGAAGTCATAGCAGTGGCATTCTTTGGCTTGGCTTGAAAACAATCAACCTGCAAGTGCACCAGCCACCCTGTAACCTAGTGTCTTTTCTTTCCTCTCCCTTCTTGCTCCATGCCACCTCCCTTTGCAGAGGCAAAAGGCGACAAGGCCAAGTGGGTGTTTACCTGGCCCCTCATCTTCCTTCTGTGCGTCACCATCCCCAACTGCAGCAAGCCCCGCTGGGAGAAGTTCTTCATGGTCACCTTCGTCACGGCCACGCTTTGGATCGCAGTGTTCTCCTACCTCATGGTGTGGCTGGTGAGTGGTGGACGCAGGCGGCGCACTCGGCAGCCTAGCCCTGCCTGGCCTTTGCCGAGTGGCGAAGGGGGACGCCGCTCTGCCCCCTTTGGGCAAGTCACTAACCTCCCTGGACACAGCTTATCTCGCAGCAGAAAGAGGTTTTCTTAGAGTGATGTGGTACCGTGTTCCCTAGCTGGGACCAGACACCGTGCGGCACTTGCCACAGAGGTAGACATTGGGGAGGGAGATGAACCATCATGCAGCTACCCTAGCGACATGGGCCCAGTAATGGGACACTAGTGACATGATTGCTAGGCTCCTTGTTTCCGGAGCCCCCAAGGAAATGTGAAAGAGGGAGATTGGGGTCACTGAGCAATAACAGGAAGGAAGTGTTCTTTCTGCGTGTCAGGTACTGGCTTAAACACTTTCTATATACTCCTTTATGTCCCATGGGCTAAGTCTTTTTATGGTCCCCACTTTACAGATGGGGAAGCTGGGGCATAGGGAAATTGAGTCATTTGCTCAAGATCGCATAAGCAGTAAATGTGAACACTGGCATTGGTAACCAGGACTGGTCTCCTGAGCTCAACCACTAGCCTGAGGTGCTGCTCACCATGTCGCTGGAGTGCTCAGGTGGCATCAGATAGACGTTTTTAGGTACAGGGGTGTCGGTATGGCTTCTGTGACCACATGTGACAGCTCTGCTGGGCAAAGCTGTGCGAAACCCCCCTCCTGTGCTCTGTGCGCCACTCAACTGGGTCCTCGGGAGTGAGGACAGGGGACACGGTTATGGGACAGCTGCGTTTCTGTTGATTGGGATGCTTGCCCATTGGCCACAGGAACCTCATTACATCATTTCCTTTTCCTCTTAACACCTGGTACCAGCATCAGGAAGGCAAGTTCCCTGTAGGCATGGGAGCTCCCTTTCCTTTAGCCCTGGAGGAATAAGACAGTTGATGGGTAAGAAAGGGCCACTGGGGTCACATGAGAACAAATTTGGATTTGGATTTTGTGAGTGTGTGTGTGTGGTGTGCATGCATGTGTGTATACATATTTATATGCGTGTGGGCACATGTGTAGGGGGTACCTGTACATGCTAGGCAATTACCCCAGCCCACAAGCATAGCACAAGCTTTGACTCCTAGTCCTGCCTCTTAAAGCAGTTAAAGCTGGACAAATGACTCAACTCTGTGAGCCACAGAGAGCCCCTCTATGAATGGGGTGACCACCTCTGCCTCACAAGCCTGTCGGCTCATTGTGGACACTGTGCTCCCCAACAGCCCCAACCTTGTCTACCCTTTACCCCCAGCACTGTGTGTGAGCACCCAGCAGACACTGTTAGGATCCTGAGTAGCCTCCGGAACCTTTGTGCCTGGAGAGAGGGCTTCGCTTTGCTTTCCAGTGTTGGTGTGGGGAAAAGGGCTGGAACTAGTTAATACTGAACCCCTTAGAAAAAAGAGGAAAATCCAAGTTAGCAAGAGCTGTGCCTGAAGTGAATTGCATTTTCATGTCTTAATTTGTTTGAGTAGAATTAAAGGCTGGCCTAGCTTTGCATTTGAAAGAAGGAGCCAGTAGTTTTTCTTAATGAAGTGTGTTCCCAAAACAGTTCAAGCTTTAAAAAAAAAAAAAAAAAAAAAAAGCATTCCATGACATTTAGCAGGTATGAGAATTAAGAAGATCAAATTAATGAGGGTGTGAGTCTTTCTTCTCTGATTATGGAAAATGTCAGGACTGTTAAATTAATTCTAGTTAGGGAGGAAGTGGGGCATTCCCACCTTCAGTTTCCTCACTTAACAAATCCCACCTTTATTTCTAAATGGGAGTCCTGGCATCTTGGCCTGAGGTCACAAGAGTCACCTTGCTGGGATACGCTGACCTCTGGGTGGCCTCAGATCCAGGGTATAGACCAGTCTTAGCAGTCAGGATGGTTTGATAAGGAAGACAAGACTGTGGGCTCGCCTGCTTTCTACCTAAGTGTACCTTGCTGGAGTGCCAGGCGCTTCCTTCCTTCTGCCCTGAAGGAGGCACCAGGGAGCAGTGAAGCCTCCTGCCGTCCCCAGCCCCACCACCTTAAGGTTCTCACCTCCAAGCCTTTAGGAAGACTGGTCCCTGACTGCCAGTGTCAAAATGAAAGGACCTTCGAAACGGACCGTCGGACTGTCGTTTCCCCAGCACTGTTGAGGATACCGAGAACCAAAGAGACGCTGCAGCTTCTTTCAGGTTGCTCAGAGTCAGCCACGGAGCCAAGACCAGTCCATGGACTCTGGACATGACTGGACTTCCCATTCAAAACCTGAGCTCAGGCCGGGCGTGGTGGCGCACGCCTTTAATCCCAGCACTCGGGAGGCAGAGGTAGGAGGATCGCCGTGAGTTCGAGGCCACCCTGAGACTGCATAGTGAATTCCAGGTCAGCCTGGACTAGAGTGAGACCCTACCTCGAAAAACCAAAAACAAATAATAAAAAAACACCTGAGCTAAAGCCCCAGGTCAAGCCAAGCCCGTGTGGCATCTCTGACCCTAGAGCTTGGAGTGTGTGGGTACATCTACCAACTGTGCCTTTCTTCTGTCCCTTCATTCCTTCCACTTCTTATCACTTTAAAAAGAAAAGGCAAACCAGGCGTGGTGGTGCTCGCCTTTAATCCCAGCACTCGGGAGGCAGAGGTAGGAGGAACTCCGCGAGTTCGAGGCTAGCCTGAGACTACATAGTGAATTCCAGGTCAGCCTGAGCTAGAGTGAGACCCTACCTCGAAAAACAAAAAAGAAGAAAGAAAGAAAGAAAGAAAGGAAGGAAGGAAGGAAGGAAGAAAAGGCAGTCCTAGCCATTCCAAAGTAGTTTGTTTCATGTCTACTGTCACCTATTAAGACCTCATCAGTGACAGCCTGGTGGCTTGCAGAAACCCTTTGGTGGCAGTGTGGACTCGGTGTTGTTCTTTTTGTCCTGCTCTCTGCCCCTCCTTACAGTCCTTGGGCATCTTGGCAGTGTGCTGTGAGCTGAGAAGCTCAGGAGCAGCGGGCAGTATCCGGCAGTGCTGGGCTGGGCGCTGTCAGCGGGGGAGGCGTGTTCAAACCCTTCTACACTTTCGACTCCCAGGGCCATGTCTGTAATCCACACACACTGGCTGTGTGCCAGGCCTGAGCTTGCTACTTGGGAAGCACATTTATAAAGTCTAGGGTTCTCAGAGCCCTGGAATATGATCCCTTTCAAGTACTTTGTCCCTACAGATTACAAACAAATGATTAGATCAGAAGGAAACATGCTTCTGTGAACATCTGGCACGAGCCACGCATGTAATCTGATGTTTCCTCACTTTATCCTTGCCACCAAACCCCGTAGGAGAGCTGAGGCTCAGAGAAGCCAGCCGGCTTGTCGAAAGTCACACAGCCACTTGCTGGGACTGCAGCTATTAGCTGGGCTATGAACAGCCCCAAGGGGCGTCACTGTTCCTGGTCTTTGAGTCAGGTGACAAGCCAAAGCTGAGGAAGACGTGTTATATATAAACCAGGGTGGTCCAAATGCTTCTAGGATTTTCCACTGGGCTACTGCTAAGGGGGCCAGCCATCTCTCAAATGTCTTTGTCTCAAGTGACATTCACCAGCAAAATATGTGACTGTGCATTCAAGACCTTTAGAGGCCTGTGCATCCGGGGATCCAGCAGATCTGCTTCTTGGAATTTCTCCTGAGGAGCCAGTTGGGTGACGAGTCACAGATGAAAACGCAAGGCCCACGCCAGCTCTACGGTCGGGGGCACGGGTGCACACGGGCATTGCGGGTTAGCCTTTCTGGCCCTCCGTTGACCTAACATCAGTAGTGCTTCCCTCACCAGTAGGAAGTAATTATAAAATATGTAAGATGAAAGTAAGACAGCTTGTAACTGCCTGGTATACAATAAGTGCTCAATACCTGTTGTCATACACAGCAATTTTGTAACAAGAAACCATGTAACTAATATCCACTAATGAGGGATTGTCTGAAACTTCAGTCACCATGACACCTGAGCATCAGTTTAAGATAGGTTTAGATGAAGGTTTCAGATAGAAAGTTCTTCACAACCTACTATGACTGAATATGGTTATGAAATAGTACTGATAATATAATCTGACCTCATTTTTTTTCTAACACACACACACACACCCCAAACAAGGTCAAGAATACATTCTAAAACAGTGGTTTTCATATGTGGTTCCAAAACCAGCAGCCTCAGGGCGGAACTTGCTAGGAATATGAGTTCTCAGGCCTCACCCCAGCACTCTGTGGGTGGGGCCTGGCGATGGCGTTCTAATAAGCTCTCTGAGGGATATTTTTATATGCTCTGTATTTTACCCTGTCTTGTGTCCCTCTGCACAGGCCCAGGGCATCTTGGCAATGTCACACATCAATAATAATTATCTATGGGTCTTAATAATAGATGATTGCTATTTTCATGTTATTTTACAACAGCTTTAAAGCAGTAAGGAGATACTGAACATTCAGAAGGCATCCCGAAGGTTCTGGGAGCGTAGCTCAGTTAGCAGAGCATTTACCTAGCATGTAGGAAGCCCTGGGCTCTATCCGCAGCCCTGCATAAATCAGGCATCATGATACACACCTATCATTCCAGCACTTGGAAGTTGGAGGCAAGATGATCAGAAGTTTAAGGTCATTCTTAGCTATATAGGGCATTCAAAGTCAGCCTGGGCTAGTTGAGACTGTCTTTTAAAAAAAAGTCCGTATAAAGTATACCATATTCTCATTTTTGTTGTTGTTGTTGGTTATAGTATCACATTTAAGTTGAAAGAGCACAGGGGGACGGGTCTGGGGCTATGGCTTGGCCAGTAAAGCTCCCTCCATGCAAGCCAGAGGACCTGAGTTCAAATCAGATCCCCAACAAACACACGCACACACACGTGCACACACGCACACACAAATGCCGAGCGTGACAGTATAGGCCCACAGTCACAGCCCTCAGGAAGCGGACACAGGCAGATCCCCAGGGCAAGCCGAGGAGCTGGATTAGACAAACCAGTCTATCTCAATAGATAAGGTGGGGAGGGATTGAGAAATAAACCCAACCGCCGGGCGTGGCGGAGCATACCTTTAATCCCAGCACTCGGGAGGCAGAGGTAGGCCAGCCCGGGACTACAGAGTGAGTTCTAGGTCAGCCTGGGCTAGAGTGAGAGCCTACCTCAAAAAAAAAAAAAAAAAAGCATGGTGGCGCATGCATTTAATCCCAGCACTTGGGAGGCAGAGGTAGGAGGATTGCCATGAGTTCAAAGACACCCTGAAACTACATAGTGAATTTCAGGTCAGCCTGAGCTAGAGTGAGACTCTACCTCGAAAAACAAACAAACAAAACAAAACAAAAAAAAAACCATAAAGAAAAAAACAAAAGAAACCCAGTGACAATCTCTGTCCTTTACACGCATGCACACATATGTGTATATGCACCTCCGCACACATCCATGTGCATACAAACGTGAGTACACATATATAACACACACAGCACACAAGGTAAGGAAAGTTTCCATGGGTATATTTAGTATCGAGGGTGACTTTGGCCCCTCACCCTGGTCTCTTCTGCAGGTGACGATTATCGGCTACACACTTGGGATCCCCGATGTCATCATGGGCATCACTTTCCTGGCAGCGGGCACAAGTGTTCCAGACTGCATGGCCAGCCTAATCGTGGCAAGACAAGGTATAGACGGCGTCCCACCCCCCCCCCCAACACCCATACATCCCCCTTGTCCTCCCTGCCCGGAGTTGGCCAAGTTGCAGCTGTTATGCGTGCCGCTTGTCAAGTCCTGCTGTGAAGGAGACGGCGTGTCTAGACATTGTCATTTACTAGAGTCCATCATGGAGACACTGCTGCTCTTGTGTGGCTCTTCCTAGGTAGATGTGACCACAGATAGGGTACCCATGAGAGAGCAACATAACAATTCCCCTCAAATCCATCTCCACGAACCTGTAGCTTATTGGCTCCTTCATCGCAGGAGCATGGGTGAGGGATTACTTACAGAAGCAATCATGACCCCAAAACAGCCACATTGTCACAAAGTTCCCCTTTTTCTGAGGACACCAGTCAACTTGGACCAGGGCTTAGCCTAATGACATCACCTTAGCCTGTTGCCTCATTAGAGGCTCCACTTCCAAATAAGACCACATCCTGAAGTACTGGCATAGAGTTAGGACTTCATGTATGAATTCAACCCATAACCAGGCCCTTTAGGTTTCTGGAAAGGAGTGGATCTTAGACCTCACAGCCAGGTCCTTAAAACATGGGATCCATGATAAAGGAATCCCCTTCCATTGAGCAGTACTGAGAGAGCAGACAAGACCAGTTCTTTTTATGCCTGTGTGTGTGTGTGTGTGTGTGTGTGTACATGTATGATATGTGGGTGCACTGAGTGCACATCTGTGACTGTGCATGTGGAGGTCAAAGGTTGACATCCGGTCTCGTCCTTGATTACTCCTCACCTCGTTTATTGATAGGGTCTCTCATGGTCCCCAGAGCTCACTCACTGGGCTAGTCCAGCTAGCCAGCTTGCCTGTCTCCACCTGCCCAGTGCTGGACTTACAGGCAGATCGCCATGCCCCCTCCCAGCATTCACATGGGTACTGGGGTTCCAAACTCAGCTCTTCACACTTGTGTTACCAGAATTTTACCAAGAGATCTTCCCACAGACCAGCTCCTCTTGAATATACTGCTTGTTTCACAGGCCTTGGCGACATGGCGGTTTCTAACACTATCGGAAGTAACGTGTTTGACATCCTAGTGGGACTTGGCATTCCATGGGGCCTTCAGACCATGGTTATTAATTATGGATCCACGGTAAGTCCCCAGGTTCTCCTCCTCCTCCTAGAAAAGAGAACGGGTGTATTTTGGAGTCCAGGGAGATGTGCAGCCGTTTCTCCTTGGCACCTGCTTTCTTTGATGACATCCAGAACAGCCTAGGAGTGTGTGCAGGAGGAAGCCCCTGCGTGCCATGCGTCTGTCTTACCTCAGCCACCGGCACCTGCCCCATCCCAGCCTACTTTCCTGACGAACGGAGTCCAGACTTGAATCCATGACTCCCCTGGGCCATGGGTTCCTGACTACCCATGCCCACACACTCACCTGAGAGTCCCTGTTCTCCTAAGGACAGAGTGAATGCATTATAGCAGACAAGGCTTCCAGAATGTGGCTGAACAACCGAGAGATTCGGGGCATGTGTGTTTGATTTTGCAGGTGAAGATCAACAGCCGAGGCCTGGTGTATTCCGTGGTGCTGTTGCTGGGTTCCGTGGCTCTCACGGTGAGTGTTTTTTTTTAATTTATTTATTTGAGAGAGAGAGAGAGATACAGAAATAGGCAGGTAGAGAGAGAGAGAGAGAGAATGGGCATGCCAGGGCCTCCAGCCACTGCAAACGAACTCCAGACACATGCGCCCCCTTGTGCATCTGGCTTACATGGGTCCTGGGGAATAGAACCTGGGTCCTTTGGCTTTGCAGGCAAGAACCTTAACCACTAAGCCATCTCTCCAGCCCAGTTTTTACCATCCACAAATGGAAGCCTTGTGCACACGTCACCTGATTCTGTCATCACTGGCCTGACTCTGCACACTTCTCTGTCACTTGCCCTTGGCTGTGAGGGACAAAGCCGAGGAAATGTGTCTGTTCACATCCTCCAAACCCAATTTCTGTCAAGAGCATCTGCAACCCCCATGGCTCTTGTTCCTAAGCAGGGGAAGTGATGACATTTCCTTTCCCACTGCCTCACCCAGTGGGAGAGAAATCCCCTCCACTCACTGAGCTGACAGGCAGGAGCATGAGAGGGGCATGGGACAACACGTAACGACAGTCACGTACTCCGGTCTATGGTAAGCACTTTACGTCTGTGAGACTTGATTCGATCCTTGCCACCCCCGATGAGGAAGGCACTATTATTCCCATTGGGCAGAACAAGAAAATCAAGACGAGAGTTAATTAACTTGCTATAGGCTATGAAGTTGGGAGTTGGCAAAGCTGGGATTTGTGCCCAGGTTGGACTGCCCACAGAGAGCCGCATGCTCCCTAGAGACTCTTGTGCTCTATCCCGTGGAAGCCTTGATTCAGGGATAAGAGGGAACGCGGTGGAGGAGGAGGAGACATGCCTTTCTTCCCAAATACATGCACACAGCAAAAGATGGCCCTGGATAAGAACGGCACCGAGAGGCCTGGGAAACTGGCTGAGCAGAAATGACTATAGTAACACATTCTGAGGCCAGAGTCGTTTGTCCTTAGAGAAGGCCATGGGGTCAAGGGCTGGGTCAGGAGAGAGGAAGAGAAGAGGAACTATGTCCTGAGGAAGTGGCCTGCCTCCCCAAGGGTGGTCAGTGCCATGAGGCACCACCAGAGGCTTCGGGGTGGACAGAGTCCACTATAGGTTCTGGAATCAGGCCAGTGTCTGGCTGTGTCACGGAACAAATCTCAGGATGATTCTGGTTAAACTGAGACCAGAGTCCTATCTCCATTACATAGAAGATTCTGGAGCTTCCCACATAACTGTCACTTTTCAGTAAAGTCATTATTGTGTTTTCCCACTGTCTCCTTTCAGGTCCTCGGCATCCACCTTAACAAATGGCGGCTGGACCGGAAGCTGGGGATCTACGTGCTGGTTCTCTATGCCATCTTCCTGTGCTTCTCAATCATGATAGAGTTTAACGTCTTTACCTTCGTCAATTTGCCCATGTGCCGAGAAGACGACTAAAGCTGAGCCACTGCCCTGAGAGCTGCGATGGCCACCCTGTGACACGGGCCTCCTCTCTCCGTCTCTCCTTCCCCACCACAGGTCTCTCCTGTCTTGGCGGCCACTCTCTGTTCTTTCATGAGCTGCGAGGAGGGGCCACTGTGGTCCCTGTGCTCATGGGCCAGGCTGCTGGGCGTCCGCCCCTGGACAGCAGGGTCCAGCCATTATTTGAGTAGCTCTGCAGACCCCCGGCTGCCAGCGGCGGGGATGTGAGTGTCTCCTCTCTCTTGCACACTTTGGTCAAAAGGACTTCTGGGTGCAATTTTTCTGTTACATGGGCATCCTTGGAAACGAATCAGTCAGAGAGCTTGAAGTGTCCTGGAATGAGTGCAGAACAGGACTGTGGTTGACAAGTGTCACCTCTGGGCTGGAGGAGTGGGCTCCTTAGGTGTTTTATGTCACCAAGAGCCCCCAACTCTTCTGGAAGCACTCACAGCTTGGAAAGAACAAGGCATCTGCCTGCTGGGGTTGGAGACCACGGCAGCAGACACAGGAGACATAGGAAAAATGGAAACATTATTTTTTTTCCTTCCCAGCCAAAGAGAGAAAAAGCAAGCAAATACTGCTATCCTCTTTATTGATACAGAGAGTGAGGAAAGAAATATGAAAATAAAACATCATATATAGATCATCATACTTGAAAAATCTCATTCCACACAAAAGGATCATGCAGGGGACCAAAAAGGTAACCCCCTGTGAAGAAGTGAATCCTGTGTGTGTCATCTCGCATTGGCTCTTTGAGACATTTGGTATGGAACAAAGAAAAAGGTGGGAAAAGGTGCTAACTCAGACACGGTGGGGACGTAGTTACAGCTACACATTCCAGAACTTCTGTAGGAGGCCACGCACCTTCTGTTCAGGTTTGTAATTTCTCTGTTAGTGCTCTCTCCCAAAACCACCCTGTTGAAAGTCCCAGTTGTTTATACACCCAACAGATTTCAGAAGCGATGGTCAATGACTTCCTGAGAAACAATGGATTGCTCTCTGGTTAGCTGAAGCCAAATACGGAAACCATACCTTAGGACTTTTAGAGCTAAGTTTCTCAAACCTTATAGTTTGCTACATATGTGAGGCCAGGGATGGGAGATGGATTGGAAAACAGAAAAACAAGAAACAATGCTTGACTACTCTGTAATGCTAAAATATACGCTTAATGGATTTATGAATTATAAACCATTCCTGGGTTCTAAAGAGAAAGCACAAATTAATTTTATATAGAGTGTTTTTTTATTTTTTTAATGTTTCTATTGCAAAAGTCTATCAGAGATGATGCACTTTTAACACTGAGATATTTTGCACGGTAGAAGGCATGGGAATGACTAAGGATGATGTGAGAAGAAAGGCTTTCAACGATTCACCAGAAATTGCTTTAAATTTGGTGATGAGTCTTAACCCCTTCTGGACCCACGTTGGAATTTTTGGTGACACCCTTTAAGGCCTCCTGAATTTCAAAGGAGTGGGTGTTCAAGCCTGTGTCCTTTTAAGTCCCCTTCACCAGCCTTCCATTTGGGGCTCACATCAGTATTAGTAGCTATACCTGCATCAAAGCTTTGCTTTTTGTCCATCTTCCTAGATTCTTGGCTCAGTGATCCTCAGAGCGGGGCAGCAGAACTAGCAAAGCAGGAGAGGAAGGAGCCACAGGTGTGGCAGTGCGGAATGAGCCGAAGGGTCAGAGCTGCTTTGTGCCCTAATAGCATAGTTCACCTTTGCACCTGTGTACCTATGGGTGCGCACACACACCGACACACACATTCACACAATGACTCCGTTCACAGGCACACAGGTTCCAAATGCTCCTGTCTCCCCTTTGATTCTTCTAACGGCTCTGTAATATATAAGTAGGGACTGTTCTTCAAATTTCATCAGCAGTTGAGTCTCAGAATTGTCAAGTGGCTCTAGTTTAGTGTCAGTTATGTGGCAGAGCTGGGGCCAACAGATGCCCATTGATCCTGCCAGCTCAGCCAGTACATGGGGCTGACCGGCCTTGGAGTAATCGTGTGAATGTGACTTTGCCCTTGTGGTTGGAACTTATTGCTTAAGACAAACCCTCATCAACTCACTGACCTCTGAGTTTTCCAGATCACATACTAGTGTCTATCCTTATCTGAAGTCTCTATTTTTTTTCCCTGAAAAAAAAAAACAAACAAACTATTTTTAGGTAGCATAAGGCCTAGATCACATGGCCCCTGAAGAGATCCCTGCTGTTTTTCTCTGGGTCCTCGGGGAGCTTTCAGAGAAGCTATCCCTAATTACCTTCCCCTTCCTCCACAGAATCCACTTGAGGTCAAAAAGTATCCTGCAGCTGCAGCTAGAGACGAAAACTTATGTTTGCAATATGTAGTTTGTTCTTCATGGCTAGTTTTCTTTCAACTTTAATGTGCCAATGTTCCTCCTCAAAGGCTCTACACGTTTCTCATAACTAGGAAATTGTATGTACACTGTAGGTGAAATGGTCTGTGTTTAACTAAATATTTTTCCACCACAAGTTAAAGAATTGCTTGATTATTTAGACCCTTGTTTTTAAGATTATGCTTCCATTTCTGTGCAGGAATACTTCCTTTGTTTTATCCCCAGAGCTAACTAGCATGGGGTAATTACTTCTGTTACAAAAATAGACAATTTGAAAATACACTTAGCTTTTCTCATTGGAGGCAAAAGAAAAACAAAACCATTGTGCTCAGATGGAAGTTGTCTACAGAAGCAGGAGAGGTGATTCCTAGGCACAGAGCCTAGTGTCTTGGAAACCCTGCCCTGGAAGAAGATTCTGGGTCAGCTGTTGAGAGACTAAAGGTTCAAGACACAATGTCTCTCCCTGTCCCATCCTTTGCGTACCTACCCATTGTGGTCTGCTGGCTCTGGGCTTCTTCCCTATCCCCTATGACCCCACCTTGAGTGTCCTGGAAGCCCCCATGTGAGTTCTTACCTGCTTGTCCCCTCCTCGCCTGTGATGAACATTTCTTGCTTTTTGCCTGTCAGACCCAAGCTGATAAGGCTCTAACCTCACTTCACAGGCCAGGTTCAACACAGGGGGTGTTGTGCATCTCAAGGGTAGTACACGCCACAGACCCCAACCAAAGACCCTCATCCTGGGCTGCCTAGAGTCTGCCTTGCTATACCTGCTGGTCATTGATGGAGGACTTGGCCCCCCCAACTCCACCCCGCTTTCAAAGAGCCCTCATCCCCAGAAGGATGTGAGCATGCTCACCTCCTGGCCTCTCTCCTCGCTGAATTGTTTCTGTGGGAGGGATGGACAGAGGGAAGAGGGCCCAGGGGAAGGGTGCTTCGTTCCTCACAGGAAAAGCAGGAGAGGCTACTTGCTCTGCCCTTCCCCCTTCCTAAGTGTGAAGTGGGCTCCTGGCTGCCGCCCGCCAGATCAGTGTCCTCTCACGTCGCATCCTCCAGACAGCAGTGGAGCTGCAGATACCCGTTAACCCACCGAGCAGCGGTGTCCCTACCCTGCCCGGGCCCTGGGGAGGGCTCGGCCCCTACTCTCCCATTTCACCTTCCCTCCCTTCTAGGTCACGCTCCTCAGTGGCTGGAAAAGCTGGCTGTGTCTTGCGCGCAAGCAGGCCCTCGGCACATGCTTGAGAGACACAGTATCTGCCCGTTAGCAGTAAAATCACCAGACGACAGCCGAGCTTTAAATACAAGCAGGACACTCCAGTGCTCTCCAACATGATTTTGTTCTTCTCTGGGGACAGACAACAGATGCATCCAGGACCCCTTATGGAGAGAGGTCTACATATAGGGACAGCTTGAATGCCATAGCATGCCCAAAGAAACTTCTAGAAATTTCTGAAAATGTGCTTTGCTTAGCCTTTGGATAGGAGGGCCCTCATCTTGGACAAAGCTCTGTGTTCATGAGCTTGTCCTCTCTCTCCACGTGGATTTACCCAGAGGACTTCTGTCCCCCGTCTGGGCGTGAGCACTTACTGTCTGCTCTCTGTAGCTTGTCAGGTCATGTGACCCCCTTAAGGGTTACACCCTCACCAGGCCTTCTCAAAGTATGGAGAAGGGCCCTTACATTATTATCTGTGGATAATGTTCCCTCACTGGGTCAGTTGTGTGGCATCAAGAGAGAGAGGGTCTTCTGTAGGCCCAACCCAAAGGGCAGAGAACATGGGACTCTGAGGCACAGCCTTCTGCCAGCCCGGCTTGTACGAGGCCTTCACCTTTCTGCAAACCACTGTTCCCCAAAAGGGGATGTCCCATGAGATATAGCTCTTTTAAAAGGCCAGGGAGTGATGTCCAAACCTTTTGGCTTCTCTAGGCCACATTGTCATTTACAGAGAGTTCCTGCTTAAAAATCACACAATGAAGTTACCAAAAAAGAAAAAAAGAAAAAGAAACCAACTCATATGTTTTAAGTAAGTTCGCCATTTTGTGTTGGGCTGCATTCACAGCTGCCTGGGCTGCCAGTTGGGCCTCGCTGCCTGTAGTTACTTGCTAAGAAAGACAACTAAAGCGGGGAGCTACGTCTGTGCGTTACTTAAGCAGGACTTCCCATGGGACAGTAGCCAACCTGCCCAATACAAGCAAGTGGGTGCCTGCAGCAATTCAGGAAATTTCACTTTTCTTCCCCCCATTTTGCCACCTAGGCGGAACTGTTATTTTAGGAAGGCAAGCTGAGTAGCCTAAGAGTTTTGCTGATGATGGGGCTTTCAAAAGGTCTAGCCTCTTTAACAACTCATGACTTCCAGTTTGCCTCTGCTGAATCCTGAGACACCTATAGGCACACACTGCTAGGGACTCCAAGCCTTGCTCTGTGGCATCTTTCATTTAGTGTCTCCGAGGCTCTTTGTCCACTCTTACAGTGTCGGAACCCAGTTGTCCAATTGGTGTATTTTCCTCCCACCTCTTAGTAGAGGCTGGAAACAGGCCCTCCCTCTAGTCTGCATGCCCCAGCGCAGTCCTGGGGGCTCTGGGATGCATCTAAGAGTTGAATACACGCTCTGCTTCTGTGAAGGTCAAGGCCTTGGCTGAGAGGCTTTTCCAGTCTGTTATGTTTACAGGGCTGGGGATTGGCTAGTCCTTGTTAAAAGCCCGGTGACGCATGCCAGCACACCCCACACCTCTTCCCACAGTGCTGCCAGAACTCACACAGTTTCTTCTGAGGCACTGTGATGGTCGGGATTTTTCCACTGACAAGCCCAATAAAATCTTTAATCCTAGAGAGAGTGTGGACCCTCCCTGCCCTGTCACTATAAAACAAGTTTGTTTTTTTAAAGCTATCAAGAAAGGAGGGGACCATGTAGGTTTGGATTCTAGATGCAGGGTTTGATGTCATCAGCTTCTGTATACAAAAAAGAGGGTCTCAGAAAGTAAACCCTTTACCCATCACTCCGGAATTCCCAGCAGGAAACTGAGTCCATTCCAGAGGGAACACACAGTCCCCTTCCACCAGGAAACTCTCCTCCCCCTGAAAAGGACTGCGATGCCAATGCCATCACTCTGCTCCAGGTGAAGTGCCCTGTGCGTCGCTACTGGTTAGTGGCCACCCCGCCCTGGCTGTGGCCCCCATGACTTGTGCCAAGGGCATTTGGGGACCCAGCACAGAGAGCTATGGCTGAGCCACTGTGCTTGGCTCTTAGGGACTCCCCCCCCCCCCCAGGGAAGTGACGCTAGTCAGGGAGGCTCGGTGTCCAGTGCAGAGTGTTTGGGGAGCTCTCTGACTGCGTCTCTGGAGTCCTTGCTGGCATCTGAATACAAAGACAGCTTTGATTACCTGAGAGGGTTCTGAAGGCTGCCAGTCAGGCAGAGGCAGGACTGCCAAAGATAAAGGCCGAGTGTGGAGAGGCCAGGCGCTTCCGAGACGCTGAGGGGCAGGCTGGGCATGTTTTCCCCCGGGAGTCTTGGGGCTTTCTGAGGCACAGCCTTGACTTACCAAGTAAAAGGCAAATGGAACAGAGGAGTCTTGGGGCTGAAAGGACGTCCTCAAAAATCCAAACCAAGAACTCCCAGGGCCATCACGCATCCTTCGAGTCCCCGCAGATATTTCTAGCCTGCTGGGCTGAGCACAACCATCTTTGTTCATTCTATACAGGCAGAGCAGGAGCAAGGGTTGGAAAGTTGTAAATAATAAGTATATTTATGCCGCTATTTATTTTTTCAATAACTGTGACCTCCTGCACTGTGAATGCTCCGTGATATGAGATTCTTAGTTTAATAAAAGTGTCATTAAATTGGAATGAATTATATTATTGGTTCCTAAACACTGGCATGAGTTTACTTTCATTGTGAAGAAAAATCTAGAGTAAAAATATGAGCTAAACCTTCATAAGAAATCTAGCAGTCAGTATTGTAATGCAATATATCATAAATCTGTACACTGTCAATAAAATAAACGAGCACAAGTTGTCTTTCCCTATATAGAGCTTCCATTCACATTTTCATAGACACATACTTGTATTTTTTTTGAAAGAATTACACTGGAATAACAGCCATTGGAAACCATTTCTATTTGCATATTGAGAAAAAAAATAAACTTCAAAAAGAATGAGAGGTTGGAGCTTTTAATTATATGGTTGGAGATGAATAAAGCTAAGCTGGACTTGTGATGCATCCCGGCTGGCCTGAACGAATACAGAGCATGTGTCTGGTGTGGCTGTGTATGCATGCATGTATGTATATGGTACACACATGTGTATGTGGCCATCAGAGGTCAACATCAGTGTGTCTTCCTGTCGCTATGCACCTCATTCTTTTGAATGAGTGTGTAACATGTGTGATGCATGTATGTGTAGTGTATGCAGGTGTGTGCAGATGTGTGCATGTCCCATGGGCGCACACGCTGTGGCCAGAGAATATCAGATGTCCTCTTCTTTCCCTCGTCTGTGTTTCTTTCCTTGAAACAGAGTCTCTCACTGAACCAGGAGTTGCCATTACCCGGCCCCAGTCAGCCTGGCTGCTCATGGAGCCTCACTGACGTCCCCTATCTCAACCCCAACAGACTGGGGTGACAGGCGTGCATGGTTCGTGTCTAGCTTTTATGTGGGAGCTAGGCTAGACCTCAGACTCTTTCAGACCCTCATGCTTGCATCGCAAGAGCTCTTGCCATTCTCCCCAACCCCTTCACCTCAGTTTTGAGACAGGGTCTATCACTGAACCTAGACTTTACCAGTTCAGCTAGACTAGCTATCCAGTGAATCCTGCCTCCCCAGCACTGGGATTACTGGCAAGTACCAAACCCCTGCATTTTACATGGGTTCTGGGGATCTGAAATCTGGTCCTCATGTTTGCTTGACTTTACCCATTGAACATCTCTCCAGTCCCCTTAATGATATATATACATACATACATATATATATATATATATATATATATATATATATATATATATATTAAGGTAGGGTGTCACTCTAGCACAGGCTGACCTGGAATTCGCTATGTAGTCTCAGGGTGACCTCGAACTCATGGCAAGCCTCCTGCCTCTGCCTCCCGAGTGCTGGGATTAAAGGCATGCACCATCATGCCCAGTTCTCCCCTCAATGCTATTTTTAATAGCATCTTATATGTTATTTGCATGTTGCACTGGATCCTGCAAACACTGCAGCTCCTCAAGAAGAAGATTCCTGTCAGGAGAAGTTGAGGCTGGAAGGTAGAGGTTATGGATTAATTCCTTCATTCTGCAAAACTTTTCTGGGTCCCTGCTGCCCTGGGTGGCACCTCAAATTTTCTGTGCACACCAATCATTAGGCATCTGTTAAAAGCTGACCCTGGGCTGCAGAGGTTGCTTAGTGGTTAAGGCACTTGCCTGTGAAGACTAAGGACCCATGTTTAACTCTCCAGATCCCACGTAAGCCAGACACACAAAGGCAAGGCAAGCACAAAGCTGCACATGCCCACTAGGTGGTGCAAGCATCTAGAGTTTGATTACAGTGGCTGAGGCCCTGGCACGCCAGTTCTTTCTCTCTCTTTCTCTCTTTCTCTTTCACTTTCTCAAAAGAAAGAAAGAGAGTGAGAGAGAAAGAAAGAAAACAAGCAAGCAAGCTGACCTTGGCTCAGCGGGCATGGGGAGGAGCTTGAGGTATTACGGTTCTAGCAAGTTTATGGGGTGAGAGGAGTGGGCCCACTAAGTGAGGGGACGGGGTCCTCCTCTGTGTGTGAGCACACAAACCGCCCATCCATCTGCAGCAAGACGAACTCAGAAATGGAGAAAACATCTGGGCACGGTGGCATACATCTGAAATAGCAGCATTTAGGAGGCTGAGGCAGGAAAATCATAAGTTTGAGGGTAGCCTACATGGCAAGGTCATGTTTCAAAGCACACACACACACAAAAAAAACATTAAATCAATAAAACAGAAAATTTGAGAAAAATATAAATATTGGTAGCGATTTGATGAGCAACTTTGATTCTGATTTTTATTGCGTTTTTCTAACTAGGCTACAATAAATGAATGGCTGTGGTGTGTGTGTGTGTGTGTGTGTGGTGCGTGTGCCAGAAGAGGATTTCAGGTGTCCAGCAGTCTCACTCTTCCACCTTGTCTCCTTGAGACTGAGCTTCTCTCGCTGAACCTGAAGCTGCCATTTTTCAGTCAGATTGGTGACCAGTGACCCATTCTCTTTCTATCTGTCTGCCTCTTTCTCTGTCTGTCACTCTCAAATAAATAAATAAAAATAAGCAAAAATTTAAAAAAATCAAAACATAGGTATTAAGTTCTAGGTAGTGCGAAAGCATTTAGGGGAAAAGGTACAGATGTCTACAACTTACTGTGAAATGCATTAAGCTGGTTGGATGGATGGATGATGGCTACTAGATATCTAATAAAGTTTAGTAACGTGTTCATGATGGAATGCAAATAGTGAGTTATATGGATGTTCATTATACATGTTTTAGCTTTTTGTATGTTTGACATTTTTCAGAAATGGGAACAAATCAAATTCATCCTCCATATTGATCAGACTTTCCATCTCGGCAACAAAACACCTGACACAGTCATCATCAAGGAGGATGGGGTTTATTTCAGCTCACGGTTTCAGAGGGCTTAGCCCATGGCCTTTGCTCCACTGGCTCTGGCAGGGTGTAATCTGCAGAGGTGGACAAGTTTGCCATCTTGAGTAGGAAGATGACCCTGGCTATGTGGGTGGGATCCCGTCATCATAGGGCACTTCCCTATAAGAGTGGCACAGAAGGGGCAGAGGGACTATTTGTGACGATAGACGCAGAGGTCAGAATAATGTGGAACCGTGAATCAAAAGATACTGGCAGCTTGAAAGGTGGGTACGGATGGGCCCCAGAGGAACATGACCCACTAACATGGTGAGTGTAGCCCAGAGAGAACCAGTTTGTACTTGTGATTTCAGAACTCTAATTGAATAAATGTATGTTCTAAGACAGCAAGCTGATAGAAATCTGTTACATTAGTCCCAGGGAAGAAACACAGGGCATAGGTAGTGGAGAGAAATGGAGGACAGAGATGAGAGGTGTCTGAGTGTGAGAGGGCCTGGGGAGGTGGTGAGAGACCACTCAAGGCTGAGTGCAGTTTAGGCATTGTTGCTCTCACTAGAGAGAGGGTGCTTGGGAGAGGGGAATAGTGGAAAACTTGAATCAGAGCCCAGAAAAGAAGTGGACAGTCTGTAGAGGAGACAGTGACTCAACACTGGCCCAGTGACTTGTTAGCTCATGATCAGGTGCTGTCACTTCAGGATTCGGGGACTGATTATGGAGAGGAGGAAGAGAGGAAGGCTCACTATGTAGTGTACTAGAGGTGGTACGTTCGGCGTGGAACACGTAGAGCTGGGATCTGGGCTGTTCTGTTTAGCTTCTCCAAGACCCTGGCCATCCTCTGCCAAAATAGGCTGGTACACCTCTGCCAAAGGGTCACTGAAGATGGCAAATGACACAATATGCCTCCACTGCCTGGCCCAGTGCCTTCAACTGAACAAATCCCTTGATAACAGGTGATACACAGACACCATGCAACCAAAACAAGCCACAAGCCACTCCACCCCAAGGCTCCTCTCTGCTCCCTCAGCTGCATTCCCTGGAAGTGGGATAAGCTGTGGGACTGGACAGTTGTTTTGGTGCTTCTCATCTGCCACTATGGAGCATGCCTCAAGTCACAACTGCCTAATACAAGTTCTATATATATGTTATTTTTTGAGGTAGGGTCTCACTGTAGCCCAGGCTGACCTGGAATTCACTCTGGAGTCTCAGGGTGGCCTCGAACTCTTGGCAATCCTCCTACCTCTGCCTCCCAAGTGCTGGGATTAAAGGCATATGCCACCACGCCCAGCTTCCATATATATTTTTTTCACCATTGCATACCATCTTAACATTCCCCAGGAGAGAGCATGTACTATTTAACTTTCTAATATAAATGATAAGGAAATAGATTAAAAAAATAACTGCATGAAATAGATAATTTGCACAGTTACTCACTTAACAAGTATGTAGCTTGTACTTTAAGAACATAATTATGGACTGGAGAGATGGCTTAGCAGTTAAGGCGCTTGCCTGCAAAGTCAAAGGACCCAGGTTCGATTCCCCAGGACCCACGTGGTGCATGCATCTGGAGTTCATTTTCAGTGGCTGGAGGCCCTGGGATACCCATTCTCTCTCTCTCTCTCAAATAAATAAAATAAAAAGTTGTTGTTTAAAAAAAATAGATCATAATCATTTCTACCAAAGGTTTAACTGAACCATCACTGGAGAAAATGTGTGTTGATAATGGATAATGGATAATGGAGGGCAGGCTCTGGACCACCTGAAATCCCAGCTCCAGCCACAGGCTGCAGCAAGGACCAGTGCTGGGGACTGGAGAAGGAAGAAGAGGACCTTGATGGCCACACAGTGGGAGGCTCTCAACCTGCTCTGGGAGGAAATAAAAGCTGTGGGGAACAAAGACAACCTAGGGCTCTTGTCACATTCTCTTTTTTTTTTTTTTTTTTTTTTTTTGGTTTTTTTGAGGTGGGGTCTCACTCTAGCCCAGGCTGACCTGGAATTCACTATGGAGTCTCAGGGTGGCCTCGAACTCATGGCGAACCTCCTACCTCTGCCTCCCAAATGCTGGGATTAAAAGCGTGCGCCACCACGCCCAGCTTCTTGTCACATTCTCATTGGGGACTCTAGGAGAGGAGCAGCGCATGGTGGTCAGGGTCATTTGGGGTGCGTAGTGCCCAATGGGCAGGCAGGTGACTGGGAATGCAAGGGACTGCTCCCATGAGCAGGACTCAGAAGACCATCATGAGGTGCCAACTTGCAAACAGTGGTTGGACATGGTCCTTTGAGATGTGGCCAAGTTTGAGAGGACCCACAGGGTTGCTCTGGGCTGGCTGGCATTGTGAAGCCACTGGGCTAGTATCACACAGGCAAAGAGCCACTCGGTCCTGAAACCTCTCAGCCAGGCCAGCTGAGCCAGCTTCTCAGCACAGACCTCTGCCTCGGAGCAGGCCCAGGCTCAGAGGCTCTCACGCCACCATCTTAGAAACTGCACTACTAGGGCTGGAGAGATAGCTTAGCAGTTAAGGCACTTGCCTAAGGACCCATGTTCAACTCTCCAGATCCCAGGTAAGCCAGACATACAAAAGGTGAGGCAAGTACAAGGTTGCTCATGCCCACTAGGTGGCGCAAGCATCTGGAGTTCGATTTCTGTTGCTGAGGCCCTAGCGCACCAATTCTCTCTCTCTCTCTCTCTCTAAAATTAAAAAAAAAGAGTATTATTTAAAAAAAAAAACTGCACTACTTTCTGACCAGAGCTTTGTGCATTTTCATTCTGCATTGGGTCCTGGAGATAATGTAGCTATAGGCCAGAATCACCTGTCACACAGCACCAGAAACATCCAAGACCTCTGTGGACCATACCCTTGGGAGGCGGAGACATCACAGTGTACCTTTTGGTCCTCAGTACTACCTTGTCCAGGCTGCATTAACTATAAGCAGCTAAACAGAACCCAAGTACCCCTTTGGGGGCTCCCGTCAGAGTCAGGCCACCAGAAAGAAAGCTCCGAGGTACCCACAGAGCTGAGTGTCTCTTCTGTTGTTATAACATTGACGAAAAAAAAAAAAAAAACTTTATTGAAAAAAAAAAAGAATGTCTATTATCAAGAAAACAAATGCTGGCAAAGATGTAGGGAGAAAGGACCTTATTTACTGTTGGAGGTGATGTAAACTGGTGTAGTCACTGTGTAAGTCAATGTGAACATTTTTCAAAAAAAAAACCCGAAAAAATAGAGGTCTGGGGAGATTGCTCAGTGGTTAAAGGAGATTGCTTGCAACCTAGGTTCTATCCTCCCCAGCACCCACGTAAAGCTAAATTATCCCAATGTGCCTATGAGAATGGACGTGGAAGCAGAAGACTGTGAAATTTGTGAGCCAGTTGGACTGACGGCCTCTGCAGTGGTAAGAGAACCTGTCTCAAGGAAGGTAGAGGAGCACAGACATCCAGAGATACTCTCTGGCCTCCACACATATGTTGTGGCACACGCATGCTCAAACACACACATACACACGTAGATAGCAGAGAGATAAACACAATATGCCCACTCCTGTACGTGCATATGCAAAGGACCTTAAGTCGTGCAACAGAGATACCTGTACATCCATGATCATTGTGGCTTTATTCACAACAGCAAAGAAATGGAATCAGTCTCGATGTCCATCCGCTGATGACTGGATAATGAAAGTGTGGTATAGATACACAGTGCCATTTTATTTGGCCATCAGGGAAAATTAAATCTGCAGGAAAATTGATGGATCTGGAAATCATTATAATAAATGAGGCAACCCACGCTCAGAAAGACTCTCTTCTATGCAGATCGTAGCTTTTAATTTTTACCTATGCATAAATACGTGGGAATGAGTGTGGATATATGTCAAAACTAGAAAGGGAACCAAGAGAGGGAAAGGGGGTGGGGAGAGTAATAGGCACATGTGACATGAAAGTCAAAAGGGGACTGCTCAGGATGGGAGGGTACAGATAGGGGGTCAGGGACATGGGAGAGAAGTGGGTGGGTGGGGGACTAGCCCAAACAAAATGTGAATGAAAATGCCCTAATAAAATCTGTTACTTTGTGTGCTACTTAAAGGGAAAGAGAGAAAGAGCTGGAGAGATGGATCAGCGGTTAAGGTACTTGCTTGCAAATTCTGACAGCCAAGATTCATTTCCCCAGTACCCACATAAAGGCAGATGGTGGCACATGCATCTGGAGTTCACTTGCAGCAGCAGGAGGTGCCCTGGTACTCATTCTCATTCATATTCTCTCTCCCTCTCTCTCTCTCTCCCATTCTAATAAATAAATAAATATTAAAAAGAAAGAAGTCAATGAAAAGAGACACACCCATCATGAGTCTACTATCGGCAGGTACCGTTATCACCTTCCATAGGCTTCTCACAAGCAGCTGAGGGCAGCACACACGTCTACACCCACCTTTCAGAAGAGGAAAGTAGGCTCAGGAAGCCTAAGGAACTTGCCAGAGTCACAGACTGGGGAAGAGAAGCGTGGTTCCAAAGTAGGCAGAGCTTCTGTCCTCCAGTCCCCAGCCATGTTGGCGGCTCCCTAATAAAATGAGTCTGCATTTGGAGCTGTCCTTGCCTGAGGTCCCAGGAGCCTCCAACTGAGCGGGCACCGGAGTGACTCCCACCGCAGGTGGCAGCAGGAGCCCGTGGATGACCAGGCGGGATCCGTGGCCCTTCACCATGCAGTGCCAGCTGCGATCTCACACAAGCCGACCCCAGTCCTTCTCACACGGAAGAAAGCCTGAGAACACCAGCACCACCACGGCTGATTTGCAGAGGAAGCAGGTGATCCTGCCAGGAGAGAAGTGAGATAGAAACAAATCAGTTCCGAAGAGTGAAGAGAAACTGATCACAGCGCAGCCCCCAAGCAGTTAGGGAACTGCTCCGCAAAGCGGGAGCAAGACATGGGCCCAGGCCACCAGGGCAAAAGACAAGTGAGGGGCGGGCATCAGCAAGGGGATGGAATTCTTGCAGCTCTCTACCACAGGCTCACAAGCCTCTATACGCAGTGATAAACTCTTCTGTCCTCACCAGGCCTTTCTTGACAACATCTCATTCCTCTAGAACGTTCTTCCTTAATTCCCACCTGTTGAAATCCCATGCCAGGGCTTTTGTAATGGCACTCACTTAAAATCCCAGCACTCAAAATACCAAGGAAGGAGAACTGTGAGTTCTAGCCCAGCCTGAGCTGCATAGCAAGACCCAGTCTCAAAAACAAACAAACAACAACATCAAAAAAAAGAAAAAAAATAGGGCTGGAGAGATGGCTTAACGGTTAAGGCACTTGCCTGAAAAGCCTAAGGACCCAGGTTTGATTCTCCAGGTCCCATGTAAGCCAGCCACACAGCTATGCAACACTCAAAGTTGCACATGCGCACAAGGTAGTGTGTATGTCTGGGGTTCAATTGCAGTGGCTGGAGGCCCTGGCACACCAATTCATTCTTTCTCTTGCTTGCTCGTTCTCTCACATAAAAAAGGGCTAGTCTGTTGGGCTTGCCTCAAGAAAAGCGGGGGGACCCTGCCCCAGGAAAGCTCCAATAGGACTGAAACAGGGTAAGATTTCCTTCTCTTTCACACAGACAAGGGTGCCCAGTCCACTTCATGGCACTGGTAACCCAGCCTCCTCCTCTATTATTACTTTGTGTCCATCAGCATATAGCTTCTGCCTCACAGTCCAAAAGGGTTGCCTGATGTCATCTGGACCGCAACCTCATAAGTGATCCTGGTCAGAACCAATCCGTTAAGCCAATCCCAAGTTCGTGTCCCAAGAGCAGTGCTTGTGGTATATACCTAATATGCCAGCACTTGGAAGGCTGAGGGAAAGGACCTCAAGTTCGAGATCAACTTAAGCTGTATAATAACAAGATCCCGTTCCCCCACTGAAAGAAAGAAGAAAGAAAAAAAGAAAGAAGGAAGGAAGGAGAAAGGAGGGAGGGAAGTAGGGGAAGAAGAAGGGAAGGAATGAGATCCACAGATACTGTATAAAATTAAAAATAAAACTTCATCATAATTGAAAGCTATTATTTACAGGTAATTTGCTAGTAATTCACCATGCCTCAGTGGTGACTTAATACTATATATACAGATCCCTATACTTCTCCCATGTATTCAACTATCCCAAGCTTCCTTGGTCTACTTGAATGAGCAGGACAGATTACCTACCAAACACAAGTTCCAAAGGGAGGGAGAAGGAAGCAGGTCTCCTGTATTCTTGTCTTTGGACCTTCCACAGTCAATCTGCAAGGCTTGGTTCACAGTAGGAGCTCTGCTCTCCAGGGAAGAGTCTGACCTCCCCGCCTGCCTGCTGGCAGATGAGGCAACTTGGAGACTCTGAGCTGCTAATGCTTAACCACTGGCCTCTTGTCAAAAATGCAGCTCTGCTTTCCCGAGGTCACGGTTTCAAAGTCTCTTTCCATCTCGTCACTCCCAGGGCTGCCAAAGGGAAGAGCGGGCCGCTGAGCAGGCGAGAGCCTGCCTGAGCCAGCAGACAGCAGTCAGGCTTGAGTCCCTCCAGGCCACTCCTCCTCAGGCCTCTGCCGTTGTCCAACATTGGCGAAAGGGGCAAGAAAACATTCTTCCAGACAAAACGACATCTTGTGCCCAACCTTTAGGAAAATTATAAAGGCACAGATCAGAACTTCAATCACCAGGGGCATGAGCATTTTTGCTGCATAATTAGAAAATAGATTTTGAAAATGAGAAAAAATAATTTTTTTGTATTTTGTGCTTTTCATAACATAATGTCTAAACAAATGACATGCTTTTTAAAAACAGCTTTTTGTTTTGCTTTGTTTTGTTTTGTTTTGTTTTGTTTTGTTTTGTTTTGTTTTGTTTTGTTTGAAGTAGGGTCTCACTCTAGCTCAGGCTGACCTGGAATTCACTATGTAGTCTCAGGGTGGCCTTGAACTCACAGTGATCCTCCTACCTCTGCCTCCCGAGTGCTGGGATTAAAGGTGTGAGCCATCATGCCCGGCTTGTATATTTTATTATTGTTAAAAAGCAAGGTTGTGTTGGGATGGAGAGATGGCTTAGCAGTTAAGGCCCTTACCTGCAAAGCCTAAGGACCCAGCTTTGATCCCCTAGTACCCAAGCTCTAAAAACAGCTTCTTTCTTGCCTGTGAAGCCTAAGGACCCCGGTTCGAGGCTCGACTCCCCAGGACCCATGTTAGCCAGATGCACAAGGGGGCACACGCGTCTGGAGTTTGTTTGCAGTGGCTGGAGGCCCTGGCGTGCCCATTCTCTCTCCCTCTCTCTATCTGCCTCTTTCTCTCTCTGTCTCTCTCTCTCAAATAAATAAATAAAAATAACAAGCAAAAAAAATTTAAAAACAGCTTCTTTGAAGTATGGTCAGCCCATAATTATCACACGAGTTTAAGCATATAGTTTAGTGAATCTAGATGCATGGACAGCCCCACCAAGCCATCACGACAAGCAAAATACTGAACATATCTATCAACCCCAGAGTTCCCTCATGTGTGCCAGGAGAAGAGAGAAGACGATGGAGTGGGCATCGTTCTAGACTAATGTCCATAGCCTTTCCTTCCTTTCCCACAAAATGGACCTTTTGATCAGGTTTCAAGCTCTCCTCAACATGATCTGGGAGAAAGTCACCCACAACTATGATCATCATAAGCCAATCAGTGCCCCGGTGTTCACCGAGATACTGGGACAGGCATGTGACCTCTGCTGGCCGATTATACTGTAGGACTTCCATTCCATGACCGAGAGAAGCTGTTGATGGACCAGGCAGCAGGATCCCAACTACCATGAGCAGTTGCCTTGGAGCCACGGCATCAGACTTACCAACATGGGGTCAGACCAACGGGAGGGAGCAAACCTCAGTGGCTGATGGCAACACCCAACCTATTTTGCTCTGCATGTGGATTTGGTCTGCAATGGGCAACTTGCAAGATGACCACCAGTGGCTGCTCCACAAGGGTTGCACCCACTCCTCTCTGTGTGAATAATGCCCGTGACTTGCTTCTGACAACAGAACAGGGCAAGATGGTGGGGTGTCACTTCTATGATTAAGTTGACAAGACCAGGTCTTCCATACTTCAATGGGAGCTCTCTCTCTCGGCATGCTCTGAAGCATCAAGAAAACTTGTGGAAAATCCTACATGGAGAAGTGCTGAGGGAGCCACGTGAGGCCCTCATCCCAAAAGCCCTCAAGTTGCCCCAAGTTCTGCCAATAGTCTTTTTGGAAGCAGACTCCTCCCCAGCAGAGCATTCATCATATAAGAGCCCAGGCCCTCATGCCCCCTGCTCCTTCTACAGAGCTGGGTGACACATCACCCTAGACACACTTGCCCAGCCAGGGCATGCATTGTGTTCCTGTCTGACCCTGGCAATGGGGTGAGTGAAGTTTTAATAATAGAGTGTATCTTTGAAGTTTAGGAATGATGATAGGAGAGCCTGTTGGGTATCAGAAGGAGGTGCAAATCCACAAAGCTGCTTGCTATTGATGTATTCTTGCAAAATTAGAACTCTCTCAAACAGCAGCCATCTTGCACAGTTTCCCTAGTGAGGTATCCAAGCAGGGCTCATCGGGTGATTCTTCTGTCACACACAACATCAACTGAGGCAGCTGAGTGACATTTAGCTAAGAACAGCCAGGCTGATGTGTCCAGTGCCTTGGCTGATCTGCCCAAGCTTCATAGCCAAAAAGCCTCATGGGATTGGAGCCAGACTGATTCCACAGTGTCAACCCTGGGGCCCAATCTTCCTACCCAGTCCAGTCCTCCAGCTTCCAGCTGAGCATAGCAATGGGGTCACAACGAGTGAGGGGAGCCCAGGGCTTAGCTTCTTGCCTGGCTCCCCCAGGGTTATCATGAGCTCTCCATCTGGGGGTCACTACAGGGCAGACTGTCTTCGGGAAAGTCACGGCAGTCTCCCTTGTCTCTCCCCCCTCTTTCTGTTAGGAGTCCCCCCACAGAGCCCAGGCTGGCCTGGGACTTGTCATCCTCCTGCTTCTGCTTCCAGAGTCCTGGGATCATGGGCGTGCCTCCACACCCAGCTCCTAGGCATGTCTTAAATTCTTCTCAAGTTAGCGTAATCAGAAGAGCCACGTGCTTCCCAGGAGACTGCACCGGCACAGGGGGAGCCTAGTCATGCTACAAACGTTCAACACGGCTCGATCTCGGGCTGCACAGCTGCTCTGCCCAAAGGGCCTTACTTCCATCAGCCAGCAACACTCACGGCACCATATGAGGTAGGCACGAGTACCACCCCACGGAGAGAAAACAGACGTGCAGAGGTAAAGTAAACTAGTTCAAGCTGCAAGTTTACACAACCACTGAGTGACATGGCTGGGCGTTCAACCCTGGTGGCCTAAGTGAAACCCCACTCTCCTCCAGAGCAGGAAAATCGCGTTCACCAGACATATTGTTTGTGCAGTGTCTTATGCCAAACCTACCAGAGGAAGGTTGTGGGGGTGTTGAAAAACATGCCTGGGATTTGAGACTTTTGTCTCACTAATAGCTTCCTATAACTCCAGTGAGACTCGGAGTTGGGCCCCTCCCAGTAGCCTTCCCTTGAAAAGCCAGATTCCTGCTCAACGCACTATCCACGTGGAGGGAGGAAGTTGAGTTGAGGCGGTGACAGCTCCCTACAAGGATCCTGAGACACAAATCAGGCTTTTGTTTTGGGGGTGGCCGCCTCATTCCTGGATGACCTCTGGACCCACTGAGGGAAGGGAAGGTGCTGGAGGCGGTGGGGAGGGGGCTGTCACCCCACACAGCCTACAGTCATTCCATAACAACTAATAGAAGCCTGTCTGGACAAGACTGATGTTTTAAGAAAGAAAAAGAGCCGGGCGTGGTGGCGCATGCCTTTAATCCCAGCACTCGGGAGGCAGTGGTAGGAGGATTGCCGTGAGTTCGAGGCCACCCTGAGATTACATAGTGAATTCCAGGTCAGCCTAGGGTAGAGTGAGACCCTACCTCGAAATACCAAAAAAAAAAAAAAAAAGAAAGAAAGAAAGAAAAAGAAGCCAGGTGTGGTGGCGCACGCCTTTAATCCCAGCACTAGGGAGGCAGAGGTAGGAGGATCGCCATGAGTTCGAGGCTACCCTGAGATTACATAGTGAATTTCAGGTCAGCCTGGGCTAGAGTGAGACCATACCTCAAAAAAAAAAAAAAAAAAAAAAAAAAAACAAGACAAAAAAAAAAAAAGGAAGGAAAGAAGGAAAAGAAAATACACAGGTCTGCACTGGTTCTTTTAAGCCATTGGCTTGAAACAGCAAATGTGGGCCTCCTAGAGGGTGTCACAAGGTAGGGAGCACCTTGCTTGCTCGCTCTCTCTCTCTCTCTCTTTCCTTTCTTTTCCAGCAGCCTTCTTCTGGAACACGGTGGCCCAGGGCAGCTTTTCTGTATTCCTAGTTTGTAGTCATCCAGTTTAGCAGGCGTTCAGGGTAGGGAAATATTTGGACAGCGAAAATCCCATGGATTTTAGGGGTCTTATCGACCCAGCTGAGTCATACACTCAGCTATGAACCAATCACAAGAGGAGTCTGGTCAGAGGAAAGTCACATGTTGTCTAAAATGGCAGGTGGGCCATTTGAACCCAATAGATGAGGATAGCGAAAGGGAGGAGAAAGTGGCAACTTTTTAAAGGGAAACTGGGTTCTATTATGAAAGAGATGAGAGCAGAGGAGGAAGGAGCCAGCAGGTCCCCACGACAGAGGGTCCTCACACTGCTGCCAGGAGTACTGGAGATGCATAGCCCGGAGGAGAGAGTGGGAGTGAGGACTTGGGAGTAGAAAGGGAATCCAGGAAGGGAACCAAGGGCAAGCTGGCCACATGTCACTAACAGTGGCTGCCGAGCATTCTGGATTCCTGGCAGCCTCATCTTTCGATCAGTTATCAGCAATAGTGCCTCAGCGATGCATACCTGAGGAATTCCAGCTTCCAGGAGCAGGTGAGCAGCCGCCTTCAAGAGGCCTCTGGGAAGAGAGCCTGGGGCTGTCCTGTGGAACCCAGGCTGCAAGCAGTTTGTCTTGGGTCTTGACTATGCCTCCTGGAGCTAAAGGAAAACTTTGCCTGAGGGGCACCTGACAGCATGGGGCTATCTTTCATGAAGACCAGCCTGAAAAGCCAGTCTGGGTGCAGCATTAGGAAAGACCACTGGCCCGGTGGGGGGGGGGGGGCAGGGACACCTGGTAGTGGACTCCAGGCTTGTCTGAGGAGCAACAGAGGAATAAAGATGGCATCCTAGAGGGGGTGGCTCCTCATTTGCTTATATTCACCTTCTTACAGATAAGAAGGGCCTGGGCTTGCAATTGCACGTGGGCTGGCTTCCATGCCCAGCTTTCAGACTGGCAGCTACGTTAACAGAGTTGAGGAAAAGGGTGTCTGCCACCCAGGGAGGAGCCAGATTGGCCCTGGAGGAGAGAAGCCAGCCGAGGTGTGCGGGTGGTGGGGGTCGTCTTCCCCAGGGAGGAGGGCAGCACGTATCTGAGTACAGAGGGGTCAACAGTGTGAACGGGGGGCAGCCAGGGTGGCCTTCAGACAGCACTTTTGTACCTTTAAAAGAAGTTTGATTGGAATACCATTCGCATACCGTGCAATTCACCCACTTAACAGCGTATAATCCGATCACTTTAGTATAGCCACAGACTTGTACAACTGTCACCACAACCAATTTAAGAACATTTTCATCACCCCCAAAGAAACCCTGTAACCATTACCAGTTACTTCCCTCCCCAGCTTCTGGCAACCACCAATCTACTTTCTGTCCGTGAATTGGCCTGTTCTGAACACTTCATGCGGATGGAATGCAGGCTTCTTTCACTTAGCGCGTTTTCAAGGTTCATCCGCGGTAAAGCACCATGTTACTGGGCTTTGTTCCCTTCTGTGGGTGAATAATATGCCCTTGCATGACTATGCCACATTGTGTTTACCCACACCCCCAGCCGATGGGCACTCGCTTGCTCACTTACACTGGCTAATATGAATAACTCTGACATGTACACCCGTGTACAAGTTTTTTTTTTTTTTCAGGGACGGACGTTTCCATTTCCTTTGGGTGTCCACCTAGAAGTGGAATCTCTGGATCACAGGGTAACACTGCTTCAACTTTTGAGGAACTGCTAGTCTGGGTTCCAAAGTGGACCTCCTCCCCCCTCCCCATTTCACATCCGCACCGGGAGGATGAGCTTTTTTTTTCTTGGCTCAGATGAGAGTATTCCCTCTCAGACTTCTACAGGCTGATTTGAAGGAGATTCCAGGAGAGGCGGGGTGTGGAGGGCTGAGGGTCCTGGGGTGCGTTCTCCTGAGCTTCTGTCTGCTGGACTTGCTGTGTGGCCTCAGTAATTCATCTCCTCTCTCTAGGCTTGGTGTTCCTTATCTGTGAAATGAAGATGTTAGACTAGTGGGTCTCACTAGTGATTTCTGTCTCTAGGAACATCTGACAATGTCTGGAGGGACCTTGGAGTGTCATAGTATAGGGTCATGTCTCCGGTACTTAGTGGGTAGAGACCCAGGATACAAAACAGCTGTAAGCACGACACATGATCTGTCCCCGTCTAAATAGTGCCCAGGCTGAGGACCTGCATTTTGGACCAATGTTAATATTTAGCATTCTGTGCTACCCAGTCACTGGGGGTTACAGAGCCAACTCAGGAGGTACTTTTGAGGGCCTGACACTTTGAGGCCTCTCATTGCCACCTGAGTCGTTTGGGCTGTGTTTGCCCAGCATAGATGCCTTAGATGCCAGGTTTGACGGATGCCCAGACCACCCTGTTAAACAGAGCTCACAAACCACTCAGGAGGCAACCTAGAGGAGGTTGCTGCAAGGCCACCTGTCGGGGATGTGGAGAAGGCTCTCTGCCTGGGGGGCTGGGGCTGTGTTTGAGTGACATCCAAGCCCCTCTGGACACAAGGCAAGACCACGGCTCCCTGTGGGATAGATGCACACCTCTCGGATCCTGAAACTCCCCACCTGCCGGCTCCTTCCTTCCCTTGGGGCTAACTTGGAAACTTTCTTCTAAGTTTTCCTGCCAGGGACTCCCCCACCCCTCCGGCGGGCCGCAGCCCCAGCTCGCAGAGGCGGCACCCCAAGGTTGCACGCCCGCGCTTGGCGCCTGGAGCCCCGGGCACCGCCCGCTAGCCAGGCCCTGCCCCGGGGGAAGAGGGGGGTGGCGGCGGGGGCGCGGCCGGCAGGGCTTCCGTGCGCACCAGGGGGGCTGCGAGCAGGCGAGCCGCCGCCGAATGGCTGGGGACAAAACCCCCTTGACCACCAGGGCCAGCCTCTTCCTGAAAGCCCGGCTCGCTCCGATACAGGAAGTAGCAGCGAGCGAGCGAGCGCCGGGGCGCGCGGCGGCCGCTTCCCCACTCGGCGCGCGCCAGGGCCATGCGGGCGCCGGGGACCCCGCGCCCCGCGTCTCCGCGCGCCTGAGCCCCTCCGAGCCGCGTCCCCGACCGCCGACGGCATGATGCCCCGGGCAGGGGCGCCCGAGCGCGCGGACCCCGACGGGTAAGTCGGGGCGGGTGCTCGCGGGCAACCCGGGTGGCCCGCGCGTCTTGGCTGCTGTCCCTCTCCACTTCGTCTTGGCAACTCAGGAAGGACACCCCCACCCCGCTCCTCCCCAAGTCGCGGGGTCTCGGTGGTGTCAGGTTGAGATGGAATCCACTCCCCCCTCCCAACTCCCAGCCCGGGCTCACGGCCAGTCTTGGGAAGGGGGGGTGGCCCTGGTGACTCTGCAGCCACCGACGTTTGGACTCAACTTTGAAATTCGGACTTGGCTGTTGGAAAGGGACGCACTCTCTCGGCGGCGGGGTTCGAGGCAGGGCGTCGGGGACCTGTCGGAGCCCGGGTGCTCGGGTTAGACACGGCTCCTTGCCTGGTTCGCTTCTGGCCCGAACTTTGGATGTGGGCACGCGCGGTCCCGGTCCGGCCAACTCCGAGGCACCTCTAAGCACCGCCACTCCGCCTGCGTCCCCGCGCGCGCCCTGGGGGCCCTGGGGCCTGGGCCAGGCGAGGAGTGACCGACCCGAGGCCCCAACAGATTTAGGCGCAGCTACTGACCCGCTTGCCTGGACTGAGGCGCCACCAGGATCCCTTCCTAGGCCCACTGGCCCAACGGGGTAGCGGGCGGAGGACAGCAGTGACCTTTGCATTGGACTTTCTTTGCTGAGCCTGGTGCTTGGGGAGGATGCGGGGTGCAAAGGGGTGCGTATGGTTTATGGGATCGCCAGGCGTAGGAGCGAATGAAGCCGAGTGGTGTGGGAGCCAGCATTGGAAAGGGGTCCCCACTTTCACTTCCTTCCCTACCCCCAACCTGTCGACCTGGAACAGTGCACAGAGCTGGTCCTGTCGCCCCGCCCCGCTCAGTCCGGAGAGCCGCGGAGGGGTGGGGGTGGGGGGGGGGCGGAGAGGGAGGGAAGGGATTGCCCGGTCCGAGGAGGAGCCCAGTCTGAAGTGATTCCCGGAAAAGCCTCTCAGGACCTTTTGGGGTGCCAAGGCTGATGGGTGCGCCTGGGGACCCATTCATTCCCTGACTTTCCGTTTAAAAGTCCCGGGTCTGGTCCCTGCTGGACACCCAGGACTGCCTGGCCTAATTCTGACATCATCTCCCAGGGCTTCAGGTCTCCACCCAGTAAAACAAGATAGTTGGGTTGATCTTGTGCTGTTCTGGATTGGGATGGGGGGTGCGGGGGGACGGACAGCTGGAGGTGACTGGCCCCTACTTGGGTGGGCGGGGCTGGGAGTGTCCCTTAAGTCATCTGGTCCTGGCTGCCTCCCTCCTCCTACCCTCACCCCCACAGCTGCTGGAGCAGCCCGGAAATTCTGCGTTGGATGCCTCTGTGAAGCCATCCAGTGGGGAATTGAGAATTCCCTAGGGGAAGGAGGGTCCTCCAGGGCCCAGTGTCTGACATACCCTGGACAGCAGGATAGAGCTGGCCAGGAAAGGAAGTTAAGGGAAGCCAGGTCCTGACCTCACCTACTTCCCATTTCTCCCGGATAATCTGACCAGACCTGGTTCGCCATTTTTGGGGGGGGGCACGGGAAGGGGTTCATGCCTGGCCCAGTGATTTAATCTGTGCCTCAGTTTACTTATGAATATAAGCATTAGTGACTATTCTTTACAAGTTGTTTTGAAGAGTAAATTGGTTTAAGAGTTCACTCAGGGCCGGGCGTGGTGGCGCATGCCTTTAATCCCAGCACTCGGGAGGCAGAGGTAGGAGGATCGCCGTGAGTTCGAGGCCACCCTGAGAGTACATAGTGAATTCCAGGTCAGCCTGGGCCAGAGTGAGACCCTACCTTGAAAAACCAAAAAGGAAAAAAAAAAAAAGTTCACTTATCACATCGGCTTGAAGGGGACACCCTTAGTATTTTCTCCATCATGATCATTGGTTGGGTAACTGGGACACGTGGGCTGGCCTGTGCCTCACCTACAAAGTGAAGGCCCTGTTCCCCTACTTCACAGGACTCTCCTGTGGGTTGGATGAGTTGTTATTTAAGGCAGCTTAGGTATGGGCACCACTCAAGGTAGAGACACCACTCAGGCCTACCTGCAGCAGTGCTTGGCGCATGCTTAGCGCTCTGCGGGTGAATATGGGTTTGCTTCTCAAAGCACTGTTATTGCAGAAGCCCTATTAGGTGGGAAGCATTTCTAGACAGCATGCGTAGAACCTTGCACTTGGCACAGGAACCCCTTGGCAACATTCTCCAAGTGCGCGTGCATTCCTCTACTCACAGAGGGCTTGCTGTTGCTGTTAGTGGCCCTCAGCAGGCAGAAACCAAAGTCGGCCTCCATCTGACTTCTGCTTCTCGAGGAGGACCTGGTCCCCCCTCCCCCAGGGGCAATCCCTCTCATGTCCTAGAGGTCACTTGCCAGCACCCACGGTCCTGACCTGCCTATAAGAGGTGACAGAGAGACTGGAGAGATGGCCCAGCAGTTAAGTGCTTGCCTTCAAAGCCTGTGACCCTGGTTTGATTTCCTAGTACTCATATAAAGCCAGATGCACAGTGGCTGGAGGCCCTAGAATGCCTATTCTTCCATTCTCTTTTTTTTTCTCTCTATCTGCTTGCAAATAAAAAAAATTTTTTTGAGGCAAGACCAACAAATTGGCTTTTTTTTTTTTTTTTTCGAGTTAAGGTCTCACTCTAGCCCAGGCTGACCTGGAATTCGCTAGGTAATCTCAGGGTGGCCTCGAACTCATGGTGATCCTCCTATCACTGCCTCCTGAGTGCTGGGATTAAAGGTGTGCGCCACCACGCCCTGCAGGATTGGCTTTTTTTATGTTAGAGAGTGAGAGTGTGTGTGTGAGAGAGAGAGAGAGCACGGAGGGCGGTGGGGGGTAGGGGGAGAGAACTGGCGTGCCAGGGCCTTCAGCCACTGCAGCCGAACTCTGGGCGCGCGTGTGCGTGTGTGTGTGTGTGTGTGTCCCCTTGTGCACATGGCCAACCTTGCCTGCTTTTGTCACTTTATGCATCTGGTTTACGTGGTACCCGGAGAGTCAAACATGGGTCCTTAGGTTTCACAGGCAAGTGCCTTAACCACTAAGACATCTCTCCAGCCCTAAAATAAATTTTTAAAAAAGTGATAAGCTGGGCATGGTGGGACATGCCTTTAATCCCAGCACTCAGGAGGCAGAGGTAGGCGGATTGCTATGAGTTTGAGGCCACCCTGAGATTACTACATAGTGAATTCTAGGTCAACCTGGGCTAGAGCGAGACCATACTTTGAAAAAATCACACACACAAAAAAGGAAGGATGGTGTCTCTTGAGCACTGGTCCCTGGAATAGGAGCCTGAAGGCCTTTACAAGCAAACTCTGCTTCTTGTCAAAACAGTTGAGGAGAGAGAAAACAGGTTGCCTGCTATGCTGGGCACAGCTACTTTTTGGCTCACTCTTCAGGTTTCTACCCTTCATTTAAGATTCAGTCAACAAGTCCTGAGCTAGTCCCCGCCCTCCCCCAATCTCCATGCGGGTAGCTGATGTCCTCAAAGGAGCTGAGATAGTAAGTGAGGGCCGGAGATTCTGAAGCGGTGGCAGAAGGCCTCTGGCAGGGGCGGGCGCTCAGCAGGAAGTAGGAGCACGGAGACTGCTGAGAGGGGCTGGAAGAGCCTTGCCGGGTGCTCAGAGTGGGCCAGGGCCCAGCGGGAGTTTGGAGAAGGTGTCAGCGGGCAGGCAGAAAGGCAGCCGAGGCAGAGGCCCAGGGGTGGCTAGGATGGCCCCCGGAGGGCAGCTGAGGCAGAAGCTAGAGCGTGGGCATGCACGGATGAACTGAGGTGGGGTGGAAGGAAACAGTTGCTGAGGGGGACTTGAGAGACCACAGGCGCCAGTGCTTGGGGTCAGACCCCAGCTGTGTGGAGTCTGAGATAACGATGCCTGCCTCTCGGAGCCTGGGGGTTTTAGGGGCTTGGGGAAGACCTGGCAGACTCCCCACACTGCCTCAGCATGGCTAGTAGACCAGGCACTTTTCCTAGGGTTGCTGTGTGGAGGGGTTTACTTAAGATTGCATTTGAAAAGAATTCATTCCACTCTTGGAACAGTGTGGCCAGCCCTGGCCTAAACTGTCTGTAATGTAACAATGAAGAAACAAAGAGATCCTGAAAGAGGAAGGTGAACTCAGGTCTCCCCAGCCTTGGGTCTGACGTAAAAGGATCCTGCTAAGGCTCTTTTTTTAAAAAGAAATTATTATTATTATTATTAATTAATTAATTTAAGAGAGAAAGCAGCAGAGAGAGAGAGAGAGAGAATGGACACACCAGGGCCTGTAGCCACTGCAAAAACTCCAGACACATGCACCACCTTGTGCATTTGGCTTACATGGGTATCAGGGAATCAAACCTGGGTCCTTAGGCTTCACAGGCAAGCGCCTAACTGCTAAGCCATCTCTTCAGCCCAAGATTCTTTTTTGTTGTTGTTGTTGTTGTTTTGTTTTTCGAGGTAGAGTCTCACTATAGCCTGGGATAACCTAGAATTCACTATGTAGTTTCAAGCTAGGCTCGAACTCATGGTGATTCTAACTACCTCTGCCTTCTGAGTGCTGAGATTAAAGGCATGCACCATCTTGCCCAGCTATGCAGGGCTCTTTAGAAGAGCCCTAAGCCACTCCAGACTCTGAAGCTAGAGCTCTTCTGTGGTGGGGTCCCCAGAGGAGGGTTGCTGCTCCAGACCTGGGCTTTCTGGGGCTAACACTGTCAGGTGGTCCTGACTGGCACAGAGATACCAGTCCCGAGCAGCAAAGGGTTCCCTTACCAGTGTAGGTCTGGTCTGCCAGCCTCAGGAGCCCCTGGGAGTACCGGGGAAGAAGTATATTTCTGCCAAGCAGGGGGAAATCGCAGCATATTCACCCCTGCAGCCCTTCGGCTCTCTCCCCACTCCCTTGAGGCCTCCTTGTCCAGGGCTGGGGTCCCTGTGCCCAATACTTAAGATTCAACTAGACGCACGCCTTTAATCTCAGCACTTGGGAGGCAGAGGTAGCAGGAGCACTGTGAGTTCAAGGTCAGCCTGGAACCACAGAGTGAGTTCCAGGTCAGCCTGGGCTAGAGTGAGATCTCCTACCTTGAAAGAGAGAGAGAGAGAGAGAGCGACAGGCATTGTGGTGCATGCCTTTAATCCCAGCACTCAGGAGGCCAAGGTAGTGAGATAGCTGTGAGTTTGAGGCCAGCCTGAGACTACTTAGTGAGTTCTCGGTCAGCCTGAGCTTCAGCAAGACCCAAATTCACAGGGGGTGGGGAGAGGAGATATAACTGGGTACCTGAATTCTAAGCCAAGGGATCCAGAAATCACAAATGGAAATCCATAAGGGATCAGTCTGCTGGAAGCAGAAGGAGGTGTGGTATTCAAGGAAGGCCCTTTGGCATCCTCTCTGGCCTCCCTCGCTTGTCTGTGGAGTCTAGAGGCCAAGCTGACCTGCAGGGTCTCCAGACGTGGGGTCAGAGCAGAAAAAGGTAAAAATGAGTGACTGACGGCACTTTCCTCCCCTGGCCCGCCCCCAGATTCCACCTGTCATACCAGTGAGTCATCCCCTCAGTTCATATCACTAGACAGTGACAAATGAACTGAACTGGCAGGCAGCCACCGAGAGGGGAGGGAGGGGAGGAGATGGGCACTGAGGGAGAGGCTATAGTCCTGAAGACACCAGTAAAAGGAAGAATGTGTAGCTTCTCAGAGTGACAGGTGCCAGAGGATCTTGCTTGGGGGAAAGAAGGCAGACTCGGTGGTGGGTAGAGGGATGATGGAAAAGGGGCAGGCATTCAAAGGGGGCTGCCCCAGTCAGGGCAGGAGTTTGGGGAGACTATATGCTCAGCCCCAATGTGGAGGAGGTGACCCCGCCAAGCACCTGAGCTCTCTACCCCACTGCACATACACAATCTGTTGCTAGTGTGGGAGAGGGACAGGGGAGCACGCCCCCCCCCCCCGTCATGTGCCCTTTCAGTGGCACTATCTTGCTGAAAGGCTGCTCCAGCCCCTGATAGAGGGCCCTCAGACTAAGAAGGGAGAAAAGCATGTCCTCTGTAGTCCCTGATCACCTGCACATGGTGAGATGTGTTTTCTTGTTTAGAAGATCCTTCAGGGGGCTGGAGTGATGGCTTAGCGGTTTAAGGCACTTGCCTGCAAACCTAACAACCCAAGTTCGATTCCTCAGTACCCATGTAAAGCTGTATGCACGAAGTGTCTCATATGCATCTGGAGTTTGTTTGCAGAGGCTGGAGGCCCTGGGGTGCCCATTCTTTCTCCTTGAAAATGAGACTGTGGGATGAGACTCCAGGCTGGGTTAAATCCTCTTTTTAGCAGACAATTGTCCCCCTTCCCAAGGGCAAAACACCTTCCCCAATCTGAAAGACAGAGGTGGCTGGACACCCTGGCATCAAGTGGGGACCCTGTTGAGCCCCCTGGTCCTTAACTGCTTCCTTCCCAGGATGCTGGATCTTCTCAGGGAGGGGGCAGGGCAGGGCAGGGCAGCTCCTTAGCCTGAGGTGGGCAGGGGAAGGGGGTCTCAGGTGCAGGTCTCTGGTTTCCTGAGAAACTAAGGATTTAAGGATGGAGAGAAAGAGCAGACAGGCAGATTGTCTTCAGGGTGACCTGCCTCTTTCTGACTTGGAGGCTGTGGGGACTCGCATGTTGCAGGCCCTCAGCAGAGCTGGAGGACATCATAAGGTGTTGTTCCTTCTGGGATTTTGGAGTTCCTTTCCAAGTAACTAAGCCCCTTGTTCTCTGTGGTCTCAGAGTCTCCACATGAGAAGTGGGTTCTTGACCTCCAAGGTCCTGCCCCATCTGACATTCAACTATTCCCCTCAAGTATTGGCCCATGGGCAGCAGAAGTGGGATCCTAACAGTTCCGTGTATGACTAAACTCCAGCCACACACAAGGCAGCACTTCCTCCTGTCAGAAGGGTAGCCCCTGGAACAGTCTGGAACATGCAGTTATCATTCCTAAGAAACAAAACACTGACTAAAGTAGACTTAAAAACACACCCACCACGGCTCCGGGAATTTTGCAGAAGAGGAGGCGGAAAGATTGTGAGAGCCACAGGTTGGGACGTCATCCCCAGAGACACTGCCTCCCCCCAATATCTTAGTGCTGCTCCCACAATGAATAATCCACAGTGGGGAATACCAGCAACCCCATTAAAGAGGGCCCCCAGCCAAGGAGGAGGGTAAGAATGGTACCAACACATGATGTGTCCATACTAAGTATGTCCATAAAAATAATAATAGTTTTTAAAAAAGAGAAACAAAACACAGAGCAGAGGCTCCTGGGTCATCTCTGTGTAAGCTCCTGGGAGGAAATGCATTTTCATTGCTATGGGTTTATTTTGACCAAACTGGTATTGAAAAAGCAGGTTTAATTTGGGCAGTCCACTGTGAGGCAAGGCTGATGGCTTCCCGGTGGAGCTTTTGGGCTGCTGGTGGGTGGGAGGGATTCCCTGGGGCAGGAGTCATCAGGCAGTGAAGTGACCTCCTGGTGGATGCAGCTAGGGACAGCAGCCTGCTGTCAGGTGTCCTAGCTGTTTAGAGGTTTCTTGTGACAGCAGCCCTTGCTTGGATGGAGAGAGGCGAGGTGTGAGGAGATCCTGCCTGGGGAAGGAGGGCTCCCTGTCACGCTGCAGCCGCCCTGCTGCGTGTCCAGAGCTGCACCAGGACAGCCAGCCTGTCCCTGTGCACACGAGTGAATGGTGTCATCGAGTCCCCTACCTCCATTCAGCATCACCCACAAGTCTGAGAGTGCCCTTGAGCGAGAGGAGGAGGGCTGAGCATGAAGGAGTCTCCTCAGGTGTCCACAGGGCAGCAGGGAGGGCCTTCCTGACATCCTATCTGTGTGGCTGCCAGCCTTGACTTTTCATCGAAGACTCTGGAAACATCTCGGCCTCCACCTCAGGCGTAGCTCCTGTCCCCGGGTCAGGCTAGAAAGCGGCCACCACAGAACAGGAACAGCGCAGTAATGGTCGTGTCGCTTTGCGAGTGGCCACAGAACCTCTCGTGGGATCGTGTCGACAACTCCCGAGAGGTCATACCACGGCAGTTGATGTTTCAAGCATGAGTCGCCCTGCGCCTTAGTTCCCCGTAGGAGAAATGGGCCAGCTCTGGAGGGCTGGCAGGGCCTGTGTGGCTGGGGCCATCTCCGTCTCAGGCCACGTGCGGTGGGATGGTGGCTCGAGGCCGCGTCTTCCCTCCTCTCGGGAGCCAGGCAAGAGGACAGATCCCCAGAGCCGAGTTCCCCCACAAGTCTAAGGCCCAGGGAGGAAGGAGTCCACAAGAGGACGGTAAACGTGGATCCATCAGTGGGGGCTGCGTCACGACGTGGGGGTGTCCCGCTGGAGGCTGCCCCCCTGAGCTCTGTGCTACTGCTAATGCTTGGGACCTTCAGCCAAGCCAAGTCCTTCTTATTCCCTGGTCAGAAATGAGGCCAGGTGGCTGGTTCCTCCATGACTGGTAAATAACGGGACATCTGACAGGAGTGTCAGTCGAGGCAGAAGCCTGTTTTCTGTCAAGTCACTGGGAAGGCCCAGAGGAGGCGGACTGCAGGCAGCAGGGCAGCGCGCTGCAGGCTCCCAGCGCTCAGGGGGAGGGCGGAGAGGGGCCTGGCCAATGTTCAGGTGGTCAGGAGGGGATCCCCCGACTCTTTCGCCAGCTTCACGGACATTTCCTTTGTCTCCGGCACAGAATGGTCACGTGGATGTCTCTAGCATGGTAAAGTTCAAGGCAAGGACAGCCTCTGATGACAGTAGCAGTGGCACTTGTGTCTTCCTGCTCTTCGCATGCTGGGCAGGCCATCTGCCTGCAGCACAGTCTGGCATTCTGTCAGTGGATGTCTTCCTGTCCATCCTCCTGCATCCAGCCAGCCACCTGCCCGTCCACCCATCTGCTCAGTCATCCATCCAACTCTCCATTTATCCATCTATCTGCCCATCTTTCCATCTGTGTATCCATCCCTGTCTGTCTGTCTAGCCATCAATTTGTCGAACCATCCATCTACTCATCTGTCCATTCCTCTCTAGCCATCCATCCATTTGTCCACTTGTCCAATCAGCCATCATTGCTGGCCCATCTGTCTGTCCTTCCTTCTGTCTATCCATCCACCCATTGAACACGTGAGCATCACGGAGTTTCCAGTTCATCTACTAAGGAAAATAGGAGAGTGGTGTGCGTCACTAATAGAGGACAGTATAGACCAAGGTGCCACTGTCCTCGGCTGTGGTGAGCTAGGAGGACCTCCTGGCAGTGATGGCTTTGGGGTTGGGTCTTGAAGGACGAGAAGGATGGTAACTGTTGCGATCCAGCATAGGATGAAAAAAAGAAAAAGGAATTCAGATGGAGTCAGTTGTGAGTGGGAAGTAGAAAGCTGGAGCTCAGCGGGGGCCGGGGTGGGAGGGAAGGGTCTGTTTGGCTACAGGTGGACATTCCACTTTTATTTCCCGTGGTGACGAAGACCACAGGCCTGATCCTCTGCTCAGCGGCTCAGCAGTGCTGGGCACGATGATGGACTTGAACCTGCCTGGGTGCCTTCTTTCCCAGCTGCTAGTGGGGGTGTCTCTACCTCCCAGGTATTGTCGGGGTTCGCTTAGCTCTTTGGGCTGTGAGATCACTGTCAATTTGTTAATCCAGGGGGGAATAAGGCAGACTTTACAGAACAGGACACTCCTTGAGCACTCAGGCCCCTTCAAAAGAGTCTACATTCTTCCTGTTGCCCCAGTGCAGGTCAGCTGGCCCAATCTCAAAGGTTATAATCTCTCAATTGCAGCTGAACGGGCAGCAGTTTACCCAAATATTTCATTTTTTCTGTGCCATATCCCTCTGCTCACACCAGTTCATTTCTACGCAAAGCAACCCTGCACAACTTCTCAGGACACAGGCATAACAGCAAGCTTCTCACACGAACTGCTAGCCCAGTCCAAGCAAAGCTCTTTCTCACCCTCCTAAGCCAAACGTCATAGTCCATAGTTCTTACTGCATTCAGGTCTTTCAACTCTGACCAGAATAGTCCATCAAGCTGTACTTACAGCACTGCAAGGCGTTGCTTAGGCCAAGGTTTCAAATCCTTCCACATTCCTCTTGAAAATCAGCTCCAAAAGGCCAAAGCCACACAGTCAGAATTCTAGCAGTAATCCCACTCCTCGGTACCATTTTACTATTGCAGTCAGATTTGCATTGCTGGTAGAAATCACCCAAACAAGAGCAGCTTGTGGGAAAAAGAGGTTTATTTTGGCTTACAGGCTCGAGGGGAAGCTCCACGATGGCAGGGAAAACGATGGCATGAACAGAGGGTGGACATCACCCCCTGGCCAACATAAGGTGGATAATAGCAACAGGAGAGTGTGGTAAACACTGGCTTGGGGAAACTGGCTATAACACCCATAAGTCCGCCCCCAACAATACACCGCCTCCAGGAGGCTTTAATTTCCAATTGTCATCAGCTGTGAACCTAGCATTCAGAACACCTAAGTTTTTGGGGGACACCTGAATCAAACCACCGCGGCCTCCTGCCTCCCCACTCTCCCCTTCTGTGTGTGGTGCGCTGTTGCATGAACGTGCACCGTTTTCAAAAGCAACTTCCATGTGTCTTAAACAGTGCAAACACCAACACACAAAAACAGTGCCATCAAAAGCCTCAAGCACTTTTATCCCTAATCTGTACCCTGACAAAAGTGCATTCTTATCATTATATTCTGTGTGTTCATGCCAATTTGTACCTTGGGTTACTTCCTGCCCACATGTCTATGTGGATGCGAGTGGCCTGCCAACCATCCTCCGTGGCCCCATCAGAGTCAGCTCAGTCATTGCCTGAGCTGACTTCTCGACCTCATTCCAAGTCCCTCCCCCCCGTGTTAAATAAAGCCCCTTCAAACTTCCGTAAGTCTAGGGTTTCCTTACATTTGGAAGGTGAAACAAAGCTTATTGATTGGCCCCTGGTTGGTCTCTGTGTAGAACTTGTCATACAACTAAGGTTAGGTGAAAGCAGGGAGTGACATTTGCTTCAAGAGACTCTTAAAGTGAAGGGGTGTCTTTCCTGTTTGGAAAATTCAGGCGCACTGGCCAGAGCTGCAGAATCTGTCTTGGACCCTGGGGTGCAAAGTAGCTTTAGAGTTAACCCTGTGCTGGTTGAGATGACCGCGTGGTGAGGATCCCAAACATGTTGGAGCATCATTTTTAGGTTTGGAGTGCTTGTCCACAGTTTTGTCTCAGACAAAAACTCATTTTGTTTAAATCACTGTCATTTTACATTTTTGGTCACAAACTCATGCCTAAGAGTTTTATACCTTTTGTCCTTAGCAACAAGACTATGCGCCAGGGAGCTGGAGAGATGGCTCAGTGGTTAAGGCACTTGCCTGTAAAGCCTAAGGACCCGGGTTTGATTCTCCAGAACCCACGTGAAGCAGGTGTACAAGGTGGCGCGTGGGGTCTGGAATTTGTTCGTAGCAGTGGCTAGAGGCCAGGGGCGCACCCATTCTCTCTCTCGTCTTTATCTGTCTGTTTGCAAATAAATTAATTTTTTAAAAAAAGACTCTGCACTAGAAATCCTAAGTTGCTCTGCACGGCTGCGTGCGAGTCTGTGTTTACTAGGGGAGGCAGGAAGGAGGAAAAGGAGAGAGCAAAGACTTCTGCCTCAAGGACTAGCTGGCAAACATTTGGCAGGTGGAGTGTTTGTGAATCTTAGATTCCTTCGACGCTCCGGGCTATTTCTTCTGATTTGTATCTGTGACCCGACTGGCTGTTGCTGATCAAGGCCTGTCTCTCCCAGCCCTTGTGAGCTTTAGATCCCAAATTCTCTGTGTTCCACTCTCCCTATGCCAGTGTTCTGTGGCTCCTGGGAGCGGGTCTCTGGAACAGTGGTCCAGGAAAGGTCTGTGGCTGGATGTGAAAAGCCAGGTGTCCTTGGTCGGCTGTCCCCTTGCATTGTCGACCCACCATCTCTTTATCAAGCAGGATGCCAGCTAGTCTGGGTATGTGCTGACCCCTGGCCCTGGGGTTTCAGCTGTCACCTCACCTCCTGACGCAGCATTGGGAGAGGTTTGCCAAGACCCGCCTGAGTCTTGTCTTCCTGCTCTGGAGAAGCACATGCACGTGATGTGAAAGAGCCTTCTCGGTGCTCACACAGCCCAGAATCACCCCTGCATGCAGGGAGGCCCTGGGGACATCCTGGGGTGGAGCAGGGTGGGCTGGCCAAGGGCCCCTGGCCTTGACTTGAAGGATAGCCATGGCTGGACGTGCTGGCGCACGTTTTTAATCCCAGCACTCGAGAGGCAGACGTAGGAGGATCACCACGAGTTCGAGGCCAGCCTGAGACTACATAGTGAATTCCAGATCAGCCTGGGCTAGAGCGAGACCCTACCTCAAGAAACAAAACAAAACAAAGCCATGGAGCTCATTTTCCTGTTGAACACACCCCAGGCCCCAGCATCATCAGGCATCAGACTTCATGTTCTTGAGGTCCCCCTGATGTAGCCCCTGCCCACATAAGTTCTTGGCTCAGAGAAGGGAAGTGTTTCTGTGGCCTGAGCCAGACCCAGGCTTGTGGTGGCACCCAGGCCACTCCTCCACGGGGTGGGGGTTGGGGGGGGCTTCAAGGGTTAGGGAGATAGCTTCATTGGCTGCTTCCTCTTCCCTCCCCCAAGCTTCTGGAAGGTGCTGAGCTCTTCCCTGCCTCAGGGCCTCAGCCTATGTGTGCACCCTACCCCCCCCTCCTCCTGCCAGCACCCTTGGGGTGTGGGGGCCTCCTGCAGGCTGTTGCATGCGGCTGTGCAGGAGTGCCTTTCTCTAATTTGCACAGAGGCGCTGTACCAGGCAGTCAGGAACCCAGGCTGGAATCCTGGATGGCTGGGCTGTAGCCGGATAGTCACTCCCTGTGCACTGCTCTTGGCAGGGACACTGCCTGCCTGCCGGGGTGTGGAGTGTCCTTGAGCACTGGGCGTGTTGAGAGACAGTGGTGAAGGCTAGGGAGGAATACGTGCCCGGGGATTGGCGAGTGTGTGCCCCTGCGCGCAGCGGGGGTGACAGCCTTAGGAAGAATTCACCGCTGACCTTCGTTGGATTTTGTCCCCTAATAGGGTCTTTAGCAGCTCGGGCACGGAGCAAGTGTTCCAGAATGGGAGCCGTTTCTGGTGGTCCTCTAAAGCCCCCCCCCCCAACCCCACACGCTCCTGTCCACGTCTCTCACCTCTCTGTCGCTGAGCTTCTTGAAAGCCAGTGCCCTGTCCGAGGTTAGCCCTGACTTGCTTTGGGATTTGGGGCTGCCTGCTTTCTCTGTCTGGTCATTGGCTTCCTGTGTCAGCGCAGCAGGGAGGTGCAGAGGCCCCTGTGTGCCAGGCACTGAGTGAAGTGACAGGTGGCCTCAGCCCCCAAGTGACCCATGATCAGCGTGAGATGTGATGGGAGAAGCCCAGCTGTGTGGCTTTGGGGCATCCCCACTTTTGGGGGGCTGACAGAGGCTCCCCTGAGCAATTGCCATTGACATCATCCTACCCTTTCCTCCCACACACGTCCTCTGTGACTGCCTGGAGCTAGGGAGAGAGGCACAGTGGGTCTCAGTGCCATCTCCACTGTGGTCCCAAGGCTAGTGTGGTTGGTGCGGAGCCTCCACAGAGGCCAGACGTGTAAGCGTCGTCCATGGCTGACCCCAGTATAACAAGGACATTTCTAGTGCCTTCTCTTTGCTCAGGGAAAGAGTCTATCATCGACCAGAAACCTATGTTCTGTCATCTTATTCCAGCAAATGCAGCAAAGTGTCCTTGTCAGGGCACCCTTTGGGTCATGTTTTGGGAATGTTAGACTTAAAAAAAAAAAAAAAAAAAAAAAAAAAAAAAAAAACCTAGCCAGGGCGTGGTGGTGCGCGCCTTTAATCCCAGCACTCAAGAGGCAGAGGTAGGGGGAGCACCTTGTGTTCGAGGCCACCCTGAGACTCCACAGTGAATTCCAGGTCAGCCTGAGCTAGAGTGAAACCCTACCTCAAAAAAAAAAAAAAAAAAATCTGGTAATTTTATTGCCTTAAATGGCCCCGTACATAGTATTGATACATTCTCTGCATTTCTGAGTAAAAGTGGCCATGATGTACTTCAGGGAAAATATTTGGGTTTAGGCATGAGCTACAGTCACCAGTTAACCAGTGAGGATATTCATTCCCTAAGAAACACCTAGAATCCAAGTGTAGGCATTGGTTGAGATTGTCTGGCCAGAGGTGTGCAGGAACCTGAGCCCAGACTCCCCTGGGAACCACAGTTCAGTGTTTGCTAACTGTGTTCACGAGACCTCACTACCACAAGCCGTGGACATTAACTCTAATGGTGTCTCTTCCACCTGGGCCTGTGGGCCGAGATGTGGCCATCTTTTCTATGGTCTTTCTGGGACATGCACCGTCTCTCTAGCCCTGGAGCCTGGGTCTCCCCCTCCCTTCCACTAACGTTTGAGGGTCGAGAAGGACAATTTCCAAGGAGGCCGGTGGTCAGTGCTGCTGGCCATATTCTGTGACCGTAATTCTTGTCAGGGGTGGGGGAGCATTTTCATGTCAACCGATGCAGACAACAAAAGGGGACTCCTGACACTCACACTGTGGCTCCAGTAACCCCTGGTTACATCCTGAGCATCAACCTCAGGTCACTTTGCTGGAACCGCTGCCTTGGTTGGTTGTCACAGCTCTCTGTGGCTGAGGTTCTCGTGTCCTGTTGACAGGCAAGAAGACCAAAACAGCAGAGCCGGGACCTGGATTCGAGCGTGTCCAAGGCCAGAGTCTCTGCTTAGCTTTGATGCCCATTTCCTTTGCTGTCCCCAAGGCCCTCTTTGCTCTCCCACCCCTGCTGTGAGGTGACACCCCAGCTGGGAGGCACAGAAGACTATCAGGCCTGCCTCGCAGTCTCTTCCTTGGCCTCTGCCTTTGAGGTCTTGGGCAGGGCATTGAACCTGAGTTGGGGTAGAGCATACCTATCATGCCTCAGGGCTTCTTATTACAGTTCCCACCCTTCCTACCCAGTGACTCAAGCCCCTCCCCAGCTCCGGATGCTATGATAGAGTGCCAGGGACCAGACACCATTAAACAATGGTAGGTGATTGCCTCCTTATAGACAGCAAGGGTAGGAAGGCCAAAGTCAAGGTGCAAGCAGGGTCAGTGTCAGCGGGGTCCACTTTCTGATCCTCAGCCAGCTTCCTTTTTGCCATGTCCTCTAGTGCCGTGTCCTCCAATGGCAGAAAGGCCAGGCAGTGCTCCGGAGCCCCTGTTACAGGGAAGAATCCATTCACAAGGCTCCACTCTCTTACCCTAACCACTTCCCAAATGTCCATCTCCCAATATCAACCCATGAAAGTGAGGGGTCAGGGTCTGCCTTTAGGAGCTCACAGACACAGGTGTGGTGTTTTTTTTTTTTTTTTCATTTTAGTTAGTTTATTTATTTATTTGAGTGAGAGAGAGAGAGAGAGAGAGAAAGAATGAGCACGCCAGGGCCTGTAGCCACTGCAAACGACCTGCAGACACATGCTCCACCATGCGCATCTGGCTTATGTGGGTCCTGGGGGATCAAATCTGGGTCCTTAGGCTTCAAAGGCAAGCGCCTTAACCACTAAGCCATCTCTCCAGCCCGAGTGTGGTGGTTTGAACGTAAAATGTTGCCCATGGACTCAAGTGTTTGACTACTTAATCGCCAGTTGGTGGCTCTCTTCCGGAAGATTGTAGAGTGTTCTGGGAGATGGGGTCTTGCTGGAAGAAGTGTCACTAGGGTGGGCTGCCTTTAAGGTGCTGCGGTCCAGCCCCACTTGTTGCTTTTAGCTGTTCTGCTTCTCCCCTGCCAATATGAATATGTGATACCAGCTGTCTGCTGCTGCCATGCTCTCCCCACCACAATGGACTCTACCACCTGGAACCGTAAGCCCAGATCAGCCTTTTCCTTCCTTCACCTGCTTGCCGTTGGGTATGTCGTCCCAGCAAGTGAGAAGGTAACTGATAGGACAGGTCTGTGGCAGCCAGTGTCCCTTGGCTTCCTTTCTCCCACGGGAACACGCACATCCCGTTTCACGAGGGCACCGCGTATGTGTGCCGACGGGGAGCGAAGCCGAATGGTGGGGTTTCAGGTGAGGAAGTCTGACACCAGAAGGCTTTCTGAGGCAGCCTGTGCTGACGTGGCAGGATCTCATTCAGCCCGGGGTGCACACACACAGCACGCCTGTCCCCCAGCAGGGGAAATGCAGTCATAGCCCTGTTTGGTAGGGTGCCGGATGACTCAGTGTCACTGGTGTGCGAGGGACTGTGATACTGTGATGGGTTCTGCTGGTAGCAGTCGGGGCTGGTGTCCTGTGCACGCCCTCTCAGTGCTGACTGTGACCCCTGGGGACTCAGCTACCAAGAGCCAAGCTTGCATTCTGACCCCATTTTCAGCTCAGAGATGGGGTTCACTTTATCACAGCATACTTTACACCTCCCATGACCAGTCACACGCTCCCAGCAGTCCTGCGAGGTAAGTAGAGGCCAGAAACCTGTCTTTTCTTTTGCTGCCGAGGAAGCTAAGGCTGAGAGAGGAAGGGAGACTTGCCAAAAGGTCACACAGCAAGTTAGCTGGAGTCGAGGCTAGACTGGACTCTAGCAGCTGTTTCTACTGCAGGCTACCAGCTACCTCAGATCTGCCCAGGGTGAGTAGCAGCCGTTTACTAAGCTCTGGATGCTCACAGCAGCCCTGCAGGGTGGGGTTGGTACTGCTATTGGGAAGGTTGGCCGGCCACTTAGAGCTGCTGGCAGGCACCTGAGCGAGGACCCCAAAGCCCCGTGTCCTCTTCCAGGGTGCGTTGTGTCCCCTTCCGCTCTTAAGCCCCCATGGCAGGATGCAGGGCAGGGGGGAACACCTCTCTCCCTTTCTAACCTCAGCTTCATACAATGAGAACACGCAGGAAACAGCAGGCAGGACCAGAGATGGAGTCATGATGGAAAGTGGGGGGCTATGTGCTGAGCCGCCCTGAAGTGGGGAGGCATGTCTGGGCAGGGACACTCCCTCGCCCCACCTTCCCAATCCCTGGTAGCTATTTCCATGTAAGCCTCCCTGTTCCTATTGTCCTGCCTGCTCTACCGGGTTTGGGGGGGGGCAGCCACAGAAACAAAAGGGAGCAACCCAGGGAGTGCTGTAGACGACAAACCTAGGGATGGCTGTGGCCTGGCATCTGTTTGCCAAGGCCAGGGCATGGCATTGAGAAATGCTGTCTGACACTGGGCCCAGGGGCCTTGACTTACATCTTTTATCCTAAAGAACGTTCCAGAGCAACGCCGATGGTAATAACCCTCAGCATAAATGTAGTCTCCCCCCTCCGTCATTTCCCTACATGAGTTCACGCAAAGATTTACATGACAGGAAAACGTAGACCTGTCTGGTCAGGTATGTTAGCCTCCAGCCTCATGCAGCTTTTTAAAAAAATATATATTTTATTTATTTATTCATTTGAGAGAGAAAGGGGCAGAGAAAGAGAGAATAGGTACACCAGGGCCTCCAGCCACTGCAAACGAACTCCAGACACATGCGCCCCCTTGTGCATCAGGCTTACATGGGTCCTGGAGAGTCGAACAGGGATCCTTTGGCTTTGTAGGCAAACACCTTACCCGCTAAGCCATCTCTCCAGCCCTCATGTAGCTTTTTGACAAGCTAAATGGATGAAAATGAAGTAGTCACTAGTCACATTCCACATGCTAAGTCGGCATGTGACAGTGATGACATTCGATAGCGCAGGTGTAACACACTTTCATTGTCACATGGGACTCCTGTAAATAGCCAGGCAGACTGTGAACTGGGGAAATCTGCCAGCAGCCAAAAAAGAAAGCTTTTTTTTTTTTTTTTTTTTTTTGGAATCAGTTTGATTCCTTTGGAACTGTTTTATGTATTGATGCACATGTGGTATCCGTGGAGATGACATTCCTGAGTTTATACAACTCCACATACATATTTCCATCTGATCTGTCCAGCTTCTGGCCCTTAGGATAGTTGAGAATGTTTTCCCTTAACTTTTTTTTTTCTTTACTTTTTTTTTTGGTTTTTTTGAGGTAGGGTCTCACTCTAGCTCAGGCTGACCTGGAATTCACTGTGTAGTCTCAGGGTGGCTTCGAACTCACAGCAAGCCTCCTACCTCTGCCTCCCGAGTGCTGGGATTAAAGGCAGGCACCACCACGCCGGGATTCCCTTAACTTTTTATTTTTCATTTTTAGCCAGAAAAGGAAACTGAATGGATTAGTCATCTTTTTGTTGCACGGGCAAAATACCTGAGAAAAGCAACTTAAAGGAGGAAGGGGGGGTCACACGGGCTCAGTTTCAGAGGTCTCCACCCTTGCTCACTGGGCCTCACTGGTTCTGGGCTGCTGCGTGCTGAGACGGAGCATGGTGGAGAGTGACTCGCCTCTGCACACAGAAGGGCAGAGTGGGCTCGTGGCCTCCCATGCAGAGCTGGGACCCCATGTCCCCCGGCAGGTCTGACTTTACGTCATCTCCACGGGCTCCAGGAGGGGTTTCGGCATCGGAGCTCCTGATTCCTCCTGGTACTGGCATCTCTGCAATGCCAAGCGGCCTGTGGCCAGCCATCGGCCACGCTCTGCTTTTGTGGTCTTGTCTTTCCCTCACCTGCGCACACAAGCTGTGTGTGGAATGGGGTCACGAGGGCCAGAGCCCTTGTGGTTTTGCTCTTACAAAGGTTCCTCTCCCCCACTTCTCTGCCACTCACTCAGTGGCGTCGTGTTTTTTTTTTTTTTCTCTCTCTCTCTTTGAGGCAGGGTCTCATGCATCCCAGATTTTTTCAAACTCACTGTGTAGTCAAAGGTGATCCTGGAGTTCTGATGCTCCTGCCTCCACCTCCCGAGCACTGGAATTACAAGCACGTACCACCACACTGGTTACATGTTGGTATGGGGATGAGGGTCAGAGCCTCCTGCGTGCTAGGCAGGTCCTCGACCCCTGAGCCTTCACTGGTGTCTGGATGAACAGAAAGTCATTGTCCTATTGCATTCAATTTTTTTAGCCCTTTATTTCCAGGTCAAGAGTGTGTGTGTGTGTGTGTGTGTGTGTGTGTGTGTGTGTGACTGGCTAACTATAGTGCTCAGAAGTCTCTACATGAGAGTACCAAGCCCTTCTCCTTTCCTTCCTCCCACCAGCTTGTTTGTTTGGCCGTCCGCCTTCAGGTCAGGGCAGAGGATACCTGCGGCCCATTTGTGTGTGTGCTATAAAGGAGGAGGCCAAGTGTCCTTGGTCCCCACGAGGACACCCAGTTCTTTTTTTTTTTTATTTTTTTGTTTGTTTATTTATTTATTTGAGAGCGACGGAGAGAAGGAGGCAGAGAGAGAGAGAGAGAATGGGCGCGCCAGAGCTTCCAGCCTCTGTAAATGAACTCCAGATGCATGCGCCCCCTTGTGCATCTGGCTAACGTGGGTCCTGGGGAATTGAGCCTCCAACCGGGGTCCTTAGGCTTCACAGGCAAGCGCTTAACCGCTAAGCCATCTCTCCAGCCCGACACCCAGTTCTTGAACACCTTGTTCAGCTGCGGCCATTCAGAAATCAAGTGGCTGGGGGTGGGGGTGGGGAGGAGAGTCTTTCTGGCTGGGTCTATCCAGTGTATCTGTCCTGCACCCATGCCCTCTGTCATCATGGCTGTGGCCACAGGAAGCCTTGGCATCCCGCGGAACTCATCCTGCTCTTTCCAAGGGCACCTTGACTCCTCAGCCCTTTCCCTCTCAGTCTTTCTACATCGCCCTGCCAGGATCTAACTGGGACAGCGCTGATTCTGTGGGTCAGTTTGCGTGGAAATGATGTCTTGGTGACATGAAGGCCTCTGCCCACGGGAAAAGAGCTGCCCTCCTTCCCTGGGTCTTCATACTCTGTGCTAAGCTCAATAAATCCCAGTAAACGTCGGCTGTCCTGGCAGAAGCCGCCCCAGCATTTCTTGGCAGAGGGATTAGGAACGCAGGTAGAGACTGGCTGCTGGGGCTGCCATCCCACCGCCTCCGCTCGCTGTGCCATGCTGGTGCCCTGCTCCCCTTCCCGCTCTCCATTTGCCCCCGTGAAGCAGGTGCCATCCCACAGCTGCCTTATGAAGTTCCCCTCAAGGACTAGCTCAGTTACCTGTATGCGGAGCAGTTAGATGCATGGCATACAGGAAGTAACAACCTATGGATATTTTATTTATTTATTTATTGGTTTTTCAAGGGAGGGTCTCACTCTAGCCCAGGCTGACCTGGAATTCACTATGGAGTCTCAGGGTGGCCTCGAACTCTCGGCGATCCTCCTACCTCTGCCTCCTGAGTGCTGGGATTAAAGGCGTGCACCACCAGGCCCGGCAAATTTCTTTATATTTTTTAAATACTTTCATTTATTTGAGAGAGAGAGAGAAAGAAGCAAATAGAGAAAGAATGGGTATGCCAGGGCATCCAGCCACTGCAGCCAAAGTCCAAACACATGTGCCACCTTGTGCATCTGGCTTACGTGGGTCCTAGGGAATCGAATCTGGGTCCTTAGGCTTTGCAGGCAAGCGCCTTAACCGCTAAGCCATCTCTCTAGCCCTTAAATTTATTTTTGACTACGTAATATGATTATAGGATTGCAAATAAAAATACATAAAGAAAAAAATGTACGGTAAAAATAAAGTATTCCCAATCGTGTCCCCATATGGCCCTCTCACAGCTAGTTTCCTGTGTCTTCCTCCACAGATTTTTTTCATTCAAATACTAATTCCTTTCCTTCCCCTCCTCCTCTTCCTCCTTCTCAACGTAGGAGCACTGGGCACGCACTTTTCCTTTTGTTACTTAACCACTCCTCCTGGCACTCTGGCCCTACCAGCGCAGCCTCCTCCTTTTTTCTTTTTCTTTTGTTTTCTTTCTTCCTTTTTTTAGTGGCATAGCCTTCCATCATTGGCCTTGTCCCTTACTGGTGGACATTTAGGTTCTTTCCATTCCGGTCTCTGGAAGAGACAAAGCTCTGGTGAATCAGTGCGGACTGGCCGGCCGTGTGTCATTTTGTACACACGCAACTCCATCCGTAAAGATCGGTGTGACAGCTCCTGGGTCAAAGGGCACGCGCATCTCTGTTGTGTTAGAAGCTCCCTCCACAGAGGCTGTGCTGATGGATCCTGCCAGCAGTATGCAGATTGCTTCAGGGAGCATTTTAATGGCTGTGTATTATTTCAGCGTTTGTATTAACACTGCATGTACAGTTAAAAAAATGCTTTCTCTGTAGGTCAGGTCAAGAATAGTTGGCTATGGTCAGTTACCTGTGATGTTAATATTTCCTTATCCCCTCATTCATTGTTTCCTTGAACCCTTATTCTGTGCTGGGCCTGAGCACACAGTTATAGACTTGCTTGGAACCAGAACACAGGCCACGGCGGGGGGGGGGGGGGCAGCTCACAGCAGGGCTTCTGCTTTACCATTTGATTCAATATCTCCACAACTGTTAGTCACCTTGTAGAGAGCATCTTTAGCAATTAAGTTTTATTTGCATTTTAAAAAGATCTTTTTGAGGGCTGGAGGGATGGCTTAGCAGTTAACGTGTTTGTCTGCAAAGCCAAAGGACACAGATTCAATTCCCCAGGACCCACGTTAGCCAGATACACAAGGGGGCGCACACGTCTAGAGTTCATTTGCAGTGGCTGGAGGCCCTGGCGCAGCCATTCTCTCTCTCTCTCTCCCTCTTTCTCTGTCAAATAAATAAATAAAAATAAAATATATATTAAAAAGATCTCTTTGAGGTAGGTTCTAGAAAGATATATTTATCTAAAAGAGAGCTAGCATCTGTGGGCAGGCCTGCAGCAGGCCACTCAGCCACACATGCGGAAACCTAAGAAGTTTCCAGGTACTGTTATTGTGTTTCATTTGTTTGGTTTTGGTTTATTGCTGCAGGGACTCGCTCTAGCCCAGGCTGTCCTGGAATTCACTATGTAGTCTCAGGGTGGCCTTGAACTCATGGTGATCCTCCTACCTCTGCCTCCCGAGTGCTGGGATTAAAGGCATGAGTCTGGCTGTCATTGTGTGTTTGGATGGATAGCAGTTATATGTTTCAAAAATCAGAAAACACAGACAGATGCTAGGGAAGAGCTTCCCTCCCTCCCTCCCTCCGTCCCTTCCTCCCTCACCAGCCTTTCTGTGCCCTTTGGGCACCACTTGGTCACCCTCTTGCCTCTGTCCTTGCACAGGTGGCTTCGACTCATCCCAGTGTGAATTGTGACTGGTGTGCACAGGGCCTGCCCAGCAGCCCTTGGACAGCCGCCTGGGTCCTGTTCTTTGAGGGCTCTAGCTTCAGTCCCAGCCGGAACATGGGCCCTGGAACCCTGCCTTCTCCACTGACCATCTCTGTGACTAGTGATGTTTCCAGATATCTCTGTGGGGCAGATGCAGGGTGTCAGCTGCTCTTTGCCAGTGTGTGACCCTTACTGCAACAGGGTTATGACCAACCTTGAATGGCCAAATTCAAAGCAGGTGGGAATTAATACTAACGGGGTGGATGAGTGCATGAATGAATGAATGAATGAACGCCACCAATATCATTGATATTACTATATGCTAAGCACCTTCTTTTTTTTTGAAGTGGTTCTGTACTTTATGTTATTTTAGTTCAAAGGTCAATAAGGTTTGTTTTGGAAGTGTTGTTATGAATAACTCTTTCTTTTCTTTATCCCATGGTAATGCCCTCCCTCCCCCCAACTTTCCCCTTTGAAACTCCACTCTCCATCATATCCTCTCCCTCTCTCAGTCTCTCTCTTATTATTTTTTTAAAATATTTTATTTCTATTTATTTATTTGACAGAGAAAGAGGGGTAGAGAGAGAGAATGAATGGGCACGCCATCACTGCAAATGAACTCCAGACACGTGCACCCCCTTGTGCATCTGGCTAACGTGGGTCCTGGGGAGTCGAACCTGGGTCCTTTAGCTTCGCAGGCAAACACCTTAACCACTAAGCCATCCCTCCAGCCCAGTCTCTCTCTTATTTTGATGTTGTGATATTTTCCTCCTGTTATGATGGTCTTGTGCAGGTAGTGTCAGGCACCGCGAGGTCCTGGATATCCAGGCCATTTTGTGTCTGGAGGAGCACGTGGTGAGGAGTCCCACCCTTCCCTTGCTAAGCACCATCTTACCATAAAGCAGTCATGCTTATGTTCCATTTAAATATCAGCACCCCAGGCCAACAGGGGCAGTCACTTTGCAGGCTGCCTTGTTTTTAAGCTCACACCTAAACCACCAGGCCACCCAGCCTTCATAATTACACATGGTATTGCAGCAGAATTGGTACCATCACCTGTGAACTGGGTCCAGTGATATCAGCAGGAGTTGACTGGTCAGTTTAGGAGCTGGAGTCTGTGAGCCAGACGAGGTGCTAGAAGGAGGTGAAAGAACTCCGCTCAGGTCTCATGAGCTGTGGGCACCATGAGCAGAACCCAAGGTGAGCAGAGAGTGGCAGGTGAGTGCCACGAAGGTGTGAGCCATGGGTCAGGGTGTCTGAGACACGAGGCTAGAGTGGCCTGCCCTGGTGGGAGAAGCCACTAGAAGGGACTCAGCACTGAAGCCTGTGCCTCTGCAGACTCATGTGGGGGTCACTTCAGACAGGCAGGGTCTAGAGAGACAGTGGAGCCCACGCCACAGTCAGGAGGCGGAGCTGGGAACTGGCCTGTTCTCCTGGAGAAGCAGAAGGTTTGCAGTATACCGATATGGAAAGCTAGAAGGCCTTTGACCTGCCAGATCCCTTGATGTGGGCTGTGACGTGTGCCCTGAGGTAGACGAGTCTGCTCTCAGCACTTCCGGGGACCGGAAGACCTGCTCAGGCTCACTTCCCCTTGGAGAGGCCGTGGGTAGCCCACAGTGCTGGCTGATGCCAGGCGCAGCCTTGGAGGACCCGCCTCACCGGTACAAGGCCTCTAATGTCCAGGGTAATGAGAAACCCAGAGACCAGTCTCCCAGTCACTGTCCTTAGACCCTGAGGACAGCGTCTATGGGAAACTGCTGGGGCCTCATGCCATTATTTCTAGCCTAGTGCTGGGCTACAGGTCTGTGTGGAGTGTTGGTGAAAGTTTCCAAAACGGCTGCTTCTACCCCCTCCGTCCCATGAGGTCCTGGAGCCCTGGGCCACAGGTGCGGTGAAGCAGCGGCTGGGGCTGAGCTCTGCACACAGAGAAAAGGGTCTGGTACCGAGGAGGCTGGCCCGGCAGCCTGCCTTCCCTGGCTGTCTGCTGGCTGGGCAGGGCCATACTGGCTGGGAAGAGAAGCCTTATGTTAGTGCCCCCCCCCCCCCAGCCAAGGGTCAGCTGAGTCACAGAGATGGGATTCATGGGGCTGGAAGGAACCTTAGTATGAGCCAGGCGCAGTCAACACGTAGCGCCCAGCCGCGGCTGCAATCCCATGCAGAGCCCCTGGAAGACATCGTTAGCAGATCCCCACATCCTCTCTCAGTGGAGCCAAAAGCCGTCAGTATCAGCGTCTGTGAGCTACTGCCAAGCAGCTCAGGTTTGCATGGAACCTCAGCCTCTTGGCTCTCTCTGATCCGGCCCAGACCTCTCATTTTCCCGAAGGGACCACTGAACCTAAAGAGGGGGAATGAGGCGTTCAATGTCACATGAAAAACGACAGAAGCAGACCGTGACTGGACACCGTGCTCAATGCCACCCGTGTTGTGCGTTACTCATCTCATAATCTCTGTCTCCCTTCATTTCCCCAACATATCCCCACCCCTGGAATCCAGAGCAATTTGCCACAGTTTTCCCAAAGTATTGACAAGCTATTAAAACATACACACGCACACACACAAAGATGCTGTCCTAGGTTCTTGGTAATAGGAGTCGAGTAGCTGGGTTGAGGGAGATGATAGTTAAACCCCTGTTGGGATGCTCAAAGTACATCCAGGGAGTTGATTGTTTCCATTGAGGACTCCACACTTGAGAGGACAAAGACAGAAAGATGCCTTGTGTAGTTAAAAGGAAAGAGTATGACAAGGGCTCAGAACCATTTCTTTACGGTTAATTGATTTAAAAAAATCTTTTATTTATGGTTAATTGATTTTGAAAAGCTGACAATTCAATGAATAAAGAATTGTCCTTTCAACAAGTGGAGCTGGAAAACTTTTTGTCCATGTGCCTCACACTGTACATAAAAATTAGCTCAACACAGACCTAATGAAAGAGCTATAACCATAAAACTCTTAGAAGAAAACCGGTGAGGGCTGGAGAGATGGCTTAGCAGGTAAGGTGTTTGCCTGCAAAGCCAAAGGATACTGGTTCGATTCTCCAGGACCCACATAAGCCAGATGCACAAGGTGGCACATACATCTGGAGTTCATTTTCAATGGCTGGAGGCCCGGGCACACCCATTCTCTCTTTCTATCTGCCTCTTTCTCTCTCTGTCTGACACTCTCAAATAAATAAATAAAAATTTTAATTAAAAAAAAAAGAAGTGGAGCATCGTTGCAGAAACACTGGTAGATTCTCACAGCCTCTTGGTGTGGGCGAACCTTGAGAATGTTATGTCAAGTGGAAGAAACTCGCCAGCAAGGACCACATAGTGCGCACGTCCGTGTATAGGCCATATCCAGAACAGGCAAGTCTGTGAAGGCAGAAAGCAGATGACTCACTGCCAGGGGCTGGGGCGATGGACATGTTCTAAAGTCGATGGCGAGGATGGCTGGACCACTCTTGTGATGATATTAGATACTTTACAAGCTATTTTAAAAGAAACCGCTTGGCTTGCAAATTCCTGGGAGCAGTGTGTGTCAGCACCTAGCGCAGTGTCCGTCCAAGAGAAGCTGCTGACGGGCCTGGCACTGGACGCTGCGTGGGGAGGAGCCTGTCCAGCTGGGTGGCAGAGGACCCCAGGAGGAAGGTGTGTGGGTCATTATCACAGAGCTAAGGAGGTTGTCTCTGAGCCCCTGTAAGGTATAGGAAAGGCAGGGAGGGGCTGAAGGGATGGCTTAGCGATTAAGGCGTTTGCCTGCCAAGCCAAAGGACCCAGGTTCTATGCCCCAGGACCCAAGTTAGCCAGATACACAAGGTGGTGCATGCGTCTGGAGTTTGTTTGCACTGACTGGAGGCCCTGGTGCACCCATTCTCTCTCTCTCTCTTTCTCTCTGTCAAATAAATAAATTAAAAAGCCAGGCATGGTGGCGCACACCTTTAATCCCAGCACTGGGGAGGCAGAGGTAGGAGGATCGCCTTGAGTGTGAGGCCAGCCCGAGACTACATAGTGAATCTGGGCTAGAGTGAGACCCTACCTCGAAAAACCAAAATAATAATGATAATAAAGGAAAAGGCAGGGAGGGCACAGCTGCAGCGAATATGGCTGCAGAGAGCAGGTGCTGTCTGCATAGAAAATGAGACGTGCTCAGGTGAACTGCCTTGAGGTAAGAAGCTCCCATCCCTAGAGGCCTTCAAACAGGTGCCACTGCTGAGTGGGGATGGTCAGAGGGGAAGCAGTGCTGGGGAGCATTATGTCACCCTAATGTCTGAGGTGACATTATGTGCCATGCTGCGCCCGGCAGGCTCACCAAGGCCTGATGTTCAACACCTAGAAGCTTGGAGAGCAGGAGGCCGGGCCACGGAGCAGCGTGACGTCAGCATAACAGGAGGGCTCGTGCCATGGAAACCCCTTGTCAGCTGCTTACCACTCTGGCTGCTTTTTGTTGGTTGTTTTGTTTCATTTTAGAAAGGTTCTCACTCTGGCTTGGGCTGGCCCTGGAACTCACTAGGTGTAATCCAGGCAGGCCACGAACTCATGTCAAGCCTCTCGCATCAGCCTCCAAAGTGCTGGGGTCACAGCATGCACCACTATGCTGAGAGGGGGCTCTGGCTTTTGATCGGCTGACTGTCCTAGGCAGGAGCTTGGAGAGCCCCTCCCTCATCCAAGTCCTGCACCCCATGGGCGTCTGTCTCTACACCTCCCCAGACTGGCCTCTGCCCTCAGTGGGACTTCCTTCCCAATCCTGCCTCTTGTTACTTCGACCTTGCCTTGTGTCTGGCAATGCTCCAAGGTCCTCCAACTTATTCAGCAATTGCCCCTCGTCCCGCATCACTTGTGGGCCAAGTTCCACAGACGTACACTGTCTCAGTCCCCACTTAGCTTTGAAGCAGATGGCATGGTCTCTGTTTTACTGAGAACACAGGGCTCACAGGGTATGATGGCCCTGGCATGAGGGGCTATACCCACTGACACCTGGCATGCCTGCTTGAGCATTAAGTCAAGGCTTTGGGGGGTCTGATATCCTCTGACCCATGTCAGCTGTTGCTTTTTAGCTCACTGTGACTGCCCCGGGAAACAGTCTTCAGTGACCCTCCTCAAGACTTCTGCCCTAATGGCCTTGGATGGCTGTCTGAACATTTCACTGAAAATACCTGAGTCTTGAGGAGGTGTTTGTTTGTTTGTTTTGTGTTTTGTTTGTTTTGTTTTTGAGACAGAGGCTCACCCTGTAGCCCACGATGGCCATAAACTTGTGATGATCCTCCTGCCTCAGCTGTGGGTCCCTCCCAGGCTGGACTCTTGAGTCTTTCGCACTGCAGGTCTGTGGGCTTCTGAGCAGACTTCAGTGTGCCCGGATGGCACAGCTGGAGTGTCATGCAGAACAAACAGGCTTGGGGGCCTGCACACCACCTCTCCCCACACCTTGAGGTTTTTCTTTCCCTTATTATTATCGTGTGTGTGCGTGTGTAAATGAGCGTGTGTAAGTGTGGGGGAGGGGTGGACGAGTGCCACAGTTTACATGTATGTGAAGGTCAGAGGACAACTTCGGCGTGTTGGTCTTCCCCTTCCACCTAGTTTGGGACAGGAGGTCTCTCTCGTTTAGCCGCTGTGCGAGTCAGGCTAGCTGACCACGAGCTTTGGGGTTCTCCTCTTCTGTCCCCTTTTGTTGTAGGCACAGTGAGATTCCAGACAGGTCTGTCTTTTCACATGGGTGCTGGGGGGTCAGAGGGCCGGCTGACAGGCTCGCGGAGCAAGTGCCTTTTAACCACTGAGCCATTTCTTATTTTGTTTTGAATCGAATATTCTAAGCACTGAGAAATAATAGAGAAAAACATCGCCATGCCCCAAGCAGCCGTGGTTCAACTTGTGAAGTCCCCTCATGTTGCCATATTGGTCTTGAATCTTTCTTTTTCAGTAACTATTGGAGAGCTGGCTGAAGTGTCTCTCTCTCACACACACACACACACACACATACACACACACACACACACACACACACGCAGCTGTGTCCACAGAGCTGAAGAGTTGCTTTGCATGTTTTTAGACTTTTGGATTTGTTTACGTTCCTTCTGGAGTTTGTTTATTGTACTGCACTTGTGGCTCTTTTGTTTGTTTGATTTGAGGACTTGTCTTTTTACTTTCTCTTTTGACTTCATTTCAGACTCCTGGATCGTCACGGTGGGGGGGGTGGTTTACAGAGAATTCCTGCGGGCAGGCAGCCCCTCACCCCACCCCACCCACCACCTCTCAGCATTGCATCGCAGCTGCCTGTCCCTCTGTCTCTCTCGCTCTTCTCCTCCCCCTCTTCTTTTTCCTGATCTATTTGGAGTAAACTTCAGACCTTGTGGCTCTTTGCTCAGGGACTTCAGTGGGTTGTTCTCAAACTCAAGGACGGCTTCTTAACCTCAGTACTGGGGCCAAAAATCACCCACATGGCATTGGTTCCTGCCGTGAATCAGCTGTGTGACGCCTCACAGCCCGCCTGCCCCTTCCTTACAGGTGGACACTGGCTCCTCCCGTGTCCTCCTTGTTCTCGCTACAGCGGTGGTGGCCTTTGTCTCAAGCAGATGGGCTGCTGGGAATTAGGTGACAGCATCTGGGTGCTCAGGTCTGACAGTTTGACATGCGGGTGGGCACAGCTGTTTTTACTCTTGAGGCGTGTCCCTTGGGTGCTACAGTGGCGTTTTCAGGGCTGAGGGATGGTTCCCACCAGCCTCTGCCCATTTCCTGTGCCCCTGCACAGCGGGAAGGTGGGGGACAGGACCAGGCCAACCTGGTGGGACGAGGCTAGTGAGTGTCCTCTACGGGCAGCGTTCCCATAGGAAGTGAGCATGACCACACATGTAAGAGTCACCCAGGAGGCTGCAGAGATGGCTTAGCAGTTAGGCGCTTGCATGTGAAGCCTAAGGGTCTCCGTTCAAGGCTCGATTCCCCAGGACCTACGTAAGCCCAATGCACAAGGCGAAAATGCACTGCAGTTCATTTGCAGTGGCTGGAGACCCTGGTGCACCCATTCTCTCTCTCTCTCTCTTTCTGCCTTTCCCTCTCTCTGTCTGTCACTCTCTCTCAAATAAATAAAAATAAACAAATTTTTAAAAAAAGTTACCCAGGGACAGCAACAGCCTATCTGAGCTGTTGCCATGAGCCAGCCATTACCAGCTCCGTGGTACTGGTTTAACATGACTTCTCACCATAGAAGTAATACGTCATTGTAAGATTTTCAACCAACCCCCCAGCACTGCTCAGAAGCAACCGTCTGTGATGATGATTTTCAGGGCCTTCTGGAAATGCTTCCTGTACATACTCATATGAATCACAAAAGAGAGAGGTATGGTGGATGGCCGTGAGTTTGAGACCACCCTGAAACTACATAGTGAATTCCAGGTCAGCCTGGGCTAGAAAGTGAGACCCTACATCGAAACCTGCCCCTCCACACACACAAAAAACGAGGGCTGAAGAGATGGCTCAGTGGTTAAGGTGCTTGCCTACAAAGCTTAACAACCCAAGTGAGATTCCCCACTACTCACGTAATGCCCAATGCACAAAGTGGCACATGCACCTGGAGTTCGTTTGCAGTGGCTAGAAGCCCTGGTAGGCCCATTCTGTCTGTCTCTCTCTTTAAAAATGAATAAAAATATTTTTTAAAAACCCACAAAAAAAAAATCACTGAATGCATCTTTGCTGGATATTACAGGGATATACAAACATGGGAACTAAAAAACAAATACTTTCTAGAACTAAAGGTTTAAACATTTTGAAACATTTTAGTGCAGTTGTTAGAAGCTCAGACTGAAGCAAGATGATCTAGGTTTAAATCCCAGCTGGGCCACTTGCTGGCTTTGTGACCTAGAGTGAGTCACCTGACCTCTCGGAGCCTCACAGCGTCCATCTTCCCATGGCATGATCAGGTGTAGGATTAGGTTTGCTCCTTTCCTAGGGCTGCACTAGCAAGTCACCACTAACTTGCAGACTAAAACAGTAGTAACTTGTTTTCTCACTGTTCTGAATATCACGTCCGAAATCAAGAGGGAGAATCCATTCTGCACCCCTCCTGGTTCCTGATGGTGACTGTCATCCCCCGAGTGTTTCTTGAATATCCATCCCCCCTTCCTCCTTGATGTGGTTGTCTGCGTCCTGTCTCTCCTCACAAGCATTCCCCTCATTGACTATAGGGCCCACTTGCCACCACACGTTCCTAAATGATTTAAAAAAATTGAGGGGCTAGCTGGGTGTGGTGGCGCACACCTTTAATCCCAGCACTCAGGAGGCAGAGGTAGGAGGATTGCGGTGAGTTCGAGGCCACCCTGAGACTCCATAGTGAATTCCTGGTCAGCCTGGGCTAGAGTGAGACCCTACCTCGAAAAACCAAAAAAAAAAAAAAAAAAAATTGAGGGGCTAGAGATGACTTAGTGAGCAAAGGCACTTACTGAACAAGCGTGAAAACCTGAGTTCAGATCTCCAGCACCCACGTAAACACCAGACACCATAGTGGGTGTCTGTAATCTCACCCCACAGCAAGATGGGAGGCAGAGACAGGAGAATCCAGGGGTGAGCAAGAGATCCAGCCTAAAACAAGGTGGAAGGCAAGGACCACCACCTGAAGTTGTCCTCCGATTTCTATCTGTGTGCAGCCACATGCACACCCCCCCCACACACTCACACACAAAGATAGTAATAATAATTTTTTAAGGATATACAAACAAGGGAACTTTATTATAAAAGCTTTTTTGCTAGGGTGCGGGGGGCTAGAGAGATGGCTTAGGGGTTAAGAAGCTTGCCTGCAAAACCAAAGGACCAGGTTCGATTCCCCAAGACCCATGTAAAGCCAGGTGCACAAAGTGATGAATGTGTCTAGAGTTCATTTGCAGTGGCTAGAGGCCCTAGCATGGCCCATTCTCTCCCCCCCTCCCTTGTTTCCTCTTTCCTTCCCTCCCTCTGCTTCGGCCTCTCTCTCTCTCTCTCTCTCTCTCTGATTGAAAAATAAATAACTAAAAGAAAACACCCTTTTTCTAAAGTTAAAAGTTGAAACATTTTCTAATTTGTTAGTGCAGTGGTTAGAAGCCCAGACTCCAGAGCCTTAACTCCAGGATGGTCTCATGTTAGGACTCTTACCTTCAAGATTTTTACCTTTCTCCAACTTGTGCCATAGGCATTGGGGTTGAGATTTGGATTATGTCTCTTGAGAACACAGCTCATTCTGGTATGGCTGGGTCTCTAAGCGCACAAAATGTGCCCGGTGCTTAGCATGGGCCCGAGTAAGTGCTGTGGCCTCTACGCTGGTGAAAGGGATGGGGTGGCTGGCCCCGGCTGTCAGTGTGCTTCCCAGCAGTTCCTCGTGTCCTCTCTGCCCTTCTGCAGCCTTGCCCAGGATGCCTGGAACACTCCACAGGACACTGCGCGACCCACACCCAGCCCCCACCCCGGAGCGCCCTGTGGCGCAGGGATGAGGCCGCCCCACCCCCTTGACACCCATGGTCTTGTTGAAGCTGGACCCTGGCCGGCCTGAGGCGGGGTCCGGACAGCGGGTGGGGTGATTGCAGCCTTTTCCTAGCCCTCCCATCCCACACGCCCTCTGGGCTCTGGCCAGGTCTATACAAGGAGCCTCAGTTCTCCCCTCCCTGCCCCCCATCCATCCCAGGGAAGCTCCAAGGGCTCCCCAAACAGCCAACGCTGCTGGCTTGTGGCTGGGAAACTTTTCAATGTCCACCTTCCAGGCAGGCAGCAGCCAACCCGAGCCCCACCCCGCAGCTCCAACAGGGCTTCTTCGCACCCAAGCTTAAGAGGCTTGTGACACAGACCAGACCCCCCCCTTCCTCGCTCCCCTGAAGCTGCCGCCTCCTTCCTTCCAGAACAGCCACTCGGAACACTCTCGTGCTCGGTGGGCTTCCACAGCCCCCATGGCTTCCCGAGCAACCAAGTTTAAGCAGCCGGGGCAGCAGGACATCCCCAGATAGCTGTGGGAGGGAAAGACCACGGGCCCAGCGAGCCTGCCGGACAGTGACTGCAGAGCTGCTCCGAAGCCCCTGGCAGAGGCACTTTGTGCTGGCACGCTGCCTATGCCCGGCCCCCATGGCAGCCAGGCAGCTCCTGCTTGTCTTGTCTGGCATCGAGGATATCAGGGCACAGTGGCCTCCATCGCGGGCGGCTCAGGGAGAGAGAGAGAGACAGGGTGTGGGTGTCAATGCCCCTGCTTTACCAACAGATGGCGGGCAAAGTGCCTAGTGGGCTCGGCGACCATCACCGGCGGCAAGAGCTGATGTGACTGGGCTGGCTGACAGCAGGAATCACAGCCAGAGAACAAAACCGAGCGTGGGCAGACTCACGAGCCAGCCTCCCCGCCTGCTGCCAGCCCCGTCCTCGCCGCGGACGGTCGGAGAGCCCAAGTCTCCTTGGCCGCTTCACCCTTCTTTTGCCTTGGTCCTAACAGGTGCCACGTGGCTTCGTCCTTGCAGCTCGGTCTCTCCTGTGACTTAGCAAGGTCCAGGTTTAGCCGTTCCTCAACTTCTGAACCTTGCCTAGAGGCAGGGAGCTGTGGCCTTTGACCTCTCACGGGGTCCTCTAGACCCTGGGTGTTGTAAGCAAGCCGTTGTCGCACCTACACTCAGCATAGACCTGGCAGGGGCTGGGGTTTCTAGAAAGCATCTTCGGAACCGCTGTCTTCCCCAGCCTTGGATCGACCCGTGTGTGTCTGGGATGAGCTGGGCCTGTCTGTTCCGCCAGCTGGGCTCCCACAAGACTGTTTTTTGGCCAAAGAACTTGGGTTCTCTTGGCAACTGTGTCTGTGTTTGTGTCAGGCCACTCCCACCCCCCACCCCAAAAACTTGAACTTGAGAGTTACCACTGAGACCAGATGTTGTCTTGGGCACATGAGAAGCAACACAGAGACATGAACCCCGCTGATGCCGATCCAGTGTGCCGAATCTGCAGACCGAGGCCACGTACCGAGTGTCAGGGAAACGTAGCGGGAGGAGAGGAGTGTCCGCTGGCGAGTTGGACGGGTGGAAAAGCAATAGCTAACATTTCTTGAATCAGTCATAGGCAAGGCATGATGCGAAGTCCTTAACAGACACTGCTGCATATTAAACCGAATTCCAGAGAGGTAAAGTAACTAACCAGAAGTTGCACAGCCTGGATTCAGACCCAGGACTTCAGGCATAAAAGACAGGCTTCATTGCAATGGGTCTTAGACGAGGGAGAGTGCTTTATTTCCTGAAGTTTCCTATAGGAAAAAAAAAAAAAAAAAAGTTAAGCTGGGTGTGGTGGTGCACGCCTTTAATCCCAGCACTTGGGAGGCAGAAGCAGGAGGATCACTGTGAGTTCAAGGCCGCCCTGAGACTACATCGTAAATTCCAGGTTAGCATGGGTTAGAGTAAGAACCTACCTCGAAAAAACAAAAACAAACAAACAAACAAACAAAAAAACTGAGCTGGAGGAATGACTTAGCAGTTAAGACACTTGCCTGCAAAGCCAAATGACCCAGATTCAATTCCCCAGGACCCAGGTAAGCTAGATGCACAAGGTGGCACATACGTCTGGAGTTCGTTTGCAGTGACTGAAGGCCCTGGCGTGCCCATTCTGTCTGTCTGTCTCCTCATCCCCTCTCTATCTGCCCCCCCCTCTCTCTTAAATAAATAAATAAATAAATATAAATAAAAATAAATAGCTAGGCGTGTTGGCATATGCCTTTAGTTCCAGCACTTAGAGGCAGAGGTAGGAGGATAACTGTTTGAGTTTGAGGCCAGCCTAGACTAGGGTGAATGCCAGGTCAGCCTGGGCTAGAGTGAGACTCTACCTCGAAAAACAAAATAAATAAAGTAATAAAGTTAAAGCTTGCAGAAGCATTGAGAGACTTTTGCAGGTGAACACAACTTAGCTTTAATGGCTTCTGTTGGCTTTTTTATATCCATTCACAATGCACTTTCTTTTCTTTTCTTCTTCTTCTTCTTTTTTTTTTTTTTTTTTTTTTTTGCCCATTTAAGAGAAAGTTATAGAGCTCAGTGACTTTGTTAGCATGCATATCATTAACCAGAGTTCAATATTTGGTCATGGTTTTTTATCGCTTTAGTCAAGTCGATGAGAAAAGCAAACACCATGTCTAGGTATACCATTTGAATTTCAGATTGATTCATGGACTGTCGAGCTTTGGCTCAGCGCCCTGATGTTGTGATTCTCCCATGTGGCTTGTATCTGCTCCCTGGCGTGGGCAAACCAGCCTGCACATCCCTCTCCTGTTGACAGGCACCTGGGCCTGCTTTGAGCTCTTACAGGGAAAACTGCCAGCACCATTTTTGTGCCAGTCTTTTTGCGGACATAGCCTTTCATTTTTTTTCTTACAAAGAAATGGGGTTAAGTAGTTGTACCAACTTATGTTTGTACCAACAATCCACAAGCATTCTCTTGATGCACCACCCTTACCAACATGTGATGACAGTCTCTCTAATTCTAGTTATTCTCGTGGTCGCTCTGCGGTGTCACCCTGTGGTCTTAATTTGCATGTCTCTACTAAGAATTCTGAGCACTTTTTCACCTCCTTGACCCAGAGAATCGGTATAAATCTTCTGACTTCCCCATTTTGGTTTTCTTGTTGTTGTTTGAGGTAGGGTCTCACTGTAGCTCTGGCTGACCTGGAATTCGCTATGTATTCTCAGGCTGGTCTCAAACTCGTGGTGGTCCTCCTACCTTTGCCTCCGGAGTACTGGGACTAAAGGCGTGCGCCACCATGTCTCTCTTCTCTCTCTCTGCTTGCAAATAAATGCATAAATATTTTTAAAAGCTGATTCATATTTGTTTCCCCAGTGGGAAGGAGTCTTGGGAGGAAAGACTGGAGCCCTCCAGTAGCCACCACCACAGGGGGAGCATCCTGAGGAGCTTGGGGTGGGGTGTGCTTTCTGCCGAGATGATAAACAGCAGCTTTTAGGGGGACAGTGCTTTAAATATTAGGAAACTGACCTGGATTTTTTTTTCTTTTGTTTTTGGAGGTAGGGTTTCACTATAGCCCAGGCTGACCTGGAATTCACTATGTAGTCTCAGGCTGGTCTCAAACTCATGGCGATCCTCCTACCTTTGCCTCCCGAGTGCTGGGATTAAAGGTGTGCGCCGCCACGCCCAGCCTTTAACCTGGATTTTTTGTAAGGTGTGTGCACGTACATGTGTGTGAGTGTGAGCATGCACATGCCACACAGTGTTGTGTGTGGAGATCAGAGGACAATCTCGGGTGTGCCCTCGCCTTGTTTCGGGCCTTGTCTTTGGTTATTCCCCACTACCTCCACCAGGCTAGCTGGCCCATACGTGTCCAAGGATTCACCAGTCTCAGCCTCCCATCTCACCACAGACGCACTGTGATGACCAACGCTCATGCTGCTGCCTCCGGCTTTATGTGGGTTCTTGGGAACTAAATTCAAGTACTCACCTTGCACAGGAACTACTTTATCCACTGAGCCTTCTCTCCAGGCCTGGCCCAGATTCTTTAGACAGTGGGAACCAAGGGAGCTTTCAAAGCAAGAAAGGTCCACAGCTCAATCCTCATGACTCACACTGTGGTCTGGTGCAAAGTTTCCTGTTGGCCACCTGAGAGTGGTAGCCTGTGCCTCCTGATGTGGCTGGCCCAAATTAAGGTTACAGGCTGGGGACATGCTGGCAAGATAAGACTAATGGGAGGAGTGGCTCCACAAAGATCCAGCGGGTCTCAGGAAGCCTCAGGGCTCGTTTGGGACACAAGTAGCCAGAGGTTAGCCTGTCCCTCAGCCCTGAGGCTCCAGAACAGTATAGGGCCCCTCTGTCCCCTCTGGCCTCACTTCTCACTCTCACTCTTTGTCACCTGCACCCTATGTCCCAGTCCTCCCAGGAGTCTGTGTTGGTGGCACAGCTGCCTTCCAAGTCCTTTCAGGAGCAAGAGCTTGTATGGCATGAGAGCTTGTCTGTCCTTCCATCTGGTCACCTCTCCTCCAGATGCTGGGGGTCTAGTCCAAAGTCGCCTTTGCACTGGGGGCTTCCCTGGCCTGGCAGGGCTCCTAGTCACTGTCTCATGTCCTCTACTCACTCACTGGCTGTGGCCTCCCATCCACTCCCCATGGATTGCAAATTGCAAGGTTTTTACCATCTTATTCACCGCCGTCACCTGGGTTTGGACTTGTGTCTGGAACGTGTGGGTCCCCAGCCACTCTTCTTGCCTGAGTGCTGGAGAGGCCGCCTCCCGAATCTTCCCCAGAGCACTTGCGTAACTATAGCTCTGGTTCCACAGGAGGAAACAGGATGAGCCCAGGGGCCACCCAGGAGATAAACGGATCCACTAGCCCACCTCCAGTTGTGCAGATGAGGAAACCGAGGCCCCGGAAGGGAAGCCCCCCGCCAAGGCCTGCAGTGTGGTTAGAGGAAGAAGGAATAGCTCTGCGCTTGTTACTGCTATTTTGTGAATCCTGGGCTCTGGGAGCCAGGTAACTGTTGTTGCCATGGACTGGCACTCGTTTGCTGGGTAATGCTGGCCTCTGCTGTTTAGTGTCTCTCAGAGGAGGATTACAACGTAGGCCTCATAGTAAAGTCAACCCACATTAAAACAGTAGAATGAAAGTTTAAAGTAATTTTACTGTTTTGCACATTAACAATAAAATGTTTAGGGCCGGGTGTGGTGGCGCACACCTTTAATCCCAGCACTCGGGAGGCAGAGGTAGGAGGATCGCCGTGAGTTCGAGGTCACCCTGAGACTCCATAGTGAATTCCAGGTCAGCCTCACCTAGAGTGAAACCCTACCTTGAAAAACCAAAAAAAAAAAAAAAAAAAAAAAAATGTTTAGGCATTATTTCAACATGTAATCAATGTACAATATCATTAATGAGTTATTTAACATTCTTTTCTTGGAATTTGAAGTCTTTGAAATCCTACATATATTTTAGTTCACTGTTTTTGTTTGTTTGTTTGATTGATTGATTGATTGCTTTTGTGGCACTAGGAATTGAAACTAGGATCTTGAATGCTGGGGCCAGCATATCCCCAGTTTGTAATCTTAATTTGGACCAGCCACTGTTAATAGCCCGGTAACCCACTTGTAGCAAGTAACATTGGACACTCTCTCAGTCAGGAGATAGTTACGTGGATGTAGATGAGGAAAAATGGGGCTAACTGTACAATAGCAACCTGTGTGTCTCATTGTGCTCCAGTTACCATTTAATTAAAAGGTTTAAAAATCCTCTCCAAGGCCGGGCGTGGTGACTCATGCCTTTAATCCCTGCACTCGGGAGGCAGAGGTAGGAGGATCGCCGTGAGTTCGAGGCCACCCTGAGACTACATAGTGCATTCCAGGTCAGCCTGAGATAGAGTGAGACCCTACCTCGAAAAACCAAAAAAAGGAAAAAGAAAAAAAAAATCCTCTCCAGTGCTCTACTCAGATGTCGCTGTGCTTTCCTGTGCCCACCTGGTTGTGTCACACCGTCCCTGTTGTATTTAGTCCCTCTTGGCCCTGTAGCTGGCTGTTCTCGTGTGAGGAGTGCTGTAGGTGGAGACAGTCATCTGTTGGTTTTGTCACTCCCCAAAGGTCCCTGGTCACATAGGTGCTAAACAAGCAAGCCGGGTTAGGTTCCGTCCACTTCTGTTGTACGCCCTCCCTGGACTGAGCGCAGAACAGACTGACCATTTCCTTCCGTGTCCTGTTCGCAGTCCTACTCCAGATACTGACAGAGGAGCCGGAGAGGAAGACGAGGAGGAAGGTAGCATGCAGCTTGGCCTGCCCGCTGCCCCGAAGAACTGTGTCCCTCGCCGGGGCATCAGCGTCCTGGAGAAGCTGGTGAAGACAAGCCCCGTGTGGCTGCAGCTGGGGCTGAGCCGGGCAGAGGCGGCCAGGATCCTGCAGCGGGAGGCCGCCGGGGTGAGTGAACTTGGCACAGCCTTGAGGAGCTTGGGATATTTCCTGTCGAAGTAACTGTACTCAGACGGCTACCTGTCTGTGCTCCCTTTTTGCTTCCATCCGTTGTTCAGTCATAGTGATTTTTCAGAATCAGCAGCGGGGACTCTGGGTAGACTGGGAGGCGTGGCTAGCAATGGCTTGCTGGGTCTTCATGCACCTGAGATGGGACCATGTTGACCTGCTCTGACTTGGAGAGCTGTGCCACTGGCCAGGGAACAGGATGTCAGAGGAAATGTGCTTTAGACCCCCTGGTTTTACAGACAAAGGTAACAGGTCGTGTGATAGAGCCCACTGGTGTTTTGAAAGGTAGGCTTTGAATTGAGCAAATGGCACAAGCTTTCTGAGCCCTGCTTTTGTGGCTTTGAAATGGGGAATTTAACATGTCCTCCTGGGGTGCTGTTCCTAGTACGTGGGAAGTGGGGAGAGAGAAAGAAATAGAAAGATAGAAATGGACCCATGATGGATGGACGTATGCATAGAATGGGTACATAGAATGGATAGATAGAAAAGTAGATAAATAGGTAGATATATGATAGATATGATAGATAGATAGATAGGTGAATAGGTAATATGTAGATAGAAGATAGATAGATAGATATTAAATGTGAGCCAGGCCTCCTCACACACCCCCACATATTTTCTCTTATATGCTAATCTTTAAAAAAAATAACTTTGAGACAGAGAAAGGCAGATACAGATAGAGAAAGAGAGAGAGGGAGAATGGGCACACCAGGGCCTCTAGCCACTGCAAATGAACTCCAGACTCATGTGCCACCTTGTGCATCTGGCTATCATGGGTCCTGGGGAATTGGACCTGGGACCTTTGGCTTTGTAGACAAATGCCTTAGCCACTAAGCCATCTCTCCAGCCCATATATGTCATTTTTTAAAAAACATGAACAAAACTATAAAAAGCGAACTGTCTCATGAGTCCTTTCCACCTGCTTTTGCCCAACTCCCCAGAAAGTTTCTTCAAGAAAGTGAAGGAGAAATTCACATCCCATAAGAAAAGCCATGTGTGCCGGGCGTGGTGGCGCACGCCTTTAATCCCAGCACTCAGAAGGCAGAGGTAGGAGGATCGCATGAGTTCAAGGCCACCCTGAGAATACAGAGTGAATTCCAGGTCAGCTTGGGCTAGAGTGAGACCCTACCTCAAAAAAACAGAAACAAAAACAGCGGTTTTCAGCAGTTAAGGCACTTGCCTGTGAAGCTTAAGGACCCAGGTTCAATTCCTCAGTACCCACATAAGCCAGATGCACAAGGTGGCACATGGGTTGAGTTCATTTGCAGTGGCTAGAGGCCCTAGTGTGCCCATTCTCTCTCTCTCTAGCTGCCTCTCTCTCTCTCTCTCTCTTTCAAATAAATAACCAAAAAAAAAAAAAAAAAAAGGCCATGTGAAGTGTGTGACCCTCAGGTATCTAGTGCATCCACCATGCTGTTCGAGCCCCCACCTCTATCTAGTTCCAGGGCATTCTCATCGCCACGACAGAAACCCTGGCCCCACTGAGCAGGCCCTGACCACGCGCCTTTCTCACCCCCAGCGCCTCCATCGGCTTCCAGAAATCACTCGGGCAGAGGGAGTGCTTCTTTCCCCTTCTCTTCTCCGCAGCACCCCTGCCCCGCAGAAGTGTCCCCAAGGAACCGCATCCAGGACTCCCTCCCGCCGTCTGCTTGGGTTATTTCTTCCCAGGGGACACAGTGGGGAAGTGGTGACGCTGGGATTTGGACCTCAACCCTCTGGATGCTCCTGGGTCCTCTACCATACCCTGTTTGATTTCTTACCACGGACACATACCGCCGAGTTGCTCTCACAGGAGCACCATGGCCATCTCACGGGAAGAGTAGTCGGTGGTCCTAAGTATTTGGGGCTCAGTTTGTTAGGGGATTTGTTTACCCCAGAGCAAAGAAGATCCAGCCAGCCAGCATTTGTACCTGCAAACTGGGATGACTGGGACCCATGTGGCCACCAATAAAGTCCCAGCTCCGTTGCCACAGGACGTGGGGCCAAGGAGACTGCAGTGTCCTGCAGCCCAGCCCACGTCAGCCTGGTGCAGACTGCCCTTGCTCAGAGGGCCATGCAGCGGGTGGCAGGGAGAAAGCAAAGCGATGACTTACCTGAGAGACACAGCGCCAGTGTTTATTCCCATCACCAAAGGTTTCCGGTCATAGACTGACTGAGCTCACACAGCAGCAGTCACCCTCCCCGTGACATTCTGACGGGATGGGTTTCCCCCTCTGCTTGGGAGGCCGCAGCTCAAAAGCAGGCTGAGAAGGCTGGGGAAATGGCTTAGTGGTCAAGGCATTTGCCTGCGAAGCCTAAGGACCCCGGTTCAATTCCCCAGGACCCATGTAAGCCAGATGTACAAGGGGGAGTGCATGCATCTGGAGTTCATTTGCAGTGGCTGGAGGCCCTGGTACACCCATTCTCTCTGCCTCTTCCTCTCTTCCTCTCTCTCTCTCAAATAAATAAATAATGTGCATAAGGGGTACACACATCTGGAGTTCGATTGCAGTGGCTGGAGGCCCTGGCATGCCAATTCTCTCTCTCTCTCTCTCTCATTCTTGCACTTAAGAAAAAAAGAAGTACACATGACAGCTCTAGTGACAGGGGTTCTGTGGGGAGTGCTTGTCACGGGCGTCCCAATCCTCTGCGAACTTCAAACACCATCTTGCCATCAAGCAGGCTGGTGCTGTCCTGTTTCCCAGCCACAAGAAGGCCTGAGTTTGAGCTTCCCAACACAAGGCTTCAGAGCCACCGATTTCCTGAATAGGGACCCCAGGGAAAGGGGACAGGAAGGATGACCGGAGAGGGTCAATTACACAAGTTACTCTTGGGAACACGGGAGCTAAACCCTGCTGGGGACTCTGGGAGCTGAAGCTGAGCACACACCCAGGGCTTCTGGTACCCAAGGGCCCGGGAGCCGCGGCCCTGCTCACCAGCTCCTGACCATCACGAGGCTGTGGTGTTTGGGGATTCATTTTCCAGCCCCTGTCTCTGCCCTGCGTGAGAACAGATGCCTGCCAGGAATAGGCCTGGAGCAAAGAGATACAGCGTTGGCTACTGAGGCCTGGCTGGAGGACAGAGCGCTGGCCCCAGCTTGTCCCAGCTAGTAAGTGGCAGGGTTGAGATGGGAGCCCAGTCCCAACTAGGCCAGAGCTCAGCCCTCCACAAAAGCATATCAGGAAGCGAACAAATATGGTCATCTGGGCTGGAGAGATGGCTCAGCAGTTAAGGCACTTGCCTGCAAAGCTTAATGACTTGGGTTCGATTCCCCAGGACTCATTTAAAGCCAGATGCACAAATTGGCGCATGCATCTGCAGTTCGTTTGTAGCAGCTGGAGGCCCTGGCATGCCCAATCTCTCTGTCTGTCTCTCTTCTCTCTATCTGTTTCTGCTTATAAATAAACAAAATATTAAAATAAATAAATAAATACGGTCATCTTCCTATAGAGCCCCTGATTCTGAACCTGCACATTTAAGCATGGAAAATATTCAGGGGAATAATTGTGTCTGCCTGAGCATGTGTACCATCTATTCCTTAAATGAAACTGGCCAGTTTATACAGCATTTTTTTTTTTTTTGCACTCTCAGAGATTATATGTGACCTGAAGATGGTTTGGCGTGCCGGAGGATGGGGGGATGGGAGGACGTTGTACGCAGGCTCAGTTGTGTTGCTTAATGATGGGGCTGTGTTCTGAGAAATGCTTCCTTCAGACTAGTCACTGTGCCAGTATGCTAGCGTGCGCTCACCCGAGCTAAGGTGGCTCATTGCCCAGCGCTGTTTGGCTCTCACCGCGTTTCTGTCAGGTAGACATCATTAGCGCCCCCCTTGCCAGACGAGGAAATGGAGGCACGGAGCTGTTGACTCATTTGCCTTCAGTCACACAGCTTGTAGGAAGGGGACTAAGGATATGGTTCAGTGAGTTCCGGGCCAGTCTGGGTTACAGTGGGAGACCTTGTTCCAAAGAAAAATGAAACAATGTGTCTTCAGGATGCTGGGGAAGTCCTTTACTGTAAATACGGTTCCCACAGAAGGGTCTGAAATCCCGAGAGCACAGTGCCGTTTTCATTGACACGGACACCTCTGCCCCGTGACAGCACTCGGCGACCTCCCGGGGCAGCAGTGAGAAACGTCCAACACGTCATCAGTTCCCTTGTCCCCAAAGTCTGCTGACCACTCCCTTCCTCAGGACCTGTCTCCACTCCCGCTGGAGCCTGTTCTCTGATAACATTGGGAACACGGTGTCCAAAAGCCTCCTTAACTACTCTGCTCTCAGGCTGCTTGATTATCTGAGTTAGGATGGCTCTGGACCTAGAAACGTTGCCCGGATAGAGCAGCGTATATCCTGCCCTTAAGCAGGCTCTCCTGTTGTCAGCCTCCAACTGCAGAGTGAAATAGTCCCACGTTTGCTCTTTTGATCTGAGGACATTAATCAACTAAAAACCCAGACTTGATTCAGAGTTCTTCGTTTTTACCTAATGGCCTCATTCTGTCACGGGATCCCACCCCGGCCACCACATTCCAAGCAGTCGCCACGTATCCTTTGGCTCCTCTTGCTTGTGACAGTTTCTCAGACTTCCTCTGTTCTCAGTGGCCATAATGGTTTTGAGGAAGACAGCTTGGACATTTGGCACAATGTCCCTGGTCTGTCTAATGGTTAGGCTGGGGCTGAGGGGTTTGGAAGGAGGAACAAAGAGGCAAAGACAGTCCCAGCACACTGTATGCGAGGCTCTGTTCGTATTTTGCAATGAATCCCTGAGAGAGAGAACAGTTAAAAGAAGGAAGGATGCTCTGGGGAGATGGCCCAGTGGTTAAAGACACTTGCTAATGCTGCCTGCAGGTCCGGGTTCAGTTCCCCAGAAGCCGCTTAAGCCAGCTGTACAATGTGACACATGCATCTAGAGTTCATTTGCAGTGGCAAGAGGTCCTGGCATGCCCATAGTCTCTCTCAAAAACAAATTTTTTTTAAATTGAAAAGGGGGCTGTAGAGATGGCTTAGCAGTTAAGGCACTTGCCTGCGAAGCCTAAGGACCCAGGTTCAATTCCCCGGAACCCATGTAAGCCAGATGTACATGGTGTGGCATCTATCTGGAGTTTGTTTGCAGTGGCTAGAGACCTTGGCATATCCATTCTCTCTCTCTCTCTTTCTCTCTCTCTCTCTCTTAAACAAATAATTTTTTTAAAAAATTGAGCCAGACATAGTGGCGCACACCTTTAATTCCAGCACTGGGAGGCAGAGGTAGGAGGATCGCCGTGAGTTCAAGGCCACCTTGAGACTGCATAGTGAATTCCAGGTCAGCCCGAGCTAGAGCCAGACCTTACCTTGAAACCGCCCCCCCCCATAAAAAAATTGAAAGGAAAGGATTTTCTGGGCCTCATGGTCGGTTGGCACCATTGCTATGGGCCTGACGTGAGACTGAACATCACATCATGGCAGGAAGTCAGTGACTAAGCAAAGCTGATCACCTCATGGTGGACAGGAAACAGCCAGACAGAAAGGGACCAGGGCAAGACAAGAGCCCACCCCCAGTGACCTACTTCCTCCAGCTAGTTCCTACCACCTAAGCGTCCAGCATCTCCAGCATAGCGCTGCCAGCTGAGGACCTTGGCCTCAACCCGTGAGCCTGTGTTGAATTTCCTATTCAAACCCTAAAAGTTATCTCCTGCCGAAGTGACTTACCCTGGTGATGTTGACCTTGGTCCCTGCTGACAGCTTGTCAGGTTTCTGTCCCTCTCAACCCCACTCTTGCCCCCCTCTTTCCCTACTACTCTTTGGAAGGAGGTCTTCGTCCCTCTGCTCAGCCCCACCTGACAGGGCGGGGAACCTCCCCTTTGTGCAGCCTCCCGGATCCCACAGCAGTAGGCGACATTTAGGATTCTACACAAAAGACTCTTCACATCCATTTATGTAACTCTATACCTGCATGGTACTGAAGTTGGGACTCTTTTATACTTTGGGTAACAATCCAATTCACCCATCGTTATTTTGTTGCAAAATAATATGCAACTTTTTTTAAAGTTAAAACTAACTGTTTCCATTTCAAACTTTCCTTTTCCATATATTTTGTTTATTTATTTGAGAGAGAGAGAAAGAGGCAGAAAGAGAGGGAAAGAATAGGCGCGCTAGGGCCTCCAGCCACACTGCAAACGAACTCCAGATGCGTGCGCCCCCTTATGCACTGGCTAACGTGAGTCCTGGGGAATCGAACCTGGGTCCTTTGGCTTTGCAGACAAGCTCCTTAACCGCTAAGCCATCCCTCCAGCCCTAATATGCAACTTTTATGGCAAAGTTGTTCCAACTCTGGCTCAGGGAGTCCTGGTGGCTCTGGGTCTTTCAGACGCACCTCACTGTTGTACACGCAGATGTCTGTTCTGGCTTACTTCTTACTTTCTGGCCATACAAGGTGCTATTACCTTGTATGTCTCCTGCCCCAGCCCTAGAATCGGCCATTTCTCCAAGGATGTCTGGTCCCTTTTATTGGGCTGCCATTCTAGAAACTAAGGTCACTGTGCCACATATGTTCACGGCCACCACTGGAGTGTCACGGCTACTAGCTCAAGAGTTTCCAGCGAGGGGCTGAGAGGATGGCTCAGCAGTTAAGAGAGCTTGCTGCTTAAGTTCGAGGACCTCAGAAATGATCTCTAGCGCCCACGTAAGCAGCTGGGTTTGGCCACACACGCCTGTAACCCCAGTGCTGTGGCGAGCAGAGACCTGATTGCTGGGGCTCTTCACAACCGCGGCTCGGCTTTCCGAGAGAGACTCCAGCTCAGGCAGGTGCATGGCTGAGCAGTAGGAGAGGGCATCCAGTGCTCCCCTGTGCTCTCCACACACCTGTGCACACACATGTGCACAGACCACACCGCCCCAGCCTTGGCACTGCCTTAAGTTACCACAAAATGAACTCTCTTGCAAGGCTCAGAGGGGCTGGGAAAGATCCCAGGACACAGTGTCTAAAAGAGTATTTTCTTTCTTTCTTTCTTTCTTTCTTTGTTCTGAGATAGGGTCTCACTGTACCCCAGGATGACCTGGAACTCACAGCAATCCTCCTACCTCTGCCTCCTGAGTGCTGGGACTAAAGGCATGTGCTACCATGCCCAGCAAGTATTTCCTCTTTTTATTTTGAAAAAATATTTTTTGGGCTGGAGAGATGTCTTAGCAGTTAAGGTGTTTGCCTGCAAAGCCAAAGGACCTCAGTTCAATTCCCCAGGACCTACGTAAGCCAGAAGCACAAGGGGGTGCACGCGTCTGGGGTTCGTTTGCAGTGACTGGAGACCCTGGCGCACCCATTCTCTCTCTCTCTCTCCCTCTCTCTTTCTCAGTCAAATAAAAAAATAAATAAAAATAAAATATTAAAAAAAATATATGGAACGCTTCACGAATTTGCATGTCATCCTTGCGCAGGGGCCATGCTAATCTTCTCTATAACGTTCCAGTTTTAGTATATGTGCTCACGAAGCAAGCACATAATTTTTAAAATTTATTTTTATTTGTTTGAGACAGAGAGAGAGAGAATGGGCGCACCAGGGCCTCTAGCCATTGCAAGCGAACTCCAGACGCATGCTCCATCATGTGCATCTGGCTTACGTGGGACCTGGAGAATCAAACCTAGGTTCTTAGGCTTTGCAGGCAAGGGCCTTAGCCGCTAAACCATCTCTCCGGCCCAATAAATAATTTTTTTTTTAATGAAACTGTGACTCAGCCGGGAGCCACCCGAGAGCTTGGTGGCCGTGCTATGCACGAGGCTGCTGTGGGTCCAGAGCTAAGGACCTGCAGGGACCAGCCAGGGGACTTTGCACTTCTGTGATAAGGGCCAGGGACAAGTGGGCTGCTACCAGGAGCGGTGATGCCACCTGGCTTCTGTGTGGCCTCGGGTTTGATTGGCTACTCTGTGGCAGGCCCACCCCAGGGCAGGGTGGGACTGTGTGATCCCTCAGCATGGCACAGAGCATGAATATTGGCACTCTTGGCATGTCTGGCTCCTGACTCTTCTCTGGACCCGTCACTCTTGTTTATGGTCTTACATGTTCCTCTTGCCTCGTATGTGCGGGCTGTGTCCCCAGCCCCTGCCTCAAAGAGTCTGTGACACTTTCACAGTGACACAAGTGGTGGCTAAAAGCCTAGCTCTCTAGATGGAGCCGAGACCAGGAGACCCAAGAGGGAAGCTCAGATCTGGGTCGGGAGTGGATCATTGGAGATTCTGGGCTTAGTTAATGTTGTCGTCCTCAACAGCTGTTCTCACATGGGAATTTTGGGTGTCATTTTTTTCCTGCCTGGGTGTTATCATCCCCATTGACAGATCAAACACTGAAGCTCAGGGAAGCCACACAGTAACCAGGGCCACTGGGCTGGTAGCTGGCTCCTCAGGGCCATGTGAAAGCTGCCCAGAGCTCTGTCTTCTCCCTGCCTCCACACAACGTAAACAAAGTGGAAAAGTCTAGAAGTAGCATGAAGGAAACCAGTAGGTTGCAGGGCACATGAAGGGTGACCCCAGGTGAGGTCAGCAACTATGATTTGTGGTGGAGATCACCCTGGGGAGAGACCAGCATGGTGAGAAAGTCATGAGTGGAATGAACACAGAGAAACCTGGAACATTGTGAGCCAGGCCCCATGCAGGCCTCGCCACCAACAGCTTCTAGTTTATGCTCTCCTGGTTTACTCTGGGAGGGGGGGCGGTAATATGCTGGTGGTGGGCTGGAGAGATGGCTTAGCAGTTAAGGCACTTGCCTGTGAAGCCTAAGGACCCAGGTTCTATTCTTCAGGTCCCATGTAAGCCAGATGTACATGGTGGCGCATGCATCTGGAATTCGTTTGCAGTGGCTAGAGACCTTGGTATGCCCATTCTCTCTCTCTCTCTCTCCCTCTCTCCTTCCCTCCCTCTCTGTCTCAAATAAAAATAAATAAACTTTTTAAATGCCGATAGCATTCACACTAAAGGGTCATGGTCCGTACTTTGGGAAACACTGCCCTCCCTTTCGGTGCCATTTCTGACCCCTGCAGGCAGGCGAGGGCCGCTCCACGGTGTGCCTGAGTTCCCCGCGTGACTAGACATGCTGGGCTGCACCTTCACAGGGCACACCTGTTCCAGAAAAGACACTCTCCCTGGTTTGATTTCAGTTCAGGAGGGCCTTAGCCCCACTTCTGCCCTGGCTCGGGGTCAAGGCTCAAAGGTTGCTTTGAGGAACTTCCTGGGGTTTCACTGGCTCCTGCTCTGGCCTCTCTTCTGTAGCAGTAGTGTCTGTAATCCTGGGGTGCCTAGAGCAAGAAAGAGGGTGGATACAGGGGAATCTGCAGGTCAGCCAGCCTGGAAAACGGAGTATTAACAACGAGACACCTTGCCTCAAGTGAGGCTGGAGGGCAGGGACTGACACACAGAAGTTGTCCTCCGACCTCCATTCATGTGTTGTAGCATATGCCCATCTGCACTTACACACGTGGCCGTGCACATCAGACCCCCCCCCCAAAAAAAAATGCCAGACATGGCGCGTGTACCTGCGGCACCAATACTGGGGAAGCAGAGACAGGAGGACCATCTGGTTTGCTGGCTAACTAGACTAGTGGAATCAGTGAGCTCTGGGTTCAGTATGAGACACTGCCTCAAAAATAAGATGGCGGGGTTGGAGAGATGGCTTAGTGGTTAAGGCACTCACCTATGAAGCCCAAGGACCCAGGTTTGATTCTCTAGTACCCATGTAAGCCAGATGCACACAGGGTGGTACATGTGTCTGGAGTTCTCCCTGCACACCAGTGTATCACCAACCAGGAAGTGTCTTGAGACCCAGGCAGATGGAATGTATGTATGTATGTTTGCTTATTTGAAACAGGGTCTCATGTAGCCCCAGCTGGTCTCAAACTCACTCTGCAGTCAAGGATGGCCTTGAACTCCTGATCTTCCTGGTTCTACCTCCTATGTGCTGGAGTTACAGTGCCACCAGACCCTGCAGCAGGAAGGAACCTGCTCACCTCCCCCAGGTCAGGGGTGGGGCTGGAATTTCCACTGCCTGAATCCCGTGCTGGGTCTCTGTGGCCTTCCTCTGAAACTGGAGGCTCCTGGTAGCTTCCTGTTGGCATAACATCAATCCTGGTCAGAAGGGGAACTTGTGAATGACAGACCCCTGCCTCAGAAACTCCCAGGGTTTTGAAGCTCTACCAAGAACTAAGGACAAAGGACCATCTGTATTTTCTGTTGTGCCACACTCACCCACACATTCACTGGTACATGAACAGTTCTGGTTCCCATGAGTCTGATGGGCAAAAAGGCAGGTTGACCTTGACCTCTGTAGAAGAAACAAAAGTTCCTTCTGTTTGAAAGATATCCTGGGGGTAGTTCAAGTTCGGGATGATGTGTAGGATACATCTGTGATGGGAACCTAGGCATTGTCTGTGGCAGGGAGCAAGGGCAATGGAAGCTTCTGGAAGGGAGTCGACAGGATGCCGATTCCCTCTCCCTTCCCCCGCACCACCTCCGCTTGCTCCTGGCTCTCTTATGCTTTTCACCCTGCCCTGCTCGTGGGGAAAGCTGCTACCTCCTGTCCCACCTTGGCTCAGAAATACTCGGCTCACTGTATGGCTGTCCCAGAAGGGCCGTGTGTGTGTGTGTGTGTGTGTGTGTGTGTAAGGAGAGACAGACCATGTCCAGGATCCAGAGTCCAAGGGCATGAGGCCAAACCCAGCCCCCCAATACCTCCTCCCTTGTGATGTCAAGCATGACTTGCCTCTCTCTGCCTCGGTTTCCCCATCTACAAAATGGGGGTGACAACACCGCCCGTAGATTTAGCATGAGAAGTAAGTGGGGTCCCTAGGATCCGGGTAAGGTGCTTGGGGATAACTGGGGAGGTGGTCTGTGCCAGCTACTGTGAATCAGGAGTGGTGCCATCCATGTTTAATTGACATGTACGTGAGGCTGATATGACAGTTATGGTAAGGTTAGGAACCAGGAGCCGTGCAGCAGGAGCCTCAAAGTACATTGTGGGAGAAGGGGAAGAAAGGTTATAAGAGCCATAGAGTGGGTAGGGATATCCTGACACACTGTCCTACCCCCTCCCCCCTCTACCCTACAGGGACTGACTGAGGCCTTCATGACCCTTCGTTGAAACCATAGCCCCCCCCCCATTGAGGAGGATCTCCAGGGTAATGGGAGCTGGGGCAAGGGGATAAAAGAGAATAACCTGCTATAACTAATATAAAATTAAAATTAATATTAAAAGAAGAAGAAATTGACCAGGAGTGGTGGCACACGCCTTTAATCCCAGTACTTGGGAGGCAGAGGTAGGAGGATTGCTGTGAGTTCGAAGCCACCCTGAGACTGCATGGTGAATTCCAGGGCATCCTGGGCTAGAGTGAGATCCTACCTCAAAAAAACAAAACAAAAAAAAAAATTGGGAGGGAGGGAATTACCATGACTTATTGACTATAATTATGGAAGTTGTCAATAAAATAAAATAACAATAATAACAAAAAGAAATTGGAACCAGGCATGGTGGTACACGCCTTTAATAACAGCACTCGGAGGCAGAGGTAGGAGGATCACTGTGAGTTTGAGGCCATCCTGAGACTACATTGTGAATTCCAGGTCAGCCTGGGCTAGAGTGAGACCCTAGTTTGCAAAGCGGAGGGGGAAAAAAAAGAGGGCTGGAGAGATGGCTTAGCGGTTAAGATGCTTGCCTGCAAAACCTAAGTACCCAGGTTTGACTCTCCAGGACCCACATAAGCCAGATGTACAGGGGCACACGCGTCTAGAGTTTGTTTGCAGTGGCTGGAGGCCCTGGCGCACCCATTCTCTCTTTCTCTCCTCTCTCTCTCAAATTTAAAAAAAAAAAAAAAATTAAAGAAGGTAGAAAAAAAAAAAAAGACTTTGGAGCCTAACAGGAAGTTTCTTCCACAGTCTCCCATGCTTGAGGCCGTATCGTCACGCTCGGGGACGTCCCAGTGGCCCTGCTCCCCCCCAGTCCTCCCCAGTTTGGCCACACTCCTGGTTTGACAGATTCCAGACAGGCACTCAGGGCCTGAGCCAGGAAGACACAGAGCCCAGCGGCAGAGTGAGGGTGACAGGAAGGGGATGCTGGCCAAGCCCTTCCCCTCCCCGGGGCAGTGTGCCCCAAGAGACTGGGAACATTCCAGAAGGCGTCACCTGGGAAGGAAGGGTGAACCAGGACAAGTCCAGCCAAGACTAAAAAGGACATGTAAGACAACAGTTTGTGACTGGCAGGGAGAGGCCTGTCGCTGTGATTTCCCAGGAGAGGCCGTTACCTCTGCGCTCTCCCTAGAATGGAGCCGCTGCCAGAGCTGAGCAGTGCGGCCTGGGAGGCTATGAATCCATGTCTCTGGCTCAGACGCCAAGCTCAGCCAGAGCTCGCTTAGGCGCGCGTAGACACAGCCGTTCTCTGGCCCACAGGGTGGTCCCGTCAGTGCAGAGGGAAGCTCAGCTGGAGGAAGCCTCACGGAGCATCACTTGTGGTTTGCGCAGAGAGGTTTTGGTGGCATGGAGGTCCCGAGTGGTCACACCAGTGGCCGAGGGCTGGATCCCATTCTCCTCACAGCCAGCACACCCTGGCCAGGCTGACCTTGCCAAGGGCATCCTTTGGGCACTTGCTCAGTCACCACACCCTCCTGAGGGAGTAGGCCCTGACGACCAGGCCCTCACCTTCCTCACGTGTATCATGGAGGTAACAAAACTCACATCACGGGGTGATGGAGATGGAACCAGTTAGTGTATGTGACATATCTTGATAGATCCTGGCATAGAGAGCTCTACATTAAGTATTATTCATTTTTCTAATATTTTATTTTACTTTATTTTATTTGACAGAGAAAGAGGGAGAGAGAGAGAGTAAATAGGTGCTCCAGGGCCTCCAGCCACTGCAAAAGAACTCCAGACAACACGTGCACCCCCTTGTGTATTTGGCTAACATGGGTCCTGGGGAATCAAACTTGAGTCCTTTGGCTTTGCAGGCAAACGCCTTAACTGCTAAGCTATCCCTCCAGCTCAAGTATTAGTCACTTTTTAACAGCACCTTGTGGTGTAGCCTATAAATCTAGCTACTCTGAAGGCTAAGGCAGGAGGATTACAAGTTCAAGGTCTGCCTGGGCTACAGAGTGAGTTCAAGGCCAGCCTGGGAAATTTAGTGAGACCCTATGTCAAAACAAAGAAAACTAACAAAGAGGGCTGGGAATGTGACTCAGTGGTACAGTGCTTCCTTAATATGCACAAGGTCCTAGGTTCGATCTCTGGGTGGGTGGAAAGAGAGAAAAGGAAAGAATTTGCCTCTTAGTTTTTGTTTTTTTTTTAAAGGGGGGGGGGAGTTAGAATAGGCATGCCAGGGCCTCCAGCCATTGCAAACAAACTCCAGACACATGCACCATCTTGTACATCTAACTTACACGGGTCCTATGGAATCGAACCTGGGTCTTTTGGCTTTTTAGGCAAGCACCTTCACCACTAAGCCATTTCTCCAGTCCTACCTCTTTTGTTTTGGCAAAGAGCAAAAAGCCTCCGCCCAAAAGCCGTGTGCCTTGTGCCTGCATGTGAGCTGAAATTCAACCAGCTCCAGAGTACGACCTGAAGGAACCGCATGCGAAGCAGCACTTCCAAGGTGGGGCGTGGCTTGTGGATTCCCCCCACCCCGTGTACCTTGTACAGTACCCCGTGAGGAGCATCAGTAGTTGGTATGCTCAGGGCAAATGAGAAATTAGGACTTAGCAGCCTCGATTTGGATATGGCCCACATGGCTCTTGGGGCATTGGCCTACTCCTGAGGGAAGCTTGACCACTCACCTGTGTTTGTGTTCCAGAAACCCTAAAGATGGTCTCCACCTCACTGCTACCTCCCGCACCCGGTCTGCACCCACATCTTTGAGTTACAGAGCCACCTGCTTCCATTTCAGATGTTCCTGGTCCGTCGGGACGGCAGCTCGAAGCGCCGGCTGCTCTGCGTCCACTTCCCTTCTCAGAAGGACAGCTCCTCAGAGGTGCTAGAGTACCCCATCAAAGAGGAAAAATCCAGTAAGTTCTCGCCTTTCCCTCCCAGCAGCTGCAGCTGCAGATGTGGTACCTGCTAGCCACAAACTCCTCTGTGTCCACTGTGTTTAAAATAGAAGGGTCTCTGGAGGAAGTGGTAGGAGAATCGCCATGAGTTTGAGGCCACCCTGAGACTGCATAGTGAATTCCAGGTCAGCCTGGGCTAGAGTGAGACCCTACTTTGAAAAACAAAAACAAAACAAAACAAAAAAGTTAGAAGGGTGACGCTTGGCCAGGCTTATTCTGAACTCAGCAGCTTATCACTTAAATGTCTAGTTTGAGGCTGGAGAGGTTGCTCAGTAGTTAAGGTGCTTGCCTACAGAGACTAAGGACCCATGTAAAGCCAGATGCCTAAGGTGGCGCATGCATCTGGAGTTCGTTTGCAGTGACTGGAGGCCCTGGTGTGCCCATTCTCTCTCTCTCCCCCCTCCCTCCCTTCCTCTCCCTCTTAAATAAATAAATAAGTCAAATTTACCAGATATAATGGTGCCCACCTGTAATCCCAGCATTTGGGATACTGAGGCAGGAGGAGTACCACAAGTTCGAGGCCAGCTTGGTCTACATACTTTCAGGCCAACACTGTCTTAAAAAAAAAGAAAGAAAGAAAGAAAGAAAGAAAGAAAGAAAGAAAGAAAGAAAGAGAAAATGCAAGTCAGCTCAGCCAGCATACATATGTTGGAGAAAGGGAAGAAGAAAATGAGAGGAAATGAGTTATCTGTCCAAGGGCCCAGTGACAGCCCAGCACATCCTCAAACCATGATCTGGGACACATCCTATAACATCTGGAATTTAGCTTTCTCTTCTGTCAAATGGACTATTTATATCCCAGAGCCTTTGAGAGGGTCAAATGGATAGGCACCTCAAAAGACAAAAACCAGGCCAGGCGTGGTGGCGCACGCCTTTAATCTTAGCACTCGGGAGGCAGAGGTAGAAGATCGCCTTGAGTTTGAGGCCACCCTGAGATGACACAGTAAATTCCAGGTCAGCCTGAGCTAGAGTGAGACCTTACCTCAAAAAAACAAAAGCAAAACAAACAAACAAACAAAAAAGACAAAAACTGGGCTGGAGGGATGGCTTAGCAGTTAAGACAGTTGCCTGCGAAGCCAAAGGACCCAGGTTCAATTCCTATATACCCATGCAAAGCCAGATGCACAAGGTACACTTCGTTTGCAATGGCTGGAGGCCCTAGCAAGCCCATGCTTTCTCTATCTGCCTTCTTCCTCCTTTTCTTATTCTTCTTCCTTCTCTCTCCCTTCCTCTCTCTCTCTCTCTCTCTCTCTCTCTCTCTCTCTCTCTCTCCCTCTCATAAAATAAATAAATAAATAAAATATTGTTTCAAAAGACAAAAATTCTGGGTGTGCATGTGACTGCCAGAGCAAAGTTGGGCAGAGGAAGAAACTGCCTGGGGGTCTTTAAGCCAGGCTGGCCTGGAACTGTCTATGCAGCCTTACGTTGACCTTGTACTCACAAACCCACCTCGGACTCCCTGCTGCTGGACAGGCCTGCACTGCCTTGCCTGCTTTCTGGGTTTGTATTGATCTAAATAACTAACATGCTTAAGTTTAGGGGGCTGGAGAGATGGCTCAGGGGTTAAGGCACCTGCCTGTGAAGCCAAAGGACCCAGGTTCGACTCTCCGGAACCCACATAAGCCAGATGTACAAGGTGGCACATGCATCTGGAGTTCATTTGCAATGGCTGGAGGCCGTGGCATGCCCATTCTCTCTCTCTCTCTTCCTCTTTCTCTCTTTCAAATAAATAAATAAATAAAATATATTTTTTTAAAAAGGTGTGTGCCACCACACCTAGCAGGAAGTTTAGGCCCCATCTGGGATGCTGGACTCAGCCATCTGAACCAGCCTCCCCCCTCCTCTCAGGGGCCATGCGTACCCATGGCAAGATGTAAAACCCAAAAGACCTGTGGCAGGAATCCATGAAATATTCCAAGCACCAACTAATGTCCTTAGAAATGGCTCCAGGGTGATTCGTGAAGACTTTTACCCTTAATCAGACAGCAATTAAAGAAGCTTCATTAGATTTTCCCCGTGCTTGTTTCTCTAGACACAGGCAAATGCCTGGATAAGTATGACAGGTCTTGGCCTTGAGGGCCTCCTGTCAGGTTGGGGGTCATGGGGCCTGGACTAGGGCAGGAGAGACAGACATCCCTTGCTGTGCAGTGTGTCCGATGTTACACACCGGGACAACCTGGCTGACAAGGGGCCCAGAGGGCACAGATCTCTGTGGAGAGGATCATCGGGTTGGTGTCCAAAGCAGGAAGCGTTCAGGCTGTGTCTTGAAGGGGAGAAGGTGCATGTATTTAGCCCAATTCAAGACCAGTTTTCTAGACAGTGAAGGCAGAACTGGTTCCTTCTGCTGGGAGAGGGCTTTCCATAGACCCAGGCCGCACAGCATGAGCAAAACACGCCACCCAGTCAGGTCCTCTGCACGCAGTTACCTAATGTGCAGCCTGTGGCAGGAGCAGGCGGTGCCTGCTTCTCAGTGTACTTCAGGCGGAGGGAGGAGACCGTGAGAAAGAAAGACGCGGGGTCGCCGAGAGAGTCGTGATACGGGGATTGGGGATGCACGGAAGAGTTTCTAGCTGCTGCAGTGACAGGGCATGGCATTTAAAGCTGGAAGCTAGCTTCTCACTCGCAAGACTTTTCGTGAATGACGGGATCCCATGACAGAGGCTCTACCACATTCAGCACATGACCTCCACTTCTTAGGGCTGGTGCAAGCCAATAGGCTGGAAGGGAAAGAAAGGGGGCTTCTAAGGGTGTCTTCTGGACCTATGCTCTGTTGGCTAGAATTCAGTCAGTCACATAGCCACACCTAACGGCAAGGGAGATTGGGAAATATAGTCCAACCACATGCCCAGAAAAAGCAAAGTTAGTTAGTTAGTTAAGGGGTGGGGGGGAGACAATGCATCAGAGCCTGTAGCCTCTTCAAACAAACTCCAGACGCATGCACCATATGTGCATCTGGTTTACATGGGTACTGGGAAATAGAACCTAGGCCATTAGGCTGCTCAGACAAGTACCTCAACCACTAAGCCATCTTTCCAGCCCTTCTTTAAAATATATATATAATTTATTTGAGAGAGAGAGAATGGGCACTTGGATTTTTTAATCAACTTTTTCTTGACAATTTTCCACATGTACATACAATGTTTTGATCATAACCTCTCCCGTTACTTTTCTATTGTCCGCCTTCTCTCATCCCCGAGCACTTGGGTTTTAACAAACTGCTGGGATTCTGCTTGCTCCCTGGGCAGGGGGATGGAGAGTGTGAGGCTAGGGACAATGGTATTCGTTTATATCACCAACTTAAGCAAGTCCTCCATCATGTGGAGTGGAAGGGTGAAGTGGAGTTCTCAAAAAGGGAGTGGAGTGTTACCCCAAACCACCCGGGTACACTGATGACCCAGAAGAGGGGGTTGTTTGGGAAGTCTGCTGTTCCTAAAGGAACTGAGTCCTTTCTCATTCAGCCAGGAAAAAGTGCTCATCACAGGTATCTTGGGCCCACAGGCCCTAGTTTTGTTTAGGGCCCCACTTGAGATGGCCAGCGGGTCACCTGCTCCTGGCCTACAGTCCGGGGTGCAGTCATGCCTCGAGCAACCAGCTTTCTGGAACTACATGGGAAACATTAGTTACCTCCGGGCTGTTAAGAACCCGGGTCCCCACCGCGACCTGAATCTCAGCACCTACAATGGAAAGGTGTGAGAACAGGGTCGATGCCCAAGGGACCTCGGAAGGGAGTTCTGTTTCAAAGCCTGGCCTGGAAGACCTTTTGGGGAAGATGCAGGGGAGACGGCTGGCCCAGCAGCCTCTGGAGTTCCTTTGTCCCATGCTCTTGTCCTAGCTGCCTGCCTGGCTCTATGCCCCAAGTACAGTGTGCCCCCGGGAAACCAGGGTGGCAGGTCTGATCTCATGCCTCATTTCCAATTAGAAGCCTGTCAAAGTCAAACCAGAGCCAAGACAGCAGTTAAAGTCGTCAGAGTCTTGGTTGGGTGTTCGAACCATTGCAACAAGGAAAATGAGCCCTGGGTGTAGAATTCGCCCAAATCCAGACTCAACGCAAGCAAATGGGAATTTATGGCTGAGCAAGGTGCAGGGGGAGGGGGTGGTCAATGGATGGAAAATAACTTGGGGAATCAGGAGGGTAAGGGATGAGGCTGTGACCCAACTGACCTAGCAGGATACTTACCAGACCTCTCCCGCCCCTCACAAGAGTGTAGTTGAGGCCAAGGGACAAACCAGGACATTCAAATAAAGAGTTAAACCAGGAGTGGTGGTGCACGCCTTCAATCCCAGCACTCAGGAGGCAGAGGTAGGAGGGTCACCGCGGGTTTGAGGCTACCCTGAGACTACCTAGTGAATTCCAGGTCAGCCTGAGCTAGAGTGAGACCCTACCTCAAAAAAAAAAAAAAAAAAAAGTTAGTACCCTAGGTTCTTATCTTCCTGCCAGGGCCATGTGCCTATTAAATCTTGAAAAAGAAACACCCAGTGCTGTGGGCTGGAGAGGTGGCTCAGTGGATAAAGCACTCACAGCTGAAGAGGGCGGGCCTGAGCGCCATCCTCAGACCCTTGTAAAAAGCCACAAGCCCTGGCAGCCTTCTGTAAACCCAGCATGCTGATGCCAACTGTGAGACAGGAGGCAGGGATGGGAGAATGTTCTAGAAGCTCCCAGCTAGTGCAGCAGAGTGAGAATCCAGAGAAACCCTGCCTCAAATGAAACAGAAAGGCAGAGGACTGACCAAAAAGTTGTCCTCTGACCTCCACGTGCACGTGCGCGCGCATGCACACACACACACACACACACATACACACACATATAAATAGTCAGCCGGGCATGGTGGTGCACTCCTTTAATCCCAGCACTCGCACTCGGGAGGCAGAGGGTTCGAGGTCACCCTGAGACTACTACATAATGAATTCCAGGTCAGCCTGGGCTAGAGCGAAACCATACCTCGTAAAAACAAAATAAATAAATAATCATTTTTTTTAAAAAATCAGTGCTCAGCTTTGCTGAGAAGATAACAAAACCCAGACTAAAGTCCTTTGTATAACCTAACTCTTCAATCTTTATTTACACACATTCACCACAAGACACAGATGTCCACACATTTGCATGTGTTTATCTGCTCATTGCCTATCTTATTCTTCTGCCCCCCCCCCAAACCTCCTTGCCTGCTCTCCAGCATCAGGGCAAGGCCTCTCTGGTCTGCTTCTCTGCCCAGGCGACTTACTGCTCCTCTCACTGACCTCTGTATTTTGTGCTGTTCCTGGCGTTGGACCCAACACAAACTGTGGAAGCCACATAACCTGTTCAAAACCCAGCTCTGCCTCTTGCTACCCGTGTGACCAGGGACAAGGAACTCTGTCTCTCCAGCCCCTAGCACTCCTGCCTGTGAGGTAGGGATAAAGATGGCAACCTCCCTTGGAGGTCCTGGGAGGAGTTAGTGTGTCTAGGTTGCCTAAGACATGAGACACACTGTGGCCGAGATGGCTAACAACTATGGTAGACTGAGGAGGAAGTGGACAAGAGAAAGGCCCAGGCCTACAAGAGGAGCTCTCTGGGCTTTCCCTCCCAGAGCGGAGGTGAGGGGAAGAGACTAGGGAATGCCCCGAAAGTGAGTGGTCAGCCTCAGCTGTGGCCCCGCACTGTTTGTTTTGACCACATCTGCATTTCTGGGCACTTGGAGTGCCTCCTGGTTACTTGTGAAGAGTTTATTTTTCTTTAATTTTTATTTATTTGAGAGCAACAGACAGAGAGAGAGAATGGGCATGCCAGGGCCTCCAGCCACTGCAAACGAACCCCAGATGCATGCGCCACCTTGTGCATCTGGCTTACATGGGTTTCAGGGAATCGAGCCTTGAACCGGGGTCCTTAGGCTTTATAGGCAACCGCTAAGCCCTCTCTCCAGCCTTTGTTGTTGTTGTTGTTGTTTGTAAACCCCTAAGCCAGTCACTTGGGCCAATATTGCAGTGGTAACAACCCTAAACACCAGTGGCTGGTACCCTGTTGTATGGAAGTATCAGTGGTCTACGTATGGCCATGATGTACTTATGCAAAGTAATATGAATGTATTTATCTCATGACATAACATTTTCTTATGACAATGTGGCTGGTAGTGTCGCACCCATCTGAGACAGAAAAAAAAAAAAAAAAAGCAGAATTCCATGATGGCTCTGGAAAGTTCCACTAAGTGGTGACAGCTGCCACATCCCTGCCCAGTGGGTTAGGAAAATACATGTGACCTTAGAAATAAAGAGAAAGAAAATCAGTTGACCCCATCCGTAGCAGAGGAACCCTGAGTGAGGGACGGTGGTGTGGGTTGGCCGTGCAGGAAGTGAGCTGCCCAGCACGCACCGTCAGCCACAGCCTCACACCTCTCCTGCCTGGTCCTTCCTGTCTGTTGACCCTCCCACCCTCCCCCCAACTTCAGCTCAGGGAGATGTCTTCTCGCCCCGAGCAAACCTCTCACTCTCAGTAGTGTAGTTTTAGGGCAAGTTGGCTGTATTAGCACCAGGAAACTAGCCTGCATCCTGGGCAAGTGTGGCACATGGTCTCGCTGAATGTGCTGGAGACCATCACTGGACGGGAGGAGATTCTCGGGGTGAGTCCTCCTGGGCAGTAGAGAGCCATATAAGATGTGGCAGAGTGTCGCCAGACTGCTTGAGAGTGAGTCACTGTCCTAGACTGAGGTCTCACCTGTTTGGAATCAAGATGGGTGAAGTCCGGGAGCAGGTGAGGAGTGGTTGTCACCGGTAAAGGCTGGGTTGGTATGAAGAAGGCACATCAGCATTTCAGCAGGAGACAGTATTGACTCTCACGGAGAGTCCTGCAAGCTTGTCAGCGCAGCCACCCCCTGCTTTTTTTTTGAGAACATAAACTTTACAGGCAATATTTATTTGTTTTATTTATTTGAGAGGTAGGGGAATGAGTATGGGCGTGCCGGGGCCTCCTGTCATTGCAAACAAACTCCAGACACATGTGCCACATTGTGCTCCTGGTTTTATGTGGGTACTGGGTAATCAATCCAGGTTGTCAGGCTTTGCAAGTAAGCACCTTTAACCGCTGAGCCATCTCTGCAGCCTGAGAACGTGTGCTTTGAAATGACTGTCTTATTCTAGGCATTTCTTCATGAAATCGGACAAGTTACTTTACCTCTTCGTTCCCCATTGGTGCACAGCTGTTGGGAGGCCCATGAGGGAGCCAGGCAGTGTCGCCTGGCCCACAGGAAGCATGGGGCAGCTTTAGCTCAACATGCAGACGTTCCTGGAAATGTCCTCACAGTCAGCGTGTATGTGGAAAGCGCTCGATGCACACCGCGGCTTGGAGCAGCCCCGAGCAGCTCACACCTCCACACCCCTCACTTCCTGCCCTGCCCATCCCTGAAGGGCTCCTCTGAGGAACTCGGGAATCACACTCTGCTTAGGACCCACAGGCTAACGCAACCCAATTAGCTCCTTTCTGCTTTCATTCCCCTTCCAGCTTCCAAGCCTGGGGTTGCACCAAGGCGGGGAAACGACCCAGAAAAGAACACTTTAACTCTTAAGAACGCCATTGTGAAACCTTGTGGAACTAACTTAACTTACTTTTTTTTATTTTTTTGGCTTTTAACACAAGGTCTCACTATGTGTAGCTCAGGCTGTCCTCAAACACACTATCTTCCTGCCTCCGCCTTTCAGATGTTGGACTTACAGGCATGTGCCTCCGTGCTCAGCTTGCTAACTCCCTCCCTCTCTTTTTTCCTTCCATCTTTAAAGTTTCTTAAAATACATTTTATTTATTTATTTGAGAGAAGAGAATGGGCGTGCCAGGGCCACCAGCCACTGCAAATGAACTCCAGATGCATGCGCCCCCTTGTGCATCTGGCTTACATGGATCCTGGAGAGTCGAACCAGGATCCTTTGGCTTTGCAGGCAAAGGCCTTAATTGCTAAGCTATTTCTCCAGCCCCATCTTTAAAATTTTTGAGGCAGCTCTAGCTGGCCTGGAGCTCTCAGTCCTGTGCTCCTGAGTGCTGTATACCACGTATACCATTATGCCTGACTTTGAAAGAAAATACATCTTGGAGCCGGGCATGGTGACGCCTGCCTTTAATCACAGCACTCGGGAGGCAGAGGTAGGTGGATCGCTGTGAGTTCGAGACCACCCTGAGACTACATAGTGAGTTCCAGGTCAGCCTTGGCTAGAGTGAGACCCTACCTCAAAAAAAAAAAAGAAAGAAAGAAAATACATCTTGGAGCTGGGTGTGGTGGTGCACGTCTTTAATCCCAGCATTTGGGAGGCAGAAGAAGGAGGATTGCCATGAGTTCGAGGCCACCCTGAAAGTACATAATAAATTCCAGGACAGCCTGAGCTAGAATGAGACCCTACCTTGAAAAACCCCTGACATTAGACCAAGATGTAGACAGACACAGGCACACTTAACCACAAACACAAGGCTGACCGTCCTTCCTAAGGGCTAGGATGTCGATGTGGTCTTGGATCCTCAAAGCTGATGACTCTTGACTGCAGGAAATGACTGGGCCCCCTTTGAGCCCTGGAGGTTGAAAAACAATTATGAGGCAGAGTAGTTGGGGAGCAGGTCTGGGGAGTGTGGCCGTAGCCAACCTCGAAGCTCAGAGACAAGGAAGTGATTGGTCCAGGGCGAGGGTGTGCTAGCAAGGAAGTGACCAGAAGGGGATGCAGAGACCAGACTGAGAGGGATTGTGCAGAGACCATAGTATTAGGGATCTTGTTTATAATATCACGCAAATGTTTTGAGCAGGAAGTGGCCCAGTAAGACCACACTTCCGGAGCACTGGGCTATGTGACAGCCGAAAGGGACAGTGTTGTAGACAGCTTCAAATTGCTGGGATGAGCATCCAAACCAGACACAGTTTACAGAAAGAAGAGGTTTATTCCAAGCTTACAGACCCAGGACAGAAGTCCCATCAGTGCTGGGAGAAGCTGCTTCCATTTCAGCCAAGCAGAGAGAGACCGTCAGCAGCCAGCAAACTCCAAATGCAACAAAAGCAAAACCAGCAGCGAGCAGGGACCCGGGGAAGAGCTCAAACCTTTCTGCCTACCTTCAAGCTGGAAATCCCACCTGCCCCCAAACACACTAAGGTGCTGGACCCCAGGGTCTGCCCCCATTGACACCTCCTCCAACCAAGTTGATCCAAGTTACTAGCTTTTTAAACAAAACACCCGAGTCTATGGGGGATTTGCATTCAAACTACCACAGACAGTGACCAGTCAAAACAGAGAAGAGAGCCAAGTATGGTGGCGCATGCCTTTAATCCCAGTACTTGGGAGGCAGAGGTAGGAGGATCACCATGAGTTCGAGGCTACCCTGAGACTACACAGTGAATTCCAGGTCAGCCTGGGCTAGAGTGAGACTCACCTCAAGAAAGCAAAACAAGCAAACAAAAAAACTGAGGAGGAAGAAGGGATGGGAGAAAATGGTCCAAGGCAACAATCCAATGGCTGCCTGGGAACAGGTACTGGATCAGCTAGGAGGAGGGCAGCATGGAGCTCACTGCCATGGGAAGAGGGGCCTTGCTGGGCAGGAAGGGGGTTCCTGGGTGGGAAGCAGAGACTGTTGTAGGAAGGGAGCCCTCAAGGTGACAAGGAGTATCCTCTGAGTGGGAAGTGAGGACCCCTAGTTGGGTAGAACGCTCTGTAGGTGAGAAAGGGGAGCCGTCTGGGTGAGACAGGGCCTCTCCTGTGAATGTGGACAGAGTTGTTGGAAGGAGTGTGCTTTGCTCTGAGAGAACTGGACTTAGGTGGGGCTCCTGACAGAGGTGGAGAAAGATCTAGAGCACGAGACTTCAGAGGCGAGAGGAGGAAGGTGAGGGGAATGAGTTGGTGTCACAGATGGCTGTGGTGTGTGTGAACATGAACTGCCACCTTCAGGGATTTTGTGGCTTCCAAGAAAGCCATCTAAGGAAAAGCATCTTGACTTGGCTCTTTCAGGGGGTGGGGCCTCTGCTCAGTCACCCCTTTTGAGTGTAACTACAGGAGATGCCAGGGCCAGGCCTCAGTGCCTCCAGGCTTCCTACGCCAGGAGAGTTCTGGGCATAGGTATTCTTGGTCAGTGTGTATTTGAGTCACATCTGTATCACTGTGACAAAATGCCTGGGACTGGTAAGGTCAAAAGAGCAAACATATCAATCTCACAGTTCTGGAGGCTGAGAAGACCATGACTGAGTCACAGGCGGCAGGATCCGCTGTCTGCTGAGGGCTGCTGTCTGCCCCATGACTGCACCTTACTGCTCCATCCTACGGTGGGCCAGAGAGCTGAGCTGTGTCCTCGCGTGGCAGGAGGAGGAAGGGCCAGTGAACTGAACATGGTTTAAGGTCTCTTGTGAAGACCTTGGGGCTACAATGTCACTCGGTGGTAGGTCTCTTGCCTCACATGAGTGAGGCCTAGATTTGATTCCTGAACCAAAAATAAAATAAATTAAGCTGTATTATATTAAATTAAAGCCTTAACTCTACTCATCAGAGAGGAGCTTCTTGGGTGTATGGCGATGTTTCATGATCCATTTCTTGCCAAGCTAGAAGCTTCTAAGAGTAGAGTTTATGTCTGGCAAGGTGAATCCCCCATTCCCTGCAGAGGGGAGGCTGTGTTGTAGGCACTCCTCAAGCACCAGGACCTTGATCAGATGGTTCCAACCACCACCTCACGCTTGTCCAGAGAGATAGCCTGAACTGGAAGGATTAAGAAAGTGGTCTTCAGAGCCCAGTGAGCCCCAGTCCAGATCTCACCTCATCGCTTCCATCCGTGTGTGAGATCTCAGCGCTGCTGCTCAGCCCTCTGCCTTGCCTTTCTCAGCCGTGAAGTGGACTGTGATCTTGGTTAATAAGACCTATGCATGGTGGGGCCTGGCCCACCATAGCTGCTCTTGAACCACTACTTCCACGGTCTGGGGGCATGGCCCAGTGGTAGCAGGTGATTGATGTGAAAGGCTCAGGGGCTTGAGGGAGAGATGGTGGAGGCTCCTTCCCGCTTCAGGTTTAATCCCCAACACCACACACACATATTACTTAGCTCCTGTCCATCTTTAACCACTCCCTTCATCACATGTGGCCTGGTTCTTAGGGACCAAAAACCTGGAATCAGTTCTGCCTCTCATGTAAGAAGTTGAAAGCAACCATTCTATCTTAACAAGAAAAACGTTAAGCAAGGGCTGGAAGGATGGCTTAGCAGTCAAGGCACTAGCCTGCAAAGCCAAAGAACCCAGGTTCAATCCCCCAGGACCCATGTAAGCCATATGCACAAGGTGGTGCATGCTTCTGGAGTTCATTTGCAATGGCTAAAGGCCTTGGAGCGCCCATTCTCTCTTTCTTTCTACCTCTTTCTGTCTCTCTAATAAATAAATATTTTTTTAAAAAAAGCTAAGCAGGGCTGGAGAGATGGCTTAGTAGTTAAGGCACATGCCTGCGAAGCCTAAGGACCCAGGTTCGATTCCCCAGGACCCACTTAAGCCAGATGCACAAGGTGGGGGCATGCTTCTGGAGTTCATTTGCAGTGGCTAGAGGCCCTGGTGCGCCCATTCTCTCTCTCTCTCTCTCTAATAAATAAATAAAAATAAATCTTTAAAAAAAAACTGAGCAAATAGATTCTTCAGAGAGGGGGTATCACAGGGAGCCCACTGCATGCAAAATCAGAACACTGGCAGGCGCATGCATTTCCCACGGTGCAGACCTCCAGGCACTAGGCAAGCGGGGAAGCCAGACCCTGGCTGAGGAGCTGCTCGAGGGATGTAAAGACTGAGGACCTGCTGTCGGTTTCCGTCCCACCAAGAGGGGGAAGACAGGGAGGCACTAGGGAAGGTCACAGAATCACTAACCCACTGAAACCTTCTCAGAGGACTCGCCTCCCCCACACCACATCACTGAACATTTGTTTACGGCAGTCCCTTCATCTGGTACATCAGGAAGAAAACAAGGCAAAGCAGTTGGGAGAGAGCAAGCGTTAGAACTTCCTCGTATCTGGCAAATATGTAGGGACTAGACGCCCAGGGAATTCTAACCGTCGTGATAAAGATGCTTAGGGCTCTAATGGGACAAGCCAGTATGCAAGAGCCAAAAAGAAATTCCAGGGCTGGAGATATAGCTCAACAGTTAAGGCCCTGGCATACCCATTCTCTCCCCTCTCTCTCTCTCCTCCCCTCCCTCTCTCTAAAAAATAAAATAAAATATTTTTTTAAATTCTAGGGCTAGAGAGATGGCTTAGCGGTTAAGGCGCTTACCTGCAAAGCCAAAGGACCCTGGTTCGATTCTCTAGGACCCACATAACATTTTCAGTGACTGGAGGCCCTGGCGCACCCATTCGCTCACTCTGTCTCTCGTTCTCTCTTTCTACCTCAAATAAATAAATAAAATACATTGTAAATTTTTTAAATAAATAAATAGATTCCAGAGCTCAAAAGCACAGGCACAGAAAAGAAGAATGCCTCCAAGGGGCTTGCTGGTAGACCAAAAGGCTGAGCAGAGACTCCCTGCAACCAGCATTGAAAAGCAAAGAGAAAGCCGGGTGTGGCAGCGCACGCCTTTAATCCCAGCACTCGGGAGGCAGAGGTAGGAGAATCGAGTGAGTTCAAGGCCACCCTGAGACTACAGAGTGAATTCCAGGTGAGCCTGAGCTAGAGTGAGACCCTTCCTCGGCAGGGGCGGGGAAGGGGGGGAGAGAATAAAGACAGAAAAGAGTGCTCAGGCACTGTGGGTCATTGCTAGTGTGACACACACATACTGGGACCACAAGGAGACAGAGAAAGAAGCAGAAGTGTTGGGCTGGAGAGATGGCTTAGCAGTTAAGGCATTTGCCTGTGTAGCCTAAGGACCACGGGTCCCATTCCCCAGGACCCACATAAAGCCAGATGCACAAAGTGACGGATGTGTCTGGAGTTTATTTGCAGCGGCTGGAGGCCCTGGCATGGCCATTCATTTTTTCTCTCTCTCTCTTTAAAAAAAAGAAAGAAAAGAAAAAAAGAAACAGAAGTATTTAAAGAATTAATCTCCCCAAATTACTGTCAGAACCCAAATCATGGATCTTGGAAGGTCAGAAAACCCTGGGCAGGCTAAATGCCTGTAATAGTAATGGCATGAAAACAAAGCAAACCCCTCTCCCCACGCCCACCCCAGGCGTGTCATTTTAAAAGCATAAGTCTAGAGAAAGCATAGTGCACAAAGCCCGGGCAAAGAGCCGCTCACTTAGAGAAGGAAAAAAGGGTTAGTTAGCGGCTAAGGAATTTGCCTGAGAAAGCTAAGGACCCCGGTTCGATTCCCCAGGACCCACGTAAGCCAGATGCACAAGGAGGCTCTTGCATCTGGAGTTCATTTGCAGTGGCTGGAGTCCCTGCATGCCCATTCTCTCTTTCTCTCTGCCTCTTCCTCTCTCTCTCTCTCTCTCTCTCTCTCTCAAATAAATAAAGAAATAAAATATTTTTTAAAAAAAGAAAAGAAGGAAAGAAGATACCACTAGCTTCTCTTCAGAATTCGTTCAAGCAAGAGAGTACAGAGAAATAGAGTATTTCCTGCAAAATGATTCTCCAAACATAAAGAAGTAAAACTTTTTCAAGCACAAAGTAGAGGAATTGTTGCCAGTAGACCTGACTTGCAAATGTCAGCCTTCCTTTAGCGAACAGGAAAATGGTAAAGGCAGAAGCTCAACTCTGGAAAAGCATTAGAGAAAAATGATGAAGGCGAAATATTTCTTTTTGTTCTTGGTTTTTTTTTGTTTTTTTTGTTTTGTTTTGTTTTGTTTTTGGAGGAAGGGACTCACTCTAGGGCAGGCTGACTTGGAATTCACTATATAGGCTCCGGGTGACCTTGAATTCAATGGAGATCCTCCTATCTCTAGGTGAGCACCACCACACCTGGCTTCTTTTTCTTAATTGATCCAACAAACTATTATTGGTCCAAAATAATAACAGCAATAATGTGTACAAGTATACATATACACACAGAAGCAAAGTGACTGACGGCAGTGATGGGGGAGGTGGTATTGCTCTGTTATTAGAAGGCGCTCATACTATCTGTGAAGCAGTATAGTATTATTTGACAGTGGACTTGGACCATTTGTAAACTGCAAACTCTAAGGCAACCATTTAAAGAAAGAAACCTCAAAAAGAAGTGTAGCTGAGCCGGGCGTGGTGGCGCACACCTTTAATCCCAGCACTCCCAAGGCAGAGGTAGGAGGATCGCCATGAGTTCAAGGCCTCCCTGAGACTATATAGTGAATTCCAGGTCAGCTTAAGCTAGAATGAGACCCTACCCCAAAAAAACAGAACAACAACAACAAAAAAAAGTGTAGCTGATACTGTGAAGGAGATAAGATAGGATTGTGTAAAGTGCTCAGTTAAATCATGTGGACCTGTGCTGCTGGAGAGACAGTTCAGTGGATAAAGTGCTTGCCACACGTAAGCATGAGGATCTGAGTTTGAATCCCCAGTTCCCACATAAAATGTTGGGTGTGGTGGCTCATGTCTGTAATCACAGTGCTGGAGAGGTAGAGACAGAGAATCCCTGGTGCTAGTCTAGCTGAATAAGTAAGCTGTAGATTCAACAAGGGACCCTGTCTTAAAGAATAAAGTGAGCTAGCGTAATGGCACACACCTTTAATCCCAGCACTCAGGAGGCAGAGGTAGGAGGATCGCCGTGAGTTCCAGGCCAGCCTATGACTACAGAGCGGCTGAGGAAATCACGCTCAAGAATGTAAGTCGGGATTCAGCCCAGACCCGAAAGGCTTGTCAAGGCTCTGACCTAAGCCAGGTTATTTCCACTCTAACCTCCCTGACTGCAAGTTAAGGGCAGGGGAGGACAGCAGAGAGGGAAGTAAAACAGAAATAATAGAGTCATTAATTCCCCTCGCACGATTGTGTCAGCCTTTCCTCTTTGGACAGATGATTTATTTGATAAAGAACTTAAAATGGCACTCAGAGTCCGAAGAACAAGCTAATGGGAGTGTGGCAAAGGGCTTTGTGCTCAAGGTGGAGAACCTGAGTTGGGCAGAAAGGGAGCCTTGTGATGACTGAGCGCGTGTGGGCTTGTCTCCGGTCTGGGCCTCTGGTGGGGCCGGAGCTGACCAAGACCCACTGGGGAGAACCAACTATGCGCCTCCAGCCTCGCCCAACCCCTGACAGCTGCCTATTACACATTGGTCAGCACACTGCTGCACAGTTTCCATCTGGAAACATCCACCTCAAAGAACTCTTGGGAAGTGATGTGAGCATCTCGCAAACCAAAACATGGCATATGTATGCGTGTGTATTGGGGTAGATATGTTGTGTATTTGTATATAATTGTTATATTTCTTATATGAAAAGCTATATCTGAAGAAACAAAAAAGAATGAAATTGGAATCTTGGCACAAGATGATAAAGCTATAGATTTCTGGAGAGATCAGGTGGATGATGTGACTGGAAGCTATTCTTGACTGACCTTTTGGATCATGAAGAACTTCCTAGTGGCCACCTAAGGACTAAAGCCTGTCACTCACTGGGAAGATTGTCCATGTTTTCCTTTGAGAAATGGCAGGGTCAGGGGAAGGGCTGACATACAACAGACTTAGGTTTGAAGTCTGATGGTCACTCACTACCTGCTTGAACCTGTGCAGGAGCTTAGTCTTCTCACCTGTAAAATAGGAGAGCTCCCTCGCAGAGCTTGGGGAAGACCCTTAGAGAAGCACATGTTGGGTCTGTGTTGCTTCTGGTCTCTGCTGGGCCTCTCAACTCTGGTCTCTTACCACTGTCTTAGACTGCTGCAGGACCCCAGTGTGTAGAATGTGGCTTATGGCTTGTGTTTCCCAACCTTGAACATGGTGCATAGGTCTCTTCCTTTACTGAGTTATGGCACACAAATTCAGTGAGATTTTGCTAGTGTCAGGCTTTGAATAGCTACAGTAAAAGAGAGAGTAAGAAACTAGACTAAAAATAGTAGCTATTTGATAAGGATTTTATATGAATTGTTTATTTCTTTTTCAGTGTGTTTTTTTTTTGTAATTTTTTTTTTTTATGAAAGACAGAAACAGAGAGAGAGAGAGGAGAGAATTGATGCACCAGTGTGGGTTCCTGGGTTCTTGCTCTGGGGCCAGTCGTGGTCTCCCGAAGATGACCAGGCAACCCAGGTGGGTGATCATGTGAAAGTAAAAGACTTTCAGGAGGAATTGCGGTGTGAATAGCTCTCTCAGTTTATTGTCAGGAAAAATGGGTTTATAAGCATCTGAGGGTGGCGGGAGGACCCTAAGGGGATTGGACATACCACGTTCATTTCTGATGCCTAATTAGCATATGGGGACATTCATTCTAGCACGTAGGCAATGGAGGGGGGGGGCGGGGGTCAGGTGATCTAGGGTCTCAGGAGGATGGGCTGTCTGAAGGCTGATAAGGAGTTTTCTAGGCAACTGGCCAAAGGTCACAGGGCTATGGGCAGAGCCTAAGTTCAAGTGCACTGGGCTTGGAGAGTGAATGGCCTCCTGTAGCCTGGGGGTCCTTAGCCATGCCTGGCAGCCCAGTCCCCTCTCCTGAAGGCTCCAGCCTGTGCCTGGCAGTGCCCAGCACACCAGGGCCTCTAGCCACTGAAATCAAACTCTAGATGCATGCACCACCTTGTGTGCATGTATGACCTTGTACACTTGCATCACCCTGTGTGTTTGGTTTAAGTGAGATCTGAAGTCAAGCATGGCTCCTTAGGCTATGCAGGCAAGTGCCTAAACCACTAAGCCATCTCTCCAACCCTGTTTTTCAGTGTTTTGAGACAGGATCTTTTTTTTTTTTTTTTTTTTTTTTTGAGGTAGGATTTCGCTATAACCCATGCTGACCTGGAATTCACTATGTAGTCTTAAGATGGCTTCAAATTCACATGCCAATCCTCCTACCTCTGTCTCCCAAATGCTGGGATTAAAGGCATGTGCCACCACACCTGGCTTGAGACAGGGTCTTACAATGTCTGCCTCAGCCTCTCAAGTGCTGGGGCTACAGGTGTGAACTATCACACCTTGCTCTTCTGCATGTGAATCATTTGATTCGAGCATCACAGTGTAGCAGATTAAAGTGTATATATTCTTTGACATGTCTTCCTTCCTTTAATAGGTGGAGTTTATTGCCTCTCCTCTTGAATCTGTGCTATCTTGTGACTTCTGTGACCAACAGAATAAAACAGGATAATGCAGAAGTTACATTATACCAGCTCCATGTTTATCAGAGAGCTGGTAGCTTTCACTTGGACTCTTAGAGCTCTGAGTTGCCACCAGCTTAGAGAAAAAGACCTGGAAACTGGAAGTGAGAGAGACCCAGGAGGGAGACAGGCCTACTGACTCCAGCTGCTCAGCTTTCCCTATCAAGGAACTATATTTGAGAAAGACATCATGGATTCTTTAGACCAGACCAGCCTCTAGCTGATACCATCCAGTGATGGAGTCAGTTCCCCCAAGAAGCAGAAGAGTCACCCAGCTGAGCCCTGCCTACATTTCTGACCCACAAGTCATGAACGAAAGTAAAATGGTTACCTGTAAGCCACTAAATTTTTATAAGACTTGTTACACAGCAATAGATAACACGATAGTCATAACCCCATTTTACAGAAACAGAGGTAAAGAGAGGCCTACTGGTTTAGTGAGTGGTGGAGGCAGCAACATACTCCTAGCCCTCTAAAGTGCTGTTCTTGAGTTGAAAATGTGCTTCTGAGCTCCATGTAGTGATACATACCTAAAATCCCAGAAGTGCATGGGGCAAAGACAGAAAAATCCCGAGTTCAGTCAAGGTTATCCTGGGCTACAAAGTGAGACAATATCAAAAAGTCAAAAGAAGAAAGCCAGGTGTGGCTACATAGTGAATTCCAGGTCAGACTGACTAGAGTGAGACCCTACCTCAAAAAACAAAAACAAAAAAAAGATAAAAGAAAAGAAAAAAATCATGTTTCTGCTCTTAAGGAAGCTTCTACCTCAGAATCATTCATCCTCCATAATTAGAGAGTTACATACAGCATTAGTTAATTTATTTACTCAATTTAATAACTAGCATAGATGATTATTAAGACTATACTGCCCTCAGAAGAAAGGACTGATTTGTAAGTGGAGCAGATGTAGGGTGAAGGGAAACATCATTTGGACAAGGGAGGAAGTGTGTATAAAGAAGCAGAACAGCTTACCAGGGCACAGGCAGAGTGCCAGGGTGACTGGTATGTCCAAGAGAAGTTCATTATGGCCTGAATGTGGATGTGTGGAAGGGAGAGACAAACAGAGAACCAGAATGCCAGTCTGCATCCACAGGGCTGTTATAGGGCTGAGCACCCTGAGGCTTAGCCCTTGTCAGAGCCTAATGAAGGACGTTTGGGTGGGGGTTTGATCTGATACACTTTTCACATAGAAGTTGCTCACCACTGGAGGTGATATGAAGGCCATACAGAGGAGGCCCTGAGGATGAAGATAGAGGGGAGATGACAGCAATGCTCAGGGACAGTGTGGTGGGGCTAGGCCTGCCAGTTATGATGAGCATGGGGCAGAGGGACATGCTCCAGAGATATTTAAGAAGACTGGCCAGCAGAAATCACTGAAGATAGAAGAAGAATCAGGAGTACCTCCAAGTCTTCTGCTGGAACTAGGGACCTTCCCTTCCCAGGGAAGTGCTATAGGAGAGAAAACAAGGGACATGGCTGGCCATGGTGCCTGCCAAGACACCGGCACATCATAGGTGTTCCACAAATTGTTATAGAATAAAGATTGAAAGCCAGGCATGGTGGCGCACGCCTTTAACCTAAGTGCTTGGGAGGCAGAGGCAGGAGGATCACCATGAGGAGGCCACCCTGAGCCTCCATAGTGAATTCCAGGTCAGCCTGGGCTAGAGCGAGACCCTACCTCAAAAAAAAGAAAAAAAAAAAAAGAATAAAGATTAACTTAGAAGTACGTGCTCAACCATGTTTATTGCTGCTCAATTTATAATAGCTGGGAAATGGAACCAGCCTAGATGTCCCTCAACTGATGAGTGGATAATGAAGATATGGCACATTTATACAATGGAGTTTTACTCAGCAGTAAAGAAAAATGAAGTTATGAAATTTGCAGAAAAGTGGATGGATCTGGAAAGAATTATACTAAGTGAGGTAACCTAGGCCCAGAAAGCCAAGCGCCACATGTTCTCCCCCATATGTGGATCTTAGCTACAGATGATTGGGCTTCTGTGCGAGAAGGAAAAAACTCAGTAGCAGAAGCCAGTAAATTAAAAAGGAGATAGAAAGGGAAGAGAAAGAAAGGGAGGAGGGCATTTATTAGGTTGGTATTGTATATATGTAAGTAGAAAGAGTGAGATGGGGAGGGGATATGATGGAGAATGGAATTTCAAAGGGGAAAGGGGGGAGGGTAATACCATGGGATATTTTTTGTAATCATGGAAAATAGTAATAAAAATTGAGAAAAAATAAAAAGTAAAAAAAGATTAAATGTGCCCTTCAGAGGAAGAGGGCAACATCCAGGGTATAAATTTTATTTTTTTATTATTGATAACTTCCATAATTATAGACAATAAACCATGGTAATTCCCTCCCCCTCCCCCACACAACTCCACTCTCCATCATACTTCCTTCCCCCTCTCCATCAGTCTCTCTCTTTTTTTTTTCTCTTACTTTGATGTCATCATTTTTCCTCCTATTATACTGGTCTTGTGTAGGTAGTACTAGACACTGCGAGGGCATGGCTATCCAGGCCATTCTGTGTCTGGAAGAGTGCATTGTAAGGAGTCCTAGCCTTCCTTTGGTCAGGGTACAAATTTGAGGGTCCTTAGCATGGGGCCACAGGGTGAGGTGCTAAACCATGCAACATCTGGCCGTGATGTTTTTGTCCTTGGGGGTAAAAAGGCTCAGCTCAACTCCAAGACTAGAGGGAAGTCTGCTCTGCCCTTCCTGGCAGTAAATTTGAATCCGCTCACTAAGCGGCATTTGGGACAGCTAGCTAGAGGAACATGAGATCTAGCCAAGTCCCAGCCAGCAAGCTGGAAGGACAGACACAGGAAATGACCACTCCAGGTGATTTCTTTGTGGTAAGAGTGGCAGCCCCATCCTGACCAGGGGTGCCTGGAGTGAATCGGGAGCTGCAGGGAGCTGAGGAGGGTGGGGTTCTGCCCCAACACTGCCTTTCTCCTCCACCTATGCTCAGAGCCTGTGCTGGAACAGACGAGGTGAGCAAGATGGAAGTTAGCATCAGTAGACTGACAGTGGCATGACCAGGGGATGCAGGCCACAGTGTAGTGCCCTAAAGCAAACCCCCATTGGCTCTGCTCCCCAGAGCTGGAGACACCTGGCTTAGCGAGGGCTGAGCCTGCCTGGAATGCTAAGACGGGCCAAGGGAAAACTGAGGCCTATGAGCATGGCTCAGTACAATCTCGGACCAAGACCGGTCCCTTGTTCCTGATTTCATGACTCATGGTTTAGTTCTGCATTGCTGGTTAAGGAGATGGGAACTGGTCCCTCTGGGGCTGAGATCCTAGTTCAGTGTCCTGGTGGACATTGCTGCCTTCCACTGAATTCAGTTCCAATCCTTGGTAATGGGTGCCCACGATATGCCAGGCAGCAGGCTAGGAGCTTCTATCACAGCACTCCTGGGTTCCTCTAGGTGCACACACTGGTTCCTACTCTAGACCAGGGCTTCTTAAACTTGGCACTGTTGACATTCGGAGCAGGTCGTTCTGTGTTGTGAGGGACTATCCTGAGCAGTTGAGAAGGTTTGCAGCACCTCCAGCCTCTGGCCACTAGATGCCAGTAGTACCATCCCTGAGTTTTGACAACCAGAAGTATCTAGACACATTGCCCAGCATCCTTAGGGGATCACTTTGCTCCTGGGTGAGACCCATGGTTACTATCCAATATGGCGGCTCTCCAGCCTTTGAAATGTAGCTGGTCTACACTGAGATGACGAGTGAGTATAAAATACACTCCGGGATTTGAGCACTTAGCATGAGAAAAGGATGCAGGATGTCTCATTAGTAATTTCTTGGGACGTTTGTATTTTTTGTTTGTTTGTTTTATGAGGTATGGTCTCACTTTAGCCCAGGCTGACCTGGAATTCACTATGGAGTCTCAGGGTGGACTTGAACTCACGATGATCCTCCTACCTCTGCCTCCCGAGTGCTGGGATTAAAGGCATGCGCCACCACGCCCGGCTTGGGACGTTTGTATTTTGTGCACACTTGGTAAGATCTTGAAGTTACTGGTGCTGTCCACGCATTTGTGGTGAGCCCTCCCCTGGCACTCGGGCCGTTCTTCCTATTGAAGTGTTGCCCTGCACCACCTCCCTACCCCTCTCTTTTCAAGATGTGTGCCACCTCAGGCTTCCTCTGGCCCATTCCGTGTGGCAGAGAGAAGGCGTGGTTTTCCTTTGTTTGCGGCTCACCTGAACTCTGCTCAGCATCACCCTGCGTCCCCCCCTTCTCCCAGAAGAGCCTCCCCCATCGCTTACTCTTTATTTAGCCTTCCCTGACACTTGGCAATTTGAAAATCTGCCCAATGCTTCCTTCTGTTTTGTCATCTGAGCCTATAAATAGTTCCCAGATGAAGTCCCGTCTGCACTGTGACAGTTTGTCCTGTTTTCTTTTTCATAGTCTTGAAGTCTCATGTTTGCACTTGCTCGATCAGAAAGAACAGCTTCCAAAAATAGGAACCTTTTATCGTAGCAAGAACAGTGTACTGGGCAGTCACCGCAGTGCAACTGCCCACACGAGGCTCGGAGATGACGTCTTCAGCAAACACAAACCCGGCGAAGCATGAGAAATGGTCCCAAAATGATCCTGGACCTGGGACAGTGCAAAGAAATAAGGCAGGCCCGGCGTGCAGGGAACTTCATTCTGGACCAGATAGGAGCCTGTGACATCCCAATGTGACAGTTTCTGCTCTGGGGAGCAGAGTGTACCCTGTGCCCAGGTCAAAAAGAGGGGCCAGACCCTGCCCAGGATGGCATCCTCCACTGGGAACTTGAGGCCTCCCATGGAAGGGGAGACTGCGGCCCACAGGAGAGATGTCTCTGGTGGCAGTGAGGTAGGGCCACGTTGACTGAGTTCAGTAGAAGCCCTGAGGCTGCTGAAGGTAGAGGGGCTCCCAAATCATCAGCAACAGCCAGAGAGAAAGGGAAGGTTTTCCAGCACACTGTGAACAGCATCCTTTCCTAAGTGCCAGGGCCTCGCCTGGCTCCTCCACCCCCAGGCTCTCAGGTCGTCTGCCACGTCATGAGTGGAGTGGCTGCCGTCCTTCACTCGGTTACAGATTGTGCACAGTAACCCACAGGGCCCAGGCCAGCCACTGGGGACCTTACAAGACCCTCCCTGCACCCAGAGAAAGCGAATCTCAGAAAGCATGTGGTTGGTGGGACTAAGACCCCCTTGCCAGGTCAATACTGTGCATGCTTGGGCTTTGCCTGCCAAGGGAAACCAGAGTTCACCCAGGCTTGCTCCAGTCAATTGCCTGGAAGACCGAGAGACCTGGCTGGGCAGTGGGAATGGTCTGTCCCAGCTGCATCTGTTCTGCTGGGAGCAGTGATTGAAATCAAGCGTGTCGAAATTAACTTCCACACCACTGTGAAGAGAAACAGTAGCGTCGGTAAGATTACAGAGAAGACATGGGCTAAGAATAAATAAATAAATAAAATAAAATAAATAAATAAAGGCATGCTGGTGCACGCCTTTAATGCCAGCACTTGGGAGGTAGAGGTAGGAGGGTCACTGTGAGTTCAAGGCCACCCTGAGACTACATAGTGAATTCCAGGTCAGCCTGGGCTAGAGTGAAATCCTACCTCAAAAAACAGACAACAAATTGCTGGGCGTGGTGGCACACACCTTTAATTCCAGCACTCGGGAGGCAGAGGTAGGAGGATTGCTGTGAGTTCAAGGCCACCCTGAGACTCCATAGTGAATTCCAGGTCAGCCTGGGCTAGAGTGAGACCCTACCTCGAAAAAAAAAAAAACACAATAATAAATAAATAAATAAAATTAAATGAATAAATAAAAACAGACAACAACAACACACACAGACAAAAAGATTAAAAGTCCCAGCAGGTTTTAACTGGATTAGTTACCTTTCTCACTGCTACAAAAATGTCAGCTTAAGAGAGGAAGGGCTTATTTTGGCTCACTGTAAAGCCGTCATTGGAGGAGATGGCGTGGTGGCAGGAGAGCCTGCTCATACTGCGTCCATAAGCCAGAAGCAGAGAGAGAAAGGTTAGTGCTCCGCTCACGTTCTCCCTTTTATTCACTGTGGGATCCCAGCCCTGGAGCAGTGCCAGCCACACGCAGCCTGGGTCTTCCTCAGTGATGTGGAATCTCATCCGCTTGGCAGATACGATTAACCATTACTGACCATTGGGTAAAGCTCTGTCCTTCTGGGACACCAATCATCTCTATCTAGTATTTTCACAACAGACACGCCCATTATTCACTTAGCTCTCCCTGCCCTCAGAGTGACTCCCATGTAATATGGTGCTGTATTCAAGTCACCCTTATTTTACTAAATAATGGCTCCAAAATGCAAGAGGAGTAGTGTTGGCAAATGTCAGATAAGCCCCTCATAAAGACCTAAGTGCTTCCTTTAAGCAAAAAAAAAAGTTGAAAAAGCCAGGCGGGATGGCGCATGCCATTAATCCCAGCACTCGGGAGGCGGAGGTAGGAGGATCCCCGTGAGTTTGAGGCCGCCTTGAGACTAGGTAGTGAATTCCAGGTCAACCTGAGCCAGAGTGAGACCCTACCTTGAAAAAAAAAAAAAAAAAGAAAGTTGAAAAGCCAGGCATGGTGACACACACCTTTAATCCCAGCACTCAGGAGGCAGAGGTAGATGTTTGAGGCCAGCCTGGGACTACAGAGTAAGTTCCAGGTCCGCCTGGGCTAGACTGAGACCCTACCTTTAAAAACGGGGGGCGGGGGGGCTAGAGTGGTTAAGGTGTTTGCCTGCAAAGATGCAAAAGGTGGCGCCTGCATCTGGAGTTCGTTTGCAGTGGCTGGAGGCTCTGGCACACCCATTCTCTCTCTCTCTCTCTCTCCCTCTCCCTCTCTCTGCCTCTTTCTCTCTATCAAATAAATAAATCAATAAAAATAAAATATTAAAAAAGGTAAAAGCTCTCAAATTAACGAGGAAAATAATGTTGTGTTGAGGTTGCTAAGCTCTATAGTACAATAAGATATATTTGAGAAGGAAAGAGACCACATCACATCTTTTAATACAGTATGTTGTTATAATTGTCCTATTTTATTATAATCATCATTGTTAATCTTTTGAAGTACTTAATTTATAAATATAACTTTATCACAGATACGTATGTATAGGGAAAAAGGCATACAGTTTGCTAGTAGCCGAGGTTCCAGGAATCCATTGAAGGTCTTGGGAACTATCTCCCTCAGATAAAGAGAAACCGTTGTATCTGACATTCCTGAAATGATGTGATCATAGAGACAAATAACAGATGAGTGATCACCAGGTCACAGTGGCAGGAGAATTGGATCTAGCTATACAGGGGCGGCAGTGGGGACCCTTGTTCTAATGGTACCGTTGACTGTCTTGATTTTGGTGGTGGTTACACAGAACTGCCCATGTGGACAAAGCTGCCTGGTACCATATACATGCATGCACACATGCTTGTACACACGTGCACACACAGTGAGTGCATGTAATGTGAATGACATCTAAATTAGGTCAGTGATGCACCCATGGTTAATGTCTTAATCTAATTGTATTCAGTGTTACTCACCACTGGGGAGCTGGGGGTAGTAAGGCCCTGTGACTGAGGGCAAGAAGTCAGCCACAGCAAAAGCTAGGAGATAGGAACGTGGCGGGAGGAAGCAAGGCCCCGCAGAGGGACACCCGTTCTGTGAAGCACTTTCTTGTGGCCATGTGGGGGCACAAAACCCTTCCACTGCCAGCGCCTCACTCTCTAAGCTTGCGTGTTGACAGTTTGGGATTCATGCTATTGATTGGAAGTGCCCCACACTGTTAGGAGCGGCTCCGAGAAGTCCTTCATGCCACACTTATGGGGTATTGTGTATTCCTTTTTGGTAGCTGCTGCAACAAAAGACCAAAACTGGGTGCCTTCAAGTGAAAAAAAGCTATTCTCTTACAGGACTGGATATATGGCTTAATTGGTTAAGGCCTTTGCCTGCAAAGCCAAAGGACCTCTGTTTGATTCCCCAGGACCCACGTAAGCCAGATGCACAAGGTGGTGCATGCGTTTGGAGTTCATTTGCAGTGGCTGGAGGCCCTAGCATGCCCATTCTCTCTCCCTCCCTCCCTCCTTCTCTCTGCCTCTTTCTCACTCTCTCTCTCCCTCAAGTAATTCTTTTTAAGTTAAAAAAAAAAGAAATTTATTTTCTTACAATCTTGGCAACCAAAAATCTTTTATTAAAACCTTTTTATTTTATTTATTTGTGAATAGAGAGAGTTAGAAAGAAAATGTGTGTGCCAGGACCTCTTGCCACTGTAAAGGAACTCCAGATGCATGCTCCACTTTGTGTATCTGGCTTCATACAGGTACTAGAGAATTGACCCTGGGCCAAAAGGCTTTGCAAGCAAGCACCTCTTTAACTGCTGCGTCTGTAGCTCCCAGAAATCTTAACTGAAGGTGTGGATGAGGCTGCTTCCTCCTGGGGATTAGGCAACCTGTGCCAGGTCCCTCAGCTCGCCGTGGCTGCTGCCTGCCCTACATTCCTTGGCTTGTGTCTGAGTCACTCCGCTCTCTACCTCTGTCTTCGCATGGCCCTTCCCCTCTTAAGCCTCTGTGTCTCGGGTCCTAAAGGACAAAAACCATGGCAAAGGGGTGCTGTACCTGGAAAATGATGACCCAGATAAACTCATATCCATAGGCTGTAAGGATCAAGATGCGATGGCAAGATGTCTTCTGGGGGATACAGTTCCATCCTCTATGGATGGGTACTTTATTGCCATTTCATAGCTGGAGAAATTGAGGGACAGAGAGGACAGCCTGATGGAGACGCGCCCACACTCCAGCGGGAGTCTGCACATAGGCCGCCAGGCAAGGGCGGCATAGGAACAGGGCCAAGGAGCTAGCTCCACCACCCACTGGAACGAAGGACCGTCTATCGTAGCGATTTATGCCCTCCTCAGTTCTAGAAGAGTCAGAGTCTCTGTCCAGACTCTCTCTCAGGTCCTAAGTGTCCCTTTGAACTCCCGGAAGGAAGGGCGATGAGCCTCATGGTGGGAGTTCCAAGACTGTGGCCCAGGTGCCCTCAAAGCTTCTATCCATCTGTGGTGTCCCTCCCAAAATGGGGGGAGTGACATTTTTAAATGTTTTGTTTCAAATGTTTAGTGAGCATTTAACCTCTCAGACCACATGCCATGTACCTCGCCACGTCCTAAAGAAGATCGAAAGATGGGCAAAGCCCTTGCCCCGGGTGCTGCTGGGAAGGTGACCTCGGTGTGAAGGGACAAGTTCATATCTCAGGACTGGGGAAGAGGGTGGCGGGGGAGAAGAGGAACAGATGAGAGCCTTGCTCGTTGCTTACGTTTGCACAAAGCCGTCGTTTCCATAGTAGAAAGGCTGTCGGGCCTATGTCTAGAACGCAGTGAAAGTTGGTGCAGCCTGCCGTCGGCACGGGAGAGCTGCTGCGGCACCCAGAGGGCCAGGGAAACTTAGTCTGAGCAGTGAGACAGTGAAAGCTCTGGGTACACTACCAGGGGTCACCAGAAGGGGAATGACTGTGATCTTCCAGGTTTAATCTAGGTTCTGTAAAGGTCAGTCCATGTCACGATGGCCACAGAGAACTGCTGATTGTGGGGGAGCTCATGATGTTGGCCTGGCCATGGCCTCTCATCCCACAGGAGGCATTTCTGAGAAATGTCTTTCTTCCCCCATTTTCCAGATAGAGCGTCCTTTACCTCTCCTTACGAGGATCTCGGGGCTCCTGCCTTTGGGCTCCTTCCACAGTCAGCACTGCCCATAGCGGGGAGTCCGGGAGGCAGGATTCAGAAGCTAGAGGGCACTGGGCCACCAGGGGTTGCCCCCGCCTGTCCACAACACGGAATTCACAAAGGGTAGAAATACCAAGGGCTGGCGAGTTAGGTCATGTGTTTACTAGTTTTTCTGAAACTCTTTACAAATGTTTAACCTAATAGGAACCTGTGATCTCTTTGTCATAAGTAGTGGAATGTAAGGTGTCTGTTTGTTTTAAATCATGTGTTTAAGATACCGAAGAAAGGAAAAAAGAAAAAAACAACAGTCGGAATATGTTGGCCCGTGTCATAATACAACCTTCTTCCTAACTTGCAGCCCAGTGAAGGCCTGGGGTTTGCAGGCTGGGTGGTAAGCTGATGTCACCTAGATGCCTTTGTCTTGGGGTTGAAAGGGCACATTCCCTTTGCAGGTGGAGAATCAGAGGTGCGGAGAGGAAAGGTATACATTCAGAGTCACTGTCGGGTCCAGGGTCAGAGTCAGGCCCCCCAGCCCAGCCCTGCCTTCCCCCTGAGTCACGTTTCATGGAAGCTGGGAGGACTTAGCCATGATGGTCACATGTCGTTCGGCCCCCACTGCGGCCCAGGAAAGGCCAGTACTTTGCAAGTACTGGGAACGTGGCGGTTGGGGTTGGGACATGGACAAGAGCGCTAGGCATGATGGAGGTAGGTGCCTGCCAGGACCTCCGACAACTGGCCACGTTTTTGTGTGTCTCATCTCTTAAAGCTGCAAAGCAGAGCGTGATGGGAATCTTCACCGTCAGTCTGTTCCCAGCTTCAGGTACCAAATGCCACACGCGGCCACACTGCCCTTATTCACCCAAGGATGGGGTCTGGGTCACAAGCATTGATCTCTTTTCCTTCCCGGGGCTGCCTTCACCCTTGGATTACCTGTGCAGCCAAAATAGACCCTGGGAATCTTGGGGAAAGACCAGTGACCCCACTTCACCACCTCTGGATCGAAACATCTCCTGTAAGCAGGACTGGGCCGCTTTCTTCTGCTGACCCCGACTGTCCTCAGAATTGGCATGTTGTAAGACTGTCATTCTGTGTTTACCATCCAGAACCTTACACTTTTCATCAAAAAAAAAAAAAAATGATGAGGGTGTCATGCCTTGAACTCTCGACGCATTCACATCCTTGAGGTCCACTTCTCACTGCCCTGAGGTCCAGCTGGCTGCGGTATCTATGGGGTCATTCAGGCCAGGCACTGTGGGAGGTGCCGGGACCCAGAGTGAGTATGGAAGTCATGCTCCACGCCTCCAGCCCTTGGGGAGCTACTGCCTCCTTTCCTTTGTCTTTGGAGGAAACTGACCCAACAGCCTTTCTTGTGTCTCCCCAGTATTGTACCTGGAAGGCTCCGTTCTTGTGTTTGAGGACATCTTCAGACTGGTCGCGTTCTACTGTGTCAGTAGGTGAGTGGACCGGGGCCTGGAGGAGGTCCTGGGGAGGTCTTGCATTTCTGTCTTACCAGGCTTGCGGGGGAGGTTACCTGTTACAACAGCAGCTAGTTGCAGCAGATACACATGCAACCTTGGGTGTGCATGTTGGGTAGAGTGGGGAGGGTACAGGGAAGCCCCCGACGGAAAGGGGGTGAGCCCAGAGGATGCAGAGAGGGGATGGTCCCTTGGCTTTGCCCCAGTCACCACAAGGGGAGGGATTAGCTTTAGTGCTTCCTGGATTCTCTAGTAAGAGCCCCTCCTCCAGTCCTAGCAGCCCCTCCAGCTCCCTGCTTCCCATGTTGCCACCACCAGGGTCAGCTAAGGGGCCTGCTGACCCATGCCAGGGCGTCAGGAACTTCCTGTAGGGACAGCAAGCGGTTCTGATGCTCACTGGTGACGGGAGCAGCATTATTCATGAGCTGCTGGGCAGAGCGAGCTGAGCTGCTGGTAAACACCCTCAGTTCTGCTCCATTCACTCAGAACTGGTTTCCAATCAGCAAGGATTTAAAAATACATTTTGGTGTCACAAGCCAATGGCTTAAGCTACAGGGCCTTAACAAGGACTGGATAGAAGATAGGCCTAGTGAATTGGGGTCTTCCACCCCAGAATGCCTTTCTCTACTAAAACCCATGTTCAACCTGCAACATCCCTCCCCTATCCCCCAGGCCCATGGGGCCTGGTGCGTGGGCACAGAAGCACTGATGGTTGTAACTGATACAAGCCGAGCGTGGTGGCGCACGCGTTAAATCCTAGCACTCGGGAGGCAGAGGCAAGAGGATCGCTGTGAGTTCGAGGCCACCCTGAGACTTGCATTCCAGATCAGCCTGAGCTAGAGTAAAGACTCTACCTTGAAAAACCAAAAATAAATTATAATTGATACTTACAGCTGCTACCTGGGGCGCCCCCCCCCCCCGGACACCAAGCATGGCACTAAGGGTTTTTATACCACTGTGTTTTTAAGTTTATTTATATATTTTTTTAGAGAGAGAAGAGGCAGTTAGAGAGAATGGGTGTGCCAGAGCCTTCAGCCTCTGCAAACGAACTCCAGAAGCATGCGCCACCTTGTGCATCTGGCTTACATGAGTGCTGGGGAAGTGAACCTGGGTCCTTTAGCTTTGCAGGCTAGCGCCTTCACCACTAAGCTATCCCTCCAGCCCTACCACTGTCTTTTAAAGCCTTGCCCAAAACTCCATGAGATACCCTGTATAAAATGCTCTTATCATCTCCATTGTACAGATGTGGAAACTGAGGCTAGTAAGTGGTTGAGTGGGATTCAATATAGAGACAGTTACTAAAAAAATAAAAATAAATTTTAACTGAAGGGCTGGAGAGATGGCTTAGCAGTTAAGGTGTTTGCCTGCAAAGCCAAAGGACCTCGGTTTGATTCCCCAGGACCCACGTAAGCCATATGCATAAGATGGCACATGCATCTGGAGTTCATTTGCAGTGGCTGGATGCCCTGGTGCGCCCATTCTCTCTCTCTCTCTCTCTCTCAAGTAAACATATAAATAAATTAAAAAAGAAAGAAAGAAAAGAAAAAAGAGCTGGAAGCCAGGTGTGGTGGTGCACACCGTTAACCGCAGCACTCAGGAGGCAGAGGTAGGATCACCGTGAGTTCAAGTCCCATCATTTCTTTTTTTTTTAATTTTTTGTTCATTTTTATTCATTTATTTATTTGAGAGCAACAGAGAGAGAAAGAGGCAGATAGACAGAGAGAGAGAGAGAGAGAGAATGGGCGTGCCAGGGCCTCCAGCCTCTGCAAACGAACTCCAGACGCGTGCGCGCCCTTGTGCATCTTGCTAACGTGGGTCCTGGAGAATCGAGCCTCGAACCAGGGTCCATGGGCTTCACAGGCAAGTGCTTAACCGCTAAGCCATCTCTCCAGCCCAAGTTCCATCATTTCTTGAGCATGCCTGTGCATGCCAGCTGCTCAGCTATATTGAGAAGTCCTCAATATAACCCTGGGCAGAGGGTCACTGGCCTCAGTGTGGGTGACATTGCTCAAAATGAGGAAGGAAGGAATGGTCCCTCCCTCACATACGCCCCAGCCTGTGACTAAGCCACCACCCTCCTTGCCTTGATGAAGGTGTGGGTCCATGCTGCCCTGCCTTTGAAGACAGTGCCTGGGAAGTCCTGGTTACAGTCAGTGGCCCAGAAAGGCTGGTGGCCCAGAACCTGGGGCTGTCATTGCAAGTGGGGGATGTTGTGGGACCGACTGAGCCCTGGAATCTGCAGGCGGACTCCAGCTCCAGGTAATCAGTGTCAGCACCAAGCTGAATGGCTGGATGCTGAGTGTCCAGAGATTAGAGACTGGAGAGTGATGCGGAAGACTCTCTGAGGGGCCCAGAATCGGTTTTGTATATTATGACTGGCTTTTAAATTTTTTTTAATTTAATTTTGCTTTGTTTTGTTTTGGTTTTTCAAGGCAGGGTCTTGCTCTAGCCCAGGCTGACCTGGAATCCACTATGTAGTCACAGGGTGGCCTCAAACTCAAGGCAATCCTCCTACCTCTGCCTCCCAAGTGCTGGGATTAAAGGCATGTGCCACCATTCCCAACTAATTTAACTTATTTGAAGGAGATAGAGAGATAGAAAATGGGTGTCCCAGGGCCTTCAGCCGCTGCAAAGGAACTTCAGATGCACCTTGTGCATCTGGTTTACGTGGGTCCTGGGAAATTGAACCTGGGTCCTTTGGCTTTGCAGGCAAGTGCCTTAACCACTAGACCATCTCTCCATCTCTGGCACTTTTTTAAATGAAAAAGTAAGCAGGATTGGAACATACCAGAAGTTGCCCCATGTAGTTGGAATAAGTCTTGTGTTACCTAGCTTGTAGCAGTAGTAGCAGCAAGTGTGTGTGTGTATGTGTGGTGTGTGCGTGTGCGTGTGCGTGTGTGTGTGTGTGTGCTACTTTGCCAACTAGAACTGGGGCCTCCAGAGAGAGGCACTGGAAACCAGAAGTGTACAAGCCAAATTTCCAGAGTGCCAGGAAGGTCTTAAATCATTTGTTCTGAAAATCCCCACCTTAAAAATCTCCATTTTTCTGATGTTTTTAATAGGGCTTACTAGTTCATAAGGGGGGAGAGAGACATAATATATACCTGTGTCTGGAAATTTGCTTAATTTTAATGTTTGATAGCCTTTGCTCTAGGGAGGGGTCTGTGATCCCCACCCAAGCCTATATGCAGTAGGATCCTCTTGTCAACTATCTAAAAATGCAGAGGAGGCCTGGAGGGATGGCTTAGTAGTTAAGGTGTTTTGCCTGCAAAGCCACAGGACCCAGGTTCGATTCCCCAGGACCCACGTTAGCCAGATGCACAAGGGGTGCATGCATCTAGAGTTCATTTGCAGTGGCTGGAGGCCGTGGCGCACCCATATTCTCTCTCTCTCTCTCCCTCTCTCTCTGTCAAATAAATAAATAATAAAATATTAAGCCGGGCATGGTGGCGCACGCCTTTAATCCCAGCACTTGGGAGGCAGAGGTAGGAGGATCACCATGAGTTCGAGGCCAGCCTGAGAATACGTAGTGAATTCCAGGTCACCCTGGACTAGAGTGAAACCCTACCTTGAAAAACCAAAAAATAAGCCGGGCGTGGTGGTGCACGCCTTTAATCCCAGCACTCGGGAGGCAGAGGTAGGAGGATCACCGTGAGTTCGAGGCCACCCTGGGACTCCATAGTGAGTTCCAGGTCAGCCTGGGCTAGCGTGAGACTCTACCTCAAAAAAAACAAAATAAAATAATAATAATAATAATAAACCAAAAAAATAAAAATATCAAATAAAATATTTTTTAAAATGCAGAGGAGGCAACTTGCTCAGGTAGAGTACCTAGAGTACTCGCCCAGCATGCAAGGCCTTGAGTTCCACCCCTTGCAACACACACACACACACACACAGGCTTTCCCTCACACTGATACCAGGAATCCTTGGGCTTGATTGCAGGAGGCTGCATTTTGTTGGTGGTGGTGTTGAAGAGAATGTTGGAGGGTGAGTGGGTATTCACATGTATGTGTAGGCCAGAAGTTGATGTCTGCAGTCTTCCTCGATTGCTTTCCATTTTATTTTATATATATATATATATATATAAACTTGCCAGGCATGGTGGTGTACTCCTGAACTCAGGAGGCAGAGGTAGGAGGATCTCCATGGGTTCGAGGCCACCCTGAGACTACATAGCGATTTCCAGGTCAGCCTGAGCTAGAGTGAGATCCTACATCATATATATATATATATATATATATATATATATATATATATATATATGACTGGAGAGATGGCTTAGCAGTTAATGCGCTTGCCTGCAAAGGCTAAGGACCTAGGTTCGATTCCCCAGGATCCATGTAAGCCAGATGCACGAGGCGGCACATGCATCTAGAGTTCGTTTGCAGGGGCTGGAGGCTCTCTCTATATGCCCCACTCTCTCTCTCCTTCTGTCTCTCTCTCAAATAAATAAAGTAAAATAACATTAAGTATATACATATTTATAGTACTCTGAGGCCCAGCAGACTCACTCCACTAATCTTCTTGGCAAGAATAACAGGAACCTAAACTTATTCTTTGCTGCATTGTTTTTGATCAAGTGAGTTAGAAATAGGGATTAGGAGGCTGGAGAGATGGCTCAGTGGTTAAAGGTGCTTGCTTGCAAAGCCTACCGGCCTGAGTTCAATTCCATAGTGCCCATGTAAAGCCAGATACATCAGGACTTTATTTGCAGTGGCAAAAGGCCTTAGTGTATACACTCTCTCTTTTTCTCTCTCTCTCAAATAAATAAATAAAATATTTTTTAAAGTAAAATAAAAATATTTTTTAACAAGAAATAGGGCTAGGCATTGTGGCTCAAGCCTTTAATCCCAGTACTTGGGAGGCTGAGGTAAGAGGATCAGTGTGAGTTCAAAGCCAGCCTGAAACTACATAGTGAATTTCAGGTCAGCCTGGGCTAGAGTAAGATCCTACTTCAAGTAACCAAAAACAAAACAAAACAAAACAACAACAACAAAGAAAAAAAAAATGGGGTGTGGATTTTTTTTTCTAAAGGCCAGTCGAGTCTGGGGGTGAAGACCTTGGAGTCTTCCTATGTTCAAGCTCAAGGATGTGGGGCAGGGCAAGCCACACAGCCTCTCGGAGCCTCAGATTGTTCACCCGTGAAGCAGGTCTGGGGAAAGCACCACTTTGGGAAGCCATTGAGAACATTTGAGAGACAATCTGTGTAAAATACTAGATAGAACCAGGAAGCGTGCGAGCTCTGTAAGTGTTAGCATGAACAAAAGAAAGGAGAAACAAGCATAGGTACCCGCGCAGAAGAAAAGTCAGTGACACTCTTACTGTGGAGTACGTTGCAACACAGGATAAGAAAGATCAAGAGCCGGGTGTGGTGGCGCACGTCTTTAATCCCAGCACTTGGGAGGCAGAGGTAGGAGGATCGCCGAGAGTTCAAGGCCACCCTGAGACTACATAGTGAGTTCCAAGTCAGCCTGGGCTAGAGTGAGACCTTACCTCAAAAAGCCAAAAAAAAAAAAAAAAAAAAAAAGAAAGGTCAAGGTTAGCATATGGACTTGGTTGTTCTCTAGTTTTAGTTTGTTGTTGCATGAAGAAAGCAGGCTGCAGAGCAACGCATAGAAACATGCTGCTGTTTTGCTTTCTAAAATAGATCGTTGGAGCAGGCTTTGTGACGCAATGGACTTCTAAAATAGATGGTTGGGGCGAGGGAGATTGCTCAATGGCGAAAGTCACTTGCTGGCAAAGCCTGCTAGCCAGGGTTCAGGACCTCATCCACCAATGTAAAGCTGAACAAGCATTAGTTGGCAGTGACAAGAGACTCTGATATATACATATACATATATACATATATATGTATGTATATATATATATACACACACATATACATACATATACACACACAGTGCAAATAAATAAATAAAAATTTAAAACAGATTCTCTGTGTGTGTGCACACCCATACCATTGTATCAGCAGAGAAGAGAAGGGGAGGTCAGCTGCCCCTAGAGCCTTGACAGTGGGACTAAAGAGGGAAGTCCTGGTCACATTTTATTATAAACACTTTGATATTATTTAACTCTGTGACAGTGCATATGTTTCTTTTCTAATAAATTAAAAGAAGAAGAAGAAGCTGGGCTGGAGGGATGGCTTAGCGGTTAAGGCATTGCCTGCAAAGCCAAAGGACCTAAGTTCAATTCCCCAGGACCCACGTTAGCCAGATGCACAAGTGGGCACATGCGTCTGGAGTTCGTCTGCAGTGGCTGGAGGCCCTGGCGAGCCCATTCTCTCTCTGTCTCTCTCTCTGTTTCTCTCTCCCTCCCTCTTTCTCTGTCAAATAAACAAGTAAATAAAAATAAAACATTTAAAAAAAGAAGCTCGGGGGGAAAGCATGTCCTTAGCAGACGCAGGCTCTGAGTTCTATGCCTACTATCGCCACCCTCCAAAAAAAACCATCCCCAGCTTACAGAGCTGCTTGCTTCTCCCAGTTCTAAGAACAGGAGTGCCTAGCTCGAGCTCTGGTGAGGATTGATGAGATCAACGATAAAGTCCAATAAATGACTATAATTCCTATTCTCTCTCTCTCTCAAAAAAAATTATAAGCCAGGTGTGGTGGTACATGCCTTTAGCCTCAGAACTCGGGAGTCTGAGGTAGGAAGAAAACAGTGAGCTTGGAGCTAGCCTGGACTACAGAGTGAGTTCCAGATCAGCCTGGGCTAGAGTGAGACCTTGCCTTGAAAAAACCTAATTAGTGATTTGTAGTCCTTGTTGAAGGTATTTCCCTATCTGGGTAGTCTGTGTCCTGGGCTGTAAAGCAGGAATGAATGCCTCCCTGTGGGTTTGCTGAGTGATACTGATATCATCATGTGATTTAAGGCCAGTAAACCACCTGCCCCACACAGGGCCCTCCCCCAGCTCCCCAGCGTGACGTCACGCATGGGAAGAGGCGGATCCTGGAAGGAGCACCGCGTTGGGTGACATGAGGGAGGCGGAAGTGGACAAAACCCTTGAGCGCTAGGCCCAGGAGGAAGAGGAGGCCTGTGGTGTGGCCTTGAAGGGTGGAGGAGACGAGGAGGCTGTGACGAGGCACACTCTACTGGACCATGGGTGCATAGGGGGAGGCCCATCTACAGGGAGAATGTGGGGCCATGTGAGGGAGCTGCTGGAGTTCAAGGCCAGGGTGTGACCTCCAGCTGCTACTGCAGCGTCTTGAGGCTGACAGAGCAGAGTGACAGGTGTCAGAGACTGCACTGGCAGCTCATGAGCTGAGTGGCCTCTGCTGGCCACTGTGATGGACACTCTGCTGGTCACAGGAACCATTTGAAACTGCACCAGCTCGCCAGCTAGCCAGCCAGGTAGACTGAGGCAACTCAAGAGGTGAATTTTGCCACACTCTGAAACAAGAGGTTGGAGTAAAGGTGCTGAGGTGGTCCTGAAGCGGGAGTGGGGCACCGAGAGCCAGTCCGAGCGAAGCGAGGCCAGCAGTACTGGAGGGACGAGGATCCAAAGTGGCCCCTGGACCTTTTGCCTCTCCGGGCGTCTGTCTCCCCTCTGTCTGAACGGCTGCTGGAGGTGCCCAGAGGGCCCCGGAACAGTTTCCCTTTAGCCCCCAGATGGAGCTGGCTGGCTGTGGGTTCACTGCCTGTCTCCACATGGAGCGATGAGGGTCAGAGGTCACTAAGTATGCCTGAGCCCAGCAGGTCCCCACTCCCCGGACTCCCCCATCCTGGTGCTGGTATGGGACCTGGTGAGGCTCTTTTAGCCTCAGCCCTGTGCCTAAGTTCCTGGGGGAAATTTCTAGTCCACAAGGAAACCCAGCAGTCACAGGATGTGCAGGGCTGGTCTGGGTACCTGAAGTTCTGAGGGATGGGCACAGCAGCCCCCTCCTCTAATCTGACCTGTGGCCTTCATGTCTTTGCAGAGACTTACTGCCTTTCACACTGCGGCTGCCCCAGGCCATTCTTGAGGCCACCAGCTTCCTGGACCTCGAGACCATCTCCAACTTGGGTTTAGGTAAGTCCTCCTTGAGGGACCAGGGAGCAGGTGGGGCTCGAGACAAGCACTTACTAGGACTTCCCACAAGGCCTATGCCGAGGAGTCCCCTGGACGAGACCCTACCTTGGCCCAGGACTCTACAGACAAAGTAGTAGCAAGATTTTCAGGGCTCCACATGACTCCCCAGCAGGTTCTCATACATAGCAAGAGCCCATGACCAGGCTGGCCACGTCAAGTGTGGCTCTGTGAGCAGCGGGGTGTTACAGTCAGATTCGCATTGCTGGTAGAAATCACCCAACCAAGAGCAGTTTGTGGGGGGGGGGGGAAGAGGTTTATTTTGGCTTACAGGCTCAAGGGGAAGCTCCATGATGGCAGGGAAAACGATGGCATGAACAGAGGGTGGACATCACCCCCTGGCCAACATCAGGTGGACAATAGGAATAGGAGAGTGTACCAAACACTGGCAAGGGGAAACTGGCTGTAACACCCATAAGCCCGCCCCCAACAATACACTGCCTCCAGGAGGCATTAATTCCCAAATCTCCATCAGCTGGGAACCTGGCATTCAGAACACCTGAGTTTAGGGGGAACACTGAATCACACCACCACACGGGGCCAACCCCGAGGCACTTCTGAGTGGTGGCCGGCGTCAGTCCAGCGTCCACCACAGCCCTCCCCACGTCACAAGGAAAGCGCTGTGGTCGTGGTCATGAGCTCCAGCTTGCCCCTTGCAGCCTTGGTGGTCCCCCGGCCCAACCAACACACCCTAAGGTGGGGTCAGGACCGCTTCTGACCTCTGTTCTTCTGCATGCCTGCAAAGGCAGCGCAGGCTTCCCGGCCTCTTCCTGTGTGTCTGGTCACACGGACCACTGTGCAGGGACAGTGTCAGCTAGTGTTGGCTTAGGCCTGGGCCTTGGCATGCTGGCCTTCAAGAAGCCAAGATCGGGCTGGAGAGATGGCTTAGCGGTTAAGGCACTTGCCTATGAAGCCTAAGGACCCAGGTTCGATGTTCCAGGACCCACATAAACCGGATGCACAAGGTGATGATGCGTGCGTCTGGAGTTCGTTTGCAGTGGCTAGAAGCCCTGGTGCGCCCATTCTCTCTCTCTCTCTCTCTCTCTCTATCTATCTATCTATCTATCTATCTTTCTATCTATCATCTATCTGCCTCTTTCTCACTCTATCAAATAAATGAATAAATAAATAAATATATTTAAAAACAAAGTATAAGCCAAGATCTCTAAGCTGGCAGCTGCTGGGGTGCTAGGCTCCTTACCACTGTCAACATGGGGGGCGCAGGGATTCTCCTGTGTGTGTGGCACACAGGAGAACTTGTTTCAGACAGTTGTTTCAGCAACCTCTGCAGGCTCCAGTGGCCTGGCAGAAGCTCAGGGCGTCAGAACTTAGAGCCAGGCCATATTTGTGGACAAAAAGAACGTCCATGGGCTGGAGAAATGGCTTAGCTGTTAAGGCATTTGCCTGCAAAGCCAAATGACCCAGGCGCGATTACCCAGGACCCACATAGCCAGATGTACAAGGTGGCGCATGTGTCTGGAGTTTATTTGCAGCGACTGAAGGCCCTGGCCCACCCATGTTCTATGTGCCTCTTTCTTTCTGTTTCTCAAATAAAATAAATGAAAATTTTATTTTAAAAAAATTTAGTGGTGCACACCTTTAATCCCAGCACTCGGGAGGCAGAGGTAGGATGATCACAGAGAGTTCAAGGCCCCCCTGAGATGACATAGTGAATACCAGGTCAGCCTGGACCAGAGTGAGACCCTACCTCAGAAAACCAAAAATAATAATAATAATAACAACTTTTTAAAAAGAAGTTCATCCCTGCATCGTTACTAAGACTCAGCTGTATACATCACTGAAATATCTGTGACTAGTCACAGCGCCAGGAATGTCTGGTGCCCAGCTCTCCACTGTTGATTGAACTGAAGAACCAATGGCCCAGACTACAGATCCAGGCTGCAGAGAAAATCGGGGCAGACCCCTGGCTCCCAGACCAGGCTGCTATCCATTCTCCAGTGGGGTGCTGGCAGTGAGAGATTCCAAAGGCAACCTGAGGTCTGAGACAGAAAGTTAATAATGAATGAACACTAGCTACGTTCTAATCTCTAGGTGTATTTGCTCATTCTAGCTTCAAATAATCCTTAAAAAGTAGGAGCTGTTGTTGTAGCCCCCACTTTATAGCAGAGGAAACTAAGGCACAAGGCGGTCAAGTAACATGTCCAGTGTCACTGTCCATGACAGAGCTGGGGTGTGAACCTAGAGAGCTTAGCTCCATCTCATACTGCCCTTTAACTCTGTCTACACTCTGCTAAGCTGGTCTGCCCAGTTATTGGGAATAAACTTTGAACTTCATACATACCCACCCTGATGTTTTTCTTTTTAGTTTTTTTGTTTTTATTTATTTGAGAACGACAGATAAAGAGAGAAAGAGACAGATAGAGAGAGAGAGAATGGATGCGCCAGAACTTCCAGCCGCTGCAAATGAGCTCCAGGCGCATGCGCCCCCTTGTACATCTGGCTAACGTGGGTCCTAGGGAATCAAGCCCTGAACCAGGGTCCTTAGGCTTCACAGGCAAGCGCTTAACCGCTAAGCCATCTCTCCAGCCCCACCCTGATGTTTTAGTTGTTGGACTTTCACTCTTGAAGGAGCTTGGATGTGGGACAGGTGACTATTTTGCAATTTTCTTCATCCAAATGGCCTCCCCTGAGGTCTCAAATGACAGATGACACCTTCTGACCATGGTAGACCTATAGTTTTATATAATCCTTGTGTATTTGAAACAGAGAAGACACATTTCAAAGAGAGAAATGTGTTTCAGCCCAGCTTTAGTCTTTCCCCAGACGGGGAAGAACAGAGCTGGGGTGTGCGCCAAGGATCTCTCTTACTCGTAACCCTCCCACTGCTCCATGGTGACACTTCATGACCTCCTTTTTTGTTTGTTTGTTTGTTTGTTTGTTTTGTTTTGTTTTGTTTTTTTTCTTTTTCAAGGTAGGGTCTCGCTCTAGCCCAGGCTGACCTGGAATTCACTATGTAGTCTCAGGGTGGCCTCTATCCTCCTACCTCTGCCTCTCGAGTACTGGGATTAAAGGCATGTACCACCACGCCCGGCTACAACCTGTGTTTTTGCAATGAGAGGTCAGTGGTCATTTTGGAGGCCAAGCTGGTAAGACAGGTGAAATGCCTGGCCCCAGTTAGGGTCACTTTCTGTACCCTTGGACCTGCTGTGGCGCCTGGGCAGACATACATGCCCAGGGCTCCCTGCAGCTTCCTCCTGCTGGAGCGGCTAGAACATGCTGGGTTGAAACAGACTGCTGCTCTTGGAAGAAACAGGCCTGTCTCCTGGCAGAGCATGACTCCAGGCATAGCATGGACTGGAGAAGGAAGGCATGCAGGAAGTCAAGGACAGTGCAGACTCTATTGTCACCACCTACATCCCTGAAAATGGGACTTACCTGCAACTTGAGTGTACTGTAGCTGAGGAAACTAACTGGAAGTTTCTATTCAGACAAAGTGTCCCCAGTACTAAAAGACACAGAGCCAGGGTCGGCAGAATGACTTTGCTCTGGAGCCAAGGAAACGCTGACGTTCTAGTCTGTTCCCTGAATGGATGGTGACTGGGAGATGTTGGGGGCCAGGGGCTTGGCCTTGGCACATGCAGGCTGGATCCTTGCCAGGCCCCATGTGCCCTGGTCATCATAAACATGCAGACAGCGGTATCTGCCAAGGGCCCAGCTGCCTTAGGCACGGTACCCAGCACACCATGTGTTATTCTAGACAAGAGACTTTCACAACAGGGAAAGGAAACTCACTCACGCCAGCACGGAGGGCAGAGGGAAGACAGCGCAGCGCCCCTGAGAATGGAGTTGAGCGTCATGTGGGCTTCGTGGGGAGTGGCCCCTGCTCTGCACCAGGCCCCTCCCCCGCTCAGCATCCTGCTGCGCTCCTCCAGCTCTCGCCCAGCCCCACCCAGCCCCTGCTCACTGCTCTTTACGAAGGTCCTCCCGAAAGAACAGGGATGGTCAGTGGCCAGCCTGCGAGTCATGGGGGCCAGGTGTCCCCCCCCCAGGGTAGTCAGCATTTCCAGAAACCCCAGAAGTATAGTTGGGGGTGGGGAGGGCAAATGCATTGACCTAGGTACACAAATCCATTATTTCATTTTCACTCAAAACCCCACTTGATGGATGAGGCAATGGAAACTCAAAAGTATGGAAAGAGCTTATCTACCTATAGAAGGAAATGCAACCTGATGGGTGATACAACACAGAGGACAACACAATGCTCAAAGACGCCAGGCATGCAAGACACATGTTGTGTGACTCCATTGTCAATGACTCCATTCAGACAGAAACCATGTTAGATATCACATTTGCTGGTTACTTTTCTCATCACTGTGACAAAATACCTGGCAGAAGTTTAATTCCAACTTGAATTTTTTTTTTTTTTTTTTGAGGTAGGGTCTCACTCTAGCCCAGGCTGACCTGGAATTCACTCTGAATTCTCAGGGTGACCTCAAACTCACAGCAATCCTCCTACCCCTGCCTCCCAAGTGCTGGGATTAAAGGTGTGAGCCACCATGCCCGGCTTCAGACTTGAAATTTAAAGAGACACAGTCCATCACAGTGGGGCTTAGGCATAGTGAGATCATGTGGCTGGGATACCTCCTATCTTGACCAGGAAACAAGAAAGGGCCAGAGAGCCGAGCATGGTGGCACACCTTTAATCCCAGCACTTGGGAGGCAGAGGTAGGAGGATCGCTGTGACTTCGAGGCCACCCTGAGACTCCATAGTGAATTCCAGGTCAGCCTGGGCTAGAGTGAGACCCTACCTCGAAAAACCAAAAAAAAAAAAAAAAAAAAGAAAAAAGAAAAAAGAAAAAGAAAAGAAAAAGAAAAGGCCGGAGATAGGGCTGGGCTATAAAGCCCAGTGCTAGCTGGGTATGGTGGCACATGCCTTTAATCCTGGTAGGCAGAGGTAGGAGGATTGCCGTGAGTTCAAGGCTACCCTGAGACTATATAGTGAATTCCAGGTCAGCCTGGGCTAGAGCAAAACCCTATCTCGAAAATAAAAACCTCAAAGCTGCCAGCACCCAGTGATCCACTTCCTCCAACTAGGCCCCAACTTCCTAAAATTTCCAGCCGGGGCTGGAGAGATGGCTTAGTGGCTAAGGTGCTTGCCTGCAAAGCCAAAAGACCCAGGTTCAGTTCTCCAGGACCCACATAAACCAGATATATAAGGTGGCACATGCATCTGGAGTTCATTTGCAGTGGCTAGAGGCCCTGGCATGCCCATTCTCTCCCTGTCTGTCTCTCTTCTCTCTCTCTCTCTTTCTCTCTTAAATAAATAAATAAAATATTTATTTATTTATTTATTTGAGAGCGACAGACAGAGAGAGAAAGAGGCAGATAGATAGATAGAGAATGGGCACGCCTGGGCCTCTAGCCACTGCAAAGGACCTCCAGACGCGTGCGCCCCTTGTGCATCTGACTAACGTGGGTCCTGGGGAATTGAGCCTCAAACCGGGGTCCTTAGGCTTGACAGGCAAGCGCTTAACCACTAAGCCATCCCTCCAGCCCTAAAATATTTTTTTTAAATACTGTTCTGGGCTGGAGGGATGGCTTAGCCTTTAGGGCACTTGCTGCAAAGCCAAAGGAGCCACGTTCAGTTCCCTAGAACCCATGTAAGCCAGATGCATGAGGTGGCACATGCGTTTGGAGTTCGTTCACAGTGGCTGAAGGCCCTGGCGTGCCCATTCTCTCCCTCTCTACTCCCCCCCCCCCAATAAATAAAATATTTTTTTAAATACTGTTTTCTGTATCTTGCCTTTGCTTTGGTTTTTTTTTTTTTTGTTTGTTTTGTTTTGTTTTCTGAGGTAGGGTCTTGCTCACCATGCCTGGCTTTTTTTTGTTGTTGTTGTTTTTTTAAACATATTTTTAGCTTTCAATTGTGTATATGTGCATGCATGTGCACACATGCCACAGTGTGCTTGTGGAGATCAGAAGGACAACCTTTGGGTCAGTCCTCACCTGTCCACCTCATTTGAGGTAGGGTTTTGGACTCTGGATTCTTTTTTTTAATTATTTTTAAATTATTTTATTATTTATTTCATTAGAAAGAAAATGGGCATGCCAGGATCTTCAAGTACTGCAAACAAATTCCAAACACGTGCCACCTTGTACATCTGGCTTATGTGCATCTTGGGGAATTGAACCTGGGTCCCTTGGCTTTGCAGGCAAGCACCTTAACCTCTAAGGCATCTCTCCAGCCCGCTGTCTCTGGATTCTTGCTCTGCTGTTCTTGCTGCACTCACACGAGCTTCCCAGCTTATGGGAATTTCTCCTGTTTCTACCTCCCATGTTGCTGTCACCTTCAATGTCCAGGAATCACATAAACCCACTGTGGCTTTGCACTTTTTATGTGGAGTCTGGGGATCGAACTGGGGTGCTGCAGTTGGCAGTGAGTGCTTTATCCACTGAGCCAGCTCCTCAGCCCATCAGAATTTGCTTCCCTAACCCTCGGAATCAAGAAGCTTCAGGTTAAAGGTAAAGATTTATCAGGTTTTTGGCACACTGGATGGTCTTACAACTACAGTTAGTGTTTGAGGCCTGTGCTTCCTGTCTTTACTCAGTATCAGCAGTTGTATTTCTGGCATTCTGTTGAGATTTTTATGAGTAGAATAAGCCCTACCGTTTGGACAAGGATTGATGTTGACGAAGAAGAGCTACTCGCTTGCAGGCTGGGCACCAAGAGATGGCTCATTTATGAATGAGCAAGAAAGGCCAAGTTTGTGTGTGGAAAACCCAGCGTTCAACAGTATAGGCTACATAAGGCATCATCTTGGACTTACGAGCTTTGATGAGTTGGGCTCTCAAAAACTAGCATAAACTTTAATTCAGCACTGAACCACCATAGGTGGTTGCTCCTAAGAGCAAAAGGAATTTTATGTGGGTAGTGCGTGTGTTTAATATTTTCAAACTATGATTAAGAAAGGCATATGCTCTATAGCTCTGCTAAGCTCGTGTTTACCTCACTTCGCTTTACAGCAGACAGGAAATTTCCTAGTTAGTAGAGATTCGTTGAAAACTCGAGTCTCAATGACAGTCCAACAGTCCATCATTAGAATGTAGCGAAATATATATATATATTTTTTAATTAATTAATTTATTTATTTATTTATTTATTTATTTATTTATGAATGCATTCCTGAACACACCAGGCTTTGCAGCCATTGACACACCTGGAGCACTTTCGATCCATTTTCTGTCCCTTTCTGCCCTGCAGCTGGCTTGGGGCTCTCCAGAGTGACACCTGACTTTGCCCTCGGGTCCCACAGTCCTGGCACAGCCCACGTTCTCTCTGAGCATCATAGAGGCAGACGCCAGGAAAGAGGTGCCCCCACCTTGCTCCCTGCTCAGAAGATGGCAAGGCCAGCAAAATGGCCACCTCAGTCAAAAGGACAGGCCCTTCTTTATGGGAACTTGGGCAGCTGAGCCAAGGCTTGGCACCGTGCCCTGGGGCTGTGGCACCCACAGCTTTGCCAACCACTGGGATTGCATGACAGTTCCGTTTCTCTGGCCTTGGCTCTCTGCAGGCTGCAGAGAAAGTTATCAACTTCCTTTTCCTTTAGCATAAAGTCCCACACTGCCTGTTTCCCTTACCCAGCCCTGGGCCCTGTGGCACATCCCTCAGTGCCCAGCATCCCCTTCCCTGTAGACTAGCCTTGCCTTAGAGGCCTGTGCCCCACCTGAATGCATGTCAACCTCCAGACCTGTCTTGGGGCAGGTAATCAGCATCCTGGGCCTATTTCCCTCAACCGGGTTCCTGGCTCCTCTGCTGCCAGAAACCTAACGAGCAGTGGAAAATGTGTTTTGTCCTGCCTGTGAGGGACCAACCCTGCCATCCTGTGGCATCCAGGCTGGCTGTTTGACAATCCTTCCCCACCTGGGGCTCCTCCACTCTCCTTTCATTTCCACATATATATGAGAAAGAGAGAAAAGAGAAAAGAGGCAGACAGAAAGAGTGAATATGGACACACCAGGGCTTCCTGCCACTGCAAACAAACTCCAGACCCATGCACTACCTGTGTGTCTGGCTTTGTGTGGGTACTAGGGAATCGAACTCCAGCCATCAGGCTTTACAAGCAAGTGTCTTTAACCACCTCTGCCCTTATTTTTAAAAAATATTTATTTTATTTTACTTATTTATTTGCAAGCAGAGAGAGAGATAGACAGAAGAGAAACAGACAGAGAGAGAAAGAGGCAGATAGAGAGAGAGAGAGAATGGGCGCGCCAGGGCCTCCAGCCACTGCAAACGAACTTGACACGTGCGCCCCCTTGTGCATCTGACTAACGTGGGTCCTGGGGAATACAGCCTCGAACCGGGGTCCTTAGGCTTCACAGGCGAGTGCTTGTCTCCAGCGCAGACACGCCTTTTTCTGAGGTTATGACACGCACAGAGCTTTGCATACTAGAGAGCAACACCTGAAAGCCTGTCATCTTGTCATTGTGGTGACAGCTGGGCCTTCTGGGCTGGCTGCCAGACACACAGCAAGGTCTGTGCCCAGGACAGGGCTCAGGGGTGAGCCGCCCCACGCTCCTGCCCAGTAACGGGTGCCCACAACTGGGGGTCACAGTTGCCTTTCCATCCCAGGAATGCACCCTGCTCACCTTGATTGGGTTTGTAATCTCAGGTCGTCAAAGCCAGTTAGTTGCCCATGTCCCTGAGAATACCATCTTTTAAAAAGCAGGGTCACCTGGCTTCCTGTCCCCCGCCATCCTGTGATGTCCCCTTTGTTTTAACATCAAGAACCTGTTGCAGCCGGGCGTGGTGCCGCACGCCTTTAATCCCAGCACTCAGGAGGTGGAGGTAGGAGGATCGCTGTGAGTTGCAGGCCAGCCTGAGACTGCATAGTGACTGCCAGGTCAGCCTGGGCTAGAGCAAGACAGTACCTAGAAAAAAAGAAAAGAAAAGAAAAATGAACCTGAGAACCTATTGTATCCATGCCTGGTAGCACAGGTTTGTAATCCCAGCTACAAAGGAGGGAAACTAAAGCTGGAGAATCAAAAGTTCAAGGCCTGCCTGGACTACATACAGAGTGAGAGCCCAAGGCCGCCCCAAAGCAATTTAGCAAAATCTAATCTGAAAAGTTGAACAAGTTAAAAGGAGGGCGGCTGGGGGTGTATCCCAGTGGTAGAGTGATTGCCTACATGTGGGAGGCCCTGGGTTCAATCCCCAGTACAACAGAGGAAAAAGAAAAGTACCTGTTGTATTCTTACCACATCCCCAGCTCGGGCACGAGCCGCCTGCTGCTTACTGACTCCCAGCTGAGGTAGGAAGTGTTGCAAGGAAGTTCCTGTGATGGAGGACACTTAGTACAACACGGGGCTAGTGGGACCCCTTCAAAGTCTAACCCCCTCGCTCGCCACCTGTGACCTCGGACAAATGCTCTTTCCCCGACTCACGTCTCTTCATCTGTAAAGTGGGGACAAACCTATGTTCAGGGACCATCAGAGGGATCCAGGGAAGGCCTACAGCTCACAGCTGGTACACGAGAACTTGGGGGTGCTTCTGGTGTCACCCTTGGCATTGATTTCCCTAGCTTGCTTCCTGAGCCCTGGGTGAGAGGCTGGTCCCACCAGCCTGGCTCATACCCTTCCTACCTCTAACAGGACCGTGGTGAACAGGGCTTAGGCCCATGGTCCTCAGAGTGGCTTGTTCTTCAGAGACTATGTCCCTGTGCCCTTTGGGAGGGTCCCAGCATCCGTGGGTATTCATTGGGGGTGGTACTCAGTGGCCAAGAACTCCCCAGCCACTCCTGCCTTGGTGGCTGTTGTCACAGCCAAGCACACAAGGACTGGTTGGCAGCTGCCCCTGCTTGCTGAGCCCCGCCCATCTTCTGGCTGGGCTCTTTGTTGTTGTTTTTGTTTTTCAAGGTAGGGTTTCACTCCAGTCCAGGCTGACCTGGAATTCACTGTGTAGTCTTGTAGTTTCAGGGTGGCCTCGAACTCACAGCGATCCTCCCACCTCTGCCTCCCAAAGCTCTGTCTTCTGAGTTAGGGTCCAGACCCTCCAGAATCATGTCAGCCTACAGCAAACAGGCACAGGTCTGATTCCATTGCTCCCAACTCACTGGTTCCTTCTTCCTGCGTGTGCCAACTGTGGTGGCCAAAACAGGCCCAAGCCCTTCCCCTACTATAGGGTTTCCTCCTGACATTCTATACTGTGGGCACTCTTGGGCTCCCATTGTAGAGATGACTAAACTCGAGTCGAAAAGACAAGTGACCTGTCCAGCCCATGCAGCTCCAGTCCTCTGCTCTCTCTATCCTTGGCATGCCCTCCTGCATTGCCACCTTGCTTGGCTCAGGAGCACAGCCGTGGTCACCCTGCCCAGAGTCACAGGTGCCCTCCAGGGCCAGCATTCACATCAAGAGGGAACTGAAGCTGGGCCTCTCACATCCCCTCCCAGTTCCCCCCAACTCCTACGGAGCGGGGCTTCCCCTCCAGGCAGGAAGTGGTGGGAGAGGCTTGAGTCTAAAACAGCCCTACACGAAAGTTCTTTCCCCACAGGTCTGCAAATGCCAGGAGGACTGACTGTCTTCCCTCTTCCTTCCACAGGCTTTTGGGACTCCTCGCTGAACCCCCCACGAGGCCCAGCCGAGCCCCCCAGAGGCCCAGCCCCTGGAGCCCCCACAGCTTCTAGCCTCCGGCCCACCACCCACTCTGCAAACTGTGCCTGTGAAATCGAGCTGTCGGTGGGAAATGACCGCCTGTGGTTTGTGAACCCGATTTTCATCGAGGACTGCGCCTTGCCCGCCGACACACTGCCTCCGGGCAGCTGCCCCTCGCTCCCTCTGCCTGCTACCTCGAATGCTACCTCGCCCATCCCCCGGGGCTCCCCACGGCGCCCTCCGCCCCCACCCCCGCCCCCGGTACCCAGTGTGCCTCCCACGGGACCTCCTGTGGCCCCTGCCCCTGAGTTACCTCTGCCCGGCTCCCCTCTAGCACCTCATGCCCCAGGGCCCCCAGGCCACCCTAGCCAGACACCCATGACCGCCTGTGAGAGACTCCCACGACCCACTGTGGGTCTGGGCCCCCTCGGGGACGAAGATGCCAAGCCAGGGACGGTCTCCAGCCCCCTGCAGCCGGGCCAGGCCCCTCCACTACCAGTGAAGAAAGGCGTCCCTGCCGTTCCGCCCAGAAGGCGCATCTCGGAAAGGCTGTCCCTGGAAAGCCAGAGCGTGAGGATGCTGGCAGAGGGGGATAAGTTGGGTGTTTCCCGGGCAACCTCACTCAGCTTACCGCCCCAAGGGACCTCAGACAGCCCTGGAGACGTGGCCCAGAGGACCACAGAGCAAGAGCAGGATGCAGAAGAGAAACCCGGAGATCCAGACAGCCTACCAGTGCCTCCCAGGAAGACCAGACAACCCCCAGTCCCGCCCCCCAGGAAAAAGAGAGTCTCCCGGCAGCTGGCCCCTAGCCTGCCCATTCCCCTGGAGAGTCCCGAGCACCCCACCCACGAGGCCGCCCCCGAGAAGCCCACGCCTGGTGCACCCGGAGAAGACCCGAGTGGGGTGCCCCCAGCCCAGACTCAGAACCTCTTTACCCAGGCCAGGCGCCTGTCCCCAGAGCTCTGCGGAGTTCACGGGCTCCCTGGCTTCGCTCTCAGACAGTCTGGGGGTGCCCGCCTCGGCCATCGACCAGGACTCCTACTCGACCAGCAGCACCGAGGAGGAGCTGGAGTTCAGCAGCCCCAGCGTGAAGAAGAGACCCGCCATGATCCTGGACAAGGCGCGCCACCGCCTCAGCCTGGTCAGCTTCGCCAGCGTCTTCCACGCCTTCCTGTCCAAGGACCGCAAGCTGTTTAAGAAGGTGGTGGAGCTGGCCCAGGACAAGGGCTCGTACTTCGGCAGCCTGGTGCAGGACTACAAGGTGTACAGTCTGGAGATGATGGCGCGCCAGGCGTCCAGCACGGAGATGCTGCAGGAGATCCGCACCATGATGACGCAGCTCAAGAGCTACCTGCTGCAGAGCGCCGAGCTCAGGGGCCTGGCGGAGCCCGCCCTGGACGCCGAGGAGGAGCTCGGTCAGTGCCCGCGTCGGGAGGGCCCGCGGGAGGGATGCCAGGGGGTACACGCAGGGGCCACTAGGCTCGGCAACGGGCACCGCTTCCCTGCGGGCACACGCCCACCTCCAGCTCCTGCAGGGTGGGTTGCTTGCTAAAGGTGCGTGGCCAGAGAGGAGCCCGTAGCCGGGGGTTCTGCCATGTCCAGGGAAGGGGGAGCTGCAGATTAGGCTTCCCGCCCTTGTCATGGCGCATGCAGGTAGGATATTGCTGAAGAGGCGGAGGCAGGAGGATCAAGATTAGGCTTCTTCCTTCAAGGCACTGTGGTGCAGTTCATGGTCTGGGGCCCCTGTGGGGTCAGACCGTGGTCAGCCGAGACCTTGTCTTTGCTCCAGCCAGTCTTTGCCTCCACCCACCTAACTCACTCCTTCTACCTGTTGTCCCCACCCCCACTCCCATGGCCAAGCCAGCTTCAACCACTGAAATCCAACTCCAGACACTTCTGCCACCTAGTGGGCATGTGTGCCCTTGTTCTAGCCTCACCTTTGTGTGTCTGGCTTACGTGGGATCTGGAGAGTTGAACATGGGTCCTTTGGCTTCGCAGGCAAGCACCTTAACGGCTAAGCCATCTCTCCAGCCCTCAGGCTCTACTTCTAAAGAACCAACCCGGCACAGCAAGCTGCTCTGACCACCCCTCTCAACCCACACACAGCCCTGCAGTCTCTAACCCAATGACAACCCAGCCTTTTTTGACTGGGCTGCAATCACACCTTTATAAATACTTTTTTTTTTTTTTTTTTTTTTTTTTTTTGGTGTTTCAAGGTAGGGTCTCACTCTAGCCCAGGCTGACCTAGTATTCACTATGTAGTCTCAGGGTGGCCTTAAACTCACAACGATCCTTCTACCTTGGCCTCCCAAGTGTTGGGATTAAAGGCATGTGCCACCACACCTGTATAAATACTCTTTTTAAACACCCAGTCTAGGGCTGGAGGGATGGCTTAGCTGTAAAGGCATTTGCCTGCAAAGACAAAGGACCCAGGTTCGATTCCCCAGGACCCATGTTAGCCAGATGCACAAGAGGGCTCACGTGTTCATTTGCAGTGGCTAGAGGCCCGGGCGTGCCCATTCTTTCTCTCTCCCTCTCCCTGTTTATCTGTCAAATAAATTTTAAAAATTAAAAACACCCAGTCTGATCACACTGCTGGAGGCCAAAGGCATTGCTGAAGCATTGACTTGTGGCTGTATATGGCGTAATCCCATACCTATGATCCCAGTCCTTGGGAGGTAGAGGCAAGAGGAGTAGGAGTTTAAGGCCAGCCTTAGCCACATATCAAGTTCAAAGCCAGCCTAGGCTACACGAGACCCTACCTCAAAAACAACAACAAAGTACATTGAGCTGCTTTGGGACTACTTGATAAATATCACCGCCGGCTTCCCTCCAAGTACCACCTTCCCACCTCCTCCTCTTCCTCCCCGTTCCCCCTCCTCCTCCAGGAACTAAGAGCATCAATGTATCAGATACCTTTGGGGCTCTGCAGCACAGCTGATTCACAGAGGAAGTTCCTTGACCAGAGTATAATGCATTCCCTTCCCCAGGAGGCTGGATTTTGATGGCCAGTTCCTAAGGGCTGATATATGTTTGCCAGGCCACAGTGTGTGGGCACTGAAGCAGTGGTGACTCAGGCTGGGATTGAGGCCTAAGGCAGGCACCTGTCTCCCCGGGAGGCCAGGGCCGAAGGAGTCATGTGGGCAGGATGCTTTAGGCCTCACCATGGAAGCCCCAGACCTATTCCACAAATGATCACCACATCCTAGGGACTGAGGCTTTGGCCCCCTGAAGCTGGTCTTGGGAATAAGGAAGTCGTGTAAGTGGCTAGTCAGGGTGACTGGGACCCAGCTTCACCTCAGACGCTGTCTTGGTGCTGAGAAAACGGGAGCAAAAGGGTCGCAAGCTCTTCCTGTTCTCAGGGTGTGGCAAGTGACAGGAAATTTGCAAGAAAGCCATAGAGTGAGGTGACATGAGTAGAGAGCACACAGGAAGTGAGGTGGCGAGGCCCTGGGGGAGGCCAGTCACACGGTACCATGGACCCCCCTCGGGACTTGGCAAGTCTGCAAGGGACACTAGCTACGGCAGGTTCAAGCCCAGGAGTACCAGAACGGCACACGTGCACAGCATCACTCCTGCCCTCGTGCAGGGTAGCTGCCATCAAGGGAAGCTGGGGGGGGGGGTTGCCAGTGGCACAGTGAGCTCAGATCCAATCTGTGGAAGTGGGTGCGGGCTTGACTGGCCACCTTCAGGCAGGGAGAGAGGAGGCCGAGGACCAGTGTGGGTGTCCCTAGAAGGGCCTAGCTGTTCTTGGGACCCAAGCCAAAGAGGCCTAGGGATGCTCGTCAGACATCCATGCAGAGGTGAGAGGAGACCACCGAGGCCTGAGTCTGCAGCCCTGGAGAGAAGTGTGAACTGAAGATAGGAGCCTGAGAACTAGTCACACAGAGACAGCCAGAAGGCTAGAGAGGTGGCTTCGTGGTTAAGGCACTTGCCTGCCAAGCCTAACAACCAGGGTTCAGTTCCCCAGTTCCCATGTAAAACCAGATGTACAAAGTGGCGCATGCATCTGGACTTCGTTTTGGGTGGCTGGAAGCCCTGGCATGACCATTCTCTCTCTCTCTCTCTCTCTCTCTCTCTGTCTCACACACACACACACACACACACACACATACACACTTGCTCTTGCTCTCACTGTGCTTGCAAATAATGCAAGTAACTAAAAATAAAAAAATAAGATAAAAAAATGGGGCTGGAAAGATGGCTTACCAGTTAAGACACTTGTCTGAAGAGCCAAAAGACCCAGGTTCAATTCTCCAGGACCCACATAAGCCAGATGCACAAGGTGGCACATGTCTCCGAAGTTCGTTTGCAGTGGCTGGAGGCCCTGATGCACCCATTCTCTCTCTCTTTCTCCCTCTATCTCAAATAAATGAAAATAAAACATTTAAAAAATAGGGCTGGAGCGATGACTTAGCAGTTAAGGAGCTTGCCTGTGAAGCCTGACACATGTTCAACTCTCCAGGTCCCACATAAGCCAGACACACAAGATGACACAAACACGCAAGGTTGCATATGCAACTGGAGTTTGATTGCAGTGGCTGGAGGCCCTGGCACGCCAATTCTCTTTCTTTCTCTCTCAATCTCTCGTTCTCATAAAAAAAAAAAAATTAAAATAAAACAGCCAGAGACTGGGTGAGATAATCCTAGGGCATCAGGCACTGTGAGACCAGGAGAACGTGGACGGGCATGGCAGGGGAGGCTCAAAGCAGCCTAGAGAAAGCCGTGGTCAGCTCTGCCTTCCAGTGAGAGAGGGTGAGAGCTGAGGCCGGAAGGGGTCGAGATGTGGAGAAGAAGATAAAAGGGCTGCTTCCAGGTAGAGGTGATGGTAATGAAGGCAGGTAGAGAGGTGGGGTGGGAGGGGAGGCAGGAGATGGAAGGACCACATATACGAGGCAGTGAAAGTCAAGCTGAGGGTTTGGCCTGGAGAAACCGAGGGCACGTTAAGTGCGCAGAGGTGACATGAAGAGCCGGGGACGGTCCTGTGTTGGGAAAGGACAGGACCAGTACAGGTGGATCTTTGTTACAAACAGCAGAATGACAGTAACCCCCCTCCCCTCCCCCGTGGCCAGCTGGCAGGATGCAGACCCACCAGGGGACCTCTGTGTCTCGGGACACACAGTCTGGCACCTGGGCTCTGGGTCCATCGAAGCAGGTAACACAGCACAGTGTCCCCAGAGCCTCCCATGTGCACGAGTGCGGGGCAAAGAGGCTTCTGGGCGGGCAAAGGAGGCTGCGGAGGCTGAGCTGGGCTGCGGAGATGGAGAGGTGGGCCCTCCACGGGCATCACAGTGGAGTGCGTTTCAGACCACGTGCCTGTCGGCCTCCTGTCTTCCGGGAAGCCGTGGTGCACACAGGCCGGGTGGTGAGCTGGGCTCAGACCAGACAGCTGCCTCCTTCTGAGAACTGCGTCTGCACTGCGCTGTGTACAATGAGAGAGGCACAGCCCGAAATGCAGAGGTAGCCTGGCCCACAGCATGCTGCTGGCCTGTCAGGGAGACAGGAAGTAGCTGCTAAGGCCACCACTGGAGGCACCTGCGGGAGACCCAGTACGCTCTCAGATGCCAGGGGTCTGAGGATAAGGCACAACTGTCTCATTTTGCAAACTCAGAAACAAACAAATTGGCCCAAATGGCCAAGGTCATGGGGGAGCTCGAGTCTCTGCCTCTAGGTCAGTGCTCCTCTGGGCTCTGAGGGATGGATAGGAGTGGGACAGCATGTGTTCTGATGATGGGGACAGCCCAAACTGTCCCCCAGACATGCATGGCAAAGAACTGTGCAGCCTTGTCCTGCAGGACCAAGACTTGAGGCTTCCCCTTGCCAGACCTACATCCAAGACTCCTCCATGGAGGTGGGTGAGGACCAATGTAGCGTCCTGAGACCGTTTCCTGCTGCCCCTCAGAGCAGCTGACATCAGGGCAGTGTTGAGCGGACATGAGTTCAAAGACTTATTCGGCCTCCACTCACCCTATCAGAGCCTTAGCAGGCCCAACCTCAGAGGGAGATGGGGGCATGTGTGTTGCAGTTATTGTGAGATCAAAGCTCACTGACTCCCACCCCCTAAGCTGATCAGGACTGTCTCTCAGATTCGATGACACTGGAGTGGTGGAAGGCAACCATGAGAGTGTAGCAAGGGGAGCGGCAGGCACCAACGGCCTGAGGCAGAGGCGGGCCTGGAGGGCCTGAGGAGCAGTACGATCGAGGAACGCGTGAGCGAGAGAGGTTGCAGGACCAGAGCGGGAAAGAGTTCAGCCTTGATGCGCTTTTGTGTGAGACAGGCCCTGGCAGGCCTCGGAGCAGAGACATGTCGTGATCAACGCGTCATTAGGAGATGACACTGGTTCCTGCTGGAGAATAGACTCCCAGGTCCAGTGCAGGATGCTTCTACCATAACCCAGGCAAAAGATGACGTTGGCTGCCTGACTGGCCCAAGGCAGCACGGTGGCCATGGGAAGTCAGGCTCTGAATAGACTCTTTGAGACGACAGTCAACAGGGTTTGGGAGGTAGAAGAGACATCAGGGGCTGGAGAGAAGGCGTGGCAGTTAAGGCGCTTGCCTGCAAAGCCTAACGACCCAGGCTTGATTCCCCAATACCCGTGTAAAGCCAGATGCACAAAGTGGCACATGCATCTGGAGTTCGTGTGCAGTGACTAGAGGCCCTAGCACACCTATGCTCATGCGCTCTCTCCCTCTCTGTGTGTGTGTGTGTGTGTGTGTGTGTGTGTGTGTATCTCTGCTTGCAAGTAAATAAATAAATAAAAAGTATTTTTAAAAAGTTAAAAAGCCAAGTGTGGTGGTTCACATCTTTAATCTCAGCACTCAAGAGGCAGAGGATTGCCATGAGTTCAAGGCCACCCTAAGACTTCCAGGTCAGCCTGAGCTAGAGCGAGACCCTACCTGGAAAAATCAAGTTTTTTTGTTTTCTTGTTTTTTTTTTAGTTTTTCGAGGTAGGGTATCGCTCTAATTCAGACTGACCTGGAATTCATTCTGTGGTCTCAGGGTGGCCTCGAACTCATGGTGATCCTCCTATCTCTGCCTCCCGAGTGCTGAGATTAAAGGCGTGCACCACACCCAGCTAAAGACAAAAATTTTAATACAAGAGACATGAGGAAGAAGTCCACCAAGCATCCACCGGCCCCCGGACCCTCAGCATACAGCTGCCTAGGATCATACAATGCACACATGGCTAGTGCACTATGAAGCATGTGCTTATAGGCCAGCTCTGAGCCCGGCCCTGGGAAGTCACTAGACTACAGTGGCCAGTGCCTCTGCAGTGTGGCCTTCTGTCCTGCATATCAGGGCTGTAGGGGATAACTACTGAAACTGAGTGGTGAGCAGGGAGGGCCGCTCCGCCAGGTGCCAGGATCCTAGCAGCTGCCTTCCTCATCCCCGTGCTCTTGCCCACAGAAGCCATCGTAGAGTCGGCCTTGTACAAGTGTGTCCTGAAGCCCTTGAAAGAGGCCATCCACGCCAGCCTGCTGGACATCCACAGCCGGGACGGCTCTCTGCAGCAACTCCGGGATAACCAGCAGGTGATCCTGGCCACCACCACCACCGACCTGGGCGTGACCACCAGCGTGCCTGAGGTGGCCGTCATGGAGAAGATCCTGCAGAAGCTGACCAGCATGTACAAGGCCTACTCACCCGGGAAGAAGATCTCCATCCTGCTCAAGACCTGCAAGCTCATCTACGACTCCATGGCCCTTGGCAACCCAGGTAGGTCGGCTGGAACCCTCCCAGGGGACCAGGGACAGGGCCGAGGTGGAAGCCATTCTCTAGTACCTCTCAGGGTGACCTAAGCATGCCTGCTGTGGTCCTCAAGGCAGGCAGGAAGCCGGTTATGCCTGTGCCTGCGTGCGTTAGGAAAAGGCGCCCTGTGAGTCTGCTGGGGGCTGAGGAATCCTGGTTCCGCAAACTGGGCAGCTCAGACGTAGAAGTGCATTGTGCTAGAAGCCAAAAGTCCAAGGTCAAGGTAGGCAGGGCCTGCACTCCCTGTGAGCTGTGGGGCCGTCTAACCCAGCTGCCCTCCAGGTTCTGGCAGCTCCTCTGTCTGCAGAACCCCCCCCCGCCCCAGTCAGCATATAACATTCTCCCATTGCTATCTGCATCTGCATTTCCTTCTTGTAAGGACATGGGTGAGAACGAATTAGGGTCACCCTGCTCCAGCATGACCTCATCCGGGCCAGTTACATCTGTAACAGCCCATTTCCAACAAGGTCACCTTAAGTGCTGAATGTTGACGCTTCAACATAAGTGATCTTGGAGGGTCTATGGGTCAGCCTCTAACAGGGCCACAGAGTCATTCTTTTAAATATTGTATGTATGTATAAGGAAACAGAGAATGGGTGCGCCAGGGCCTCTAGCCACTGCAAATGAACTCCAGATGCATGAAACATTTTGTGCATCTGGCTTTACGTGGGTACTTGGGAACTGAACCAGGGTTGTTAGGCATTGTAGGCAACTGCCTTAACTGCTGAGCCATCTCTCCAGCCCCCAGCCCCCAGAGTCCTTAGTGATGGTGGCTCAGTGGCCCATAGAGCAGCCAGGCAGTTACACTGACTGGTCAGGCCTGCTGAGCTCACAGGGACTCCCTGGGGTCAGCTGGAGCTGCTGAAGGAACAGTTATCTTTTGGCAAGTGCCTGACTGTGGGCCATCGGGAGTGGGTGTCAAGGCTATAAGGTCCTCACCCTCCAGCAAAGTCTCCTTTGAAGGCCAGAGAATGGGCCTAAGCTACAAACACCATTTAGTGTCTCCTTAAAAGAGTGAACCTAGGGCTGGAGAGATGGCTTAGTGGTTAAGCGCTTGCCTGTGAAGCCTAAGGACCCCAGTTCAAGGCTGAATTCCCCAGGACCCACGTTAGCCAGATGCACAAGGAGGCGCACGCGTCTGGAGCTCGTTTGCAGTGGCTGGAGACCCTGGCATGCCCATTCTCTCTCCCTCTCTCTCTCTCTCTCTCTCCCTCTTTCTCTCTCTGTCTGTCACTCTCAAATAAATAAAAATAAATATTTTTTTTTTTAAAAAGCAGGGCGTGGTGGTGCACACCTTTAATCCCAGCACTCGGGAGGCAGAAGTAGGAGGATCACCGTGAGTTTGAGGCCACCCTGAGACTACATAGTGAATTCCAGATCAGCCTGAGCCAGAGTGAGACCCTATCTCAAAAAAAAGAGTGAACCTAGCTGGGCGTGGTGGTGCATGCCTTTAATCCCAGCACTTGGGAGGCAGAGGTAGGAGGATCACTGTGAGTTCAAGGCCACCCTGAGACTACATAGTGAATTCCAGGTCAGCCTGGGCCAGAGTGAGACCCTACCTCTAAAAAAAATTTTTTTAATAATAAATTAAATAAATAAATAAAAATAAATCTTTAAAAAAAAAAAGAGCCAGACATGGTGGCACACACCTTTAATCCCCGCATTCGGGATACAGAGGTAGGAGGATCGTCGTGAGTTTGAGGCCACCCTGAGACTACATAGTTAATTCCAGGTCAGCCTAGACCAGAGTGAGACCCTATCTCGAAAAAAGAGAGGGGGTGGGGGCAGGCCACCCTGCACAGTAGGGGGCCCAAGGCCTGCACCCTCTGATTCAGGCTGTCCTGGAATTCACTATGTAGTCTCAGGGTGGCTTCAAACTCATGGCGATCCTCTTACCTCTGCCTCCGGAGTGCTGGGATTAAAGGCATGAGCCACCATGCCCGGCTCCCTTTGCTACTTTCTTGAATATATATATATATTCTGCTGACCTTCCGGAAGTGGCGGGTTGAACAGCCCTGTTTGAACACGGTGAACTCATCCATTACCTAAGTGTCCACAGATACAGTGTTTCTGTCTGAACCGCGTGTTGTCACTTCTTAGCATTCTCTTCAGATTCTATCTGGACCCAGCAGAGGCGCAGGAATTGCATCCTGCATCACTGAATCTAGCCTCCCTTAATGTGTTCCGTTCCCAGGGCCTGTCATTTCCTTGATGACTGATGATTTTGAGATTGAAATGAAGAGTTCCTCCCCTCCCCTGCCTTCTTTCTTTAATCACACTTGCCCAGCTTGTGTTTCTCACACTTCTTCACACTCGTGCTTAGAATGGGGTAACACATTCTCAGACACATCACAGTGAACTTGAATTCTCTTCAGACTTGACCTGGGGTGATTTTAAGACCAACCCCCTCCACCCCAACCCACCCAGTGTTCCCTGTGGCCACCCTGCCCGTGGCCTGTGACTGAAACCGTGACCAGCAGACCAGCAGCCATGCGCTGAAGGCCTGGGGGCCCTTGGGGATCCCAGGATGGTGCGGAACTGCAGCCCACACCCCTCTCACCTCCATGACCTGACGCCTGCCAGCAGAGCTCCCCCACCTGTCCCAGTGCTTACCCTTAGCTCTCCAGCTCCCCCTCACCAGGCACGACGCCCGCCACCTGCCTGTGTTGCCACCACGGTGCTGGTGCGGCTTAACTTCAACGGCAGCTCGGGGCAGTGCTTTCGTGACCCACATGACCAGGAATAAAATGACTTGACTGTGGGTGACAGCTAGGACAGTGAGAAAAGAGGGGGACACTTGGAGCCACAGGAACTGAACTATCTGGCAATGCTGTCCTTTCCAGAAAGACCACTGTCATTCGGTCCAGGACCAGGGTAAAAAAACCTAGGGTCATCTCGTGCCAAGCGTACGGCCTTCAAGTGCACTTTGCACTCTTGTGACTTTTGGGTCCTGGGTCAGGCAGGGCAGGCTGGGGGCCACAGAGGCAAGCGTCCCTGGATTAACTTGGCCTCTACCGTGTCGTGCTCAGGAACTGTGGGGCTCCTGAAGCATCACAAGGCTTGGAGAGAGCAGTTAGACCCAGATTCATCCACTATTCCTCTGACAGTCCTTCTTGCCTCTGGGATGTCCTGGGCTAGGCAGAGGAAGCCAGTCCTGTGGGAGGAACAGATCAAGCCTCGAGCACCCCCTTAGGTGGGCACAGGGGAGGAAGGAGAGATACCAGACAAGCCTTCTTTAAGCAAGATAAACGCAGGAAGACTGGGAGAGAGCACAGATGGCCAGCAGGTCGCTGCGTGCACAGCTGACAAAGACGCAGCCGGCATGGAGTGTACGTAGCCGGGTATGGGGCCGGCGTGCTGGTAATGGAACCCAGGGCCCCTGCCATCCACCTCCCGGCAGAGACCACAATTTCAAGAATCCACTGATGGCCCAGACAGGGACAGGGGCTGAGGAATTAGACGAGCGTTCCATGAGGCCCCCAGAGACCTGTGGCATTGCCTGGAGGGTAGAGAGGACAGAGCGGAAGAGCCTGATGTTGGTCTTTTAAAATCTGTAAGCTAAACTGGGCTGGAGGGATGGCTTAGTGGTTAAGGCACTTCCCTGCGAAGCCTAAGGACCCAGGTTTGATTCCCCACATAAGCCAGATGCGCAAGATGGCACATGTATCTGGAGTTTGTTTGCAGTAGCTAGAGGCCCTGGTGTGCCCATTCTCTCTCTCATATATATATATTCTCCTAAATAAATAAATAAATATTTAATAAATGAAATATTTAACAAATCTGTGCTAAGCTGATTTTTAAAAATTTTTTTTACTTGCAAGCAGAGAAACGGAGGGAGAGAATGGGCACACCAGGGCCTTTAGCCACTGCAAAAAGACTCCAGATTCATGCACCACTTTGTGCATCTGGCCTTACGTGGGTACTGAGGAGTTGAACCCGGGTTGTTAGGCTTTGCAAGCAAGAGCTTTAACTGCTTGGCCATCTCTCCAGGCCTAAACTAATTCTTTTTTTTTTTTTTTTTCCTTCGAGGTAGGGTCTCACTCTAGCCCAGGCTGACCTGGAATTCACTCTGTAATCTCAGGGTGGCCTTGAATCTCAGGGTGGCGATCCTCCTACCTCTGCCTCCCAAGTGCTGGGATTAAAGGCGTGCGCCACCACGCGCGGCCCCAAGACTTAATGTTTCTTATAGTCCAGTAACTGCAGGCTCTGTGCTGTGCCTGGTTCCATCTCCCTGGCTACCCCATCCTCATAAGCACCCCGCCGCAGGTACTGTGACAGTCCCCAGTTCAGAGCTGAGGAAACTGAGGCTTAGCAAAGGATTGGAATGCAGGGCCTGAGCTACTTCTCCAGGGCTCAGACATGATCTCACAAGAGACAGACCCCAGGGGCAGGCTGTGATGACCACCCCTGCAACCTCTGTGACTGGAGGCCTGGCTGATAAGCTGAGCTGGGGTGTTATCCTCGGGGATTTGGGTCCTCAAAGCAGAACCGGAACCAGCAGTATCTGTGTAAAGCGTAAACAAACCATCAAGAGCTCAGGCAAGGGAGGGACTGGCCCCTCAGCTCAGGTCAGCCACAGACCTTCCTCCACCTCCACCCACCTTTCTCCTCTCCAGTCTGCGTGCTAGACCCGCAGCCTTCACACTCCTTCCAGGGCACTGCTAGAGGTTACAGCTGGGAGCACCCCCGCCCCCTGGGGGATGGTGGCAAGGGACGATTGAGAGGAAATGAGCAGGCCAGCCCTGCTGTCCCAACCCTTGCCGAAAGACTTCATTGCAGAAAGCCCACCAGGCCAGACAGTCTCTACTTTCTGTCATCTTAGATGGTCATCAGGTAGATTCCTTCATCAAACGTTCCTCCAGATATCTTCTGTTGACAATGCGGGTGTGAACAGCGCACCCCAGGCAGGCCCTGTCCTGTGTTTAGAATGCTTAGAGTTCAAGTAAAAATCCAGAGCCCTCAACCAACAGTGGTCATAACATTCATCGTCTACCTGTCTCAGGCCAGATACTGTTGGGTTGTTGGTCAATCTTTTGCTGATTTATTTATTTGCTTATTTTGAGAGAGAGGGGGGCAGGTAAAGAGAGAGAGAATGGGCACACCAGGCCTCTAGCCACTGCAGACGAACTCCAGGCACATGCGCCACCTTGTGCATCTGCCTTACGTGGGTTCTGGGGAATTGAACCTGGGTCCTTAGGCTTCCCAGGCAAGTGCCTTAACTGCTAAGCCATCTCTCCAACTCCTCTTTTTTTTTTTTTTTTGTTTTATTTTGTTTTTTTATTTTGCTGGTCAATCTTAAACAAGACAAAGTCTTGGCCTGAGCAAACGAAGCTGACATTGTGGCTAGAGAGTGTGGCAACAGACAAGGCAACAGGAACACAAAACCTTCAGCAGATGAATAGATAATGTGGGGTGAGATCGGGACGCTCTGAGTTTATATTTGATACATTTTTTTTTCTTTGGCTTTTCGAGGTAGGGTCTCGCTCTAGCCCCGGTTGGCCTGAAATTCACTATGTAATCTCAGGGTGGCCTTGAACTCACACCGATCCTCCTACCTCTGCCCCCCCCCCCAGTGCTGGGATTAAAGGCGTGCATAACCATACCCAGCTCAACAGTTGCAGGACCCAGTGACCCATTTTAAGATCATCATACCTAGTAGTAGGGGGTTCTCCAGAGAAGATTTCAGGGAGGAAGGAAGTTGCTTTAAGCAAGAGTCAAGGTGGAAGGCCAAAGCCCTTCCCAGTTGGGAGCCTGGTGCTGCTCCAGGATCTCTGCATCAACAGCCACCTGCCTTCAGGAATAAACCAGTCAGCTAAGCTGGGGGAGGGGTGGTGACAACAAACAGCGGACCCTTTAGTCTAGATCAACACTCTTCAAGCCACAGCCCCACCCACTCCGGCCTGCACCTGGCCCTGTGCACAAATTTCTATTTAAAACACATCAAGCTGATCGTGGTGCAGAGGTAGGAGGATCACCATGAGTTCAAGGCCACCCTGAAACTACATAGTGAACTTCCAGGTCAGCCTGGCCTAGAGTGAGACCCTACCTCGAAAAAAAAAAAAAATCAATTCATTTATAGTGGTGACAGCAGCTTGTGTGATTAGTTGGGAATGAGGCCATGTGCCCTGGGAAAACAGAAATATTTATTATATTTACTATCTTGTCCTTTATGGAAAAAAAATGTTTTTTTTTTGTTTTTTTTTTTTTTTTGCTGGCCTTTCTCTGAGATAATGTTTCCCAAACAACCAAACCTTGTGTCAGCCACGCATCTGATGTGCACAGCAGTCCCACACAACAGACTGACTGAGCCGATTAATATCTCCTAGCGTTCAGCTGGGGACACTGAGGCTCGGTGTGGCTTAGGGAGAGGCTCTCAGTCACACAGCTCAAGTGGCAGAGCTGGCAGCGGGAGAGGGGGCGGCGGGCAGGTTCTGATTACGCACTCCGAAGTCTGCAGGACTCAGGAGAGCACACTCTCTGGCGCATTTTTCTCCAAACAAGAGCTTGCTTGTCCTCTCCAAGTCTCCCAGCCCATGAAACATGCACCAGGCCCCTGCCAGCTCCTGGCAGTGTGACCAGCCCACTGGTGCCCGCAGATGGTGAGCAGATGGGACTGGGCGAGACAGAAGTCGAAGCCACCAGGAAATGCTGTTGGCAGGGCCTTCAGAAGCACAGGATGTGAGCTCTGACCCACGAAAGCCAGGTGTTAGGATCACACAAGCATCGTTTCACCGCTGGGCCCAGCACCCCAGGGGCACTGGTCGTTGGGCACAGGCCGCCCTAGGAGGGAAAGGAGGGTGATAGCCTGTTGCGCAGTCCTCGCCTACATCGAGAGAAAAGACCCCGATCTTGTCCCACGGGTCACCAGCTGTGGGACTTGGAGTACATGCCTCCAAGATCTGAGCCTTGGCCTCTGAGATGAGGTTGAGCCTGTTGCATCTGAGGCCATTAGTAGTCTACACTTGGTTCGTACCAACTGGCTGCGGGAGGCGGAGGGGGGAGTGGTTGTGTGTATTTCTATTTCTTCCCAACTCTATATATCAGCAGCCTGATTTTTTTCTTCTTCTTCTTCTTCTTCTTTTTTTTTTTTTTTTTTTTTTTTTTGAGGTAGGCTCTTGCTCTAGCCCAGACAGACCTGGGATTCACTATGTAGCCTCGAACTCTCGGCAATCCTCCTACCTCTGCTTCCCAAGTGCTGGGATTAAAGGTGTGTGCCACCATGCCTGGAAATTGTTTATTTATTTGAGAGAGAGACTGGCCATGCCAGCTCCAGCTGCTGTAAATAAACTCCAAACCCATGGGCCACTTTGTGCATCCTGGCATATGTGGGTCCTGGAGACTGGAACCTAGGGTCCTTTGGCTTTGCAGGCACGCGCCTTAACCACGAAGCCATCTCTCCAGCCCTGGCAGCCTGAAGTTTACCAATGGAGATAGTTAGAAATGGTTACATCATGGAAATTGACCAACGCTTAAGCCAGAATTCCTGTTTTTCACTTACACAAGTTGTGCAGCATCTCTCAACACAGTGCTGTGTAAGGCCCACAGCACACTCCAGACTGTGACCATGACCCTGGCCCTGGGGTCCAGGCAAAAACGCGCATGGGGCTGAGTTCAGTTCTCAGCAGCATCCAACATCCCAAACCCTGCGCTGGGGCAATGAGGAGGCAGAGGCAGAGAGGATTAGTGACTCGAGACTGCTCACAGTGTGAGGAGAGGGCCGTGAGGGACTGGAGCTGAGGCAGGCACCATGTGAGTGGGGCTGGGCAACGAGGAAGCTGGTACAGGAGGTAGGGAGGTGGCCATGACTCAGCACTGAAGGATGGCACCATCATATAGGCACTCCGGGAGGGCTTTATGGAGGGGGGGGGGGACTGGGAGGAAGAAAGACAAAGTAGCAGGACCATGATGAGCTCATGGGTGAGTGAAGCCCGGGTTCAAGTCCTGGGCACCACATCCTAGCCATCGGACCCTTGGTAAATAACCGGACTCCTCTGTAAGGTGGACACCATGTATGCCATTCCCACTCGCCTCTCAGAGTTGCTATGAGAATTCACAGATGCAATGCTCCAGAATCTGTCCTGCCTTTTAAAGTGCCAGACGTGTGTGGGTGATGCAAGGAGAGGTACTCGCTCTTCAGAGGGAACCTCAGGGACGGGGGAGGACCCGGGGGCAGTGGGGGACGTCGGGGAGAGTGGAGGACCTTGGGGGCAGTGGAGGACCTTGGGGGCAGTGGAGGACCTCAGGGGCAATTAAGGTCCACGGGCTTGCTATGGGACTGAGGAACTTCTGTTTGCAAGTGGGTAAGGGACACTTTCCCATAGGACAACCCCCTCCCTGGGGCAGTGGTAGCTTGTGAATTAAGCATGACATGAACGTGACGGTAAGCGCACAGTCTGAGGTCGCTGTAAAGGGGAGCCGCGCGAGGGCGAGGGCTCAGGGACCCTCCCACCTTGCACTGGGTTCAGGCCCCCACCCCCAGGAGGCTGACCCTAGGATTCTTTGGGGTCCTTGCTAGTGAGTCACAAACTGCTAGGGAAGGGACCTCTTCCGGGGTGAGCTCCCGTGCCCAGGCTGGGAGCGCCCGTGGGGACCCGGCTCTCACGGCCTCCGCTCGCTCGTCTCGCAGGGAAGCCCTACGGCGCCGACGACTTCCTGCCTGTGCTCATGTACGTGCTGGCGCGCAGCGACCTCACCGAGATGCTTCTCAACGTGGAGTACATGATGGAGCTCATGGACCCCGCCCTGCAGCTGGGGGAGGGTGAGTCACCTCTGTCCCCATGCCAGCTCCAGGCCGCCTGAGTGGGCCTCCCCTTAGCCAGGGTAGTCCAGCAAGGTAGGGACCGAACTTGGGCTGAGCCCTAGGGTTATGCATGTGCCCCCAAGCATACCCCCAATGCAGGCCCTGCTTATGGGAACTGATCATCCGGGATGGCAGAGGACTCAGGAAGAGAGGCAACCGCTCACCAAGAGCTGGGACGGTAGAACGTGCTACCCAGAGGGTGCAGACCGGGGAGGGCTTCGGGAGGAAGCGACAAAGACAAGACTGAAAATTGAAGGGTGACCAGAAACTAACAGGTAGGGGCTGGAGAGAGGGCTTAGCAGTTATGACGCTTGCCTGCAAAGCTAGAGGACCCAGGTTCAATTCCCCAGGACCCACATAAGCCAGATGCAAAAAGTGGCACATGCGTCTGGAGTTCATTTGCAGTGGCTGGAGGCCCTGGCACATCCATTCTCTCTCTCTCTCTCTCTGCCCCTTTCTCTCTCTCAAATAAATAAAATATTTTTAAAAAGAAAAGAAAAGAAAGAAAGAGGGCTGGAGAGATGGCTTAGCAGTTAAGGCACTTGCCTGCAGAGCCTAAGAACTCATGTTCGAATCTCCAGGTCCCACATAGCCAGACACACAGTGACACAAGTGCACAATGTCGTATATGCACACAAGGGGGCGCACGCATCTGGAGTTCATTCGCAGAGGCTGAAGGCCCTGGCACGCCCATTCTGTTTCTCTTTCTCGCTCTCTCTGCCTCGTTCTCTCTCTCTCTCTCAAAAATTAGAAAAAGAAAGAAGCTAACAGAAGGAGCGGTAGTGCTGTCCCTGGTGGTGTAAAAGGCACACCTGATGTGCAGGGCGTGCAGCTCTGGCGGGAGTGATGATCGGTTCTTAGATGGGGGTCCTCTGGGACTCCAGGCCCTGCTCACCCAGCCTTGACTAGGACCTCGGTCAGTGGGAGGAAGTTATGGAGATGCCAGGGCTGGGAGCTCCCCAGTAGCATGAAGCAGGGGTACGGTTTGCTGTACCCCACCCTCAGTTTCCCTTCCACATCCTCCTCCCACCACTTCTGCAGCCCAGGCCCTTAGCCACCCCTCCTGGAGAAATAGCGGCGCTAAGTTAAGCTGTGGGGGGAGGGAGGGTGCAACATGTCCCCTGAGACATCAGCCTCGAAGGATGGAGCCTGGGGGCCCCGAGTGTCCCCTGTGGGTTTTGTGGTTCTTAAGATGAGGTGGTCTCCCCCTTAGCTGTTGTAGCAGTCAGCTTCAGGTTCGCTGAGATGAACTTCCAGACCAGGCACAGTTATGGAGGAAGGGATTTGTTGAAGCTTACAGATCCAGGGGAAGTTCCATAATGGCAGAAGAAGCTGGCCTGCCTTCACAGGACCAAACACAGACAGAGAAGCACAAGCCAAAAGCCAAAAGCCACACAGCACAGCACACTTCAGGAACTCTAGCTAGGCACACTTTGCATATCTATAGATTGAAATCTGAAACCCACCACCACACCTTAAGATCCACACAATGGCACCGCCTCCAGCCAGGTGGCTAAAGATGCAAACTACAAACAAATAAACAACTGAAATATATTGGGGGCCATCTATTCTATTCAAACCACCACAGCTGTGTATGCATGTGCCCATCTCCCGAGTGAAGGCCATCCGATAGAAGTGGTTCTTTGAGATCTCCACATCTCTGGGGAGCAGGGAAAGCCATGTGCCTTGCTGTCGAATGTGGCTTTGGATTGTAGCTGTGGAACTCCTGGAGTGACTTTTTCCTTCTTCCTTTTTTTAAAGGGGTGGTTTTGAGGTAGGGTCTCACTCTAGCCCAGGCTGACCTTGAATTCATTACATAGTCAAAGCTTGGCCTTGAACTTGTGGTGATCCTGCTACCTCTGCCTCCCGAGTGCTGGGAATAAAGGCGTGCACCACCGCGTCCAGCTTGCCTTTTCCTTTGTTAACTTTTCCTGCAGTTGAAGCAATATCTCCAGAAGAAGCAAACTTTTAGTCCTTCCATCTATCCAGTCACCCACCTTGCCCATCTGCCATCCATCTGTCCATCCGTCCATCAATCCATCTACCTATCCATCCACTCATTCATCTACCTGCCCACCCATATACTCACCAGTCCATCTAGCTATCCATTATTTACTCACGCATAAATCTACCCACCTATCCTCTCACCTGACTCGCCATCCAGCCACTCACCAGTCCAGTCATGTATCTGCTCATCTTCCCACCATCCCTCCAGTCACCGTGATAAACACTGGGCTGCAGTGAGTGAGACAGGCAAGGAGGTGGCCTGGGCCTCTAAGCAACACTGAATGGCCTACACAGGTCTTATCAGCTTGAGGGAGGAAAACAGAAGACAAGAGAGGCCAACAGGGGCTGGAGAGATGACCCAGTGATTAAGGCACTAGCCTGCAAAACCTAACAACATGGGTTCAATTCCCCAGCACCCATGGAAGCCAGATGCACAAAGTGGCACATGCATCCGGAGTTCATTTACAGTGGCTAGGGGCCCTGGTGTGCCCAAACTCACTCTCACTCTCTCTCTCTTTGCAAATAAATAAGTATTTTTTGTGTGTATGACGTAGGGTCTCACTCTAGCCCAGGCTGACCTGGAATTCATAGGGAGTCTCAGGGTAGCTTTGAACTCACTGTGATCCTCCTACCTCTGCCTCCCAAGTGCTGGGATTAAAGGCATGTGCCACCACACCTGGCAAATAAAATATTTTTATAAACAAGAAGCCAACAAAGGTCACAGGCTGGGAGCCCAGCTGGCTTTCTGTCCCACACCCTGAGTACCCCACTTCCTAGTATTTGCCCCCAAGAGAGCCACCAATCCACCAGTGGTCTGCCAAGGATCTTCACTGTGGTCTTAGGGCTGCTACAGGTTCCCTCTAAAGGTTAAAACATATTCATGTCAAAAAAGAGCTGGTGTGGGCTGGAGAGATGGCTTAGCAGTTAAGCGCTTGCCTGTGAAGCCTAAGAACCCTGGTTCGAGGCTCGATTCCCCAGGACCTACGTTAGCCAGATGCACAAGGGGACGCACACGTCTGGAGTTCGTTTGCAGTGGTTGAAGGCCCTGGTGCACCCATTCTCTCTCTCCCTTTCTGCCTCTTTCTATCTGTCTGTCACTCTCAAATAAATAAAAAATAAATAAACAACAACAAAAAAAAGAGCTGGTGGGGGATTGGAGAGATGGTTTAGCGGTTAAGGCGCTTACCTGGGAAGCCTAAGAACCCAGGTTTGACTCCCCAGAACCCACATAAGCCAGATGCACAAGGTGGCACATGCGTCTGGAGTTCGTCTGCAGTGCCTAGAAGCATAGGCACACCCATTCGCTCTCTTTCCCTCTCTCTCTTTCCCCCTCTAATAAAAAGCCAGTGTGGTGGCGCACGCCTTTAATCCCAGCACTTGGGAGGCAGAGGTAGGAGGATCACTGTGACTTCGAGGCCACCCTGAGACTACATAGTGAATTCTAGGTCAACCTGACCTATAAATAAACAAAAATAAAATATGTTTTAAAATGGGTTAGCCCAAGGTGGCCTCGAACTCACAATGATTCTCCTACCTCAGCTTCTCGAATGCTGGATTGCCCAGCAGCAGCACACTGTTAGAGGTGTTTTCTTGTTTGCTTTGGAATCACAGTTACTTAAAAATTCTTGGGCTGGGCTAAAGGAATGGCTTAGCATTTAAGGCGTTTGCCTGCAAAGCCAAAGGACCCAGGTTTGATTCCCCAGTACCCACGTTAGCCAGATACACTAGGGGAACATGTGTCTGGAGTTCGTTTGCAGTGGCTGGAGGCCCTGGCGTGCCCATTCTTTCTTTCTCTCTCTTCTCTCTCTCTCTCTCTCTCTCTCTCTCTCTCTCTCTCTCTCGCCCTCTTTCTCTGTCAAATAAATAAATAATTTTTTTGAATTCTTGGGCTAGAGAAATGGCTCAGAGGTTAAGCCACTTGCCTGCAAAGCCTAAGGGCCCAGGTTTGATTCCCCAGTACCCATGTAAGCCAGATATACAAGGTGGCATCTGGAGTTTGTTTGCAGTAGCTGGAGGCCCTGGTGCACCCATTTCTCTCTCCCTCTCTCTCTCCAGCTACGTCTTTGTCTCTCTCAAATAAATAATAAAAATAAAAGGGCTGGGGAGATTGCTTAGTGGTTAAGGCACTTGCCTGTGAAGCCTAAGGACTCAGGTTCAGTTCCTCAGTACCCATGTAAGCCAGATGCCAAGGCAGCACATGTGTCTGGAGTTCACTTTCAGTGGCTGGAGGCCCTGGTGTGCCCATGGGCATGGGTCCCTGGGTTCCCTGTTGCGTGAGGCTCAGTGACACCTGGGACAGACTTAGGAACTGTTACTAAACTGAGGAGGATTGAGAAGGCGGGCAAGAAGAGCAGCCTGGCGACTGGATCGGGCTGGTTCTGCAGGAGTGCCCGGAGACTTCCCAGCTCACCCCAGCTCTCTGGCTGGAGGAGGGGAAGATGGACTGGACTGGAGGCCCTCAGGCTGGGCTCCAGTGTTCTTCAGTCCACTGGGCTGCCGTGACAAAACGCTGTAAACAGGATAACTTCTGAGCCACAGAAATTCATTTCTCGCAGTTCTGGAGGCTGTTCGAGATCAGGGCACTGGCACACTGTGTGTCTGAGGGTCCCTTACACATAGATGGAGCCTTCTCGCCGTGTCTTTGCAAGGTGAGAGGGGCACACAGCTCTTGGGCCTCTCTAATAAGGGCACTAACCCCACTCACGAAGGCTCCACCCCAAAGACTAAGTCACTGCACCAAAGGCTCAGCCTCTGGTACTGTTCCCTGGGGCTTAGGAGTCATACTTGTTAGTTAGAATTTAGCTCCGGGTGTTGGAGGCAGGGTGAGAGCTAGAAGTGGGCTCTGACTCCCCCCCGTCACAGTTCACCAGAACAGCATGCTGTCCATAGCTGGAGGCAGAGTGGATGTAGCACAGCCCCAGTGACTGAGTCCTGTGACCTTCACAGCAGAGAGTCCAGGGCCCCACGCCCAAGAGGGCTCAGTCCAGCATCCTTTGGGGCCAACGAGATCAGGGGATACCTATAGCACCAGGGAGGACTGGTGGGACCTTACCCTCCTAGATCCACCCACCACTACCACACTCCAGCTGAAGGAAATCATGGTGCAGAGGGGAGTCTTGGGAAGCTGTCGTCAGGGGAGCCAACGCAGAATCCAAACTTCTCCCACAAGCGCCCTCAAGGTCTCCTTTCCCTGACAGTTGCTCAGCCAATGGACAGCACAGAGGCTGGACTGTAAGTCTCCAAAAGCTCATGGTGTTGTCGCCACCTAGTGGTCATAGCAGACCATAGCAGTCTGGTCAAGGAAGGTGGCTGGGAGGGACCACTACTGGCTGTGAAAAAAACAGGTCCAGGTAGGACTTGGAGTTTCTCCCTTCTGCCCATAACAGGGCCAGAAGCTTCCCAAACCCATACCTGAGCTCATGAAACCACCATGTTTTACCCACGTGTTGCTAAGCCCCGCACCCCACCTAGATTCACCTCGTTTACTTTTCACACCATCACGGGATCTGCAGCTGAGGAAACTGAGGCTGAGCTGGCTACGTGCCAAGCCCTGCCCTATGATTCAAACTAGTATTTTCAACAGTTTTTCAGGGCTGTGCCACCTTGGCGCGGCAAGGTCTCCTGGCCTGCGCTGATTAGGGACTCCAAGCCAATTTCTGTATTGACCTGGTATTAGTTATCTTTTCATTGCTAAGACAAAATACCTGGCAAAATCAGTTTAAGGAGGCAAGCATGGTGGTGTATGCCTTTAATCCCAGCACTTAATGGGCAGGGAAAGGGGAACCGAGGTAGGAGGACCACTGTGAGTTCAAGGACACCCTGAGGCTACATAGTGAATTCCAGGTCAACCTGAGCTAGAGCGAGACCCTACCTCAGAAAACAAATAAACAAAAAGCCGGGTGTGGTGGCACACACCTTTAGCCCCAGCACTCTGGAAGCAGAGGTAGGAGGATAACTGTGAGTTGTAGGCTAGCTTGAGAATACATAGTGAATTCCAGGTCAGCTTGGGCTAGAGAGAGACCCTACCTCGAAAAAAACAAAATTAAAAAAAAAAAAAAACTCATTTTAGGCTGGAGAGATGGCTTAGCAAATAAGGCACCTGCCTGCAGAGCCTAACACCCCTGGTTCTATTCCCCAGTACCCACGTACAGCCAGAAGCACAAAGTGGCACTGCGTCTGGAGTTTATTTCCAGTGGCTAGAGGTCTTGGGGTGCCCATTCTGTCTCTCTTCTCTCTCTACTTGCAAATAAGTAAATAAATAAAATATTTTGAAAAAAAATCATTTTAAACCATCAGATTTTAAAATGAGCAAGCATTTTCTTCCTAAGGGAACAGAGAAGAGCTGTGAGCTAGGCCAGACTGCTGGGGTGCCGTTGAGGCTACAGGGTGCTCTGGGGCTGAGACTGACTTTGCAGCAAGTGGTGGAGTGTGGGCGCCCCCTGGTGGCCGTAGGGGGTGAGCAGGGCTTGCACACTTGAACCAGCTCCCTCCCAGTGGGGCTGGACATAGATGGTACTGGCTTCACCTCCACACCCTTGACCCTCCAGGTTCCTACTATCTGACCACCACCTATGGGGCCCTGGAACACATCAAGAACTATGACAAGATCACAGTGACCAGGCAACTGAGTGTGGAAGTGCAGGACTCCATCCATCGCTGGGAACGCAGGCGCACGCTCAACAAGGCCCGGGCCTCACGCTCCTCCGTACAGGTGATGCTGGGGACCATACTGGGAGGGGCCTGGGACCGAGGACAGATGCCATCTGTCTTTCGTGACACCCTTTGGCTGTTTAAGCCAGTCAGCCCTGCCCTTGGGAGCAATAGGGATCCCACACTAGAGGAGGGACTCCAGCCCCTGCCTGCCAGTGTATAGGAGGAATAAGATATCATCCCACACAGCCCAGCTCAGGTGCCTGCTGTTCTATCCTCAGAAGCCCATGAGATATGCTGAGAGAGCAAAAGTGTAGAGCCTGGCAAGGTGGCACACGCCTTTAATACCAGCACTCAGGAGGCAGAGGTAGGAGGATCACTGCGAGTTAAAGGCCAGCCCAGGACTACAGTGAGTGCCAGGTCTGCCTGGACTAGAGTGAGATCCTACCTTTTAAAAAGGGGGAGGGCGGCCTGGAGAGATGGCTTAGCCTTTAAGGCGCATGCCTAAGAAGCCTAAGGACACAGGTTCGATTCTCCAGGTCCCACGTAAGCCAGATGCACATGGTGGCACATGTGTCTGGAGTTCGTTCACAGTGGCTAGAGGCTCTGGTGCACCCATTCTCTCTCTCTCTCCCTCTCTGTCTCTAATAAATAGATTTTAAAAAAATAAATCTTTAAAAAAAAAAAGAGGGCTGGAGGGATGGCTTAGCAGTTAAGGCATTTGCCTGCAAAGCCAAAGGACTGTGGTTCGATTCCCCAGGACCCAGGTTAGCCAGATGCACAAGGGGGCGCATGTGTCTGGAGGCTGTGCGCCCATCCTCTCTCTCTCTCCCTCTTTCTCTGTCAAATAAATAAATATAAATATTTTTTAAAGTAAAGAAAAAACTCTAATCTAACAAGTTAGAGATAATAGCTATCAAAGCCTGCTATATGATCCCAAACACCTCTCCAGGAGGCCTTCTGTGAACCAGATGAACTCTGCCTCTGTCCCCATTCCAGGACGCCAAGCTGATGTCCCCTCCTCTAATCAGCAGATCTTGTAACTGACTGGGAAGGGAGAGAAAGCTCTGGTTTTGTTTTCGGTCCCTCCCATGGTAAGATGGTGCCGGCATGGCCAATTTCATCTTGCATCACTGCACTAGGAGTTGGGAGACCTCACCGGCATGAGCTGGCCCAATCCACCACGGGCTCTCCCAGCACACCTGTCCTTCCACTACCCTGGGGACACAAAAACTCTTGGTCCCCACCTGGCCAAGGCACCTGTGTTGAGCCAGGCTGACATGGACACAGCCCTCTGGGAGCGTGGAGACTTGGGAGAGAGGACTGGGTAGAAATGAAGAGTCGACTGGCACCGTTTCTGGGATCTGGGGAGGGCACACTCTTCTCCCTCCTGGCACTTGCTCTGCACCCCTGGCCTTGAGTCCTTTCCCTGGGGAGTAGAAGCAAACCCAGAGACCAGCTTCAACAACAGCTCTGCGGTGGGCGGGGGGGGGGGGGGGGGGGACAGACACTAAGAAGTTGACAGGGGTATACTGGGCTCCCCTCCCGGAAAAGACGGAAGACTCCACTGAGGCCCAGAGCCTGGCCGCACCTTCTAAGTGCTCACCACCCTACAGGATGGTCATTAGCGTCTTTTTGGTTGTGGAGCCATTAGAGTGCAGTTGCCAATGCGTCCACAAGGAGGCGGCCCTGTGCGCACCGTCTCACCTGCTCTGAGGGTGCCTGGGAGTGAGAGGCGGTTCCCCGACCCCCTCCTCCCGGTATACACGGAACTCAGCCATGAAGTCGGGACTGTTCTCAGTGTACTGGGGCACAGGCTGACAGAGGTCAAGGTCACACAGTGAGTGCGGGCGGATTTAAAGCCAGGAAGGGGGCGGGGCTCACGGGTCAGTGGAGGGTGCGATGGGGAACTGTTTCAGTGCTGACTTCCTACAAGCCTCCCTCCCTCCTTCCTGCCCTGCCTCGGAATTAGCCCTAAGAGCCGAGCTCTTACATTGGCCTCAACTATGGGGGAAGAGGGGGCTAGGAGTGGGGTCTACACTTCCCACTTTATGCCAACCCCCAGGATTGTACTGGGATGCACCGAAGAGGAAAGAAAGCATGCATGCGTGCGCGAACCATTAACGAGGGAGAGATGATGGTGGCCTCAGGATTGGCCAGTGGAGGGAGGGATTTATTCGCCTCTCACGGCCAGAACTCAAACTTAAGTCACCCAGAGCCAGCCTAGTGTGTGTGGGGGTGAACCCTGAGAAGGGAGAGGCACCCAGCCGACTCAGTGGTGGAGTAAGAAGTAGGGAATGGGGGGCTGGAGAGATGGCTTAGCGATTAAGGTGTTTGCCTGCAAAGCCAAAGGACCCAGGTTCGACTCTCTAGGACCCACGGTAAGCCAGATGCACAAGGGGGCGCATGCACCTGGTTTGTTTGCAGTGTCTAAAGGCCCTGGAGTGCCTATTCTCTCTCAATCTTCCCCTCTTTTTGTTGTTGTTTGGTGTTTCGAGGTAGGGTCTCACTGTAGCCCAGGCTGACCTGGAATTCACTATGTAGTCTCAGGGTGGCCTCAAACTCATGGCGATCCTCTTACCTCTGCCTTCCGAGTGCTGGGGTTAAAGGCGTGCGCCACCACGCCCAGCCTCTCCCCTCTTTCTCTCAAATAAATAAATAAAGTATATAAGAAAGAGAGAGAGAGAGAGAAAGGAGGGAGGAAAGGAAGGAAGGGGAAGGGAAAGGGGAGGAAGGAAGGAAGAAGTATGGGATGGGGATGCAGGCACCCCGGCTTCCAGCGTCACCAACCGCGCGGGGCGACGCTGCGGGGGGCCCCCCCGAGCTCCTGAGGCCGGGGATCGGGGGTGACGACCACGATCCCGCCCCTTGTCCCCCGCAGGACTTCATCTGCGTGTCGTACCTGGAGCCCGAGCAGCAGTCGCGGACGCTGGCATCGCGCGCGGACACGGACTCGCAGGCGCTGTGCGCGCAGTGCGCGGAGAAGTTCGCGGTGGCGCGGCCCGGCGAGCACCGGCTCTTCGTGCACGTGGACGGCCGCCGCTTCCAGCTGGCCGACGACGCGCTGCCGCACCGCATCAAGGCCTACCTGCTGCGCAGCGAGCCCAAGCGCGACTTCCACTTCGTCTACGGGCCCCTGGACGGGGACGGGGACGGGGGCGCAGCGGGGAGCCCACCCTGCCTGGTCGTGCGCGAGCCCAACTTCCTGTGACGCCGCAGGCTCCCCCCCACCCCACCTCCACCCCCCAGACTGGCAGCGCCGAGGGGCAGTCACACTTGGCCCATGCCCTTGGCAGTCACACTTGGGTGCCATCCGCCGAGCATGCGCCGCCCAGTTGTGGCAGCGTGATTGCAAAAAAAAACTATGGTGAAGGAGTGCCCGAAGGGCACCGAGAGGGGTTCGATCGTGTTCGTTATTAGCAGAAAGGGAAACTGAGGCAAGGGGCCGGAAGAGGTTCTCCAGCCAGCTGCAGCAGACAAGCCCACTCCCTGCCCCTCCGTATCCGAATCCTTCACTTCTTCCTGGACTGGCAGAGGAAGAGCAACTTCGTCCCCAACTGCTCCTTGTGCCTGGCCTGTGTGTGGCCCACCCAGCCTCACAGGAGCAGGTTGGAGTTGGTGTTGAAGAGAGATTCCCCCATCCCTACCCCAGAGCCTGCTCTCAGCTGCCTGAGTGCCCAGAGCACCCCCCAGGACACCTGAGCCCCACCGGAAGCCCCCAAACACCCTGGGACTGCCAAGCCAGGCCAGCCCCACAGATCCATGGACAAGCCCCACTTCTACCCCAAGGGAGAACTGATAAGGCCTGCGGACTGTTGTAGACACCACACGGCTGAATCTGTTGTTGCACATGCAGTGGGGGGGCAGGGATGAGTTGAATAAAAGCCCTTTTGCAAGTGGTATGTCCTTTTCTGGAGGGCTGCGGTTCTGCTCACCAACCCAGGCTCCCGTCTCATCCCCATGATCCTTGGTTCCTGTCATCCTGGGCTCTGGATCATTTCTGAAACCATATTGTACCTTCCTGCAAATACCATTCCCTTTGACGTTCACGTGGGTCAACTCCTGCACATCCTACAAAGGCCTGGAAGTCTTTGTCTCTCCAGGCGAGCTCACAGTCCTTATCCGTGTCCACATCAGATAGCTGTTGTCACTTCCCCAGCTCATTGGAGTAGTGTCCCCGGCAGTGTTGAGGCTACTAAATGTCAGAGCTCTTCTCAGCCTCTCAGAGAGAGCCCAAAGGTCACATGGAGCCTCACTGTGGCTGCCGTCAAGGCATCTAGAGAATGGCAGCTGGACTTAGTTGAATTAAGCTCCGGGGCACGAGCAGGCTCAGCCAGTCCACAAGTGCAAAGGGCATTTCAGGAAAAGGTAGGGACAGCCAAGCCTGGTGGCACACGCCTTTAATCCCAGCACTCAGGAGGCAGAGGTAGGAGGATCACTGTGAGTTCGAGGCCACCCCGAAACTACATAGTGAATTCCAGGTCAGCCTGAGCTAGAGTGAGACCCTACCTCGAAAAAAAAAAAAAAAATAGGGACAGAGGTATGATGGGGGGGGGGGGGCAGGACACCAGCCAGCAGCCCTGGGATGGCCAGCTATTTAGTGGCTCCAGCAATATTTAATACACACAGTAGTCCTTGGGTGTGCTACTTCTGGAGACTGAAAGAAAGGGTGTGTGGCAGTGGGGGCTGAGTTCTCCTGAGGCCTCTCCTCGGCTTTCAGGTGGCCACTTCTCTTTGAGTCCTTACATGCCTTTCCTCTGGATACGGCCCAATATTCATCTTATACAGACACAATCTTCTGGATGAGAGCCACCCCATTTACCTCATTTGTGTGTGTTTTGGAGGGTGGGTTTCCAGGTAGGGTCTCACTCTAGCCCAGGCTGACCTGGAATTCACTATGGAGTCTCAGGGTGGCCTCGAACTCACTGATCCTCCTACCTCTGCCTCCCAGAGTGCTGGGATTAAAGGCGTGCGCCACCATGCCGGGCTCCATTGACCTCATGAAACTTCTTTAAAGGTTCTCTCTCCAAATCTAGTCACGTTCTGAGGTGACGTTAGTGAAGTGGGAGGAACAATTTCGTGTGTAACAGAGACTCGCCCAAGATCATTACTTCCTTGTGCTGTGACAAAATACCTGACAAGAAGCAACTGTAGCCAGGCATGGTGGCACCACCTTGTGCATCTGGCTTATGTGGGGAGTCAAACCTGGGTCCTTGGGCTTCAAGTCAAGCACCTTAACTGCTAAACCATCTCCACCCCCCCCCCTTTTTTGAGACAAGGTCTCACTCTAGCCCAGGCTGGCCTGTAACTCACAGTGATCCTCCTACGTCAGCCTTCCCAGTACTGGGATTAAAGGTATGTGTCACCATGCCCAGCTAATTCAGTTGCTGTCAAACCTGTCTTGTCTATAACTAAATTCACTCACTCTTTTCTTTGCTGAACTACACAAAAAATTTTTTTGTTTGTTTGTTTTGTTTTTCAAGGTAGGATCTCACTCTAGCTCAGGCTGACGTGGAATTCACTATGGAGTCTCAGGGTGGCCTTGAACTCGTGGTGATCCTCCTACCTCTGCCTCCCGAGTGCTGGGATTAAAGGCGTGCACCAGCCACCACACTGGGCTAAACTGCACATTTTTATCTTTCTGCTCTAGTTTTGCACTCCACCCCCTTCCCTCACTCGCTGTAGACCTGAATCAGAGCAGTGAGCAGTAACCATGACCCATTCTAAAAGTTAGCCTCAGAGCTCCTCTGGCATACAAAGTAATCCCTTACTTTTAAAATCAGTCTCATTCAGGTTTTCAGGACATGGGAAGAACGTGGCCAGATTCTTTGCCAGAACAGAACACAAACTACCTGCCGTCCAGCTCCCAACTTAGTCCTTGTTCCCCTCTAAAAACCCTACAAGCTGGACTTCCACTGTCCGCATCTCTCTGGACTTCCGAATCCCTACCAGAATGGCTCATTCCGGTGTGTTTATCATTTCCTAGGGCATTTCTAGCACAAGGTCCCAAAGTCTCCCACGTTCCTAGCACAAAGCGATGGTCTGTGAACCACATTGGCCAGGTTTATCATCGTCACCAGTTTTTTGTCTTACTTTCCTTTCTTGCTGTGACAAAATATCAGACAATAAGCAACTTAAGGGAAGAAGAGCTTATTTTGGTCCAAAGGGATGCAGTCTACCTTGGCAGGGAAGGGGTGGCAACAGGCGCACGAAGCGGCAGGTCGCGTCCAGTCAGCAGTCAGGAAGCAGAGAGCAGTACTCAGCTCTGTCTCCTTTGCACTCGCTCCGGGACCCCAACCCATGGAACGGTGCCACCCACATTTAAGGGGAACCTAATCTAGACACCCCACCACAGATGCCCAGAGATTTGTCTCCTAAGCGTCTGTCAAATGGACAAGATTAACCATCACAGTCATGCAGCCGAAATAGCCCCAAATCTAGACTCTTCCCTCACAGAATTCCAGCTGTCTGATCTGTAAATAAAGCTGGACAAAGGCTGGAGGGATGGCTTAGCGGTTAAGGTGCTTTTCTGCAAAGCCAAAGGACCCAGGTTCGATTCCCCAGGACCCATGTAAGCCAGGTGCACAAGGTGGCGCATGTGTCTGGAGTTGATTTGCAGTGGCTGGAGGCCCCATTCTCTCTCCCTCACTCTCTCTCTCTCTCTCTCTCTCTCTCTCTCTCTCTCAAATAAATAAATAAAACCAAATAAAGTTGGACAAGCCTTGCCTGTAGGATTTTACTACTGGGGACTCTTCCCGAGGCAGCTAGCTGCCGGAAGCAACACCAGCCTGAGAGCTGTGACCTCTCCATGACCCTGAGGGAAGTGCTGGGAGCCCAGAGTTGTTCATGCGTGAGCGAGAGTGGGCCACAAGCCCGGATCTTTGCATGCGTGAGCAAGAGTGCCACAAGCCCTGACACACTGCAGGATCATCTGTGTCTCCCGACTGGTGCTTGTCCCCCGCCCTCTGTGCAACTGCTCAGTCCGTGTCTCTGGCCTGGGGATGTCCCTGCAAGGTTGGAAAGGGCCACCCGGGGCTTCCCCAGAGCCCAGGCTTGGCCACTCACAATGACTGGGCATGTATTCCTGCTCATTACAGAAAGTCCCAAGCTGAGGGCTAGAGAGATAGCTTAGTGGTTAAAGTGCTTGCCTGCAAAGCTAAAGGACCCAGGTTCAATTCTCCAGTACCCATGTAAAGCCATATGCACAAGGTGGCACAAGTGTCTGAAGTTTGTTTTCAGTGGCTAAAGGCCCTGGTCTGCCCATTCTCTTTATCTACCTCTCTCTCTCTCTAATAAATAAATACATTAAAAAATAAAAATAAAAGGGGGCTGGAGAGATGGCTTAGCAGTTAAGGCATTTGCCTGTGAAGCCTACGGACCCATGTTTGAGTCTCCAGGTCCCACATAAGCCAGATACACAGTGACACAAGTGCGCAAGGTCGCACATGCACACGAGGGGGTGCTCACATCTGGAGTTCGATTGCAGTGGCTGGAGGCCCTGGCATGCTAATTCATTCTCTCTCTCTCTCTCTCTCTCTCTCTCTCTCTCTCTCCTCTCTCTCTTGCATAAAAAAGGCCAGTCTGTTGGGCTTGCCTCAAAAAATAAATAAAAGTATTTGGGCTGGTGAGATGGCTTAGTGATTAAGGCACTTGCCTGCAAAGCCAAAGGACCAAGGTTCTATTCTCCAGGACCTATGTAAGCCAGATGCACAAGGTGGCACATACGTCTGGAGTTTGCAGTGGCTAGAGGCCCTGATGTGCCCATTCTTCCTCCCTCCCTCCCTCTCTCTCTCTCTCTCTTCCAATAAATAAAAATAAAGTCCCAAGCTGGCCCTGCAAATGCCTGGCCCAAGCTGGCCCAGCACTCCTTCATGGAGTGTCTACAGTTCACCCTGGTTATGAGTAAAACTATGCTGGTTGCCAGGCCTGCAGGTGAAGTGAGCAAACGCAGGGAGGGAGGAAGACCCACCAGCAGGGTCAGGGTCCTTGGTGTACAGCGCAAGTCCTTCCCCCTGCGCGCTCTCGGATGTACCTGGAACTCCCTCTCCAGCCCGGGCTGCGTCAAGGGGCGCCGGTCACCGTGTGCACATGCAGGGCCAGGATCCAGGGCTGGGGCTGCCGGCCGCCAGGCCATCACCTGGGCTGGAAAAGAGAAGCAGCTGAGCAGGAAGCAAATCTGTGGCTGATATTTAGGAGAGAAAAATGCCGACTCCGCGCTGGTCACCCGGTTCCCTTCCCTCGCACGGATGTCACACAACCGTAGGTCAGGAAACGTCGCTTCCCTGGACAAAGACCTCGCAACCTGCGTAGCTTCCGGCTTGGACACCTACTCAGTAGGACGGTGGGAAGAACCTGGCCTAGGAGTCCAGCGACCTGGATCCTGGGTAGCTATGAGCCACTTGCAAACCACTTAGAGGCGTTGTGCCTGTTTCTCCACTTTCAGAACGAGAGTGCTTGTTCTATGTACCTGATTTCCCTAGGCTTGTTGTGGTCAGAGTCTCAGAGCTCTCTCCCACCCCCCTCCTCTACCACCTAGCCATGAGGAGGGAAGGCCACCTTCCCTAATGCACACCTCCACACTGCCCAAGGTCCCTCCTCTCACTGGGCAGTCGCCCCTCTCCAAGGGCACCAAGGCTTCCCAAATGCCATTTTCTCCCTCTCTCCCGCTCACTGATGGAAAAGTGAATGAGAACCTACTTGATGAAAGAGAGACATGACTGGGTGGTCTGTGCAATGATTGTCCTCTGTAAGGGGACAGGCAATTCTGTATGGGACTGAACGTGTTGAATGAAAACAAGATCAGTTTGGGCTGGAGAGGTGGCTTAGCAGTCAAAGTGCCTTCCTGCAAAGCTTAAGGACCCAGGTTCGATTCCCCAGGACCCATGTAAGCCAGATACACAAGGTGGTTCATGCGTCTGGAGTTCATTTGTAGTGGCTGGAGTTCCTGGCATGTCCATTCTCATTCTCCCTCTCTCTCTCTACCTCTTTCTCTCTCAGATAAAAAATTAAATTAAAAAAAAAAAAAGATCAGGCTGGGCGTGGTGGCACACTCCTTTAATCCCAGCACTGGGGAAGCAGAAGTAGGAGGATCGCCATGAGTTGAGGCTACCCTGAGACTCCACAGTAAATTCCAGGTCAGCCTGAGCTACAGTGAGACCCTATCTAAAAAATAAAAAATAAATAAAAAAAAGACAGAGAAAGAGAGAGAGGGAGATTTACCACATCCTGTTCGAGTCTCTGCTCAGCCAGGGTCCTGGACAAGCTTGAGCTCACTAAGGTGCCTTGTGTTTTATCCAGCAGAGCAGGGTGAGGAGAAAGGAGGGCTGGTGGCCAAAGTTCAGCAGGAGATCTTCTTTATCTGACTCTTGCCTTTTTCTGATAGGGTTGTAAAGTTAGCTGAATTTGACTCCACAGAGTGAAATGTTTTAGTCTAATTACTCTTTATTAATAAATAACACAATGGATCATCATTTTTTCCCCAAGAGCTTAAGTCTAATGTCCCATGAACTGAACACTATGGGTAGGTCTTTTGGAAGGTAGCTATGCTCACCACTAAGACACCAATGCCCCACAAGTTATTTTGAATAGTAGCCAGAAGTTCTTAAGTTTCTTTGACTTTTTAAAAATATTTTATTTATTCATTTGACAGAGAAAGAGGGAGAGTGAGAGAATGAGCACGCCAGGGTCTCCAACCACTGCAAATGAACTCCAGACGCATGCGCCCCCTTGTGCATCTGGCTAACGTGGGTCCTGGGGAATCGAACCTGGGTCCTTTGGCTTTGCAGGTAAACGCCTTAACCACTAAGCCACCCCCCCCAGCCCTTATAAATTTCTTTTAACAATGCTTTAGCTAGCTCCAAACCCCTTAAGTGACGCTGATAATTGCTGTACCTAAACAGGAGCCTTAGGGGATGGGGCACTTCTCTTAATAACAGCTCCTATAGCCATCTTGGAGGAGAGAGTGTTTCCATAGCAACTTCAGATGCTAATGTAAATAGCTGGCAGCTATTGCATCCAGAGCAGTAGTGACAGCAGATACAGCGGGTTCAATTAGAAAGAAAGTGGACACCAGCGCAAGATATCCTGAAAGACCCAGTGCTGTTGTCAACCTGCCGTTAAGCTGACCAGGAGGAGCTCCAGTTCTTCCCTTCTTTCAGGGACTTGATTGATGCCTCTGTCAAAGGACTAACTCACCTCTGGAGTGAACCTGGTCTGTGAGACTTAGGCCCACTAGGTGGTGTAAGTGTCTGGAGTTCAATTTCAGTGGCTGAGGCCCTGGCACACCAATTCTCTCTCTCCCTCTCTTTCTGAAATAAAAAAAAATAAAGGGCTGGAGAGATGGCTTAGTGGTTAAGCACTTGCCTGTGGAGGCTAAGGACCCAGGTTTGAGGCTCGATTCCCCAGGACCCACGTGAGCCAGATGCACAAGGTGGCGCACGCGTCTGGAGTTCATTTGCAGTGGCTGGAGGCCCTGGCGCGCCCATTCTCCCCTCTCTGCCTCTTTCCCTCTCTGTCTTTCTCTCTCTTAAATAAATAAATAAAAATAAACAAAATAAAAATAAAAAAATAAAGCCGGTCATGGTGGCGCATGCCTTTAATCCCAGTACAGGAGGCAGAAGTGGGAGGATCACTGTGAGTTCAAGGCCACCCTGAGACTCCATAATTCCAGGTCAGCCTGGACCAGAGCGAGACTCTACCTCAAAAAACCAAACCAAAATAAAATAAATAAACAAACTGGGCGTGGTAGTGCACACCATTAATCCCAGCACTTGGGAGGCAGAGGTAAGAGGATCACTTTGAGTTCTAAGTTACCCTGGGACTACATAGTGAATTCCAGGTCAGCCTGGGTTAGAGTGAGACCCTACCTTAGAAAACCAAAAATAAAAAAGTATGCGAGAAGCAAGAGATTTCTTTTACTGCAACATGCAATTGGCTGCAAGATGAACTGACCACACAGAATGGCTGCATCTGGGGGCATCAGACTCGAACATCTGAGCTTACCACAAAAGAAAGCATTGGGAGCACAAAATTATGCAGTTCAGTGTGGCCTCGAACTCTCAACAATCCTCCTACCTCTGCCTCCCAAGTGCTGGGATTAAAGGTGTGCACCACCACGGAAGGCCCCAGTCAGTTTTCTAATAATACAGTCATCACAGAAAGGAAAATTATATATGAGGGTTAGAGAGATGGCTTAGCAGTTAAGGCATTTGTCTGCAAAGCCAAAGGACCTTGGTTCAATTTTCCAGAACCCACGTAAGCCAGATGCACAAAGGGGCGCATGTGTCTGGACTTCGTTTGCAGTGGATGGAGGCCCTGGTGTTCCCATTATCTCCTCTCTGTGTCTCTCTCTCCCTCTCTCTCTCAAATAAAAATATAATATTTTAAAAAATTATATATGGACCAGCTGTGGCGGTTTACACCTGTATCCTGGCAACTTGAGAGGCTGAGGCAGGAGGATTCCAAGTTCCATGCTTAACTGGCCAATATGGTAAGACCATATAGGAAAAGAGAAAAAGGCAGGAAGAGGAGAAGGCAGGTACCCATTAGCAGTCATTCCCATTTCCCCCTCCTGAGTCTGTGGCACCAATAAGCTTCGTTCTCCCGCTCTCTCTGGATTTGCCTACTCTGTGCTTTCACATAAACCCAACTGGGTGATCCATGCCCTTCAGTGAATGGCTTCTTTTAACTGGCTTGATGTTGTACTGATATGGCACCTCAGGCTTTCCTCTGGCAGGCTGCATGGATGTACTTAGTGTCAGTTTCATGTCTCTAACAAGCCAATCGCAGGCCCTTGGGTGTGGCACGCTGAGCCAGGGAAAGAGAAACAGGTTGGATCATTTCTGCCATGGAGCTCATTTCTCCTGTGAAATGTCCCCTCCCTGCCCTGCAGCTGGAGTGAGGACAGCAGGCTGTGCTGCTGGACGAGACGTGTGACCTGCTTCTGATGGACGGTTTCTGAGTCAGTCAGGTTTCTCCATCACTATGACGATACCTGGACAGCTAAGGGGAGACAAGATTGATTTCGCCTCCTGGTTTCAGAGGCTTCCGTCCCTACTTGGTTGGCCCCATGTACGTGGGTGACATCAAGGAGGCAGGAGCAGAGCAAAGAGAAAGAGAAAGAAATTGGGGGCAAGGTATGACTTTCAAGGCCCACACCCAAGTGACCTACTTCCTCCAGCTAGCCCCCACCTCCTGAAGTTTTCACCACATCCCAAAATAGTGCTACTTGCTGGGAACCAAATATTCAGCTATGAGCCTGTAGGGGACACTTCATATCTGAACAGTATGGAGAGGAAAGAAACCTGAGGGGGCCTGAGGATCTGAACAGAAAGCCGTTCCGAGGCATGAGAAGCGGCCAGGAGGACAGGCAGAGGAGGCGGGGCATTCGTGACACACGAGTGGACAGTAACAGGGCACAGGGGGGAGATGAAAGTCTCGAGGCTGGAAAAGACGGAGGGAGATGTGCCTCCCCATTAAGCCAGAGCAAAACCCATGCGGCCAAGAGCCAGAAATGAATCCTTGGCTTCACTTATACATCTTTATTACTATTACTTTTTTTAATGACATCCATTATTGCAGAATATAAAAGCAATCAAAAATTATATTTTCTAAAAATATTTTTTTCCCCTGTGGGGGTTATATATAGCCTTCTTCAAGAAAATCACTTTAAACTTAGCGATTTCAACTTCTAATTTCTCAGAACAAAGATGCATTTTTGCCAACTACAGAAACCCTGGCGACCTTCTTTCTCCAGAAAGCCACTGAGCAAAATAAAATCCTAAGAAGCAGTTGCTCCTTTCTGCACAGCAGTCCCGCCCCTATATTTAATATAAACTAGATTTTCCTTGGAGCTTCACACGCACTGGGTCTGCAGAAGACGGGAAAATTGCTAAAAGTAGGCAACCTGTGGGGGAAAGTTGGGTGAGGCCCCAAGGTGGCCTGACTGCATTCCTGGGAGGCCGGGGCACAAGGGCTCCCAGCCCACCTCTTCTGTCTCTGGGCGGTGAGCACTGCACTTCAGAGGCAGCGTTCGCCCTGGAGAAGCATCACGAAGGCAGCGGTTCAGTAGTAATGAAGGCACACCTTGTCCATGGACAACTTTATCCTGTAAGAAACGGGAAGAAGAATTTGGTGAGTCAGGCCAAACCCAAGAACACAAGACAGATACAACCCAGTGTGAGACGAACGTCATTTAGGATCCCCCTCCCACCTCAACCACAACCGCTGTGGACACAGCATTCTGATTCCACTGGCAAAGATGGGCTGTGGCTGGCAGAACCCAAACTGCAGTCTACCCAAGACCACAGGGTGCTCCCTTCTGCTTTCAGAATGACACCAATCCTTCCGGTTCCAAGGGCTGCTTTACCTGTCCAAAGGATATGGCATCTCACAGAGATTGACCAGCACGTACAAATGTCTCAAGGCATACTCGTACTGCAAGAGAACAAAGAACCAAACGTTAATATCTCTCCATGCGTCAACTCGACTGGGGAAATGGCACGTTTGTCCTCTCAGAGACAAAGCAGCTGTTAGGGGTTCTGGGTCCGTTTGGGGTCATGAACTCCCCTCTTCCTTTGATACTCTGGTGATAGTTACAGACAAGCTCCCAAGAAACGTGCAAGGGTTGTACACAACTGCAGGGGTTGGCAGGCCTCCTAACTCACTCTCAGTCTGAAGGTAGGGCTCCTGACAGAATTTCCAATGGCCCTGTTCTTGTTACCTGGGACCTCCCCTAAAGTCTGCCTGGGAACCTCCTTCTGGGAGACACAATGGGGCAGAGCAATGGTAACTGAATGCCAAACTGGATCAGCAAGTTGCCAAATCCGGCAGGCTAAATTAACCCGGGTGTTTATCTTAAGGAAACATCAGAGGAGCCTGAGAACATGAAGAGCATGTGAAAGATGGAACAATTGATCTGGAGAGATGGTTTAGTGGTTAAGGCACTTGCCTGCAAAGCCAAAGTACCTAGGTTCGATTCCCCAGGACCCACATAAGCCAGGTGCACAATGTGACGCATACATCTGGAGTTCATTTGCAGTGGCTGGAGGCCCTGGCCCACCCGTTCTCTCTCTCTCTCTCTGCCTGTCTCAAATGGATATGGATATATATGATGGAATAATCACTGTGATTCCAGAGAGCAAAGAGGCAAGACCAAAGAGTACTACAACCAACCACCTCAGCTGCTCCTCTCTGCACGGTGTGAGGGCAGCTGTGGACAGCAGGTGACCGTGCAGAGTGTGGCCACGTTCTATTACCATTTCATAAACGCAAGAGGGCTCTGAGGAGAGATAAAGGCCCCGGGCAGGGCTGGGACCTTGGGCTGTGGCTTGCACACCTTTCTCTGACAAAATCAGGCATCCCACAGTAGTAACCACAGAGCTTGTTAGGGATCAGCTAACTCTGACATTCTATACTTGGCAGAAACTTCATTCTTCCTTCTCTGTGGACCAGAGAGTGATTTCAACAATAAAGCCGAGGGCAAGGTCAGAAGACACAGGCAGAAGCCGGGCGCTAGAGGTTAGAGGGCAGGGACAGGGTCTGGTAGGAATCAGCACAGTGTGAAGAAAAGAAAGAATGAATTGAAGCCAATAATAATAGGCATTGTGGGCTGCAGGGATGGCTTAGTGGTTAAGGCATTTGCCTGCAAAGCCAAAGGACCCAGGTTCGATTCCCCAGGATCCACGCTAGCCAGATGCACAAGGGGGCGCATGCATCTGGAGCTCATTTGTAGTGGCTGGAGGCCCTGGAGTGCCCATTCTCTCTCTCTCTCTCTGTTAAATAAATAAATAAAAATAAAATATTTTTTTAAAATGGGCATTGTGGGCTGGAAAGATGGCTTAGTGGTTAAGTGCTTGCCTTTGAAGCCTAAGGACCCTGGTTAGAAGCTCGATTCCCCAGTACCAGCATAAGCCAGATGCACAAGGTGGCTCATGTGTCTGGAGTTCATTTGCAGTGGCTAGAAGCCCTGATGTGCCCATTCTCTCTCTCTCTTCCTCTGTCTGTTGCTCTCAAATAGATAAAATTTTTTTAAAAAATGGGCATTATAATCTATAGCTCTGGTAGATTTCTGGGATGTATGACCAGTGAGCTGGGGCACCCAGTACTCTATGACCTAGGAGGAACGAGGTCATGCACGTGAATGTAGTTTTTGGATTTCGGGTGCGGGGGACCCGTGGGGCCGTGGCTGGACTCACCATAGGGGAGTGCCAGTTGAAGCAGCGTGTGCGGAAGTGCGCCACAGCCGCCTCGTAGCAGCCGTGCGCTGCGAGCGGGGCTCTCTCCGACAGAAGCTTCTTGGTCAGGTCCTCAGACCCTGCCAGCAAGGAGACAATCTGTTGCACGGACTTCTCGATGATGTGCCTGGTCTAGGGAGAAACGTGGCTTTTCAAAACGAGTGTGACTCAGTGTTCTCTCACACTTGGCTCCACAGAATAGTGGGAAGCATATTTAAAGACTTGTCCTCAGGGCTGGAGAGATGGCTTAGCAGTTAAGGTGCTTGCCTGAGAAACCTAAGGACCCAAGTTCAATTCCCCAGTACCCAAGTAAGCCATATACACAAGGTGACACATGGGTCTGGAGTTCATTTGCAGTGACTAAAGGCACTGATGAGTCCATTCTCTCTCTCTCACTCTCAAATAAATAAAATATTTAACAAAACAGATTTGTCTTCACATAGTCCCCAACACTTAATGCTTTAAAACACTGGCCAGTAAGTGCACCCGAGAGAAAGCAGGTGTGAATGCCTCCTGGGACGTTGGATGTGCTTGACCTTCCCAGATGTCCTAGTTACCTGAAAGGCAGCTTGCACCTGTGCTCTGAAAGAATAGGCCCATGTCCCAAAGCAGGCTTCAAATGACACCCTACTAGATGGTACTGTATGCTCATGGACATCTGTGCCCACTTAAGAAACCAACAATAGGCCGCATGGTGGTGCATGCCCTTAATCCCAGCACTTGGGAGGCAGAGGTAGGAGGATCTCCATGAGTTCGAGGCCACCCAGAGACTAAAGAGTGAATTCCAGGTCAGCCTGAGCTAGAGTAAGACCCTACTACCTTGAAGAGAAAAAAAGAAAGAAAAAGAAAAGAAAACAACAACAAAAAGAAACCAACAATAATTGGACAGAAGACACAAAAGGCTTCATGTTCTCCCCGGAGGATGAAAGTAGCACCCTAAGTGGTGCAGTCGGGTGAATGAAAAATGTCCCCTTCGTGTGTTTATGATTCAGCCTTATACTTATTTTATTTTAGAAATTATGTTTATTTACATATCTCCAAGCTTATCAATTATCTCCTTTAAGATTGTATAACAGGAGCCGGGCGTGGTGGCACACACCTTTAATCCCAGCACTCGGGAGGCACAGGTAGTAGGACTGCCATGAGTGAGTTCAAGGCCACCCTAAGACTACATAGTTAACTCCAAGTCAGCCTGGACCAGAGTGAGACCCTACCTCAAAAAACAAAAACAAAAACAAACAAACAAAAAAAAAAAGGAAAGGGTTTATTCTGGCTTACAGGGGGCTGGGGAGACTGCTCAGTGGTTAAAGGTGCTTGCTTATTCTGGCTTAGTTTCAAGGAGGCCCTTTCTGTCATGATGGCAGCAGCAGGAGGCAGAGGTGGTCACACTGCAGCCAGAGTCAAGAAGCAGAGAACAAACAGGAAGTGGGGCTGGTATAAAATCTCAGAGACACCCAGTGACACACTTCCTCCAGCAAGGCTCTACCTCCAAAATGTTAAGCAACCTTCAAACACAGTGCCGTCAGCTAGGGACCAAATGTTCAAACGCAGGAGCCTATGAGGGGCATTTTACATTCAAACCACAGCGCCCACCCAGCACTGGCTTCCTTCATGTCTGAGTCCCCCACACTCCTCATCCACTACGTGTGGTACAGAACACGGGCCCAGGGTTCTTCAGCCCTGGTCCACACTCCTTTCACGTGTCTCTCACGCCTTGTTGCTGGGTCTGCACAAGGCTGGAGTCTCGTCTACGCGTCAGCCAAAACCACAAGTCCCCAGAGTAAACACAGCTGTCTTCTCTTACGCTGAAGATGGAAGAGGCTTGCCAAATGAGAAGCAATGCCACTCTTCTCACCAAAATTGTGCTTGTTTTGGCCATAAAATATACACACCGAATGGGTTTGTTATACTTATTGCAGAATAGTTTTGTTTTTCTTATCTCAGTTTTCATTTTCTCAGTAGTCCTTTGTTTTACATTTAAAAAATGTAATGGCATTCTCTCTCTCTCTCAAATAAATAAGTAAAAATAAAATATTAGGGGCTGGAGAGATAGCTTAGCAGTTAAGGCGCTTGTCTGCAAAGCCTAAGTACCCAGGTTCAATTCTCTAGTACCGATATAATCCAGATGGCACAAGGTGGCACATGTGTCTGGAGTTCCTTTGCAGTGGCTGGAGGCCCTGGCATGCCCATTCTATCTGTCTCTCTCATTCTTTTTTTCCTTTTTTTTTTTTTTTTTTTGGTTCTTTGAGGTAGGGTCTCACTCTGGTCCAGGCTGACCTGGAATTCACTATGGAGTCTCAGAGTGGCTTTGAACTCACGGCGATCCTCCTACTTCTGCCTCCCGAGTGCTGGGATTAAAGGCATGTGCCACCACGCCCGGCTCTCTCTCATTCTTAATAAATAAATAAATAAGTAAATAATATTTTTTGTTTTTTTTTTTTTTTTGAGGTAGGGTCTCACTCTAGCTCGGTGGCCTTGAACTCACAGCGATCTGCCTACCTCTGCCTCCGGAGTGCTGGGATTAAGGATGTGCACCACCATGCCCGGCTAATAATAAAATTTTTAAAAAGGGCTGGAGAGATGGCTTAGTGGTTAAGTGCTTGCCTACAAAGCCAAAGGATCCAGGTTCTATTCCTCAGGATCCACATAAGGCAGCTGAACAAGGTGGTTCATGCATCTGGGGTTAATTTGCAGCAGCTGGAGGCCCTGGAGCACCGATTCTCTATGTGCCTCTTCCTCTGTCTCTATGTCTCTCTCTCTCTCTCTCTCAAATAAATAAATAAAAATAAAAATTTTTAAAAATGTAATGATTGCCGGGCGTGGTGGCGCACGCCTTTAATCCCAGCACTCGGGAGGCAGAGGTAGGAGGATCGCTGTGAGTTCGAGGCCACCCTGAGACTCCATAGTGAATTCCAGGTCAGCCTGGGCTAGAGTGAGACCCTACCTCAAAAAAATCAAAAAATCAAAAAAAAAAAAAATGTAATGATTGCAAGCTAGAAATAGATATAAATGGAATAGAAAGGAAGGGAGGGGGAGACTTAGTAGGATGGTATTGTATATGTGTAAGTAGAAGAAGAGATTAATGGGGGTGAAAAGGCCTAAGTGAGGTCAGGGGAAAAGATTGAGTAAAGGAAAGGTGGAGGGTGGGCTAATCAAAATCTAAGAGGATATAAATAAATCATATGGAAACCTACTTTTTTGGACAATGCAACACTCAGGAGCTGTTACTAGAAAATTTTCAGTGCCAGGGATGGGATACCTTCCAGTGAGTTGTTGGCCAGGGAGGTCCCTGATGCCCTCAAGCATTACAGGCCATTGCCGAGGCCCTTGGTTTCCCACCAGGAATAGATGGTAAGACCCTATTGCTGAAGACTCCACATACTTGGGCTACAAGGTCACTGAGAAATCCTGCTGGAACTGAGCTGATAACCTCCTCCATGTAGACCAGCTGACAGAAAGCTAGAAAAAGCCATGCTGCATGCAATTCAATGGGAGAGAGAGAAATCACCAGTGAAGATACTCAACAGTGGACACTGCAAGCCTTATATGTGGCCAGCCAGGCCAAATGAGCCAAAGGATGCAATAGTGGCATGGCTGCTATGGGGAAAACCAGCTGCACTCTAATTCGACTGGAGGCCCGCTCCATGGGAGGGAATACATCTCTAATACTGAAAACCTACAACAGGGGTAGTCAGGAGCCCTAGGGGTGTAACATCTGCTGCTGTCTGGCTAAATGTATGTACTATGCTCATCAAACTGCCCAGTAAGCATTTCTGTTAATGCTCATACCCATATATTAATGCTACTCTCACTTCTAGTTAGAGAACCTTTTCAGATGGCAATGACCTTGAGATGACTCAGAAGGCACCATGGTGCTGAGAAGAAGTGACAGGAGTGCTCAGTACTGCAATATCTCTATCACACCTTCCAAGACTCAGGGTCTATTGCAGAAGAGGCAGAAAGAGCCAAAGGTAGGGTAGGACTCCTTACAACGTGCTCCTCCAGACACAAAATGGCCTGGATATCCATGACCTCACAGTGCCTGACACTATCTACACAAGACCAACATAATAGGAGGAAAAGATGATGACATCAAAATAAAAGAGAGACTGATTGAGAGGGGGAGGGGATATGATGGACAGTGGAATTTCAAAGGGGAAAGTGGGAGGAAGGGAGGAAATTACCATGGGATATTGTTTACAGTCATGGAAGTTGTCAATAATTTTTTTTAATGTAATGATTCACTGGGGAGATGGCTCAGTAGCTAGAGGCACTTGTTTATGAAGCCCGTTGGCCTGGGTTCAATTCCCCAACACCCATGTAAAACTAGATGCAAAAAGTGGCACATGCATCTGGTATTCATTTCCAACAGCAAGAGACCTTGGTATAGTGGCACATGGCTTTAATCCCAGCACTTGGATTGGCATAAATTTGAGGCCAGCCTGGGGCTACAGAATGAGTTCCAGGTCAGCAAGAGCCACAGTGAGACCTACCTCAAAAACAGAAAACAAAACAAACAAAATGGAATAACGCAACAGTTACTCAGAAAGCTGAATCCAGTAATCAGTGTGTAAGCATGGAAATCATTTTCAAATTTGCAGCAGATACCAGAGAAACCCCATGATTTATACAGTTGTTCAAACCAACATGAGGAAACCCTGGCTGGGCGTGGTGGCGCATGCCTTTAATCCCAGCACTTGGAAGGCCGAGGTAGGAGGATCGCCATGAGGCCACCCTGAGACTATACGGCAAATTCCAGATCAGCCTGGGCTAGAATAAGACTATATCTCATAAAACAAAAACAAACAAACAAAAAAACCCTGGTTCAGTATCCACGAGCTATCAAAGGGATAAAGGGTGCGAGGTTCTTCAACATCATTACAACTCTGAATGGAGTATCAGCAGACATAGGTAGTAAGCAAAAGCGCCCTGCCATCAATAACTAAGGCGTGTACAGAAGCCCAGACTAGAAGCACAGGGATCACGTGTCCCTTGTGTGTGACACCAGCTTGAAACGTGTCCTGGCTGACCGAGTCGTCACCCATGGGGTACTCACTTCAGGGATGATTAGAAACATGCATTGAAGGAGCTGGGGATGGAACACTAACTGGTCAAGTATGAGAAGCAGAATTCAGACCTCCAGGCCCCATGTCAGAGCCAGAAGCCACAGCTGACTTCTGTGAGCCCAGCACCCTGACAGTGACGTGGGAGGTGGAGACAGGAGAAAATTCCCAGAAGCTCAGAGACCGGCTAGCCAGGCAAACACAGCGGTGAATGACAATGAGCATGAGAGAGCCTGCCTCAAACAAGTGGAAAGGCGACACCCAAAGCTATCCTCTGACCTCCACACATATACGTACATGAAAAAAAAAAAAAAAAAAAAGGAGAGAAAGAAATAAGCATTTGAAACAGACACTTGGATCATGGATTCATGGATTTTCTCATTAACTTCCAGAACACCCATCTGTATTCAGTGTGGTGATCCCTGTGCTGCGCTGACTGGGGACAGGCACTTGCACAGAGCTGGCTTTGTTGGAGGAGACAGGCACCCCTCGTAGCCAGCGCACGGTGAGTGCACAGCCATGGCCCGAGAGAATTCTGCCAGTTCCAAACAAGTGAGGAGCCGCAGAAGACACGGGACAGAGGTAAAGGACAGCCCGGGGGAGCTTCAGCCTGCAGCCATGATTGCCTGAGGCAGAAGAACGTTTTTGGAGACGGGATTTTTGGCTTGCTTGCTGTTTTGTTTTTGGAGGTAGGGTCTCGCTCTAGCCCAGGCTGCCCTGGAATTCACTATGTAGTTTCAGGCTGGCCTCAAACTCATGGCAAACCTCTTACTTCTGCTGCGATTAAAGGAGTGTTTTATTCATTTACTTATCTGAGAGTTGGGGGGGGGGGGAGAGGCAGATAGAGAGAGAATGGGCGCACCAGGGCCTCCAGCTGCTGCAAACGAACTCCAGATGCATGTGCCACCTTGTGTGTCTGGCTTACGTGGGTCCTGGGGAATTGAACCTGGGTCCTTAGGCTTTGTAGGTAAGTGCCTTAACTGCTAAGCCATCGCTCCAGTTAAAAAAAAAAAAATAGAGGGGAGGAGAGTATTACCACGGGATATTTTTTATAATCATGGAAATTATTAATAAGAAATAAAAAAATGCCCAGTCGAAAAAACCAACCAAACAAACAACCATGAGGGCTGAGGAGATGGTTCAGTGGATAAAGTGCTTGTCATGTGAGCATGAGTTCGGTTCCCTGTAGCAGGCATCTACAATCCCAAGATGCTTATAGTGTGAAGGGAGGCGGAGACAGAGTGCACCTGAAGTTAATGGGCCAGCTAGCCTGGCTAATGGAGCACTGAATGACAGACTTTGTCTCAAAAGGAGGTAAAGGGCTGGAGAGATGGCTTAGAGGTTAAGGATCTTGCCTGCAAAGCCTAAGGAGCCAAGTTCTAATTCCCCAGCACCCATGTAAGAGAGATGCACATGGTGGCGCATGCATCTGAGGTTCATTTGCAGTGACTAGAGTCCCTGGTGCACCCACCCTCCCTCTCTCCCTTTCAAATAAATAAATAAATATTTTTTATTTTATTTTAGAGAGAGCAAGAGAGACACACACACAGAGAGAGAGAGAGAGAGAGAGAGAGAGAGAGAATTAGTGCACCAGGGCCTCAGCCACTGCATTTGAACTCCAGACACTTGTGCCACCTCGTGGGTATGTGCAACTTTGCGCTTGCCTCACATTTGTGCATCTGGCTTATGTGGGATCTAGAGAGTTGAACATGAGTCCTTAGGCTTTGCAGGCAAGAGCCTTGACTGTTAAGCCATCTCTCCAGCCCTAAAGATATTTTTTTAAAAAAGGAAGCCAGGCATGGTGACTCATGCTTTTAGTCCCAGCACTTGGAAGGCAGAGGTAGGAGGATCACTACAAGTTCAAGGCCACTCTGAGACTTCATAGTGAATTTCAGGTCAGCCTGGGCTAGAGCAAGACCCTATCTTGAAAAACCAAATAATAAAAAAATAAAAAAGGAGGTAGAAGGCTGGAGAGATGGCTCAGCAATTAAAAGCACTTGCTTTCAAAGCCTATTAACCTGGATTTGATTCCCCAGTACCCATGTAAAGCTAGATGTACAAAGTGGTGCATGCATCTGGAGTTCGTTTGCAATGACAAGAGGCCCTGGTATGCCCATTCTCCTTCTCACTCTCTCCTGTTGTCCTCTGACTTCCACACGCACACTGTGGCATGTGTACACCCAGTCACACACACATACATCATACATACACATATGACAAACAAACATTAGCTAGTAAGTCAACAAGCAGCAAAAGAGAAATGTTTTCTGGGCAATAAGGTACGAGAGAGGGAATCAACTGTATGCCAGGGCTTCCTGGCATGGTACCAGGAGCTGGACTCCCAGACCTTGGCTTCCTGCTGCTGAAGAGGTCAAGGTTAGCTTACTGATGACAATGAAGACAATCACCGCTCTGTTCCCCAGCTCTGTCCTCCGGAGCGGAGCGGGCCTCCTCCCCACAACCTCCCGCAGAAGGTCGGTCAGGGTTCTGGTGGCTGGTTCTGAGCAGCACCACGCGCAAGCAGGACGCAGGGCGCTCGTCACGCACACGGGCCGTGGCGCTGGCCGCTACTTACGTCTAGATGGTGCTGGATCTGCGTGATGAGCAGCTGGGATTCCCTTTTATTGTTGGTGCTCCTCAGTTTCCTCTTCATGATTGCCAGCGGTACCTCAGGGCTTGGGGTGAGGTCAAGGCGTGTGACTGGAGGCAGAGAGATGGGGGAACTGGCTCTGTGCTTTGTACCCTGAAACTGCATCAGCTTCATGGTAGAAATGGACTGGAGAGAGAAAAAGAGGGAGAGAGAGAGAATGTTTTTGTGAGAAAGACAGATGTTCCAAACATACCCCCTGCTCAGTCCCTCCATGGGAGGCACACAGTTTGCTCTTAGTTAGGCCCTTTGAAGGCCCTAGAACACAGTATGAAAATACACGGCCAACCCCCAGCAGCAGGCAAGGTCACCCACTTGCATGCCTGAACTCCCCAGCTGAAGAACTGCAGAAACGCCCAGCATGCTTCCTGGCGGACAGCTGCTCTTCCCCCACGCAAAGACAACTGCAGTTGGGCCGCAGCGAAGCAGAGCTCGGACCAGCTGCTCGGACAGCTGATGACCCTGGGCAGTGCTTGCCTCCCTGGCGCCCCTACCTGTCAACAAGGTCTAGCAGCAGGGAGGTGCCAAGCATCTTCCCGGGCTGGAGCTGATGGCTGAGTTTCGAGAACAGCAATGCAGCACCACAGAGGCCAGGCTGCCACTGGGCATTGGGCACTAACAACACGAGCGTGACTCCAGCCTGTCTGCCGGCACAAACCATGGCAGACCTGGTCCCAGAGAAAGACTCTGCCACTATTCTTGTTTCTTTTTTATTTATTTTTTTAAGATTTTAATTTTACTTATTTATTAGAGGGAGAGAGAGAGAGAAAAAAAAAATGGGCATGTCAGGGTCTCTAGCCACTGCAAATGAACTCCAGACACATCAGCCACCATGTGCATCTGGCTTACGTGGGACCTGGAGAATCAAACCTGGATCCTTAGGCTTTGCAGGCAAGTGCCTTAACCACTAAGCTATCTTACTAGCCCTCTTGTTTCTTTCTTTCTTTTTTTTTTTTAATATTTTGTTGTTGTTGTTTTGTCTTGTTTTTCTAGGTAGGGTCTCTCTCTAGCCCAGGCTGACCTGGAATTCACTATGTAGTCTCAGGGTAGCCTCGAACTCATGATGAACCTACTACCTCTGCTTCCCAAGTGCTGTATTTAAGGTGTGTGCCACCATGCCGGCTTAATTATTTTTTAATTTTGTTTGTTTTTATTTGAGAGAGAAAGACGCAGATAACGGGCATGCCAGGGTCTCCAGCCGCTGCAAACCAACTCCAGACTCATGCGTCACCTTGTGCATCTGGCTTACATGGGTCCTGGGGAATTGAACTTAGGTCCTTTGGTTTTACAGGCAAGTGCCTTACTGCTAAGCCATCTCTCTAGTCTCCAGTATTCTTGTTTCTAATGAAAGCAACACTCTTCCAAACCATTCTAAAACTAAAAGCACAAAAGCTTAAAGTTACCAAGAGACCCATGCTCCCTCACCAAGACCACATTAATGACCCACATGAAGGACCTGTACAGAGAATGGAAATCCTGCTCTGTTCCCTGTTACGCTCGCTCAAGTGCCTGGGCCAGACAACACAATCGTGTGCGCACTTGTTGCATCCTGTGGCCAGCCCACTGCCGACAGGCTCACAGTGCCCCAGGCCACACTCTACAGGAAGGGTCACATACAGCGTGAATGTGCTGACACCTGCTTTCCTCTAGAATGCCAGAACTTACACCCAAGAACAGATCTCAGCAGGCGAGCTCTAGGGCCTGGGAAAATGGTACACTAGGAGCCCAATGCAGGGTTCTCAGCCAAGCTGCATATCCCAATGCCCATCCCAGAGTCTTACAAAGGCCCTAGACTTCCGGATGAACTATGGAATCACCTCAGATGACCGACTGGACAGAGCGTGGGGGGGGGGGTTATAATCTAACTCCTAGCCAGAGGGGAGAAGTAATGACCTGTGGTTTGGCAGCACTTGGGAGAATGCAGGGTGTGAGGGTCTATGGGACGAAGCCATGAAGCCTGGAGAGCTGCTTTTGGACCTAGTAACGTCTTGTCACGTGACCGCTTCTTGCATGTTTCCTGTGGGTGGCTTTCTCTGTGCGCTTAGCCACAGTGGAAAGTCTACAAGCGCAACCCTGGCTGGGTCTGGCTCTAAGCCAGAGTCCCGAAGACAAGAGAGGCTGTGCAAGGCGGTGCCATCCTGCCTTGGACATCTCTCATCCCATCCCATTTCGCTTTGCCAAGAGACAGAGTTCCAGGTGAGCCTGCCTGGGGCTCAAGGAGGGAATGAGAGGGCGAGACCCGCTTACTCACTTTGTTTCCGTACTGCATGACGTGGCTGGTGTTGGTGTGGGACTTCACCAGCAGGAACTGCTTGTGCAGCGTCTCCTTGGTCAGATCCTCCTGCGAGAAAGAAAACATGGAAGTCCTCCGAAGACCACCATGACTAAGCCACGGCTGGATGGCTGGTCCCCAATGGCTTACCGTGTCTGAATCTTCCATCCAGTTGACACTGTACCAGTCGCCCAGGTATGTCCCCCTCTCGTCATCATAGTAGCAGGCGTACGATGACTCAGAAGGGTTGGCAGCAGTAGTTGCATAAACTATGAGGAATTAAAGGTATCTCTGAGTTGTGCAGGGTTACACCTGAAGCTGAGATGACTCCTTCTCCCCTGGTGTGGTAGTTTAAATGTATGGCCCCATAGCTTAGGTATTATAAAAAATGTATTATTTATTTATTTAAGAGAGGGGGGCAGATGGAGAATGAGCACACCAGGGCCTCAAGCTGCTGCAAACAAACTCCAGACACATGTGCCACCTTGTACATCTCACTTACGTGGGTACTGGGGAATAGAACCTGTGTCCTCTGGCTTTGCAGGCAAGTGCCTTAGCCACTAAGCCCTCAGGTGTTTTATTAAGATTGAACTTCCTACTGAAGTCTACAGCAGGCAGATCCCTGCTTCAGGGACACGTCACCTGAGGATCTAGGAGTGCAGCCGTAAGGTTTTGTTAGAGAGCAGTTGGAGCTCCGGCGGTTTTGTGGTGTGACTGACGGTGTTGGCGACGTCTCTCCGCTTGCACCTACGGCAATGAGGCAGCTCCTTCCCCCACCGATGGTGTTCCCCGGGAATTTGTAAGCCTGAGATACACCCTTTCTTCACATAAGCTCTTCTTGGTCAGGTATTTGTCCAGGAACATGAAGCTGACAATGCCTGGTGCACTTGAAACCACCACCTGTACTCAGCACAGACAGGGCGCAGAGGCAGCTGTGGCCGGCCTCGTCCTCTCAGAAAGATGCGCCTCTCAAATTGAACGTGGGAGGAGGAGAACCCAGTAAGGGACTCTTTTTTTCTTTCCCTTTTTCTTTTCTTTTCTTTTTTCTTTCTTTTTTTTTTTTTTTTTTTTTTTTGGCTCTTCAAGGTAAGGTCTCTCTAGCCCAGGCTGACCTGGAATTCACTATGCAGTCTCAGGGTGGCCTTGAACTCAGAACAACCCTCCTACCTCTGCCTCCCAAGTGCTGGGATTAAAGGTGTGAGCCACCACGCCTGGTGTACGGGCAGCAATGAACGAGCATGCTATCATGGAAGAATTCAGACATATTTTTATTTTTGAAAGGGATAGCCGAAGACTTTATTTAAAAATAATATTTGATACCAAAGTTATGGTGTGCATTTGTTTAGAGATTACTTGAAAATATTTGCATTAAAATTAAAACATTCCAACAGCAGAGGAACATAAGATTCAAAGACTTGCCGGGCGTGGTGGCGCACACCTTTAATCCCAGCACTTGGGAGGCAGAGGTAGGAGAATTGACGTGAGTTCGAGGCCACCCTGAGACTACATAGTGAATTCCAGCTAGAGTGAAACCCTACCTCGGGAATATATATATATATATATATATATATATATATATATATATATATACCCAATTCTTGGCTTATTTTTAATCATCTGTCTGTAGTCTGACACATCTTATTTTATTTTTTATTTTTTATGAGAGCCGCTGCAATCAAACTCCAGATACATGTGCAACCTTGCACATGCGTCACCTTGTGCATCTGGTTTATGGGGGATCTGAGGAGTTTAATGTAGGTCCTTAGGGTTCACAGGCAAGTGCCTTAACTGCTAAGCCATCTCTCTAGCCAGACTATCCGACAGATTTTAATAGCTTGGAGAATTTGAAGAATGTGGGCCTAAGGTAGTTTCCAGAGAACATTAACACTTATTTGGAAAACATGGAGATGGGGGCTGGGGATGTAGCAGTGTTTGGCAGGCGAGCCCAAGGGCCTGGGTTCCATCCCTAGCACTGCAGAAACTTAAATAAATAAATATGATAGCTGGACAGAACCTTTAAAATCTCTGCTATTTACTCTCTATTTCCCACAGGCTCAGACCTGTGCTAGACATGTTACCATATAAAATGCAACTTCCTTGGGCTGAAGAGATGGCTCAGGGGTTAAAGAAGCTTGCTTGCAAATCCTGCTGGTCTGGGCTCAGACTCCAGTGGCCATGTACAGCCAGATGCACAAAACGGCGCGTGTGACTGGAGTTCCTTTGCAATGGCAAAAGACCCTAGCCCATCTATACTCACTCTCTGTCCCTCTCTCTCTCTCTTTCAAATAATAAACATATTATTTATTTATTTATTTATTTATTTTTGGTTTTTCAAGATAGGGTCTCGCTCTAGCCCAGGCTGACCTGGAATTCACTATGCAGTCTCAGGGTGGCCTTGAACTCACGGCGATCCTCCTACCTCTGCCTCCCGAGTGCTGGGATTAAAGGCATGCGCCATGACGCTCAGCAATAAAAACATTTTTTAAGAATAAAATACAGCTCCCAACATACCATCTCCATCCCCACTGTATAGATGGAAACATCCAAGGGTCCATGAGGAGAAGTCACTTGCCCCGGATCAGGGAGCAAGTGACTAACTCATCCCAAAGCAGCCCGGCTGGCCCATAGCCAACATGGTCCTGGAATGAGGTGGCTTTACCTGAATGGGGATGTGCACTGTGCCACTCACATGCAGATTCTCTATTCTCTGACTTCAAGTCCTTAATGGCAGAGGAAGCGAGAGCTAAACATACCCCCTGTCTGCAGGCTGGGCTCCTCCGCGGCCCTGCTCACACAGAGCTCCCGGTTCTGCCCCACACTTACCATTGATGTCATGGGGCACGTGGTTCATCATGGAGCCAGACTCACAGGCCTCAATATAGAACACCATCTGCGAGGCAGACAGGACAGGTGAGCTCCCCGCAGCCAGCACGGGCTGCCACACCTGCCACCACTGCTTGCTAGCCTTTTGTTTTGCCTCTGGGGAGATGATGCTGCCAGAAGAGGCTGCCAGAGACTACGGAAGTTATTTGACAAGAAGAAATCAGACCTAAATGTCTTCATCGCTAATGGATTAAAATCATCTACAAGTTGGCATAACTCAGAGATGATGTTGCTGTGTAGTACTGAGGAAAATGGTTTCACTGCTTAATACAAAGAGTCACGTCACAGGTCTGTGTCCTTTCGTCTTACTGTCATGAACACCCGCCGTATAGAGTTTCTATGACAGGTGAAGAGGGAGGGCCAAAGTGGACAAGATAGAATAAGATGGCGGGTGTTCCTAACTGTCCCACACTGGGCACAGTCTAAGGACGAGCAGGCCCCCATATAACCCCTGATCCTCAGGAGCTAATGCACAGCCCCTCAGAGCTGCTGGGTCTAAGCTGAGGGAAGTCCCACATTCCATGTTCTAACAAGCCCCCCAAGAGTCTGACTGAACAGCCAAAGCCTTCAGATCACAAAGGGTTAATCCCGGGTCCCCAACGGTCAAAGCTGACCACACAAAACTCTTTCAAGAAGCCCTGTCACACGGTCAGAGGGCTGGTAAGCACTGCTGCGGGACTGACATTACCTTCTGGTACATCCTGTGTTCGTACATGTAGTGAATGGTCTTGTTCAGGTCCTTGACATGAAGCTGAAAGGTAAGGCATGGACATTCAGCCCAGCAACCAAGAGAACCAACAACAACCCTGAATAAAGTCCTTTTTCCATCCTTAGAAGTAGTGACAACAAATTGGTAAAAGCCCTAGAATATCAGGTATAAAGGGAACAGAATGAAACTTCTTCATTCACGACCCTGTCCTTGGCACTCCGAGACTTCCTTGTACTGTGTCTGGCTCAAAGCACCCAGTCCTGACACAGGGACTAATAGCTGCGGCAGGAAGAGAAACGTGGAGGAAACAGCTAGAAGAGACAGCCCTGGACAGACTTCCAGCTGCTACCCTTGTTCCTCACGTCCACCTGGTTGGCACAAGTCAACCCTGGTGGCACATTAGAAAAAGCACTCTACAAGTTTAATCTCAACACTTGAACTCTGTTTTCTACTTTCCAAGTTTGTCATTAAAATGTTAAGAAAGCTGGGTATAGTGGCACACATCTTTAATCCCAGCACTTGGGAGGCAGAGGCAGGAGGAGCGTCATGAGTTCGAGGCCACCCTGAGACTACATAGTAACTTCCAGGTCAGCCTGGACTAGAGCAAGACCCTACCTCGAGAAAAAAAAAAAGAAAGAAAGAAAGAAAGAAAAAGCAGTTAAGAAAAACCGCTCAGAGGTAGAGCACTTGACTAACTTGCACGAGAACCTGCCTTTGTTCTCAGCGCCACAAAACCAAAAAGCAGTCAAGATCAAAATGGTCAGAAAAGCTCACATCATCACTAGGAAACACCAGCATCCCAGTGGCTCCGTGGTCAGTGAAGTAAACAAACACGTGGTCCTTGGGGCCGCTGCAGAGAGAACAGAGGGACAAGGGTCAGTGGTCACCTGCTTCCTGTTCCGGTTCCCTGTCTCTGGAAGGCTGTTTTCACCAGAAAGGTAAGAAGTTTGAGGATTACAGTGTCCCAGCGAGGGCCCTGAGCGCAGCTCCTCCCTCCGCTCTGCCAGCGGCGACTCTGAGCCACAGGTTCTGTGCTGCAGTGACAGCTGCCATGGAGGAAGGGGCTTGGTGGGGGGCTTGTCACATGGCCAGGCATGACCTGGACAGTGGGGTCCTTGGCAATCAGACCTCATCCAGGCAGCCAGTCTCCAGCCAGACTGTGCCAAAATGAGTCAGGGAGGCCAAACTTGTAGGTGGTTTAGTCCTGAGGCCTCTCCACAAACCCCTCAGATGTCGCCCACTCATGTCCCCAAGGCTTCCTCTCAGAGGCCACTGCTCCATGGCCGCAGAGACACATGCTTCCGAGCCAATCCATTCACCCTGCAAGGACGCCCACCTCTGATCTACCTCAAAAGACTGTCTCTGCCCAGGCCTCTCTTCTCTAAATGAAAAAAAAGAAGAAAAAAAAAAAAACAAACAAGCTAACTAGCATGCCTTCAATCCCAGTACTCAAGAAGCTGGGACAGCAGTCCTGAGTTCAAGTCCAGCATAGTGTGTTCCAGATTAGCCTGGGCTACATAGCAAGAGTCTCAAAACATTAACCTCAAAAAAAAAAAAAAAAAAAGGCCAGGCATGGTGGCGCATGCCTTTAATCCTAGCACTCAGAAGGCAGAGGTAGGAGGATCACCATGAGTTCAAGGCCACCCTGAGACTACATAGTAAATTCCCGGTCAGCCTGGGCTAGAGTGAGACTCTACCTCAAAAAAAAAAAAAAAAATCAAAAATGGAGGGGGAGTATTACTAGAGTGGCCAATATCTCATGAGCTATAGAAATACTAAGTGGTGAGACATCTCTAGCCCACAGCCAGAGGAGCAAGCCAAGAGCTGCTTTCCCTAGTACGGGTATCAGTCCTCCCCATAGGGCTGACCTGTGATCAGAGTACAGGCTGGAGCCCCCCAAAGTTCATACCTTTCTCAGTGTGTACTGTTGGGTCATGGGACAGACCAGCACTATGATCCACTGCCAACAAAGACCAGTGGGTTTAAGCGCCAGGGAACACAGTTCAGTACAGCGAGGGCTGGGGCTGGTTCCGTGGACAAAGCGCTTGAGCACTGGAGTTGAGATCCCCAGCACTCATGAAAATGCTGGGTGGGCGCGGTGGCCTGTGGGGAATCCCAGCACTTGGGAGGAAAAGACAGGGGATTCCTAGGCCAAGCTGGCTAGCTAGAGGGGCTGAATCAGTGAGCTCTGGGTTCAAGTGAGGGTCCCTGCCTCAGTAAATAAAGCAGAGAGCAACTCAAGAAGAAATGTGATGCCAATACATGTGATGTGCACATACATCCCCACACATGAGCCCACAAACACAAACTTTTTTTTGTTAACTTTATTTTTCTTTTATTTTTCTTTATTTATTTGAGAGAAACAGAATGGGCATGCCAAGGCCTCCAGCCACTGCAAATGAACTCCAGATGTATGCGTCACCTTGTGCATCTGACTTAGGTGGATCCTGGGGAATCGAACCTGGGTTCTTTGGCTTTGTAGGCAAGCACCTTAACTGCTAAGCCCAGGCCCCATTTGTTGGTTTTTCAAGGTAGGGTCTCACTCTAGCCCAGGCTGAGCTAGAATTCACTATGTAGTCTCAAGGTAGCCTCAAACTCATAGCAATTCTCCTACCTCTGCCTCCCCAGTGCTAGAATTAAAGGTGTGCGCCACCACGCCCGGCACAAATAGTTTAAAGAAAGGCTGGGGAGATGGCTCAGTGGGTAACTTGCCATACAACTCTGAGTACAGTGCTTGAATCCCCAGACCCCAAGAAAAATCCAGAAACTATGGCCGGCTTCTATAATCCCAGCACACCCTTGATAAGACTGGAGGAGGAGAGAGAATCTCCCACAAGCTCACAGACCTACTGGTAAATGAAACAGTAAATAAGAGACACTGCTCAAACCAGGTGGTAGCCAAGAACCTCCACAGGTGTGTCCTGACATGCACGTGCCAGCACTCTCATCCATGAACATGCACATATGTACATCACACACACACGTTAGAAAAAATAGTGAGGGCTGGAGGGATGGCTTAGCAGTTAAAGCACTTGCCTGCAAAGCCAAAGGACCAAGGTTTGCTTGCCCAGGACCCACGTAAGCCACATGCACAAGGTGACGCATGCGTCTGGAGTTTGTTTGCAGCAGCTGGAGGCCCTGGCATGCCCCTTCTCTCTCTCTCTCTCTCTCTCTCTCTCTCCCCCTCTCTCTCTATATCAAGTAAATCAATTAATTAATTAAAAAAAATAGAGCCAGGCGTGGTGGCACACGCCTTTAATCCCAGCACTCCGGGGGCAGAGGTAGGAGGACTGCTGTGAGTTCAAGGCCACTCTTGAGACTACATAGTGAATTCCAGGTCAGCCTGAGCTAGAGTAAGACACTACCTCGAAAAACCAAATAAATAAATAAATAAATAAATAATAACAACAAAACCTTTTTAAAGAGCCAGAACCACGGCTCAATGGTAGGGAATTAGCCTAGTATTCATGACGTTGTAGGCTCAATCTTCAGTCCAGAAAAAACAATCAGAGGGATCCTGGATCACAGGGGAATATGGCACAGAATGTCATCCCGAGAAGCCATCAAGCACTGGCCCTGTGCAGTGGACAAAGCTCCTGGCCTCCCAGGTGACCGGGACCAAGACCAGCACCCATGTAAGTCCTCTGCATGGGGTCACAGTGGAATACACAGAACACACCTTACCTCCTCAAGACTTTTCCAGACCCTTTACCCCTCACAGCTTCCGCGTCCCCTCTCAGCACAGCGAGGAAGTTTTGTGGAGTAACGTCCTGCAAAGAATCAGGAGTCAAAAATCAGAGGCAGCTGTTAGTTCTGGCCAGACCTTCATGGATCTGTGGCAGGTCGGGCCATGGTGTGTTCTGGAGATCTACGGACAAACTGTGTGCAAACACCACCTTGTTCTTGAAGGACGGACACTCAGTGAGCCTTCCACTCCATCATGATCACTATGGGATGTGTGTGGAAAGGCCCAAAGATTCTGTCAGCACAAGAGAAAAACACCCCACAGACAGGGCAAAGAGGGAAGCAGAAACATGGCAACGAGCCTGCCCTTTGAGCCGCCTCAGAGCCTGAGTCCCAAAGAATGAGACAGATGTAGAGAGAATTTTGAAAATTAATACTTGATCATTAAAGGCAATACAAAAAAAATCACCAAATGACAGCAGCCAATTTACACTCTTAAAGATGAAAATCATGGACTTGAGAGATAGCTCAGCATATATAGCCATTAGTTTGCAAAGCCTATCAGCCAGGGTTCAAGTCCCTAATAACCATGGAAAGCCAGATGCACAAAGCGGTGCATGTGTCTGGAGTCCATTTACAGTGGTAGGAGGCCATGGCACACACGCTCTCTCTCTTTCTCTCTTTCCTACTCTCTCTCTTTCTCTGTTTGCAAATAAATAAAATATTTTTTAAAAACACGAAAAAAAAATCACCAAATGCCAGGTGTGATGGCGCATGCCTTTAATCCCAGCTCTCAGGAAGCTGAGGTAGGAGGATTGCTGTGAGTTCAAGGGCACCCTGAAACTACATAGTGAATTACAGATCAGCCTGAGCTAGAGTGAAACCCTACCTCGAAAAACAAAACAAAACAAAAAACACCAGGCTGGAGAGATGGCTTAGTGGTTAAAGTGCTTGCCTCAAAGCCAAAGGACCTAGGTTTGATTCCCTAGTACCCATGTAAACCCAGATGCACAAGGTGGTGCATGAATCTGGAGTTCAACTGCAATGGCTAGACGCCCTGGCATACACATTCTCCCTCTCTCTCTTCAATAATTGAATAATTTAAAAAAAATGTACCAAGGAAGCCAGGCATGGTAGCACACGCCTTTAATCCCAGCACTTGGGAGGCAGAGGTAGGAGGATCACTGTGAGTTCAAGGCCACCCTGAGACTATAGTGAATTCCAGGTCAGTCTGGGCTACAGCGAAACCTTAACTCAAAAAACAAAAAGAAGAAAAAAAGAGAGAGAGAAAAAAAAGTACCAAGGGGGGAAAAAAAATCACCAAAATCTGACCATCTAGATTCTAAAATATCCTTGTAGAACTATGAGGACAGAACATGATAAAACCTGGATCAGCTATGCTACACATGTCTACTAAATGTTACCCGAATTATGAAAGGAACAGTGAAACAAGACTGAAAGTGCCAAACTCAAGTGAGTATTTCTTTACCACAAATATGAGCTTCTCTCCTGAAATTAAGAAAATGAGATTACAGAGAATGTGTGACTGAAGTCATTCTGGTGCTGAACAATTCATACAGTATAAATAAAGTGGGAGGAATCTAAACATTTTTGAAAAGTGTGGTACTATAATAATAATTAACAAGGGCTAGAGGGATGGCTTAGCGGTTAAGGCATTTGCCTACAAAGCCGAAGGACCCACGTTAGCCAGATGCACAAGGGGGCACACGCATCTGGAGTTCGTTTGCAGTGGCTGAAGGCCGTGGTGCGCCCATTCTCTTTCTCTGTCAGATAAATAAATAAATAAAATTTAAAAAAAATAATTAACAAAATCCTATCTTTAGGAAAGTCATGTTATACTTTGCCTGGGCTGAGAAAATGGATTTTCAAGAAAGAACTCAGATAAACTATAACTAGATCAACAGCAATACCTTATGAAGAGCAGGTTGTTAATGAAGGGAATGTAATATCAAGCTTGACTTATACAAAGACTAGAAACTAAATATTAGTAGATTGTAACTCATCTTGAACACTTTCCCTTCTTTCTTTGCTTTCAAAACTTTAATAATTGAACTGGATATAGTGGTATACACTTGCAGTCCCTAGGAACTTGAGATGAGGCAGGAGGGTTTTGTGAGTCCAGGAGAAGGCCAGATTGAGCAACACAGAACCCATCTCAAACAAGAGAGAGAAGAGAAAAAGAAAGAGAAGGCCGGGATGCAGCTCACTGGTAGAGCATTTGCCTCCATCACGTGAGGCCACGGTTTGACCCTCAGTACTCTCCCTGTAAGAAAATGTATCACCATTTATGTCTCAAGCACAAATCCCAACACAAACATGTAATGCTAACTAGAAATAAGTGTAGTCAAATTCTGATTCCAGAACTCCAAGAGGGAAACATCAATGAAACGACCAGGCAGGAATGTCCGTACCTCGCCGGTGTAATCCTTCAGGACTCCCTTATACACATCCGTGCCATTGGGCCTGTTGATCACAATACCTGGAGTAGGGTTGCTGAAAATTAAAGGACACAATTGAAACACACAATGTGACACGTCTCTGCAATCTCTCTTTAAAAACAAGCCCTTGGGGCTGGCGAGATGGTTCAGTGGTTAAGGCACTTGCCTGCAAAGTCTAATGACCTGGGTTTGATTCTCCAGGACCCACGTAAAGCCAGACACACAGTGGCTGGATGCCCTTATGCACCCATTCTCTCTCTGTCTCTTTTCTATCTCTCTCTACTTGCAAATACAGAAGTTAAAAAAAATTTTTTTTTAAGCCCTTGGCTTGCTATATAGACTGAAGGCCCAAGTTCAATTCCCCTGTACCCATGTAAAGCCAGATAGATGCACAAAGTGGCACATGCAGCTGGAGTTCATTTGCAGTTGTAGGAAGCCCTAGAGCACCCATACCCACTCTCTCTCAATTAAATTATATATACACACACACACACATATACACACACACAAGCCTTTGCTATGTGAAAAAACTTGCAAACAACTATGTTGTTAAAATCACTTCTTGTCACCTACAAGGTCGCCCATATGTGTGGCTTTGGCAGCTGACTAAAGCTCCAGATGGGTTCTGCCAGAGCCTAAGTGTGATGTCAGTACAATGCCATGTCCCTCTTGAGAACCTCAGTATGGTAGCCAGGAGCCAGGGACCCAGGATCTCATGAGCCTGGTGCTCTATCTGTATTTCTCAATTCCTCAAGAACTCGGATAAAGGGACAAGAGAACCATCTGTAAGATCAGACACAAGCCATAGCAGGGAACGGGTACAGAAAGGAGCACAGTAGGCTGTGCCGCCCAAACCAGAGCCTTCCCTGGGCTAGGGCGGGCTCCACGGACTCCAAGGAGCAGCTCTGCTTCAGCCTTTCAAAGCAACCTCTCTTACTCACTTCCCGTCTACTGCCACAGCCAGGGCACCCTAAGACGTGATCAAAGGTCACCAGGAAGCACACCTGCCGCCTTTCATCTGGAGCCGGCCCATTGCCACATCAGGCCATGGTCCCAAGGAGCCCCGTGAGGCCAAGCTGAAAGTGCTCCCTACTTACTCTTCAGAGTTCGCGATGTCATCATACATCATCACGATGATCTGCTCATCGGGAATCCCGTTTCGGTGAATGATCTGGTAGGCATGGCACGCGTCTGCCTGGGAGAAAGGATCCCAGAACTTTTAGATTATTGTCGGAGAGAAGGTCGATTGTGGAGCTCCAGTAAGCAACATTAGCTCCATCTCACAGAAGACTTGCTGTGACTTGTCCTTTACTTGTCAAATTAATTAATTAGTTTGGGTTTTTTTGAGGTAGGGTCTCAGTCTAGCCCAGTCTGACCTGGTAGCCTTGAATTCACAGTGATTCTCCTACCTATGCCTCTCGAGCGCTGGGATTAAAGGCATGTACCACCAGGCCCAGTTTTTTTCTCTTTTCTTTTCTTTTCTTTTCTTTTTTTTTATGAGAGAAAAGACTGTGTGTGGGGGTGAATTGGTGTGCCAGGGCCTCCAGCTACTGCAATCAAACTTCATACGTGTGTACCACCTAGTGGGTATGTGTGACCTTGTGCACTCAGGTTGCCTGTGTGTCTGGCTTACATGGGACCTGGAGAGTCGACATGGGTCCTTAGGCTTCACAAGCAAGCGCCTCAACCACTAAGCCATCTCTCCAGCCCTAAATGGTTGCTTTTTCTGGCATGTGTATGTGCGTGTGTGTGTACGGGGTGTGCCTGTGTGGGAGGTCACAGGTTGATATCGGGTGTCTTCCTCAATCGCTCCCCACTTTATTTACTGACACAAGGTTTCTCGCTTGAATCCAAAGCCCCCTGAGTTGGTCTGTCTTGCTAGCCAGCTTGCCCAGGTGTCCTGTCTCTGCCTCTGGAGAGCGGGGACCACAGAAGAGTCCCCTTGCCACTGAGTATTTACATGGGTGCTGGGATCTGAACTAGAGTCCTCACACTTTCACAGTAAGTGCTTTATCCACTGAGCCACCTCCCAGTCCCAAAATGATTGCTTTTAAAAACATTCTGGGGGCTGGAGAGATGACTTAGCAGTTAAGGTGCTTGCCTGCAAAGAGTAAGGACCCAGGTTCTATTCCTTAGGACCCACGTAAACCAGATGCACATGATGGTACATGTATTGGGAGTTCATCTGCAGTGGCTAGGGGCCCTGGCACACCCATTCTCTACCCTCTCACTAACAAATAAATAAAAATTACAAAGTCATTCAGGGGCTCTACATCTTCCCCTCCTGTCTTTTTCTGGGTAGGAACTCTTCATACTAGCTCCTCTTTCCTTCTCTTAATCTAATAAATTCTCTCAGGCCAGGTGTGTTGGTGCACACCTTCAGTCCCAGCACTTGGGAAGCTGAGAGAGGGCTACTGTGAGTTTGAGGCCAGCCTGGAAGTAATTGCCAGATCAGCCTTGGCTCGAGACGCTACCTCAGGGAAAAAGAAAAAGAAAAAGAAAAAGAAAAAGAAAAAGAAAAAGAAAAAGAAAAAGGAAAAAGAAAAAGAAAAAGAAAAAGGAAAAAGGAAAAAGAAAAAGAAAAAAAAAATCTCTCTAAACCTTGAAAAAAAAAATCACTTGTTTTTTTCACCTCAAATTTAAAAGATCCCTATCACTCAAATTATCCTCATGCTCATCTATTGGAAAGGGAGTTCTTATGTGGGCTTCACATAGGCAGATGTCCATGTACACACTCACATCTGCAAGAGCCTTTGAAAGTCCTAAGAAACTGATTTTCGTATTTCAGAACACATAAAAAGTCTAAAAGCATAACCAAGTACGGTAGTGCACTCCTTTAATCCCAGCACTCGGGAGGCAAAGAGTGGAGGATCACTGAGTTCGACGCCACTGTGGGACTATACAGAGTGAGTTCTAGGTCAGCCTGGACTGGAGTGAGAGCTTACCTTGAAAAAACAAAGTCTAAAAGCATGGATTTAGGTCTCAAAAGCAGAATGATTCAGACAGATGAACCAACAGGTTTACAGCTCAGCAGTGCAAACCCATGACCCTTCTGATCTATGTAACTCCATCTGCCCGTCATTGCTCAGAACTGGGTGAAGATTCCCAAGTCCAACTCAGAGCAAGACATGGTGCAAGCCCAGCCCTACGGAGGCCGAGGCTGTAGGATCAGCAGGTCAAGGCCAGCCTGGGCTATTCCAGACCCTGTCTCAAAACACAAAACAGCCGGGCGTAGTGGTGCACGCCTTTAGTCCCAGCACCCGGGAGGCAGAGGTAGGAGGATCGCCATGAGTTCAAGGCCACCCTGAGACTACATAGTGAATTCCAGGTCAGCCTGAGCTAGAATGAGATCCTACCTCAGAAAACCAAAACCAAAACAAACACACAACAACAAAAAAAAAAAAAATCCACAAAACAAAAAGTCCTAGTCAGGAATTAGAATGAGGAACAGTATTTAGGGCTGAGGATGTGACTAAGTGGTAGAGTGCTTGCTCAGCACATATGAGACTCAGAGTTCAATAGCCAGGACACAGAAAACAAAGGTGCTAAGGATAAAAAATGTGCTCCTTGGGTTGGAGTAATGGCTTAGAGGTTAAAGCGCTCGCCTGCAAAGCCAAAGGACCCAGGTTCAATTCCCCAGGACCCACATAAACCAGATGCACAAGGTGGCACATTCATCTGGAGTTAGTCTGCAGTGGCTGAAGGCCCCGGCATGCCCAATCTCTCTCTCTCACTCCCTCTCTGTCTCTCTCTCTCTGCCTCTTTCTGTCAAATAAATAAATATAAAATATTTTTAAAAAGAAATGTGCTATTTAATTGGGCCCAGGTTTGATTCTCCAGGACCCACATAAAGCCAGATGCACAAGGTGGTGCATGTGTCTGGAGTTTGCAGTGGCTGGAGGCCCTGCAGTGCCCATTCTCTGTCTCTCTCTGCTGCAAATAAATAAATAAATAAAATATTTTAAATAATGCCGGGCGTGGTGGCGCACCCCTTTAATCCCAGCACTTGGGAGGCAGAGGTAGGAGGATCACTGTGAGTTCAATGCCACCCTGAGACTCCATAGTGAATTCCAGGTCAACCTGGGCTAGAGTGAGACCCTACGTCGAAAAAAAACAAAATAAAAACTGTAAACTTCAACAACAAAGAAAAATCCATCCAGCCGGGCACGGTAGCGCACGCTTTTAACCCCAGCACTTGGGAGGCCGAGGTAGGAGAATCATCATGAATTCGAGGCCACCCTGAGACTACATGATTAATTCCAGGGCAGCCTGGACCACAGTGAGACCCTACCTCGAAAAAAACCAAAAAAACAGCCATCCATCATGGAATTCTTGCCCACACAGGGTGATGGCCAGGTGCTTCCTTATTTCAGATGACTCACACTGCCCTTCATCAGAAGTCAGCTGAGGCCAGACGAGAAAATGTTCCCTTTCTGCTGACAGTTAACTATGTCTTTCCAGGAACAAAGACTCAAGTAAGCACCGAGTGGGGAGTGTGGCCAGGATCGACCTCCCTCAGACCGACAGGGTACTCCAAACAGCACTGGGCACGATGATGGACGAAGGAAATATAGTTCATCACACACCACATGCAGCTTCTGCCTGAAGACGCGCTGCACAGGTAGACCCGGGCTGTGTGTGCGTGAACTGTTAAAATGTTCCTCTCCGCATTGCCGTAGAGCGATGAGGGCATTCCAACACCAACTGTGGTAGGCAGAATAATAAGCACACACATATCCCAGGTCCCCAATGCCTGGACTGTATAACCATGACAAAGGAGGGACAAGACAGCAGATGGAGGGCCTGGGGAGATGGCTCAGCAGGTAAGAGTGCTTGCCGCTCAACCATGAGGGCCTGCGTTTCTGAGTTGATGTCTCAGCACCCACATAAACAGCTGGGTGTGTCCATTCCCTCTCTCTCTCTGCACAATAGATAAAAACATTAAAAAAAAAGAAGAAGATAGATAGATAAATTGGACCTCATCAAAATATAGAACTTGGGCTGGGCATGGTGGTGCATGCCTTCACTGGGAGACTACCTAGTGAATTCCAGGTCAGCCTGGGCTAGAGTGAGACCCTACCTAGAAAAAAAAAAAAAAGTGTGATAAAGTCATGTCAGGATCCCTGTCAGTGGACTGGGTGAAGCTATGAGCATGGACTGTACAGTCACACTGCCTGGTTTCAAATCCCTCTTACCAGCTACGTGACCTGAGACAGGTTGCCTAACCTCTCTGTGTCTCAGTGTGCCCACCTCAGAATGGGTCTGTAACAGCACCTGTACACAGGTGGTCTGAAGAGTGAGTGAGAAGGCGAACACGGAGTGCTGGGAACTGGGCCTGGCACTCAGTAAGAGGCAGCAGGCTCATGCCAGAAGGTGGGCGTGGCAGGGCAGGGAGCTTTCCTTCCTGCCATCTCCTTGAATGACACCTGACTCACACATGCCTGGAGGGATGAGGGAGGAAGAGTATTTATAGGCAGTTCCCACTGGGTCACTTCCCGCCACTCAGCTCCTCTAGGCTCATCCTGGGGGGTCAGGCCCAAATGCATGAGTCCTAGCCCCTCTTCCCAGTTCTGGCCACCACAGCTAGACCCTCCACACACCTCTCTCAGGAAGGCATTCCCCTTCTCCACACCACCCACCTCACTCTCTGGCCTGTCCCGATCACAGCCCCTCACCCACGCCTTCCTCTCAGGCCCGGGGCTTCCAGAGGCACCCACCTGCCTTCCCTCAGTTCTAGATGCTGGAGGCCGACTGTCCTGCCAGCATTCCCCAAGCCCAGGCCCTTCGGCTTCTGTTCCAGGATGGAAAAGAAATCTGGTCCAGACAAAACAAAGTTGAGCCTTTAATCCCAGCACTTGGGAGGCAGAGGTAGGAGGATCCAGGTGAGTTTCAGGCCAGCCTGAGACTACATAGTGAATTCCAGGTCAGCCTGGGCTAGAGTGAGACTATACCTTGAAAAATCAACAACAAAAACAAAAACAAAAACAAAAAAAAAAGTTGAAATAACCACACAGATAAGAGTGAGGAGGAGCCCTTCACAAGGAGGTGGTGGTAGTCATGTGTTAATATCTCCTAAACAAAAGGGGCCAGGGACACCGTGAGCCTCTGTAAGTACATCCTGTCACAACTGCACAGAGACTGGAGGCGTGGGTTAACAGCTTAAAGCGTGAGGGCCGGGCCTGGCAGCATTCAGGTGAAGAGCTGGGTGTGGTCACTCAAGCCAGTCTGTAGGAAGCCTAGACCAGAGAATTGCTGGGGCTCTCTCGGGGAAAACAGCAGGCAGGGGTTGAAGGAGAGCCCATGCTCATCCTCACACATCCTGAATTCTCCTCTGGCCTCCACACGCGCACACACACCTACACACACATGTGCACACACCACACATAACCCCACACACAGCTTGCCCAGGTGCAGTGTAGAGAGTTCCTCGGTGACTAATCTCCAAAGTCAAGAACACAAGAGCCCAGCAGGGACATGGCCTTGCAGGTGATCGCCACACAGCCTCCATGTCTTATTCAGTGACAGAGATTTGGGGTTATAGCTACTTCTTTGGTTCTGTTTCTTTCTTTCTCCTATTTGAGACCCTACTTCAAAAAAAAAAATTTTTAAAGCAGCTGGACCTGGTTCATGACTATGATCCCAGCCCTCAAAAAGATAAAGCAAGAGGCTTGCTGTGAGTTCAAGGCTAGCCTGGGCTACAGTGTGAGACCCTGTCTCAAAAATAAATAAGGATTCAGGCTAGAGAGATGGCTTAGTGGTTAAGGCACATGCCCATGAAACCTAAGGACCCAGGTCCAATTCTCCAGGTCCCACAGTAAGCCAGATGCACATGGTAGCGCATGCATCTGAAGTTCACTTACAGTGGCTAGAGGCCCTGGTGTGCCCATTCAATCTCTCTCTCTCTCTCCCTCTCTCTGTCTCAAATAAATAAATAAATAAATAAATAAATAAATAAATAAATAAAATCTTTAAACCCGGCCATGGTGGCACACACCTTTAATCCCAGCACTTAGGAGGCAGAGGTAGGAAGATCACTGAGTTTGAGGACACCCTGAGAATACAGAGTGAATTAGAGATCACCCTGGGCTAGAATGAGACCCTTTCTCGAGAAACCAAAAAATAAACAAAAAATAAAATAAACAAACATTAGCTAGGCATGGTGACTCATGCCTTTAATCCTAGCACTCAGAAGGCAGAGGCAGCAGGATTCCTGTGAGTTCAAGGCCACCCTGAGACTATATAGTGAATTCCAGGTCTGCCTGGGCTACAGTGAGACCCTACCTCAGAAAAAATAAATAAATAAACAAGCAGGGTTGGATCTGTCAGTGGTTAAAAACCCTTGCTTGTAAACCAGGTGCATGCCTTTAATACTGGCATTGGGAGGCAGAGTTAAGAGGATCACCATGAGTTCAAAGCCAACCTAGGACTACAGAGTGAGTGCCAGCATGAGACCCTAAATCGAAAAAGGGGGTAAGGGGATGGAAAAATGGCTTACCAGTTAAGGTGCTTGCCTGCTACTCTTAAGAACTCATGTTCGAATCTCCAGGTCCCACATAGCCAGATGCACAGTGACACAAGCACACAATGTCGCACATGCACCACAAGGGGCACATGCATCTGGAGTCCCTGGCTCTCATTCTCTCCCTTTTTGCCTCTTTCTCTCTCTCCCTATCTCAAAATAAAAATAATTTTAAAAAGGAGGGGAAGAGTTGGGCATGGTGGTGCACGCCTTTAATCCCAGCACTTGAGAGACAGAGGTAGGAGGATACCCTGAGACTACATTGTGAATTCCAGGTCAGCCTGGGCTAGAGTGAGACCCTACCTCAAAAACAAAAACAAAACAAAACAAAAAAAAGCCAGGAGTGGTGGCACACGCTTTTAATCCCAACCCTTAGGAGGCAAAGGTAGGTGGATCACTGTGAGTTCAAGGCCACCCTGAGGCTACACAGTGAATTCCAGATCAGCCTGGACTAGAGTGAAACCCTAGCTCGAAAAGAAAGAAAGAAAGAAAGAAAGAAAGAAAGAAAGAAAGAAAGAAAGAAAGAAAGGAAGGAAGGAAGGAGGGAGGAGAAGGGAAGGGAAAGGGAAGGGAAGGGAAAGGAAGGGAAGGAAAGGAAAGAAAAGGGGGGGGGGTAAAGAGGAAGGAAAGGAGGGAGGAAGAAAAGGGAGGGAGGGGCGAGGAATGGGCTTCTGGGAGCCAAGGCTAACTGATCAAATCAGACTTACAAATTTTTAGCCATCTGCTTTTTCTAAAGTTGGTAGTATGGCTGGAGAGATGGCTTAGCAGTTAAGATACTTGCCTGTGAAGCCTAAGGACCCAAGTTCAACTCCCCAGAACCCACGTAAGCCAGACGTACAAAGTCACGCATGCACACAAGGTGGCACACACATCTAGAGTTTGACTACAGGCCCTGTCATGCCAATTCTCTCTCTCTCTACCTCACCCACTCTTTCTCTCTAATAAATAAATAAAATTAAAGAAAAATAAAGTTGGTTGTACAACCCAGTTGACAGATGAATCAGCATGTCACTACCTGGGACCTGTGCTTAGCTTATCTTTTTGCTAGAGTGGAGGGGTCATTTTATTACAATAACAACTTTTAATCAAGCCAAATTTCCTATTTGGCTAGCACACAAACCATTCATGAAATGAGTCATACCTCGTCAGCCAACCCCCTCCCCCTGCACTCCATGGGGCACTGCACCAGTTCTGGTTCTCAAATGAGAGTCACAGCTCCACCTGGGCTGTCCTTCCAGCAGCCACTGGACACACATGAAAACTGAGACCAGTCTAGGGGCTGGAGAAATGGCTTAGTGGTTAAGGCGTTTCCCTGCAAAGCCTAAGAACCCCGGTTCAATTCCCACATAAGGCAGATGCAAAAGGGGGCGCGTGTGTGTGGAGTTCGTTTGCAGTGACTAGAGGCCCTGGCGTGCCCATTCTGTCTGTCTGCCTCCTCTTCTCTCTCTCAAATAAATAAATAAATAAAAACTAAGACCAGTCTGAACTGAGATATACCAGGAATCAGATGCATGCTCAATTTCACTAACTTAGCACAGAAAAGAATGTAGGGATCTCATATTGATTTCATATTGATTATATGTCAGCATGGTGATAGTGCTGAGTGAGAAATCCTGCAGTACACTGGACAAGAAACTGCAAAACTGGGGCTGAAGGGATGGCTTGGTGGTTAAGGTGTTTGCCTGTGAAGTCAAAGGACCCACATAAACCAGATGTACAAGGCTATACATGCATCTGGAGTTCACTTGTTATGGCTGAAAGCCCTGGCACGCCCATTCTATCTGCCTTTCCCTCTCTCTCTCTTTCTCTTTCTCAAATAAATAAAATAAAATAAATTTTAAAAAAAGAAAAGAAAGAAAGAAATGGCAAAACTCTCCTCCAAGATGGCCATGGTCTTTGATAGCAACCTTGGAGACTTCTAGGTTTTCCACACAACTAGCCTAGCTGGTGTAAATGGCTTTTCCAAACAGTCTTTTGTAGCACATGCCGGAGGCTGAGGCAGGACAATCATAAATTCAAGACCAAGCTGGTGTGAGTGAACTAAAGTTCCCAAAAAACAGCTGCTCAGACTTCAAACACACAAGGCAGATCGACTAACAGGAACCTCTGTGATTGTAAACACAGCAGAATTCTCTTAGACTCTCTTTAGCCACATTAATAGCTATTTATTGTCCACCTGTACATCTGACCTAAGATCCTTGTGAATGTCAGGTGATTATGTGAAAGCTTTTTTTGTTGTTTGTTTTTTGTTTTTTGAGGTAGGGTTTCACTCTAGCTCAGGCTGACCTAGAATTCACTATGCAGTGTCAGGGTGGCCTTGAACTCATGGTCATCCTCCTACCTCTGCCTCCTGAGTGCTGGGATTAAAGGCGTGCGCCACCACACCCGGTTCTCAAAAGCTTTTAAGTGTGCAAATAGACCTCTATCTTACACCAACCCAAAGGCTAAAACTGTCGTCAGCATCTGAAGCCTATAGCAGAGATTTCCCCACTTCATTGTAACCTGCCTGCTACCTGACATTTCCACCAATGTGTTGCAGAGGGACTTGTCTCGGCATGGTGGCCCAGCTCTCAGGAGGCACAGAGGAAGAACGCTTGAGTTGAGGCCAGCCTGGGACTATGGAGTAAGATCCAGGCCAACCAGGGCTAGAGCAAGGCCCTACTTCTTGGCTCCAGAATAAACTATCTCTTATTCCCTTTGAGGTGAGGGCTGCATGACAAGACCCTATCTCAAATACAAAAAAATAAAAATTAAATTAAATTGAAAAGAAAAGAAAAGAAAAGGCCGAGCATGGTGGCGCAGCACTTGGGAGGCAGAGGCAGGAGGATCGCTGTGAGTTCGGGGCCACCCTGAGACTGCATAGTGAACTGCAGGTCAGCCTGGGCTAGAGCAAGACCCGACCTCGAAAAACAAAAACAAAAACAAAAAAGCTAAATGTGGTGGCACATGCCCGTAATCCCAGCACTTGAGAAGTAAAGGCAGGAAGATCAGTACAAAGCCAGCCTAGACTAAATGAGACATTGTCACAACACAACAATTCATGTCCAGGACTACTGACAGAATGGCAGTGACGTAAGAGAGACTATTTTCTAGTAGGACACAGGGTGGTGCACACCTTTGATCCCTGCGCTCGGGAGGCAGAGGCAGGAGGATCGCTGTGAGAATGATTTTCTTACCTGGTGACGGTAATTATACCAGCCGTTGGAGCCGGCGACAATCACCACCCAGTGCTTGCCCCCATCCTCAGGATCATCCACACCGACGGGCACTGCCCCAGCGCCCAGGACCAGGCTGAGCAATACAGCCGCTTCCCACATGGTTCTGCGCCCCAGCGTCCACCGCAGCAGCTAGAAGCAAACAGCAGAGTAGGTTTTAAAGGAACAGTAACTCCTAAGATGATGTCAAGATGCTATCGAGCACCTGGATCTCCAAGGCGACCACGACTGGGGATGTATTTGACCCACAGCCATCGGGGATGAATTGCTTCTCGGCTAGCATTATCTGCAAAGCCATCTGCACTGAACGTGGTGAGGCCCACTTCTCTGAGATGTGGACCTTTTGGCAGCCAGCAAACTTGAACTTCACTCTGCCCTGGGCCTCAGTCACATGTTCTTGATTCGGTAGCTTGGTGTAGATGGAAGTGATGACCTAGATAATGTGAACCCGGGCCTCTGTGCCTTGGGGCTTCGCAAGGGTCAGCCTTGGCTAAAGTGAGATCCTACCTCAAAAACAAACAACAGCCAGGCGTGGTGGCGCACGCCTTTAATCCCAGCCCTCAGGAGGCAGAGGTAGGAGGATCACTGTGAGTTTGAGGCTACCCTGAGACTACAGAGTGAATTCCAGGTCAGCCTGGGCCAGAGTGAGACCCTACCTCGAAAAACCCAAAAACAAACAAACAAAAAAAAAATGTGGAGCCAAGCATAGTAGTGCAAGCCTTTAATCCCAGCGCTCTGGAGGCAGAGGTAGGAGGATCTCAGTGAGTTCAAGGCCAGCCTAGTACTTAAAGAGTGAGTTCCAGGTCAGCCTGAGCCTGAGTAAAACCCTGCTTCAAAAAAAAAAAAGAAAGAAAAGAAAGGAAAAAGAAAAAAACTAAAACTAAAGTGAACGTACAGGGCAGTCCTGGGGCCATGTCCTGCCACTGTGCAATTTAAGGCATGACTCTCCCCATATCCTGATCCTGTTGTTCTCAAATTACTTCCTGTGACAGAAAATACAGCCAGCCTGCAACTATGTGATAAGAGGGAAAAGTCTTCGAAAGGTGGGAGGACAGCCAGCCTCCACTTGGTTAAGCACCTCAGCTACCCGCTCCTCCTTCCTGCCCTGGCCAGACCCTCGTGAACATCTGCCCGCCTGGTTATGGCTGAGGTGCTGGGAACTCGGCAGACACAGAGGCAAAGCCTCGGCCAGCTCCGGGTGGCTCCCCTCCTAGCGAGGAAGCTCTAGCCTTCTGTGTCCAGATGCCAAACAACCGAGAGATGAGATGAGGGAAGAGGGTAGAAAGTGCTCGGGGCGCCGGGGCGTGGGTGCATCTCCAGCTATACCAAAAGCGCACGGCTCACCTGGGGAGCTCAGCGCAGAGTCTGACCCACAGGCCAGGCCTGGCAGAGGGCCTGCACTGAGAAGCAATTCCTGGGAACATTGAGGCGGCCAGCCTCAAGTTGCACTTTGACAAAGATCCCACATCAAGCCCACAGGGCTTCAGTCCTTCCTGGCCCTTAGCCCAGCAGTGTCCTGGCCAACACACTGGGAGGCGGCATCCCTGTGGGCTATCCAGATTCAGCATCTGAATTCTCCACCTATAGGCCTCAATTAGTGCCAGACTCAGGTTTCTTTTTCCTCCCCTTCCTCCTCTTCCTTCTTTATTTTTTAGTTTTTTATTTATTTATTTATTTTGCAAGCAGAGAGATGTGGCGAGAGAGAGAGAGAGACAATGAAAGAGGGAATGGGCATGCGAGGGCATCTAGCCACTGCAAACAAATTCCAGATGCATGCTTGGTGCATTTGACTTCCATGGGTACTGGGGAATCAAACTTCGGCTTTGTAAGCAAGTGCCTTTAGCCGCGAGCCACTTCCCCAGACCCCTTCTGTGTGTGACACATCTCACACTATAACCCAGGCTGGCCTGGAACTCTCCATCTCCCCACCCCAGCATCCCAATGGTTGGGATGTCAGCACACACCACAGTGCTGGCTTCAGTTCACATTTCCACTGAAAGGTCCATGGACCGATAACTAAAAAAATTGCTTTGTGGGCTGGAGAGATGGCTTAGCGGTTAAGGCGCTTGCTTGCAAAGCCAAAGGACCCAGGTTCAATTCCCCAGGACCCACGTAAGCCAGATGTACGAGAGAATTCGTTTGCAGTGGCTGGAGGCCCTGGCGCGCTCATTCTCTATCTACCTATCTCTCTACCTGCCTATTTCTGTATCTCTGTCTCTCTCTCAAATAAATATCAATAAAATATATTTTTTAAAAAAAAATTGCTTTGTTTGCCAGGCATGGTGGCGCACGCCTTTAATCCCAGCACTTGGGAGGCATAGGTAGGAGGTTCATTGTGAGTTCAAGGCCACCCTGAGACTACATAGTGAATTCCAGGTCATCCTGGGCTACAGTGAGACCTTACCTTGAAAAAATAAAAATAAATTTAAAAAAAAAGGACTGGAGAGATGGCTTAGCGGTTAAGGCGTTTGCCTGCAAAGTCAAAGGACCCAGGTTCAATTCCCCAGGACCCATGTTAGCCAGATGCAAAAGGGGGCGCACGCATCTGTAGTTCGTTTGCAGTGGCTAGAGACCCTGGCGCACCCATTCTCTCTCTGTCTATATCTCCTCTCTCTCTATCTCTATCTCTTTCTGCCCCACTCCCTCTCTTGCAAATAAATAAATAAAACAATAAGAAATATTTTTTTTTAAAAAAGAAAAACCAAAAATAAATTGCTTTGTTGGGTTGTTTTTGTGGGGAGGAGGCGAGTGGCCTGCTGAGGCTGCCTCCGTGCCAAGACCTGCTGACCTGTTAATATGTACCAGGGTGGCTCCTCCAAGATCCCATAGGCCTGACCAGGGTTCCTATGGGTACATCCTTTTGATGGGATAAGTGGATTTAGAAACGAGTGACGCGGTCTCGATGGGCCGGGAGTGGAAGCTCTCCATAGTACATGGTTGAGTGATACCCTAAAGTCGGTGGACGACGAAGGGTTAAGACAAACATAGAGTCATCACTCCACCCAGGGAACAAAAAAGAGTCTCCCAAGAGACACACAACACCAAAATGCAAGTGCTGTGCGATCCCCACAACCGAAGGCCCTTTATTTAGCTCATTCTTACGCACGTGTATTGCTGTGAGAGCCGCGGCGCCTTTCAGACAAGGGAGAAAACCGAAGCGGGGGAGGGGGGAGGGGCGCAAAACTTCTTGGTAAGTGACATGGCTGGGAACAAACAGCACACACATCTGCCTGGATAGATCGTGCTTGTACCGCTGCACCACATGCATATCACAAAAATAGTAGCTCATTGTGAAAGGCTGGTGGGCTCCCCAACCACAGGCATTGTACCCCCAACCTGGGGCCCAAGCACAAAGCAGCCACAACCCTTCCTCCAGGAGGACATCCATGGTGCTCGCTCGCCTACTATCTTAAGGCACAGGTGTTTCTGAATAAAGAGGAGGGCTTGTCTGCTCAGCAGAGGAGACCCTGAGCCACACAGTCAGTCCAGAAGTCAACAGTGCCAACTCTATCAGCTTCCACAGGTACATCTTCTGCCATTTCCGCCACGGCCCAGGTGGGGCTACAGGGCTGCCCTAGCTCAGGAACAAAGTCAGGGACCAAGTGAGGTCATGAGCAATCCTAATAAAGCCAGAGTCACAGACAGGGCAATCTAAGCAGCTAGGCCAAGTTCAAAGTCAGGTATGACGACATCAAGGCCCACACCTCACCCACCACAGGCACGACCTCTCACTGACAGTCTCCATTTGCTGCTGGCTCTGGGACAGGCACAGCAAGTCACCAAAGCCAAGCCAAGTGGCTAGTTAGGTGATGACATCTTTGAAATGGCTTTCTGAGCTGACAGTCTTTATGGTCTGAAACTCACAAATCCTTCTGGCTTCAATTCCCTCATGCTGAGGTTAAAGGAGTGCACTGTGCGTCTCCACCAGAGTTTGGGATTTTGTAGACAAGGTCTCATATAGTCCAGACCGACCTCAAACTCGTAATGTAGTCAAGGATGACCATGAACTTCTTTCTGTCCTTCCTGCCTTTATCTGCCCTCCCAAGGGCTGGGACCAGTCATGTGCCACCTTGCCTGGCGCAGTCCTGTTGTTGTTTTGTGATGCTGAGGACTGAACTCAGGGCCTCCGGAATACCTCCTAGCACCGAGCAACAGCCCTAAGCCCTCATTTCTCTTTTAAACTGGACACTCAGAGCTGAGGAGATGGCTCAACAGTTACAAGCACTTACTTGCAAAGCCTCCAGGCCCAGGTTCAATTCCCCAGACCTACAAAATAAAGTCAGACCTACAAAGTGGCGCATACATCTGGACTTATTTGCAATGACAAGAGGCCCTGGCATACCCATGTGCTCATTTGTGCTCATCTCAATCTCTCTCTCTCTCTCTGTATTTCTCTCCCTCTACCTCTCAAGTAAATAAATAAAAATATATTTTCTTTAAAAAGTGGGGAGAGCCAGGCGTGGTGGTGCACACCTTTAATCTCAGCACTCGGGAGGCAGAGGTAGGAGGATCGCCGTGAGTTCAAGGCCACCCTGAGACTACATAGTGAATTCCAGGTCAGCCTGGGCTAGAGTGAGACCCTGCCTCGAAAAACCAAAAAATAAATAAATAAATAAAAATAAAAAGTGGGGAGAGGGCTGGAGAGATGGCTTAGCAGTTAAGGCACATGCCTGCGAAGCCTAAGGACCCAGGCTCAATTCTCCAGGTCCCACGTAAGCCAGATGCACATTGGTAGTACGTGCATCTGGAGTTCGTCTGCAGTGGCTAGAGGCCCTGGTGTACCCATTCTTGCTCTTTCCTTCTTTGTCTCTAATAAATAAATAAATAAAAATAAATCTTAAAAAGTGGGGGGAGGGCTGGGTGTGGTAGTGCATGCCTTTAATGCCAGCACCTCAGAGGCTGAAGTAAGAGGATCACCATGAGTTAGAGGCCAGCCTAGGACTACAGAATAAGTTCCGGATCAGCCTAAGCTAGAGTGAGACCCTACCTCAAAACCCACCCTACCCAAAAAAAGGAAAACAAAAACAGCACCCTCAGCTGTGATTCAGGCAGACCATCTCCCTCTCTTGACCCTAACTACCCATCTATGGAAGAGATAGTAAGGGCTCATTCAGTTCTCAAAGTTTTCAGTTTTCTGGTTAAAGAATAAGATAACCTGAGCCGGGCATGGTGGCGCACGCCTTTAATTCCAGCACTTGGGAGGCAGACGTAGGAGAATCACTGTGGGTTCGAGGCCACCCTAAGAATACAGAGTGAATTCCAGGTCAACCTGAGCTAGAGTGAGGCCCTACCTCAAAAAAATAAAATAAAATAAAAGTAACATAACTGGATCTTATCTCAAATGAAAAAGTCTTCTTGTCTAGTCATCTTATCATTTCTTCCCTATAAGGGAAATTTACAACAAGCTCAATTCTAGACTAAATAACCCTTCAAGGCCATCTAATTCTGATTCCGTCAAAATTATTCTCCATCTCTGTATCCTGTAATAGGAGAGACGCAAATACCTCCTGCCCAGACATGCAAATGAATTCTACCAAATGGAGGGTCAATGGACTTCCTTCCTCCTAGCCTTTCTGGGCTCCGTGTTCACACTACAATATTTCTAGTCTACAGATGTGACTGTACTATGGAGTCTGCTTTGAGCTGGCTGTAACACCTCACTCAAAGTGCCTCACAAATTAAATTAAATTAAATCCTTAACATATGCTCATTTTTAGGTCTGTACAGTGAAATTTTAAAAATGAATAAAAATACTTTATGGGCTGTAGAGAGAAGGCTTAGCAGTTAAGTCGCTTGCTTGTGAAGCCTAAGGACCCAGGTTCAATTCCCCAGTACCCACAAGATGGTACATGCATCTGGAGTTTGTAATGGCTGAAGGCCTTGGCACACTCATTCATGTGCATGCATGCACTTTCTCTCTCTCTCTCTTTTTGCCTCTATCTCTCTCTCAAATAAATAAATAAATAAATAAATAAATAAATAAATAAAATATTTATACAAAATTAGTCTTGACCAGGCATGGTGGGACAAGCCTTTAGTCCCAGCATTCTGGAGGCTGAAGTACGTGGGGCCAGCCTGATCACATGTTCATTTAATCACTGAAATTTCAACACACTCAATACATGTGACAACTTACCATGAGATGAAATTTGGTTATCATTACTAAGCAATTTTCTGCAGCTTAAAAACAATGCTGAGACTAGCTGGGCGTGGTGGCGCACGCCTTTAATCCCAGCACTCAGGAGGCAGAGGTAGTAGGATCACCATGAGTTCGAGGCTACCCTGAGACTACACAGTGAATTCCAGGTCAGCCTGAGCTAGAGTGAGACCCTACCTCGGAAAAAAAAAATAATGATGATGATGATGCTGGGGCTGGAGAGATGGCTTAGCAGTTAAGGTACTTGTCTACAAAGCCAAAGGACCCCTGTTTGAATCTCCAGGACCCATGTAAGCCAGACGCACAACAAGGTGGCACATGCAGCTGGAAGCCCTGGCACATTCTCTTTCTCTCTATCTGCCTCTTTCTCACTCTCTCATAAATAAATAAATATAATGCTGAAGGGCTGCACAAGATGGCTCAGCAGTTAAAGGCAGTGACTTGCAAAGCCTACTGACCACGTTCAATTCTCCAGCACTCATATAAAGCCAGATGCAAAGTGGCTTACATATACATACAGACATGAGCCGGGCATGGTGGCACACGCCTTTAATCCCAGCACTCAGGAGGCAGAGGTAGGAGGATCGCTGTGAGTTCCAGGCCACCCTGAGACTCCATAGTGAATTCCAGGTCAGCCTGGGCTAGAGTGAGACCCTACCTCAAAAACAGAACAAAAACAAAGGGGGGCTGGAGAAATGGCTTAGTGGTTAAGGTGCTTGCCTGCAAAGCCTAAGGACCCAGGCTCGATTCCCCAGGACCCATTTAAGCCAGATGCACAAGGAGGTGCAAGCGTCTGGAGTTTGTTTGCAGTGGCCGGTGGCCCTGGCGCACCCATTCTCTCTCTCTGCCTCTTCCTCTCTCTCTCTCTCTCAAATAAATAAATAAATAAATAATTTAAGCATGTACAGACACACACAAATAAGTAATTTAAAATAATAACACTGGAGCTGGACATGGAGCTGGAGAGAGGAGGATCAGGAGTTCAAGCTCACACACGTGTGAGGGCAGACTGGGCTGCAGAACTTTTCTCAAAAGCAGCAGCAGTAACAGAAACAAACTACCTCACAAAACAAAAAGTAATGCTGAGCTGGGTTAATCCCAGCACTTAGGAGGCAGAGGTTATAGGATCATGGTGAGTTCAAGTGAATCCAGTCCATCTTAGGCTAGAGGGAGATCCTACCTCGAAAAAACAAACAAACAAAAGCCCAAAAGCCAGGTATGGTGACACAAGCCTCAGTATTCCAGGAGGACAGCTGCAAGTTCAAGTTCAAGGTCAGCTTGGGCTACATAGTGATCTCCACATGGCCTGGACTACAGAGTGAGACCTGATCTCAGTTAACAGTAACAGGCATTTCTTCTCAAGGCAGTCCTAGTGAGCAGAGTTCGGGGCAGAGCTCAGGCCAACACTCAGCGCTGCACAGCATGACTGTGGCCCGCAGCACACCACACACACAGCAGCGGATTTACAGGATCATAACAGGCGAAAATTCCCCACCACCGACGACACTGAGGTGACGCTGCCACACTACTGGACTGCCAGTCATATGAAAACCCAGCACACACCATCATGCACAGGACGTGGTACTCTACTGGTATATGTCTTAGTGCACTGCGTTGTATCATTCCAGTGTGCTCCTAGTCAAATGAAAAATGCTCTCTGTGACTCAGCTGTCATGTGACCCCCATGGCAGGCTCACACATTGAGGTGAATGACAGCTTTGATCAGATAAAGAGGCTATGTCCAGCGATGACCCTATACCATCCAGGTTCATAAAAAGCACTCCATGTTGTTGAACAGCAATGAAATTGCCTACTGACACATTTCTCAGAACCTCCTGTCATTCGGCAGTGCCTGGCTGGCTGGTTACTGAGCCACCCTGGGTATGGCGTAGTCTCCTTCCTTAACAGCTCTCCAACCTCTTCTCATCTCCCCTCCCTTCCAGTGTGTCTGTCCTTAAACTCCCTGTAACTCTCCTGGAGGTTACTGTGATACCCTTCTGGTCTTTAGTGTGGTTTGTCTACAACACTTTTCTATACTGCAGAGTGTCTAGGATACAGATCTACACTAAAAGCAGCTTCCTGGGTATTCAGGACAACATCATTATTCCCCACCATGCCACAGGGCCTGCAGGATCCTGACTCCATTCACCCACAGGAATCCCTTGCTCCAAACAGGCTCTGCAACTCCAGGTCCAAATGCAGCTTTGCGGATGACTGGTTCCTGCCCACGGCTCCTACCTCACTCCAGCATCCCCATTTCCATGAAGTCCTACTTCCTCCCACACAGCATGGCTGGGTTCCTCTACATGCGTATACTGATGCCCCACAATTCATTCACAAAAGACTACTTCTCTCCTTTACAAAATAACCTCTGCTCAAAAAAGCATAGCCAAGGGGCTGGAGAAGTGGCTTAGCAGTTAAGGCATTTGCCTGTGAAGCCAAAGGACCCAGGTTCGATTCCCCAGGACCCACGTAAGCCAGATACACAGGGGCACATGCATCTGGAGTTCGTTTGCAGTGGCTGGAGGTCCTGGCGTGCCCATTCTCTCTCTGTCTGTCTTGCAAATAAATAAATAAAATAAAATTTTAAAAAAGCTTAACCAAGGCCCAGCATCGTGGCACATGCCTCTAATCCCAGCACTTGGGAGGCAGAGGTAGGAGGATCGCTGTAAATTTGAGGCCAACCTGGAACTACAGAGTGCGACCACCAACCTGGGCTAGAGTGAGCCTCTACCTTGAAAACAAGCAAACAAAAAAAGCTTAGCCAGGGGCTGGAGAGGTGGATCAGTGGTTAAGGCACTGATTTAAAAAGACTAATGGCCCATGCTGGGTGTGGCGCACGCCTTTAATCCCAGCACTTGGAAGGCAGAGGTAGGAGGATCTCTGTGAGTTTAAGGCCACCTTGAGACTGCATAGTGAATTTCAGGTCACCCTGGGCTAAAGTGAAACCCTACCTCGGAAAAAAAAAAAAAAAAAACCAGACTAATGGCCCAGGTTCAATTCCCCAGTGCTCACATAAAGCCAGATGCACAAAGTGAAGTATGCATCTGGAGTTCATTTGTAGTGACAGGAACCTCTGATGTGCACATTCTCATTTTCTCTCTCTCTCTCTCTATCTATCTATCTATCTATCTCCTTGTAAATAAATAAATACTTAGGGGGTGGAGAGATGGCTTGGCAGTTAAAGTACTTGCCTTCAAAGTCTAATGACCCTGGTTCAATTCCCCAGTACCCACAGCAACTGGAGACCCTGGCATGTACCCATTCAGATTCATTCATCTCATTCTCATTCTCTCTCTCTCCTTGCAAATAAATTTTTAAAATATTTTTTTTTTTTCTTTTTCGAGGTAGGGTCTCACTCTAGCCCAGGCTGACCTGGAATTCACTATGGAGTCTCAGGGTGGCCTCGAACTCACGGCGATCCTCCTACCTCTGCCTCCCGAGTGCTGGGATTAAAGGCGTGCGCCACCACGCCCGGCTAAATTTTTAAAATATTTAAACAAACAAACAAATAAAAAGCTTAGTCAAGGACTGGCACAGCTGTAATCCCAACTCCGGGGAGGATGAGGCAGGAGGATTAAGAGTTCCTGGACAGCCTGAACTACACTGTGAGTTCCAGGCCATTCTGGGCTACAACAGAGAGACCCTGTCTCAAAAACAAAACAAAGCAAACGCTTAGTGAAGCTCAGTAAATGGTTTGCTGTGCGGCACTATTCAGCCTATTGTTTTGTTTGTTTTTTGGTATTCTGAAACAGACCAAGATGAGTCTCAAACCCTGGACGTTCAACTATAAAGTTCCTATCCACCCATTCTACGGGGCTGGCACTAAATTATTTTAATCCTAAAAGGGGCAGGGGATCACACACCGCTGACTTTCACTTTCATGCCTGAAACGGTTCTGAAATTCAACAGCTCTGCTCTGAGAACTGGAGCTTCTCTGACTTCTCCAAGTGGGTATTTTGGGTGTTTCTGTTTGCGTAGGTATTTTTGTTGTCGGGAACGGCTCTTCCCCTACGAGCATCCCCAGCCTGAACTGCTCTTCGCTCGCGAAGATCGGAAGCCAGCCCAGGGCTCCCTGGCTGAGGGCGCTCAGCAAGTCGCGTCTCCCCTCGCGCCTCAGTTTCCCCCTCGAGAGCACAAGCGCCGTCCCAGCCAAAGCAAGCGCGCGACAAGAGAGCCGAGCTCCGCCACCATCACGACCCGGGGCTGGCAGGGCGCAGGGGAAAATCCCAGCCAAGAAGCCCAGAGCCACCTCGCCTGGGGTGCGGGGCCCAGCCCTGGCCACCCTCGGGGACCCGCGGTTACCTGCGGCGGGTGACCGCGGCGGAGGTGGGGGCGACAACACGACAGCAGGACCGTGCGAACTCCGGGTGTCGAGCAGCCTCCGATCCGCCACCTCCGACGTCCTCCCAGCGGGGATTGAGGCGCGCGGCCGCCGCTCCCCACGCCTGGGACCTACGGCCCGCGGTGATTGGTGAAGCTTCGGGGCGTGGCAGCTGCGAAAACCAATAGGAGATGAGAATGGAGCCAGAATGCCTGAATCTCAGCTCGTGTGGGCGGGGCTTCTGGACTCAGCGGTTTCTGTCCGAGCCCCCAAGACTGGGCCACCTCTGGCGCACGGAGCCAAGGCTATAGGGACGCAAGAGGCAGTGAAGGGACACGCTCACGCAAACTTGCCAGTACACGGGACCTACCCAGGGGACATTCGAGCATTCGATTGTTTCTTTGTCCCCCATCGCCAAGGGCTGTTAGGATTTCGTTGGCCTGCTTGTGGTCTGGGTTGCAAGCTTCAAAGATTCCCGCAGGAGATTGGAGTGTGTAGAACCATTCAGTCCTCCTCACAACTGGAGGAGAGATGGAACCAGTAACTGCCACCCCAGCATTACAGACAAGACACTTGGAGGAGGTCAGCTCAATCTAGGAGGTTAATTTTTCCCACTATCCCATGCTATATGCCTTTAGTGGCCAAACCAGAATCAGCACGTTAGCGGTCTGCTTACTGAACCCTATGCTTTTAAAATATTTTTATTTATTTGCAAGGAGAGAGAGAGAGAGAGAATGGGTGCTCCAGGGCCTCTTGCCATTGCCGGCCCTTGCAAACTCCAGACGCATACACCACTTTATGTGTCTGGCTTTAAGTGGGTACTGGGGAATCGAACCCAGGCCATCAGGCCTTGCAAGCAAGTACCTTTAACCGCGTTTCTCCAGCCCTGAATCCTATGCTTTTAATCTGTTACCACCGCTACTTCTCAAATGTCTGGCATTATTCCACAGGGAAATGGAAAGAAAATAAAATACCTTACATATGCGGTCCTTGCTGTGGTACTGAGTAAATCGAGTCGGTGTTGATGTGATAAAACCGTGCAATCTTGCCTAAGACATCAAGGGCATGAGCCAGGGCTACCTTCCTGGGTCTTCTTCTTTGATCTTCTTTCATATATGTTTTTCTTTATGATACATTTGTGTCGGGCTTAATAGGTCATAGCCACACCTACTGGTTAAGTATTAACTGTGGCTATTTTTGCCCACAAGGCACAGTTGAATAGTTCTAGAAAAGACTGTACAGCCATAAAGCTGAACATACCCACTGTTTAACCCTTTAAAGAAAAAGTGGGCCACGTGGTGGCACATGTCTTTAATCCCAGCAATTGGGAGGCTGAGGTAGGAGGATCGCCATGAGGTCAAGGGCAGCCTGAGAGTATAGTGAATTCAAGGTCAGCCTGGGCTAGAGCAAGACTATACCTCCAAAAAAAAAAAATAAGAAGAAGAAGAAGAAGAAAGAAAAGGAAAGAAGGAAAAAAGAAAAGAAAAGAAGAGAAAGGAAAAGAAAAAGTTTTCCAACCCCCGTGTTAAGCATAAGGCCCAAGATCACAGCTTGGAAGTGGCCTTGTGTTTCAAACCAGTTCTCATGACCACTGTGCTGTCAAGTCTTCCACAATGGGGAGAATTAGAAGCTCATTCATCCACTGGATCAACATATTTACCAGCCACTTTTTTTTTCATTTTCAAATATTTATTTATTTGAGAGAGGAAGAGAAAGAAAGAGGCAGGTACGGAGAGAGAAAGAGAATGGTGTGCCAGGGCCTCTAGCCACTGGAAACCAATTCCAGATGCATGTGCCACCTTATGCATCTGGTTTATGTGGGTCCTGGGGAATCGAATTTGAGTCCTTAGGCTTTCAGGCAAGTGCCATAACCACTAAGCAACCTCTCTTTTTCTTTTTCTTTTTTATATTTTATGTATTTATTTGCAAGGAGAGAGAGAGAGAGAGAGAGACTATGGGTGCCCCTGCAAACAAATTTCAGATGCATGTGCCAGTTTGTGAATCTGGCTTACGTGGGTCCTGGGGAATTGAACCCAGGTCATTAAGCTTTGCAGGCAAGCGCCTTACTGCTGAGCCATTTCTTCAGCACTACCAGCCACCTCTTATGTGATGAGATATAGCTTGGCATGGCAATTAATAGGGCATTGTTCCCCACCACCTGTTCCCCTTGGGAATTCACTGTCTAGTAGGGGAAACAAGTATATCCTTCACCACTCCCTACTTCACTCACGATAAATGGTCAGCCTTGGCCTTAGAAGTTGATAAACAATAATGGTCTGGTGTCTGGCACGTTTCAGCAAACGAAGGGCACAGGACAGCCCCTTTACTCTGTCCCTCCGCAACAGCCTGGGCTAAGAGCGCAGAATGAGCCACAGGAGACAGTAGCTGGAAGTGGAGAGTCTATGGGAGGAGCTGCAAGAGGTTGCCATGGTGATAGTCAGGAGGTCCCTGAAGTAGCTTACTGGTGGCTTGGCCAGGACACAGGAGGTTGAGATGAGAGAGGCCTGATAAGGGGTCTGGGTGCACCTGCGGACTCTGCCCTCAAGCTGTCTGAATTCAAACCCCAACTCTGCCACTTTCAAGATGTTTTGCCTCAGTGAGTTCTTAGCTTCTTAGTGCTGAGTCCCCAAATGATAAATTATAAAATCTCTGAAAATTAGACGGGTGTGATGGCACAAGCATTTAATCCCAGCACTTGGGAAGCAGAAGTAGAAGGATTGTCATGAGTTCAAGGCCACCCTGAGATTACTGAGTGGATTCCAGGTCAGTGTGGGCTACAGTGAGACCTTACCTTGAAAAAAAAATCTCTGAAAATTGAATTTGAGAGCCAGGAGTAGTGGTTCATGCCTTTAATCCCAGCACTTGGTAGACAGAGGTAGGAGGATCACCATGAGTTTGAGGCCACCCTGAGACTACACAGTGAATTCTACCTCAAAAAAAAAATTTTTTTTGAATTTGATAATACAGTGCTTTGCATCAGGCATGTCTCTCTCTCTCTCTCTTTTTTTTTTTTTTTTTTTTTTTTTTGTTGTTGTTGTTGTTGTTTGGTTGGTTGGTTGGTTGGTTTTTCAAGGTAGGGTCTCACCCTGGTCCAGGCTGACCTGGAATTAACTATGTAGTCTCAGGGTGGCCTCGAACTCATGCCAATCCTCCTACCTCTGCCTCCCAAGTGCTGGGATTGAAGGTGTGTGCCACCATGCCCGGCTAAGCATGTGTCTCTTAAATATTAGTTACCATCTAGGTTCGGGGGTCTCTTTGGCAGCTGAGGTGTAACTTGAGAATTCTGGTGAGGAAAACAAGGAAGCTGGGTATGGTGGTACATACCTGTAATCCTAGTGCTCAGGAGCTGATGCAAGAAGAGTGTCATGAGTTGAATGCCAGCCTGGGTGAGACCATTTTGAAGTGTGTGTGTGTGTGTGAGAGAGAGAGAGAGACGGAGGGAGGGAGAATATATGATTAAATCAGTAGCTGAGGAAACTGCCTTACTCTGGCACCCGCTCACAGAACGGCAGCACAGGGTGTGAGGTACTGAACTGATAAGAAGCCCCACTGGCTCGTGTAAACACCACATAGTCCCAGGAAGCAGGACACCCCTTTGCACAGGTGGTTACCAGGCTCCCTAAGGCTGTGTAGACATGAGGACTGCCTCATCAAATGCTCCTAGTAGAATTCCCACCAGAGGGGCTTGGAGTGATGGCTCAGCAGTTAAGACACTTGCTTGCAAAGCCTGAGGGCCCCAGGCTCAATTTCTCAGTACCCAAATAAGCCAGATGCACAAAGTGGCACATGCATCTGAAGTTTCTTTGCAATGGCAAGAGGACCTGGCATGCCCATTCATTCTCTCTTCTTGAAAATATGTATATTTTTTACCTACCTTATATGCACACACAAAAGAAGAAGAGAAAGAAAGAAGAAAGAAAGAAATGGGGCTAGAGAGATAGCTTAGTGGTTAAGATGCTTGCTCACAAAGTCAAAGAACCCAAACTTGATTCCCCAGTGCCCACGTAAAGCCAGATGCACAAGGTGGTGCATGCAACTGGAGTTCATTTGCAATGGCTAGAGGCCCTGGTGCACCCATTCATTCTCTCTCATCTCATCTCTCCTCCCCACCTCTCTCCTTGCGAATAAATAAATAAACTATTAGAAAAAAATTGAGCTGGAGAGGTGGCTTAGAGGTTAAGGTGTTTGCCTACGAAGCCAAAGGATCTCAATTCGATTCTCCAGGACCCACATAAGCCAGATGCACAAGGGGACGCATATGTCTGGAGTTCTTTTGCAGTGGCTGGAGGCCCTGGCATGCCCATTCTCTATCATAAATAAATAAATAAATAAATAAATAAATAAATAAATAAAATATATTTTTGAAAAAAAGAAAAAAAATTTAAAAGAAAAGAGGTTAATTCTGGAGGAGTTTGGGAGTCCTGAGACATGGGACTGGCATCTGCGAGGCCTCGTGCTATGTTGGAACATGGAAGGTCAGAAAAGGTCACATAGTACAAAAGGAAGCAAGAGAAAACTGAGGAAGCCAGACTGTTATGGCACCTTGATCTTGGGGTAACAAACCCTCTCTCATGAGAACTAACTCATACAAACAAGAATGGTATTGATAAAGGAATTGGAGTTTTCTGCCAATGCACTGATACGATATGGGAATGTTGGATGCCTCTGGATTCTTGAGTTCAAAGAATTGAAATCCACAGTCCAGAGGGTAAAATTTACAAGTTTCATTTGAGATAGATAGAATTTAAAAGAAGGAAGGGAGGAGTCAGAACTCAAGCTCAAGAAGGGACATGAAGCCAGGAGTGGTGACCCACGCCTTTAATCCCAGCAGTTGGGAGGCAGGGTAGGAGGATTGCGGTGAGTTCAAGGCCATCCTAAAGACTGCATAGTGAATTCCAGGCCAGCCTGGGCTAGAGCAAGACCCTACCTTGAAAAACAACAACAACGTCAACAAAAGTAGAATTTCCAGAAATGGGGAAGCTCAGAACTTAAGAGAAAGAAGAAATGCAGAGTTCTTGCCCAAAGAGATGAGAGGTTTTAAGAAGCCCACCTCCCCAGAACCGATGTAAGCTAGATTCACATGGTGGCACATACGTGTAGAGTTCGTTTGCAATGGCTAGAGATCCTGGTATGCCCATTCTTTCTCTCTCCCTCTCTCTCTCTCTCTCGTAAATAAATACTTTTTAAAAAAAAAACTTTTTTGTAAGATTTATTTTAATTTATTAATTAGAGAAAGAGAGAGAGAGAGAATGGGCATCCCAGGGCCTCTAGCCACTGCAAACAAACTCCAGGTGCATCCGCCACCATGTGCATCTGGCTTATGTAGGACCTGGAAAATCGAACCTGGGTCCTTAGGCCTTGCAGGCAAGTGCCTTAACCACTAAGCAACCTCTTCAGCCCAATAAATAAAATATTTTTAAAAAGAAGCCCACCTCAAGGCTCAGATTGGTTTTTAAATTTTTTAAATACTATGATATTCTTGTTTATTTTTATTTTTATTTGAAAGTGACAGAGAGGGAAAGAGGCAGATAGATAGAGAGAATGGGGACACCAGGGCCTCCAGCCACTGCAAACGAACTCCAGACGTGTGCGCCCCCTTATGCATCTGGCTAACGTGGGTCCTGGGGAAACAAGCCTCGAACCGGGGTCCTTAGGCTTCACAGGCAAGTACTTAACTGCTAAGCCATCTCTCCAGCCCGGTTTTTAAATTTTTTAAATATTTTATTTTTATTTATTTAATTGAGAGAGAGAGAGAGAGAGGAAGAAGGAGAAGAATGGGTGCACAAATGAAGTCCAGACACATGTACTACCATGTGCATCTGGCTTACATGGGTACTGGGGAATTGAACCCAGGTCTTTTGGCTTTGTAGGCAAGTGCCTTAACTGCTAAGCCATCTCTCCAGGCTGGTTTTTAATTTCTTTTTTAATCATTCATTTATTTTCCAGTAGAGATTGGGAGACAAAGAGGAGAGAGAGAGAATAGGCACACTGAGACCTCTTGGCAGATTAGACGTTTATGTTTTGTTTTGGCTTTGGTTTTTCAAGGTAGTATCATGCTCTAATCCAGGCTGACCTGGAACTCACTTTGTAGTCTCAGGCTGGCCTCAAAATCACAACAATTTTACCTCTCCCTCCTGAGTGCTGGGATTAAAGGCATGCATCACCACGCCCAGCCAAACTTTTTTTTGTTGCTGTTGTTGTTTTTTGAGGTAGGGGCTCACTCTAGCCCAGGCTGACCTAGAATTCACTGTGTAGTGTCAGGGTGGCCTCAAACTCACTGTGATCCTCATACCTCTGCCTCCCGAGTGCTGGGATTAAGGGTGTGCGCCAACACGCCCAGCTTTATTTTATACTTTTTAACTAGCTGACGCACGGCAAGACTCTGCTCTAAGCTTTTTTCATTACATCATACTGACTTGTCCATTTGTGCTGCTAAAGTAAAAACACAGACAGAGTCATTAATAAACAACAGAAGTCTATCTTGGCTCACAGTGCTGTAGGCTGGGAAATCTAAGGGCATGGAAAGAGAGACAGAGAGAGAGAGAGAGGCTTTTATCAGAAACCTATTCCTGTGACAACTCTTGCAATGACAGTAATAGTCAATTAGGTCATGAGATGAGGGCTTGTGTGTCTTAAAGGCCACACCTCTCAACACGGTTGAACTGGGGGTTAAATGAACACTGTGATGGTCATTCCTTAGTTCACAAATGATTACCTGGAGCAGAGAGATGAAATGACTGTCTGAGGTCGCATAGCTAGGAAGTACCGGAGCTAGGATAGAAATCCAGGCCCTCTGGATCCAGAGTCCACATCTTTAAGCCTCATATCACATATCAGACAGAATAAATGAATAAGTAAATATGTGTATGTAGGAATCTGTTCAGTCCCGTCTACAAAATGGTGATTCTCTCAAGTGTGTGTGTGTGTGTGTGTGTGTGTGTGTGTGTGTGTGCGTGTGTGTGTGTTGCCCCTCAAGGAGGATTTTTGGCAGCATCTGAAGAGATTTTTTTTGTTGTTTATTTTTATTTATTTATTTGAAGAGTGACAGACAGACAGAGAGAGAAAGAGGCAGATAGATAGAGAGAGAATGGGTTCTCCAGGGCCTCCAGCCACTGCAAATGAACTCCAGATGCGTGTACCCCCATCTGTCTTACATGGGCCCTGGGGAATCGAGCCTCAAGCCGAGGTCCTTAGGCTTCACAGGAAGCGTTTAACAGTTAAGCCATCTCTCCAGCCCTGAAGAGATTTAGTTGTCCCAACTTGGGGAAAGGTTGCTACTTGCATTAGGTGGGTAGGGGCCAGGGACATTGCTAAATACAGTGCATAAGACAGTTCTTTTTTTTTTTTTTTTCTTTTTGACAACTTCCATGACTGTAAACAATATCCCATGGTAACTCCCTCCCTCCCCTCACATCCCCCTTTGAAATTCCACTCTCCATCATATCATAAGACGGTTCTTGAGACAAAGAATTACACACTCCAAATGTCAATAGTGCTAAGGTAGAGAAAGTGCTCTCAATCACACCCACAGGCTTTATTTACACTTTCCCCAACCCTGGTTGCCTTGTAATCTTTTTACTAAAAAAAAAAAAAAAAAAAAAAAAAAAACATATAGCTGAGTGTGGTGGCACACGCCTTTAATCCCAGAACTTGGGAGGCAGAAGTAGGAGGATTGCTGTGAGTTCAAGGCCACCCTCAGATTACATAGTGAATTCCAGGTCAGCCTAGGCCAGAGTGAGACCCTACCTCAAAATAACAAACAGAAAACACATAGACATGAGAGAGAGAGAGAGAGAGAGAGAGAGAGAGAGAGAGAGAGACTGCACATGCCACTGCCTCTTGTCATTGCAAATGAACTCCAGGCACATTAGCCACTTTGTGCATCAGGATTTATGTGGGTAGTGGGGAAGCCAAAGCCAGGCTGGCAGCCATTTCTCCTGCCTTGCTTTCTAGTCTTAATCTCTCACTTAATCTCTTGAGAGGGATCAGGCAGCTTTATTAGGCAGTTGGGGTGACTGGGCCCCTGAAGGTAAGAAGCAGGAATGTCTCTGGGCCTATCCTGCAGTCTCCACTTTGCTGGAGATCAAAGGATGACTGATTCCTTATCTCTTGCCTAAAAGAGATCTGTTTTTCCATCAACAACCTGGGACCCTCCCAGGAGAGAGGTCTTTCCTAGGATTTCAATCTCTTCTGACCTTGTGGCTGGTCAAATTCAGCCCCCAGAACTTGGCATCATGGCGAGCCTCTTCCTGAGACAGCCCAGACCAATCAACTGTCTCCTCTCTGGCTCACCTGTCCCAGAAGCTAGGGCCCTACCACCGTAAGGTTATCAATACATTTGTGAGGGAAGGGCAAGCTCTCTGGGCTGCTGACCACTCGTGAACCTCCAGTTTCTGGTGAGTTTTCTCTTGTCTCAGCTCGGCTGGGCTGACATGAGGGGAGGACCCTCGGATCCCTACTTGCCACAGGGGCTGTCTACTTACCCCCTGCTGCCCTCTGCACGGCAGGAGCTCTTTGTACTTTCTTTTCTTTCCTCTCTAACTCTTTTTATGTTTCTTCCAGGCCCACCACATGGGCTGTCAGACCACATGGGTGTATTCATTTTCCTTCCCTTTGCTCTGTACTTTCCTCAATAAATACAACAATTTTCAAAAAAAAAAATGTAAAGAACCGAGTGTGGTGGTAAACACCTTTAATCCCATCATTTGGTAGGCAGAGGTAGGAGGTGAGTGCCATGAGTTCGAGGCCACCCTGAGACTACATAGTCAATTCCAGGTCAGCCTGGGTTAGAGCAAGATCCTACCTCAAAAACCAAAAATAAAATTGATCATTATCCTTTTCAGTCTTATTTTATTCAATTCTTTGGTTAAAAAGTAGATACAAGGCCAGGCCTGGTGGCACACGCCTTTAATCCCAGCCTTGGGAGGCAGAGGTAGGAGGATCACCGTGAGTTCAAGGGCCACCCTGGACTACATAGTGAATTCCAGGTCAGCATGAGCTGGAGTGAAATCCTACATCAAAAACAAACAAACAAACAAAAAAGAAGTAGACACAAAGACTGGAGAGATGGCTTAGCTGTTAGCTGTTAAGGTGCTTGCCTTTAGCCTAAGGACCCATGTTCAACTCTCTAGATCCCAAGTAAGCTGCACAAAGATGAGTCAAGAGAAAGGTCACACATGCCTACTAGGTGGTGCAAGCATCTGGAGTTAGGTTTCAGTGGCTGAGGACCTGGTCTGTCAATTCTCAATCTCTCTCAAAAAAAAAATAAAACCTGTTCAAAAGGTAGACATAAACCTAGGGTTTGGGGTTCAAGGACTTTCAAGGACACCCTGTTTCATTCTCACTGTTCAATCATAAAATCATTTCATTCTGGAAAAAAAATGTATTTCATTCTGACACATTTTGACATTACCTGCTCACACCTGGCCTCACCAATCTCTAGCCAGGACTTTTCTGGTGGAAAATCTTATTTTTTGTTTGTTTGTTATTTTTCAAGGTAGGGTCTCACTCTATTCCAGAATGACCTGGCACTCACTCTGTAGTCCCAGGATGACCTCAAACTCACAGTGATCCTCCTGTCTCAGCCTCTTAAGTGCTGGCATTAAAGGCGTGTGTTGCCACACCCAGCCCCATGTTAACCATTTTGAAATGCGTGATCACTGGTGCTGATGAAACCCACTCTCTTGCACAATCATAACTGTTATTTTGCAAACTTTATGTCATGACATCTAGCCCAAAGCTATTTCCGTCCATCCCCACATAAAGCCCTAGTGTGCTACTATCATCTGATCGCTGCCTCTTCCTGGGACTTCATTTTCTGCCACTTCATTCACCAGCTCCAGCCACGAGGCAGGGCTCAGCCCTTGGATCTGCAGTCAGCTGCTGCCGGGTCCTTCCTCTTCCGATCCCACAGCCGGCTCCACAGGCCCTGATAGCAGCCCCTCCTCAGAGCAGCTGTCCTGCAGAAGTAGCCCACAGCTATTTTACCCATCTATCCTTCCTCCAGCTTTTCTCTCTAAATGTCTAAATTTGTTAATTTCCCAGCTGAAAATTAACATTTAAACTGCTCAGTGGCAAGGGTCTTATTTAGATCCGGATTATTTTTGATATTATGATAGCAGCTGTCATAGAGTAGGTGTCCAGTGAATGTACAACAATGGAGTTAAATGTTATGATAGGGCTGGGGTGCATCTTAGTTAGTAGAGCCTTTGGCTGGCCTTGCGTTCAATTCTTAGCACTATAAAATAAACAGGTGTCTGGGGAGATGGCTCAGTGGATAAAGTGTTTGTCGTACAAACACGAGTACCTGAATTCAGATTCCCAGGACCCACATAAAAGCCAGAAGCTGCGACGGGCATCTCTAGTCACAGTGTGCCTATGGTGAAAAGGGAGGCAGAGACAGGATAATCTCACAGGATCTCACAGGCCAGCTGGCCTGGTAACTAAATCCAGCAGCGGTGGATAGCAATGAAAGGCTCTGTCTGATACAAAATGGAAAGCCACCTACACAAAGCTGTCCGCTGACCTCCATGTGCATGCCGTGACATAAGTGCACCCACACTCAAACACATGAACACGCACACACATCATACACAATACATGTCAAAAATATCAAAAAATAGAATGCGTCTCATTAGCAATGCGCGGGGGCCGGCGGCTCCTGGGGCGGGTGCGGCCTGGATCCTAACCATGTCGGTCATCTTCGCGCCTTCCTGGCTGTGAGGCACGGCGAAGATCAATCAGGACATCGTCCAGCGGCTCCTGGAGGACAATGACCAGCTGATCCGCTGTATCGTGGAGTATCAGAACAAGGGCCGAGCGAACGAGTGCGTGCAGTATCAGCATGTGCTGCATAGCAATCTCATTTATTTAGCAACCATCGCAGATAGCAACACAGCCATTTCTTCAAAAGCACCAGAATAATCTTCCAGGTGGCCAGCATGAGGAATGACTGAATGTGGATCCATCTCCTGTGAGACAGAATTGTTACCAGCTCAGCTATTTGAAATATGAGTGAAGATTGTGTGGAAGTGTGAAGAAAACTATGAGCTCACTGTCTTCTCGATGTAAATGTTAAGGAATTGAGCAAATCCCTCAAGAAGACTGTAAGGAATTTAGGTATGTGACACCAGTACCACTTTCAGTCAACAATTAACAGTAATTCTATTATTATCGAATATCATGTGATGATAAGTGATGCACAGATTTCTTCAATACCACAAAATGTCTGCTGATTAGTCTGAGTTGGGATCAAAACAATGTTACTACATTACATATTGTTCATATCAATTTAACAATACTTAACAGTTCCTATTATTATTATTATTATTATTATTATTTGGCCACTTGTTGGAAAAAACAGATAAGTCATTTGTCCTAGAATTTCTCATGTCCTAGATTCATTCAATTAGGTCCTTGTAATCCCACTATGCCCCACTGCCACCCACGTTTCCTGTAAACTGGTAGATGTAGAGAAGCATTCAAACTCAGGTTCTGCAAGGTGACAAATGTCTCATTTGGGTCACATAAGGAAGTGAACTGATTTATTTTCAAGTGTCCAACAGCCTTTCATTTATATTATAATCCAGCTTTTAACTCATTAGGAATGACATAGGTGATTTTTTTTCTAGTGTTGTCATTTCTTCTGCCATTTTTAGCTATGTCCTATTAAAAAATAAATAAAGCTGGGTGTGGTGGTACACACCTTTAATCCCACCACTTGGGACATTGAGGTAGAATCACTATGAGTTTGATGCCAGTCTGAGACTACATAGTTAATTCCAGGTCAGCTTGGGCTAGAGTGAACCCCTACCTCAAGAAACCAAAAAATAAATAAATATATTTCAAAGAAAGACCTTGGGCTGGAGAGATGGCTTAGTGGTTAAAGTGTTTGCCTACAAAGCCAAAGGATCCTGGTTCGATTCTCCAGGACCTACATCCTGGGGTGCACAAGGGGGTGCACGCATCTGGAGTTCGTTTGCATTGGCTGGAGGCCCTGGCACACAGATTCTCTCTCTCTCTTTCTTTTTTTCTCTCTCTCTCTCAAATAAATAAATAAAATATTTTAGAAAAATCAAAAATAAATAGAGATGGCTCAGCTGGCCGTGCTACGGAGATACCACTTTCTAGGGCCAGTGGTCTGTTTGGTAAGCACAGTTAGGAAAATTTCTAGCCTACATTTTGAATGGTTTTAAGAAATTTTGTATATGGAGGATGGAAATGCTTGTATATTTATTGAAAATCCTTTTCTTTGGAATTAAAATTATTTGGAAAATAATGGTTTGATATTTGGGGAGGGCTTTGAAGGGGCGGTAATGTTGCTGCTAAATTATGAGCCTGCTTATTCTGCAGAAAGGTCCTGTTACAGGGCTGGAGAGATGGCTTAGCGGTTAAGCCCTTGCCTGTGAAGCCTAAGGACCCCTGTTCGAGGCTCAATTCCCCAGGACCCACGTTAGCCAGATGCACAAGGGGGCGCACGCATCTGGAGTTCGTTTGCAGTGGCTGGAGGCCCTGGCGTGCCCATTCTCTCTGTGTCTCTCTCTCTGCCTTTTTCTCATTGTCTGTCGCTCTCAAATAAATAAATTAAAAAAAAAAAAAGAAAGGTCCTGTTACTGACTAATAGGATGCCTTTATTTTGTACATGACCCAAATCTTGGTCTGATGTTTCATTTATCTAAAATATTTAGGCATCTGACATTTTCAACCAAAATTTTAATTATATACTGTGGTTTTTTTTTTGTTTTTTGTTTTTTTTTTTTTTTTTTTTTTTTTGCAATATGTTAAACTTTCAGAGGTACTTAGGGGCTCCAAAGCTAGGATTTCTAAGTCAGTATGTGCATGTCACATAATAAAGCTGTTAATGGAGAGCAAAGTAATATCTACTAACTAGATTTCTCCACATCTGCATAGTATACTATATGTATTTGTGGTATTGAGGTTATAGAAATTTTAGAGTGTCACATGTGTCTAATGTGTATTTTTAAACAAACTTATGGCAATTACAATGTTTGGAGACAAGGGTATCACATTTAAGTTTGTAAAAATCTTTTTAATTCTACTGTGTCATTAAGATGCTTTGTATAATGCCAAACCATAGCTGGAGAAACTAAGTTTAATAAATATAGAAGATAAATATAAAGATAGAATTTCTGTAAAAAATAAAAAATAGACTTCAATGGTATAATTAAGGCAGGTATAATATACTGTACCCCTATATACAAAAGAATTGTGTGTGTGTGTGTGTGTGTGTGTGTAGTTTGTGCACGTGTGTGTATGCATATGGAGTCCAGAAAAGAATGCCAGCTATCCTCATATCACTCATTCACATTTTTTTTTTTTTGAGGTAGGGTCTCGCTCTAGCTCAGGCTAACCTAAAATTCACTATATATTCTCAGGGTGGCCTCAAACTCACAGCAATCCTCCTACCTCTGTCTCCCGAGTGCTGGGATTAAAGGTGTGCACCACCATGCCCGGCCCATGTATTTTCTTTTCAAAGTTTTTTATTTCAAATTTATTAATAACTTCCATGATTATACAAATTATCCCATGGTAATACCCTCCCTCCCCCCACTTTCCCCTTTGAAACTCCATTCTCCATACCCTCCCTCTCTCAATCAGTCTCTCTTTTATTTTGATGTCATCATCTTTTCCTCCTACTATGATGGTCTTGTGTAGGTAGTGTCAGGCACTGTGAGGTCATGGATATCTAGGCCATTTTGTGTCTGGAGGAGCACATTGTAAGGAGTCCTACCCTTCCTTTGGCTCTTACATTCTTTCCACTACCTCTTCCACAATAGACCCTAAGCCTTGGAAGGTGTGATAGAGATATTGCAGTGCTGAGCACTCCTGTCACTTCTTTCTAGCACCAGGATACCTTCTGAGTCATACCAAGGTCACTGCCATCTGAAAAGAGAAGGTTTTCTACCAAAAGTGAGAGTAGCATTAATATAAATCTATAAACATTAAGAGAAGTACTTACTGGGCAGTTTGACAAGCATGGTATATGCATTTAGCCAGACAGCAGCAGATATTACACTCCTAGGGCTCATGAATACCCCTGTTTTAAGTGTTCAGTATCAGGGATGTATTCCCTCCCATGGAGCAGGCCTCCAGTCCAACTAGAGGGCAGTTGGTTTCCACCATGACAGACATGCCACTATTGCACCTGTTGGCTCATTTGGCCTGGCTGGTCAAATACAAGGCTTATAGTGTCCACTGTTGAGTATCTTCACTGGTGATTTCACTCTCTCCCATTGAACTGCATGCAGAATGGCTTCTTCCAGCTTTCTGTCAGCTGGTCTACATGGAGAAGGATTTCAGCTCAGTTCCAGCAGGATTTCTCAGTGGCCTTGCAGCCCAAGTATGTGGAGTCTTCAGCAATAGGGTCTTACCATCGATTCCTGGTGGGAAACCAAGGGCCTCGGCAATGGCCTATTATGTTTTGGGGGCATCAGGGACCTCCGTGGCCAACAATTCACTGGAAGGTATCCCATCCCTGGCACTGAAAATTTTCTAGCAGCAATAGGCTCCTGAATGTTCCATTGTCTAAAAAAGTAGGTTTCCATATGATTTATTTATATCCTCTTAGATTTTGATTAGCCCTCCCTCCACCTTTCCTTTACTCAATCCCATGTATTTTCTTGAGACAAGGTCTCTCCCTGGACCCAGAGCTGTGATCAGCAGCTCCAGTCATTCTCCAATACCCACATGCAGGAATTCATGGCTACGTGCAACTTTTTACATGGGTGCTAGGGAACTGAACTCAGCAGTCTCTGACCTGAGAGACCCTCATGCTTAAGTAGCAAGCACTCTTAGCCTTGAACCATCTTCCCAGCTGTTTAAGTCAGCTTGGCGCTGCTGGACAAACTCTGGACCAAAAGCAGTTTATAGGAGGGTGGCTGTTTGTCTCAGCAATGAGAAGGGAAATTCAACATGAGGTGATTCAGCCAGGGGTGAAGATGCCTCATCAGACCCAGCACTGTGCGATTTGGCCTTTCAGCCCTCCAAAACAGTGAGCTAAATAAACCTGATACCTTTACAAGTACCTAGCCTCAGGTGTTTTGTTATAGTTATGAAAAACAGACAGATGTAGCCTGTCTTTGAGCTTTTCTTTACATGATTGGGATTGTGCTATTCTTACCTGCCTTGATTCTTTCAACATTATTAAAGGAAACATCCAGAGAGGCTAAGAAATTTAGCCCTTAATTGGGCATCAAACTAATGCTTTGCCATTCTATCACTAGAGGAAGAGAGAATGACTGTCTGGGGACAGCCATCTGTTTCTACTCCTAGGAAGACAGCCTGAAAGAATAATCCACTTTTCAAAAAAAAAAAAAAATCTGAGGCTGAATGTGGTGGCACACACCTTTAATCACAGCATTTGGGAGGCAGAGGTAGGAGGATCACCATGAGTTACAGCCCACTCAAAGACTTCATAGTGAATTCCAGGTCTGCCTGGGCTACAGTGAGACCTTACCTCAAAAAACCAAAACAGAGCTGGAGGGATGGCATAATGGTTATGGCGCTTGCCTACAAAGCCAAAAGTTCCAGGTTCAATTCCCCAGGGCCCACATAAACCAGATGCACAAGGTGCCACATGCATCTGGAGTTTGTTTGCAGCAGCTGAAGGACCTGGCACGCCCATTCTCTCTGTCTCTCTCAAATAAATAAATAAAAATAAAAATAAAAACAAAGTAAATAAATCTGAAAGTAGCCGGGTGTGGTGGGGCACACCTTTAATCCCAGCACTTAGGTGGCAGAGGTAGGAGGATTGCTGTGAGTTCGAGGCCACCCTGAGACTACATAGTAAATTCCAGGTCAGCCTGGGATAGAATGAGACCCTACCTAAAATAATAATAATAATAATAATAATAATAATAATCTGAAAGCAGGCTGGGGAGATGGTTCAGCGGTTAAAGGTGCTTGCCTGCAAAGCCTAATGGCCCAGGTTCAATTCCTCAGGACTCATGTAAAGCCAGATACACAACGTGTGATGCATGCTCCTGGAGATTGTTTGCAACAGGAGGAGGCCCTGACACACCCATACATTCTCAATCTCTCTTTCTCTGTATCTCTCAAATAAATAAATAAAATAATTTTTAGGGCTAGAGAGATGGCTTAGAGGTTAAGGTGCATGCCTGTGAAGCCTAAGGAGCCAGGTTTGATTCTCCAGGTCCCACATAAACCAGATGCACATGGTAGCACATGCATCTGGGGTTCGTTTGCGGTGGCTGGAGGCCCTGGCATGCCCATTCTCACACTCTCTCCCCTCTCTGTATCTAATAAATAAATAAATGAAAATAAAATCTTTAAAACAATAATTTTAAAACATCTGAAAGAAGCCGGGCATGGTGGTGCACGCCTTTAATCCCAGCACTTCAGAGGCAGAAGTAGGAGGCTTGCTATGAGTTCAAGGCCACTCTGAGAATACAGAGTGAATTCCATATCAGTCTAGGATAGAGTGAGACCCTACATCGAAAAAAAAAAAAATTGAAAGAGGCCTGGAAAAATGTCATAGCGGTTAAGGCGCTTGCCTGCAAAGCCAAAAGATAGGATAGAGGTTCAATTCCCCAGTACCCACCAGTACCCACATAAAGCCAGATGCATAAGGTGGTGCAAATGTCTTGAATTTGTTTGCTGTGGATAGAGGTACTGGTGTGCTCATTCTTTCTTTCTCTCTTATAAGTAAATAATCTGAAAGAAATCATTTAAATCAGAAGGCTCTGTAATGCCTCTGACTGGCCACTTTAAGTGGGTGCGTCATGAATGAGGCCCTCTTGTTCTCATACGCACACATACCCACCTGCCTTCTGGCCTCTACCATGGAATGATGCAGAATGAGGGCCTTGATGAAGGCCAGTACCAAGTTCTTCCCAGATCCCCCCCCCGCACTCCCCCACACTAATAAATATAAGTCTCGTTGAAAACTCGTGGCCACCCAAAGGACACCCAATTCATAGTTTCCAAATTCACTCTGCCCACATTGTATGTGCTTTCTACTTTAGTTTCCACGTTTCCCCTCAAAGTTACCCTTTCAATGCAAAACTGTGCTCTTAAGAGGAAAAAATTGTGACTTTTTGGAATCAGGCTCAAGCATTAGTAACTGAGGTAGACTTTTAACACAAATGTGGGGGGCAGGCGTAGGTGTACATGCCTTTAATTAATCCTAGCACTCAGGCGGTTTTCATTTTTATTTATTTTGTTTTGTTTTTTACTATTTTATTTATTTTTGAGGTAGAGTTTCACTCTAGCCCAGGCTGACTATTTTATCACCATGCCAGCTAATGCTTGTTTGTTTTCACTATGTAGTCTCAGACTGGCCTTGAACTCACAGTGATCCTCCTGCCTTGGCCTCCCAAGTGCTGGGATTAAAGGTGGGCCCCACCATCCCAGGCCCAAGTCATTCTTATTTACCCACCCAGTTGACCTCTCCTCCTTTGTCCTGTAAGCATTTCCTGGTAGCTGGGCAGGTGTGTTTTGCAGACTTTGGCTCTCTTGTGACCATGTGGACTGATCCAGGTCAGGTGATCTGTCTAGAGTACTTCAGCTCGGTTGAGACAAGCACTCCCCAACCCCCACCGTGTCCTGGGTGAACCTGCCATCTTCAACTCGATCTCACCTTGAAAGGAATGGGTTGAAGCCCTGAGTGGTGGCTCACGCCTTTAATCCCAGCACACCGGAGGCCGAGGTAGGAGGATTGCTGTGAGTTTGAGTCCAGTTTGAGACTACATAGTGAATTCCAGGTCAGCCTGGGCTAGAGTGAGATCCTACCTTGAAAAACCATACACACAAAAAATAAAAAATACAAAAGAGTGGGTTGAAATCAGATACATATGACCTCTGCCAGCTTCGATAGCTCAGTTGACCTAGGACTTCCCAACCTAGTTTCACAGAGGCAGTATCGGTTCCATACACTTTCAAGAACTAAAAGAAGGTATTTACTTTTTACTTTCCTGAGGAAAAACAAAGAAATCAACAGCTACTTTCCTACAAAGTCATTTCCAGAGAGAAAGGCCAGATTCAAAACAAAGTGAGGCCTGTTGTGGTAACAAACACCTTTAATCCCAGCATTCAGGAGGCAGACGCAGGAGGAGCACTGTGAGTTCAAGGCCAGCCTGGAACTACATAGTGAATTCCAGGTCAGCCTGGGCTAGAGTGAGACCCTATCTTGAAAAAAACAAAGCGTGTGTGGGGTGGGGGCTGGAGATATGGCTTAGTGGTCAAGGTGTTTGCCTGCAAAGCCAAAGGACCCAGGTTTGATTCCCCAGGACCCATGTAAACCAGATACACAAGTTGCCACATGTATATGGAGCTCCTTTGCAGTGGCTAGAAGCCCTAGCATGCCCATTCTCTACCTCTCTCTCTCCCTCTCTTTCTCCCTCTATCCCTCTCAAATAAATTTATATATATATATATATATATATATTTTTTTTTTTTTTTTTTAGTTTTTCGAGGTAGGGTCTCACTGTAGCTCAGGCTGACCTGGAATTCACTATGTAGCCTCAGGGTGGCCTCGAACTCATGGTGATCCTCCTATCTCTGCCTCCCAAGTGCTGGGATTAAAGGCGTGCGCCACCATTCCCGGCTCATAAAATAAAATATTTTAAAAAACAAAGTGGGGGCTGGAAGGATGGCTTAGTAGTTGGGGTGCTTGCCTATAAAGCCAAAGGTCCCAGGTTTAATTCCCCAGGACCCACATTAGCCAGATGCACAAGGGGGCGCACGCATCTGGAGTTCATTTGCAGAGGCTGAAAGCCCTGGTGCACCCATTCTCACGCTCTCTCTCTCCCTCTCTCTCTGACTGTAATAAATAAATAAAATTAAAATAAATAAATAAATAAAATGGGAAGACATAATCCAGCCTAAAATACAGTCTTTGTCAGCACTTCTTCAAACTAGTGGCCCTGCCTTGCTCTGTTCACGTTTTTTTAATGTACTTTATTTATTTATTTGAGAGAGAGAAAGAGGCAGAGAGAGAGAGAGAATGGGCACACCAGTGCCTCTAGCCACTGCAAACGAACTCCAGATGCATGTGCCACCTCGTGCATCTGGTTTACGTGGGACCTAGAGAGTTGAACGGGGACCCTTTGGCTTTGCAGGCAAACACCTTAGCTGCTAAGCCATCTCTCCAGCCCCTCTGTTTGTGTTTTTAAAAATATTTTATTTATTTGTTTATTTGAGAGAGAGAAAATAAATAAATGGGTGTGGTGGGCCCTCTAGCCACGGTAAATGAACTCCAGACACATGCACCACCTAGTGCATCTGGCTTACATGGATATTGGGGTATTGAACCTGGGTCCTTTGGCTTTGGCTTTGCAGGCAAGCACCTAAACCACTAAGCCATCTCTCCAGCCCTGTTTGGGCTTTTCTGAGGCAGACTCATCTCTCCCCATTCATACCCACCAGGTACCAGGAACCACAAATCTCATTTTTATCTTCTCTCTCTATATATGTATCCCTTTTGGCCATTTCATACAATGGAATCATGTGTTATATGGCTTTTTGTTGTTGTTGTTGTTGTTTTCCAAGGTAGAGTGCTAGGACCACCATGCCCAGCCTTGCTTAAACTCTTCAAAGGACATCTTCCTTTCACCAACCCATTCCAATGTTTACGTGCTTAAGATCAGATTTCCCCTAGAGCTCAAGTTGGAGATTTCAAGAAGGTTCCCTCCCTGGAGAATCTGCACAAACACTTTCCCCAGGCTCTGGATGAGGAAGCCAGAGTTGCTGACAAAATCTCCAGACAGATTTTGTGCTTCCCACAACCACATCTTGCCCATAAATCACTTCTCAGTCTGAGATATTTCTGACAGTTCCTCAAAACGCTGGGAGCACTTAGCAAACACTGGCTGAATCTCAAATGAGGAGTGCTGACCACAAAAACCTTCTCACACTAGTTACTCGTGACTTTCTAAAATAAACGAAGTCCCTTTGTGACTTTATTTTATTCTATTGAAGCAGGGTGTCACTAGTCTAGTCTATACTGAACTGAAACTCAGTTTATAGTTCAGGCTGGCCTCCAACTCATGGTGATCCTCCTACTTCAGCCTCCTAAGTGCTGGGATTAAAGGAGTGTGCCAGCATTTCCTTTCTCTTTTTTTTCCTTTTTTCCCAAGATAGGGTGTCACTGCAGCCAGCACTCACTCTGTAGTCCCAGACTGTCCTCAAACTCACATGATCCTCTTATCTCTGTCTCTCAAGTGCTGGAAGTAAAGGCATGTACCACCTGGCCTAGCATTTCCTTTATTTCCTTCTTCCTTCCTTCTTTCCTTCCTTCCTATCTTTTTTCTTTATTTTGTTTTTTTCGAGGTGGGGTCTTGCTCTAGCCCAGACTGACCTGGAATTCACTATGTAGTCGCAGGGTGGGCTCGAACACATGGTGATCCTCCCACCTCTGCCTCCCAAGTGCTGGGATTAAAGGTTTGTGCCACCATGCCCAGCTTTTTTTTAAAAATCATTTTATTTTACTTTGGTTTTTCAAGGTAGGGTCTCACTGTAGCCCAGGCTGACCTGGAATTCACAGTGTAGTCGCAAGCTGGCCTCGAACTCACAGTGATCCACCTACCTCTGCCTCCCGAGTGCTGGGATTAAAGATGTGAACCACCCGGCCCATTTATTTTTTAATTAGTTATTTGCAAGCAGAGAGAGATAGAGAGAAGAGAGACAAACAGAAAGAAGGGGCATGCGAGGGCCTCCAGCCACTGCAAATGGTCTTCAGATGTATGTGCCATTTTGTGCATCTGGCTTTACTCGGGTACTTGGGGAACAGAACTCAGGTTGTTAGGCTCTGCAGGCAAGTGCCTTAACTGCGGAGTCATCTTGCCAGCCCCCAGCTTTTCCTTTTTGACTTTGAAAATACAAAAACTGAGATTCTTTAAGATATGGGCCAATATCCAGAGGGCAGCTGCCAGGCTTGTGGCTCAGAAGCCTCTTGTAGATAAGAGGCTGAGACACACCCTGAGAACTCCTTCTAGAATCAAGGTCCTGTGGTCACTTTGTCTGTTTTTTTGTTTTTTTTGTTTTTTTGTTTTTTTGACAGAGAGAAAGAGGGAGGGAGAGAGAGAGAGAGAGAGAAAGAATTGGTCTGTGCCAGGGCCTCTAGCTGCTGCAAATGAACTCCAGACACATGCGCCACCTCATGCATCTGGATTCCTAGGGAATTCCTGGGTTCCTGGGTCCTAGGGAATCAAACTTGGGTCCTTTGGATTTGCAGGCAAGCGCCTTAACCACAAAGACATTCCTCCAACCCGATGGTCTGGCTTGCTTTTACTTTCTTCTTCCAAATTAAACTTTTTCAAATTTAGATTTCAGAAACTCAAGGAAACACTACCAGTATACTCTCTTATTGTTTCTATTTTTCAGCCTCCTAATGGGCATGGGGAGACATTGGCAAAATCCTCTTATTATTTTTGGTTTGGTGTACTGGGACCCCTTACTTTCAAAACTGGGTCTGAATTGTGAAAGTAGTGAGACTAGCTTGTCCATGTTTAGCAAAACACTCATGATAACACTAGCTCAAAAAAAAAAAAAAGAAAGAAAAAGAAATATTTGCTATGAGAGAGAGCAGAGTTCTTTTTCCTTTTCTTCTTTCTCTACAAGTATTTGGTTAAAAGCAGATCACTGACAGAGGAAATAAAATAACCAAAACAGGAAAAAGTTAATGGCAAGCAAAGCACTGTGCTCAATCAGACTGCAAGCAGCTCTCATATGAATGAAGAATAGAGCCTACATCCATGCAAAACTCAGCCGCCTGTGTGGGCAGATTCAACAGCCATCCTGTGATGTCAGAGTCCCTTCCCTTGCATCATGCAGGGAGCTCTGGGGTCTTTTTTTTTTTTTTTTTTTTTTTTTTATCCACTCCTGAGCAAACGATCGTATATAACAAAAAAGAAAAATTCCTTTATTCAAATCCCATAAAAGATCTCATTTTTCAGGCTGGAGAGATGGCTCAGTGGCTAAGGCACTTGCCTGCAAGGCCTAATGACATGAGTTTGATTCCCCAGCGCCCACGTAAAGCCAGATGCACAGTGGCGCAAGCAATGGGTGTTCGTTTTCAGTGGCTGGAGGCCCTGGTGCGCCCATTCTGTGTCTCTCAGTCTCTTCTCTCTCTCTCTCTCTGCTTGAAAATTAAAAAATAAAAAAAAAATCTCCTTTTTCAGATTATGTGACAATATGTAAATAATTGGATCATTTGTTTCTATTTGCAACACTGTATTTCTTTTTGAAAATATTTTTATTTTTATTTATTTATTTATTTGAAAGAGGGAGGGAGAGAGAGAGAGAGAGAATGGCCATGCCAGGCAGGGTCTCCAGCCACTGCAAACGAACTCCAGACACATGCACCACCTTGTACATCTGGCTTACGTGGGTCCTGGGGAATAAATGAACATGTAACTTGTTTTCAGTATTTGCTACTATAACCAATACTATCTTCATATACTAACTTCATATATGTTATTCTGCATCTGTATGAATATAGCTACAGGATAGCTATTTTCAGAGGAGAACGGCCCTCTTTAGAAAGCCCTCTTGCTTTGTCATCCCACAGTGAAGGTGGAAAGAGAGCATGCGTTCACAACTTGGAGGGGCCAGAGTCCTCCTTCTCTCAGAAAGTAGTTACCATGGTAACTAACCCATCCCCATGACAGCACCGTTAATCCATGAATTCTACCTTGATCATCTAATCACTTTATTTTATTTTATTTTTCTGAAACAGGGTCTCATACTGTAGCCCGGGCTGGCTATGAACTTACTATGTAGCCAATGCTGGCCTCAAATTCCTGGTCCTGTCCCTATCTCCCAAGTTCAGGGAATACAGGCATGCACCACCAACCCTCAGGTCCTGAGGACATCTGAAAGATCCCACTCACAGCACTATTAGGTTTCCAGCACTTGAGCATTGAGGGACATATCCAAAAGGTACCAATATAGGTCTCAGGGGTTTCATCAGAGGCTCAGTGGTGGAAGGACTCATTCTCAGAGCAGGTTAGCTACAAAGAAAACAAAACACTGGGCTTAATAAACTGGGCTTACTAGCTCATACCATTCATCACAACAGTCAACAGTCAAGAGGTTGAGGTAGGAAAATCACTGTGAGTTTGAGGCCAGGATCGGCTACTGAGTGAGACCCTGCCTTAAAAAACAAAAAACAAAAACTAAAACACCAAAAAACAGTTGGCACAGTGGTGCACACTTTTAATCCCAGCACTCAGGAGCAGAGGTAGGAGGATCCCTGTGAGTTAGAGGTTACCTGGAGACTACATAGTGAATTCTAGGTCAGCCTGGCCTAGAGGGAGACCCTATCTGGAAAAACAAAACAAAACAACAAAATGACAACAACAAAAACCAGTGTTGCATCTGAGGCAAGAGAAGAGAATACAAAATATCAATTCCTGTATCAATTCCTGGAAATGTTATTCTCTGTGCTCCATATAGAGCAATGTTTTTTTTTGTTTGTTTGTTTGTTTGTTTGTTTTTTTAAGGTTTTACTCTAGCCCAGGCTGACCTGGAATTCACTACGTAGTCTCAGGGTGGCCTCGAACTCATGGCGATCCTACTACCTCTGCCTCCCAAGTGCTGGAATTAAAGGCATGTGCTACCACACTTGGCAATAGAGCAGTGCTTATTTTATTTTATTTTATTTTATTTTTTAAATATTTTTTGTTTATTTTATTTATTTGAGAGTGACAGACAGACAGAGAAAGAGGCAGATAGAGAGAGAGAGAAAGAGAGAGAGAGAGAGAGAATGGGCGTGCCAGGGCCTCCAGCCACTGCAAAGGAACTCCAGATGCGTGTGCCCCCTTGTGCATCTGGCTAACGTGGGTCCTGGGGAATTGAGCCTCAAACCGGGGTCCTTAGGCTTCACAGGCAAGCGCTTAACCGCTAAGCAATCTCTCCAGCCCGAGTGCTTATTTTAAACATGTCAATCCAGATATAACACTGACATATATTTTTATTATTTTAGTTTAGTTTAGTTTAGTTATTTGAGACAGAGAGAGAGAGAGAGGGAGGGAGGGAGGGAGGGAGGGAGGCCGGGATGGAATATGGGCATGCCAGGGCCTCCAACCACTGCAAACGAACTCCAGATGCATGTGCCACCTTATGCATCTGGCTTATGTGGGTACTGGGGAATCAAACCTGGGTTCTTTGACTTTGCAGACAAGCACCTTAATGGCTAAGCCGTAACTCCAGCTCAACACTGACATATTCTTTAAAAAAAAGAAATATTTATTTATTTGAGAGATACAGCGACAGAGTGAGAGAGAGAAAGAGAGAAAGAGAGGGGCAGATAGAGAAAGAATGGATGTGCCAGGGCTTCCAGCCACTGCAAATAAACTCCAGATGCATGCACCACCTTGTGCATCCTACTTGGGTCCTGGGAAATAGAACCTGGGTTCTTTGGCTTTGCAAGCAAGCGCCTTAACAGCTAAACAATTTCTCCAGCCCAACACTGACATATTCTTAAGCACCAAGTGCCCTCTGCTGCTGGAACTTAAGAAATGCACAAAAAGGCTCAATTTTATGTTTGAGACGAGTGTAACAAGGAAGTAGAATCACAGAAAATGGAGATGGTGAAGGAATACGGAATCTTGTAGCGTGGATCGCAGACTCCCCAGGGTGAGCCTGCGGAGGTGGGCAGATGACCTAAAGGAAGGGTGCCAGCAATTCAGAGAGGCTAGGTTGAGCAAACAGCGGACTCGGGACAGTCCCTGGTGGAGGTCACAGGGCAGGCTTGTGTTTACCTTTAGTACTAGGTAAACCCAGCCAAATATTTCCAAAGTGATTTGCCACACTCCTCTTGGAAATGTACCACCTTTCCAGGTCTTCACCCATACTTGGTATTTCCCATCTCTTTCTACTTTAGCCACTGTGGAGGGAGTACGAAAGTTTTCTCAGGGATTCTAAATCTTAGTAGTGTCTAGCAGCAAAGGTCAATTTCTTCTCCCTATTCTTTTTTCTTGCTTGCTTGCTGCGGCGAGCCCCCTGACCCGCAGGGAAGAACGACCACAAGACGAGGATCCTTCTTGATCACACTTTTATTGGAGAGCTCTTGGTTGACATGAAGGTTGATGGCGAGGGGCAAGGAGGCGGAATGTGCAGCTACTTTTATAGAGGGAAGTGCAATGAGGCGCCCACTGATTGGTTGCTACCAGCTTGCCACCACCAGGCGCCACGGGATAGGCTCAGGACAGGTTGAGTCAAGCGCATGCGCATACCTTGAACACGGTTGGCGCCAAGGCACTGCCTAATATGGAGTTGTTTACCTCAACACAGACAGGAAGCCAGCGCTATCTTGTAATGATGACTGCTTGCAGCTCCCTGCAGTTCCCCCTTCTTGTTTAAACGCAACAGGCAAGGGTAGAGGTCTGATCTCTGATGCTCGAAAGGACATTGTGATGACCCCAGGCCTAGTGGCCAGCCAGGCTGGTGTCACACCCGTCCGGTACCTTTTCTCAGAGATGGGATTATAGTACCAACCCATATGCAATCAGACATGCCCTCCATGAGGCTGCTAAGAGCTCGCCCCACGTGCAGTACTTTGTCTCACATCCTGAGCGTGATGAGTGCCGTGCTCCCAACACCAATCCTCTGCCCATCCTTGTGCAATGGGCACTTCAGGCCCTAAGAGTGCAAGGGCCAGGGGAAACTAGGTGCTCTTTAGGGCCGACAGCCAAATCTGGGGGGAGGACCCACACTCCAAAGCGGCAAGTGCCTGAGAAATGACCACCTTGTCCCGCCTGGTCTGGGCTCGCAGGCGGCAAACCAACCAGAGGCAAAGCACACATCCTCCCAAAAGTATATATGACTTTCTCAATACCCCCAGAAGTATTAAGACGTGTCCAGGACGGTCTGTATAATTTGCAAAAGATATTGAGAAGTACTATTTTCTGCACCAAATCTGGAATTACGTCTCTCTTGGGAAATTTTTCCCCATATCCTATTATCCTTAAACCAACCAAAGGCCTGTTTTCTCAGCCCTATACAAAAATTACGGGGTGAATCAATTGTGAAGCAAAGGGCTCCGATTTTCTCAAAACTCCGATCTTCCCCTAAGCTGACATACGTGGTATCCCCAATCACAGTGGGGAGACCCAGCTCCTTCTGAGTTGTGAAGAAGCGAGGGAAGACCGCTGCAGCATGATGTACCGGCAGGGGCTTAGGAAAGGCTGACAAGATGCCCCAGCGTTGTTCTCCTCTACTGAGCGCCAGGCACTGGAAGGCCAGCATCCATAGATTCCTCCACATCTGCTTCTTCAGGATCATTCTGGATCTCCGGGTTGTCCTCTGAGGAGAGTCGGACCGTTTTTACCAACCGACTGGGAACCCAGTGAGGTGATTCTTGGTCCTGTGGGAAAACACAAACAGCTCCCCTGGATCTTATTAAAATAGGATCCGGGCCTCTCCATTGACCAGTCAAAACATCTTTCCACTTAACCATCTCCTGTGGCCTGTTAGGCTCTGAGCAATGACGGTCAGCCGCCGAATGGCCCTGACTGTCCAAATTTAAAAAATTAAGAGTAAAGAGTGCTATGGATATAGTCACTCGCAGGACTGAGGGCAGAGCCTCCTCGACTCCCCCTTTTTGTTTTATTAAATAAGACTTTAGAGTGCGATGAGCCCGTTCTATAATACCCTGTCCTTGAGGATTATACGGGAGACCTGTCAAATGGGTCACTCCCATCTGGTGACAGAACTGTCCAAATTTTTGAGAAGTATAAGCTGGTCCATTGTCAGTTTTAAGAATTTTGGGCTTCCCCCAGGCACTCCACGCCTCAAGGCAGTGTTGAATAACATGGGCTGCTTTCTCCCCGGTTAATGGGGAAGCAAACATAACTCCAGAACAAGTATCAATGGAAACATGTAAATATTGTAATTTGCCAAAAGATGGGACGTGAGTAACATCCATCTGCCAAATTTGTAATGGGCGAATTCCTCTGGGATTAAAGCAAGGAGAGACTAAAACAATGCAAACTCAACCACCATCAAACAAACATCAAACTTCTGCAGTTCAAGTTCAATAGCCTTGAAAAGCAGGTTCCTCCTCCAGTCAACTCTTTCCAAAAGTGTTTGCATTTCTATGATAGCCTTTCCTCAGGCATCCTTTCCATTGTTTGAATGTAAAGCAGTTGGAACATCTTCCTTAAGATTGCTAATGTGTTTGACAATAGCAGGTTCAGTAACCTAAAACCAGTCTCAGTGCCTGTAATTTTAACTTGCTTGAGGTTTTCCAGCTTAAAATCTTAAATCTCTCAGTCCAATATCTCTAGCCAAGCACATCAGTCCATTACAAATTTAACCTTGATCAAACTCTCTGGGCCTGGGCAGCAGGACGCAGCCATCCCTTATTCCAATAGCCCAGTTCCGCGCGGTTCTTATCTCCTATCTTTTTTTGTTTTTGATTTTGTGGTAGCGGCTGTTCATCAAGATAGTATCTCTCCTCCCCATAGTGAGCCGCTTCCCCATCTAATTCTTTTTCCTCTTCAGAGTCTGAGCTAGTCTCATCATCTGCTTCCAGCACATTTAAATGCGCCAGATCCTCAATGACAGGGTACAGTCTAGAGGAAGCTTTTCTGTCCCTGTTGGTGGGTGGACCTCCATCCTCTCCCTGTCGAGCAGGAGCATTCTCTCCTAGCACCTCAATGAGGGGCTCTGAGATCTCAAAATGACTGGGAAATCCTCCCGAAACTTGTGAATGACTGGGCTTAATGTCCCTGGACCCCTTTCTGGTCCTTTCCTTTTCCTAGGCCTAGCTGGGGTTTCCCCATTTGTATCTGACTCAGAAAGACTATCCTGATGCCTTGCCAACGCTCTCCGTCCCTGTCTAATAATGTCTGTGTGGCTACCTTTAAACAAAACCCAGAAGGGAAGGAAAACGGCAAGGATCAGATTAAAGTCCAGGTCAGAAAACTGCATGACTGGGGATGACTTACCGACGTCTTCCTCTCCGTGTGTCAAGTTCTGAATCCTCTTCGACCCCTCGCCTGGTGACCACAAGGCTCCCGGCGTCCCGGGTTTTTCGGCACCAGTTTGCGGCGAGCCCCCTGACCCGCAGGGAAGAACGACCACAAGACGAGGATCCTTCTTGATCACACTTTTATTGGAGAGCTCTTGGTTAACAGGAGGGTTGATGGCGAGGGGCAAGGAGGCGGAATGTGCAGCTACTTTTATAGAGGGAAGTGCAATGAGGCGCCCACTGATTGGTTGCTACCAGCTTGCCACCACCAGGCGCCACGGGATAGGCTCGGGACAGGTTGAGTCAAGCGCATGCGCATACCTTGAACACGGTTGGCGCCAAGGCACTGCCTAATATGGAGTTGTTTACCTCAACACAGACAGGAAGCCAGCGCTATCTTGTAATGATGACTGCTTGCAGCTCCCTGCAGCTTGCTTTCTTTCTTTGCAAGCAGAGAGACAGAGAAAGAGGGAGAGAGAGAGAGAGAGAGAGAGAGTATGTGTGTGAATGAATGGGCATGCCGGGGCCTCTGCAAACGAACTCCAGAGGCATATGACACTTTGTGCATCTGGTTTTATGTGGGTAGTAGGGAATTGAACCTGGGTTGTTAGGCTCTGCAGGCAAGGGCCTTATCTACTAAGCCATCTCTCCAGCCTGCAAAGGTGGAAGGATTTCTCATTGATGTGACATATTGGGTGTGAGCTATTTTGTGTCTCATTTTCTTTCTTTTTTAAAAAAATATTTTTATTTATTTATGTGAGAGAGAGAGAGAGAGAGAGAGAGAGAGAGAGCGAGCATTCCAGGGCCTCCAGCCACTGCAAATGAACTCCAGACACATGTACCACCTGTGCATCTGGCTTACATGGGTCCTGGGGAAATCAAACCCAGGTCCTTTGGCTTTGCAGGCAAGTGCCTTAACCGCTAAGCCATCTCTGCAGCCTGCATCTTATTTTCTTTTCATGACCCAGGCTGAGAGAACAGCCAGCCCCTCTGGGACATGTATTCTCATGAGAAAGGAAAAAGACCAAGAGAATTGTAGGAAATGCATCATGGCTCAGAAAGCGTCTGCTTAGATGTGGCAAAAGACATCTCTCACATTCTATTGGCCAAAGCAGATCATATGGTTGAACAAGGAAAGGACAGGATACTCTCCTTCTGGGAGGTACTGCTGTCACCTGGTGAACATAAGTACTCCTAAATCGGATAGCACTGACCACAGGGTAGCAACAGTACATTCCTTAAGGTTGTTGTGAGAATTATGCGATGCACACCCAGTACTTAGAAGTATATTCTACCCTTAATAAGGTCTCTATAAACGTAGGTGCAGCTAGGCATGATGGTGCACACCTTTAATCCCAACACTCCAGAGGCAGAGATAAGAGGATCGTTGTGAGTTCAAGGCCAGCCTGAGACTACATAATGAACGTCAGGTCAGCCTGGGCTAGAGTGAGACCCTACCTTAAAAAAAAAACAAACAAGCCTGGCATGGTGGCGCACGCCTTTAATCTCAGCACTCGGGAGGCAGAGGTGCTGTGAGTTCAAGGCCACCCTGAGAATACAGAGTGAATTCCAGGTCAGCCTAGACTAGAGTGAAACCCTACTTGAATAACCAAAGGAAAAAAAAAAATCTTCTCTCCCCCCCAAAAAAGTAGATGCAGTTTTAAAATCTTTTTTTCCCATTTTTTTAAGGCAGGGTTTCACTCTAGCTCAGGCTAACCTGGAATTTAATATGTATTCTCAGGTTGGCCTTGAACTCACAGTGATCTCCCTACCTGTGCCTCCTGAGTGCTGGGATTAAAGGTGTACGCCACTATGCCCAGCTCAAAATTTATTTTTATTTATTTATTTGAGCCCAGGCTGACCTGGAATTCATTCAGTCTAACCTCGAACTCACAGCAATCCTCCTACCTCTACTATTATTTTGTTTGTTTGCTTTGGTTTTTTGAGGTAGGGTCTTGCTCTAGCCCAGGCTGACTTATTTCAATTCTTTAAGTAAAGCAGACTCGAGTTTGGGTTTGGGGTTTGTGTTTGAACTCCCAGAAGTAAGTACATTTCAAGGGTACCCCCAGATCCTTGTCTTATGAAATTACCAGAGGGTAAAGTTTACAAAGACTTTATTAGATTAAGAGAAGGGAAGAGAAGAAAGTGCAGAGAGCTCCTGCCATGTGGAAGGCAGGAGGGGGTAGGGAGTCCACTTGGGAGTAGAGGTTTCCCCCTCTAATCCGGGCTGAGACAAAAGGGGCTTACCAGAGTGGGGACTGCAGGTTCAGGAGAGGTGAGCAGCCAGAAGAGCAAACTTTTTCTTTTAATTGCACTGAGCTAAACCTGACCTGAGAGGAAGAGAAAGAGACGTAACTTTTTTTTTGCATGTGTGTGTGGTGTGTGTGCATGTATGTTCTCCTGTGTGTGGGTGCACGTATGTGCATAGACGCTACAATTTGACATTGGGTGCTTTATACCCTGAGCCATCTCGCCAGCACCTACTTCAAAGATTTAATTTGAAGACACTAAAGCATTGATTCTAGGGGATACAGGCTTTGGCATGATGTCAACCTCCTTATTAGGACAAAGGATTTTAAAAATTTCATTCTTCTTATTATTTTGGTTTTTCAGGGCTAGTGTCTCACTTTAGTCCAAGCTGACCTGGAATTCACTATGTAGTCTCAGGGTGGCCTTGAAGTCACAGGTGATCATCCTATCTCTGCCTCCTGAGTGCTGGGATTAAAGGCATGCACCACCACACCCAGCTCAAAATTTATTTTTGTTTATTTATTTGAGAGAGAGAGAGAGAGAGAGAAAGGGGGGGGGGGATCATGCCAGGGCCTCCAGCCACTACAAGCAAACTCCAGACCCATGCACCACCTTGTGCATCTGGCTTGTGTGGGTCTCAGGCTAAGTCATCTCACCAGCCCAGATTTTTATTTACTTTTTGTTAAGAAGCAGTCTCACTCTAGCCCAGGCTGACCTGGGATTAATTGTAGTCCCAGGCTGGCCTTGAACTCACAGCTGTCCTCCTACCTCTGCCTCCAGAGTGCTGAGAATAAGGCATGTGCCACCACAGCCGGCAGAGGATTTTTTTTTTTTTTTTTAAGGTTTAGAGAGATTATAGATAGAGTACAGAGAACGGCCCCAGAGAAGCAAGAGTGGAAGCAAGGGTGGGGTAAAGCCCTCGTGGACACCCAGATTGGAGCCTTTTCTAAATTCTGGATGGGGGCTGAGCCAACCAGCCAAAACTTAAGAGACCTTAAGACAAGTTATTTATTTGAGCTTTGGGACTATGCTGGAGTCTTGTCCTTAGGACCAGACTAACCCAGTCCTATTCACATAGGTGCTATTTGGTGAATTACTGAATGTAGATTTGAGACAAATCTCAAAGATTCTGTGAACTGCATGCAGAATATAACTACAATACTGGTGTCTGGAAAGCCCTTGGCTGGCCTTTGCTATCCTTTCGGTCTTAACTCAGTTTTCTCTGCCTCAGAGGGACCCGACCCACTTGAGTTAAACTATTTCCCTGCCTCTGATCATTTCTCCTTGGATTCTTCCCTTTACAGCCCCCACGGATGCTCTGCAACTGTTTCATTCATTCGTTTATGAAACAGCTGTCTCATCAGAGCAACCTCCATGAGATTCCCATCCTCTGACTCAGCCAGGCCAGAGGTTAAAACCAGCCCACCGAGGAAAGTGAAAGGTGAAGCCTGGGCGGGTCCACCAGAGGCTCAAGCCCCGCCCCTCGCAGGCGGGCTCCACCTCCGTAGTAGTGAGACCACGCCCCATGGGCGGGGCCTCCAATGTTGTGCCGGCCGCGTGCGGGCCTCCTGTCGTCCGCTGGCGGCGAGTGACGTCACACGCACGCCGGCCCGGGGCGGGGTCGGGGGCGTGGCCAGGCGCGAGGTCCCCGCAGCTGCCGGCGCCGCCGCCTGAGGAGCCGTGCAGGTGGCTGGCGGCTCTCCGCCGCGCAGGCAGCCGAGCGGACGCTCTGTTTTGAGGTCCTCGCCGCAGCTTCCACGTCTCCCGGAAGAGGTATCCCGGGAGGTCCGCGAAGGCTTAGGGAGCCTGGGTCCCCTCCGGGCCGGCTGCTGAGGGGCCCCGAGCCCAGGAGGGCGACGAGGCCGGCCGCGGTGCAGCCGCTCGGCGTCCCCAGGTGAGACCGCGGCGCGGGGCAGGATCGCCGGGGCGGGACGTGGTCTCCGACCGCCCAGGTTTGATCTCGGGGTCGGGGTCCGTCCTCGTCTCCCCGGGATCCACGGTCTGACAGACAGACCGCCCGGCTTTACTCTGTGCGACATTGGCCCTCAGACCCACCCCCCATGTTTACTTTTCTCTTCCTTTAAAAAAATATTTATCTGCAAGCAGAGAGGGAAAAGAGACAGAGAATGGACACTCCAGGGCCTCCAGCCGCTGCAAACCAACTCCACATACATGGGCCACTTTGGCGTCTGGCTTTACGTGGGTCCTGGGGAATGAAACCTGGGTCGTTAGGCTTTGCAGACAAGCGCCTTAACCACTGTGCCATCTTTCCAGCCTTTATTTTCTTTTTTTGGAGACACGGCCGCATATATCCCAGGCTGGTTTGGAACTCCCTGTGTTACAGAGGATGCCCTTGAACTTACCATCCTCCTGCTTCCACCTCCCAAGTGCTAGGAAACACAAGTGTGTACCACCATGCCTGGTTTATGCGGTCCTGGGGGTCCAAACCCAGGGCTTCGTGCGTGCATGCTGGGGGAACACTCTGCCAAGCTATATTCTCAGCCCCACGGCAGTGTTTTAAAACCCTATAAACTGTTAAGTAGGAGGCAAGATATTAAGTGCCTATTAGGAAAGGTGATTTGCCTCCAGTCACCACCAATTTTTGCCTGAAAATGCTTTATGCCAGTACGCTGATTCATATGTCAGAATGCGCTTCACCTCCGTTTTCATTTGACTTCTCATAAACTGAAGTACACAGGCACGTAATATATTTTATAAAGAGCAGCTTTAGATGATGAGTTTCCTTCCTAGGAGGTTATTTTGGTTTTGATATGTTAGATGTGGGGAGGAGGAGGTTAAAAGGTAGGTTTGGCGTTGGGCTCACTTAGAATTTGGTATCTGAGGTGCCATTTAAGTTCTACGTTCTTCCTAATTCTTTTGTTGTTGTTGTTGTTTGTTTGTTTGTTTGTTTTTCAAGGTAGGGTTTCACTCTAGTCCAGGCAGACTTGGAATTCATTTCACTATGTAGTCTCAGGGTGGCCTTGAACTCACGGTGATCCTCCTACCTCTGCCTCCCTGAGTGCTGGGGTTAAAGGCGTGCACCACCATGCCCAGCCTTTCTAATTCTTTTCAATGTTTTTTTAAAAATAAAATTTTATTTTTATTTATTTATTAGAGACAGAGAGAGGGAAGGAGAGAGATTGAGAAAGAGAGAGAATAGGTGTGCCAGGGCCTCTAGCCACTGCAAGAACTCTAGACACATGTGCCCCCTTGTGCATCTGGCTTATGTGGGACCTGGAGAACTGAACCTGGGTCCCTAAGCTTCACAGGCAAGCGCCTTAACTGCTAAGCCATTTCTCCAGCCCTTGATTTTTTTTTTAATTTTTATTTCTTTATTTGAGAGCGTCGAGAGAGAGAGAGAAAATGGATGTGCCAGGGCCTCCTGTCACTGTAAATGAACTCCAGATGCATGCGCCACCTTGTGCATCTTGCTTACGTGGGTCCTGGGTAATCAAGCTTCGAACTTGGGTCCTTAGGCTTCACAGGCAAGCACTTAACCACTAAGCCATTTCTGCAGCCCTGTTTTTTGTTTTTTTTTTAAGACCTGCTACTTACCACAAAACATGGATTTGGAAAGTACATGTGATGTTTAGACTGCATCTGGTACAAAAAATTAATTCCACTCAGTAGTATTTATGAGTGCCTCTGTGTGTTCAATTCTGTGAATTCATGATGGTGAGCAAAACAGATATGATGTTCATCTAACCACTCCCCCTTCCAACGGGGCAGACATGTTCAAAAGACAACACAGTATAAAGCATTATAAAACACATTATAAAGCACATTATAAAGGCCTGGAGAGATGGCACAGAAGCTAAAGCGCTTGTCTGTAGAGCCTCACAACCCACGTTCAGTTCCCCAGTAAAGCCAGATGCACAAGGTGGCACGTGCATCTGAAGTTCGTTAGCAGTGGCTAGAGGCCTTGGCATGCCCATTCTCTCTTTCCCTCTCTCTGCCCCTTTCTCTCTGTCTCTCAAATAAATAAATAAAAATAAAGTTTTAAAAAATTAATTCATTCTCTGCCTCTTTCTCTGTCTGTCACTCTCAAATAAATAAATAAAAATGAGCAAAAACATTTTTTAATGAAAAAAACATGCAGGGCTATAAGGCAAAAGGATATAAACATAAAATGATAGGAACCAGTTTACGTGGAAAGAGAACTCCAAATATTTTAGTGAAGAAAAAGTGTTAGCCTATGACCGTTCCAGCCCAAAGGAATGATGAACACTAGAAATTTTATTTTCTTACAATTGTGAATGAAGTACAAGGTCAAAGTGTGGGTAGGTTGATTTCTTCTGAGGATTCTTTTGGCTTACACATGGCCATCTCCCCAGCCCACTTTTCCCCATTTTCTAGACAAAGTTTCTCAGCTGCTGTTAGTGGTTTGTTTAAAGTTACCAGGCTAGTAGGAGACAGGTTAGGATCTCAACACAGGACTCTGACCAGATTTTAGTCATGACTGTTACACTCTGCTGTTGTGACACTGATCACACCATGTCTGTTTTACAGGGTTGTCCATAGGATTATTCTGCTACCATCATGTCTTGGTTTGCTGATCTTGCTGGAAGGGCAGAAGACCTTTTAAACCGAGTTGATCAAGGGGCTGCAACAGCTCTTAGAAAGGAGAATGCCAGCAACATCTTACACAACAAAAATATTGACTATCCTGAAGTTCATGAGCAAAGCACAGATTTGACTTACCAGACTGGATCAAAAGCTGCCTATATTTCCTCAGCGGCTGATAACATTCGGCATCAGAAAGCCACCATCTTAGCTGGCACTGCAAATGTGAAAGTGGGATCCAGGACATCTGGGGAGGCCTCCCATCCTGCTGAGAACACATCGGTCCCTAGGCCTTCATCCCAGTTTGTTCGAAGGAAAAAGTCAGAACCTGATGATGAGCTGCTATTTGATTTTCTTAACAGTTCCCAAAAAGAGCCTACTGGAAGAGTAGACATCAGGAAAGAGAAGGGCAAGGCACCTCTCCTTCCGAGTTCTCAGACACCAAGTGTCAGTTCTGTGGATACTAATGTAACTGCTGTCAAGGCTGCTGAAGAAAGTTCTGGGAGCCAGAACCATGGTAGTAAATCAGTCCTGTACTTCTTTTAGATTGAAGCAAATGGGATATGTCATTATAAGTCAAAATAATTTTTGTTGTTGTTGTTTTTCTAGGTAGAGTTTCACTCTAGTCCAGGCTGACCTAGAATTCACTATGTAGTTTCAGGGAGGCCTTGAACTCATGGTGATCCTCCTGCCTCTTCCTCCCAAGTGCTGGGATTAAAGGTGTGCGCCACCACGCCTGGCCCAAAATAATGTTTTTCATCCACGATTATAGGGTCTATCTCCAAGGGAATAAAAAAGGCCCTCTGCCAATATGTAGTATAAACAAGGGAGGGCCGTATTGACTTCCATTCGTCCGTATGGGAGTAGAGTAGGGACATTTGGATGTTGTCTGTTGGGTACCACCTTTACCAAACACAGCATCTAAGAAATTGTGTCACAGTTGGCTCGCTATAATTTTGATGTAAGTGTGTGTGTGTTCGTGTGTACACAGGTGTAGATATGTATGTGTATGCATGCATATAGAGGCCAGAGGACAGTCTTCAGTGTCTCTGCTTCACCTTTTCTTTTTTTTTTTCAAATTTATTTATTTTGAGAGAGGAAGAATGGACATACCAGGGCCTCTAGCCACCGCAAATGAACTCCAGATGCATGCACCACCTTGTGCATCTGACTTAATGTGGGTCCTGGTCCTTAGGCTTTGCAGGCAAGTGCCTTAACTGCTGAGCCATCTCTCCGGCCCTTTTTTTGTTGGTGTTGCTTTGAGGTAGTGTCTTGCTCCAGCCCAAGCTGACCTGGAATTCACTATGTAGTCTCAGGGTGGCCTCAAATTCATGGCAATCCTCCTTCCTCTGCCTCTTGAGTGCTGGGATTAAAGGTGTGCTCTACCATGCTTGGCAAGCCAGTTCTTAAAATCCTTTTGGACTACCCCTTCTACTCTTTCTCTTGCAACTTATAGAGTAACAAATGAATTTTGGGGGCTGGAGAGATGGTTCAGTGGTTGAAGGTGCTTGCTTGCAAAGCTAGCCAGGTTTGATTCACTGGACCCACATAAAGCCAGATGCATAAAATGTGCGTGTGTCTGGAGTTGAGACCCTGGTATGACTATACTCTCTCTTTCTTCCTCTCAAATAAATAAAACATTGTTTAAAATGAATTTTTAAAAAATTTTAGCTGGCTGGTCATGGTGGCGCACACCTTTAATCCCAACACTCGGGAGGCAGAGGTGGGAGGATTGCCATGAGTTTGAGGCCACCCTGAGACTACATAGTGAAATCCAGGTCAGTCTGAGCTACAGTGAGACCTTACCTCGAAAAAACAAAACAAAACAAAAAATTATTTATTTATTTGTGAGAGAGAGAATGAGTGTGCCAGGGCCTCCAGCCTGCTGCAAACAAACTCCAGATGCATGCACCACCTTGTGCATTTGGTTTACGTGGGTCCTGGTGAATCAAACCTGGGTCCTTTGGCTTTGCAGGCAAGCACCTTAACCTCCAAGCCATCCTTCCAACCCTGAATTAAATATATATATATATATATATATATATACACACACACACACACACACACACACACACACACATATATTATTATTATTTGAGAGGGAGAAAGAGGCAGATAGAGTAGAGAGAATGGGTGCACCAGGATCTCTAGGCACTGCAGAGAAGCTAGATGCATGCACCACCTTGTGCATCTGGCTTATGTGAGTACTGAACCTGGGTCCTTTGGCTTCGCAGGCTAGCACTTTAACTGCTAAGCCATCTCTCCAGCCCTTAAAATGACGCTTTAAAATTACATTTAAGATTAAAGGCATGGGCCACCATTCCTGGTACAATTCTTTTTCATTTTATTACATTTTTTAAAAATATTTAATCTTTATTTATTTGAGAGTGAGAAAACGAGGCATAGAGAGAGGGAAAGAATGGACATACCAGGGCCTCCGGTCACTGCAGACAAAATCCAGATGCATGTGCTACCTTGTGTATCTGGCTTATGTGGGAACTGGGGAATTGAACCTGGGTCCTTAGGCTTTGCAAGCAAGTGCCTTTACTATTAAGCCATCTCTCCAGCCCACAATTGTTTTCCTTTTTTTTTTTTTTTTTTGAGGTAGGTTTTCACTCTATTCCAGGCTGACCTGGAATTCACTATATAGTCTCAGGGTGGCTTCAAACTCATGGTGATCCTCCTACCTCTGCCTCCCAAGTGCTGAGATTAAAGGTGTTTGCCACCATGCCCGGCCAGTTTTTTTTTTTAATGTTTTATTTTTATTTATTTGAGAGAGAGAAAGAGGCAGAGAGAGGGAGAGAGAGAGAATGGGCGCACCAGGGCCTCTAGCCACTGCAAACGAACTCCAGACGCATGCGCCCTATTGTGCATCTGGTTCACATGGGTCCTAGGGAATCAAACCTGGGTCCTTTGGCTTTACAGGCAAGCACCTTAACCCCTAAGCCATCTCTCCAGCCCAACAATTCCCTTTTTTTTTTTTTTTTAAATATTTTATTGCCAGATGTGGTGGCACATACCTTTTAATCTCAGCACTCGAGAGGCTGAGATAGGAGGATCACTGTATGTTTGAGGCCACTTTGAGACTACATACTGAATTCCAGGTCAGCTTGGGCTAGAGAGCAAGACCCTTCCTCAAAAAAAAAAAAAAAAAAATTATTTATTTGAGAGAGAGAATGGGTGTGCCAGTGCCTCTAGCACTGTAAATGGACTTCAGATACATTCACCACCCTGTGCATCTGGCTTAAGTGGGAACCTGGGAATCGAACCTGGGTTCTTAGGCTTAACCTTAACCACTAAGGCATCTCTCCAGCTTGCAAGCAGAGACAGAGAGAGAGAATGGGTGCACCAGGGCCTCCTGCCATTGCAAATGAATTCCAGATGCGTGCATCCACCATGTGCACATTGTTTACGTAGGTACTGGGGAATTGAACCCAGGTCATTAGGCTTTACCAGGCATGCACCTTAACTGCTGAGCCATCTCTCCGGCCCACATTTTTTTGGGAGGGGTATTTTCAAGGTAGGGTCTCACTCTAGCCCAGGCTGACCTGGAACTCACACTGTAATTCCAGGCTGGCCTGGAACTCACAGTGATCCTCCTACCTTTGCCTCCTAAATGCTGGGATTAAAGGCGTGAGCCACCATGCACGACCTTTTTTTTTTTCCAGTATTTTTTTTTTTTTTTTTTTTTTTTGAGAGAAAGGCAGAGAGAGAGAGAATGAATGGGTGCTCCAGAGCCTCCAGCCACTGCAAATGAACTCCAGATGCATGCGCCACCTGGTGCATCTGGTTTATGTGGGTCCTGGAAAATCAAACCTAGGACCTTTGGCTTTGTAGGCAAGCACCTTAACTGCTAAGCCATCTCTCCAGGCCCCACAGTTCTTTTAAATTTGAGATTTGTTTTTTCTTTGAGAATTATGTCTTAGTAAATTGATTAATCTCTGAGCTTCATACATACTTGAAAAAAGTAAATGCACTCAGTACTTGGATGGGAATCTAAGCATGTGCAAATCCTTGTTTTAAATTTGTAAATTAAGCTTTCAAATCTTCTGTCTTTAACCCACTGTTTTTGCTTGTTTGATCTAATGAAGTTTGTAGTCCTTTTGTTTTCCCAGTCTCATCCTCCTAAGTGCCAGGATTGCCAGCATGAGCCACCAGCCCAACTCTTATTGTGAGTTTTCTTCTTCTTGCTATTTTGAGATGGCATCTCTCTGTGTAGGCAAGGCTGGCCTTGAACTCATAATGTAGCCCTAACTAGTCTTGAGCTTGAACTGAACCTCCTGCCTCAGCCTTCCAAGTGCTGCTCCAGGATTACAGGAGTATGTCACCACACCCAGCTTCTTACTGTGTGAGTTATGATTTTGTTTTTGTTTATTTTTGTTTGGTTGGTTTGGGTTTTTTGTTTTTTTTTCCGAGGTAGTGTCTATAGCTCAGGCTGACCTGGAATTCACTATGTAGTCTCAGGTTGTCCTTGAACTCAAGGCAATCCTCCTACCTTCTGAGTGCTGAGATTAAAGGCATGTGCCACCACACCCAGCTTATTTTTGTTTTTTTGAGGTAGAGTTTCGCTGTAGCCCTGGCTAGCCTGGAATTCACTATGTAGTCTCACACTGGCCTCAAACTCACAGTAATCCTCCTACCTTGGCTTTCTGAGTGCTGGGATTAAAGACGTGTGCCATCACGCCCGGCACAATTTTTTCTATCCCCTTTTATTATTAATTTGTGTATGTATGTATGTGAGTGAGTGAGAGAGTGTGTATGGGCATACACATGGCACAGCACTTGTGTGGAGGTCAGGGGACAACCTTGGGGCATTTGTCTTGTACTTTCTTTTGGGACAGAGTGTCTCCTGTCCTGTTGCTGCTGTTTGTGAGCTTCCAGTCTCCTGGCTCCACCTCCCATGGCTGTGACTATTGGGACAGATGCCTGAGCCACTTGCATTGGCATTATAGACACACACTTGGCACCTTATATCTGGCTTTATGTAGATGCTAAGGAGGATTGAACTTAGGTCATCAAGCTTGTAAGCAAGTGCTTTTAACCACTGAGCTCTTTCCCTGCCCTTACTGCTTAATTTTTAAAAATAAGTAAAATGTATATTTGTATCACATTTAATAGTAAATTAAAAATACTTTGAATTTTTAAAAAATTTAAAAAAATTTTTTTATTAACTTCCATGATTATAAAAAAATACCCCATGGTGATAACCCTCCCTCCCCCCACTTACCCCTTTGAAACTCCACTCTCCATCATACCCCCTCCCCATCTCAATCAATCTCTCTTTTACTTTTGATGTCTTGATCTTTTCCTCCTCTTATGATGGTCTTATGTAAGTAGTGTCAGGCACTGTGAGGCCATGGATATCCAGGCCATTTTGTGTCTGGAGGGAGCATGTTGTATGGAGTCCTGCCCTTCTTTTGGCTCTTAAATTCTTTCTGCCACCTCTTCCACATTAGACCCTGAGCCTTGGAAGGTGCTACAGAGATATTGCAGTACTGAGCACTGCGGTCATTTCTTTCCATCACAATGATACCTTCTGAGTCGTCCCAAGGTCACTGCCATCTGAAAAGAGAAGATTCTCAACCAAAAGTGAGAGTAGCATTAATATAAGGGTGTGAACATTAACAGAAGTGCTTACTGGGCAGTTTGATAAGCATAGTATATACATTTGGCCAGACAACAGCAGAAGTTATACCCCTAGGGCTTATGACTACCCCTGTTTTAAGTTTTCAGTATCAGGGATGTATTCCCTTCCCATGGAGAAGGCCTCCAGTCCAATTAGAGGGCAGTTGGTTTCCCCCATAACAGATGTGCCACTATTGCACCTGTTGGCTTATTTGGCCTGGCTGGCCAATTGTAAGGCTTGCAGTGTCCACTGATGAGTCTCTTCACTGGTGATTTCTCTTTCTCCCATTGAACTGCATGCAGCATGGCTTCTTCCAGCTCTCTGTCAGCTGGTCTACATGGCGGAGGTTATCAGCTCAGTTCCAGCAGGATTTCTCAGTGACCTTGCAGCCCAAATATATGGAGTCTTCAGCAGTAGGGTCTTACCATCTATTTCTGGTGGGAAACCAAGGGCCTCGGCAATGGCCTATAATGTTTTGGGGCCATCAGGGATCTCCCTGGCCAACAACTCACTGGAAGATATTCCATTCCTGGCACTGAAAATTTTCTAGCAACAACCTACGGCTCCTGAGTGTTCCATTGTCCAAAAAAGTAGGATTACATATGTTTTATTTATATCCTCAGATTTTGATTTGCTGTCCCTCCACCTTTCCTTTACTCAATCTCTTCCCCAGACCTCATTTTGGGCCTTTTCACCCCCATTAATGTATTCTTCTACTTACGTATATACAATACCATCCTATTACGTAACCCCCTCCCTTACTTTCTCTTCCCTTTATATCTCCTTTTTAACTTACTGGCCTCTGCTACTGAGTTTTTTCCTTCTCACACAGAAGGCCAGTCATCTGTAGCTAGGATCCACATATGAGGGAGAACATGTGGCGCTTGGCTTTCTGGGCCTGGGTTACCTCACTTAGTGTAATCCTTTCCAGATCCATCCATTTTCCTGCAAATTTCATAACTTCATTTTTTTTTTAACCGCTGAGTAGAACTCCATTGTATAAATGTGCCATATCTTCATTATCCATTCATCAGTTGAGGGACATCTAGGCTGCTTCCATTTCCCAGCTATTGTGAATTGAGCAGCAATAAACATGGTAGAGCATGTACTTCTAAGGAAATGAGATGAGTCCTTAGGATTTATGCCTAGGAGAGCTATAGCTGGGTCATGTGGTAGATCAATTTTTAGCTGTCTTAGGAACCTCCACACTGATTTCCACAATGGCTGGACCAGATTGCATTCCCACCAACAGTGTAGAAGGGTTCCTCTTTTTCTACATCCCCTCCAGCATTTATGGCCATTTGTTTTCATGATGGTAGCCAATCTGACAGGAGTGAGATGGAATCTCAAAGTAGTTTTAATCTGCATTTCCCTGATGACTAGGGATGTAGAACAAAAAATACTTTGAGTTTATGAGGTCTTTGGTAAGACATTTTAATTTCAGTGTGTTGTATAATCATTGTCACCTGTTACATTGGTCTTCTTGAATTGAAACCCACAGCTTTCTGTTGTGCCTTTCCAGTATGTTCAGTGTTGTGACATATCCCCACCCCACTTTTTGTTTTGTTTTGCTTTTTTTGTTTGTTTGTTTGTTTTTTGAGGTAGGGTTTCACTCTAGCCCAGGCTGACCTGGAATTCACTCTGAATTCTCAGGATGGCCTCAAACTCACAGAAATCCTTGTACCTCTGCCTCCCGAGTGCTGGGATTAAAGGCGTGTGGCACCAGGCCTGGCTGTTTTTTGTTTTTTTGAGGTAGGGTCTATCTGTAGTCTAGGCTGACCTGACAGTCACTCTGTAGCCCCAGGCTGGCCATGAATTTACAGCAGTCCTCCTACCTCTCCCTCCCTAGTGCTCAGATTAAAAGCATGTGCCACCATATCCAGAATATCTAGTTTTGTTTTTTTTCCTTTTGGTTTTTGTCTCCCTCCACCCTTTGTTTTTGTTTTTTTACGTAGGGTCTCACTCTAGACCATGCTGACCTGAAGGAATGCAGTGTATAGTCGCAGACTGGCCTTGAAATCATGGTGATCTTCCTACCTCTGCCGAGTGCTGGGATTAAAGGTGTGCGCCACCACACCCAGCTTGTCTCCCCTTTTTTCACAATTTTTTCAGATGAGATTGGGCACATTCAGGGTGGTATGGCTGTAGACTTTTCACAACCATTTCAAAGATAAGAAACCTGAGACTCAGCATTGAAATCATCTCTGGTTTTCTTCTTTCCAAAACTGTACCTTTTTCTTTTTTTGGTCTGGTTTTGTTTGTTTGTTTGCTTGTTTTTTTTGTTTGTTTTTGTTTTTCAAGGTAGGGTCTCACTTTAGCTCAGGCTGACCTGGAATTCTCTGTGTAGTCTCAGAGTGGCCTAGAACTCATGACGACCCTCCTACCTCTGCCTCCCGAGTGCTGGGATTAAAGGCGTGCACCACCACGCCCGGCTCTGTTTGCTTGTTTTTTTGAGGTAGGGTCTCACTCTAGCTTAGACTGACCTGGAATTCACTATGTAGTCTCAGGGTGGCCTCAAACTCATGGCGATCCTCCTACCTCTACCTCCCAAGTGCTGCGATTAAAGATGTGTGCCACCACGCCCAGCCCAAAACTGTACATTATATCCATTCATTTAGTATTACTAGACTCAGTTTTGACAGACACATAGGGCCCACTTGTGAGAATGGATTTTCTTTTGTCTTTTTTTTTAAACTTTTATCTTATTTATTAATTTGAGAGAGAGAGAGAGAATGAATGGGTGTGCCAGGGCCTCTAGCCACTACAAACGAACTCCAGATGCATGCGCCACCTTGTGCATCTGGCTTATGTGGATACTGAGGAATCGAACCTGGATCTTTAAGCTTTCATAGGCAAGCGCCTTAATTGTTAAGCCATCTCTCCAGCCCCGAGAATGGATTTTCATCAGATGGAAATCTGTTGAGAACTTGGGTTATATTTGTGGTAGGTTAACTATAGCAAGCAACTCGCTAAAAGTTATCCTATCAAAGCAAGCTACTGGTGCTTATATGGTGACAATACCAATGTAGTAAAACATGTTTTTATTTTTCTCTCAGAAGTTACTAGTTCAGCTTCTATCCCCAAAGGCCATGAGGATTCTTCAAAGGAAAGCACTTCATCAGATGCCACTTGCACTGACCACAACCCAACACCAAGTGATGACAGCAGATCCCATGAGCTGTCTAATCTGCGACTGGAGAACCAGCTGTTGAGGAATGAAGTCCAGTCTTTAAATCAGGAAATGGCTTCATTGCTTCAGAGATCCAAAGAAACCCAAGAAGGTGGGGACCTTATTTCAGTCATTCAGTATTAGAAGTTTAACTCTGGAAAATAAACCAAAAACTTGACCTGGAGAGTTGGCTTAGCAGTAAGACGCTTGTCTGCAAAGCTTAAGGACCCAGGTTCGATTCCCTAGTATCCATATAAGCTAGATGCACATGGTGGCACATGCGTCTGGAGTTCGTTTGTAGTGGCTGGAGATCCTGGCATGCCCATTTTCTGTATCTGCCTCTTTCTCTCTCTCTCTCTCTCAAATAAAAATAATTTTTTAGCTGGGCATGGTGGTGCACGCCTTTAATCCCAGCACTTGGGAGGCAGAGTTAGGAGGATTGCCGTGAGTTCGAGGCCACCCTGAGATTCCATAGTGAATTCCAGGTCAGCCTGGGCTAGAGTGAGACCTTACCTCGAAAACCCCCCAAAAAAAAAAAAAAAAAAAAAAAAAAACAAATAATAATAATAGTTTTTTAAAGTTTCATTTATTTATTTATATATTTATTTTGGTTTTTGGTGTAGGGTTTCACTCTAGCTCAGGCTGACCAGGAATTCACTATGTAGTCTGAGGGTGGCCTTAAACTCACAGCGATCCTCCTACCTCTGCCTTCTAAGTGTTGGGATTAAAGGTGTGTGCCACCATGCCCGGCTCTAAAATAATTTTAAAAATTCTTTTAATTATTTTTATTTATTTATTGAGAGCGACAGGCAGAGAGAGAGAGAGAGAGAGAGAGAGGATGGGCGTGCCAGGGCTTCCAGCCACTGCAAACGAAGTGCGCCCCCTTGTGTATCTGGCTAACGTGGGTCCTGGGGAATTGAACGTAGGTCCTTTGGCTTTGCAGGCAAACACCTTAACCGCTAAGCCAGTCCTCCAGCCCATCTTGTTTTTTTTTTTTTTAATTTATTTGTTTGAGTGAGAGAAAGAGGCAGGGAGAGAGAGAATGGGCATGCCAGGGCATTCAGCCACTGCAAACAAACTCCAGGCGCATGTGCCACCTGGCTTAACTGGGTTCTGGGGAATCAAACCTGGATCCTTTGGCTTTGCAGGTAAGCACCTTAACTGCTAAGCCATCTCTCCAGCCCATGGTTTTTTTTTTTTTTTTTTTTTTTTTTTTTTGAGGTAGGGGCTCCCTGTACTATAGCCCAAGCTAACCTGGAACTTACTCTGTAGTCCGAGGCTGTCCTTGAAAACATTGTGGAACTAATGGGACAGAATGCTCTTATATTCATTTTCTAGGCTGAAATCATCCCCCCCCCTTTTTTTTCAGTGCTAGGAATTGAACCCAGGGCCTTGTGCATGCTAGGCAAGTACTCTACCATTGGGCCATAGCCAACCCCGGCCCTGATTTGGTTTTTCGACGTTTTCTCTATTAGAACTCTACAAGTTTGGACTGGAGAGATGGCTCAAATAGTTAAGAGCTCTTGCTTACAAAGTCTGAAAGCCCAGGATCACTTCCCCAGTACCTATATAAAGCCAAATGCACAAAGTGATACTTGTGACTGGAGTTCATTTGCAGTGGCAGGAGGCCCTGGCATGCCTATTCTCTCTCTGTGTCTGCCTCTTTCTGTGTCTCAAATAAATAAATAATGTATTTTTTTTTCCTTTTTTTCCTTTTTTTTTTCAAGGTAGGGTTTCACTCTAGCCCAGGCTGACCTGGAATTCACTATGGAGTCTCAGGGTGGCCTCGAACTCACGGCGATCCTCCTACCTCTGCCTCCGAGTGCTGGGATTAAAGGCGTGCGCCACCACGCCCGGCTAAATAATGTATTTTTTAAAAAGAACTCCACAAGTTCACTGCCTACTATAGTGTTATTAATACTATCTATTTTTATTTATTTATTTATTGGTTTTTCGAGGTAGGGTCTCACTCTAGCTCAGGCTGACCTAGAATTCACTATATAGTCTGTGGCCTCGAACTCACAGCGATCCTCCTACCTCTGCCTCCCGAGTGCTGGGATTAAAGGTGTGTGCCACCACGCCCGGCTTCTACTATCTATTATTTTGAGCTCCCAAAGTTTTATGATATATCTTTAGACAAAAATATCATAAGAGAAAAAAAGAAAAAAAATATCGTAAGAAAAAAGCTTTTTTTCTAGCCTGATGACTCTAATAGAGATGTGAATATTGGCCATGAAAAATGGGTGTTCATATAGGTAAAGAACATATTGAAGGTATTTGTATGCTCCTGATTTTGGCAATGAGTAAAAAATATGAAAGGTCTCTGTCATATCCCCTCCCTCTCTCCATTAGTCTCTCTTTTAATTTGATGTCATGAAGGAGAAAGTGGGGGAGGGGAGGGAAATACCATGGTTTGTTATCTGTAAGTATAGAAGTTGTCAATAAAAATATATATACATACATATATATATATAAAACCTCCACAAAAAATATGAAAAGGACTAGTATCTATGTATGCCATGAAAAAGATGTGTTTTGTTTTGCTTGTACATAGAAATTTCATGTTTTCAAGCTTTAGGGTCCATTGAGGAAGAGGTGGCAGAAAGAATGTAAGAGCCATATGAAGGGTAGGACTGCTTACAGTGCAGTCGACCAGACAGAAATTGGCCTGGATATCCATGACCTCACAGTGCCTAGCACCACCTTCATAAGACCCTCATAATAGGAGGAAAAGATGATGGCATCAAAATAAAAAAGAGACTAATGGAGAGGGGGAGGGGATATGATGGGGTGTAGATTTGTGAAGGGAAAAGTGGGGGAGGGGAGGGAATTATCATGGTTTATTGTCTGTAAGTATGGAAGCTGACAATAAAAAGGGGGAAAAAAAAGAAATTTCATGTTTTATAGAATTAAATAAGGCAAGAGCAAGAGTTGAAAAATGGAATGTTGACCATTCAAAGAGTGATCGGATAACCCGTGAACTCCGAGCCCAGGTTGATGACCTTACTGAATCTTTGGCTGCAAAGGATTCCCAGCTGGCTGTACTCAAAGTGAGACTGCAGGAGGCTGACCAGCTGCTGAGTACCCGCACAGAAGCATTGGAAGCTTTACAAAGTGAAAAGTCACGGTATGCAATTCTTTTAATAAAGAAAATACGAGCTAGAATGTTTCTAGTACAGGTAATAGTAAACATTGTACTCTAGCCTAGCTTATAAAAATTTAGCTTTTGGGGAATTTATGGGAGGGAAAATTTCTTAAGGCAGTGTTGGAAATGTGTATGATTAAAATGGATTCACTGTTTGACCCTTGAGATGTATTTCTAGCAAAATCTAAATTATTTATGTTTGGAAGCTTGAAAATATAGAATTCATTCCATTAGAAGAGAAAAAAATAATTCTCTTTAGAATGTTTTAGATTATTGCATCATGCTTGACTAACAGATGTGCTAAAAATTATACTACTACATATCACTTGTACCTGGTTGAACTGGTTATTTCACATGGTGTGTTTTCTTTTAGAATAATGCAGGATCACAATGAAGGTAGCAGCCTACAAAATCAAGCTCTGCAAACACTTCAGGAGAGGCTGCATGAAGCAGATACCACTCTGAAGAGAGAGCAAGAGAGCTACAGACAAATGCAGGTTAGAAGGGAGACAGGGTTCTGTTACTTGGACAAAAGGTGACTCTCCTGTAAGGTTTTGCATTGCACTTTAGAAAATTCTCCTGCGACAGAATCTTGGGTGCCCATTTTATGTGTGAGAAAACAAAATGGCTGCTGTTCATTAGAGCTGTGCATCTTCCACTGAATTTAGTTGTGCAGGTCATTACCATCATCTGAGTAAATGCTAGATTGGGAGATTGGGGCATTTTGTTTATTCTTTTTTGTTGTTTGTTTTTTTTAAGGTAGGGTCTCTCTTTAGCCCAGACTGACCTGGAATTCACTGTGTAGTCTCAGGCTGGCCTCAGGCCCCACCTGTTCTTCAGAATCACCTGTATACGACTTTCTGATGCTTGATCTTCCATCCCCAAGAGTATGATTCCACTGAGTGAGGCAGAGCCCAGGCTTTGGTGGGATGTCTTTTACAAGGCTGTGAGTGAACATACAGGGCAGCTAGGCTTGCAGCCTTGTGCTTTGTATATGCAAATGTCCCAAAATCTGGGGAAAAAAAAAATTGGCCCTAGCCATTTTGAATAAGAGATAAAAAACCTATTATTAACTCAACATGTAGTTCACATTAAAATTTATTAATGAGATATTTACGTTTTCTTTTGTATGGTGATTCTTTAAAATATGGTCTTATTAAGCCAGGAGTGGTGGCACACGCCTTTAATCCCAGCACTCTGGGGCAGAGGTAGGAGGATGGCTGTGAGTTCGAGGCCAGCCTGAGACTACATAATGAATTCCTGGTCAGCCTAGGCTAGAGTCTACCTCGAAAAAAAAAAAAAAAGGTGTACTTAGGTGTATTTTATACTTACAGCACATTTACGTTCAGGTGCTGAATTTTCAGGGATACTCGATCTGTATGCTAAGTTCTAAAAATATTCAGACTTCTTTTTTTTTGGATTTTCGTTTTTGTTTGTTTGTTTTGTTTTTTTCAAGGTAAGGTCTCACCTAGCTCAGGCTGACCTGGAATTCACTATGTAGTCTTAGCCTTGAACTCACGGCAATCCTCCTGCTTCTGCCTCCCAAGTGCTGGGATTAAAGGTGTGCGCCACCACGCCTGGCTCTTTTTTTAAAATAAATAAGAACAAGTAGTTCTATAAAAAGTTAAACATAGACTCACATGACCTAGAAGTTTTATGGTAGATATATGCACAAGAATTGAAAATATATGTTCACATAAAAACCTGTCCATGAGTGTTTATAGTGGCATTGTTTGAAATAGGCCAAAACCTATTAGAATGATGTCCGTCAGTTGCTGAGTGGTAAACGAATTGGGGAATGTCCATACAAGGAACTCTTATTCAGCAATAAAAACATAATGAAGAATTAATACATGCTAGAGTATGTATACGTTTTTGGATAATCCTTGGAAACATACGTTAAAGAGAATAGACACAAAAGACTACCTATTGTATGATTCCATTTATATTGAGAATTTCTCCCCTTTTCTTTTTTGAGACAGGCAAATCTTACTATAGGCCTCACTGTGCCTCACTCACTTAACTACTTAGGCCAGGGTGGCCTTAACTCTGTGGCAATTCTTCTGTCAGTCTTCTAAGTGCTGTGACGCCTGGCTCAGCTGGCAAAACATCTTCGAAAGCAGATCCCCATGAATATTGGAACTTGCAGTCACTAAGTGTGGAGAAATCCTCAAGCAGCTGCACTTTGAACAGCACCCTAGTCAGTTTTGATGCGTCACCATGTTGACAGCGATCCTCCTACCTCTGCCTCCCGAGTGCTGGGATTAAAGGTGTGTGCCACCACGCCCGGCTTCTACTATCTATTATTTTGAGCTCCCAAAGTTTTATGATATATCTTTAGACAAAAATATCATAAGAGAAAAAAAGAAAAAAAATATCGTAAGAAAAAAGCTTTTTTTCTAGCCTGATGACTCTAATAGAGATGTGAATATTGGCCATGAAAAATGGGTGTTCATATAGGTAAAGAACATATTGAAGGCATTTGTATGCTCCTGATTTTGGCAATGAGTAAAAAATATGAAAGGTCTCTGTCATATCCCCTCCCTCTCTCCATTAGTCTCTCTTTTAATTTGATGTCATGAAGGAGAAAGTGGGGGAGGGGAGGGAAATACCATGGTTTGTTATCTGTAAGTATAGAAGTTGTCAATAAAAATATATATACATACATATATATATATAAAACCTCCACAAAAAATATGAAAAGGACTAGTATCTATGTATGCCATGAAAAAGATGTGTTTTGTTTTGCTTGTACATAGAAATTTCATGTTTTCAAGCTTTAGGGTCCATTGAGGAAGAGGTGGCAGAAAGAATGTAAGAGCCATATGAAGGGTAGGACTGCTTACAGTGCAGTCGACCAGACAGAAATTGGCCTGGATATCCATGACCTCACAGTGCCTAGCACCACCTTCATAAGACCCTCATAATAGGAGGAAAAGATGATGGCATCAAAATAAAAAAGAGACTAATGGAGAGGGGGAGGGGATATGATGGGGTGTAGATTTGTGAAGGGAAAAGTGGGGGAGGGGAGGGAATTATCATGGTTTATTGTCTGTAAGTATGGAAGCTGACAATAAAAAGGGGGGAAAAAAAAGAAATTTCATGTTTTATAGAATTAAATAAGGCAAGAGCAAGAGTTGAAAAATGGAATGTTGACCATTCAAAGAGTGATCGGATAACCCGTGAACTCCGAGCCCAGGTTGATGACCTTACTGAATCTTTGGCTGCAAAGGATTCCCAGCTGGCTGTACTCAAAGTGAGACTGCAGGAGGCTGACCAGCTGCTGAGTACCCGCACAGAAGCATTGGAAGCTTTACAAAGTGAAAAGTCACGGTATGCAATTCTTTTAATAAAGAAAATACGAGCTAGAATGTTTCTAGTACAGGTAATAGTAAACATTGTACTCTAGCCTAGCTTATAAAAATTTAGCTTTTGGGGAATTTATGGGAGGGAAAATTTCTTAAGGCAGTGTTGGAAATGTGTATGATTAAAATGGATTCACTGTTTGACCCTTGAGATGTATTTCTAGCAAAATCTAAATTATTTATGTTTGGAAGCTTGAAAATATAGAATTCATTCCATTAGAAGAGAAAAAAATAATTCTCTTTAGAATGTTTTAGATTATTGCATCATGCTTGACTAACAGATGTGCTAAAAATTATACTACTACATATCACTTGTACCTGGTTGAACTGGTTATTTCACATGGTGTGTTTTCTTTTAGAATAATGCAGGATCACAATGAAGGTAGCAGCCTACAAAATCAAGCTCTGCAAACACTTCAGGAGAGGCTGCATGAAGCAGATACCACTCTGAAGAGAGAGCAAGAGAGCTACAGACAAATGCAGGTTAGAAGGGAGACAGGGTTCTGTTACTTGGACAAAAGGTGACTCTCCTGTAAGGTTTTGCATTGCACTTTAGAAAATTCTCCTGCGACAGAATCTTGGGTGCCCATTTTATGTGTGAGAAAACAAAATGGCTGCTGTTCATTAGAGCTGTGCATCTTCCACTGAATTTAGTTGTGCAGGTCATTACCATCATCTGAGTAAATGCTAGATTGGGAGATTGGGGCATTTTGTTTATTCTTTTTTGTTGTTTGTTTTTTTTAAGGTAGGGTCTCTCTTTAGCCCAGACTGACCTGGAATTCACTGTGTAGTCTCAGGCTGGCCTCAGGCCCCACCTGTTCTTCAGAATCACCTGTATACGACTTTCTGATGCTTGATCTTCCATCCCCAAGAGTATGATTCCACTGAGTGAGGCAGAGCCCAGGCTTTGGTGGGATGTCTTTTACAAGGCTGTGAGTGAACATACAGGGCAGCTAGGCTTGCAGCCTTGTGCTTTGTATATGCAAATGTCCCAAAATCTGGGGAAAAAAAAAAATTGGCCCTAGCCATTTTGAATAAGAGATAAAAAACCTATTATTAACTCAACATGTAGTTCACATTAAAATTTATTAATGAGATATTTACGTTTTCTTTTGTATGGTGATTCTTTAAAATATGGTCTTATTAAGCCAGGAGTGGTGGCACACGCCTTTAATCCCAGCACTCTGGGGCAGAGGTAGGAGGATGGCTGTGAGTTCGAGGCCAGCCTGAGACTACATAATGAATTCCTGGTCAGCCTAGGCTAGAGTCTACCTCGAAAAAAAAAAAAAAAGGTGTACTTAGGTGTATTTTATACTTACAGCACATTTACGTTCAGGTGCTGAATTTTCAGGGATACTCGATCTGTATGCTAAGTTCTAAAAATATTCAGACTTCTTTTTTTTTGGATTTTCGTTTTTGTTTGTTTGTTTTGTTTTTTTCAAGGTAAGGTCTCACCTAGCTCAGGCTGACCTGGAATTCACTATGTAGTCTTAGCCTTGAACTCACGGCAATCCTCCTGCTTCTGCCTCCCAAGTGCTGGGATTAAAGGTGTGCGCCACCACGCCTGGCTCTTTTTTTAAAAATAAATAAGAACAAGTAGTTCTATAAAAAGTTAAACATAGACTCACATGACCTAGAAGTTTTATGGTAGATATATGCACAAGAATTGAAAATATATGTTCACATAAAAACCTGTCCATGAGTGTTTATAGTGGCATTGTTTGAAATAGGCCAAAACCTATTAGAATGATGTCCGTCAGTTGCTGAGTGGTAAACGAATTGGGGAATGTCCATACAAGGAACTCTTATTCAGCAATAAAAACATAATGAAGAATTAATACATGCTAGAGTATGTATACGTTTTTGGATAATCCTTGGAAACATACGTTAAAGAGAATAGACACAAAAGACTACCTATTGTATGATTCCATTTATATTGAGAATTTCTCCCCTTTTCTTTTTTGAGACAGGCAAATCTTACTATAGGCCTCACTGTGCCTCACTCACTTAACTACTTAGGCCAGGGTGGCCTTAACTCTGTGGCAATTCTTCTGTCAGTCTTCTAAGTGCTGTGACGCCTGGCTCAGCTGGCAAACATCTTCGAAAGCAGATCCCCATGAATATTGGAACTTGCAGTCACTAAGTGTGGAGAAATCCTCAAGCAGCTGCACTTTGAACAGCACCCTAGTCAGTTTTGATGCGTCACCATGTTTGGGAGCCACAGCTTCAGATTGTTCTAGTCTTTTCCCTCCTTACTTTTGGTTGGAGCTAATAAATCCCATATGATGTCTGAACAAATGGTTGTGAAATATATTTCAAAGTTAACTGATACAATAAGTATGATATAAAATTTTTTCACAGAGTGAGTTTGCTGAACGCCTTAATAAAATGGAAGTAGAGCGTCAGAATTTGGCAGAAGCAGTTACTCTGGCAGAAAGAAAATATTCTGATGAGAAGAAGAAAGTTGATGAACTACAACAGCAAGTCAAGCTACACAAGTCAAACTTGGATTCTTCTAAGCAGGAGCTCATTGACTACAAGCAGAAAGCTACTAGGATACTCCAAGTAAGCATGGGACATGTGCTTCGGGACATGTGCTTCTGAGTAGTCAAGATGTGCCATTAACTGAAGGACGCTGATACTGCCCCCGTGCTGTCCAGAATGATCCAAGTACATGTTCTTTCTTTTTAAGAAAAAAAATTATTGATTTATTTGCAAGCAGAGAGAGAAGGAAAGAGAGAGAGAGTGGAGTGGGTGCACCAGGGCTTCCAGCCACTGCAAGCAAACCCCAGATGCATGCATCACTTTGTACATCTGGCTATATGTGGGTAGTGGGGACTCAAACTCTGATTGTTAGTCTTTGCAGTCAAGCACCTTACTGGCTAAACCATTTCTCCAGCCCTCTTTCTCCCCCCACCCCTTTGGTTTTTCGAGGTAGGGTCTCACTCTGGCCCAGGCTGACCTGGGATTAACTTTGCAGTCTCAGGGTGGCCTTGAACTCACAGCGATCCTCCTACCTCTGCCTCCCAAGTGCTGGGATTAAAGGTATGCTCCACTTCCATTTCTACCTTTCTTGTTGTTTGCATTGCTTCGATTTTGGTAGAGCAGTTGATATTATTGGCCTCTTTCATTCTTCTTTCCTATCTTGCATACTCCTCTGGTTCTGTCACCTCCTTGTGGCTAAGTCTCTTTTGAACCCTAACCTCCTGATACCAGTGTCTAGCTGCTTGCTGTTTAGGCATGGTTGTCCAACTCCCAGACAGACTTCTCCATTCATATTATTGCCATCTGGCAGTGAAATTTGAGTTTACACAGCTACTTACAAAACTTCACAGTCATTTTTACACTCCTGCTTTAAGAGAGCATTCAGCTTAGCTAATACAATACACACACACACACACACACGCATGCACACACACAGTGCTAGGAAGATTATGCAGGGGAAGAGCAGCTGTGCAAGAGGCAGGGGCAGAGAAAACAAGGTTCGCCTGGAGGAGCTAGTGCCCCACTGCTGGAGCAAAAAGTTAGAGATACAAACCCCATGACCGGCTGGAACCAAATCATGAAGACTTTTGTATACCATGCAAGAAAGTTTTGATTTTGTCCTGTATATGATGGGAGAGTAGCATGATTAGATTTGATGTGTATCCCAACCCACTGCCTGGTACACAAAAATTTATGGTCTAATTATCGAAGGGATCTGGGGATAGTGGGATGGTGAGATCACAGGCAGGGAGATGCCAAAGGTAATTGTAAGAAGTAAGGAGGGCCTGATAAGCATGACATACAGGACAGCTCCCATGCACTGGTAGAGTACATGTGTCATGGACATGTATAAGCATGACACACAGGACAGCTCCCATGCACTGGTAGAGTACATGTGACACGGACATGTATAAGCATGACACACAGGACAGCTCCCATGCACTGGTAGAGTACATGTGTCACGGACATGTATAAGCATGACACACAGGACAGCTCCCATGTACTGGTAGAGTACATGTGACACGGACATGTATAAGCATGACACACAGGACAGCTCCCATGCACTGGTAGAGTACATGTGTCATGGACATGTATAAGCATGACACACAGGACAGCTCCCATGCACTGGTAGAGTACATGTGTCACGGACATGTATAACATGACACACAGGACAGCTCCCATCACTGGTAGAGTACATGTGTCATGGACATGTATAAGCATGACACACAGGACAGCTCCCATCACTGGTAGAGTACATGTGTCACGGACATGTATAAGCATGACACACAGGACAGCTCCCATCACTGGTAGAGTACATGTGTCATGGACATGTATAAGCATGACACACAGGACAGCTCCCATGCACTGGTAGAGTACATGTGTCATGGACATGTATAAGCATGACACACAGGACAGCTCCCATGCACTGGTAGAGTACATGTGACACGGACATGTAGTTAGAGGCAGGGGAAGAAGTCAGATGGAATAGAGTTATGAGTCCAGGTTTTTGGTTTGCATGTATGAAGGTTGTTTCCTTGTAGTATAAAAAGGGAAAATTGGGCTGGAGAAATGGCTTAGCAGTTAAGGTACATGCCTGTGAAGCCTAAGGACCCAGGTTTGATTCTCCAGGTCCCATGAAAGCTAGATGTACAAGGTGGCGCATATCTGGAGTTTATTTGCAGTGGCTGGAGGCCCTGGTGCGCCCATTCTCTCTCTTCTCTATCTCTCTCTCCCTCTGTCAGTCTCAAATAAATAAATACAATAAATCTAAAAAAGGAAAACCAGGAATGACAGCTGATTAGGGTTAAAGGGAGTTATAACAAATTTTGTTGAAGTTGCAAAATTGAAGTGGCACTGTCACACCTTCAATCCCCGCACTTGGGAGGCAGAGACAAGAGGATTGCTGAGAGTTTTTGAGTCCACTGAGACTACATAGTGTATTCCAGGTCAGCCTGGGCTACGGCAAGACCCTACCTTGAAAAACAAAACAAAAAGAACCAGAGTTCAGACCCTCAGCACCCATGTAAATGCCAAGTGGGCATGGTAGCCTGCCTATAATCCTAGCATTTGGGAGGTAGACACAGCATCCCCAGGGCAAGCTGGCTAGCTGGAGTGGCCAAGATAGTGAGCTCTGGGATTAAATCGGGGACCCAATCTCAGTCAATAAGGTGGAATGTGGTAGAGGAAGATATCCACCATCAACTTCTGGCCACTGTATGCATGTGTATCTGCACACACATGCACCCACATCTGAACATTCATACACACCTGAATGCGCACAAAAATGTGAAAACCATTTTTAGCCGTGGGCTATACAGAAATAAGCCACAGGCCAGATGAGCACCTTGCTTACAGAAATACCAGATTAACCCCTAAAGTGCTTCTTTGTCATATCATTCCCCTGGTACCTTTTGGTAACTTGATTTGGCATACCAAGTAAAATGAAAACATTTGGCTGCTGAGTGTAGTGGCTCTCTTTTGTAATCCCAGCACTCTGGAGGCTAATGCAGAAGGATTATCATGGACTTGACCAGCCTGGGCCACTGTTGTATGTAGACAGTTTCATGTTGCTGGGATGAACATGTAAGCGGACACAGTTTTGGGGAGCAAGGGGTTTATTTCAAGCTTACAGATCCAGGGGAAGTTCCGGCAGTGGCAGAAGCGGCCCCCATCCCTAAGTCCAAACAGAGAGAGAAACTGCCACCGCCGAGCAAGTACCGGAACAACGCCCAGAGCTGGCAGCAGGCAGGACTTCCCGAGCTCAGGCTGCTCTCCTATGCCTTTGGGCTGCGATTCAGATCCACCCCCAAACACGCCTGTGGGCTGGAGACCCAGTTATGAGCTTAAAACACCTGTGGCTATGGGTGACATAACATTCACATTTAAACACCACAGCTTCATAGTGACTTCTAGGCCAGCCTGGGCTATAGCTGTCTCAAAATGAAACAAGTAGCTGGGCGTGGCGGTGCATGCCTTTAATCCCAGCACTCGGAAGGCAGAGGTAGGAAGGTCGCCACAAGTTTGAGGCCACTCTGGGACTGCATAGTGAATTCCAGGTCAGCCTGGACTAAAGTGAGACCCTACCTCAAAAAAAAAAAAAAAAAAATGAAAAAGAAAAAGAAAGAAGGAGGAAGGAAGTTAGTTAGTTTTAGCGTGGCATGTAAAGGCCCTACAGATTGGTCTAAACATACTGACTGCTGCGTTGGATAACACTTTTCCACAGACCGCCTCCCATACTTTTGTGTTTTCTGTACACTTTTAAAAACCCTAGCCATATTTCAAGACCAGTACAAATGCTGACTTCCAAGTGAAGTCTTTTCTCCCCAAAGTGGTTTCTCATGCTTAGGACTCTACAGTGATCTGATCCCATCCCTCTCACAGCTAGAGATTTTGGGGCCTCTCCTGAGTACTTGTAATTTCCCCTCATAAACTTGTAGTTGATGAGGCAAAGGATACTGTAGAATGGGACACATGATCTTCATTCTACCAGAGGTCTTAGTGCAGAGGCAAATACATTATATATATTTCATAAATAGTTGCTGAATGGAGTATGATGGAGAAGAGAAGCAAATCCCGAGAGGAAATGGAAGAAAATTGCTTATGAGAAGTTGTAAACTATACCATGATCATGGGGACTAAAATCCAGGAACATTATATAGCAAGGATCTATTCCATTTTAATCCCCGTGGCTTTAATCATCTATAGACTTTGTTTGATGGAGGTAATTGGAATTTTTTTTTGTCGAGGTAAGGTCTCATTCTAGCCCAGGCTGACCTGGAATTCACCATATAGTCTCAGAGTAGCCTCATACTCACCACAATCCTTCTACTTTGGTCTCTCAAGTACTGGGATTAAAGGCGTGCACTGTCACGCCTGGCCTAGAATGGTCTTTTAATGGATTCATTTCTAGGTGGTGGAATGGTGTCTACTGTACACGTTATCTAGGATACAGCTCAGTGGAACCGTGTGTGTTTAGCGTGTGTGAGGCCCTGGATTTGATCTCCAGCACCACAAAAAGTAAAATAAATACAGAAGCTAATGTCTTCCTTGCTTAAATATTCTTCTTTGTTTCATAATAGTCTAAAGAGAAGTTGATCAACAGCTTAAAGGAAGGCTCTGGTTTTGAAGGCCTAGATAGCAGTACTGCTAATAGCATGGAGCTAGAAGAACTGCGGCATGAGAAGGAGCTGCAGAGGGAGGAGATACAGAAGCTGTTGGGCCAGATACATCAGCTCCGATCTGAGCTACAGGTAAGATTCACTGTGGACCAGCCTCCCAGACAGCCATACCTCCAGGTACCATTAGTTTGAGAGGTGATGGATTCTGTATTTGAAGTAGGGGCATGGTGTTATTGTACGTGTGAAACCTCTAGAGTATTAGTTACCCTGTAGAGAGAATCTACAGCAACATGTTTCTTGTCCCCTGACTGGCTATAACTCTAAAGGAGTTATATACATAGGTACGTATATATACATAGGTAACCTGATATATTCATCCAACCATGTACGTAGGCTTGAGATTGTAACACAGAACAAATAGGATCTTTACATTTATGAATTTTATAGTTTGTTGGTTAAAAACAAATAAGTCTGGGACTTGTCTAGAAAACAAATCTTTTCTGATATTAGGATGGACTTAGAAATGGTCTTAATTAGCCAGGCAAGGTGGCACACGCCTTTAATCCCAGCACTTGGGAGGCAGAGATAGGAGGATTGCTGTGAGTTTGAGGCCAGCTGGAACAACAGAGTTAGTTCAGGTCAGTCTGGGCTAGAGTGACTTAGGAAAAAAAAAAAAAAATCTTGAGGAAAATAATATGCTAACCTCTTGTAATCAAAGAACAGTTATTCTGCCGAGTGTGGTGATGCATGCTTTTAATCCCAGCACTCAGGAGGCAGAGGTAGGAGGAATGCTGTGAGTTCAAGGCCACCCTGAGACTACATTGTAAATTCCAGGTCAGCCTTGGACTAGCATGAGACCCTACCCCAGAAAACAAACAAACAAACAAAAGTTATTCTTTCTCTATATTAATTACTGGTGAGCACACACTAATTATAACCTGCAATAACAGACCTAAGGCAGTGAAGTCCTTTTTGGTATTACATTTCTGATCTTTGTGCAGTTATTCAGTAGAGGCTTGAATACCAGTGACCTACTATCTGCTCACATTTGTGAAGCCTGATGATGGTTTGTGTGCTGGGCAGCAGCAGTGTCCTGGTTCTTTGCTCCATGATATATATATATATATAAACAACTTCCATGATTGTAAACAATACCCCATAGTAATGCTGTCCCTCCCCCCACTTTCCCCTTTGAAACTTGACTTTCCATAATATCCCCTGCCCCTTTTAGTCAGTCTCTGTTTTATTTTGATGTCATAATCTTTTCCTCCTATTATGATGGTCTTGTGTAGGTAGTGTCAGACACTGTGAGGTCATGGATATCCAGGCCATTTTGTGTCTGGGGGGAGCACATTGTAAGGAGTCCTACCCTTCCTTTGGCTCTTACATTCTTTCCGCCACCTCTTCTGCAATAGACCCTGAGCCTTGGAAGGTGTGATAGAGATATTGCAGTGTTGAGCACTCCTGTCACTTCTTTCCAGTACCATGATGCCTTCTGAGTCATCCCAAGGTCACTGCCATCTGAAAAGAGAAGGTTCTCTACCAAAAGTGAGAGTAACATTAATATATAGGTATGAACATTAAGAGAAGTGCTTACTGGGCAGTTTGATAAGCATAGTATATACATTTAGCCAGATAGCAGCAGATGTTACATCCTTAGGGCTCATGAATACCCCTGTTTTAAGTTTTCAGTATCAGGGATGTATTCCCTCCCATGGAGCGGGCCTCCAGTCCAAATAGAGGGCAGTTGGTTTCCACCATGACAGACGTGCCACTATTGCACCCGTTGACTCATTTGGCCTGGCTGACCAAATTTAAGATTTGCAGTGTCCACTGCTGAGTATCTTCACTGGTGACTTCTCTCTCTCCCATTGAACTGCCTGCAGAATGCCTGATAGCCATATTGTATAAAGATGTCAGATTACATTTTATTTATTTATTTGAGAGAGAGAGAGAATGGCCATGCAAGGGCCTCCAGCCACTACAAACAAACTCCAGACACATGTGCCCCCTTGTGCACCCAGCTTACATGAGTCCTGGGGAATCCACCCTAGGTCCTTAGGCTTCACAGGCAAACACCTTAACTGGTCTCTCCAGCCCAGATTGCGTTCTTTTTATGAGCCCATCTTTACCCCCTGGGGCCTGCTTAGCCCAGTTCAGAACACATAGTTACTCAGTATATGCTGACTGTTGTATTCACATGTAAGGCTCTTCTTTTTAGGATATGGAAGCCCAGCAGGTCAGTGAAGCAGAATCAGCAAGAGACCAGTTACAGGATCTGCAAGACCAGATAGCTGGGCAGAAAGCATCTAAACAAGAACTAGAGACAGAACTGGAACGAATGAAGCAGGTAAGGACTCGTGGTGCATGATGACTCAGGAAAGTTCTGTCCTCGACTGGTCACAAGGTCCTAGCATGGCTTACAGTGTGGTTAGTGGGGCTTATGGATCCCTCCTGCGCTGCCATCCCACCCTCGTTGTGTTTTGTTTTAACAGATAAGAAATAGAGGCACAAAATGGTGCTGTGACTTGCCTAATATTGCAAAATTATTTAGAAAAGAAAGCCCAGTATTTATATTCCAGAATCCAGAATTCTTTTTCTCATTTAAAAACTTTTTTTTATTATTGATAACTTCCATAATTATAGACCATAAACCATGATAATTCTCTTCCTCCCTCATTTTTCCTTTCACAATTCCACTTTCCATCTTATCTCCTCCCCATCTGAGTCTGTCTCTTTTATTTTGATATCATCGTCTTTTCCTTCTATTATACTGGTCTTGTATAGGTAGTGCCAAGCACTGTGAGGTCATGGATATCCAGGCCATTTTGTGTCTGGAAGAGTGCATTTTAAGGAGTCCTACCCTTCCTTTGGCTCTTGTATTCTTCCTGCCACCTCTTCCATAATGGACCCTGAGCCTTGGAAGGTGTTGTAGAGATGTTTCAGTGCTGAGCACTCCTCTGTCACTTCTTCTTAGCACTATAGTGCCTTTTGAGTCATCCCAGAGGTCACTGCCATCTGAAAAGAGAAGCTTGCCTAACCAGAAGTGAGAGTACCATTAATATATTGGTATGAACATTAAGAAAAGTGCTTACTGGGCAGTTTGGTGAGCATAGTATATACATTTGGCCAGACACCAGCAGGATTTACACCACTAGGGCTCATGACTTCCCCCATCATAGGTTTTTGGTATCAAGCATATATTCCCTCCCGTGGAGCAGGCCTCCAGTCCAACTGGAGAGTGGTTGGTTTCCCCATAACAGATATGCCACTATTACATCCATTGGCTCATTAGGCCTGGCTGTCCAAACTTAAGGCTTACAGTGTCCACTGTTGTTTATCTCCACTGATGACTTCTTTCTCTCCCATGGAGCTGCATGCAATGTAGCTTTTTCCAGCTTTCTGTCAGCTGGTCAACAGGAGGTTTTCAGCTCAGCTCCAGCAGGATTTCTCAGTGACTGTGAAGCACAAGCATGTGGAGACTTCAGCAATAAAGTCTTACCATCTATTCCTGGTGGGAAACCAAGAGCTTCAGCAGTGGCCTGTTATGTTTTGGGGGCATCAGAGAGCTCCCTGGCCAACAACTCACTGGAAGGCATCCCATCCCTGGCAGTAAAAAATTTCTAGCAACAATCTGTGGCTTCTGGGTACACCATTGTCCAAAAAAATAGGTTTCTGTATGACTTTCTCATACCCTCTTAGGTTTAGATTAACCCTCCCTGGACCCTTCCTTTACTCAGTCTCTTCCCCTGACCTCACTTAGGCTTTTCTACCCCCCAGTAATCTGTTTATCTACTTACATATATACAATACCATTCCTTTAAGTCCCCCTCCCCTTCCCCAGAATCCAGAATTCTTTCTCCTACCCTATAATTATATTTTATTTTATTTCTTTGTCAGATTATGTATGTAAACATGTAAACATGTTATATTGGTTGATTTTTTTTTTTTTTTTTTTTTTTTTTTTTTTTTTTTTTGGTTTTTCAAGGTAGGCTCTCACTGTAGCCCCCGACTGACCTGGAATTCACTATGCAGTCTCAGGGTGGCCTCGAACTCACAGTGATCCTCCTACCTCTGCCTCCTGAGTGCTGGGATTAGAGGCATGCGCCACCATGCCTGGCTGTATTAGTTGGTTTTAATGGCCTTTTTTTTTTTTAATGAGGTAGGTTCTCACTCATCCACGCTGACCAGGAATTCACTACATAGTCTCAGGCTAGCCTCGAACTCATGGTGATCCTCCTTTCTCTGCCTCCTGAGTGCCAGGATTAAAGGCGTGTGCCACCATGCCTGGCCCTCTTTCTGAAATTGTAAAGGAATTCACCTGTGTTGTCTTCTTCTGGTTCTTCTATGATTTCGTTTCGTGTCTGAATATTTGGTATATTGGATTAGAATGCTGCTTCAGCTGTGGGATGTGAAAGGAAAGGTCTACTTTATTCACCATATGGTTACTTCTCTGTCATACAATTTAAAATTTTTCTTTCTTTTTTTTTTTTCAAGATAGGGTCTCTAGCCTAAGCTGACCTGGAACTATGTACTCTCAGGGTGGCCTTGAACTCACAGTATCCTCCTACCTCTGCCTCCTGAGTGCTGGGATTAAAGGTGTGCAACTTCATGCCTGGCAAAATTTCTTTCTTTTTTTCAAAATTTCTTTTCACTCACTTGAGGTATCTAAATCTATTTCTAGATTGTAAAAAACAAACAAACAGGGGCTGGAGAGATGGCTGAGTGGTTAAACGCTTGCCTGTGAAGTCTAAGGACCCCAGTTCGAGGTTCGATTGCCCAGGACCCCCATTAGCCAGATGCACAAGGGGGTGCACGCGTCTGGAGTTTGTTTGCAGTGGCTGGAGGCCCTGGCACACCCATTTTCTCTCTCTCTCTCTGTCACTCTCAAATAAATAAAAATTTAAAAAATTTTAAAAATAAAATAAATAAACAAACTTATTTACTTACAAGCAGAGAGAGATACAGAGAAGACAGACAGAGAGAGAGAGAGACAGACAGACAGACAGACAGACAGAATGGGTACACCAGGGCCTCCAGCCACTGCAAATGACTGCCCTTGAACTTACAGTGATCGTCTTACCTCAGCCTCCCAAGTGCTGGGATTAAAGGCATGTGTCACCATGTCTGGCTTGGTTTGTTTTTAAACTTATTTATAGATACCATATGGCTAACACTATCACAATAGTGAATGTATCCTTCAGTTTATTGTCATTATTAATCATAATGTTATTTTATTTTATATTCATAAATTAATGACCCATTCTTCTTTATATTTGTAAGATATTTTCTGTGCTTTCTGGTGATTTATTTATCCTGTTAACATGTATCAGAGCCTGTGTTTACAACATCATGCTATTGTGGTAACTGTCAGGCCGTCCAGATCCCTGTGTGGTCACAAATCGGCACTGTGCTCGTATGATGAAGCACTGCATCAGGCACTAGAGATGGTGTAGGGAATGCTGACTTAGAGTGTATTGTTCATGACTCCCTCTGCAGGAATTCCACTACCTGGAAGAAGATATGTATCGCACAAAGAACACACTGCAGAGCAGAATTAAAGACCGAGAGGAAGAAATTCAAAAGCTCAGAAACCAGGTAAGAATCAGGGTTCACAACTTGGCCAAGGATTGATTAACATTATCTTTTTTTAAAAAAAAAATTGCTTTAAATTTATTTTTATTTGAGAGAGAAGGAGGGAGAAAGAAAGAGGCAGATAGAGATAGATAGATAGATAGACAGAAGGAAGGAAAGAAAGAAAGAAAGAAAGAAAGAAAGAAAGAAAGAGAAAATGGCCACGCCAGGGCCTAATTCCAGACGCATGTGCTACCTTGTGCATCTGTTGTACAAAGGTTCTGGGGAGTTGAACCTGGGTCCTTCGGCTTTGCAGGCAAACACCTTAACCACTAAGCCATCTCTCTAGCCTGTAACCCTAATTTTCAATATTTTTATTTTATTTATTTATTTATTAGAGAGAAAGACAGGGAGAGAGAAAGAGAGAGAGGGAGAATGAGCATGCCAGGGTCTCAAGCTGCTGCTGGAACCTTTTTTTTTTATTTTCTCAATTATTATTAACATTTTCCATGATTATAAAAAATATCCCATGGTACTACCCTCCCTCCCCCCACTTTCCCCTTTAAAATTTGGAACCTTATTTTTTTGTTGAAGTAGGGTTTCACTGTAGCCTAGGCTGACCTGGAACTCACTCTGTAGCACAGACTAGCCTCAAACTCACAGTGAGCCTCCTACCTCAGTCTCCTGGGTGCTGAGATTAAAGGCATATGCCACCATGCCTGGCTCTACCTGACTACTATTATGAGATTTTTCAAGTTGGTGTAGAATTTTCACTGAATGCACTTGAGTCTTGCCATGGGCTCTGCCCTGTGCTTGTGATGTGACCTCAGGACTAGCACGTAACCTTTCCAGACCCCAGAATCTGCATGAATCTCATGAGAGCAGTAGCTCTCTTACCTAATGATAAAACCACCTTGAACAAGGAGACATCTAAGTCAAATCCCTGTGTTCTTGGACTAGCCATAAAACAAAAATCCAGCTTTATTGGCATATGTTTGCACATGTTGAACGTGTACGATTTGTTGAGTTTTGACATAAGTACACATGTGTGGAGCCATCACCACAGCCAAAATAGTGAACAGATCCATCACCTCCTATAGTGGCTACCTTCTTGTTGCTGGGACAAAATACCCAACCAAAAGCCACGGATGAGACAAAAGTTTTTAGTTTGGCTTACAGTCTCAAGGGGAAGCTTCGTGATGGCAGGGAAAAAATGGTAGAGAAGAGGCTGGACATCGCCTCCTTGCCAACATCAGGTGGACAAAATAGCAAGCAAGAGTGGGCTAACACTGGCAAGCTAGGGACTAGTAAACCTCAAGGTCTGATGTGTGACCTACTGATAGAGTTTGAAAAGCCCTTTTGTAAACATGGAAAGAATCATTGTAGAGATTTGAAACCCAGTCAGTGCCCCAATTTCCTTGAGGAAATTGTAGTGACGTCTTTTCTATAGTTTGTGACTTTCTGTGAAAGGATTTCATGAACACTTTGTCCTTCAGCTTACCAATAAAGCTCTAAGCAACAGCAGTCAGTCTGAGCTAGAAAGTCGACTCCACCAGCTCACAGAGACACTCATCCAGAAGCAGACCATGCTGGAGAGCCTCAGCACGGAAAAGAACTCCCTGGTCTTCCAGCTGGAGCGCCTCGAGCAGCAGGTGCGCTCTGCCTCCGCAGGTCCAAGCAGTGGCTCCTCCATCAACATGTCTGGAATTGACAGTGGCGAAGGTAACCAGAAAATGAACACATGGTTTAGAAAATTACAGAAAGACCAGTTTTTCTTAAAAAGTGACTGTTGACTAAAGAACCTGATTTTCTCTTGACATGAGACCTAGGCCATGTGCTGTTGGTATAATCATTAGTAAGATGCATGCTGGACTACTTAGTACCCTACACAGGTGCTAGACTTGGAGAAAGGAGGCTGGAGATTGTTAAACATAGTGAAATAGGTAAGATACTTGACAAGGCAATGCTGACTAAGCAGATAGTTCAGTTGCAAGGCGCTTTCAGGAAACTTGAAGCAAAAAGAAAGGTGTTTCCACAATTTAGTAAGTAAGTATTAGTAATAAAGATAATACATACTTCACTTGAGTTTGTTCATGTGTTGTGATTTTAATAGAGAAGTCTGTAGACTGCATATTCAAGAAGAATGTGGTAGTATAGTTCAAAAGATCAAATTCTTAACATTTATTTATTTATTTATTTATTTATTTGAGAAAGAAAGAAAGAGAAGGGGCACACCAGGCCCTCCAGCTACTGCAAACAAGTTACAGATGCATGTGCTACCTTGTACATCTGGCTTATGTGGGTCTTGGGGAATTGAACTGGGTTCTTTGGCTTTGCAGGCAAGTTCCTTAATTTGTAAACCATCTCTCCAGCCCAACAGATCCGATTTTTAATCTTAGAACCTTGAAAGGTTTATAAGCAATATTTTCTATACTTTGACTTACAAATTCCTTTTTTGTTGTTGTTTGGTTTGGTTTTTCAAGGTAGTCTCAGGCTGGCCTTGAATTCATGGTGTTCCTCCTACCCCTCTGTCTCTGAGTGCTGGGATTAAAGGTGTGTGCCACCATGCCTGGCCTTAAAATTCCTGTTTTGAAAAATAAAGATTTATTTACTTATGTACTTATTAGAGAGTGTGTGTGGGCGTGAGTGAGTATGAGCATGCCAGGGCCTCCTGCCACTGCAAATGAGCTCCAGATACATGTACCACTTGGTGCGTCTAGCTTTACATGGGTACCGAGGAATCGAACCCAGGCAGTTAGGCTTTGCAAGCAAGTCCCTTAACTGCTGAGCCATCTCTCCACCCCCCCCTAAAATTACTTTAGAATTTAAAAAAAGATTTAAAGAGAAGGTTCCAGGTATGAGGATGAATTGTAACCATTGGAAGATGTCGTTGAAAAGTGGTACTTTATTCAAGTCCCAAAGGAGATAAGAAGGTGAACTGTGAGGAGATCTAGAGGAAAGGTTTCCCAGGCTGAGAGAGAGCAGGTGCCAAGGCCCTGAGGCAGGTGCATTCCTAGGTATTTTAGGGACAACGAGGACACTGGTGTAGCTAGAGGGGACAGAGTGAGGGTGAGAGTAGTGAGATGAATGCAGAGAGCTCAAGGAGGCTTTATAGGCCTGTACAAGGTAGGAAACCATCAAAGGACTTAGGAAGTGTGGCTGATCTGATTGGCACTGGATTGAGGTGTCTCTGGATGACTCAGATCGGCTTAGCCTGGTGACAGGATTCAGTGGGAGGACAGTGCTTGCTTCTGTGCAGGGGCCTGGTTTCATCCCCTGACAGCAAACAAACAAAATCCAAAACCTGCGGAGGGCTAAGAGCAGTGGTAGGGAAATGGGGGTGCCGTTACACAAGGTGGCACTTTCATTCAACGTAGGATTGATAAGGCATGTGGGTGGATTGAGAACTTATTTTAAGAGGGAGCTGGCTGGCAAATTGGATATGAAGTTTGAAAGGAGTGAAAGATTTGGACTGAGAATATGGAAAGACAATACTAGGATGGGAAAACACTAACAAAGAGGGGTTTCCAGCAAGAGTAAGATGTCAGAATCAAGTTGGGTATGGTAGTGCACACCTTTAATGCCAGCACTTGAGAGGCAGAGGTAAGAGGATCACTGTGAGTTCAAGGCCAGCCTGGGACTACAGAAGGAGTTCCAGGTAAGTCTGGGCTAGAGTGCAACCCTATCTCAAGAAACAAACCCAAAAAGAAGTTAGAATCATAGAACAAGACATTCTGGGTTTGAGGCATTCTTAGCTATCCAGAAGGAAATATAAGCACTTGTCATCCAAGTAAATCATTACTGGATTGTCCAGAGTGGGGGCATCAGGTGGAAGTACACATTGGGGTGTCACAGTCCTCAGTGTAGAAAGGCTAATGGCAAAGGCTTGTTAATGTTGATACTTGCCAACACTGAGTGTTGTGAAACTCTCTAAGGTTTGCTGAAATCTCTCTTAGTTTGTGAATTTTTCATTTTTATGGTCATGGAAATACATGCATTTTCTGTAATGAATGTATCTTGTCTTTTTTTTTTTGGTTCTTTTTTTTTTTCCGGTTTTTTGAGGTAGGGTCTCACTCTAGCCCAGGGTGACCTGGAATTCACTCCAGTTCAAGGGCGTCCTTGAACTACTGGCGATCCTCTTACCTCTGCCTCCCAAGTGCTGGGATTAAAGGCATGCACCATCATGCCCAGCTAGAAAGTTGATTTTTGTATCAATCTATTAATTTATTTTCTTATTTAAATAGGCACACGCCTGCGGAATGTTCCTGTTCTTTTTAATGACACAGAATCTAATCTGGCAGGAATGTATGGCAAAGTTCGCAAAGCTGCCAGTTCCATTGACCAGTTTAGGTGAGTAGTGCCACTCAGGAGTGATGGGTCGGCAACTGTTTTTATGATGGCTTCCAGGGTGTACAGCCACAGTGGGTCTCACTGGGCAGAGCAGATATTTAAAGTGGCACTTACCAGGGCTGGAGCAATGGTTTAATTGTTAAGGTGTTTGTCTGCAAAGCCAAAGGACCCAGGTTTGATTACCCAGGACCCTTGTAAGCCAGATGCACAAGGGGATGTGCGCATCTGGAGTTCGTTTGCAGCAGCTGGAGGCCCTGGCATACCTCTCTCTCTCTCTCTCTCCCTCCCCGTCCCCCGGTATTTCCCTCTCACTCAAATAAATAAAGAAAAAGAAAAAGAAGCTGGGCATGGTGGTGCACACCTCTAAAAAAATAAATAAAAAAGTGGCACTTACCTTATTCCCTTCATGGTGCTTCCATGCCATTGAATTGCTTCAAGTTGTTTATCAGTTGCTACGCCTTACTAAAGATGACTGAGCCTGGCCACTCTGCCTTCTCGACGATTCCACTAGGACACTATGTTAAGTCTCACCGACACTAGTCCCCAGTACTCAGGAGACTGAGACAATTCAGGACCAGCTTGGGCAACGTAATGAGGCTTTTCAAGAAAACATCTCATTGAGAAATCTTCTGTTTCATGGAAAAGTATCTATTTGAATTAAGTTTAAACCCAATACTTTTATCATGCAATTATATGATTAGAAGAAAAAAATGCTACTATATTTAACTAAACAACACTCATTGAAATACCTACTTTATACATTCACATAAACAATATATAATTTTTTTTTTTGAGATAGGATCTCACGTAGTCCCGTCTGGCCTCAAACTCACTATGTGGCTAAGTAAGACCTTAATTTTTTTTTTTTTTTTCCTGAGGTAGGGTCTTGCCCTAGCCCAGGCTGACCTGGAATTCACGATATAGTCTCAGGCTGTCCTTGAACTCACAGTGACCCTCCTGCTTCAGCCTTCTGAGTGCTGGGATTAAAGGCATGTGCCACTATGCATAGCCTATTTATTGTTTGTTTGTTTGTTTTTCGAGGTAGGGTCTCACTCTAACCCAGGCTGACCTAGAATTCACTACATAGTCTCAGGGTGGCCTCAAACTCATGGTGATCCTCCTGCCTCTGCCTCCGAGTGCTGGGATTAAAAGCATGTGCCACCACGCCCGGTTTTTTAAAATATTTATTTATTTATTTTATTTTGAGAAAGGGAGAGGGAATGGGCACACCAGGGCCTCTAGCCACTGCAAATGAACTCCAGACTGGCTTATGTAGGTACTGGGGAATCGAACCTGGTTCCTTAGACTTCACAGGCAAGTGGGCTTAACTGCTAAGCCACCTCCAGCTCCCTTTTTTAAATTAGATGTCAATTTTTTTTTTTTTTTTTTTTGAGGTAGTGTCTTACTCTTGCTCAGGCTGACCTGGAATTTACTATATAGTCTCTCAGGGTGGCCTCGAACTCTCTACCTCTGCCTCCCCAGTGCTGTGATTAAAGGTGTGAGCCACCATGCCAGGCTTAAAAAACTTTTGATTATTTATTTGAGAGAGGGAGGGAGCACAAGTAAGCAGGGCATACTAGGACCTCTTGCCACTGCATACAAACTCCAGACATATGCACTACTTTGTGTCTCTGGCTTTACATGGATACTGGGGAATTGAACCTAGACCAGCAGGCTTTGCAAGGAAGTGGCTTTGACCACTGAACAATCTCTCCAGCCCTTACATAGAAGTTTTTAAAAGTAAGTATGTATGTATGTGTTTGACAAGCAGAGAGAGAGAGAATGGGCACACCAGGTCTTCTAGCCACTGCAAATGAATGTTACCACCATGTGCATCTGGTTTACCTGGGTACTGGAGAATCGAACCTGGATCTTTAGGCTTCGCAGGCAAGCTCCTTAACCACTAAGCCATCTCTCCAGCCCCTACAATTTTTTTATATTAATAGATATCCACCTCACTAAGAAAATATCTTAGGGGCTTGAGAAATAGCTTAGCAGTTAAAGGTACTTGTTTGCAAAGTTTGAAGGCCTAGGTTTGATTCCCCAGTACCCACATAAATTCAGATGCATAAAGTGGTATGTGTGTCTGGAGTTTGTTTGCAATGGCAAGAGGCCCTGGTATGCCCATTCTCATTCTCTATCTCTACTTGCAAATAAATAAATAAAATTTAAAAAGAAAATAAAATATTTTAAGCCAGGTGTGGTGGCTTTAATCCCAGCACTCGGGAGGCAGAGGTAGGAGGGTTGCCACAAGTTCAAGGCCATCCTGAGACTACGTAGTAAATTTCCAGGTCAGCCTAGGCTAGAGTGAAACCCTACCTCAAAAAAAAAAAAATTTTTTTTTAGCAATTTACATAGACCCTTAATAAATTTCATATCTAAATAGCCTAATATATCATTTTCCCTCCTGGTATTTATAATTAAACACAGTTTAAATGAATTGTTGCACGGTAGAGTGGTATTTTCCTAACTTTCTATATCCTAGTAGAGCTGTGGTATTAAAAATAAGAAAAATAAGCTGGGTGTGTTGGTGCACGCCTGTAATACCAGCACTCAGGAGGCAGAAATAGGGCAATCGCTGTGAGTTCGAGTCCAGCCTGGAGGTACAAAGTGAGTTCCAGGTCATCCTGGGCTTGAGTGAGACCCTACCTCAATAAATAAATAAATAAATAAATGAGGAGAATGGCAGATGCAGGCTCCTGAAGCCACAGGCCTGAGGTGCGTCGTCATTCTGTCTGAATGCAGTATGTGCACCTCAGCGGTCCAGGTTCCCAGGGAGCGCTTTCAGAGACCCTGAGGCGGTGCGCTGTGCTAGTGGGAGTGGGAGAAGCTGAGAGGTGCCGTGCCTGGACCACCACCTCAACGATGGGCCAGAGAGGAGCGAGTGACGAGGCCTGGACGTGACCCCGCTTCTGTCCTGCTTTACTCAGGCGGTGGGAGTTTCTGTAGCTTTGTCCTCTCAGAAGCATGTATCTATGCAGAAGCTTCCAGATTCCCCATTTCCAAGTCAATGCCAAGCAGGCACTTTTTTTGCTTAACCTATTTTTGTGATTCATCTCATTTTCATAACTTCTTCAGTTCTTAAAAAGAAAAATTATTTATAGGGGGCCAAGTTTCTCTGTGGTCATGGGAATTAAAAGAAATACCTATGAAGGAAAGAAAGAATTATGAAAGAATTTATTTACTAAGATGTTTCTTTGTGGTTACTATAGTTTAAATGAATGAAAAAAAATTTTTTTAATTTTTATTTTTTTCATTGACAACTTCCATAATTGTAAACAATATCCCATGGTAATCCCCCCTCCCCCCCCCGCTACTTTCCCCTTTGAAAGTCCACTCTCCCAATGAAAAAGTGAAAAGTGGACATCAACACAGGAAGGTTGATTTGAACGTTGACTCTTTTGCTTTCTTTCCTTCTCTGTTTGCACAGTATTCGTCTGGGAATTTTTCTCCGAAGATATCCCATCGCACGCGTGTTTGTAATTATATATATGGTAAGCAAACCTAATTATCATACCAAAAAAATCACACTTGATTTTTTTCAAAAAATACTGATTTATTTGAGTGAGAGAGAGACAGAGAGATGCATGTACCACCCTGTGCATCCAGCTTACATGTATACTAGGGAATTGAACCTTAACCACTAAGTCATCTCTCCAGACCCCCACACTTGACTTTTATCTAGACTTTTCTTTTTTTGTGTGGGGAGCTATTAAGGTAGGATCTCACTGTAGCCCAGGCTGATTTGGAATTCACTATGTAGTCTCAGGCTGGCCTCGAACTCATGGCAATCTGCAGTCCTCCCACCTCTGCCTCACAAGTGTTGGGACTAAAGGCGTGTGCCACCACACTGGCAAAATTCAAATTTATCTTTTTCTTTTTTTTTTCATTTTTTTATTGACTACTTCCATAATTATAAATAATAACCTATGGTAATTCCTTCCTTCCCCCCACTTTCCCCTTTGAAACTCCACTCTCCATCATACCCCTTCCCCTTCTCAATCAGTCATTCTTTTATTTTGATGTCATGATCTTTTCCTCCTATTATGATGGTCTTCTGTAGGAAGTGTCAGGCACTGCAAGGTCATGGATATCCAGGCCATTTTGTGTCTGGAGGAGCATGTTGTAAGGAGTCCTACCCTTCCTTTGGCCCTTACATTCTTTCCGCCACCTCTTCCGCAATGGACCCTGAGCCTTGGAAGGTGTGATAGAGATATTTCAGTGCTGAGCACTCCTCTGTCACTTCTTGTCACCACCATGGTACCTTCTGAGTCATCCCAAGGTCACTGCCATCTGAAAAGACAAGATTCTCTAACCAAAAGTGAGAGTAGAGGCTGGAGAGATGGTTTAGAGGTTAAGCACTTGTCTATGAAGCTTAAGGACCCTGGTTCGAGGCTCGATTCCCCAATACCCACTTAAGCCAGATGCACAAGGTGGCGCATGCATCTGGAGTTTGTTTGCAGTGGCTGGAGGCCCTAGCACACCCATTCTCTCTCTCTCTCTCTCCCTCTTACTCTGTCACTCTCAAATAAATAAATAAAAATAAACAAAAAAAATTTTTTTAAGTGAGAGTAGCATTAATATATGGGTATGAACATCAAGAGAAGTGCCTACTGGGCAGTTTGGTGAGCATAGTGTATACATTTGGCCAGACAACAACAGACATTACACCCCTAGGGCTCATGACTAACCCTGTTGTAGGTTTTCAGTATCAGGGATGTATTCCTTCCCATGGATTGGGCCTCCAGTCCAATTAGAGAGCAGTTGGTTTCCCCCATAACCGACCTGCCACTATTCCACCCATTGGCTCATTTGGCCTGGCTGGCCAAATTTAAAGTTTGCAGTGTTCACTGTTGAGTATCTGCACTGGTGATTTCTCTCTCCCCCATTGAACTGCATGCAGCATAGCTTTTTCCAGCTTTCTGTCAGCTGGTCTATATGGAAGAGGTTTTCAGCTCAGCTCCAGCAGAATTTCTCAGTGACCTGCAGCCCACGTATATGGAGTCTTCGGCAATAAGGTCTTACCATCTATTCCTGGTAGGAAACCAAGAGCCTTAGCAATGGCCTATAATGTTTTGGGGGCATCAAGGACCTCCCTGGCCAACAACTCACTGGAAGGTATCCCATCCCTAGCACTGAAAATTTTCTAGTAACAATCTATAGCTTCTGGGTGCACCATTGTCCAAAAAGTTAGGTTTCTGTATGACTTTCTCATACCCTCTTAGGTTTAGATTAACTCTGCCTGGGCCCTTCCTTTACTCAATCTCTTTCCCTGACCTCACTTCGGCCTTTCCACCCCCATTAATCTGTTCTACTTACATATATACAGTACCATCCTATTAAGTCTCCCCCCTCCCTTTCTGTTCCCTTTATATCTCCTTTGTAGCTTACTGGATTCTGTTACAGAGTTTTATTCTAACTCACATGGAAGTCCAATTTTTTTTTTATTTTTTGAGGTAGGGTCTCACTTGAGTCCAGGCTGACCTGGAATTCACTCTAGAGTCCCAGACTGACCTTACACTCACTGTGATCCTCCTACCTCGGCTTCCTGGGTGCTGTAATTTTGATCTTGATGTCATCTTAGTTATTTTTACATGTTTTTCCTTCTTTTCTGTGTATCTGGCTTTATGTGGGTGCTGGAGAATTGAACCTGGACCAGCAGGCTTTGTAAGCAAATGCCTTTAACTGCTGAGCCCTTTTCTAGCCCTGTGTTCTTGTTTTCTTTTCTTACACCTCACCCACCTCCCAAGGTAGGGTCTTGCTCTAGCCTAGGCTCACCTCAAATTAATCTCAGGCTCTTGCTTTCTTTTCTAAAAGGATCTCAAGGTTGTTTTATCTTCCAGGTTTTTTAGCTGCAAAAATGCAATTGCAGTAATTTGGGATGCTGTTTCTTATGTCCTGTGCTTAAAAAGTCTACTTACTAGCTCAGTGGTATTAACCTAAAGAGCGTTAAGTGAATTAAGATGGGCTAAAAGCGTTGAGAATCGAAACCTACTTAAAAAAAATTCCTGTGTGATCCATTAGAGGGAAGAGTTATTCCTCTAGGTAAGAAGATGTTAAGAAGGGAGGATGGGAGGAAAGAAAGAAAAGCATCAGAAACACAACATGTCAGGGGCTCACTTCCCAGTTGTTGAACTTACAAGTAACAGGTACCAGCTGGGGAGCCATGTGCTACGCCCTTATTGTTCCCAGGCCTGAGTGGTGGACCCTCATGTCATTCATTCTACTGTGCAGGAGCAAGAAGACGTGTGTCACTGTGGGTCATGTGTTGATCCACAGATCAGCCTCTGACACTCACAACCTAGGTCCTATCAAGAGCATTTCCCTTCTCCTCGTACTAAAGCTTGGCCAGACTGTCTCTTAAAGCTCCAGCCAACTTCCTGTCTACCTACCACTTTTTGTTTTTGTTTTTGTTTTTTCTTTTCGTGCTAGGGTCTCATGCTGACCTAAAATTAACTATGTAGTGTGAGGGTGGCCTCGAACTCAGGCAATCCTCCTACCTCTGCCTCCCAAGTGCTGTCAACGGGAATTCTCTAGTAGCTCCAGCAGTGCTTATTTACTGAGCTCATTTGTTCATGCAGTTGTTTGCTTGTTTGTTTCTTCATTTCTCAGCCAGTCAACATATGCCGGGCCCGAGCCCCATGTGCGCCCCACGGGGACACAAGTAAGACGCGGTCCCTGTCCTCCCTGCGCTGGCGTCCTCTGGTAAGAACTGATTTGCTGGCTGATCCTTACACTGCTCGTTCTTCCTCCAGGCTTTGCTTCACCTCTGGGTCATGATCGTCCTGCTGACATACTCACCAGAAATGCACCACGACCAGCCGTACGGCAAGTGAACCGAGCCCGTCGTGTCTACACGCGCGTGTCTTCTGGACTGGATCTGTGTCGAGGACACTTCCTCAGGACTGCTGAGCATGGGGCCCAGGTGGTTTTGTCACTACAAGCTTTTAACCTTCTAAGTTATTATACAAGAACTCTGCTATAAAGCTTCCTCTTATTTCCTTCAAATTGTAAGAGTTTCTAAAACACAGACAATAATTTAACAAGCTCTGCTTTTTCTGAGTTCACAGAGAGAAAGAGGAGAGAGATGAGAAAGACTGGTTGTTGACCTCTGTGCAGACCTTCCTGTATTTTAGGTGATACTGATTATGGGTTATAATCAGGGAAAATAACTGTATTTAGGGATAAAAATAAAAAGCTTCCTTTTTGATAATACAGTCTGCTTTTGTATTTTTATATATTTAACTTTGCAAACAGTGATTTAATGTTTACATGTTAAAGGCCTGATTGGTATAAATCTTTTTGTAAAAACATAAATAAAATGTACTGTGCATTTTTCTTTTTTTTTTAAATAATGATTTTGCATCCTCCATTAAACAAGAACTTTCCAGATGGACTTAAGTGAGCAGGGCCAGAAACCACAGCTGCAGTCACTCACCAGTGACTGTGGAGGTTTGCTGCTGCTCCCCTTGTCCCTGTGCTGTCTTTGATTCTGGTTCACAGCCACCATTGTCTTCCTCTCCCTCCTTTCCTTCTCTCCAGCCCTGTGTCTTGGGTTAGCTCATGGCATCCATAGTCCCTGCTTGTAACATTGAGGAAACAAGCCTGTTTTAGCAACTTAGGCATTTTAATAACACTCCAGTCTGGGGTACTGTAATAGCCTTTGAAAAGGGACATTTTCTACAAGACCAGCATCGTCCCTGTTTTGTCTTCATCTTCATGTCCACATTCATAAACTGCTGGTCTCCACATGTGTGATTAGCATACGTGGCTGCTGGGCTGTGTGCTGCTACAGTCCTCCCTCCCCGGTTGTCTTGATGTGGTCACTTGATGCTCAGATGAAAAGTTAACCAGTCCTCATTCTTTTTTTTTTTTTTTTTCGTTTTGGTTTTTTGAGGTAGGATCTCACTCAATCCAGGTTGACCTGGAATTCACTAGATAGTCTCAGGGTGGCCTCGAACTCACGGCAATCCTCCTACCTCTGCCTCCTAAGTGCTGGGATTAAAGGCATGCGCCGCCACGCCCAGCCAGTTTTCATTTTTAACAATGCCATTGCCATGACTTTAATTGACATTTGAGCCTTATAAAGCCTTCAAAAGTTTTGGCACATTATGGGATATGTACAGTTCTTATTTTTTATGATCAAATGAGGTTTGAAAGGTCATGTCAGGTGTGTTTGGCATGAATGAAAAAAGCAGAAAGTTCCACGTCATACGTGTGACACAGATCAGATGTTAGGGGCTTGGCTCAGAAGCACTAGACATGTGTAGGTTTCTGGCACAGGTCTTATTCAGGTGGCACATCATGGTCTGAGCTACAATGTCAGATTGGGTCTCAAGCAAAACAAAGACTTTGGTCTTGTTAATGTACTGTAAGATTTTTTTTTTCTCTGCTAATTTGGAAACCTTTCTGGAAAGTGATTAAAACCAGGTTCCCCACTTCAGATGGAAAACAGCACACGCTCCACCACTGTGCTCGCCAGACTCCCCGTCTCTGCGTGTCCTCCCGGCTTTTGTTGGGTGTCTGTAAATCTTTTGTTCAGTCTTTACACATTCTTGGCTTTGGGAAGAGTTTGACTAAGTGTTTCCGGGATTACTTTTCTGCAGTTACTTAAATCTGTAATTGAGTTTAGTTTCACGACTCTTGGCCACTAACGAACTGGGGAACTTTTAAAGTGCTGTCACCCCTTACCCTCAGATAGCATGAAATGCTCTTGACCTAAGAAGAGAGCTGCCATGAGGGCTGGGTTTGTGACCTTCCCCGTCCAGTGCATCTATGTAAAGGGATTCCACATACACCTGTTACATGTATGTGCGTGTGTGTACACACGTGCTCGCAGAATTTTTGTACGCCTTTGCACTTACAGATGCCCATCAGAAAAGAGGATTATTTTCAAAGTTCCCTTCTTTAGACATTGTGTTTTGTGAAAACTACCATTTCTACTGTTCCACAGCACAAACTTCAAAGGAAAGCCTGGATTTTATTAAAACATGGTAGAAATGGGCTCTTGTGCAATTTCTGTAGATGAGGAAAAAGAATACATAGGCCCATAAAGCAGCTTTGTTTAAGAAGCCAGCTACCTGGCCCTCGTGGGAGGGGCAAACTGCTCAGCCGCACTGGCCTCCAGCTTACTTCCGCGAGGGGCCAGCCGAGCGCTGCAGACAGCGGGTCTGGGTGGAAGGACACGAGCTGTGAAGCCTGCAAGTAGTCGGGAACTATGTAAGGATGAATTGACTCAAAAATGAAAAACAAATGCCTCTTGGCCCCTCTTCAGCCCCTCAAAGATCTCTGAGGGGGAAATGAGGTAGGCTGCTAGACAAAGGAGGAAAAAGAGGCAGCCTTCACCAGGCTGATGCAACCGCAGAGCTGTGTTAGAGCAAGCCCACCCCAAATCGAACCAACCAGAGCCAGGATGGCCGAGCCAGTGCCCACTACTCTCAGAGCTTCATGATAATGACATCCCCACCTCGTCAGCCTTGCAAAATCGCCTCCTCCCATCATATATTTGCACCGTGACCCATATTCAGAGAGAAAAGAGGAGTGAACCCTGTTTCAGGAAATTCCCAACCCAAGCCTGCTGAGGTGTGCGTGTAAAATATCCCCGCTGGGCTCACGTGTTTGAACATCGGCACCCAACTGGTGGCACTGTTTGAGGAAGCTTAGGCCCGCTGGAGGCATAGATGTCTGGAGTTCATTTGCAGAGGCAGATGGTGCATCCATACTCCCTCACAAATAAATTACTATATTTTTGTTTTTGTTTTTGTTTTTTTTTTTGAGATAGGGTCTCACTCTAGCCCAGGCTGACCTGGAATTCACCATGTAGTCTCAGGGTGGCCTTGAACTCAGCATTTCCCCTATCTCAGCCTCCTGAGTGCTGGGATTAAAGGCGTGCGCCACCACACCTGGCTTAAAATATCTTTGAAAATCTGTTTGGGCATTATTGGCCATTGCCGAGGCCCTTGGTTTCCCACCAGGAATAGATGGTAAGACCCAATACATACTTGGGCTGCAAGGCCACTGAGAAATCCTGCTGGAACTGAGCTGAAAACCTCCATGTAGACCAGCTGACAGAAAGCTGGAAGAAGCCATTCTGCATGCAGTTCAATGGGAGAGAGAGAAATCACCAGTGAAGATACTCAACAGTGGACACTGCAAGCCTTATATCCAGCCAGCCAGGCCAAATGAGCCAACGGGTGCAATAGTGGCATGACTATCATGGTGGAAACCAACTGCCCTCTAATTTGACTGGAGGCCCACTCCATGGGAAGGAATACATCCCTGGTCCTGAAAACCTACAACGGGTATTCATGAGCACTAGGGTTGTAACGTCTGCTGCTGTCTGGCTAAATGTATATACTATGCTTTTCAAACTGCCCAGTAAGCACTTTTCATACCCTTATATTAATGCTACTCTCACTTTTGGTAGAGAATCTTCTCTTTTCAGATGGCAGTGACCCTGGGATGACTCAGAAAGCATCATGGTACTGGAAAGAAGTGACAGGAGTTCTCAACACTGCAATATCTCTATCACACCTTCCAAGGCTCAGGGTCTATTACGGAAGAGGTGGCAGAAAGAATGTAAGAGCCAAAGGAAGGGTAGGACTCCTTACAACGTGCTCCCCCAGACACAAAATGGCCTGGGTATCCATGACCTCACAGTGCCTGACACTACACAAGGCCATCATAATAGGAGGAAAAGATCATGACATCAAAATAAAAGGATAATTAAGAGGGGGAGGGGATATAATGGAGAATGGAGTTTCAAAGGGGAAAGTGGGGGAAGGGAGGGCATTACCATGGGATATTGTTTATAATCATGGAAGTTGTTAATAAAAAAAATTGAAAAGGAAAAATCTGTTTTGGGGGCTGGAGAGATGACTCAGCAGTTAAGGCAGAGCCTAACAACCTAGGTTCTACTCCGCAGTACCCACATAAAGCCAGATGCACAAAGAGGGTCATGCATCTCTAGTTCATTTGCAGTGGCTAGAGGCCCTGGCGTGCCCATTCTCTCCCCCCCCCCTCCTTGCAAATAAATAAATAAAAATATTTTAAAAGTCTCTTTTGAGATCTAGAGATTACACCTGCCCCACATGCAAATGCTAAGTGGTGACAGTTCATTTTGTCGAGGTAAAGACAGCTGCCCCTTGAGGCTGTCTTCCTATCTAGTCACTAAAAGTGCTACCTGTGTCAGACTGTCACTGTGTGAGAAAACACCTGGCGTAAACAGCTTTGAGGAAGGCGCTCTGTCAGGCTCACAGTTTCCGAGGGCTCTGTCCATCGTGGTGAGGAGGGCAGAGCCGTTCACAGCACGGTGGCCGGAAGGCAGACAAAGGAGAGCACAGGAAGAGGGCAGGACCAGATGTGGCTCTGGAGAGCACACTGGGCCCACCTCCTACTTCTCAACACCTCCCAAAATGCCATCGTATTATAAATTAACCCATTCATTAGGTCAGAGCTCTCAGGACTCCATCACTTCCTAAAAGCCAGCCGCTGGTAGCCAAGCTCCCAGCATCTGATGCTGTGGGGGACATTTCATATTCAAATGCCAGCACCGTTTGAACATGACTCTTGTCTTTGTGTGTGGTAGACCCGTTCATGTCTGAGGGTCACATCTCCCTTCCACTGGTCAGGCAGAGCTTGAGTCAGTGTATCGTTACCGCTGCCAGGCTATCAGAACTTAGACGTGTGTCTTCAAGCAGCTCTGATCCCTTTATAGCCCCTGTGGTATCCCCAGTGCACAGAACCGTGCTTGACACTGGCCTGCAATAGATATCCATTGAGCCTCAATGACCGGATTGAGCCAAGCATGAAGCTCCCACGTCGTTCCCGGGACTTCTCTGTTGGCGTCTCGCATTTACACAGCAAAGAAGAGAAACTAACTGGGCAGGTGCATGGCTGGTAATGATCTAGGTTGGGCAGCTAGACAGTGTTTCCCCACAGGGAAGATCTGTTAACACTTAAAAGACCAAAGTAAAGGCCGGGCGTGGTGGCGCACACCTTTAGTCCCAGCACTTGGGAGGCAGAGGTAGGAGAATAGCTGTGAGTTCAAGGCCACCCTGAGACTACATAATGAATTCCAGGTCAGCCTGGGCTAGAGCAAGACCCTACCTAGAAAAACAAAAATGAAACAACAACAACAAAACCAAAAAAAAAAAAAAAACAACAACGACAACAACAACAACAAACCCTACATTCTGACTGAGGAGCTGGCCTTTAAAGGCATGTATGGTCTGGCCTTACTACCTCCCTGCTTCCAGACACTCCCCTATTCTAGTCTACACCCCCATGTCTTACTGTCCCAGTCATTGGCTGCCTCTGTCTCTTCTGTGGGAACCTTAGACTTCTGTCCCTAAGCCTTGACCACTGATGGTGACTTGCTTGGATGGTGAAACACCAGTGGCAAGTGACACACGCCATTCCTTATCATCTGTGGCTTTGCCACCTGATGTGTCTCTCCACGAGTGCAGCGTGGAGGGTCCCAGAGAGGCTGTGTTGCCTCAGCAGAGGCCCAGGGCTGAAGAAGGCACGGAGGGGCATGTCCACAGTGGACAGGCAGCCTGAATGAACAGTGAGTCTTCACTCCCTAAGACTTGGGAATTGTTTAAAATATTATTTATTTATTTATTTATTTATACACATGGAGAGAAGAGAGACAGACAGAGAGAATGGGCACACCAGGGCCTCCAGCCACTGCAAATGAACTTCAGATGCATGCACCACTTTGTGCACCTGGCCTTACGTAAGCTCTGGGGAATTGGACATGGGTCGTGAGGTTTTGCAGGCAAGCACCTTAACTACTGACTCATCTCTCCAACCCTGGGAAATTATTTGTGTGTGTGTGTGTTTTGTTTGTTTGTTTGTTTGTTTTTGTTTTTTTGAGGTAGGGTCTCACTCTGGCCCAGGCTGACCTGGAATTCACTATATAGTCTCAGGGTGGCCTCAAACTCATGGCAATCCTCCAACCTCTGCCTCCCAAGTGCCGAGATTAAAAACGTGGGGCTGGAGAGATGGCCTAGCGGTTAAGTGCTTGCCTGTGAAGCCTAAGCACCACGGTTCGAAGCTCGGTTCCCCAGGACCCATGTTAGCCAGATGCACAAGGGGGCACATGCGTCTGGAGTTTGTTTGCAGTGGCTGGAGGCCCTGGCACGTCCATTCTCCCTCTCTCTCTCTATCTGCCTCTTTCTCTGTCTGTTGTCTGTCACTCTCAAATAAATAAATAAATAAAAATAAACAATATTTTTAAAAGTGTGCACTACCACGCCCAGCCCTGGGAAATAATTTTTACTGTGATATAACAGCAATAGCTTCCTGACACACCATTGTACTCTGCCTGGTCTTCAACCGAGAACTCCCTCTGCATTAGATTCCCTCCTCCCATCCCCAGCAGTTTACATGCTACTTTCTTGGTGAAATTAGAGCTCTGCCTCCTTTTTCCCTGCCAAGATTAGATAGGTTAGCATCACTGGTAGATAGAATAATGCCCCACAAACATCCATGTTCCCATTCCCGGAACTTTTGTTATGTAATCTTCCATGGAAGAAAGGGTGTTGCAAGCACAGCTAAGGACTATAAAATAGGATTATCTTGAATTACCCAGTAGCCACTGTAGTCTCAGAGTCCTTAAAGGGGGAGAGGGAAGGGGAAGAGTTAGAGCAGGTGTACCCCAGGCTTGACATCCCTCTCTGGCCAATCTAGAGTAGTGCAAGATGCTTAATAAGAACTCAGGCAGATTTATACAATGGACAGTTTTCAAAACCAGGATACAGAGAAACAGTGATCTACAATGAAGTAGAAACTGGAAGCTGGATGCAGCCTTCTCTGGCTGGATGGCTCATGCTGCGCTGCTGAGCGTGACAGATCTCCAGCCTTTCTCATTCTAAAAAATGGAGAGAATGCCACCATCATAAAAAAAGCATTTTCAGCCAGGCATGGTGGTGCACGCCTTTAATCCCAGCACTTGGGAGGCAGAGGAAGGAGAGTCACTGTGAGTTTGAGGCCACCCTGAGACTACCTACTGAATTCCAGGTCAGCCTAGGCTAGAGCGAGACCCTACCTCAAAAAAACAAAAAAAACGCCGGGCGTGGTGGCGCATGCCTTTAATCCCAGCACTCGGGAGGCAGAGGTAGGAGGATTGCCGTGAGTTCGAGGCCACCCTGATACTCCATAGTGAATTCCAGGTCAGCCTGAGCTAGAGCGAGACCCTACCTCAAAAAACCAAAAAAAAAAAAAAAAAAAAAAAAAAAAGAAAGAAAGAAAGAAAGAAAAAGCGCATTTTCAAGGTTGTAAAGTCTTCTCAGATGTTAGTTTTATTGGTGGTATGTTGATTCTAACCTGGGATGAGACAGAGAAAGTGAAAAGTGGCCTTGCTGACAGTCAACTGTTTCCCTGTGGAATATAAACAGCACTCAAAATGAGACATTGACAAGGCCACTCATAAGCACAAAGATCCCAAAACACAGGCTGGAGAGATGCTTAGCGGTTAAGGCATTTCCCTGCAAAGCCAAAGGATCCTGGTTCGATTCTCCAGGACCCTCGTAAGCCAGATGCACAAGGGGGCGCATGCATCTAGAGTTTGTCTGCAGTGGCTGCATGCCCTGGTGCGCCCATTCTCTCTTTCTCTCAAATAAATAAAATATGTTTTTAAAAAAATCCCAAGACACTCCCCCCAACCCAAGCGTCACTCCTTGCCAAGAGACTGTTGATGCTTCTCCAGTAATGGCATGGGACCCTCCCTGTATGACAGTCACCAGGGTTCTCAGTTTCCAGATTGTCCCCACTCTGGACAGCACCCCAGAACTGGCTCCTGATGGCTGGCCCTCCCCCCTCACACTCAGCCAAGGCCCAGTCCCCCCAGAAGCCCTTTCGTGCCTAGCTGTGGGCTGCAGCCCGCTTTGTACCCGACTTCAGCATTTGTGTTTGGTTTGATTGTTTTGACCACAAGTGTGACCTTTGGCCAAGCAGCTTGTTCAGTTCCATAATTTTAAAGACAAGCAAGACAGGCTTAGACAGTCGCCAGGTTCCTCCAGTTACAAGTGGGGGTCACACGTATCTTGTTTGTTGTCACACAGCCATGGGCTTGCACTTTTTGATTACAAAACAAGGCAGTTTCTCAGATCTGTCTGGCACACCATCTTCTACTTCACATCTTGGCTAGAACCTCCCGGTAGCTTTTAGCCGCAGGAGAAAATCTGCCATAGTTTTTTCAAATAACACTCAGTCCTGGTCCAAAGCCAGCTGCATTCTGATGAGAGGTAATTGTTCTCGTCAGTGTGAGAGGAAGCAGGTGTGTGTCCCCTGCTCTGTCTGATTGATGTCTTTGGGCTCTAGGAACAGATACTCCACCAACCACCCAGGCAGGAAATTGGCTTCCCACAGCCAGTAAACAAGAGCATTGGCTTTATTTTTAGCCATAAAATTGTACCTAAAAGCTTTTCAAATCACTTGAGGGCTTTTTTCCCTCATTATTAAAATAATATTCCTTAATTGTGGAAAATACAGAGAAGTTTAAAGAAGAAAACATCATTCATCCACAGACTTTCCCCTTTAAACCAACCAGTCATCATGTTTTGGCCTGTTTCCTTCCAGTCTTTTTTCCTCGGTTATGTATGGATGTCTGTAGAAAGGTCTAGACATAGAGGTAGAAAAACTTTAAAGTCACCCCAGGTATTTCTGCTTAAGATGGTGGCATAATAGCCATGGCAAAGCTGCGTGGGGTGGAGGGGAATAGGCAGAAAAACAGCGCTCTTCTACTGAAAAGTGCGGGTGTATAGGAATTATAAAACACAGCGGAGAAGCAGGAGGAGACCCAGTGCTTCTAGAAACCACGTAGGTAGCCAGAATCAGCTCCCGCCATGGTGCCTGCAGCTGCTCTGCTGGGAAGAGCTACAAACAGGAGCAAACCCACAGTGAAGGGATTCGCCACTCACATCAGCCCCGAAAAGTCAACAAACCTGAAGGAGAATACAATTAGGGACCAGATGAGCAGCCTGGGAACTTCAGTCACCCTCCATAGCCTCCACCCGCCCCCCGACTTCCAGTGCTAGCAACCACTGGAGAACTACAAGGGATCTTGGCCACACAACATCCATCACAGCCGATCAAAACAACAGATCCCCTGACCCAAGCAGCCTAGCCAAGTCCACAGTGCAGTAAAGAGGGAACCCAAGCGGACACTCAGCGTAGGTGAGGCCAAAGCCATTCCAGAAGGTGTCAGGGTCTACTTACTCTGGGTCAATACCTGCCCCACAGCCAGGTATACAGGCCTGCTCTGGAAGTGCTAATCACACCTTTCATGTCAGGGTATTTACTGCTTGATTTGTAGTGCCTTTTGCTTCTGTCTTTCTTGGGCACAGGGTCTCACTCAGCCCCCAGGCTGACCTGGCACCCATTACACACCCGAAATCTCAGCCTCCCAGTTGACAGGATGAAGGGTGTGGATCAACACACACCCTTAGGGACTGAGGTTTGTTATATTACCTGTTTGTTTTAATCACCACTCTTGCCTGAATACTCTGCCGGTGTTGATTGAATGTGTTCACTGTTCAGTTGAAGTTTAAAATTTACCTGCCTTTTGCTCCACTCAGTCTACTAGAATACTTGTATAGCAGGCACACTCAACCTAGGGTCACTTCTGCTGTTACTCTGGGAGTAATATAAGAGCCACAGCTGGTACCTTAGGTTCCTACCCTGAAGATATGTAATGTCTGATTTACGTATCTAAGGATATAGCAGATAATTAGAAAACCAACACCAAATTAACCCAAGATGCAAAAGTCTCTATAATACAAAAAAACGCAAAAAAATCAGAACAGTATAATTTCACCAAAAACTATAAATCCATCAGCAATGCCCTGAAGTGAAACATTTAGATGAAATGCCTGACATTCAAAACAATGATTATATCCATGTTCAAAGAAATCAAAGAAGAAAACAAACACCTGAAGGAATCCCAAGAAAACACAGGAAACCAACTTAATGAAATAAGGAGATAAATGCAAGACATGATTAAGGAAATAGAAATAATGAAGAAATACCAATCAGAAATAGTAGAAATGCAAACAAAGTCAAATAGAAAACTCTGTAGAAAGCCTCCCCAATAGAATGCATCAAGGAGAGGACAGAATATCTAAACTCAAAGACCAGGTGGCAGATCTAATACCGTCCAACAAAGATTAAAAAAAAAAAAAAGCTAATAGAAAGGTATGAATGGGAATTTCAGGATATTTGGGACACTATGAAAAGATCAAATATAAGAATTCAGGGTATAGTAGGAGAATTTCACTTCAAAGGTATAGTAGGCATTTTCAACATCATACAAGAAAATTTTCCCCAAATAGGAAAAGAGATGCCAATGTAGATACAGGAAGCCTTTAGAACACCAAACAGTCAAAACCAGGAAAGAACCTCTCCTCGCCATATTATAATTAAGCTACTAAACACACAAACCAAAGAAAATATATTGAAAGCATTTAGAGAGAAAAATCAAGTCACATACAAAGGCAAGCCCATCAGAATAATTTCAGATTACTCAACACAAATTTTAAAAGCCAGAAGGGCTTGGAATGATGTATTCTATGTTCTGAAAGATAACACCTGTCAACCAAGATTACTTTATCCAGCAAAGCTATCCATCCAAATTGATGGAGAGATAAGGATATTCCATAACAAAAACAGGCTAAAGGAATATATGAGCATGAAACCAGCTATACAGAAAATACTTGAAGGGATCCTTCACGCTGAAGAGAAAGGAAAGCACACACAAAAAGAAACAGGAAAAAAAAAAATAAACCATAGACAAATACTAGTTAATACAAGATAGTAAAGGAAAAACAGGAAGCACTATAAAATAAAAAGGCAAGAATAAATTCATACCTTTCAGTAAAAACTCTTTTTTTATTTTTTAAAGTTTTAAGATTAAAAATTTTTTTATCAACAACTTCCATAATTATAGACAATAAACCAGGATAATCCACCCCCCCACTTTCCCCTTGGCAACTCTACTCTCTATCATATCCCCCCCCTCAATTAGTCTCTCTTTTATTTTGATGTCATCATTTTTTCCTCCTATTATAAGGGTCTTGTGTAGGTAGTGTCAGGCACTGTGAGGGCATGGATATCCAGGTCATTCTGTGTCTGGAGGAGCACGTTGTAAGGAGTTCTACCCTTCCTTTGGCTCCTACATTCTTCCTACCACCTCTTCCACAATGGACCCTGAGCCTTGGAAGGTGTGATAGAGATGTTTCAGTGCTGAGCACTCCTCTGTCACTTCTTCTCAGCAGTATGGTGCCTTTTGAGTCATCCCAGAAGTCACTGCCATCGGAAAACAGAAGCTCCCATGGAGCGGGCCTCCAGTCCAACTAGAGGGCAGTTGGTTTCCACTTGATGGGGGTTATATTAAATGCATATATTGCTTTTGGTAAGATTGACATTTTCACAATATTGATTCTTCCAATCTAAGAACAAGGGATGTCTTTCCATTTCCTAGGGTCTTCTGCAATTTCTTGATTGAGTGTTTTAAAGTTCTCATTGTAGAGATCCTTTACTTCCTTTGTTAAGTTTATTCCAAGGTGGTTTTTTGTTTTCTCAAGGTAGGGTCTCACTCTAGCTCAGGCTGAGCTGGAATTCACTATGTAGTGTCAGGGTCGCCCCGAACTCACGGCAATCCTCCTACCTCTGCCTCCTGAGTGCTGGAATTAAAGGTGGGCGCCACCACGCCTGGCCCAAGGTATTTATTATTATTATTATTATTATTACTTTTCGGGTTTTTGAGGTAGGGTCTCACTCTAGCTCAGGCTGAGCTGGACTTCACTATGTAGTCTCAGGGTGGCCTTGAACTCATGAGGACCCTCCTACCTTTGCCTCCCAAGTGCTGGGATTAGAGGCATGCGCCACCACGCCTGGCCAAGGTACTTATTTATTTATTTATTTATATTTTTTGAAGCAGTTGTGAATGGGAGAGATTCCCTAATTTCATCCTTGGCATGTTTGTTGTTAGTATATAGGAAGGCTACTGATTTCTGTGTGTTTATTTTGTACCCTGTTACATTGCTAAAAGTGTTTATCAGCTCTAACAGTTTGCTGGTAGAGTCATTATAGTTCTTTATGTATAGAATCATACCATCTGCAAATAATGATAATTTGATATCTTTCCTTCCAATTTGTATCCCTTTTATGAGTGTCTCTTGCCTTATTGCTATAGCTAAGACTTCCAGTACTATAGTAAATAAAATTGGGGACAGTGGACACCTTGTCTTGTTTCTGATTTTAGTGGAAAAGCTTCAAGTTTTCCCCCATGTCGGCTGTAGGTTTGTCATAAATAACCTTTGTTATGTTAAGATATATTCCTTCTGTTCCCAGTTTCTGTAGGACTTTTATCATGAAGGGATGTTGGATTTTGTTGAATGCCTTTTCTGCATCTAATGAGATGATCATGTGATTTTTGTCCTTCAGTCCATGGATACAGTGTGTTACATTTATCAATTTGTGTATGTTGAGCCATCCCTATATCTCTGGGATAAAGCCTATTTGGTCAGGGTCAATGATTTTTTGATATATTCTTGTATTCAGCTAGCCAATATTTTGTTCAGAATTTTTGCGTCTATGCTCATGAGGGAGATTGGTCTGTAGTATTCCTTTTTTTTTTTTTTTTGGTTTTTTGAGGTATGGTCTCATTCTATCTCAGGCTGACCTGGAATTCACTATGTTGTCTCAGGGTGGCCTTGAACTCACAGCGAATATCCTACCTCTGCCTCCCTGAGTGCTGGGATTAAAGGCGTGCACCACCACCCCGGCTTGTAATTTTCCTTTTTTGTTCATTGTCTGGCTTTAGTATCAGGGTAATGCTGGCTTCATAGAAGGTGTTTGGTAGTATTCCTTTCTTCTCTATTTTATGGGAAAGTTTGAGAAGCATTGGTATTAATTCTTTCATGAAGGTCTGGTAAAATTCAACAGTGAATCTATCTGGGCCTGGACTTTTTTTAGTTGGGAGATTTTTTTTTAATATATATATATATAACTGCTTGGATCTCCATACTTGTTTTAGGTCTATTTAAATGGCTTATCTCATCTTGATTTAATTTTGGTAGGTCATATAAATCTAAGAAACCATCCATTTCTTTCAGATTTTCGAACTTAGTGGAGTATACGTTCTTAAAGTTTGTCCTTATGATTTTCAGAGGTAAATGGCTTAATGATAAAAACAGCAGAGCCAGGTGTGGTGGCACACACCTTTAATCCCAGCACTCAGGAGATAGAGGTAGGATTGCTGTGAGCTCAAGGCCACCCTGAGCATACATAGTGAATTCCAGGTTAGCCTGGGCTAGAGCGAGACCCTACCTTGAAAAACAAAACAAAAACAAAAAACAAAAATAACCCAAAACAAAGACAAACAAACAAACAAAAATCCCAGCAGTCTCTCACTGTGGATATACATCTGAATATGCATACAGCTTTCTTTTTTAAAAAAATATTTTATTTATTTGAGAGAGAAAGAGGCAGAGAGAGAGAGAATGGGCACATCAGGGCCTCTAGCCACTGCAAACAAACTCCGGACGCATGCACCAACTTGTGCATCTGGCTTGCATGAGTCCTGGGGAATCGAATCTGGGTCCTTTGGCTTTGCAGGCAAGTGCCTTAACCACTAAGACATCCCTCCAGCCCATATGCACACAACTTTCTGTCCTACTCTGTTGATGTAACAATATGTTACAATGTTGCAGTAAATACTTCTCATTACAATTTAATGTTTAGGGACAGAAGCATGAAACATTCTCACACATACAGTACCAGTGAAAGTCCATATGCCCTCCACTTAGATTCTGTCAATGTTAGCCGCTTGCCACACCTATTCTTCCTTTTTTAAAAAAATTTTTTTTTCCCCTGAGCCTCTTAAGGTAACTTGCAGACCTCATAACAGCTTGGATCTAAGAAAAGTTGCTCCTGCGTAACTAACAGCTCCATTAATGCAGCCAAGAAACTTACTTTGTGTGATGCTGCTGCCTTATACGGTGGATATCCAATTTTTTCCCCCAATAGTACAAAAAAGTGTTCTTTGTAAACTCCTTTTCCTTTTGGCCTGGTGGTGCTGGTAGTGTGTGTGTGTGTGCAGACGCTCTCACCAGACAACACTGGATGTCCTCCTCTGTGGCTCATCCACACGGTCTCTTGAGGCGCAGTCTCTAACTGCGGAACTGTGGATATCAAGCGCCCCGGCAACCCTCGGGTCTTTGCTCCCTGCCGGACAGGACTGAGCAGTGTGCGTGGCTGTGCTTCGCTGTTCTTGTGGGTGCTGTGGACTGGAACCCAGGACTCTCAGGCCCTGAGACTCACGACAGGTGCTCTCACTTATGGAGCCATCGTGCCAGCTGTGTTCACTTTTTTTGTTGGTTTTTCAAGGTAGGGTCTTGCTCTAGCCCAGGCTGACCTGGAATTCACTATGGAGTCTCAGAGCAGCCTCAAACTCACAGCAATCCTCCTACCTCTGCCTCCTGAGTGCTGGGATTAAAGGCATGCGCCACCACACCAGCCTGGCCTTTTAAAAAATATATTTTTACTTATGTATTTGCAAGCAGAGAGAGAGAGAGAGAGAGAGAGTATGGGCACATTAGGGCTTGCAAATGAGCTCCGGATTCATGTGCCACTTTGTGCATCTGGTTAATGTGGACACTGGGCAATCGAATCCCCGTTGTTAGGCTCTGGAGACAAGCACCTTAACAGCTGAGCCATACCTCCAGCCCCGTGGGGATTCCTTCTTTTTTTTAATATTTGTTTATTTATTGGCAGGCAGAGAGAGAAGAGAATGAAAAAGAGGGGGAATAGGCATGCCTGGGCCTTCTGCAAATGATGCATGCATCGTGTTGTTCATATTGAGGAACTGAACCTGGGTCAGCAGGCTTTGTGATCAAGTGCTTTTAACTAATATCTAAGCCGTCTCTCCAGCCTAGTGCTGGAGATTTGAACTCAGGTCCTCATGCTTGAGGAGCAAGCACTTTACCCACTGAGCCATCTTCCCAGCCCCAGCATTTTGTTTTCTTTTGTTTTAAGATATTGTATTTATTTATTTGAGAGAGAGAGAGAATGGGTGCACCAGGACTTCTAGCCACTGTAAACGAACTCCAGACGCATGCGCCCCCCCCCCCCACCTTGTTCATGGCTAACATGGGTCCTGGGGAAATCAAACCTGGGTCCTTTGGCTTGGCAGGCAAACGCCTTAACCGCTAAGCCATCCCTCCATCCCCCTTTGTTACTTTTTTTAAAAAAAGATTTATTTATTTATTAGAAAGAGAGAGAATGGGCATGCCAGGGCCTCTAGCCACTGCAAACGAACTCCAGATGCATGCACCACCATGTACATCTGGCTTATGTGGGACCTGGAGAATCAAACCTGGGTCCTTAGGCTTCACAGGCATTCACCTTAACTGCTAAGCCAACTCTTCAGCCCTGTGTTTTGTTTCTTTGGGTTTTTTTGAGGTAGGGTTTCACTCTAGCCCAGGCTGACCTGGAATTCACTCTGTATTCTCAGGGTGGCCTTGAACTCACAGCGATCCTCCTACCTCTGCCTCCCCAGTACTGGAATTAAAGGCATGTACCACCACACCCGGCTGAATTTTGTTTTCTTGATTAACAACTGTGAAACAAAAGTGAAATAATTCTTAATGCTTTGGTGAGATAAATATGTACTAAAAAACTTTAAGGAGTAAAAAAGATCACCGGGACCCAGGTGTGGGCCTGAAGCTCATGCAGGCCTGACTCTTCCTATTGCTTGCCAGGTCACAGGGTCTCTTGGAGCCTTTGTTTTTCCATCTGTGAAATAGGGACCCATGTTCTTCAGTGATTGTGAGGATTGGGGAGGTGATGGATTTGACGATGCCTGGGGCTGTCTGGCATACAGCAGGCGCTGCTGAACACAGGCTCCTTTCCTTGCTGCCCCAATGGGGGCAGCGTTTCCAGGCCGCCCTGTAAGCAGAAATATCTTTGCGAGCTCTGTGTCCCCAGTCGACTAATGTGGTTTGTTCTTTCCTGCCAAGGCATAATTAAATCCTGGAGCAGTGAGTACAGATAATGAATGGTGAGGCTTGTTAGGCGCGTCTTCCGCTAATGCCTGGCACTGGGGAAGAGCCCCAGCACTCGCAGTTCAGGTTTCTCACAGCGTAGTTGGGATGCTCAGTTGGCAGGAAGGCAGCAAGCAGCTTGTTGGGGGGTGGGGTGGGATGGGGGGCAGCAGGTGGGGGTGGGCTGGGTCTAGCAAGTCAGATTCAGGCCATTCAAAGGCAAGAGTCCTAGGAGAAGGCTGTGGCCCCGTTGACTCCTGTAAGGGGAGGTCTTGAGTGGCTCCGCCCACCACTGGCAGCTTTTCAGCCCAGGGAGGTAAAATTGGATGCCTACGTGGGGCTTATTTGAAGTTCTAGTTACAGTGCAACGGAAAAGTGATTTGGGCATTTGTTTACACTGCATTTATTTACATCCTGAATGGGTAGCGCATTCACATGGTTCTAATAACAAGATGTATGAGGGCTGAAGAGATGGCTTAGTGGTTAAGGCACTTGCCTGCAAAGCCAAAGGACCCAGGTTCAATTCCCCAGGGCCCATGTAAGCCAGATGCACAAGGTGGTGCATGTGTCTGGATTTCATTTGCAGTGGCTGGAGGCCCTGGTATGCCCATTCTCTCTCTCTCAAATATATATATATATATATATATATATATTTTTTTTTTTTTTTTAAGGTGTATGGGTTGGAGAGATGGCTCAGCAGTTAAGGTGTTTGACTGCAAAGCCTAATGATCTGGGTTGGATTCCCCAGTACCAACATAAAGCCAGATGCATAGGGTGGCACATGCATCAGGAGTTTGGGAAAGAGAGAATGGGCACAAAGGGCCTCTAGCTACTGCAAATGAATTCCATTCACATGTGCCACCTTGTGCATCCGGCTTTCTGTGGGTGTTGTGGAAATCAAATCTGGGTCCTCAGGCCATGCAGGCAAGCACCTTAACCTCTGAGCCACCTCTCTAGCCCTTCTCTTACTTTTAGGGTGTCTTTCTTTTCAGCTTCCACAGATGAGTTCTTTGTTTTTCTGTGCCTGGCTTACTTGTTTAACATTATGCCCTCTGGTTCCAATCATTATCCTGTAGTGAAGTTCTTCTTCTTTTTTTTTTTTTTTGGTTTTCTGAAGTAGAGTCTCACGCTAGCTCAGGCTGACCTGGAATTCACTATGTAGTGTCAGGGTGGCCTCGAACTCATGATGATCCTCCTACCTCTGCCTCCTGAGTGCTGGTATTAAAAGCGTGCGCCACTATACCCAGCTGTGTTCTGTGTTCTTCTTTATGGCTGGATAGTTCTCCATGGTATATGTGTGTCATGTTTTCTCTATATCGTTATCTGCTGACGTCTACGAGGCTGATTTCATAACTTGGCTATTGTGAATACTCCCCATGGGCAGGCAGATATCTCTTGTTTCTGGTAAGACCTACTTAATAGGCAAAAATCTCTTGATGTTTTGGCTCCAGTAAAAGTCATAAAGCTGGGCTGGAGAGATGGCTTAGCACTTAAGGTGCTTGTCTGTGAAGTCTAAGGATCCATGTTCAACTCTCCAGATCCCACGTAAGCCAGATGCACAAAGGTGAGGCAAGTGCAAGGTCGCACATGCCCACTAGGTGGTGCAAGTGTCTGGAGTTCAACTGTAGTGGCTGAGGCCCTGGCACACCAATTCTCTCTCTCTCTCTCTAAAATAAATTATAAAAAAACAACAACTTTTTTTTTTAAGTCATAAAGGCGAGGAAGCACTAACCAGGTGATTCTTTCTGGTTCTTTTTTAAAAGTTTATTTATTTATGTTTGTTTCTTTTGAGGTAGGTTCTCACTTTAGCCTGGGCTGATCTGGAACTCATTTTGTACTCCCAAGCTGGCCTCGAACTCATGGCAATCCCCCTACCTCAGCCTCCCAAGTGCTGGGACCAAAGGTAAGCACCATAATGCCAGACTGGAGCGATAGTTCAGTCAGCAAAGTGCTTGCCTTACAAGCATGAGAACTTGAGTTTAAGCCCAGAATTTACATGAAAACCACTCCTGTAATCCCAGTGCTGGGGAGGTGGACAGCAGGATCCCTGGAGCTCGCTGGCCAGCTAGTCTTGTGCACTTGACGAGTTCTAGTAAATGAGAGACCCTGCTTCAAAGGGGGTGGACAACGTTTCTGAGAATAATAACACATGTTGTCCTGTGGCCCTCACACCCACACACACATGCGGGTGCATAGGCTTGGCTTTTGCTTGGTTTTCAAATGGGGTCTCGCTATATTGCCCATGCTAATTTTGAACTCCTCCATTCAAGTGATCCTCATATCTCAGCTTCCTGCCGGGACTTGAAGAGTGTGCCACCGTACCTAACTGCATGTGATATTAAAAAAATATTCTATTTATTTATTTATTTATTTATTTGTAAACAGAGAGAGACAGTCAGAGAGAGAAAGAGGGTGGAGGGGAGAATGGGTGCACCAGCTGCTTGCTGCAAACAAACTTCAGATGCACAAGCTACTTTGTACATCTGGCTTTACATGGGTGCTGGGGAAATGGAACCAGGGTCATTAGGCTTTGCAGGCAAACACCTTTACTGCTCTCTTCAGCCCTGCATGTGATGCTTTCGGTTGAGTTTGCATTGTTTTAGTCTCTCCTTGCTATGCATTATACCAGTTGAAAATGTTTACTCCGTACATTTATATGTTGGAAGTATTTAACTTGTTTGATTTTACAGGACTTACTATCTTAAATTGGTCAAGACTGTGGGGTCCTTTGAAACTGAACTGAGTACAATCTACAATGTGTGATGGTTATAAATGTATTGGGGGCCAGGGATGGAATGTGGTAGTTTGAATAGATGGCCCCCAATATATTCAGTTTTTTATTGTTTGTAGTTCGCATCTGCAGCCACCTGGCTGGAGGCAGTGTCACTGGGTGGATCTTAAGGTGTGGTGGTGGGTTTCAGATTTCAATCTAAAGATATGCAAAGTGTGCCTAGCAGGAGTTCCTGAAGTGTGCTGTGTGGCTTTTGGCTTTTGGCTTTAGGCTTGTGCTTCTCTCTCTTTGCTTGGTCCTGTGAAGGCAGGCCAGCTTCTTCTGCCTTTTATGGAACTTCCCCTGGATCTGTAGGCTTCAATAAATATCCCTTCCTCCATAACTGTGCCTGGTCTGGAAGTTCATCTCAGCAAACCTGAATCTGTCTGCTACACATGGGTGCTGGGGAAATGGAACTAGGGTCATTAGGCTTTGCAGGCAAACACCTTTACCGCTCTCTTAAGCCCTGAATGTGATGCTTTTGGTTAGACAAACTAGCATATCTAGGCAATAGTCTATTAGTCACTCAGTCCTAAAACAAAATGTGCTATTAAGCCACGAGGAGGAACTTTCCATGCCTATCTCTGTGAGAAAGAAAAGGCTGAAAGGCTGAAAGGCTGAAAGGCTGAAAGGCTGCATGCCAGTTGGAGTCTAGCTGACGACACTGGAAAGGGCATAAGGCTGGGGATAGTGACCAGTGGTTCCAGGCATTTGTGAGGAGGAGTGATGAGGTGACAGGGAGACCACCCTGCAAGACACATGGTGAGCGCCTGTAACATTATGCAAATCCATAGGACCTGTGGCTTCACAGGCATGCGCCCTAACCGCTAAGCCATCTCTCCGGCCCCCATAGAAGACTTCTGTTGGTTCTATACCTCCATCCCTTCCCGACACTCTAGAAGCCTGCCCCAGTCTTCCTCCACACTGCCTGGTTTGTTTTTGTTTTTCGAGGTAGGGTCTCGCTCTAGCTCAGGCTGACCTAGAATTCACTATGTCCTCTCAGGGTGGCCTCAAACTCATGGCGATCCTCCTACCTCTGCCTCCCGAGTGCTGGGATTAAAGGCGTGAGCCACTATGCCCGGCATTTCCCCTCCATTTCTATGTAAACCTCCAACTGCTCTCAAAAATAAACTCCACTCATTTTCAACATCCTCATGATGCTTTGGGTTAAAAGCAAAGGCTAGGCTGTGTCAACAGCCTTCTTGTGGCGAGCGAGCTGCGGGCTGTGTGTGTTCCCGATGGCCCTGGCCAGGCTCTTGTGCGGAGAAGGAAGGTCGGCTGTGACTCATCCACTTAAGTCAGGCAAGTCTCATCCAGACCTGGGTCATCCTAGAGGGAACTGCTGTCCACAGGGTGCTCAACAGATAGCGACAAGGCTTGCCCGGGCCATCTGCCCCCAGATGGTTGGAACCAGGCAGTGTGGAGGAAGACTGGGGCAGGGGCAGGCTTCTAGAGTGTCAGGAAGGGATGGAGGTATAGAACCAACAAAAATCTTCTATGGGGGCTGGAGAGATGGCTTAGCAGTTAAGGCGCATGCCTGTGAAGCCTAAGGACCCCGGTTCGATTTTCCAGGTCCCATGTAAGCCAGATGCACATGGTGGCGCATGCATCTGGAGTTTGTTTGCAGTGGCTAGAGGCCCTGGCACACCCATTCTCAATCTCTCTCTCTCTCCTTCTCTCTATCTCAAATAAATTTAAAAAAATCTTCTATGGGCCCCACAACCCCACTAGTTCCAGCATCAGCCATGTGTTGTCAAATAGCAACAATAATCTTCATTTCTTCCCCAGCCCAGTCACACCATCTTGGGCACACAGCATGCATGGAGAAGCACTGACTAACCCTGGGTTTGTCACGGATGCCATCCATACCCAGAGGTCAGTGCACTGCTTGCAGCCCTCCCCCAACCCCATGTGGCCAAGCTCTGGTGACTTTGTCACACTTCAAGGACTGGCTGATGTTCCCATGTGATTTAAGGGAACCTTGACCCCTGACCAGAGAGATCCTGTTCCCAAGGACCCTAAGGCTGAGAGGTTTTTTAATTTATTGTTTTAAGTAAGTTACAGTTGTTTTAAGTCATTGTGTTTGTTATTTCAAATAATATCTCACACTTGCTTTACACAACAGCCTTTATTGTCGTACATACCGTCCCGAGAGCTGACCAGTGCTCTACACAGAGCATTTGAACCCTATAGGTAGACAAGAAGGAAGTTAGGTCACTGCGGAGACACCAGGCAGCCACACAGCTGAGGGAGGTTTGGAGTAAGCCCTCTGACCCTTTCTTCTGTGCCTCATTCTTCAAACAAAACCTCGTTAACTGTCACTGGATGTCTGCACTTAGCCTTGCACTGGGCACGTACCGCTAAGTGAGACTTGACCTCAAGAAGCTTAAAGCAGACGTGCGCTCTTGCCTGTCTGCAGGCAGGCAGCGGGGCTTGGCTTCGAACACAGCGTCTGAGAAACTCATGTTCCCACTTCATGCATTAGGTACACATTCCGTGTGACCGAGCCTCATTTCACAACTCCGTCTCGGGGGTCACACGGTGTCCCCTTCCGTGACTGGACCATCATTCATTTAGCCTGTCTATGGCTGGACATGTAGTGCGTCAGTGAAAGTCTTCACAGCTGTGTCCTTGTGCTCAATTACTTTTTTCAATTTTCTTTTATTATTATGGGAAAATACATATTATTTTAAAAGTACCATTTCAGCCGTTCTCAGGAACACAGCTCAGTGGCATTAGGTTTGTGTGCACTGTTGTAAGACTGACACCTCATCCATCTCCAGACACTCCCATCTTAGGACGTTTTGACGGTGTGGCTCGTAGACACCCTCTCCCCAAGCCCTGCAGACCAACCTGCTTCCTGTCTCTGTAGATGTGGCTGTTCTAGTCACTTCGTGTAAGTGAATCGTATGGCACCTGTTGCTACGTGACTGGCCTATTGCACTTGCCATAACGTCCCCGAGGTCTCTGTGTTACAGCACATGTCACAACCGCTTTCCTTTGTAAGGCGGACAAATATTCCATTGCAAGGATAGACCACCTTTAACGTGGCACTCTCTCGTCGTGTCTTTAAAAACGCCTAGAAGTGGCCTTGCTAGGTGAACACTTTTGCTACCCGTTGCCCAATTCTCCCCTGGTACACTCATGTAAATTTCCTTCCATATCTCCAGGATAAGAGTTTCCATTTCCCTATACCCTGCCAGCATCGAGCACAGGATTTGTGTACGCATGTGCCTCTGTAAGTGTGTGATGTGTGTTTAGGTATGCACATGTGCATGTGCCTGCGTGTCTACGTGTCCTTACTCAGTTGCTGTCTACCTTTTTGGAGGCAGGGTCTCTCCCTGGCCTGGAGCTCACCAACAGGCTAGACTGGCCATCCAGTGAGCCCCAGGAATTCACCAGTCTCTGCCTCATCGGTGCTAGGAGTATAAGCATGCACCATCATGCCTGACTTTTGTTTGTTTGTTTGTTTGTTTGTTTGTTTTCGGAGGTAGGGTCTCATGCTAGCTCAGGCTGACCTGGAATTCACTATGTAGTCTCAGGGTGGCCTTGAACTCACAGCGATCCTCCTACCTCTGCCTCCCGAGTGCTGGGATTAAAGGTGTGTGCTACCACGCCTGGCTTAGCCTGACTGTTTTATATGGGTTCTGGGGCTCAAACTCAGGTGTTCATGCTTGAGAGGAAAGCATTTTGCCAACAAAGCCATTTACCCGATCCCTTGTAAGAGTTAAAAATTTTTTATTTATTTTTATTTATTGGAGAGAGAGAGAGAGAGGCAGACAGAAAGAGAGAGAGAAAGAATTGGCGTGCCAGGGCCTTCAGCTGCTGCAAACAAACTCCAGACACATGTACCATCTTATGCATCTGGCTTACATGGGTCCTGGGGAATCGAACCTAGGTCCTTTGGCTTTGCAGGCAAGTGCCTTAACTGCTAAGCCATCTCTTCACCCCCTCAATATATATATATACATATGTTGTTGTTGTTCTTTTTGAGGTAAGGTCTCACTCTAGCTCAGGCTGACCTGGAATTCACTATGTAGTTTTAGGGTGGCCTCGAACTCATGGTGATCCTCTTACCTCTGCCTCCCGAGTGCTGGGATTAAAGGCGTGTGCCACCATGCCTGGCTTCATAATATTTTTTTGTTTATTTTAATTTACTTGAGAGCAACAAACAGACAGAGAGAGAAAAAGGCAGAGAGAGAGAGAATGGGCACGCCAGGGCCTCCAGCCACTTCAAACGAACCTTATGTATCTGACTTATGTGGGTCCTGGGGAATCGAGCCTCCAACCAGGGTCCTTAGGCTTCATAGGCAAGTGCTTAACCACTAAGTCATCTCTCCAGCCCCCCATAAGTTTTTTAATGTTTATTTATTTATTTTTGGTTTTTTCGAGGTAGGTTCTCATTCTAGCTCAGGCTGACCTGGAATTCACTATGTAGTCTCAGGGTGGCCTCGACTCACAGTGATCCTCCTACCTTTGCCTCCCGAGTGCTGGGATTAAAGGTGGGCACCACCATGCCCGGGTTCCCCCATAATATTTTTTAAAAATACTTTTATTTATTTCTTTGGAAGGAGAGAGAAAGATTGGAGAGTGAAAGAGAGAGTGGCATGGGCACAGCAGGGCCTCCTGCCACTGCAAATGAACTCCAGGTGCATGTACCACGTTTGCATCTGGCTTTACGTGCATGCTGGGGAATTGAACCCAGGCTGTCAAGGCTTTTCAAGCCCGTGCCTTTAGCCACTGAGCCATGACCCCAGCTCTCTTTTGTCCCTTTTAATCTGGACCATTATAAGCGCTAATATATTTTCCAATTTGAAAGGCCCAAGATGGTATCTTGTTTTCATTTCTGGCCAAGCTAACCATTTCTGTGGGTGTGAATTATTTCTCTCTCTCTCTCTCTCTCTCTCTCTCTCTCTCTCCGTTTCCTCCTCCAGTGCTGGGAACCGAGGCTGGCACTAGGCGGGTACTGTGCCACTAAGCTAAGTCCCCAGCCCTTGCCTCTGCCTTTCATGCTCTGCCTGACAGTGTGCTTGGTTCTGTTTGGTTTCTGACGTTATCACAGCACTCTAGTACTCAAACTTGACCTTCCACAAGAGCCTGCGAGGCCTGAAGACGGGGACATCCTTCTGCCTTGGCTCTGTCCTCTCAGATTAGCCTCTTGCCAGAGGTTTGAAATATCACAGTTGTCTTCTCCACGCAAGGACGCCCGTGTGTCCTTCCAAACCCTGCGGAGTACAAACGTGTGTTCCTGTTTGGGTTCCACGTTTCCTGCAGGATCTGACCCTCTGCCAACGCCGAGTCCGTCTCCAAGAGGCCACCTGCTGAGTGTCAGAGGTGTTCTAGGGCCCCCAAGGATACCATTGATCAAGTCTGGTGTCCAAAGCCTGGGCTGTGTCCTGGAAAGGGGTTGTGGGGAGCCATAAGGTCCCAGGGTGCCCTCAAGGGCCAGGCTGAGACCTCAGTGCCCAGGCAGCTCCACATATGAGCTGGTCTTCACCTGCTTCTCCTGCATAGACCTCTGGACAGGGTTGAGTGCGACTCGTCTTCTGGAAAGACAGAAAATGCTGAATCTAGGCCGGGTGTGGTGGCACACAACTTTAATCCCAGCACTCGGGAGGTCAAGGTAGGAGGATCGCTGTGAGTGAGTTCGAGGCCAGCCTGAGACAACAGAGTGAATTCCAGGTCAACTTGGGCTAGAGCAAGACCCTACCTAAAAAAAAAAAAAAAAAAAAAAAAAGGGGTGCGTGCTGGAGAGATGGCCTAGTGGCTAAGGCATTTGGCTGCAAAGACAAAGGACCCAGGGTCAATTCCCTAGTACCCACATAAAACCAGATGCACAAGGTAGCATATGTATCTGGAATTTGTTTACAGTGGCTAGAGGCCCTGGTGTGAGGAAAAAAAGGGGGGAGGTATTTTGGCTTATAGTCTCGAGGGGGAGCTCTGACGGCAGGTGATGGGCAAAGTATGCTGAGACGGGGGCAAACGGGCCCGCCTAACTCCACAGTGAGGACGATGAAGGTCACTGCAAAGCAGAAGCACCAGGTGAGCATGGACCAGTTACCCATGGGCCCCGTCCAGGCACCCACGCTGGCCATCAGCCAGAAAGCCACACAGGTGGGTATCAGCTGCGGTAGCCAGAGCAGGCCCAGGGGCTGCGGGCGCGCCCCAGGAGACCCCATGGTGGTGGAGGATGATGATGACGACATCGTGGTCGTTGTGGTTGTGCAGGTCACCAATACCGGTCTTGGCTGAGGATCAGAAGGGAACAGATCCTGCCGTGGGGGCGGATCAAGTCCTCACACCTCTCCAGCCAGTGGCGTCTGCGGTTTTGAAGCGAGGGAAGACAGCTGCAGACCAAGAAGGGGTCTGGTTAATTTTTTTTTATAATGAGATAAAATTTAACTCCACAAAGTTCATGAAAATAGGAGAACAAATCTGATCTCATCGACACTCCAACCCTACACATTTCCCGGATTACCATGGAATACATTTTAGACACCATTTACTTTAAACATCAGTTCACACAAGCAAAGGGAAGGCTTCTTTATTTTCAATCATCTCAGCATCATGTCACATCTAAAAATAACAAAGGTTTTTAAAGAAATTTGTAGGGCCTCACTCTACCCCAGGCTGACCTGGAACTCACCCTGTAGTCCTAGGCTGGCCTTGAACTCACAGTGATCCTCCTACCTCTTCCTCCTAATTGCTGGGATTAAAAGCGTGTACCACCATGCCTGGCCAAAGATTTCTTTTTATATATTTATAATTTTATTTATTTGTTTGAGACAGCGAGACAGAGAGACATGCCAAGAATGAGAGAGAATGGGTGCATCAGGGCTTTTAGGCACTAAAACAAACTCCAGACACATATGCCACCTTGCTCATCTGACTAATTTACGTAGGTACTGGGGAACTGAACCTGGGTCCTTTGGCTTTGTAGGCAAGCACCTTAACCGCTCAGCCACCTCTCCAGCCCATTTCTTTTTCTTTTTCTTTTTTTTTCTCAATTTTTATTAATATTTTCCATGATTACAAAAACCAGCCCATGTCTTTATTTTTCCCTAGTTTGCTTGTTAGGCTCTTCCCTTGCATTTTCTTGCCACGTGCCATGATCTGAACGTTGACACACGCTCTTCAGACTGGGAGCGTTAGTGGGGATGTCCAGAGGTGGACTCCAGGGCGGAGTCATCACGAATGGGTCAGTGACCTCATCAAAGGGCTGAAGGGGGCGAGGCAGATGGCTTAGCCTCTAAGAGCACTTCCTGCACAAGTCGAAGAAATTGGACCCAACCTTCAGCACCCACACAAAGCACTGGGCGGGCCGGGCGGGCCTGCAACCCCAGTCCTGAGGGGGGCAGAGACAGGAAGATCGCCATCCAGTCTAACCAAAAAGTGGCAAGCTGCAGGTGCAGTGAGAGACTGTGGGGGAAGGTGGAAGGGTGACAGAGGAGTGTACTGGATGCCACACAGGGGCGCCCACACACTTCCATATGCTGTACACACACCCCCACATACTATACACACAGGTAGGTAGAGCATCTATCTAGTGATACCTAGGTGATACATAGATTATAGGTGATAGATCGGCAGTTTGTCCCTTTCTCCTTCTGGTGAGGACACAGTGTTCCTCCTCTCTGGAATCTTGAAGCCCTCAGCAGACACTGAACCCACTGATGCTTTGATCATGGACATTCCAGCCTCCGGAACGATGAGAAAATAAATCGCTCAGCCTCCAATATATTTAGCATATTTATTTATCTCTGTCTATAGCAGCCCAAACAGACTAAGGTAACATGTCTCTTAATCTCTTTTATTCTATGTTACCATTTTCTCCTTTGGACCCAAGAACACGTAGAACCCAAAGAAAGATCATACTGAGGCACTCTCTCAGTAAAGAGGTCTGGAAAAGCATTAGAAGTGACCAAAGGGATCAGGGCAATAGGGATGGGGGGATGGGAGTCAACAGACCCAGCTCTGTTACTGGGATGCACAGATTAAGGTGAGTCATGCGGTTTTTCTGTTAAATAGAAAAGAGGATTAGGAGGTGGCTCTGTTGCACAATGGATAGCGCATTGGACTTCTAGTTGATGAAATGAGAAAAGAGGATTAGGGACTAACATAAGGGTTATAGGCTTCTCCACAGCTAGCTTCTTTCTTTTTAAAGAACAGAACAAAGTATTTATTTATTTTAGAAAGAGAGAGAGAGAAAATGGACACTCCTGGACAGTGCTGCTGTCTGGCTAAATGTATATACTATGCTCATCAAACTGCCCAGCAAGCACTTCTCTTAATGTTCATACCTATATATTAATGCTACTCTCACTTTTGGTAGAGAACCTTCTCTTTTCAGATGGCAGAGACCTTGGGATGACTCAGAAGGCATCATGGTGCTGGGAAGAAGTGACAGGAGTGCTCAGTACTGCAATATCTCTATCACATCTTCCAAGGCTCAGGGTCCATTGCGGAAGAGGTGACAGAAAGAATGTAAGAGCCAAAGGAAGGGTAGGACTCCTTACAACATGATCCTCCAGACATAAAATGGCCTGGATATCCATGACCTCACAGTGCCTGACACTACCTGCACAAGACCATCATAATAGGAGGAAAAGATCATGACATCAAAATAAAAGAGAGACTGATTGAGAGGGGGAGGGGATATAATGGAGAATGGAGTTTCAAAGGGGAAAGTGGGGGGTGGGGAGGGAGGGCATTACCATGGGATATTGTTTAGAATCATGGAAGTTGTTAATAAAATAAATAAATAAATAAATAAACAAATAAATAAAACCCCAACCTGAGTCTAGAGGAGGACTTCTCAAGCCACTGCTTGCCTCCCTGGACAAGAGCTCTGCCCTGCTTCCTTCTCTTAAGTTCTGGGCTTCTCAAACCCTGTCTTGCCTCCTTGACCAACAGCAATAACTTTCTTCCTCCCCTTAAGCCTCTTCACTTAAAGCTTTTCCTCCTACAGCTCTAAGCTATAATCTTTCTGAACCTCATCCTCTGGTTGGTGGATTTCATTCTCTGAATTCTAAAGACCAGAATCTGGAGACATCCCAAAATTATTAGGGTGTTGGCATCTATTGGTACATTGGCAGAGGACACCCCAAAATTCCTGCATCACAATCACAGCTTTTAGACATAGTTATACATGTGTCTTTATTACGTTTTCTTTCTTTTCTTCTTTTTCTTTGTCTTTCTTCCCCCTTCCCACTTCTGTTTTTTTATTTCCCTTTTTATTTTTTTAATTTATTTTTATTTGAGATAGAGAGAGAGGGAGGGAGGGAGAGAGAGAGAGAGAGAGAGAGAGAGAGGGTGTGCTAGGGCTTCTCGCCATTGTAAATGAACTCCAGATGCACTGTGTCCTTAGGCTTTGCAGGCAAGCACTTTAATCACTCCAGCCCTCCCTTTTTAAAAAAAAAATTATTTATTTATTTATTTGACAGAGAAAGAGGGGGAGAGAGAGAGAGACAGAGAGAGAGAGAGAAAGAGAATGGGCATGCCAGGGCTTCCAGCCACTGCAAACGAACACCAGACGCGTGCGCCCCCTTGTGCATCTGGCTAACGTGGGTCCTGAGGAATAGAACCTGGGTCCTTTGGCTTTGCAAATGCCTTTACCGCTAAGCCATCCCTGCAGCCCCAGCCCTCCCTTTTAGAAGTTTATGTTATTTAATTGTTTTTTACTATTGACAACTTCCATAATGATAGACGTCTTTCCCTTTTTTAATACCACTTTATGGTCTTTTTATGAACACTAGGGGGCATTGCTGCGTAACAAAACCTGCAGCGACTCTGAAAGAGCCATCTGATGAGGTCCCTGCGGGAAGCGTCTGGTTACCCCAGAGAGCCTCAAGCAGGAAGCATCCCTACCCAACAGCCCGTACTACCCACAGAACAGATGAGAGGCCCAGAGCTCTGGGTTCAAACCCAGCTCTATCCCAGCTGTTGAAGAACCCCTTTCCTCCCTGCCCTGGGGCAGTGCGGTCCAGTGCTCTAAATCCAGACCTGGCCCACCGGTTGCCCGACCTCGCTGAGTTTCCCTTGGGAGCGGCCCCAAGCAGAGTTCCCTACCTGTCTCTTAACACAGAGCTCTGGGAACAAGCTCTCAATAGACTCAATAGTTTTGTTTATGAGATGAGGTTGACACAGATGACTGCTCCCCTCTCGAGTTCAGCGCCTGGGGAATGCTTGTCTGTTTGTGTTTACAGCCTGTGATGTGTTCATGGCTTGCAAAACCAGGTTCGATTCCCTAGTGCTCATGTAAAGTGAGAATCGCAAGATGCCTGGGTGCTTGCTTGTGCATTCTACCCCCCTCCCTATCTCTCTCTCTCCCTCTCATAAATTAAAAAAAAAAAAAGAATGTAGGGATATTATATATTTTTTAACCTTTTTATTTATTTATTTGAGACAGAGAGAGAATGGGCACGCCAGGGCCTCCAGCCGTTGCAAACAAACTCCAGATGCATGCTCCCCCTTGTGCATCTGGCTTATGTGGGTCCTGGGGAATTGAACCAGGGTCCTTTGGCTTTGCAGGCAAATGCCTTAACTGCTAAGCCATCTCTCCAGCCCGCCATTATAATTTCTGTAATAAAGTCACTTTCCTCACCTCCAGGTGACGTAGACCCTGCAAAGTGGCTCTAATGCTCTTCCTTGGACCTGCTCCACATGTGTCTCCTTGGCAACCTCTCAGTACACCTGGGCTGGTCCACACTGGGGCCGCAGCCGGGTTATCTCAGCAGTGGAGGAAAGAAATGAGCAGAATGACGGGCCGAGCCTAAATGTTTGAGCGAGGCAGGGTGGTCCCAGGCAGGTGTGAGGGGCCAGGACATGGGCTCTCCATGAGCTCCGGTGAGTGAAGGGCCGCTGGGAGAGTAGCAGGGTATGGAAGCAAGCCTGAGGCCTGTCCAGACTTTCACATAAGCAGAGAGGAGCCAACATGGGTGGCTGAGGCTTGTGCCCCACTCTGAATCAAGGCAAATGGGCTCTGGGTGTTTCTGCTGAAGTGGGAGGAAATGAGACTCGGTGGCTTCTGCCAACTCCAGTGGGCACTTCCTCCCCTCTCATTATAGCTGGGACTTCTGTCACCTGCACCACCCAGGCCCCAGGCACTGTGGGAAAAGAGGCTCTTGCTTGCTGCTAGAATCGTCCCTGGATCCCCCAGCAGCTTGTCAACAGGACCTGGGGTCTCCCGGAGCTTCTGGCCTCTTCTGGGGCTAGACACTGCCGACTCTTACCCTGCGTGGTTAGGGCTTCCGGGAAGCAGGCCTTTTATGAGAGGAGAGTATCCATCAGGAGAGGTTAAAGACACAAGAAGTTAGAGCTGGAACATTCTGAGAGCGAGAGTCTCAGAGGCCTGGGGACGGAATGAGAAGGAAATACAATGGTGGAGGAAAGGTGACGCTCGGAGACGTGATGGCTGAAAAGTTTCTAGCTTAGAAGAGAAACACAAATCCTGGACCGAAGACCAAGGTGCACTGAAGACCAGCGGAACCCTCCAGGCGGTCAGCAGCAGATTGGAACAGGCTGAGACATCCAGCCTTGTGGACTGAGCATCTACGGGGCTCTCGGCCTCTTCTGCCTGCAGACAGCCATTGTTAGGCTGCTTCGGCCTGTGTTGTGAAAGATAATTTAACAAACCCCTTTATTATATATATATATATATATATATATATATATATATATATATATATGTAAAAGAGCACAAATCCTTCAGCTGGAGACGCATGAGGGATGTTGAGCAGGGTGGATGTAAATGAGCTGACATCAGACACACTGTAGAAGAGATTTTGTTTTGTTTTGGTTTTTGTTTTTCAAGGTAGGGTCTCACTCTAGCTCACGTTGACCTAGAATTCACTATGTAGTCTCAGAGTGGCCTTGAACTCATGGTGATCCTCCTACCTCTGCCTCCCAAGTGTGTGCCATGCCCAGCAGAAGGGATCTTAAAAGCACTGGGAGACAAAGGAAAACAGACTCTTGGGCTGGCTAGGGTTCAGTTCCCCAGTACCCATGTAAAGCAAGATGTGTAAAGTGGCGCATGTGTCTGGAGTATGTTTTCAGAGGCAGGAGGCCCTGGAGTATCACTCATTCTCTCTCCTCTCTCTCTCTAAGACCAAGTAAATAAATATTTAAAAAATGAAAACACTTTTGTTTTCTTTTATTTTTGTTTTTGAGGTAGGATCTCACTCTAGCTCAGGCTGACCTGGAATTCACTATGTAGTCTCAGGGTGGCCTCGAACTCATGGTGATCCTCCTACCTCTGCTTCCTGAGTGCTGGGATTAAAGGTGTGCACCACTATGACTGGCAAAACACTCTTTTTAAAAAATTATATATTATTTATTTGTAAAGAGAGAGAAAGAAAAAGAGAAACAAACTCTAGATGCATGTATCACTTTGTACATATGGCTCTACATGAGTACTGGCAAATCAAACCCTAGCCATCAGGCTTTGCAAGCAAGTACCTTTTTCATTTTAATATTTTTTGTTTATTTTTATTTATTTATTTATTTGAAAGTGACAGACAGAGAAAGAAGCAGATATGGAGAGAGAGAAAATGAGCACGCCAGGGCCTCCAGCTACTGCAAATGAACTCCAGATGCATGCGCCCGCTTGTGCATCTGGCTAACGTGGGTCCTGGGGAATCGAGCCTTAAGTTTCACAGGCAAGCGCTTAACTGCTAAGCCATCTCTCCAGCCCAAGCAAGCACCTTTTACTGCTGAACCATCTCTCCAGCCCCCAGACTCTTTCTTTCTCTCTCTCTCTCTTTTGTTTTTCGAGGTAGGGTCTCATTGTAGCTCAGGCTGACCTGGAATTGACTACGGTTGCCTCAAACTCACAGTGATCCTCCTACTTCTGCCTCCCAAGGGCTGGGATTAAAGTTGTGTGCCACCACTCCCGGCTTCTTTTTCTTTTTTCTTTTTTCTTTAAAAATATTTGCATTTATTTATTTAACAGAGAAAGAGGGAGAGAGAATAGGCGCACCAGGGCCTCTAGCCACTGCAAACAAACTCCAGACATGTGCGCCCTCTTGTGCATCTGGCTAACGTGGGTTCTGGGGAATCGAACCTGGGTCCTTTGGCTTTGCAGGCAAATGCCTTAACCACTAAGCCATCCCTCCAGCCCTTCTTTTTCTTTTAATTAATTTATTTATTTGAGTGGGGCAGGGAAGGAGAGAGAGTGAATATGGATGCAGCAGGACTTCCTGATGTGTATGTCTGGCTCCTGATGGATGTATGTGGCTTTAAATGAGCCCTGGGGAACTGAACCCAGGCAGTCAGGCTTTGCAAGCCCGTGCCTTTAATCGCTGAGCTATCTCTCCAGCCTGGGAAATGGCTTAATCACAGGACTATGTAATGGAATGGTATTTTATCATTTCATGAGTGTGATCTTTAGTAATAAGTTGGAGTGCTGGAGGAGCATCCACCGCCCAGCGGATGCGCTCGCTCCAGACCAGGGGAGTGTGAAGACAAAGCTGTCACTGGCCATGTCAGAGGGGTGCGGAAGGACTGTCCGCAGGAAAAAGAAGTCCAAGGAGAACTGAATTGGTCGGGGGTCTCATGTAGCCCAAGCTGGCTTCAGATCTGTGACATGGCCAAGGCTGGCCTAGAACTCCTAGTCCTCCTGCTTTTACGCCCAGAGTGCTTGGATTACAGGTGTGTGATGTCCACACCTAACTATTGAAGGAATCCTGGCCAAATAAATTCATAAGCATGGATAAGTTTAAACAAATATCCACTAGAGGAACTGCCATCAGAATATTGATTAATTTGAGGAAATAATTTTTTTCTGGAACAAAAATGGGTTTATTGTGGGATCTGCCTACCAAGCTGGCTGGAGTTCTGGGCTGAGCAAGGAGGGTCTACGGACAGGCCAAGGAGAGCTAAGACTCCAGGGAGAGCTAAGACTCCAGAGCCTTTCCCTGGATGGTGTGGATGTGGCAGATGGAGTCCCAGATGGCTTGGGATGTGGTGCCCTGGCCGCTGGTGTCTGGGGGGGGGTGTGTTTTCATTGTCCACGGATACTGTGACAGCTCTGCAGCTGGAGGTGGCATAGGCATAAGGCTTGAGGTGGTCTAGCATCATGCGACTTGCCAGCAGCGTGCCGGTGGGGTTGGCAGTGTTTTATTGGCAGTACTTCGGCCCGTGGTCCTTGCCGCCCTCTCCAATACCACGTACACATGGCAATAGCTGGCCCCAGCTACAAGTCCTAGGCCCCCCACCGGCCCTTCACAGACATTGTTGACAATGTTGCTATAGAGATTGGCTGTTACCATGACATCCACCTGCTGGGGCCAGGATACCAGCTGCATGGTGGTGGTGTCCACAAGCATGCTGTCAAATGCAATCTTGGGGTAATGGGGCGCCCCCTCCCTGCAGCACCAGATGAGGAGCCCATCGCCCAGTTTCATGATGCTGGTCTTGTGCACAGCTGTCACTTTTTTCTTTTTTCGAGTTAGGGTCTCACTCTAGCTCAGGCTGACCTGGGATTCATCATATAGTCTCAGGGCGGCCTTGAACTCATGGCGATCCTCCTACCTCTGCCTCCCGAACAGCTGTCACTTTCTCACGCCCTGCCCTCCTGGGCCAGCTTGAAGGCACATTCAGAACGCGAAGGGACTTGGCCTTGGTGACGACTTTCAGACTCCCCGTCACTCCTGCCACCCTCTGCCACCCTCTCATGCTCTGGCTGCGGTTGTACTTGCCCTCTGTGCTTTCCTGCACCATTACGACGTCTACGTCCTTGTGTTGGGTCACCACTCGTGGCGTATGATGTTGGCACAGAGGTCCAGGCTGGTGTGAAGGATGTCAGCGTATGGAACGCTTCATGCATGTGTGGTGGTCCTTGCTCAGGGGCCGTGCTAAACCTCTCTGCGCCGCTCCAGTTTTAGTATACGTGCGGCCAAAGTGGGTACATAATCTGAGACTCTTTAAACACAGAAACACTGACCAACAACAGCGTGTCACATGGGAAGGTGGAATTAGAGGTACAACATTATAAGATTTTTTTTTTCTTATTTGGGATGAAAAAGAAATCATAATTAGCTTTAGGTTTTATTAAGTCAAGTAGGCTAAAATTTCAAGGAAAGCCACTGAAGAAGAAACAGAATTATAACTTTATAGCCAGGAAAGGAACAAAGAGGAAAAAAGAAAACCTGATTGATCCAATTCATTAAAGAAGGAAAAAGATGAAATGGTCAGGAGTATAGCAACCTTAAGGGTTAGACACGCATCCAACACCACTAGTCACACTAAAAGTGAATGGATGAAGCCTGCCATTTAATAGGAAATCAGGACTGTAGAGATGGCTTAGTGGTTAAGGAACTTGCCTGCAAAGCCAAAGGACCCAGGTTCGATTCCACAGGACCCATGTAAGCCAGATGCACAGGGTGGCACATGGATCTGGAGTTCGTTTTCAGTGGCTGGAGGCCCTGACATACTGATTCTCTCTATCTGCCTCTCTCCGACTCTTTCTCTCTGTCTCTTTCTTTCTTTCTTTCTTTCTTTCTTTCTTTCTTTCTTTCTTTCTTTTGAGGTAGGGTCTCACTCTAGCCCAGGCTGACCTGGAATTCACTATGGAGTCTCAGGGTGACCTCGAACTCATGGCGATCCTCCTACCTCTGCCTCCCGAGTGCTGGGATTAAAGGCGTGCCCCCACCATGCCCGGCTCTCTGTCTCTTTCAAATAAATAAAAATAAAATACTAAAAAAAAAAAAAAGGAAATCGTCATCAGATGGCACTTCAGAAAATCCCACTGTCATTGATCTGTTAGGCTCTTCTCCTCCCAGACTCAGACCCTGACTCCAGAATATTTAACATTTATTATGAGCATGTTTTATTTTTCCATGTAAAGTGCTGTCATCATCTTTAAAACTCCGATATGACTATATCATAGAGATGAGGAAATTCCGTCTCAAAGTGCCAGGCATTCCAGCTCCTCTGCTGATAAGTGATAGGCCCGGGATTCCAGCCCAGGTGTTCATTCAAACTGAGTGCTCATGAAAGCGCAGCCTCAGTGCCTCCTCTCTGCTTTGACCCCTTCAAGTGTCCCCAAGGGTCCCTTATAAGTACAACCACCCATTAGAATCTGCTTTGGGGACAAATGACCATTCTGGTATTCATCTGTTTCATCCCAAGTGTCAGCATCATGTTGTGTTGTCTTACTTATGGTTATTTTGTTTTATTTGTTTCTTTTTTTTTTTTTTTTTGAGGTAGGGTCTTGCTGTAGCCCAGGCTGACCTGGAATTAGTCTTAGGCATGCCTAGAACTCAGAGAGTGTGGGATTAAAGGCATGCGCCACCATGACTGGCCTCTTACTGACTTTTAAAAACCCTCATTCTTATCTTTATTTCCCATTTAACTTTAAAATAATTGTGCCATGAAGATGGTAAAAAATATGGAGACTAATTTTCTTCCCGAATAACATGGGACTGTGCTGGGTTTTGGGCGTGCCAGGGCCTCTAGTCACAGCAAAGTCCAGACTCATGTGCCACCCTGTGCATCTGGCTTATGTGGGTACTGGGGAATTGAAGCTGGGTCCTTAGGCTTTTTTTTTTTTTTTTTTCTTTTGGTTTTTCAAGGTAGGGTCTCACTCTGGCCCAGGCTGACCTGGAATTCACTATGTAGTCTCAGGGTGGCCTCGAACTCACGGCAATCCTCCTACCTCTGCCTCCCGAGTGCTGGGATTAAAGGCGTGCACCACCACGCCCGGCAGTCCTTAGGTTTTGTAGGCAAGCACCTTAACCACCAAGCTATCTCTACAGTTCTAATCTTTAAAAAAATATATATTTTTAGGAGCCACGCCTTTAATCCCAGCACTCAGGAGGCAGAGGTAGGATGATCACCATGAGTTCAAGGCCACCCTGAGACTACATAGTGAATTCCAGGTCAGCCTGAGCTACAGTGAGACCTACCTCAAAATATATATATATATATATATATATATATATATTTGCAAATAGAGAGAGATAGAAGACAGAAGAGAGACAGACAGAATGGCTGTGCCAGGACTTGCCCCAAAACTACATCTAGCATGGAATGTCTGTGTGGGGAAGGTAGTGCAGAGTGGGGCCTGGGGCCGGAACCTCCATCTGATAAGCACTCACAGCAGTGCTGCATCCACAGCGCCCAGGGCCACGTGGGCCCCTGCTTCAGACCGTGTGCTTCTCTGTCCCTCTTAAGCCTGAGCATCACCGGACACCTGGCCCACTCCGCTGCTGTATCTGTCCCCTGCAAGGAAATGCATCCCGATCGGGCCCAAGAGGGGAGTGTGCAGGTCCAGCGCCTCTTCTGGGACGGGGCCACTGCCTGTTACACAGCCGCTGTGTGTGCGTACGTGCGTGCATGTGTGTGTGTCATGGCACATGTGTGGAGGTCAGAGGCCACCTGGGTATCAGTCCTCACCTTCTGCCTTGTTTAAGGCAGAGTCTCTTGTTCACTGTACTGTATTCTCCAGGCTAGCTGGCCCACAAGCTTCTGGGAAATTCCCCTCCCTTTTAGCTGTAGGATGCTGGGATCTCAGATGCCTGCAACAGGGCCTGGTTTTCATGTAGAGTCTGGGAATCCAAACTCGGGCTTGTGTTGCAAGTGTTTCATCCTCTGAGCCATCTCCCCAGCCCCACAACTGCTTATATGCCTCCTCTATTTTTTGTTTTTTCCCAAGGTAAAGTCTCGCTCTAGCCCAAACTGACATGGCATTCACTATGTAGTCTCAGGCTATCCTTGAACTTACGGTAATTCTCCTACCTCTGCCTCCTGAATCCTGGGATTAAAGAATTAAAGATGTGTGTCACCATACCCAGCATATATGTGTCTCCTCTGTATGAGCTGTTGGGCCCAGTGGTTTCTGGGTTGCCAGATAAAGTAGGCAGAAGTGACCAGGCTTCTCCTGACAAAAGGGTGCAGACGCCACCTGCTCCACTCTTTTTGTTTATAATGACTGTCAGCCTCTTTCTGGACCATCAATCTCAGTGGTCACACTAGGTGTGGCAGTTCTTAGCTTGTAGAGTTTGGCTAGGAGTCCTGAATTGGGGGGTGGGCTTTGTAGCTTCACTGTAAACTTGACTGGATTTGGAATGACCTAGAAGACACATCTCTGGGCATGTCTGAGAGGGCATTTCCAGAGAAGTTTAACCTTAGAGGGTGGCACCATCCCATGGATTGGGGTCCTGGCCTGAATAAAAAGAGGGAAAGGGGGCCTAGAGAGTTGGCTTAGTGGTTAAGATGCTTGCCTGCAAAGCCTAAGAACTCATGCTTGGATCTTCAGATCCCATGTTAAGCCAGATGCACAGTGACACAAGCAAGCTATGTCGCACATGCACACAGGGGTGGGGGGGGGGTGCGCGTGTCTGGAGTTCATTCACAGTGGCTGAAGGCCCTGGCGTGCCCATTCTCTCTCTCAAAAAAAAAAAAAAAAAAAAAAAAAACTTAAAAAAATATTTTTTTAAGAAAAGGAGGAAAGGGAAAAGTGAGCTAAGAACCAACATTCCTCTTTCTCTGCTTCCTGACTGCCATGTGATGAGTTGAAATGCTTCCCCACCACAATGGACTGTGGCCCCTCCAACCATGAGTCAAACAGACACTTCCTCCTTAAGTTGCCTTTGTCAGGGATTTGGTCACAGTAACAAGAAAAGTAATGAATGCAACTACTTAATGGCTTCCTTCCTTCTTTCCTCCCTTCCTTCTTCCCTTTTTTCTTTCCTTCCTTCCTCCTTTCTTCCCTCCTTCCTCCCTTCCTTCCCTCTTTCTTCTTCCCTCCCTTTCTTCTTTCCTTCCTCCCTCCCTCCCTCCCTCCCTCCCTCCCTTCCTTCCTTCCTTCCTTCATGCATTCATTGTATACATGCTTTTGGATTCTAATAAATATCAGGGCTGGGCTTAGGAACTATGGCAGGGGCCCTGCCTGCAAGACACCCTCATTGTCCAGGAAGAGACTGTCTCCCCCACCCACATAGGCAAAGAAGCAAGGACAAACCCAAGCAGGTTTTTTTTTTTTTTGGTGGTGGGGGGGATAAGGAAACAGCAGGGGATCTAGAACTAAGGAGAAAGACTTACTAGAGGTGAGTGTGTGTATGGTTATAAGGCCTCAGCTCCCTACTGTGCCCACTCTGATGCTGTCAGGGCCTGTGACCCTCCCATTCTGAGTGTCCATGTCCCGCCAGGTGCCCTTTGCTTCTCGGAGCTCACAGCTGTGTTTCTCAGCCATCTCTCTGAGCCCCTGCAGCCGGCAGCCCTGGGGGTGGGTCTTCCTTCCCTGGGGAGGTTTCTGCTGACTGGGCAGGACTATGAAAACCACAAGAGATTTCTTATGCTGTGGTCTGGAGCAGGTCTGAGTGCATTCCCCAAGGTGTTCAGATGAAGAAAACTAAGCGGTCAGGCCTGATGGAAGATAGCTAGGTCCTGAGGGTGCTACCTTCAGAAAGATTAGTGTAGCTCTCTGGAGATTCCAGTTAGTTCCCTTATAGAAGGTTGTTATGAAAAGTGAGCTGGGAGGGGAAGAGATTGAGTAAAGGAAAGGTGGAGGGACAACTAATCAAAATTTAAGAGGATATAAATAAATCATATGGAATCCTACTTTTTTGGACAATGGAACACTCAGGAGCTGTAGATTGTTGCCAGAAAATTTTCAGTGCCAGGGATAGGATACCTTCCAGTGAGTTGTTGGCCAGGGAGGTCCCTGATGCATCCAAAACATTATAGGCCATTGCCGAGGCCCTTGGTTTCCCACCAGGAATAGATGGTAAGACCCTATTGCTGAAGACTCCATATACTTGGGCTGCAAGGCCACTGAGAAATCCTGCTGGAACTGAGCTGATAACCTCCTCCATGTAGACCAGCTGACAGAAAGCTGGAAGAAGCCATGCTGCATGCAGTTCAATGGGAGAAAGAGAAATCACCAGTGAAGATACTCAACAGTGGACACTGCAAGCCTTATATTTGGCCAGCCAGGCTAAATGAGCCAACGGGTGCAATAGTGGCACGTCTGTTATGGGGGAAACCAACTGCTCTCTAATTGGACTGGAGGCCCGCTCCATGGGAGGGAATACATCCTTGATACTGAAAACTTAAAACAGGGGTAGTCATGAGGCCTAGGGGTGTAACATCTGCTGTTGTCTGGCTAAATGTATATACTATGCTTATCAAACTGTCCAGTAAGCACTTCACTTCTGTTAATGTTCATACCTACATATTAATGCTACTCTCATTTTTGGTAGAGAATATTCTCTTTTCGGATGGCAGTGACCTTGGGACGACTCAGAAGGTATCCTGGTGCTGGAAAGAAGTGACAGGACTGCTCAGTACTGCAATATCTCTATCATACCTTCCAAGGCTCAGGATCTAATGCAGAAGAGGTGGCGGAAAGAATGTAAGAGCCAAAGGAAGGGTGGGACTCCATACAACATGCTCCCTCCAGACACAAAATGGCCTGGATATCCATGACCTCACAGTGCCTGACACTACCTGCATAAGACCATCATAAGAGGAGGAAAAGATCATGACATCAAAATTAAGAGAGACTGATTGAGATGGGGAGGGAGAATGATGGAGAATGGAGTTTCAAAGGGGAAAGTGGGGAGAGGGAGGGTATTACCATGGGGTATTTTTTATAATCATGGAAGTTGTTAATAAAAATTTGGAAGAAAAAATGTGAGCTGGGGGTGGGGTTGGAGAGATGGGTTAGCGGTTAAGGTGTTTGCCTGCAAAGCCAAAGGACCCATGTTTGATTCCTCAGGACCCATGTAAGCCAGATGCACAAGGGGGCGCATACATCTGGAGTTCATTTGCAGTGGCTGGAGGCCCTGGTGTGCCCATTCTCTCACACTCTCTCCCTCTTTCTCCGTCAAATAAATAAATAAATAAATATTTTTCTTAAAAGTGAGCTGGGACCCTGATCTCTCTGTCTTCTGTGGCCTCTACATGGGGCCCTCAGCTGAGGCCAAACCCAGAGGACATTCTTTCAGCTTCCAAAACAGTGAGCCCTATAAGTCTCTGTTCTTTATCTACTACCCAGCCTCAAGTATTTTGTTATAGCAACAGAAAACAGGCTAATACCACCTCCTTACAGGTGAGTCAATCTGAGAAATGTTTTACTCTCTGGAGCTCCCATGGCATCAGGCTGAGCCTGGAACTTTCCCTGTGATCACGTGCCTGCTTGGTGTATCCCAGGTGGGCACCTGTTTCCCCCACCCTCTTCCCATCCACCCAATACCCCTTAAAGAATCACTCACCCATGAATCTCAGAGTTTTCACCAGGAGAACCTGACCCCTGTGAAGGCCGAAGCTGGGATATGAAGTGTGAGAAGTAGTCAGCCGTAGGATCTGGAGGCAGGAGACCATGAGGAGTCAGGGTCCAGGCAGAGGGAAGACCCTGTTGTTGCAAGAGGTTTAATTACTCGGGGCATGAATGAATGTTTTGTGTGGGAAATGGTGAGCGGGCATTATGGGAGGGAAGGCAGGTCAGGGTTGAAGGCTAAAGGGTCTTGAATACCCAACCAACACGCTTGGATTTTATCCTGCAAATAAAAGGGGAACATGGCAGGGGGCGGCAGACATGGCCATGGCAGTGGTGGTCCCAGCGCCTCCCTGGTCACTTTATACTTCCCCTCTTGAGGCTCTCCAGAAGGGCTCCCAAGTAGCAAGGGTGATTGGAGCCATTGAGGGTTTCCAGCAGACAGACTTGGCAAGATCAGCTTTTTAGAAAGATTCTCCTCGGGCAGTAATACAGCAGAAGGTGGAGGACATCATGATCGGGGACACAGAGGTCATGGGGGTAGGGTTGGGGTGGCAACAATTCTGACACAAAGTTATGTGGGTTTGAACTTGGTGAACCCACTATGGTGAGGGAAGCAGATTGCCAAGAAAGATTGAGAGACGCGGTGGAGGGCTGGGAGGCTGGGTGCCCGTGGAAAGAGTGCCCATGACAGAGGTGGTGTGTGAAGACAAAGGCTCACTTGATAAGGAAGGTCACCTTCCCGAGAGATGCTCTCAGCAGGGCTGAGATGAAGGGGTGCCCGCACCTCCTGTGCAGGAACTAGTGACCCCAGCACATTCTTCTCTTAGCCCTTCCACGTGACAGCGCTGAGCCTCAAAGACAGACAAGCCGCCTTTTCCCTGTCCTGGGCCAGCGCTGGGACAGCCTGGGGGCCTGCTGTGGCAGGAAGCAGCTCCCCAGGTAAGCAGAGACCCACGCCAATGGCAGTGCCAGGCGCTAAGTGTTTCTGAAGGGCTGTGGAGTGATTAGATTTGCCACTTACCAAATTGCTCTCAATTGCCTTGATCGGATGCAATGGCAGGGAGATAAAGGGGATAATGGGAGAAGCGTGGCTGGCCTGCGTGACTAATGAATTAACTGCTCCCTCCCGGATGCCTCCTCCTGCCAACTGGCTCCCGGCCCACTTGCCTGATCCCTCTCCTGCACGTCTGGTCCCTGGATGGAAGGCACTAGTGCCATGGAGATCATGACACCCTGAGGATAGCCAGCACGTCTCCTCACTGCAGGAAGCTGTGGCCCCGACACTCCCCATACCATTTAGTACTTTAAACGTTTTAATTTTATTTATTTGTGTGTGTGTGAGAGAGAGAGAGAGCGAGAAGGGCCCACCAAAGCCTCTAGCCACTGCAAACAAACTCCAGATACATGGGCCACCTTGTGCATCTGGCTTTGTGCGAGTACCGGGGAATCAAACCTGGGTCCTTAGGCTTTGCAGGCAAGTGCCTTAACCATTGAACCATCTCTCCAGCCTCTATTGTAGACATTTTATTGCTTCAGCCAGCAAGCATGCAGGCAACTATGTGCTAGGCCTCTCCTCCCTTAGGGAGCTGATCTGCTAAGGAGGACACAATAGTACAGAGCAGGTGAATGCTACAGTGTGGTTGCCACTTAGTGTCATGGAGAACCGTGAAGAGGGGGAGGAGGCTGGGCTCCAGTCTCACACGAAGAGACCTGGGACATTCCAGCCCAGAGCCCATGGAGCGAGCCAGATAGGTGGCTGGGAAATGCATCCCAGAAGTAGGAAGGGTGACTGGCAGGCTCTGTACTGCAGGACCGGATAGGGCACGTCTGGGGAACGGTGTGGAGATGCTTGGAAGCAGGTGGGTGGGTGCTTGGGTGGAAGGATGGATAGACAGATGGGGAGATGGACAAGTAGATGAATACGTGTGTGGGTGGATGGAAAAAGGAAGCAATAATAATAAGAAGAAAGGAATAATAAATAATAATAAGAAAGGAAGTGCAAGGCCTTGAGGCCCCTCGTGAGAACCTCCTAGCCCACCATGGCTGAGGCAAGCAGCTGCCGGGAGGTTTTACACACAGGAGTGAACCAGCACCCCACTTCATAGCCCAGGCTGGCCTCAAACTCACAGCAATCCTCCCACCTCATGCTCCTGAGTGCTGGAATTACAGGCATGAGCCACCACACCCAGCCGGCACGGTTCCGTTTTTTTATGGGGGATATTTTTATTTATTTATTTGAGAGCGACAGACGGAGAGAGAAAGAGGCAGAGAGAGAGAGAGAGAGAGAGAGAGAGAGAGAGAAACAAAGAAGGGCCAAATGCTCTGGGATCAGACTGCAGAGTCCTCAGATGGGGAGAGTTTACAAAGAACCACATTTTAGGGGGAAGGTGAGGGGTTTGTTGTGACACTTATGAAACCCTCAGGAGTCATAACAAATAAGGTCTGAGCTAAGCAATGGAGATTGGGAAGCTGCAGTCACTGGGGTAGGAGGAGTCAGGTTCCTGGAAGCCAAGAGAAGAATATTTTTCAAGAAAGGGCCTGGGCTGGAGGGATGGCTTGATGGTTAAGGCACTTGCCTGCAAAGCCAAAGGACCCAGGTTCAGTTCCCCAGAACCCGCGTAAGCCAGATCACAAGGTGACACATGCGTCTGGAGTTGGTTTGCAGTGGGTGGGGGCCCTGGTAAACCTCTCTCTCTCTCCTTCTCTCTCTCCCTCTCTCTCTCCCTCTTTCTACTGGTCAAATAAATAAATAAAAATGTTTAAAAAAAAAAAGAGGACTGGAGAGATGGCTTAGTGGTTAAGTGCTTGCCTGAGAAGCCTAAGGACCCCGGTTCAAGGCTCGATTCCCCAGGTCCCACGTCAGCCAGATACACAAGGTGACACATGCGTCTGGAGTTGGTTTGCAGTGGCTGGAGGCCCTGGTGCGCCCATTCTCTCTCTCTCTCTCCTCCTCTTTCTCTCTCTGTCTGTTGCTCTCAAATAAAATAAATAAAAATAAAAGAAAGAAAGAAAGAAAGAAAGAAAGAAAGAAAGAAAGAAAGAAAGAGCCAAATGGCTGGGCATGGTGGCACATGCCTTTGATCCCAGCACTCAGGAGGCAGATGTAGGAGGATTGCTGTGAGTTTGAGGCCACCCTGAGACTACATAGTGAATTCCAGGTCAGCCTGGGCTAGAGTGAGCCCCTACCTCAAAAACAAAACAAAAATACAAAAAGAGCAGGGTGTGGTGGCACATGCCTTTAATCTCAGCACTCAGGAAGCGGAAGTAGGAGGATCACCGTGAGTTCAAGGACACCGTGATAGTGAATTCCAGGTCAGCCTGAGCTACAGTGAGACCCTACCTCGAAAAACAAAAAAAGAAAGAAAGAAAGAAAGAAAAAGGACAAATATTGTAAGTGCCGAGTAAACTACTGATTGAACTTTTCCAGTAGATATAGCAATAGGAAGGTCAGTGGTGATGTCCAGTGCAGTTTTGGTGGACAGGATAGCAGGTGAAAGGAGCATGGGGGTATAGGAAATGGAGTATTTGCAGTAGACAGCTCTCCTAAGGAGGCTTGAGACAAAGGGAAGCAGGAGTATGGGATCACAGGTGGGCTTGGTTTGGTTTTTAAGATGTAAGAAGAGATCCAATGCTTTTTTTGTTTTTTGGGTTTTTTTTTTTTTTTTTTTTTTTTTTTTTTTTTTTGGTTTTTCGAGGTAGGGTCTCATCTAGCCCAGGCTGACCTGGAATTCACTATAGAGTCTCAGGGTGGCCTTGAACTCATGGCGATCCTCCTACCTCTGCCTCCCAAGTGTTGGGATTAAAGGCGTGCGCTACCACGCCCGGCTCCAATGTTTTTATATTGAAGGGAATAATGCAGTCTATCCATCCATCTAGCCAGCCATCCACCCCTCCATCTATCCACCCATCTACCCATGTGTTCTCTTACCCATAATCCACTCATCTATCCATCCTTCCATCCACATGCCCATTCATCCATCCACACACACACACACACACACACACACACACACACACACCCACCTGTGCCCCCAGCACAGGCTGCATGACTGCATGTACCAGCGCTGAGCTGGGAGCTGGAGCTCTCTGCTCACAGAACTCATACAGCTGAGAGTGGGGCATGAACCAACCACAACATTGGTGAAATGTCACAAGTGACAAGTGCTATAGTTTGTGGAGGATTGTAAGACCAGGGACGGAGCTAGATTAGAAGGCCTCATAACAGAGGCTGACCTTTGAGCTGGGCGTGGAAGAAAAATCTGTCCTGCTGACAAGGGAGGGTGGCATTGTGAGGTCCCTGTGCTAAGGTAAAGAAGCGTGCACTGGAGAGAGCTTGGGCGGGAGCCAGATTTAAACATAGGAGCAAGAGACTGACATAACCAAGAGTGCTTAGGGGTACCTGGAGGATACTCAGGTGTGGAGAAGAGACCAAGGTCAAGGTCTTGGGGGTGACCCAGCCCTGCACTTGAACAATACCCCCTTTAGGGAGAGTATTGATTACAAAGGGGAAAGGGAATCTGAACGAGCACCAGCCTGGAGAAAGAGAGGGAAGAGAAGAAACCCCTGATGGTGGCGGGCTCCTCTTCTGCCTCCAGCCCTGCGCTAGCTAGCCTCAGCCTGCTGATCTGCTTCCCCTGCATTCTCAGTAAACTGTTTCCGTCTTTCCCTCTTCCCGCAGTCCCTCATGTTCCAGTCTCTGTCACAGCAGGGCTCACCTACACAGCACCCAGCTTCACGCATGCCCAGAACCCCAGATCCCAGACAGGGGAGCGCACTGTGCAATTACACCAGGCTGCCCCTGCAGGAAGTCTCAGCCCCCCTTCCTCCAGCTGCTCCTCCACGCAGCCCAGGCTGGTCTGATCTCCCAAAAGTCACAGGTCAAGATCTAGTCACCAGGGTGACAGAGTTTGGAGGCAGGTACTTCGGAAAACGATTAGGTCATCGGGGCAGATGAATAGGAACACTGCCTCATCCCTTCCACACACAAGAAGAAAAACAGCCATCTCCTAAGCTGGAAGTGGGCCCTCATCAGACACTGAGTCTTCCAGAGCCTTGATCTTGGACTTCCCAGACTTCAGAACTACACGCAACAGCTGTGTGATGTTTATAAGCCACCTGGCTTCTGGTATTTTTTCATAGCAGGCCAAATGGACTGAGATGTCCATATAGCCTGAGCTCTTGATGGGCTGTTCCCTGGCTCACTAAGGCTAGAATTCTTTGTTGAAAATTATTTATTGATGGCTGGAGAGACGGCTTAGTGGTTAAGCGCTTGCCTGTGAAGCCTAAGGAGCCTGGTTCAAGGCTTGATTCCCCAGGACCCACGTTAGCCAGATGCACAAGGGGGCACATGCGTCTGGAGTTTATTTGCAGTGGCTGGAGGTCCTGGCGTGCCCATTCTCTCTCTCTCTCTGCCTTTTTCTGTCATTTTCAAATAAATAAATAAAAATAAGCAAAAAAATATTTATTTATTAGTAAGCAGAGAAAGAGAGAGAGAGAATAGGAGACAGAGAGAATGGGAGCACCAGGACCTCCAGCTGCTGCTGCAAAAACAAATTCCAGATGCACTCTCCACTCTGTGCACCTGGCTTCGTGTGGATACTGGGGAAGCAATTGCGGGTTGTTAAGCTTTGCAGGCAAGCACCTTACCTGCTAAGCCATCTCTCCAGCCCAAGCTGGAATCCTTCATCAGAAGCATGAGGTCCTGAGCTGAATCCCCAGTACCTACACAAAAGATTTGGGGTGTGGTGGCATGTACGTATAATCCCAGAACTGAGGAGGTGGAGACTGGAGGATCTCTGGGGCTCCCTGGCCAGTCAGTCTAAACTAACTGTGAATTCCAGGCCAATGAGAGAACCTGTCTTAAAAGAGGTGACATGTAGTGGTGGCACTAGCCTTTAGTCCCAGCACTCGGGAGGCAGAGGTAGGAGGATCGCCATGACTTTGAGGCCACCCTGAGACTACAGAGTGAATTCCAGGTCAGCCTGGGCTAGAGCGAGACTCTACCCCCCCCCAAAAAAAAAAAGAGGTGACATGTGTTCCTGAAGATGACACCTAAGGTTGTCTTCTGGCCTTCTTGTGCATTCATGCATGTGCGTGTACACACACACACAGACACACACATGCACATACACATGCATGTACACATGCACTCATGCATACATACACACACACACACACACACACACACACACATGCATTATAAAAAAGAAAATTAGGGCTGGAGAGATGGCTTAGCAGTTAAGGCACTTGCCTGCAAAGCAAAAGGACCTCAGTTCGATTCCCTAGGATCCACATAAGCCAGATGCACAAGGTAGTACATGCATCTGAAGTTCATTTTCAGTGGCTGTAGGCCATGGCATGCCCATTCTCTCCCCCTCTCTCTCTGCCTCTCTCTCAAATAAGTGAATAAAGAAATAATAAAAACATTTTAAAACAAGTAAATTACAAAGCTTTTGTACAGCAAAGGACACTGTGAGTAGAGCAAAGAGACAACCTACAGAATGAGAGAAAAATCTTTGCCAGCTATACATTTGACAGAGGATTAATATCCAGGATATACAAAGAATTCAAAAAATTAATAAAAAATCAAACAACCCACTTAAAAAATGGGCTATGGACAGGGATGGGATACCTTCCAGTGAATTGTTGGCCAGGGAGGTCCCTGATGCCTCCAAAACATTACAGGCCATTGCTGAGGCCCTTGGTTTCCCACCAGGAATAGATGGTAAGACCCTATTGCTGAAGACTCCACATACTTGGGCTGCAAGGTCACTGAGAAATCCTGCTGGAGCTGAGCTGATAACCTCCTCCATGTAGACCAGCTGACAGAAAGCTGGAAGAAGCCATGCTGCATGCAGTTCAATGGGAGAAAGAGAAATCACCAGTAAAGATACTCAACAGTGGACACTGCAAGCCTTATATTTGGCCAGCCAGGCCAAGTGAGCCAACAGGTGCAACAGTGGCATGTCTGTCATGGTGGAAACCAACTGCCCACTAATTGGACTGGAGGCCTGCTCCACGGGAGGGAATACATCCCTGATACTGAAAACCTACAACAGGGGTAGTAATGAGCCCTAGGGGTGTAACGTCTGCTGTTGTCTGGCTAAATGTATATACTATGCTCATCAAACTACCCAGTAAGCACTTCTGTTAATGTTCACACCCTTATATTAATGCTACTCTCACTTATGGTAGAGAACCTTCTCTTTTCAGATGGCAGAGACCTTGGGATGACTCAGAAGGCATTATGGTGCTGGAAAGAAGTGACAGGAGTGCTCAACACTGCAATATCTCTATCACACCTTCCAAGGCTCAGGGTCCATTGTGGAAGAGGTGGCAGAAAGAATGTAAGAGCCAAAGTAAGGGTAGGACTCCTTACAACGTGCTCCTCCAGGCACAAAATGGCCTGGATACCCATGACCTCACAGTGCCTGACACTACCTACATAAGACTATCATAAGAGGAGGAAAAGATCATGACATTAAAATAAAAGAGGGACTGATTGAGAGGGGGAGGGAGTATGATGGAGAGTGGAGTTTCAAAGGGGAAAGTGGGGGAAGAGAGGGCATTATCATGGGATATTGTTTATAATCATGGAACTTGTTAATAAAAAATAAAAATGAAAAATAAAGAAAAAGAAAAAGAAAAGGAAAAAACAGGCTATGGAACTAAATAGAGAGTTCTCAAAAGAAGAAATACAGATGGCATATAAACATCTAAAAAATTGTTCTACACCCTTAGCCACCAGGAAAATGCAAATTAAAACTACTTTGAGATTCCATCTCACTCCTGTCAGAATGGCTATCATCAAGAAAACAAAAGCTGGGCATGGTGGTATATGCCTTTAATCCCAGCACTCGGGAGGCAGAGTTAGGAAGGTTGCCATGAGTTCGAGGCCACCCTGAGACTCCATAATGAATTCCAGGTCAGCCTGGGCTAGAATGAGACCCTACCTTGAGAAACCAAAAAAAAAAAAAAAAAAAAAGAAAAGAAAAAGAAAACAAATGACAATAAATGCTGGCGAGGATATGGAAAAAGACGAACCCTTTTATACTATTGGTGGAAATGTAAACTGGTAAAGCCATTATGGAAATCAGTGTGGAGGTTCCTGAGACAGCTAAAAATAGATTTACTATATGACCCAGCTATTCCACTTCTAAGCATATATCCTAGTGACTCTTCTCACTACCTTAGAGATACTTGCTCAACCATGTTTATTGCTGTTCTATTCACAATAGGAAATGGAACTAGCCTAGATGTCCCTCTGCTGATGAGTGGATAATGAAGATGTGGTACATTTATACAATGGAGTTCTATTCAGTGGTAAAGAAAGATGAAATTTGCAGGGAATGGATGGACCTGGAAAGAATTATACTTAGTGAGGTAACCCAGGCCCAGAAAGCCAAGCGCCTCATGTTCTCTCACACATGTGGATCCTAGCTACAAATGTTTGAATTTGTATGTAAGCAGGAATAAAACTCGGTAGCAGAGGCCAGTAAGCTAGAAAGGGGCTGTAAGGGAGGGAGGAGAGGGGAGGACTCAAGGGAATGGTATTGTATATATGTAAGTAGATGAACAGATTAGTGGGGGTGGAAAGGCCTAAGTGAGGTCAAGGGAAGAGACTGAGCAAAAGAAGGATGGATGGAGGGTTAATAAAAATCTAAGACAGTATGAATAAGTTATATAGAAACCTAATTTTTGGACAATGGTGCACCCCAAAGTCATAGATTGTTACTAGAAAATTTTCAGTGCCAGGGATGGGATACCTTCCAGTGAGTTATTGGCTAGGGAGGTCCCTGATGCCCCCAAAACATTACAGGCCATTGCTGAGGCTCTTGGTTTCCCACTAGGAATAGATGGTAAGACCCTATTGTTGAAGATTCTACATGCTTGGGCTGCAGGTCACTGAGAAATCAAGCTAAAACTGAGCTGAAAACCTCCTCTCTATAGATCAGCTCACAGAAAGCTGAAAAAGCTATGCTGCATGCAGCTCCATGGGAGAGAGAAGTCATCAGTGAAGATACTCAACAGTGGACACTGCAAATCTTAAGTTTGGTCACCCAGGCCAAATGAGCCAATGGGTGCAATAATGGCATGTCTGTTATGGGGGAAATCAACTGTTCTCTAATTGGACTGGAGGCCTACTCCATGGGAGGAAATACATGCCTGGTACTGAAAATCTATGACAGGAGACATCAGGAGCCCTAGGGGTATAACACCTGCTGGTATCTGGCTAAATACACATATATTATGCTCACCCAGTAAGCATTTCTCTTAATGTTCATACCCATATACTAATGTTACTCTTTTGGTTAGAGGTGCCTCTCTTTTCAGAAGGCAGAATGACCTCTGGGATGACTCAAAAGGCACTGTAAGCAGGGTGTGATGGTGCAAGTCTTTATTCCCGGCAGAGGTAGAAGGATGGCCATGAGTTCAAGGCCATCCTGAGAATACAGAGTGAATGTCAGGTCAGCCTGGGCTAGAGTGAGACCCTACCTTGAAAAAAAAAAAAAAAAGGCACTATAGTGCTGAGAAGAAGTGACAGAGGAGTGCTTAGCACTGAAACATCTCTATCACACCTTCCAAGGCTCAGGGTCCATTGCAGAAGAGGTGGCGGAAAGAATGTAAGAGCCAAAGAAAAGGTAGGACTCCTTACAACGTGCTCCCCCAGACACAGAATGGCCTGAATATCTATGACCTCACAGTGCCTGACACTACCTACACAAGACCATCATAAATGGAGGAAAAGATCATGACATCAAAATAAAAGAGAGACTGATTGAGAGAGGGAGGGGATATGATGGAGATTGGAGTTGCAAATGGGAAAGGGAAGCAGGGGAGGGAATCATTATGGTTTATTGTCTATAATTATGGAAGTTGTCAGTAAAAAAGCAATGACTTCTTTTTCCATATTGAAAAGTAGCACAGGCATGTTTAATTTTGTTTTGTTTTTGTTTTAGAGGTAGGGTCTCACTCTAGCCCAGGCTGACCTGGCACTCACTCTGTAGTCCCTGGCTGGCCTTGAACTCATGGTAATCATCCTACCTCTGCTCCCCTAGTGCTAGGATTAAAGGCATGCACCACCACACCTGGCCTGTTTTTATTTATTTTTACTTATTTATTCTTTTGTTTTTTCAAGGTAGGGTTTCACTATAGCCCAGGCTGAACTGGAATTCACTATGTAGTCTCAGGGTGGCCTTGAACTCATGGCGATCCTCTTACCTCTGCCTCCGGAGTGCTGGTATTAAAGACATGCACCACCACACCCGGCTGTTTTATTTTTAATTGGATCATAAAAATAGAAAATAACAATGATTTATAACCTCATTCCCCAATAAAAATCCTACTTCACTGTGTATCTTTCCAGAATGTGTTCATTAAGTGGAGCAGTGCTACACATGCACCCTTTGTTGTTGTGAGAACACATGGTAACCTACATGAATAACTTGCCTGGTGTTCCTTGCCTGCATTGTGAGATGTTTCCCTGTCAGTAGCCAGCGTATTCATCTTCATCCTTGTTCCCTACAGAATGTTCCGTTGTAAAGAAGAGCCTTACTAGACTCTTCCTCAGTGGACCTTTTGTTCCCCTCTTAGCCTTTCCCTGTTATGTAACTAGTACCTGTGTACATCCATATTCTGAACTCTTGGAGCAAGGTGGTAGGACTGCTAAAACTTAGATGTTCATATGGTCCTCTGGCTCACGTCATAAAGGATATTGAGTTTTATTTTCACAGTCAATAGTGATCCAATGGACAATGGTTGCCAAGCAACCTGCAAGCTGGACTCTGGGTGGAAGCCAGTGCAAACAGCAGCATCTATCTGCTGTCCAGGCGCCCAGGGGCTCTCCTGTGGTGCCTCCTACTTCTCAGCCATGAGCCCCCTCCCCCAAAGCTGCCACCGTGACTATCCTACTGCACAGAGCCACTCTGGCTTTGACCTCTGCGAGCCCACTGTCCTGCCCAATTAGTCCAGAAATGGAAGGCATTGGAGGACTCAGCCATCCTTTCTGAGGGATATCAGGAACTTCCGCAGCCACTTGCTGAGGCGTTGCCAGGGGTGTGGCTCTATGGGGGGATGGGCTGCTGCCGTGCCCTGTTGACAGTCCATGCCTGGTTTGGCACCTGCTCTCACAGAAGTCAATTTCATTTAGCAAAAAGGAAGGACTGATTGCCTGGTGTGTTACTTTTCGTCATTGCTGTGACAAAACAAAACAGCCAGGCGTGGTGGTGCACGTCTTTAATCCCAGCACTAGGGAGGCAGAGGTAGGAGGATCACTGTGAGTTCGAGGCCACCCTGAGACTACAGAGCGAATTCCAGGTCAGCCTGAGCTAGAGTGAGACCCTACCTTGAAAAACAAAACAAAACAAAACAAACAAACAAAACAAAACAAAAAACCCTGACAAAAGTAATTTAAGGAAGGAAGGGTTTATTTTATTTTATTTTTGTTTTGCTTTTATTTATTTTTTGAGGTAGGATCCTCCTTTTTATTCAGTCTAGGACGCCAGTCCATGGGATGGTGCTACTCAGTTTTTCCTACCTTAATTAACCCAGTCTAGAAATTCCTTTACAGACATGCTCCGAGGCTTGTGTCCTTTGTGGTTCTAGATTCTGTCAAGTTGACAGAAGCACTGGCTTCCACCGGAAGAGATTCTGGGGCCTGTGTGGGCTCTGGGATTGGTGTGAGGAAGGAAAGGGAGTCACGAGGCTCCTGGGATGGAGCAGATGCTCAGAAAAGGGACAAAGATGGCCCCTGAAGACCCAGAGGAAGAGAGAGCTGGACAGAACTAGTTCCAACCCTATTTCAGTCACTAGGGCCTCTCTGCCCTTCCTCTTGCGTACGTGGGCAGGAAGCTTAACAACCAGTTACATGAACGCCCCAGCGTCAGGTGTGCGCCAGGACCTTTAAACATTTTGTCACTCAACACTGAAGTCAGGCACTGTTGGACAAAATCATAGGAGTCCATCGTTCTTGGCTGAGTTCTGGCACGAGGCCCCAGCAGACCAACTAGACCAAAATGGAGTCACACGTGCTAAGTGTCATATCACCAAGACAAAATCTTTGTGCAGCAGGCAGACCCCAGATCTGACCAAGTTCCAGTCTACTTGTTCAGTGCAGCAAGGAGGTCCCTTCTGATTTCGTAGCAAAGTAACTGAACCAGTCAGGGTGGTCCTATTGCTTCGTTTCCTAGTCCTCTCACTTGCGAAACCCACTGTTCAGTCATTGCTGAGGTGGAGCATTCATTCTGTTTTGTGAAGTAGGAGCTGCCCCAATACAAAAAAGCTAAGTGATTTACAACTTTCTTTTTTCTTTTCTTTTTTTTTTTTTTGTGAGGTAAGGTCTCACTAGTCCAGGCTGACCTTGAATTCACTATGTAGTCTCTAGTCTCAGGGTGGCCTCGAACTCAACAGCGATCCTCCTACTTCTGCCTCCCAAGTGCTGGGATTATAGGCGTGCACCACCATGCCCAGCCTCTGTTATCTTTCTAAAAATATTTATTTATTTGAGAGAGAAAGAGAGAGAGAGAGAATGAATAGGTATGTCAGGGCCTCCTGCCACTGCAAATGAACTCCAGACATGCGCCACTCTGTGCATCTGGCCTTACATGGTGTATTAGTCAGGGTTCTCTAGAGGAACAGAACCGATAGAATGAATTGTATTAAAAGGCAATTTATTGGATTCGCTTACGACAGTCCAACAACAGCAGATTACAGGCCTGAGAGTCGAGGAAGCTGGTAGCTGCTCAGTCCACGAGGCTGGATGCCTCAGCTGTCCCAATCCGACACTGAAGGCCTGGAGGTGTCCTGGAGAGACACTGCTCTTCAGTCCATGCTGGTCTTCTGTCCACTGGAAAGCAGCAAACAGCAAGCAGCACCGGCAGCCAGGTGGGAGAGGAGAGAGGGGCCGCCCACTCTGGGGGAAGGGCTCACCCTGGAGGAAGGATTCCTCCTTTAGTTAATCCTTCCTGGAAGCAACCTCAGAGACCCACTCATGAGGAATGTCTGTGGATTCCTAAACAGATAAGTTGACACAAACTTAACCATCACACATGGGTGTTGGGGAATTGAACCCAGGCTGTCAGGCTTTGCAAACAAGTGCCTTTAACTTCAGAGCTATCTCTCCAGCCCTAAATTTGTTATCTTTTGATAGTATGACAATTGTCCCCATTTACAGATGCAGAAAATGATGGCAAGAACATGGTTTTAAACTTGTTATTCTATTACATAAGGCCATCTTTATGTAAGCATAAAATGTTCTTTAAGTGTATCTCCCATCCTTCCCTCTCTCACACCCCCCACCATTCCTGTGAATATTCTTGGCTGAGGATAAACAGCAAGAAATGGAGCCAAGATCGGACCCTGTTTGTTCCAGGGCCCACACTCCCCTCTTCTTCATCTTCCTCCTTCTCCTCCCAATCTCTGTCATCCAGAAGTGAAACACACTAATTCTGCTCATCTTTCATTGGCCAAAGGAAGTCACATGGCCACCCTTAATTCAAGGTGTGAGACTGGGGCTGGTTTCATCAGAGATGACAATGGATGTCTAGAAATGCGTGACCAGTAGAAAGGTCACGTGCAGTTTCCAAATCTGCTTGGTAGCTGAGCAATATCTGCCGCCATTCCTTCTCATGCGTCCATTGGAACACTTCTAGTTTACTTGGATGGTGCCAGGCTGGTAGGATGGTGATGTAGGGGGAGAACACAGGCCCCCTGGTTCCCGAGATCGTATCATTGTCTGCCAGCCTGGCTCACATGTGGTCTTAGTTCAGGTTCTCCCTGAAGCAGAGCCTCAGGCAAGGACTTGGGTTCAATCCCTGGAGACTCCCATGAGGAAGCCACAGTGAGAGGGGAAGAGAGGAAGCTACTCATCTGTGTTACTGGACTGGTCACCGACATGGGCAACTGGGGCTTAATGCCACCCAGCCCTGTAAGGAACCATTGAAAATGTACCTCAAAATCATCCTGAGTGATGAGGAGGCTGGGACATGACCTCTGTCCCGTGATAGGATTGTCGGTGGGGACACTTCTGCCCTGCATTAGGGGAGAATTCTGAAGCCAACAAGCTAAGGCGCAGGAGGGCTTCAAGCTGGGGAACCACTGACAAGTGTAGGAACCATCGGCCAAGGCTGCGTCTGGTGTCAGTGGGGGGGGGGGGGTGTCAGCGGGGGGCTGAGGGAAGTCAAGACACACAGCGGAGATGCTGAAGGAGAGGCGTTGGCTGTCATGGGCCATGTGGGATCCCAATACACACAGCCCTACACTGGTCCAACAGCGGAGGCGAGCACGTCTCAGCACATCTGCTGAGCTATTTTCTTCTAACCCCTTTTCCTGATTTGGAAGGAGGGACCTCCTCCACTGGAAAACCGTGAGGGAAAACACGAGTGCTTTGGCGCCAGTTATCAGGGCATGGGAATGAGATGGCAACCACAGGTGCCCAGGAGGCAGAAGGCTGCTTGCTGGCTGTGGTGTGGTCTGTTGAGAAAATATAAAAGGGACAGACAAGCTAGGCACTTCCTGCAATCAGCACACCCAGCGTGCTGGGGATGGAAGACCCCACGCCTGTCTTTGGAACCTGCAGACTCTGCTACACGGCTCCGTACTGAGCCCTCCTGTGCTGCATTCTGGTGTTTATATCAAGTTCGAGGGGTATGTGGGTGAAGGAATGTTGTCTGATCAACTCAGGGATAATATCAGTACTGACCTGGAGACTCCCTCAGAAGGGAGGGACTGGGGAAGCTGACCCCATGACCCCTCCTTGGGCTGTGTTAACAGAGGATCTGAGATGGGACCAGCTCCCAGCCCAGGGCAATTCCAAAGGGGTGAATAGCTCAGGTGTTGGGGTCGTTCCCATGGCACCTTCCATAGCAAGATGCGAGGCGCTGCCTAGGGAACAGTGCCAGCCTTGGAAGCTGAGATCTCAGGTTCGAGTCTTTACGTACTACGGACCACATGTCCCACAGACTGGCTGGAAAGACAAGAATATAGTTAGCATGTTCCACGTGTTTTCTCCACCAGAAGTGGGCTCAATATCACACACAACATCATGAAATCAGAGAGGAAGCCACCTGCCCCGGCTCTTGTCCTCCACAGTGTCACGTCCCTCAGGGTCCTAGTCCCAGCCTCCTCCCAGCTCATGTTTCTAGGACAAATGCAAAATCGGCCGTGTGGGTGGAGAAACCCACAGGAAGTTCTCTGTGTGCACATGATGACTTCCAAAGGTGAGGAGCCGGTTGTGGTGGATCCCAGCACTTGGGAGGCAGAGGTAGGGGGTTTGCTGTGAGTTCAAGGCCAGCCTGAGACTACATAGTAAATTCCAGGTCAGCCTGGGCTAGAGTAGAAAAGCAAGCAAACAAACAAACAAGTGGCTGGGGTTGGGGGGAACCACATGGTCCAGCTATGTTCCCACCAAACACAGAAGACCCAAAAGGCATCTGAAAAAAAATCAGGGTGAAGGCTAAGACCAAAGGGCTTAAGGAGATGCAGACCAATGGACTCTTAATCCAAATCCATGTGTCCTTGGGCTGGTCTGAGCTTATCCTGAATGTGGGCTGGGAGCCTTTGGGGCCAGTGGTCTTCCATCAGCAAGATCCAGGGCCAGAGACTCTGGGGTTGAAGAGGTGGGGGAAGAGCTTTAGTGAATGGAATTGGCCTGCCCAGATCTCAGCAGTGAGGACTCTCTGTCTTCTCCTTACGTCCTTTGTCTCTGGCTAAGAAACGGGCCCTCATGGCTTCCAGCCTCACTCAAATCCCACAAATCCTCACATTCTCCCATGCGCAGGCCCTGAAGACACAAGAGCCCTTATGAGGGCTTTGTGGGGATGGGGGAGAGATCAGGGGTAAGGATTCACATATTCACTCCCTGCTTTTCAGAGATCCCTCCTGGGTGGGAGCCATGGGTGGAGCAAGACCTGTCACCATACCTCTGAACACGGCCTGTAGACTGGTTGGGCTAGTGGCTCAGCCCTGGGGGCCTCTGCTGGTGTTCATAGAGGCTTTGTGTGCTAGGTATAGAGATATGACTGGAATCGGTCAGGGAGAGAAAGAGGTAGCCCAGCAATTTCAGAGGGGAGTTAAGCCTCAGAGGCCATCATGTTTGAATTACGAAGTCGTCAGATGACATCAGTGTCTTCCTAGGATCTTTCTTTTGGCTTATGGCTAGGTGGTGTGTGTGTGTGTGTGTGTGTGTACCAGAGGTTAACATCAGTTGTCTTCCTCAATCACTTCCCACTTTTATTTTTTGAGACAGGGTTTCTCATTGTACCTGGAGCTCACTAATTCGACTAGACTCATTGACCAGTGAGCCCCGAGATCCTCCGATCTCTGCCTTTCCAGTACTGGGATTACAGGCAGACATCAACATGCCCAAGTTTTCTGTGGATGCTACGGATCCACACTAAGCACTTTACCTGCTGAGCCATCTCCCACTCTTTTCCCAGGACTATGTGTTAGTAGATAGCATCCCTCTCTTCAGCTCAGTCTTACCCTGCCCAGGGGATGGGGACGGGGCCTCATTCAGAAGACTATTTATTGCACCAAGACAGAGCCTGGCATGTAACAGACTGCCAATAGTAAATTCCCAGTAAGTTGGTTATTTTTAGATGGTTTGTAGTTATTGCTGTTAGTTTATGCACGCTAGTGTGTAACGAGGAAGGCACTCACTTAGTATTGAATTAGAAACATATCCATGTACGAGTGGATAAAAGGTTGGAAGTGAATGACATCAAAGATCGGAACAGCGCATCACTGAGGCAGACTTAAAACAGTGGTAAGATTGTTAGAGCCACAAGTTGGGACACCATGCCCAGAGGCGCTGCCTCTCCCCAGTAACTGACTGCTGCTCCCACAATGCATAACCCACAACCCCATGGGGAAAACCTGTGACCCCACTGAGGAGGGCCCCCACCGGACTGGGGGAGGGGTAAGGGAAAAAAGCGTACCAACACATGATGTAGCCATACTATGTCCGTAATTAATTTTTTAAATTTTATTTATTTATTTGAGAAAGCAGGAGGGAGAGAGAGAGAGAGAGAGAGAGAGAGAATGGTCACACCAGGGTTTCCAAACGCATGCGCCCCCTTGTGCATCTGGCTTACGTGGGTCCTGGGGAATCAAACTTGGGTCCTTTGGCTTTGCAGGCAAATGCCTTAACCGCTAAGCCATCTCTCCAGACCCTGTCCGTAATTAATTTTAAGAATCCACAATAATTTTTTTCTCAATTTTTATTAACATTTTCCATGATTATAAAAAAATCCCATGGTAATACCCTCCCTCCCCCCACTTTCCCCATTGAAATTCCATTCTCCATCATATCCCCTCCCCATCATAATAACTTTTTTTAAAAAGATTGAAACAGATCCTTGATTTGTGCCTGATTCAGCCTAATTCTTACGATTTGGTATCCGTGGAAACTGCTGACTACTGCTACTTGAACTCGGTTTTCTCCACACCGAGGACATGAGGTACAGGTGGGGTCACTGCTGTATGTCATGTACAGAGTGGGTCCTTCAAGGGCAAAGGCCATGGCTGACAGACATTCTGAAACCAAGTGTCCACAGGCAGCTGGAACCCTGCAAGTGCTCTTCCATGTTGGTTGAGTGAATGGATTAATGCTGTCTGATCACCTCAGGAAATGACAGGACTGAACCTGCTAATACAGGACCTGAAGGCTCCCCAGGGGTGTTGGGGGTGCGGCTGGGAAGCCCTTCTTGTGCTGGGCTAACACCACCTCAGTGAGCTAGGGTTGGTACCTGGTCAAGGGCAAGCCACAGTAGTGAAGAGCCTGGACATTAATGTACATCAGATCTAGGAGGAAAATAAAAATTTCTTTTAAAAACCAGGGAGGAAATACTGACGACTTACTAGCTGGATAGCTTAGTAAACTCAGGCAGATGAATGACTCCAAGCCTCGGTTTCATGTGGATTAACTGGTCATCATAGTTATTTCCCAGGGATGTCTTACAGATAAAATGGCTCCTTGTTCTCTCCCCTCACCCCAAAGGGATTCATACCATCCTCACAATAAATCCAAGAAGTAGAGGTAACAGTAATTCTCATCACCCAAGGGTTTCGGAACCACTGATAGGGTAAGGCATGGGACAGTTCTTTGCAAACTGTGCGGTGCTGAGCACTCCCAAGAGATCCTGGGACAGCTTGAGCGGCACAGTGTGGCAGAGAGAGCCTGACCCCGCAGCTGCTGGGCGAGCCTTCCACCAAGAGCAGTGGGAACCAGAAACAGACAGGGCCTGGAGCCCACTGGGAAAATTCCTGTACACGGCCACAGACGTGGGAGTCAGACACTTTTCTGCTTTGTGACCTTGGAATCAGTGACAGTGTCGTGAGGCCTCATGTTCTTGCTGGTACTTGGCCAGTGGGGGAAGGGGAGACGAGAGAGAATGGTGGTGGTTGGGGGACTGAATGGTTAAAGCCTCGGAAGTACTTGGCCCACATCTGGAATGCAGTAGGTGCTGGGTCAGTGCAGCTGCCTTGTATCTCCACAATCTCACTTTTCTGTCCACTCTCATGGCTGGAGGCTGTCTGCCCCAGCAGGAGGACAAGCTGATGGAGGGAGGGTGGGTAGCATTTGGTCAGGCCTTATGTGGCAGGTCATCATGGCATGAGGCAGGGTCCCTGTGGCCCGACACACTGTGGTGGATTGAGTGTAAAATATCCCCGATAGACTCATATGTTTGAATACTTAATCCCCAGTTGGTGGTGCCTTTGGGAAGGGTTGTGGAGCTTGTAGGAGGTGGAGCCTTTCTGGAAGAGGCAGTGTTGCTGGGGGCAGGCTTGGCTTTGCAGGGTTAGAGTCCAGCTCCACGTGGTGTTTTGCTCGCTCTACTTCCTTCATGCTGATGTGAAGATGCAACACTGGCTGTCTGCTCCTGCTTTCCCTCTGCCATGATGGGCACTTTTTTAAAAAAAATACTTTTAGCCCAGTGTGATGGTGCACAACTTTAATCCCAGCACTCAGGAAGCAGAGGTGGGAGGATTGCTGAGTTCAAGGCCAGCCTGAGACTACATAGTGAATTCCAGGTCAGCATGGGGTAGATTAAGACCCTACCTCAAAAAACCAAACCAAAACAAAACAACAACAACAAAACTCAACCTTTTACTTATTTATTTGCTAGGAGAGAGAGGTAGAGAGAATATCTGCATGCCAGGGCCTCTTGCTGCTGCAAATGAACTCCAGATTCATGCACCACTTTGTGCATTCGGCTTTTTTGCTTTGTTTTGTTTTGTTTGTTTTTTCAAGGTAAGGTCTCACTCTAGCCCAGGCTGTCCTGGAATTCACTATGTAGTCTCAGGGTGGCCTCAAACACATAGCAACCCTCCTACTTCTGCCTCCCAAGTGCTGGGATTAAAGGCATGTGCCACCACGCCCAGCCTATGTGCATTTGGCTGTACTGGAAAATTGAACCCAGGCCATCAGGCTTGGCAAGCAAGTGCCTTAACTTAATAAACCATCTCTCCAGCCCCATTTTTAAAAATAGTTTTTTTTTAAGGTTTTTTATTTATTTATTTGAGAGCGATAGACAGAGAAAGAGGAAGAGAAAGCGAGAGAGAGAGGGAGGGAGAGAGAGAGAGAGAGAATGGGCACGCCAGGGTCTCCAGCCACTGCAAACGAACTCCAGATGTGTGCGCCCCCTTGTGCATCTGGCTAACGTGGGTCCTGGGGAATCGAGCCTTGAAAGGCGGTCCTTAGGCTTCATAAGCAAGTGCTTAACCCCTAAGCCATCTCTCCAGCCCTCCAGCCCCATTTTTTGAGGTAGGGTCTCGCTCTATCCTGGGCTGATCTAGAACTCACTCTAGTTTCAGGCTGGCCTTGAAATCACAGTGATCCTCCTACCTCTGCCTCTGAAGTGCTGGGATTAAAGGTGGCGCCACCACACCCAGCTGTCCCCTTGAAACTGTAAACTGAAATAAACCCTTTACGTATTTCAGCTGCTTTTGGTGGGTGTCTTGTCCAGCACTGAGAAAGAAACTGATCAGAGACACCCCCAGCTCTGTCCCTGTGAAAAGCCCCCACTTGATTGGCACTTCCAGAACCTACTCTTCTCTGAGTCCCAACCTTCTGCGGGTCCCCAGAATTGAGGGAGGGCACAGGGACGCAAACCTGGTGGGTGCTTGGGCCTGCTTAGTGCCCCGTTCCTACCATCCTCCACCTCCTCTACCTCCTGCTATGATCCCTTGTCCCAGGCACTTTCTAGTGGCCCTGCAAGCCTCCCCGGGACTCTGAGACACGGGCAAGAAGCGCCCAGCTTGGCCCACGTCCTCCTGTGAGCAGATAAGAGCATCATTAGGTAATTACATTTGTCCCTTATCTCTCTCCACAATTAAGCTGCAGGCTGAAGAACCACGGAGAGGAGAAGTGTGGGAGGGAGGGAGTGGCGATTGTATCTTTCCTCCTGTAGGGATGTGTTCACAGGCCCTGGGGGCTCCTGGGAACACAAGCAGTGCCTTGTAGAAACAGTGTTGAGCCCAGAAGAGGAGCTATGAGCTCTGCTCTGTGCTTGAGGTGTGACCTCAGGACTAGCACGTAACCTTTCCAGACCCCAGAATCCGCATGGGTCAGATGTGAGCAGTAGCTGTCTTCCCTAATGATCAAACGACCTTGAGACGAGGAGATAACTATGTCAAATCCCTGTGTTCTTGGACTAGCCATAAAACAAAAATCCAGCTTTATTGACATATGTTTGCACGTGTTAACTTGTACGATCTGTTGAGTTTTGACATAAGTACACATGTGTGGAGCCATCACCACAGCCAAAACAGTGAACAGATCCATCACCTCCTATAGTGACTACCTTCTTATTGCTGGGACAAGGCACCCGACCGAATGTGGTGGATGGGAGGAAAGCTGTTTATTTTGGCTCGCAGTCTCAAGGGAAGCTTCGTGATGGCAGGGAAAAAATGGCAGAGAAGAGATTACGTTCCTGCCAGCATCAGCTGGACCACAGCAGCGGAAGTGTGGGCTGATTAGCAACGGCAAGCGAGGGTCCGATCCCCAGCAGCACGCCTCCTCCAACAAGGCTCCGCTCCCAAAGTGCCATCAGCTGGGAACCAAGCGCCCAGAACATAATTTTGTGGAGAAGCACTTGGTTCAAACCTCCACGCCTCCCCACACTTCCTCTTGACCTTTTATGATCCCCCTCTCCCTCCCTCCACATTCTTCCCTGGCCTACTGCCAGGCAAAAGCTTTCAGTCTCCATAGACTCATTTTTCATGTCCCAGCATCTTAAATACCTACACACTACACACTCTTCCTCCTGGCTTCTACTGGAAGATGTGTTTGTGTTGTTCACTTCTTTTTTTGCACGTTTGTGTGGTGTACATGCATGTTGTACCTGCATGTTTATATGCATCTGGAGGGGCTGAAAAAAAATTGCTCAGTGGTTAAAGGTGTCTGCCTGTCTGCATATGGGTGAACATGTATGCAGGCACGCATGTATGTATGCACATGAGGAGGCCATGGTCAACATCAGGTATCTTCCTCACTAACACTTACTTTTGCCTTTTTTTTTAAGCTTGGACATTCTAATAAGTGTGTGGCAATATCTCATCCTTTTCATCTGCATTTCCCTAATTGCTGATAACGCTGGCATCTTCTCATGTGCCTACTTGTGTGATTTTTTTAAAGGATTTTTATTTATTTATTTATCTATTTAATAATTTGAGACAGAGAGAGGGAGAGAGAAAGATAGAGCACCTCCAGCCACTACAAACGAACTCCAGACGTGTGCACCACTGGTCTACATGGGACCTGGAGAATCAAACCTGGCTCCTTAGGCTTCACAGGTATGTGCCTTAACTGCTAAGCCATTTCTCCAGCCCTTGTGTGATGGTTTTTAAGAAAAGATTTTAACTCTAAGGTATACTAGAAATACCACTCAGTATAAAGAAACAAAAACTAAACCCATAAACCAACCATTTAAAATAGCTACTATTAACATGATGTATGTCTGCAGATACTTTATTTTTGTTTATTTTTATTTATTTATTTGAGAGCAAAAGCACAGAGAAAGAGGGAGAGAGAGAGAGAGAGAGAGAGAGAGAGAGAGAGAGAGAGAATGGGCATGCCAGGGCCTCCAGCCCCTGCAAATGAACTCCAGATGCGTGCGCCCCCTTGTGCATCTGGCTAACGTGGGTCCTGGGGAATTGAGCCTCGAACAGGGGTCCTTAGGCTTCACAGGCAAGTGCTTAACTGCTAAGCCATCTCTCCAGCCCTGCAGACACTTTATATATATAAAGCATATACACAGACACGATTATTTCCCATTTGTATTTTCATTTAACCACATATTCATGAGCATCCTACCGTAAGTTTCAGAAACATCAGTGCAAGTATCTTTATAATGTTCCACCATGTATGTGAGTTGGTTGTACTCACTGAGCCTCCGTGAGCAGACACCTGGGTGGTTTCCACATGGGGGCTTTAGTAGCAATGCTACAAGGAACCTCCGCGTGCTCATGCTCACATGCTTCTGGAGTGTCTGGGTTAGAATGCATGAGCATTTTAAGGTTTCTTTTTTTGTTTAGTGCTGGGGATTGAACCCAGGGCCTCAGACATGCTAAATGAGTAGTCTTCCATTGATCTACACCTCCTACTTAAGATTTCTTAACTTATGCCGCCAATAGCATGATTTTTTTAATGAATTAATTATTTATTTATTTATTGGTTTTCTGAGGTAGGGTCTTGCTCTAGCTCAGGCTAACCTGGAATTCACTGTGTAGTCTCAAGGTGACCTCGAAATCACGGTAGTCCTCCTACCTCTGCCTCCCAAGTGCTGAGATTAAAGGCATGCACCACCACACCTGGCAAATAGCATGAATTTAAAAAAATTTTTTTGTTTATTTTTATTTATTTATTTGAGAGCGACAGAGAGAGAAAGAAGCAGAGAGAGAAAGAGAGAGAGAATGGGAGCGCCAGGGCCTCCAGCCACTGCAAATGAAATCCAGATGCATGCACCCCCTTGTGCATCTGGCTAATGTGGGTCCTGGGGAATTGAGCCTTGAACCAGAATCCTTAGCCTTCACAGGCAAGTGCTTAACCACTAGGCCAGTCTCTCCAGCCCTAGCATGAATTTTTAAATCAGAGTGTCTTAGTCTGGATTCATGCCATCACCTCATTAACCACCCCTCTCCCTTACTTCCATTCATTCACTCAGTCAGGTCTTCCACATCCTCATCTCCTCCTTCATCTTCCTTTATGGTCTCGGGCAGGGGAGGCCCTGCCTCCCTGGGAATCCAAGAGGTTCAGTGCCTCCCACTGTCTCCCTACACATGAGGAAGAGAGCCCTGTGATGAAGGCCCTGCCCGTGTCCATCGCTGCTTCTCCGGCACAGAACAAACACCAAGCCTGGCACACAGTGGGCACTCGAATTAAAGACTGAATGAATGACAGAGCAAATTGTTCTGAACTGATCTAAGTGCTCTTCTCACCAAACCCACCCCTTGTGGGGCAAAGGCAACGTGACTTCCAACCAGCGTATGAGAAAAATGAGGCTGAAAGGGCTGCGGAATGTTGCTCAAGGCTGCACCATGAGCCCACCTCAGAGTCAGTGGGTCCCAAGGCCCTGCCCCCCCCACCTTCCCCCTTAGTTGGAAAGCGAGGCTAGGCTTGGAGATCCCTGGTGTGCCCCGTGTGTGTCTTCCATGCTGGACAGGGTGACCTCCCCACGACTTCCAGGCCATGATTCCAGGGCAAATGCACTTGAGATGCAACTCTTTTCTTTCATAAAAATTCTCTGACCCCTTGGTATCATTTGCCCAGGCCCGCTTCGGCATTTATTATTTATTGGCATTCGATGCCTTGGGAATAAGATCTCTCTCTAGGAGGGGAGATGAGTAGGGCGGGCTGTCTGGGGAAGTCAGGCTTGTCCTAATGCTTCCTTTGGCCCCTGGTCCTGACCTGCAGGTCCGAGAGCTGGTGGCCAAGGAGACAGGCCAGGGGAAGAGTGTTGTGACTTCTCCTGAGGCCCCTCACCAGGGAGGGATCCAGCATCTGAAGCCCTCTGGGGTCATCCAAGGAGGGGGCTTCACCGTTCTAAGGAACACTCAGTGGTCTTAGTCATCCCAGGCCTCCTGCTTGGGGCATACCTCCTTGGGAAGGACTGCGAGGCAGCATGCAGCCCACAGGCTACGTTCAGAACCAGATGCCTCTCACCACGTAATTGCTACCAGAGAATCAGAGATATTAAGTAACTCTCTAATCTTGTACTTGGATGTTCTAAAATGGGAGTGGGCACTGGGCAAAGCCCTCTGATTATTAGCAACTGGAGGCAAAGCCATCCACAAGTAGCTGTCTGTTGATGTGGGAAATGCCCCAGATTTTTCCTGCTTATTGTAGAGAGCTAGGGAAGAAGTATCCATGGAGATGCAGAAGACAGGGATAGAGAATCAAAAGACAGCGCGCCGGAGAGCTGGGGGGATGGCTTAGTGGTTAAAGGTGCTGGCTTGCAAAGCCTGATGGCCCAGGTTCAATTCCCCACTACCCACATAAAGCCAGGTGCACAAAGTGGCACATGCATCTCATGCATCTGGAGTTTATAGTTGCAAAAGGCCCTGGGATGCCAAATAAATTTAAAATTTTATATAAAAATAAAGGGATCTGGGCTGGAGAGATGGCCTAGCGGTTAAGGCATTTGCTTGCAAAGTCAAAGGATCCCGGTTCAACTCACCAGGACCCACATAAGCCAGATGCACAAGGGGGCACATGTGTCGAGTTCGTTTTCAGTGGCTGGAGACCCTGGCACGCCCATTCTCTCTCTCTCTCTTTCTCCTCTCTGCCTCTCTCTCTCTCTCAAATAAATAAAAAAATAAAGGGATTTTAGGGTAATCCAGTCTCAATCTCTTCCATCGCTTTCATCATTTTAATATTTAACCATTTATTATGTATGTACAATGTATGCAGTTGTGCATATCCCTTGCCCACACATGCAGAGGTCAGAAGAGGACATCGAATGTCCTTCTCTATCCCTCTTCTGCATTATTTCCTTGACATAGAGTGTCTCACTGAGCCTGGAACTTCCTGCTTTTCAGTTAGACTGGCTGATCAGGGAGCCCCAGCAATCCTCTGTCTCTGCCTCTCTCAGGGCTGGGGTTACAGGTATATGCAACCATGCTCAGTTTTTCATGTAGGTGGTGGAGATTGAACTCAGGTCCTCATGTTTATGCAGTAAGCGCTCTTACCTGCTGAGCTATCTCTCAAGCCATATTCATTTATTATTATTATTTTAATTAATTAATTTATTTATTTTTGGTTTTCGAGGTAGAGTCTCACTCTAGCCCAAGCTGACCTGGAATTCACTATGTAGTCTCAGGGTGGCTTCGAACTTACGATGATCCTCCTACCTCTGCCTCCCAAGTGCTGCGATTAAAGGCGTGCGTCACCATGGCTGGCTTATTCATTTATTTTAAGACAGGATCTCACTATGTAGCTTAGGCTTGCCTCAAACTCACAATCCTCCTGCCTCAGCTTCACAAGTGTTAACAATTAGATGCCTGGATGCTTTTGCCACTTTAAAAAGAGAAATATGAGACTCAGATAAGAGAGTTAACTTGTCAAAATCATCCAATACGAGTAGAGCTGGGACAATGTCTTTCTTTTTCCTTCTTTCTTTCTTTCTTTCTTTCTTTCTTTCTTTCTTTCTTTCTTTCTTTCTTTCTTTCTTTTTGAGGCAAGGCTACCAGACTGCCTTTTAAAAAATGTGAAAGAGCCGGGCGTGGTGGCGCACGCCTTTAATCCCAGCACTCGGGAGGCAGAGGTAGGAGGATCACCATGAGTTCAAGGCCACCCTGAGACTCCGTAGTGAATTCCAGGTCAGCCTGGGCTAGAGTGAAACCCTACCTCGAAAAACCAAAAAAAAAAAAAAAAAAAAAAAAATGTGAAAGAGAGTGAGAGAGACAGAGAGAGAGGGAGGGAGAGAGAGAGAGAGAGGGAGAATTGGCATTCCAGGGCCTCCAGCCACTGCAGTTGAACTCCAGATGTGTGCATCCCCTTGTGCACAGGTGCTACCTTGTGTGCTTGCATCACTGTGTGACTGGCTTACATGGGACCTACAGAGTTGAACATGAATCCTTAGGCTTCACAGGCAAGCACCTTAACCACTAAGCAATCTCTCCAGCCTGACAATGTCTTTTTTAATCTGTGTGTTCATGCATATGTGTATGCATGCTTGTTTATATGTGGGCACACATGCGTGTTTGGGTTCATGTACCAGAGGTTGATGTCGCATGTCTTTCTCAATATCACTCCACCTTCTTTATTTGTGATAGGGTCTGTCCATGAACCTAGAGCTCACCAATTAGGCTGGACTAGCTGGCCAGCCTGCCCCGGAGATACTCCTGTCACCATCTCCCTGGCTTTGGAACGACAGGGGTGTGCCTAGCTGTTACATGGAAACCGGGAAGGGATCAAAGTCATGTTTAGCCAGTGATCACTTAACTTACTGAGCCATCTTGCCAGCCAATCAATGTTTTTTTTAAATAATGTCAAAAGGGTGATGAGGGCTGGAAGAGATGCCTTAGCAGTTAAGGTGCTTGCCTACAAAGCCTAAGGACTTAGGTTCAATTCCCCAGTACCCACATTAGCCAGATGCACAAGGTGGCGCACGCATCTGAGGTTCATTTGCAGTGGCTGGAGGCCCTGGTGCACCCATTCTCTCTATCTTTCTCTCTTTCTCAAATAAATAAATAAAAATTAAAAAAAATAAGAAAAAGGGGGTGATGCTACAACCTGATGTGGTGGGACAAGTCTGCACTTGGTAGGTTGAGGCAGGAGGATCTTGAACTCAAGGGCCAATCATGAGTACACATGAGATCCTATTTAAAAATGTGAAAATTGGGCTGGGGAGGTGGCTTAGCGGTTAAGGCACTCGCCTGAGAAGCCTAAGACCCAGGTTAGATTCTCCAGGTCTCATGTAAGCCAGATGCACATGGTGGCGCATGTGTCTGGAGTTCGTTTGCTGTGGCTAGAGGTCCTGGTGTACACATTTTTTTCTCTCTCTGTGTCTGTAATAAATAAATAAATAAATTTAAAAAATGTAAAAACTGCAAGCACGGTAACAAGAATAGCATGGGATTAGTGTTAAATGGGCATATAGGCCAGTAGAATAGAGTAGAGTACTCAAGGGGCTGGGTATGCAGCTCTGTTGGTAGAGTACTTGCATAGTATAATGAAGTCCTTCCTAGTGCCACATAAACCAGATGTGGTAACTCATGCCTGGAATCCCTGCACTTGGGAGGTGGAGGGAGGAGGATCAGAAGTTCAAGGTTATCCTTGGCTCCATAGTAAGTCTGAGGCCAATCTGGGCTCCATGAGACCCTGTTTACAAAACAAAGAATAGGGCTGGAGAGATGGCTCCGTGGTTGGGTACTTGCCTGTAAAGCCTGCCAACCCAGATTTGATTCACCAGTACCCAAGCGAAGCCAGATGCACAGAGCATGCATGCATCTGAAGTTCGTTTGTAGTGGCTAGAGACCCTGGCGTGCCCATATTCTTTCTCTCTCCTTGCAAGTAAATAAATAAATAAAATATTAAAAAAAAAAGAGCAGAGGCTTCAGAAAGAAACCCATACAATTATGTCTACCTGATTCACAACAAAAGTGTCAAAAACATTTGTTGGAGAAACAGCCTGTTTAACAAATGCTGCTAAGAAAGATGGGTATCGACATGTAGAAGATTGACACTAGATTCCTACCTCTCACCATATACAAAAGTGGTGGTACATACCTGTAATCCCAGCACTTAGGAAGTAGAGGCAGGACGATCAGGAGTTCAAGGTCATCTTTGGCTACAGAGCAAGTTAGAGGCCAGCCTGGGCTCAAATGCTCTAATGTTCTCCCCTACAGACGAGGGAGCATCTCTTCAAAGCTTAAAGAACACATCACTGTGAAGGACATGACGGAGGAGACATTCCACTCCTCTTTGCTTTAGTCTCTCTAACTATTAGAAATGTGACACAACTTCCATAGTTTATTTATTTCAATTTTGACATTTTCATACATGTATCTAATGTATTCTGATCCTATTCTCAACAATCACCTTCTCTTATCTCCTCCATTAACACCCTTCTGCTTTCCCATTAATCTTATCTCTCTTTCATGCTTTTTAAAAACTCATTTAGTTAAAGTAGGGTCGCTTGCATGATCGTGGGTGGAAGGTTGTTCACTGTGGAATGGGAAACTTGCACCAGCAGCTATACTACAGATGAACCTGGCTCTCCCTCTCCCAGCCAGCCATTAGCTATCATTAGGTAGTCTGGGTGTGGGGGGGTCTCATGTATTCTTCCCCCATTGATGGTGGAGCATTGACAGGGCCAAACTTGTGCTGGAAAACACAGATGCTATGAGCTCACGAGCGTAATGGCCATGTTATATCCAGATGTAAGTATTTTGTAGTTCTCCTTCCCGTCCTCCTGCTCTTATATTCTTTCCAGCCCTTCTTCCTTAGGACCCCCTGAGCCTTGGAGTGGGTGGTTTAGATGTCTTATTTGAAGCTGAGCACATAGTGGTCACTTATTCTTAACAATTCTGAGTATCTAAGAATCTCTGGCCAACCACTGCCGTTGTAGTAAGAGACTTCTGTGATGGAGGCTTCAAGCAGTACTAACCTATGGGAACAAATATAAATCTTTAGAAGGCCGCTTAACATTTGACATGCTCTCCATTTAGCATAACCACAGTAATAGGTCTCTGCTGCCCAAGAATTATGTCCTTAGCTATAGACTTTTGGTTAGGTTTATGGTAAAAGGCATGAATTTCCTCCTGTTGAAGAGGCCTCAAATCCAGCCAGAAAACCATTGGCTACTCCCATAACATTCTTGACACACTAGTACTCCATAATTTTTTTTTTTTTTTTTTTGGTTTTTCGAGGTAGAGTCTCACTGTAGCCCAGGCTGACCTGGAATTTACTATGTAGTCTCAGGGTGGCCTCGAACTCACAGTGATCCTCCTAGTGCTGGGATTAAAAGCATGTGCCACTATGCCCAGCTTTACTCCCTAATTTTTTTGAGGGAAAAAAATCCATGATTCTAATTATTCTGTCACATTTAAAAACTATTTTATTTATTTATTTAAGAGAGAGAGAATGGGCACACCAGGGCCTCCAGCCACTGCAATCAAACTTCAGTTGTATGTACCACCTTGTGCATCTGGCTTATAAGGGTGCTAGGGAATCAAACCTGGGTCCATAGGCTTCACAGGCACGTGCTTTTACTGCTGATCTATCTCTCCAGCCCCACATTTTAAAAGTATTTTATTTTTTATTTATTAGAGACAGAGAGAGGGAGAGAGAGAATGGGCACAGCCAGGGCCTCTAGCCACTGCAAACAAACTCCAGATGCACGTGCCACTGGCTTATGTGGGACCTGGAGAATCAAACCTGGGTCCTTAGGCTTTGCAGGCATGTGCTTTAATCGCTAAGCCATCTCTCCAGCCACAGCCCCACATTTTTAAACGTTTATTTATTTATTTATTAGAGAGAGAGACAGAATGGGTGCACCAAGGCCTCTAGCCACTGCAAATGAACTCCAGATGCATGCACCACATCTTGTGCATCTAGCGTCACGTGGTTACTGGGGAATTGAACCTGGGTTCTTTGGATTTCTAGTAAGCACCTTAACCACTAAGCCATCTCTCTAGCTCCCCTTTTAAAGTTTACACCACTAGAAGAACTCAATATTTTAAAGCTATGATCCCCAGGACCTGTTAGACAAGTCCCCAATCAGAGCTTGGAGCAGGAGGGATTGCTCAGAACCACGGACAGCGCCACGCACAGCTGCGCGGGCATCGCGTTGCTCTGAGCCTCTCCGCCAGCAGTGCGCTCCACATCCAAGCTGAACCGGTTGCCTTTACATGAAGACCCAGCGTGAGTCCTATGCACAGGGCTACGCAAAGCTACAAAGGCCCAGGAAGGACTCACAGGCTCAAAACATCTCCCCAACCAGTCTCCCTTTTTGCAAAACTGTTCGCTATAGCCCTTTATCTGGGTTAGGTAATTAAAAAAAAAAATTGGGCTGGGTGTGGCAGTGCACGCTTTAATTCCAGCGTTTAGGAGGCAGAGGTAGGAGGACCACCATGAGTTGGAGGCCATCCTGAGACTACATAGTGAATTCCAGGTCAGCCTGCACTAGAGTGAGACCCTACCTCGGAAAAGGAAAAAAAGAAGAGGAGGAGGAGGAGGAAGAAAAAGAAAAAAGAAAAAAGAAAAAAGAAATTGGTCCTCTTCCTATAAATGTAGAGTTGGGATGATTTGAAGCAATGTCTCTCCCTCAAAAGGGTTGAGAGTACGTTGAGCACAGTGGACACACGCACACACACACACACACACACACACACGAGGCAACACAGTGTGTGAGGAGAGCTGAGGGCTGGTCCCGCTGGTCAGGGTTCACCACCTCACGAAGAGTGGGACTCTTTGGACTGGTCACAAAGATTTCTTGGGGTCAGAAGGCACTGAGTGGCATTAGGCTGAGCCTTTCAGTTGGGGAAAACAAATGAACAAGAAGGCCTGCAAGAGGACTTGTGGTCTACGAAAAATGCGGATGGCATATACCGAAAGCTACAGAGGGCACGGAAGTGCAGAGACAGCGTAGGCGCCGTGGGCCAGGCAGTCACTGGTGGGGATGTGGAGAGGAGCCAGACGAACAAAGGCTAAGAACTGGGAGGGGACTGTTCTGCTGTCTCCTGAGTAACATCTCCTCACCCCCCCCCAGGTGTGGTGCCGTCCCCACACCTGCACGTGCCACCACGACTGCTAGTGTCCAGTGTGTGGCACCTCCTGCTGGGGATGACGTGGGGAGTGGAGATTTGGCCACAGGATCAAGTGCTCATCAGGGGTCTCAGATGGAGAAGGGAGGGGATTCTTTGGCAGATGGACAAAGCTGCGGGTGCCAGGGCACCTCTGGACTGCCTCGTGTCCAGGAAGGCCTGTGATGAAGGCCCCTAGGCTCACAGATTCTCTGGCAGCCCCGTGCAAGGTGGAGAGGCAAAAGGAGAACCGGGCAACCCAAGCCACTCCGTCTCTGAGCCATGAGCCCAGGAGAGGGGCAAGGGGACAGTCTGTCCTGAGGGGAAAAGGCTGTTCCTTACTTGGTTCTGTGATGTCAGTTGGCAGGGACAAAACTCCCTAGGCAGCCTCTTGTGGGCCATTTAAGGCCTCCCTGTGCATCTCCTTCCAGGACACTAGCTCCCCAAAGACTTGTTTGCTGGAACCCCAACTTGAAGCTGCACTGACTTGGGCAGGGTCAAGGCCTGGCGCATTGGCTCACCACACTGCCCTCAGTAGGGAGCAGATCCAACACCCTTCTGTCTCCCAAGAGTGGTCTCTCCAGGGGTTTCTTTCTCAGGGCACTAGACACAGAAGCAGGGAACTGTACTGCCCTGAGCATCACAGACACTTAGCCACCGAAGGAAAACCATCGCCCCAAGTTTCTGCAAGTGCAGGTTGCTCTGCCCTTGATCCGAACTCACTCTGGGCCCAGCGCTAGTAACTCCACAGTCCTAGGAGATAGGTACCATCACCAATGGCCCATAACACAGAAGAGAAAACTGAGGATCCTGCAGAGACCTTGCTGTGCTGAAGCCCGGAGATGGCTTAGCAAGTCACCTGCAGAAAGGACGCAGACAATAGAGACATAGTAGACACTGACACATACTAGTGACACTTTATTCTCCCAGCCAAAACCACAGAAATCACTCGAGGAAAGACCGGCCGTTTTGTAGGGCAGGAAGCAGAGGCTCAGAGAGGTAAAGGGACTTTTGCAAGGAGCACACAGTGAGTACTAAACAGTCAGGTCTCAAACCCATGTCTCCCTGGCTCCAAAGTGCACCTTTTTCTACCACTCTGAGCTGCTTCTGCTAGCCAGCAAGGACTATGGGGGCCAGGATCACCCTAAAGTCACCTGAAGACTCCTCTGTGGGAGGCTAAAACCACCCTTTGGGGACACAGAGCTGCGGGATGAGAGTTAGGCAAAGGGGGTCTCTCCCCCTCAGAGACCTCCCATCAGGCCCCTTCTCAGCGGCCCCGCACCTCACTGCTCTGACCTGCTCCTAGGACAGGAATGCCTCCCCCGGCCACCACTGTCCGACCCAAGCAGGCCAGCAGCCCTCTCCCGACTCTTGTCTTCCCCACGTCCTCCCTCTGCCCAGGCTCTGCAGCTTCCCCTGTCCTAGTCTACTTGCATGACCTTGGAGCTCGAATGTGGCCCACAATCTCCCCCCACCCCACAGCAGCCTCCTTGTGGAGCCCCTGCAGATCCCCCCGCCCCACCAGACGATCTCCCCGCCCCAGTGCACAAGTGTCTGGACCCTAAAAGGCATGGTGCTTTGCAAGCAAGCATCGCTGGGGATCCCTGGGGGAATATGGCCTAGGAAGGAGGGAAGAAGGCAGGCAGGATGCTCCTCTGGCCTCAAGGTTTATCCAGATTTGCTAAGCCTAGGGCTGTGTGAACCAGCCTCAGGGGCCAGGGCTGGGAGTGTATGATGCTTTCTTCCTTCATCCCTCATCACCCACTTGGGTTGGGGCGCCCTGAAGCCATCATCCACCTGCTGAGGAGGCCTGTAAGCCTTTATTAGATTAAAGTAAATATCTAACAGAGAAGAAAGGCCAAGCCTTAATTGGAGGCCCCAGGGCTGTTTGTGGAGACAGATGGGAGGGGATCTAATGAAATCACCGCACCAGAGTTCTCTGAGCAGACCTCACAGATAAGCCTCATTGCCAGGCAACGGGCTTCTCCACCTGGACGCCTGATAAGGGGCCTGGGGGAGCTGCGTGTTTGGAAAATATGATTCTGTGAAACAGGCCATGAGTGTGTTGACTCTGCTGCTCAAAGCTAGGCCCCACCATCAGATAAGCAGCTGCCACTGTCCCTGGGGGTACCAACAGTGCTGTTACCTAGGGCCCACCCCCCGCCCCCAGGTCCTATCCCAATGAGGAACACACTGAGTCCCAGCCAGAGAGCAGCCTGTCACCCCCAAGATAGGATGCTACCAAAGGGGACACTTCCGGCCATCAGAGGCAGGTGGTGGCAATGGCACTTGCTCTCCCTCTCCCAGGCGTGAGGATGGAAGGATGTGAGGGCTGGCTGTGGGGTTAGCTAGGTCCGAGGCAGCATGGCTGGGCCTCGTACCCCTGCTGCCTCTCTTCTCCCAGTGACTCCCTCTTCCTGGGCTGGCCCAGCGTTGTCTCTTCTGCCGTGGCCTTTCTCGCTCATTCCCTTCTAGTCACCTTGGTTACCTTACACCTGCCAGGTGTGTTGCAACTCCAAGACCTGGACACTGGCTGACCACTCTGCCCAGTATGCACCTCCTCAATGGGTCTACACGGCCAGCTCTCTCTCCCCGTCTCTGTTCCTTGGAGCCCTCCTTATTCAAATTACCCCTTGAGGCCCACCCTGATTCCCATATTCAGTGCAGCCCACACCTCCCTACTGGCACTCCAAAGCCCCTCACCCACAGCCCCATGCTGGCTTACCTACTACCACTAACCTACTATCCAAGGTACTCGGCTCTGATGGCTCCTTGCGCATGGTCTGTCTCCTCAGCCTAGGGTACAGGCTCCAAGCAGGCCTGGTTCTCACCTGTCCGCCTCGCCAACATATTCTAGTATGTGAACCAGGTACACAGCAGGTATTCAATTAATGCTTGTTGACATGTCTTGTTCTCAGTCCCCAAACAGTTTTGGTTCGATCTGGTGAAAAATCATCTGTGCTGGGCTGGAAGGATGGCTTAGCAGTTAAAGCATTTGCCTGCAAAGCCAAAGGACCCAGGTTCGATTCCCCAGGATTCACGTTAGCCAGATGCACAAGGTGGCATGTGTGTCTGGAGTTTGTTTGCCGTGGCTGGAGGCCCTAGTACACCCATTCTCTCTCTCTCTCTCTCTCTCCCGCCCCTCTTTCTTTCTGTCAAACAAAAGGAGCAGTGGTTAAAAAGAAAAGAAAAGAAGATCGCCTGTGCTCATAGTGAGCCTGTGCCTGGTAAATGGCCTGGGAGGAGCCTGTCGTCCAGTGTCACCACCCGGGGCTCCGAGAAGGAGGCTGCCTTGTCCAGGAAGGAAGACCTGAGGCTGGGCACCAGGAGGCCTTGGCTCTCACCCCACTCTGCAGTCGTTACGCTAAGTGACTGAGGGCAAGTCTGTTTGCTCTTTCTGGGGGGACAGGTGATAGTGGCATTCACCCTCTTTGTCTGAAAGCAACAAACTTCCTCACTTCATCTTTGGGGGCCTCTAGCCCGAGTGCAGATCCTGCTTCTCGTTACCAGCTGCGTGACACCCTCCTTTACTCAAGTTACCGCATGACCAGGGCAACCTCTCTGAGCTTCCACCTTAGACTCTACACAGGGTGGGTGATCCCTTGGCAAGCACGGGCTGCTCACTGTGAGGAAGCCGGAAGTCAGGGCTGACTCCCTGAGCTTCCCGGCCCTTGTGGTCTGTGTAGAAAGCCTGCGAGTGCAGAACAGAGGTTGCTGGAGGTTGGGCAGAGCTCTGAACAAAACAAGACCCAGGCAGGCCTCCAGCTGTCCCTGTTAGAGCTGGACTCTAACAGCCGTGCATGAGGGGAGCCAACCTGGGCCTTCAGCTCTCCACGGGTGTGTGTGGGTTTCTTCTGGGGCCTGTCTGTATCAACATTGGGGGGTGCACACCTGTGAGCCTGCCTCTGGAGGCTGGGTACACTCTGGCCCACACCCGATCTTTACAGGGGTGTGCCTGGACAGCTCCCAGACATGCCAGGTGGGTGGACAATGTCTGCTCTTCAGAGAGGTCAGGACACCCTTCCTGTCCCCTGTTCCTCACCCTCCCGTAATTGGTAGAAACATTGTTTTTATTATGGTAGACTATACATAATCTGGAAGATAGCATTTTAATCATTTTTTTTAGGTGAATGGCTCAGTGACATTATCAACTTCACATTGTCATGTGGTCACCACCAAAATCTATCCCGAAAATGTTCCCATCTTTCCAAACCCCATGCTCATGCGAATCTAGCTCCCCACTTCCAGTTTTCCTGGCCTGGGCAACCCCGATACCATCCCCTGTAAAGGTGACCCTTTGCAAAGCACCCGTGTAGTTCTCTCTGCCCAAACCTGCCCTGCCCTGCCCCTCCTCCTGCTCAGGCCACCCCCTGGACTTGAGCTGTGAGGAGGTTGCCAGAACCTCTCCGTCATTCATTTCTCGTCCATTCATGAAATACTGCAGGAGTTTGCCTAAGAAACTGTTCTTTATTGTTTAGCAAAAACCCAAAGAGCCAGCACACCTATTTGTATGTTAAGCTGTGGCCCACGAATAAGGGTGTCAGATGATGGTGATTATGATCCAGGTTAATATGTATGGTGACATCCGGAAGGAAGCATGCACACATTCACTTGGACCAACCCTGAAGGATCTGGAATGCTTATTCTTGCCACACATGGCTGGAGTCTCTTGCTGGAAACTAGCATCAAATGAACGGAGACACTTCAACACAGAGCACAGAATAAGTGCCTTGAAATCAACAGTGCTTTTCTCTGGGCACTATGTGCACAGGCAACTTTCCTACACTTCTCAAGTTTGAGATGAAATACGTGTTACCAGGACTGGGAGGCAGCCCAGTCACTAGAGTGCTGGCCTTGCAAGCGTGAGGACCTGAGTTTGGTCTTCACTACCCACAAGGGAGGTGGAGAAAGGAGACTCCCTGGGGCTGGTTGGCTCACAGGTGAGGTCCCCGCCAAGGAGAGACCATGTCTCAAAAAAAAGGGTGGGGCTGGAGAGATTGCTTAGTGGTTAAGACACTTGCCTGCAAAGCCAAAAGGACTCAGGTTCAATTTCCTGGTATCCACATAAAGCCAGATGCACAAGGTGGCATATGCATCTGGAGTTCATTTGCAGTGGCTGGGGGTCCTGGTGTGCCCATTTTCTCTCTGTGTCTGTCTCTTTCTCTCAAATAAATAAATAAGATTTTTGTTTTGTTTTGTTTTGTTTGAGGTAGAGTCTCACTCTAGCCTCAGGGTATAGTAGTATGTAGTCTCAGGGTGGCCTTGAACTCACAGTGATCATCCTACCTCTGCCTCCTGAGTGCAGGTATTAAAGGCATGTGTCACTATACCTGGGTCCAAATCCTCTCTCTTTTCCACAGCTTTACCCCTCCTCAGCATACCGGGCCCCTTCCCTGTTTACCTTTTATCCCTTTTCTTGTGTGTGTAGCACGGGTGGTGTAGCGTGTGTGTGTGTGTCTGGTGTAAGCATGGAGTGTGCAGATGCATTTGCCTTGTGCACACGCGCAGAGGCAAGAGCAGGATGTTGGGTTTCCTCTGCTACCACTCTCCACCTTATTGCTTCGAGACGAAGTCTTTCACTGAGCCTGAAGCTTTTGGTTCTCCTGGCCACACTGACTGACCAGGGAGCTCCAGTGACCCTCTTGTCTTTGTCCCGTCAGCACTGGGGCTCCCAGCATGTGCACTCTGGCTCGGCTTTTTAAAAAATTTTAATTAATTAATTTATTTGAGAGAGAGAGAGAGAGAGATACAGAAATAAGCAGGTAGAGAGAGAGAGAGAGAATGGGTGCACCAGGGCCTCCAGCCACTGCAAACTCTAGGTGCGCGTGAGCCTCGGGCATCTGGCTTACGTGGGTCCTGGAGAGTTGAACCTGGGTCCTTTGGCTTTGCAGGCAAGCGCCTTAACCGCTAAGCCATCTCTCCAGCCCTCGGCTTTTTTATTTTTATTTTTTTAAATATTTTATTTATTTATTTATGAGAGAGAGGCAGAGAGAAAGAGAGAATGGGCACAGCAGGGCCTCTAGCCACTACATGCGAACTCCAGACACATGTGCTGTGCCCCTTGTGCATTTGGCTTACGTGGGTCCTGGGGAATCGAACCCGGGTGCTTAGGCTTCTCAGGCCAATGCCATAACCGCTAAGCCATCTCTCCAGCTCCCGGCTTTTTAAAACATTTTTTAATGTAAGACCTGCCCTTGCGTCTACTGCTGCATCTTCAGCATCCCACACAAACGAGCTCAGTTCTCGGGTGCTCCAAGATCATAGTAGACGTTTGACAAGTGTTAAGGCATGAAGAGGCCTAACAAGAACTGAGTGAAGGCAGAGCAGTTTCTCGTTTAGAGACACGAGTGGGCAGAGGTGTGGGCAGGAAGCAGGAAACGGCAGCAGATGAGGACAGGAAGGCGGGGAGCCAGAGGACGCGTCAGTGTCGAGCTGTCACCCAGACACCAGGGCCTCGATGACAGTGGGGTCAGATAACACAGGCTTTCCCGTGTGGCTCCTAGAGGAGCAGCTGAGCTCCCGGGGGGCCCTGGAGCAGAAGGAAACGGGCCCAAAACGTGTGGGTCTGAGAACAGTCAAGAAAGAAAGAGGGGGCTGTGCTGCTGGGGGTCGAGGTGTCCCTGAGGGGCTGCCCACGCTAGTCATGTTACAGACCACTTCTGCTTATGCCTCACCCTGAACACTGACGCCCATTTCAGCAGCCCCTGGAGGGAAAGTCCTGGGGGCGGGTGCAGGCAGAACCCAGGACTACCCACCTGTGGGCAGAACCTTCATTCAACACACACACATGAGAAACGTGTGAAGTCGCCAACTTTGCCAGAGTATGAGGCAGACAGCCCCGAAAAACAAAAACAAAACAAAACAAAAAAACCCTCACCAAATCAATATGGAGTGACCAAATATGAAAGCACAAAACTGGATGGCCAGAGCCAGGCCTGACTCAGGTGGAGGTCCACAGGCCCCCGTGGGACCTCCTAGATATTCCGGGGAGCCCTGAATGGCACAAGCCTGCCTCTCTAGCAGGTGAAAATCAAGAGAAACATCTCGAGCCGAGGGACGCTCAGCAGGGATCAGGGAAGAGCTGCAGGACCTGGAGGCTCAGAGACGGGGTGTGACTTGCCCAAGGACGCACAGCAGACAGACAGGTGGAGGCTGACCTCTGCCTCTTCCTTCCCGGAAGCCGGGATTGTCTTCGCAGCCCCCAGGTAGGAGTGCTGGAAGCCGAGAAGGGCTGAAGTGGGGCTGGAGGTGCAGCGAGCTGCCTTGGACCCCCGGGGGTGGGGGAAGAGGGGAGGGGGGCGGGCGATGACGTCACTTCCGGGCCCGGGGTGTATATAAGCGGGGCACACGGCAGCCGCGGCTACTGCTGCTACTGTTACCGCAGTGCCCGGGCCCCGCGCGGAGCAGATCCCCGCGGGCAGAGCTCGGACCCACGCTCGCCGGTCTCCGTCTCTGCGTCCCTGGTCCCCGCGTCGCCTCGGGCCCGGCCGCCCCGCCACCCGCTCCGCACCCGGCTCGCCATGCACTCCGCCGCCGCCCTGGCGCTTCTGCTGTGCGCCGGGCAAGGTGAGCAGCGCGCGGGGTGGGGGTCCCGCCCGTGGGGTCCCCGCGTCCTGCCTGCCTCGGCCCCAGGGCCAGGCTCCCCCACGGCGCGGCGCCCCGGGCTTCAGCACCGCGGACAGCACCCCCACCTCGTGCCCGGCCCGCACCGGCCCCGTGGGATGGACCACCCCCCCCCCACGCCCCTGCCCGCTGTCCCTGCTCGGCCAAGGTCACTGGCACTGCCGCTGCCTCCACCCCCCTCCGCACCCCTCTCTCTCTTCCATTCTTCTACTCCTCCTTCTGCCCTTGACCTCTCTCTCTGGGTTGCCTCTCATCCACACCCCACGCCCAGCGCTTTCCCGCCACCCCTGGGGTCTCTCCCTTTGCCCACCCCAGTTCTGTTGCAGGGTTAGCCTTGTGTTCATTGCACTTGCTTTTTCTGTTTGCACACCCTTCCTCCCAGGGGAAGTGCTGAGGCCCAGTCAGGGCTGCCTCTGGGGGGCCACCCTCCTGGGGCAGCAATGGGGGGGGGAGCAGAGTCAGCTCTGGCCTCTTGTGGGGGGGCAGGGGCCGTTTGAGAGGGAGCGCTGGGTGACTGGGTCCCTCTAGGTACAGATGAGTGATCCCCCTCTCTCTCCCCAGTGTCTGCCCTCCCTGTGAACAGTCCTATGACAAAGGGGGACACCAAGGTAAGAAGGGGGAGTGGGGGGCCCCTGGGAGGGGGCGGTGGCCCTGAGGGCACCTCATGGCTAGTTCTTGGGCAGCTGCAGGAGTGAGTCTGGCAGAAAGCCAAAAAGCCAGCACTGCGGCGGCTGAGCCGGGGGACAGCTTGCCCGAGAAGACATCACAGATGCCCGCTTTTCCCTGCTGTCCAGCTCTGGGGACTTCTTGAGGGACCTGTGTTTTACTGACTGGGTTCTGTGGCCAGGACCCCTGCCCTGAACACTCCTGGTGGAGTAGGTTCACCAGGGCTTGGGGATGTGGCTTCTTGTGATCCCAGGTGTCCACAGACCAGCCTGGTTCTGGCCTCCTCTTTGCTCATCCCTCTGCTGACCACATCCCTCCCCTGCAGGCCCTCGGGCCACAGCAGACACACTCTTGACCATGGGCCCTGCCAGCTAGAGCTGTCTGATGGTGGAGGTCGCCTAGGGAAGGGCCTTTGGGTATGCCAGCGGGGATTCCTCCGGCAATAAGAAACACTGTACACCTGACATATACTTGGGGTACGCCAGCGGGGATTCCTCCGGCAATAAGAAACACTGTACACCTGACATATACTTGGGGTACGCCAGCGGGGATTCCTCCGGCAATAAGAAACACTGTACACCTGACATATACTTGGGGTTCTTTCTCTGAGCTGGGGCTGTCTGTCCAGGTTCTGGGCTCACATCTATCTCTGTTTGAGTATCAGGGAATTTCTGTTGACATGTTCCAAGGGCTGCTTTCTTCTAGGAGAGACCACAGTTAAAAAACAAGTGCATCGAAGAGATTTTCGACCTCAATTTATTTGGTCCTATTTCCCGAGTGCGCATGTGCGTGTTTAGTTGCACGTAGCTCAGCAGTTAAACCTTCGCTGCTCATTCTAGCAGGTCAGCCTTGGGGGAAATGCCTGAACTTCCTGCGCTTCCTCTTGCCTCTCTTTCCTTGGGAGATGTGAAGAGTTAGAATCACGGGTGTGAAGTACTCAGCACAATTAATGGACTCTCCAGTCCTCTGGGGACCACTACCCAGTACCATCTCGCCGAACCTGCCTTCACTGACGGCCTGTCTGACACTGCCCAAGCAAGGTCTAGGGCTGCGGGGAGATGCAAAGTACAGGTTGCTGGGTGAGGCTTGTCAAGTCCCCCTTGGGATCCACTCTGGCTACCACAATATACCCAGCAGGCTGGGTTCAGAGGCACCAGCAGCTGGGTAAGACAGAATGTTCCCTTTAGGTTGCCACTGCACAGTCTGAGAGCGTCTGCCAGCTTGCCATCCTGGAGCTGTGGACACGTTGTCCTGGCATCGCACAGACGCAGCCTCCCGCCCCCTCGCTCACTGCCAGCTTTGCCTGTCGCGTGTCTGACACCTCCCGCTCCTCCACTCAGTTGTAGACTGTTGGAGGTCTGAAGTCTCGAGTCCCTCCCTGTGTGGGGGGGGCACTTGGTGGAAGCTTCCCACCTGCGCCTCCTCACCCTAGGAGGTCTGCAGGAAAGTATTCTCACTCCCACTTTACATAGCAGGAAACTGAGGCTCAGAGAGGGTAGGTCACATACCCAGGATCTCACAGCTAGCATACCATGCTAGTGAGCACCATCTTCAAAGACCATCCAGCTAGTGCTGGGCTACCCACCGCACCGTGCTGACGTGGATAAGACATTCAGAGACACAGGTTATTGGCCTGGGATGGGCAGCCAGAGGTAGCCAGTGGGTGTCCCGCATCCAGCCATAAGATTCACACTGTGGGACAATGTGGAGCCACGCTATGATTTTCTTCTTTTTATTAACTTATTTATTGAGGGTGATTTTTTATGTGTGGGGGGGGTTGAGGTAGGGTCTCGCTGTAGCCCAGGCTGACCTGGAATTCACTATGTAGTCTCAGGGTGGCCTCGAACTCACAGTGATCCTCCTATCTCTGCCTCCTTAGTGCTGGGATTAGAGGTGGGCGCCACCACACCCGGCTCACTCTATGATTTTATTTGTGCCTACACGTGGCAGCACTCTGGGTGCTGGTTCTGTTTCCAGACACGGAGGTGTTTGTTCTCCTCTGGGCAGCCTGGGGGGTGTTGTGGCCTGGGATATCTGCAGGAGCTGTCCTCCTTCGGGATGAGAAGACGCCACATACCTACCCACTCCTCCTTCCCTGTGGCCTCCTTGGGGGACCCTGTTCACCTGGCCATGTGATTAGAGTGCCTGGCCCATGGTACACACCACTGGAGGCTTTTCTTTCTCCATGGCCCTGACGGTCTGGCTATAGAAGCAGTGCTGGGCTCCATGGACTCCCGCCGGCCACGTCCTGGGAAGTTTTCCCACCTCAGGAGCTGAGCCCTGTACCCAACCCAGCCACAGCCTACCCTGCTCTCTCGCCAGGTGATGAGATGCGTCTTGGAGGTCATCTCTGACTCTCTGTCCAAGCCCAGCCCCATGCCTGTCAGCCTTGACTGTCTGGAGACCCTGCAAGGAGGTAAGGGCCAGAGGCCGGGGAGGGTCTATGAGGCCAGGAGGTAGTAGACAGCTCTTGCTGGGATTAACCGTTTCACCTAGCACTGCTGCCCCAGTGCCTGCTGGGCCAGTGCTGTGCTGGGAGCTGAGGGGCTTCCAGACTGGCAGACAGGCAGCAGTTAACTGGAACTCTAGGCAGAATGAGGGGGTGCTGGAAGCGCACCTTGTGCACCACTGTTTTGTGTGCTACACACTCAGTGTCAGGAGCCCCTCTGGCACTGATAGATGCTAAACAAGAAGATCTTGGTTGTGGGCTTCACAAGGCCCATGTCTTTCCAGGCTGACAGTCCAGTTTGATCAGCAGCTAGATGGAGTTGGCCCAGGTGGGGCTTTGGAAGCAGTGCTGGTCATGGACAGGGAGGAAGTGAGGGAAGGCGGTTGGGAGGGGCAGACAACATGGGCAAAGGCATGGAGGTGGGAAGCGTGTTAGACCTTTGCTCGTGCCCAGGGCCTGCTGCCCTTGGCTGAGGGCTAGGCATGGGGTCAGTGGCCAAGCGTTCTGCTGCAGTAGAAAACTGATTCACGCCTTGGGAAGGAGGAATTTCCCAAGCGTATCAAGCTCCCATCCTGCCACTGCCGCCTGGGTGCTGAGTTCCCAGAATAAATGCTGTGCTCAGCTGAAATTAGTGGTGATCTTTTGAGGCTGTCCACCCATAACTGTGTTCCCTCCTGCAGATGAGCGGATCCTTTCCATCCTGCGACACCAGAATCTGCTGAAGGAGCTCCAGGACCTGGCTTTCCAAGGTATTTCCAGCACCGCACACAGTTCTGGGAAAAGGCCAGTAAACCAAGCCCTGGAGAACCAAGACGGAAGTTACTCAGCTGTAGAGCAGAGCGGTCGGGTCCACCATGCCCCAGTCCAGTCTGTGATTGATAGTGCTAAAGAGGTCAAGGTTCAGAGAGGCTGAGTGATTCTCCCAAGGTCACACAGTCACACAGAGTAGAACCAGCCAAGAGCAGACCCAGCTCTGCTCACAGCCCTGGCCTCGGAGCCGTCATCTCAGGAAGCAGTCATTTCAACAGGAGGCCAGAGGGCTCCTCACCTCTGTAAACGAAATTGTGCACTGGGAGGGAGCGGCCATCCTAGTGATTCTTTCTATTTTTTTCTTTTCAAGGTAGGGTCTTGCTCTAGCCCAGGCTGACCTGGAATTCACTATGGAGTCTCAGGGCGGCCTTGAACTCACGCTGGCATCAAAGGCATGCACCGCCATGCCCAGTCATGGATTTTTTTAAAAAAATATTTATTTATTTTTATTTATCTGAGAGAAAGAGAGGAAGAGTATGGGTGCATCAGAGACTCTAGCCATTGCAAATGAACTCTAAATGAATCTGCTACTTTGTGCATCTGGCTTATGTGGGTCCTGGGGAATTGAACCTAGGTCTTTAGACTTGGCAAGCAAGGGTGTTAACCACTAAGCCATTTATCTAGCCCTGGATTTTTTTTTTTTTTTTGCTATAGGGTGTCATGTTAGCCCAGGCTGGCCTCAAATTTGATAGGTAGTCAAGGGTAACTTTGATCTCCCCATCCTCCTGCCTCTTTTCCTCCCAAATCTTGGGATTACTGGCAGGTGTCACCAAACCCAGGAGACGCAGTGTTGGTGATTGAACCCAAGGCTTCTTGCATGCCAGGCAGGTACTCCACTATCTGATCCTCTGATGGTTATGAAGGATGAGATGTGTGCCCAGCAGGTAGTCTGTGCTGGGTGGCACTACGGCCATTATTACCTTTGCTATTAGTTTTGTCACCAGTAACTCTGGGTTTGACTTTGTACTTGTTTGTTTGCTTGAGGCAAGGCCTCGCTGAGTAGCCCACAGGGCCCTGGAACTTGCAGTCCTTCTGCCTCAGCCATCTGAGCGCTGGGGTTGCGAGTATGTACTGCCGGGCCCAGCTGGGTTTGCTCACTCTCGCCCAAGCTGACCTGGAACTCGCGCTGTGGTTCTAGGCTGGCCCCGAACTCACAGCAATCCTCCTACCTATGCATTCCAAGTGCTGGGATTAAAGGCCTGTCCCACCACACCCAGCCCTGGGTTTGCAATTTTTTGTTTGTTTGCTTGTTTGTTTTTCAAGGTAGGATCTCACTGTAGCCCAGGCTGACCTGGAATTCACTATGTAGTCTCAGAGTGGCCTTGAACTCATGGTGATCCTCCTACCTCTGCCAATGGAGTGTGCGCCGCCACACCCAGTCTAGGGTTTGCTGTTTTTAACAAAACATTACATATCTTATGATGATATGATAGTTTTAAAATTAAATACTGAATGGCTAATGTTACATTTAAATGATTCAATATGTCAGTGGAGACTGTTAGAGAGGAATATGTCCCCCAGCACGCACACAAATGTTCAAAGAACTTACACAGTGTCCTGTACACACTCGGCTGTTTTCCATTGAGGAGTTCACTACTTGTGTCTCCAGCCATCTTCGGTGTCCCTCCACGCCCTCTTGGGCGCCTGTAGCATCTTCACACGCAGCCTCTATATTAGCACCCACCACGAAGCACCCATCCAATTGAGCATCTGGACCTCAGGGAGCCCACACTGCCCAAGATCACGGAGCTGGCACATGGCCAGGAGTGGCCTGGTATCCGCGTCTGTCTGTGGCCAGGCTGGGCACAATCCCTAGCCCACAGGGTTCCTGTCATGAGGAAAGCCACCAGCAGCGACAGAGCTGGCCTGGCTGCGAGGCCAGCATCGGGTCCAGAAGTAGCGTAGGATGCTCAGGGGGTGTCAGCAGCAGGGGCTCTGGGATACACAGCAGATGCGCTCCTGGCTTTGGAGGCAGGCCCAGCACTTGGCCTTCTCCAGACTCCCCTGGCCTGAACCAAGAACACCCACAGGGGTCCCCAGCAGCCGCTGTGGCCTCTGACTACAAGGTCCCCAAGCCACAGCCGGGTCTTGAGTGTTCCTTCCTTCTGCTGTTCAGGAATCCCCAGCCCCACTTGGGTCTTTATTGCCCTGTGTGATATAGACAGGGCTTGTTCTCCTTTCCCGGTGGAGAAACTGAGTCAGAGGTGGCATGGCTGCCTGATAGGCCTCAGATTAGGGTTGAGAGACTGTGCCCCCAGCATCTTTTTGGGCAGGCCTGGAACGCTGTGCAGTTTGCTACATGGAGGTGGGACCTTCAAGGTCACGGACAGATACAGGGCTTGACCACATGGAACCTTCCTCCTCCCCCCCCCCCACCAGGGGCCAACGAGCGGGTCCAGCAGCAGAAGCAGCAGCACAGCGACTTCGAGGATGAACTCTCGGAGGTGCTTGAGAAGCAGGACCCTGAGGCCAAGGCAGAAGGTCAGTGTAGCCTGGCTGGCAGCGGTGGGAGGAGGCAGTGTCCTCTGAGCAGGAACTTCTGTAAAGCTCTTGAAGGTGGCTGCCATTCCCTTCTCTCTGCATAAGGGGAAATGGAGGTCCAGAAAGTGAAGCCACATGACAACCAAAGGTCTCTGCTGGTCCCCACACCGGCTACGGTGTTCTAGGATAGACAGTGTCTGACGTGGCACGTGAGCAGTATAGACACTGGGCCCTGCCGCGCACCCATGTCCCCAGCAGCTGCCCTCCTGGATCTTGGTGATGTCTTAGAATAGCTGTCGTGGGAGGGTCCGAAGGAACAGGCTCAAAACATGAAATGACCTTGGGCCACCGGTGGAACCAAAGAGCCTTTAAAGGGCTCAAAGAAGTCATGGCTCAATAACATGGTTCCTTGTCCCCCACCTGCCTGGGAAGATCCACAAACGACGCCCACAGCGCTGCTTCTCATGCGGGAGGTGGGTGGCAAGGCCAGTTCCCAGGAGCTAGTCTATGATCTCCCTCCGGGGCAAGTCGGGACACCTGTAGGTGTGAGTGGCCACCCACACGTTGGCTGCTCTGTCACCCTTGTGCTGCTTGGAATGCTGCGTGGACTCCCCCATCCAGCTTCCATGGGAATGGGAGTTTGGATCACTGTGGAGCCCGTGTGGGCAGTGAGAGGGGGGCATGTGGCACCTCCGTGTGTGTGCACATGTGTGTGCGGGTGCATGTGAGTGCACCTGGAAGCTTTTACTACAGAGACCCTGAACTTGGCATTTGGAGGAGGGACATCAAGGTGTGCACTTTACCCAAAACTACACAGCAGTCTAGTCCATCCTTATTTTCAGTTCAGAGCTCACTCTGCCTTCTGGGGCCACTTCAATGTCCATGGGTTTTTATTTGCATCTGAAATCATCTTCTGTTATAAAAGGCAGAATGAAAGACCACTCCAGTTGTACTCAGACCAAGCCACAACATGGAAGGGGGACCCTAATCCTGGTCTTGTGTTGTGCTTCCTGGGGTCCAAGATATCTGATGACAACAACTTGACCTTGGCCTCCTGAAGAGCAGCCTGGGCCCCAGCCTGACTCTGCCCTGTTGCTTCCACAGAGGTGACAGCAGAGGCACCCTCCAAGGACACTGTGGAGAAAAGAGAGGATTCTGAAGAGGCACCGCAGGGTGGCGGGGTCACCGAGGGAGCCGGGCCCCAGGCCTTCCTAGAGCCAAAGCAAGACCCGCCTGTGGTGGGGGATGGGGGAAAGGATGTCACCAACACCCAGCCACCAGCCAGCCTCCCCGGCCGGGAACACCCACCCCCACAGGCTGCGGGGGACATAGATGAGGGTCTGAGTGCTCAGCAAGGCCAGCAGGCCAGACAGGAAGAGGAGGAGGAGGGGGAGGCTGAAGAGAAGGCCGGGCCTGAGGAGAAGGAAGGCCCCACGGCAGCGTCCAGCTCTGGCCCCGGCCTTGACTACAAGGAGATCCAGAAAGGTGACAGCATGTATGGTCACTGGAACCTCGACGGGTTGTCTGGGGGAGGGGCAGGAGGGCTGTCATACATCGCCTTAGCCCACCCCCATAACAGTCCTGAAAGGTACTTCTTTGTCCAGCAGGGCAAGTGAGGCTCAGAGAGGTTACATAAGTTGTCTGAGGTCACACAGCTAATTGGTAGAGTGAAACCCGAGATTCCAGCCTGGGTTTGACCTAGGAGGCGAGGGGGACTTTGTGGACGGGACTTGGGGAGCAGAGAGAAGACAGTGAGGCAGGTGGAAGCAGGCTGATCTGGGGGTGGGGCGAATGCCAGTGAGGCTGGGCTCTCTGTAAGGCCGGCTGGCTAACCCACACTGGGACAAGGCTTCAGGATGAGGGACTTCAGCAAGCAGGGCTTAACCAACTCCCTTTGAGCTTTGGGAGGCTCTTGCCAAGCACAGCATCAAGATGGCTGCATGCTCCAAGTAGGACCACTGTGGAGAGGTTGGCTGGACCCTGGGTCGGAGCCTGGCCCTAGTGGAGGCTGCACAGAGGCCCCTGGGAGTGGCAGCCTCTCCTCACGTGTTGCTCTTTTCTGTCACCTGCTCCAGGTCCCTCTGAGGCTCAGACTGTGGATGGAGGTGGAAAGATGGTAGCTGCAGAGGCTCGGCCCTCGAAGGGGAAGGGACAGTGGGAGCGCTCTGAGCAGGAGGGGGAAGAGGAGGAGGAAGAGGTGATGGCAGGGGCCCCTGCAGATGCCTTGCAGGGCGGGAAGAGCCAGGAGCTACAGCCGCGGCTGCAGCAGCAGCAGCAGGAGCAGGAGCAGCAGCGGCTCTCCAGGGAGTGGGAGGATGCCAAGCGATGGGGCAGGATGGAGCAGCTGGCCCAAGAGCTGACGGCAGAGAGGCGCCTGGGCGAGGGGGACCCTGACCGCTCCATGAAGCGCTCCTTCCGGGCCCGGCCCTACAGCTTCCGGGAACCCGGGCCGCAGCCACGCTGGGGCTGGAGCCCCCCGTCCTCGCGGGAGGACAGCGTGGAGGCCGGCCTGCCCCTGCAGACCCGCGGTGACCCCGGAGAGAAGAAGGAGGAGGAGGGCAGCGCCAACCGCAGAGCAGAGGTTGGTACCGCCCAAGGCAGCCACACCTAGGCGGCCTTTGCCCGGCTGAGCGTGCTCAGAGGGGCTCCCTGGGTAGCGTAGCAGAGCAGCAGCTCACAGCAGGCATGCAGCAAAAGCGCTGGACAGACAGTGGGAATGAGCGGGTCCGGAGGCCTCAGCCGCGACAGAGACACTAAGCAGGGACTTTGCAGGTGTGTGATGGGGGAGGGGCTTTGGGTAGAGAGCCTGGCAGGACTGGCCGGGGGTCTCCTGGGGGTACTTATGGGCTTGAGAACTAGGGGGACAGGGAGATAGGATGCAAAGGGACCGACCAGCCATGATATAGGAAGACAGTACAGCCAGTCCCATTCGCGCCTCCTCCCAGGTTAGATCCACATCCAACCCATGATGGCAAAGTGGGGACCAGGGCCTTGGGGTATGGGTGTATGCAGCACCCTGGTTCTGTGTCCTCTGAACTGTGTAACCTTGAGCAGGTCATTGTCCCTGTCTGAGCCTCATCAGTCCCCCCTTTGTATGAAATGGGGGAGAAGAGACTTCTACTGACCTCATTGTTGTGACTAGAACACACATGATCTTCAAAACCTGGGCCTACTGGGGGCCGTGTGCAGGGCACATGGCCCCCACAGAGGTGGGGGATGGGCTCCATCCTGACCTAGGCCTCAGTGTTCAAGAGGGAATCCAGACTATGTGGTGCACCATGTCCATCCATGGTCCTGACCCCAAGGTTCATCCCTGCCCACCCAAAGAGGATGCAGCCCCTCTTGAGGGGGGCTTTGACCTTCCCTCTGAACTTGGAGCCAGGCTCTGTTAAGTGAGAGACTGTTCTTGGCACTGAGGCCTAAGAGAGGGTCTCTCTGTCTGTGTTGCTTGGTGATGGGGGCATGGGTGGCAGCAGTAACCCCAGGGCTAGGTGGGTGACCATGGGCACCCTCTTACCCACCGAGAAGCCAGAGAGAGACATCCACCGGCTTCTCTCATGGGTGGAAGGAGCCTACAGTGATAGGTGGAGGAGAAATGGAGACCTCAGGTCTTATGGACAGGGTGAGGTAGAGGTCTTTCTTAGAAACGCTGAAATCACAGAACATACCCCAGGGGCTGCTTCAACACTGAAGGCTCTAGGGTCCAATAAGGGAACCACTGTTGGTGTCCCTGTGGTCCGGGTTCTTAGAGGGGCAGTAAGTGTGCCCTTAGCCTCTCCATGGTGAGGATCCCAGAAACATGACAACTCCCAGGTCAAGGCCAGGGATATGGCCTTCCTTGATGCTCGGCCATTGTCCCAGCTCCCAGGGGTCTAAAGGCTTCAGGTGACTGGGTCTCAGTCGAGCTCAGAGGAGGGTCTTCTGCTTCCCTGACCACCGTATTTGGAGCTCGGGATCCTCTAGGGTCAGGAACAAGGGTCAGGGCCCAGCCCTGGGCAGGCCCATGTGAGGTGGGCTCTCAGCATTGGTTCCCACAATCTCCACAGGTCCAAAGACTGTGGGAGACAGATGAACCCAGGCCAGCCACATCCATCCTGGAGGCCACCCATCCATGGATGTCCAGGCTGAGGGAGAGTCCTTTAGGAAACCACATACCTAGAAAGAACAGACTCCTGTCTGTCCAGAACCTCGTAGGAGGGAGTGAGGGCTGGATAAGAGGCCAGTGGGAGTAGTGTGGAGTCCTTTTGTGCATTAAAAATCAAAAAACAAAACAAAACAAAAAAACAGTGGGCTGGAGAGATAGCTTAGTGGTTAAGGTATTTACCTGCAAAGCCGAAGGATCCCAGTTCAATTCTCCAGGACCCACGTTAGCCAGATGTTCAAGGGGGCACATGCATGTGGAGTTTGTTTGCAGTGGCTGGAGGCCCTGGCGGACCCATTCTCTCTCTCTCTCTGTCTCTTTCTCTCTCTCAAATAAATAAATAAAATATATTTAAAAAAAAAAACAAAAAACCAGCACATCCCAGCTGGGTGGCAGCATTGTCCTGTGACATGGGTGAGGCCCCGAGTCCCTGAGGTCACACAGCTGGCCAGTCAGCTGACTGTGTTCCCAACATTGGTGGCACAGGCCCTAAGGGACCTTCTCTGTTCTCTCCTAGGACCAGGAGCTGGAGAGCCTGTCCTGCCATCGAGGCAGAGCTGGAGAAGGTGGCCCATCAGCTGCACGCGCTGCGGCGGGGCTGAGCACCGGCCGTGGGGCCCGAGGCCCCCTGTGGTCTAGGCTCTGCTGTTCCCTCTGCCTGGCCACTGCTGGAAGCTGCTTCTGGTACAGAAATGGCCTCCTGCTGCCAGAGCCCAGACCACCCTGTTGCCCCTTGCTCCTCTTCTGCTCTCAGCCCCAACCCTGGACACTTCTGCAGGACAGCCCTGACTGTCAGCACGGATTCCTTCTCTGAGCACAGGCAACTTTCTAGAAGTTTCTCTTCCACCTTCTTGTCCATGGGGCACAACTGCAATAACTTCTTACCTTTGAGTGAAAGCCGAGAGCTCCTGACTGTAATATATTCCAGGCAAAATTTATCTAAGGAAGAATAAACCTGAACCAGGCTCTTTCCTTTTTCTTTGATTTTTGTTCCCCTCCAACTCCGCAGTGAGTGGGGTGAGAGGCACAGGATTAGAAGAGTGTCAGTATAGTCGGGTGTGGTGGCGCACGCCTTTAATCCCAGCACTTGGGAGGCAGAGGTAGGAGGATTGCGGTGAGTTCGAGGCCACTCTGAGACTCCATAGTGAATTCCAGGTCAGCCTGGGCTAGAGAGAGACCCTACCTCAAAAAACCAAAAAAAAAAAAAAAAAAAAAAACAACAAATAGAAGAGTGTCGGTGTGACTTGCGGCGGGGGGACCTCTCTGGTCCACTTCTTGGGTGAGTGTCTGTGCACCTTTGAGCCTTTGTCCTCGCCTCTAACATGGGCATGTGGAGCTGCCCGGAAGGGTGTGTGGGGTTACCACACAGAGGGCCCTGCTGCCACTTCTTCCTCTCCCTCCTCTGGAGCTGGGCCATGTACGGGGAGGCTGAGTTGGGCACAACTTCTGCTGAGACAGTTTCCTCTTTCCCCCAACTATGTCGCCTTGGGACTGGTTTGAGGTCCCAACAACCTTTCAGGGGCCACAGGCACTAGATTAGAACTACTTCCAGACCCAGGCTTCTGTGCTTTAGGCCATGCTTGGCCTAAGTCCACACTGTACCCCATGATTATTTCAAGCCTATCATGCGCACAGGACCAAGGGGTATCAATGGTTCACTAGAACAAAGTGGGTCTTGGGCCATTTCTTTTTCTTTTTCTTTCTTTTCTTTTTTTTTGTTTTTCGAGGTAGGGTCTCACTCTGGCTCATGCTCACCTGGAATTCACTATGTAGTCTCAGGGTGGCCTTGAACTCATGGTGACCCTCCTACCGCTGCCTCCCGAGTGCTGGGATTAAAGGCGTGCGCCACCACAGCCGGCTTGGACCATTTCTTTTAAAATTTATTTCTTTGATTGTGTGTGTGTATGGGTGCACTAGGGCCTACTGCTACTGCAAACGAATGCCAGATGTTTGTACCACTTCTTGCATCAGGCCTAGATGGACGGCTTGGGAATGGAGCCCAGAATTGCAACCTTTGACTGCTGAGCCAGCCTCCCAGATCCTTAGGCACACTTTTGAGAATGAAGAAACTGAGTCAGAGAAGGTGGCGTGGCACATTAAAGTTACAAACGGGTAACGTGTGAAACATTTCAACACAGGATTCCTGTAGGGCGACGTGACCAGGACAGGATAGGTTTGCATGCTAGCTACTCTAGGACGAATCTTTCAGGGACCACCAAACACATTAAGTGGCTGCTTTGGGCTTAGTTGGCCTATCAGGATGACCCCTGGCTTTGGAGGGCCCGTGGGGAGAGCCAGACCTTCAACAGCCAAAGTAGCACGTGGGGCAGATGTGTGCTCAGAGGAGGCTGGCTCTGAGCTTGCTGCTGCGGGACCGGCTTTGGTCACAGAGGGGGAGCTCACCCCTGTGTCCCCCTCAGTCTGTGCACCTCCACTAACAGCAAACCTGCTCCACCTGGTCTGAGCAGGGGGTGTCCTCAGCCCACCCACTCACTAGCTGGAGAGCCCAGCAGCCTACCTGGTCCTCACAGAGCCTGTTTCCCCATGTGTAAGATAGGTATCGTACTTGTTCTCTCCTTTCTTTTTTCTCTTTCTTTCTTTCTTTCTTTCTTTCTTTCTTTCTTTCTTTTTATGAGAGAGACAGAATGAGAATTGGTGTGCCAGGGCCTCCAGTCACTGCAACCAAACTCCTGACGTGTTTGCCCCTTTGTTTGCATGTGCGACCTTGCGTGTGTGTCACTGTGCATCTGGCTTACATGGGACCTGGATAGTCCAACACGAGTCCTCAGGCTTCGCAAGCAAGTGTCTTAACTGCTAAGCCACCTCTCCAGCCCAGCCTGAGCCTTTCTGATGAGGCTGGGCTGCCCACTGTTGCCGATGGCCATGCCCAGGGCAGAGGCAGACCCTCCAAGCAGCTGATACTGTTTTTCTTCACACATTAAGAGAGATAGGTTCACACCTCTCCTGATAGCTAGGGAATGACAAACCTATCACCAGGCCACTAGAAATCAAAACATCCACCAAGACTAGGTGGAAAACAGAGCACACAGGGACACCTGGTCTCCAGAACTCATCCCAAAGAAGGGCTGCCTGTGTTGTCAGAATCACAGGGAACAAAGCTGTGACCTGGTGGGGAGCTAGGGACAGAGCCGAGCTGGAGACAGCAGAGCCATCCATGCATGCTACATGTCGGATGTGCACTAAGTGACAGCCAGCCTGGGGTTCTGGCAGAGCTGCTCATGATCAGGATAGGCGGCCAGCGGCAGCTGTCACAAAGCACAGGTGTGGTCACAACCATCCATCCTGGCACAAGGGGTCTCTTCTGTGGGGAGCTTCAGGGAGATGCCACCTCCTACGCCCTGTGGAAGTCAGCCTCCAAGCTGTCGGATCACAGTCGTCTGGAAAAAGCAGAGAAAACAACTAGTTCTGAACAGGGCCCTGAGGTCTGGCGGGGAGGAGGTGTCTCTGCTGGTCACAGCCAGAAGGTGGATGACCCAAGTGGCAGGGGCCACATCACGCAATAGTCGGCCCTCTTCTGCACAGAGCATGGGAAGAGCCCGGCCCAGGACATGGCTGGCAGCACTGTGTGGAGGGCAGTGGCGGAAGCTGAGCCCGATCATGAGGGGAGGTTAGTGAAGCCTTGGACCCGTCATCTGGGCTGTCCTCAGGTGGCTAGGGCAGGTGACGTGGTGGCAGTGGTAGACACGGCCAGGCCCCTCTCAGGAAGCGGAGGCTCTGGGCCTGAGTTCCCCTCAACAGCTGAGGCACCCATTCAGCTAGTGGCATCCCATTCTGGGGGGCTTTTTAATTTCTTTTACTAGGGCCTGGTTTCCAGGGGACAAGAAAGGGCAGGCACAAGGCCCAGGTGCATTGGTGAGGCTAGCCAGTGACTCGATGGCCAACAGCCTGGGTACGAATGTCCTAGAGCCAAGGACGTCCTCCAGGTTGGAAGGACAAGGGCCACACCGTATCCCTTTGTTTGAGTGGCTGTCCGGGAGGCACTTTCCTCAGCTTCCTGTCTAGGACCGTGCCCCCTTAAACACGCCCAACCTTGTCTGATCTTGGAAGCTAGACAGGGCTGGGCCTGGTCAGTGTGCGGGTAGGAGAAACCCGGCTTCATACTGGAGATCTTCTGACATGTGGTGAAGCCCATTTACTCAAAGCAGTTTTTTTTTCTTCTTCACTCATGGGACTAACAATGGGCCAGTCCACGGACAGGGTGTCCTTAATCCCTTGAGCCTTCAGTGGGGTCTGATTCCTGAAGGCAATGCTGGGTAACCACAGCCAAGCCAGGACGCTTCTGATACTAACAACAGACTCTCCTCTGCTCTGTTGGCGAGGACAGACACCAGTAGCTAGTGCTCTGTGGTGTCGCATTTGTGAAGTCATGTTGTTCCACCATCTGAGCACATCAGAACTGCTCTACCACACAGAAACTGCCCAAGGTCTCACCAAAACATGACCCTGGGCTGGAGAGATGGCTTAGCGGTTAAGGCACTTGCCTGAAGCCTGAGGACCTATGTTTGACGCCCCAGATCCCATGAAGCCAGACACACAAGGTGGCACACGTGTCTGGAATTCGAATGCAGTGGCTAGAGGCCCTGGCATGCCAATTCTCTCTCTTATGAAAACAAAACACGATCCTTCCCCTTGCTCCCAGAAGTCCTCAGGGATGTAGGAAGCTGGGCCTGAGCACGGCTTCCTCCTTAGCTGGCAGGGCTTCTCACCGTCCGTGAGTCTGAGGACAGGGGTGGCACCACCATGCCCTAAGGAGAGGAGGAAGTCACAACTGTCTTGCCTCAATGGGTCTCTTCCCTAATGGGCACCCCTAAAGCCTGGCCAGAGGCTGGAGACCAACCAACTATAGCATGCATGCTAGGACTAACCAAGGTTAGTGGCACTCTGGGGACACCTAAGGGACAGCATTCTCATCCGCACTGAGATGGCTGCAGGGGTTGGCTGGCCACATCCACCAGGCTATACTGGGAGCTCCTATAAACTATCTCACGGCTGCTAAGCCATTAGGAGGCAAAATATACTATTTCCACTTCTGTAAGTGGCACTTGTCCCCCTTGACACCTGCACGGAGGCCTGTGGAAAACGCCATGTTGCTAGGAGACATACCTGGGCACAACTTCCACCATGTGTGACTCTGGAGTAAGGAGCTCTAGGGAACAGATGTAGTCTGGTGATAGGCCACCCCGCTGTGCTCAAGGCAGACTGGGATTGGGCTCTGTTCTTACAAGATCAAGCTATTCTATTCAATATGTCTTCTGCAAGGGGGACGGCATGACAGGCACGAGCAACACTGAGCGCGTGTGAAATGCAGGTCGATTTCAGTAGTTTATTCTGAAGACAAAGCAGGGCAAGAGGTGGCCACGCTTCCCGCCCCTCTGGGCTCAGGGTCAGGCCTGGCCACGCTTCCCGCCCCTCCGGGCTCAGGGTCAGGCCTGGGAAGGTGACGCACAGATAGATCAGGTCCATCGTTCAGGTCATGTAAACGTGGTTAATCCTGGGGCCCTCAGTTTCCAAGAGTCCCTCCCCCAAACTCCCACCTGGTAGCGCTGCTGGGGGCTCCCTCCCCCGCCACCGGTGTCCTCCACCTAACTGGACCTAAGGACGACTAGCAGGCCTAGGTCTCTTTGCAAACTGAGCTGTTATCTTAAGACACAAGATTGTCTTCAAGGGTCCTGGGCTGCTTGTCCAGGACTCCGCACCCTTCAGGTTGGAGGAAGCTCAAGTGTCCCTTACTTTAGCCTTGGGGGCAGCTGCTGGTTTGCCTGCTGCTGTGGTGACAGGGTGAGACTGGGGTGGGACACAGGTCCCACGCAGGATGGCCTTGTGATGAATGCAGTAGGCTGTGCCACGCGTGGCACATGTGGACAGGGTGAGCCTTGTGGACAGCCTCCTCCCACCTAAAGAGGGGCCCAGGCGGCCACAATGCCCAGCGAAGGCTCCTGCACGGTCCTCATCCCGGATGACGTCATGGAGAAGCAGGGGTCCTTCTGGGCTGGAGGACTAGGCCAGCCCTTCGGGTCTCTGGTCTCAGCCACCCGAGAGAGGTGAGGAGATGGAAGTCTGAAGATTTGTGGAATGATCTGCCCAAAATCCCAGCACAAACTTTTGGGACCAGCAGACTCAGCCCTGGGCTCCCACCAAGGTAGTCTTCCTCCTTGTCCCTCGGTGGAACATGACGGAGCAGACGGCTTGGTCTGGTGCCACTCTGAGGAGCCAGTACAGTGGCTTCAGCTAACCCACAGGAAGCCTCCTCTCCCATCCCTTTCATGGAAGGTGGTCTCAACCCACACCCCAGCGTGGAGCTCCCCAGGGTGATCTACTGCTCTCTGGCTTTGGAGAGCAAGGGTTGGCCCCACATGTGGGGGACAGGAGTTTGCCTCGGAGGAGACAAGAGGAGGGAAAAGGAAGAAGGGAGAGGTCCAGGGACGGCAGGAAGAAGGGGAACTGGTCCTTCTCTCACCAGCTGAGCCGCAATAGCCTAGCCAGGGATGGGTCTCCTTCCAAGGGACCAAGGGACCCCAGAAGCCTGGTCCACAGCAGCCACAGAGACAGACAGACAGACACAGATGTGCACACACACTCGTGTGACAACCACATGCACACATACACCCCCCCCACACACACCTCACATTCAGACCTAGTGTTGAGAACACAAGCATGTGTAGTCAGTGAGGAGGTCCGCACAGCAGGAACCAGGCCAGAGGCCCCTTGTCCTTGAGGCCGGACCACCTGGTGCTCTGTTTCATCTTCCTCCCTCGTTCCAATCATCACATCAGAAAATCAAGTTAGAAATTAAAACATAGAAGCGTCAGATCATTGGGAATTCATAGCAGCGTCGCCGGTGGGAGCTGCTGGCCCAGCGGGTGTGCTCTGTGCTGCGTGCCGCCCCTCTGGGTCCTGGGCTCTGTGGCTACTGTGAGGAGGCTTTGGTGGCCAGGGAGGCCACACAGTGCTGCTGAAAGCTGGGTGACACGCCAGCGGTGCAGCCGAGTCTCTGGTGTGGCAGCTTGGTCGAGCCACTGGCACCCAGGCTGCCCGCATCAGCCTCTGTCTTCCAGGGCGCGTCCTGGCCCTTCAAGCTGCTGCAGCAGCCGGGGCTGGCGCCGCATGTCCGCTCGTCAGCCACGCTGCCCGCCTGCTCCGCCGGAAGCCGGCTGTGCCTCAGTGGGGCCACGTCCCCCACGGCAGCCGCGCCGGTGCTCTGGCCCTGTAGGACGGTAGCAATGTGGTTCAGGAGGTCTGTGAAGAACTCACTCACGCCCTCGTAGCCTGGGGAAGGAGAGACAGACAAACAGCACAGGACGTTAGCTGGGAGGGTTGGCAGAGGGGAAAGGGGTGTAACGGGCTGGCAGGATAGGGAAGGGCACTTTCAGTAAGTTGTCATTTACGGAAACCCAGGCGTAACAGACAAGTCACACAGCCCGCTACATGTGGCCCCACAGGGCCAGCCCTTGACACTTCTCCATCACCAGAGTATGAGAAGCTGCTTGTCACACAAGTGATCCATTTAACCACCCAGTTAACATTACTATGGTTTGAGTAAGCTCTCCCCAAAAGGCCCTGGGCAGCCTTGTCCCTCAGCCCATGGAGCTACTGGAAGGAACCTATTGGGAGGTCTTTCAGTTGTTGTGGGAGTGCCCCTGAAGAGGGGTGCCTCCAGCCCCTTCCTCTCTCTCCTGTTTAGGTGAGTTTCCTCTGCCATACACTTTCCTGGTGACATGCACAGGCCCAGGTCAATGGGATTAACTGACCGCATATTGAAATATTCAAAACAGTTCTTTTTGAGTTTGATCATCTCGGGTATTTTGTAACAGTAACAGAAAGCTGATGAACACACCCGCACAACATGGCAAGATATATGGTCTGAGTTGGCCATGCCAAAGACTACCACTGCTCAAGCTGTGAATAATGAGCAGACAGACCCTTTGAGTGTGGCCTCGGGCTGAGCTGCTGGCGACTGCATCTATCCTGAGACTCAGCTTCCTCATCCTCTTACAGGGGAGACGTCTACATCAGCGTGCCCGGAACATGGGTGGGCTCTGACCCAGCAGCCAAAACTCAAACTGTTCCCTTTAACCCTCAAACCCAGCATGCCCAAAGCCATTTCCCAGATACCAGCTGGGGAGGCCCTGTGTACCCTAGGTTCTGAGGAACAGATTCTAATTGGCTGGCATGACCAACCAGGCCAAGCTTGTCTCAGGAACTGAAACTTCTGGGGGCCACCTGGGGAGAAGTCCCTACCCCACACATTCAAGTGTCAGCAGGGTTCTTGGGACTAAGGGGGCAGTCTGGATTGAGGATGAGGATTTTGCTGGTTCCCGAGATGTGATCCAGGATAAGCATCTCTTTCCAAATGCCTACACCAATGTGCAGTGAAGAGATGGCACACAGCTACACTAACAACTGGGAAGGAATCCCGCCTCATAAAGGAGCCACGGCAAGCCAGCTCTGGGGGTCTCCGGGTACTGTCCATCCCACAGCAGCTGTGACCTCCACCATCAATACTTTACCAAGTGCCAAGAGGCTATGAAACCCTAGCATGTGCTCTGATGACATTCATACCACCGACACAAGCAGAGGTGGCAAGAACCAGGGACAGGGCATCGTGTGACCTCTTACAGAACAGTTCTAGGGGGTCGTGGGGGTCAAGTTGCTGGGCCGTTTGCCGCCTTGGCTCACACCTCTGAATGCAGCAAATTTCCCCGTGGTTTGGAGGAAGCCTGAGGCTCTGACTGAAGCAAGGTGACATGATAAGGCCAATAGCAGTCAAGGCGGCTGGCATGCGGCACACAGTGCCCTGCAGACACGGCGCACATCATCTTCAGTTTTCTCTTCATAGAGATGCACCCTATGGAGGTGGTGATGGCACCCACGCGGGCCTTCACGACAGGTGTCACAGCCTCATCTCACAGAGAACGTGAAGGCTCAGCACCATGTCACAAAGCTCCTAAGAGGCAGAGCTGGGATCCGAACTAGGCCTGCCTTTGCCTTCAATATGACCTAGCACGGGGATACCCTGCTGCCAGACCAGGTACACTACTGGCCTTGGGAACAGGAGTGAAGGGCCAAACACACGTAGGCTAGGTAAGAGGGGCACCAGGGACCGACCCAGTCAGGTTGCCAAAGAACCCAGGAGGCCGCTCCCTCGCAACCAGATGAGGCCCTGGCAGCCTGGGACAGTGAAGGGAGGGGGCTTTGCAGAGCAGGGTGGCAGCGACCACCTGGGCCCGCAACACAGAGGGAGCCGGGGCAGGCTGCTGTCTGTCACTCTGAGAGGAGCAACAGAGTTGAAAACTGACTGAGCAGGCTGCCAAGTCCAAGGCAGACACAGTGAAAACTCATCAATCTGCCGGGTGGGTGAATGCCCGTTTGCACGGGAGTGAATGTGGTTCTCATGTGAAGTACCCCAAGCCATCAGGCTGAAAAAGTGGTGCTCCAAGAAGAGGAGGCCTCAGGGTCAGATGAAGGTTTGGGGCTAATGGGACCTAGCCTGGCTCTACAACTCAGGGGACCCTGTGACCCTGGGAAACTCCCTCAGCACCCGGCTTTACCTTCTCATAGGCAGAAGAGACCACAGCAGCTGTTCTCACGAACACAGCCCACAGTGAGGCCAGAAGCCGCTGTCTATCCTGAGAAACACAGGCAGCCTTCCTGGATGGGGAGGGGCAGCAGTGGGGCGCAGGACCAACGTGGCTTTCCCAAACAGCCCTCACTCAGCATTAGGCTCCTCGCCTGCCTCCACAGGGCTCAGCCCCATCTCTCCAGTAGCCACCGACCCAACGCCATGCCCTGGCCCCCCCTGAGTGACTCCTGGCAGAAGACTCCTGGCTGGTGATGTTCCCAGGACTCATTTTGGCTGTTTACACTTGGCAGGGCCACCTGTATCTAGTGGCAGACCACCCACCCCCCTGCCCCGCAGTTCCCTCTCCAGAGGCCCTCGGCCACCTGCCCGCAACCCCCAGCTGGTGGGTCGTGCTCCTGGACCGCGGCCCTGCCACATCCCGAATTAATCTCTGTGGCGGTCCTCCCAAAACAATCCTTACTCTCACACTCCGGCTAACGCAAAGCCCCTTCATCTGCACCCCAGGGCCGGGATAACCCCAAGGAGCCATGCGAGCACGGGACACAAGCCTCAGACACAGGCTGTTCCCATCTCGCCATGATGGAGCTCTGATGTCGCCAGGCCACAGATGTCCCTCTGCCATGTTCTTCTGCGCCCCAGCACGCCCATCTTTGGTGGCAGCTCTTTTCCTTCTTGCTGAGCTTTCTCTGGTGCCAGTGTCCCACAGAGGAGCCATCAGCCACCCCTCCCCTCCATCCTCTGCATCCTCCTAACTGTGGCATGAGCTCCAAGGGCAGGGCCCTCAGTTGGGCTCACTGTGCACCTAGTGTCTGGACCGCTGGGAGCCGCAGCCCCTGGTGATAAGACCAGCGGAGTGACAGATGGGGCTGACGGGTTCTGGGCCCAGCTCCATGTGCCTGAGAACTATGACGCCGTGCAGCAGCTCGAGAGCTCTCTGAGGAGCAGAGAGGACGCAGGGTGCCTGGGGCCTGAAGTCCAGCCTGGGGAGGGGTGGCTTCCTTCCTTAGAAAGAGAAGCTTGCTTTTCCTCTGCATCAAGAAAAGCAAGGGGGACTGTAGAGATGGCTTAGCGTTTAAGGCGCTTCCCTGCAGAGCCAAAGGACCTTGGTTCAATTCCCTAGTACCCACGTAAGCCAGATGCACAAGGTGGCGCATGCATCTGGAGTTTGTTTGCAGTGACTGGAGGTCCTGGCGCTCCCATTCTCTCTCTCTCTCTTCCTCTTCCCCTCTCAAATAAATAAATAAATAAAATATTTAAAAAAATTCTTTAAAAAAAACAAGAAGCTAGGCATGGTGGCGCACGCCTTTAATCTCAGCACTCGGGAGGCAGAGGCAGGAGGACTGCTGTGAGTTCGAGGCCACCCTGAGACTCCATAGTGAATTCTAGGTTAGCCTGGGCTAGAGTGAGACCTTACTTCGAAAAACCAAAATAAAGAAGGAAGGGCAGGGCTGGAGAGATGGCTTAGCAGTTAAGGCACATGCCTGCAAAGCCTAAGGACCCAGGTTCAATTCTCTAGGTCCCAAGTAAGCCAGATGCACAAGTGGCACATGTGTCTGGAGTTTGTTTGCAGTGGCCTGGAGGCCCTGGTGTGCCCATTTTCACTCTCTCCCTCTCTGTCTCTAACAATAAATAAATACAAATAAATCTTTTTAAAAAAGGAAAGGAAGGACAGTAGTCGGGCACAGTGCCAGTCTTGCGGTGGGGTGGCTTGAGCTCAGGAACTTGGGGTCAGTATGAGGCAGAGATGCCTGGGGTCTGGGGGAGTATGAGGCCCTGCTCTGAGGTCATGTGGAGCCAAGGCTCTTTTTCATTTATTGTTTCCCCCTTGGTTTTCCAAGAAAAGGGCTTGCTCCATAGCCCTGGCTGGCCTTAAACTCATGGCAATCCCCCCTGCCTCAGCCTCCTGGGTGCTGGGATTACAGACAGGAGCCCTCGGGACTGCAAGACTCCACTGCTTAACCTCAGTGAGCGTACGGTGCCTGGGCCATTGGTCTCAGAGTCTCTGAGGGGCGCATGCAGCCTGCGAACACTGACCTGGACATCAGCCCACTGTCCCTGCCAGCTCAATGGGTCTAGGCCAGGGCTGTGCTGGTGCTGCCCCTCCTGGAGGGCCCGGCTCAGGGGAGATGGAGGGGCGCACAGCAGAGCTGGACTCCCAGCCAGCAGCGTCCCAGCAGGGAGCAGTGAGGGCGCATGGCAGCAGAGAGCGTGGCGGAGCTCGGGGCTCAGCCTTGACTCGCAGCCGCACAGCTCAGGGCAGCCGAAGCTCTGCTTCCCCAGGAGGGCCCTGCTCTGTCAGCACATGCTGTATGACCTCGGACAATCTCCTCGGGAGTGCCATCAGCTTCCCTACACATGAACCCTGGAGAGCCATGCCTCTCACAAGGTCCTTCCAGTTCCTTGGGTCTGGAAGGATCTGCAGGATGGACTGGTTTGGCCAATCAGGGCTCATGCTGCTGGCAGGGCTGGACACGGGGCATCCGGGCCTTGTGCCTTCCCCGTGCTGCATGTCTGGGTCTCCTCCACCCTTCACCACACCCTGGAAGCTCATCCCACTGGTAGGCTGAGGTTCTCCAGAGCAGCACTTACCTGGGTCCCCAGAGCACGGAAGACTCACATTCTACCTAAGCTGACCTGAGCAATGGCGGGAGACTACAGACAGTTGTACACCCAGGGGACTGCCAGCACAGGGTCACCCAGCCCCGCTGCTCACCTGGAAAAGCATTGACATCAATGACAGCATGCTGCCCTGTCTGGTTGTTGATAATGATGTCGATCCCGAAGAGCGACACGCCCAGCGCCTGCCGCAGAGCCCGGGAGAGCTCTCGGATGACCTCGTCACTCGGCCGCTCAAACACGCCCTCGATCTTGTCCAGCTGCCAAAACACATGGGTCAAGTTAGAGCAGGGGAGCGCCCCCCACCCGCGAAGAGCCAAGGTGCTACCACTGTTCAGGCCGGGAGGCAGGGCCAACCTGCCAGGTAAGCTCGGGATCACTGTGGTGGTTTGACCATAACTCCTGTGTGCTGAGTGCTTGATCCCCAGCTGGTGACAATTTGGGAGGTGCGGCCTTGCAGGAGAAGATGTGTTGTTGGGGTTTGCTGGCCCCTAGCCCTCCAGTGTTAGTCGGCTCGCTCTCTTGCCGTGGCAGAGGTGACATCCAGCCTGTGCTCTGCCAGCCTTCCCCTGCCATCCTGGAGCTTAATCTTGAGACGGGAAGCCAAAATAAATACTTTCCTCCCATCAGCTGCCCAAGAAGGTAACTGCAATAACCCCGAGTGCCAGTCCTGCCAGGGCCAGGCGGGCACTGGCGTCCAGTGCTCAAATACTACCCAGGAAGCTGGTGTTGGCATTTTGCACGTGGGAAAACCAGGCTCAGAGGCTGACGCACGGCCACACCGACTGAAAGCACAGGGCGGGGAGAGACTCAGCCTTCCCAGCATCTAGAACCCAGTCCTCCTCGGAGGGAGGGAGGGGACAGGGAGTCTTGTCAGAGACAGTGCCCTGGAGCCAAACCTTGAAGGTGCAGAGGACTTGGCCTGTGGGCTGGGACAGTTAGAATGCAGGCAGGGGGAGGTGGAGGTGGAGTAAGGGGTTCCTGAGCAGCACCCCAGAACCAATCTCAACCACCGTGGCTGGCAGTCTGTCGGTGTGAGGCTGGGGACTTCAGGGTGCTGGCAAGCGATGCCCCATCCCATACAACCTGGGCTTTCCCAGGGGTACTGCTGGCTGCTGCCCCCACCTAACTCCAAGCCTAGCGTTTAGCAATGCTCCCATAGGCCAGTGAGTTGGAGCTCCCACCCCACTTTTTTTTTTAGTTTTATTTATTTGAGGGGGGGGAGAAAGGGGCAGAGAGAAACGGGGGGGGGGGAGAATGGGCGCACCAGCGCCTCCAGCCACTGCAAACGAACTCCAGATGCATGTGCCCCCTTGGGCATCTGGCTTATGTGGGTCCTGGGGAATCGAACCGGGGTCCTTTGGCTTTGCAAGCAAATGCCTTAACCACTAAGCCATCTCTCCAGCCCCCACCCCACATGTTTTGACCCTGCCCTGGACTCCCCCAGCATCACTCATTTTCTGCTCTAGCCCAAGTGGCCAGGCAGGTAAGTCTTCACATGCTCAGGCCCTGGGAGGGATTCTGGAGTGAGGATCTGGATTCAAATCCTGACACAGTCTGACAAGCTCTGTGGGTGTGAGAAGTACTTAGCTTGTGTGCCTATTTGCTCAGCCGGGACCAGTGAGGGCTCCACCCTCCACTTTCTAGGAGGGACAGTGAGGTAGGTGAAATGGTGGGTACAGTACAGGCTTGGTTTTGAGGAGGTGCCAAACCTCAATCCTAGGGCAAAGACTGTATCATGTCACTTCAAGGCCAGCCAGGGCAGGGTGCACAGCAGGTGGTAATAAATAATGGAGTTCCGAGGAGTGTGGGTGTGGGCTTGTGCCAAAACGGAGGAGGGTAGTTGATGGACATGCAACTGGGTAGGAAGACTAAACACAGAATTACCTCAGGACCCAGCATGTATACCCAACTATTGAAACTGGGACTCAAACAGACCCTTGCACACTAACCGCACTGCAGCACAATGGCGACTCAAGTGGCCATCAGTAGACACGTGGACAAACAGTGGTGTATCTAGAGGAATATGGTCCATCACGGATAGGGACAAAGTCGTGTGTGTGTGCATGTGTGTACAGGTGCAAATGCACATGTGTGCACATACACACAGAAGTCAAGGGCAATTGTGGGCGACGTTCCTCTCAGGTACCACCCTCCCTCTACCTCCCCCCCTTTTTTCGAGACAGGGTTTCTCAATGGCCTGGAGCTTGCCAAGTGGGTGAGTCTGGATGGCCAGCAAGGCACAGGGATCGCCTCCCCATTGAGATTATAAGTGTGTGCCTGACTCTTTTTTACATGGGTCTTGTGGATTGGACTCGGGTCCTCATGCTTGAAGAAAAACATTCACCCACTGAGCCGTCTCCCTGGCCAGAGGGGAGCTGACGTTCGAAAATAGCGTGCTCAGTGGAAGAAGCCAGCCACAGGAAGCTGTATGCTCAAGATCCCACTCACAGGAAACATCCAGAACAGGTGGGTCATACAGATGACGCCAGGCCCAGAGTTGTTGGGCGATGGGACGGAGGAGTGCGGAGCGAGTGCTCATGGCAACAGGCGAGAGAAATGTTGAGGAACTAGATAGAGGTGTGTCTATACAACACTGGGAATACAGTCACTGCTACTGAATTATCCACTTTAACAGAGCAAAAATAAGTGTTTTTTTTTTTTTTTTTTTTTTGGTTTTTTGAGGTAAGGTCTCACTCTAGTCCAGGCTGACCTGGAATTCACTATGGAGTCCCAGGGTGGCCTTGAACTCATGGCGATCCTCCTACCTCTGCCTCCCGAGTGCTGGGACTAAAGGTGTGCGCCACCACGCCCAGCAAATTTTATCTCAATTAAAAGAGAAGTGAAGTTGGGTCAGGAGAGTTGGGGACAGAGCCCTGGTGATCAAGACAAGTGGCCTTGAAATGCGCAGCAGGGACCATGCAGACATGCGCTTGCTGATCAGGGGCAGATGTCAGGGCGCCATCCACGCCTTAGTCTCTGGGCCACCCCCGCCGTCTCTGCAGAGCACGCCGGGCCTCTCTATTCACAGCCCTGCTCCCAGCTCCTGGCCCGGCAGTGTTTGCTCAGGAGCGGCAGCTGCCACAGGCGCTGCACGCTTAGCCCTGCCCGAGCTTCTGGTCACTCGGGTCAGTGGCTCGACCTAGCGAGACAGCCTGGCCACTGGCCCCACCAGGTCAGAGACCAGTCTTGGCCTGCCCATTCCCTGTTGTGTGCATCACAGCTGTCACACAGCCCTCTGGACTGTGTTTTCTCACCCCAGTAAGTGGGGTAATAAAAATACCTAGGCCACGAGCGGGCAGGGACTGCGGAGCTCAGGGCACAGGGCCTGGCAGCCCTGGCTGCGCCTGTCCGGGTCTCATGACATGCTGTTTACTAAAGCACTTTCTCAGCTCAGCTGAGGAATCTCAGAAATCCTTCCAAAGCCATTTGATTATCCAAAACCAAACAACCAGCCCGGGACTAGATAAAGGCATGGAAATCAGTGTGTGGATTAGAGCTAAGTGAGGCATGGGGTTCTGGGAAACAAGGCACAATGAAGAAGTTGAACAGGTGCTTCCGTGGGTGGCCCTGGTGGCCTCCGAGGCTTACACTGGGTGCTTCAGTATGACACTTGTCACTCAGGAAAGCCCCCGGAAACTTCCTGGGTCAAGATGAGGATCAAGTTCAGGAAGGGAATGTGACACTTGCCCATGAGAGCACCCTCCTCTTTTGGTAGTGCTGGGGGATCCAAGGGACATGTGTGTGGGACGAAGGGCACCGCCACTGGGCTATCCCTAGAGCTGGAGCTCATAATACCCTGCCCTGGCTCTGGAAGGCGGAAGTGGCCAGCGATCTGCAGGCTGAGGGGAAGCTAGACCCACCATCAAGCATGTTGGCTAGTAAGGAGGTAGGCCTGCAGAGTCGGCGGGGGTCACTGCATGGCATGGGCCAATGAGGTGGGAGGATGAGGAAGGGCCACCACCAGTTTCTGTAGTGGAGCCATCTGTTAGGCCGGCTTGCAGGTGTCTAGGCTGGTGTTCCTAGGGAAAAGGTGGTCCTGGCCCCTCTGCCCTCTCTGGCAGGTATCAACTGTGGTGAGCTCCCAGCCAGCAGTCATAAGCTAAGTGGAAAGCAAGCCTTAGGAGGAGGAGGGAAGGACCCTGCTACATCTAGATGGGCCCTTCCAATTTCTCAAATAGGAAACAGGCCGCTGGGCAACAGAAGATAACTCAAGAGGTGATGTTAGGTGGGTCACTCTGTTCCCAGGCCCCATGTGTCCCTCTAGTATCAGTTAACAGCCCCAGTGGCCATCAGCCCTATACGGTGTGAGCGCATCAGTGGAGACAACGTCTCAGGAAGCCTGCGCAATGCTGAGTTCCTTCCACCCCCCTGGTGAACAGGGCTCTGAGAGGCACAGGAGGGGGTGAGGTGCTAAGGCTACTGATACCTGGATAAGAGGGCCTTCCCCTGCAAAAAAAAAAAAAAAAAAAAGGGCCCTACTGACATCTCGCAGCATGCATGGCTGCCCTGAGAGGGTCTACTTAAAACCTGGTTGTCCAAAGCTTCTCTTATCTGTTCCCACTGGACACCTTTAAACGTCCTGAGGGACGAGAGTGTACCTCGGATCCCTGTCCATGCCATGCTCTCTCAACACACAGCTCCTCAGAGGAACCAGGGACAACAAGGAATGGACAGGCCACTTGGCTCAATAGGTGGGAGGATGAACTGGGCCCCAGCAGAGGCGCTAGGCCAGGCACCAGGTCACTGGCAGCTCCTGTCAGTGAGTCCGGCTCAGAATGGAAGGAGGGCTCAAGCAGAACCTCCTAGACTATCAGATAGCTGCAAGTTCGTGGGAGCAGGAGGCCAGCAGGGGCTCTGAGTGCAGGAGGCATCTGGAGGCTGGACTTCTCGGGAACAGCATACTGTGGCCACGAGGCACTTTCTGTCACCAGCATGGGAAGGAATTCCTTGGAGACCTTGTTTTGGAATCATACAGATGGGCATTGGATTCCCGCTTGCCCAGTCGACTGACCCTCTTCTTCCTTGCCCATGAGGCTGTTCCACTGAACGCCTGGGAGAGCCTGACATAGTGACCCTCAGTGAAAACCAGCCATCCAGTCAGGGATGGAGGAGCCCCATCGTGTGGGGGTCTTTGTTTCCCTCAGCTAGGAGGGTGTTTCACAGTGAATAGTCCTTACGCAAGGCCCTGTATGGTCGGTCGTGTGTGACAGCTGCGATGCCTGCCAACACGAGGGCCCGTGCAAAGCAGGGAGAGAGGGCCTCGGAAGTTCTCTGGGTGCTTGGCATGGGGACAAGCACCTTTCTACCCTAGCTTACCGGAGAGTGCAGCTGAGGACCCCATGGCCACCAGCATACCCAAACCCCGAGCTCTGGTGCGGTTGGTCTCAGGCCAAGACACCACAAAGGAGGGACATACCTCAGTGAGGACTGATGACGATTCTGGCTTCGACACGTTGTGGCTGTTGAAGAAGATAGATTCGCGGTCTGAAAAAGCCCAGACAGGTAGAGTGAGTTAGACCAGGAGGCAGGGATCCAATTCTGCCACCCAACACCAGGGGGCGGCACCACCCCAGCCACGCTCCAGGGTCGGCTCCGAACAGCAGCCACAGCAGTGCCCTGAGAGCTGGACACCCCTGACTGCACTGTGGGTGGGCATGTGCCCGTAAGGGCCCTCGTTTCAATTTGTCCTCCCACATAAGAATGATTAGTCTATCTTATAGCATCGTACCGGAGTTTCCCTAACATCTAAGGCCAGGCCTGGCTGGAAGGGAAGGGGCCCATGGGAGCGGAACTAGCTGGGCACAATTTCAAAGGCTCGATTTGTCCAGAAGTCTCGTAAGGGCCGTTTGGTCCAGGAGCTCCCGGCCAGGCTGCTGCTGGGATGGGAGCTCAACACACAAAGGGTTACTTGGGAAACCAGAATAGGGGTTTCCACAGACTCCACCCAGGAAAGCACGCAGACTGACCGGTGCACCACCTCCTCCATCCCATAATCCCCTGCCCCACGTCTGCTGCCACCGCACCCGTCCTTTCTCCATCTCACTGGACACCCAGAGGCAGACCAGTCCCAGGAATGCGATGCATGTTCATCCATCCCCCAGTACAACAAACTGCTTTAGGACGTCTTTAGGCTCTGGGGAGATGGAAGGCTGGCTGGGCAGACACACATTCTCAAGCACTAGGGAGTGTGGGCACACCATGGTTAAAAAAAAAAAAGGTCACAAAACCATGGCCAAGATTATCATCTATTTATATATAACCTTGTCCCACACCCTAAAACAACACAGGACCATTCTGGACTAGGAGCCCCCAAGGGATCCTGACAGCTCCTGCTCAAGTCCTTGCAGAGGGGAGTCACGGATCCCATCCCCCAGGACTCAGTGATCACCCCGCACGCAGGCCCCAAGCATTAGGACAGGGACGCACTGTCTGTGTGCTGCCGCCCGGCTCGGGGCCTGCGCTGGCTGCCACGGCCCCGGCGGCTCCGTGACTATGGCGCTGCAACAATCATGCATGAGGAAGTGATTCGGGCAGAGGCCAAGTAGGCAGGCGCTGTGAAGTACCTGGCATCCTTCCCGCTAGTGGGGCACAGAGGCCCCTGGCTACCCCGGTGTGCCCGACAGTTCTCCTGCCGCTCCGACCAGAGCCGGTCCAGACAGGAGGCATGAGAGATGGTCCTGGGTAGGAGCCTGGGGAAAATAAACACCCTGCGGGACTTGTGCCAATCGGGCCCACCAGCAGGGACTGGTGACCCAGAGTGAGCCTTCAGCAGTAGCAAAGCCCAGTGGGCCTGAGGCTGGGCAGGGCTTCTCAGCTTACGGCACTTTCCCACCCAGGTCCCTATAGGTCCCCAAGGGCAACAGCCAGAGTGGTAGAGCAGGACTGTGGCACAAGGAGAGGCTGCCAGGAGCAGGTGGACACAGGGGCTCAGGGAAGCTGGGAGGCCCAAAGGGACTACAAGCAGAATGCAGGCTTATTTCGCGGGTGCCAGGCAGGGCTGGCGCTACACCAGGGGCTTGCAGTGCCCACTGAGCTGGACAGATCACATCCTCAACAGCTTCCCATGGAAGGATCAAGTGTTAAAGGAGGCCTCCCTCCCGATACACTGCTACTGCTGGCCTGGGATGCTGCGGCCTAAGGACTACTCAGAAGTCTGGAAGAGGGAACCCGGGCCCAGGCCTGGCACCCCTGTCATTTGTGGCAGAGCAGGGACAGAGGGCATCAGCACAACCTCTAGCCACCACCTGTCACCAAGAACCGATGAGGCGCAGAGATGAGTTGGAGGCAGCCAGTGCAAAGCCCTGGTGCCCGCTCTGGGGTCAACTCTAAGACAACTGGTTCCTACGACAGATGGACAGGGCCTGGAACTTGCTCCTCGAGCTGAGGGGCAAGGCTCTTGTTTGGGGAAGCACCCAGGATTCGGGAGCCCCAGGCAGCGCCTGCTCCTAGGCTAGTGCTCGGAGACACAGCACCGGATCCACGCCAAACTTCCTGCGGGAGGAGGAGGGCAAGGGAAGGGGCACCGCATGGCTGTGTTCTCCGTCTACAGACGAGAAAAGCCGCCTCAAAAGGAGAAGAGACAGAGCAATGCGGCAGCATCCCGAGCTGCGGTCACACGACTTTAGCCTGTCTCTCCCAAGGTACATGTCATTTCCAGTTGCCACTAAGTGCCACCTCGGCAGTGGGGGCTGCACCTGCAGCTGCCAGGCTCAGTCCTCATGCAGTTCTCTCACCCTCTGGTATGCCAGCACGTGCCTATCACCTGGAACCCTCCTCCCCATGACAACTGAACTTTGGGGCGTTTCTCTCCTCTGCATGCTATTCCCCACTGGAATACACACCGCTCACCAGGGCAGGAACTTGCTTGGGTGCCCCTCGCCTCTGCCCAGCATGCCACGCAGGGTGGCTGCACGGCAGATTCAATAAAATGAAAGCAGCAGCCCATGACTTTGGAAGCACAGGCCACCGGCATGGGACGTCTCCCTGGAGCGGAGCCCCGCCCATTCTTCCCTACATCTCTCCAGCCCGAGGGTAATGACTCTGCCTTTCCTGGAAGAAGCATGCACTGGAGGCGCCACTCTCTTAGGAACCGCTGAGGGAAAGGACCCAGGAGGGAAAGGGCAATCAAGCTCCTCCATCCCTACACAAAGCTGGGAGCCCGAGGTGACGCAACCTCAGCGTCAGGGTGAGGGATGAGCACGCGGAGGGAGCAGAGAGCTGTGTGCAGTGTGAACCAGGCCGTGTTTAGTGGCTGGCACAAGCCAATGCCAGCTCTTTTTAAAGAATGCCTTGAGTGCCAGTCCAGGCATATATGTACATATGTCACCCACCTAACTTCAGATATTGAGAGGAAAAGGACAGAAACGTACTTGGGAATCAAAGACTGGCAGCTATGAAACGAAGCTGCTTTTGTCCACATCCAGGTCGGGACCACCCCCAGCCGGGAGCCCCACCTTCCTGCATTCACGGGGAGCTGACAACAGACCTGTCCCACTGTATAGCGGGAGGACCGGAAGGCTGGGTGGGAGCTAGACAGAGGCTAGCACCCTAGAGCCCCCTTTCCAAATGGTCTGGAGAAAAGGGCTGCTGGGGCGTAAGGCCTCTGCTCTGCAAAACATGCACAGTGGCTGGTAGCATGCCACTCCTGACACTGTCCTGCAGACACGGGCCAGGGATCAGACACCCTGGAAGTTACTCCCATCGCCCGCATGCTTCTCCTGTCTCAGCCCAGCTTTGCATGGATTGGTAAGGGCCACTTCACCGTCTAGAAGCAGTCATGAGAAGACACACTTAGGAGCCCTTATCTTCCCCACTCGTGACTCCCAGTGCCAGGCTGGAAACTGGCTGGAGGACTTTATAACCAGTAAGAAAAAGGAGGAAAAAGCAAGCAAATACTTTTGTGGGAATAAGAATAAGAGAGGAGATTAGGCTGGGCGTGGTGGCACAGGCCTTTAATCCCAGCACTCAGGAGGCAGAGGTAGGAGGATTGCTGTGAGTTCAAGGCCACCCTGAGACTCCATAGGGAATTCCAGGTCAGCCTGGGCTAGAGTGAGACCCTACCTCAAAAAAAAAAAAAAAAAAAAAAAAAAAGAAAGAAAGAAAGAAAGAAAGAAAGAAAGAAAGGAGCTGACATAGGAGGGTCTAAGTATATGCATGTTCTGAGGGCAGAGCCCAGAGTTCATTCGTGTAAGCCATGCTTTGCCACTGAGCTGTGCCCTCAGCCCTAACTATTTTTTTTTTCCTGGAATTCACTATGGAGTCTCAGGGTGGCCTCGAACTCACAGCAATCCTCCTACCTCTGCCTCCCGAGTGCTGGGATTAAAGGCGTGTGCCACCACACATGGCAGCCCTAACTATTCTTAACTGAAAACACTTTTCGCAGATTTAACACCAGCAAAATAACCAACATTTTTTGGGAAACATCAGCCTCTTTTGTCCCATGATTTGGAAAAAGGTCACATGATTGTACTTTGTCACATTTGTGTGTCATCCCCCCCAACTCTGTTCCAGGTCAACATGGGGCTGCCCCGAGTCTCAAGTCTCGGTTGGGAGGCCCACCCAGACTCAGAAGGGACATGAGGATCCATGCACACTCCCAAGTGTCTGCTCTCTGTCGTGCTAATGGAAAGGGAAGGGCGAGCGAGCGGGAGAAGCTGCTGAGACAAGCCACAAGGGGAGAGCGGCAGGCAGTCTCAGGAGGAGAGCTTTCGGGAAGGCCCTCTGCTCAGCTGGGGCTGGCTGGGCCTCACAGGTGGCAGTTCCCTCACAGCGAGAATCACAACTCTCTCTACAAGTGGCACCGCAGCCAACTGTCCTCCGAGGAGCCCTCTGGGAAAGCTATTCTCATTCCAAAGGCACTGCTCCATCCCACAGGTTTCTGAACTTGCTGTAGAGAGGCCTCCAGGAGCACTACAACATTCTTTCAAGCAGCCCCAATGCTAGCATATTTTTAAGTCAGCTTTTCAATGGCTGAGGTCAGCATGTGCCAAGCCTTGATAGAGGTGGGCAGCTGGCCTAAGGAGACCTTCATGAGGGCCGCAGGCTGCTCCCCAGGGGACCCCTTCCAAGACCCTGAAGGGCAGCATGTCACGTAAACATCTCTCCCATGTGACACGTGAGAAACACTTAGGGCTCCACCCATCAATTGGGGGCCTCTCACTGTGGCCCAGCAGGAGTGACTCTCCTCACTGGAACTTGCCTTAAGTCTCCCTCAGGGACCTCTGTGACCCAGCAGCCTCTGCCTGCTATCAGAATACTGGTGCACACAGCTGCAGAAGCCACCAGGAACCGGGGCTGAGGGTCCACTTTGGAAATTGGAGACACAGACAAGGATGGTGTGACACAGCAGTCAGCACCTCACCTCCCTCCCTCACTCCTCTGAGGTCCCTGGACAGCTGACTGGCCACGTCCACTCCCACTCTAGTGTATTCCTCCTAAGTCCCATCACTGCATGGGACAGGAAGCTTGTAGTGTTTTCTGGAGTTGACAGTGGCTCTTTGGGCTGGAGCCCCACAGCAGCCTGTTGAATCCGGTCTCTTGGTGGTTCTGCAAGACTTACCTATTCACCTGCTACACACAACTCTTTCAGTGCAGGACATCTCTCTGCCCAACCAAAAGTAACATGGGTTCCAAGGGACAGACACCAAGCGCTGTGCCAGGGTCTGGCACAGTGCGACAGGGTGAGGGAAGCGAGCTACCTGATGTGCCCGCAGAGAAGTTCTTTAGCGAGGGCCTCTGGACCACAGTGTGCGACTCGCCCACCACAAACACCTTGTACAGCACAGCATTGTGGTTGATGAAGTTCTGGACCACACAGGGGGGCTGGATGGCGCTCAGACCCTCCTTGTTGAAGATGATGGCCATCTAGGGAGACAAAGGCTCTGTCAGTCTACCCACCTCCCACACAGCGGTGTGTTGCCTTCCTGGGCACCCCCACCAAGACCTCTCCTAGGGAATGTGGCTTGAGGACGCCTGTAGATGAATCTCAAGCCAGGGCGAGTGGACTAGGGAATGACACACATGGGTCAGGTGACTCGTGTGGGGCTTGGGAAACCCTGCATCCACTGGGCCCGCACAAGCTTCTCAAAGTGTTTTTCCTTATAGTCCCTAGGAATGGGGCTCCCTTGGCTGGGTGTGACCCAGCCCAAAGGGGACCTGGAGACTTTCCTCAAAGAGCCAGGAGGGCAGGGCAGAAAGCCAGGACTATGGGCCGGGAGCTAGAGGTCTCCTGTGGAGCCATCATGAGCAGCCAGACCTCCTCATTAGCACCCGAGCCACTCCTCACAGTGCCCCTAAGATGGGTGCATTAGCACCCCTTCTCAGATGAGGAAACTGAAGCCATGCAGCCTGCAGTGACCCATGGGAGAGGGACAGCCCGAGTTAGAACAGGCAATGGCATCCTTCCTTGTCCTAACCCACAGGCCATGGGATGCTTTGAACAGGAACGCGACTTTGTTCCAGCCTCCTGCTCCTCTGGGGACAAATGTGTGGATGGAGACTCTGGTGGGAGCAAGGCAGGGGGACCGAGACGGCTGCTGCCCTCCTCCTCCTCTGCCCAGGGCTGGGTCTGCTGCGTCTGCCCTGGGGAACACAGGACGGGGTTTCCCCTGTTCACCTGAACCAGTGGCCAAACCAGGTCACTGCTAATCAGCGGCTGCCTGGGGCTGCTGAACAGGGAAAAACAGGCCCAGACAGCTGGTTCCCGCAGCAGCTGCCACCTTCTCGCCAACTGTCCCAGAGCCCCGCTCTGGACACCTGGAGTTTAGCTGCACAGAAGAGAAGCTGGAGTCCTGGCCGTGAGGGAAAAACAAAGTGTACACAGGAGTTGGGGGTGTCCCCTTATTCTTCTGGCAAAAATGAGGGAAATGACTGGAATGCAAAGCAGGAAAGAGCCCAGGTGCTTGCGACTCGGATAGGTTCGAGGCCCTGGTGCCAGAACATGGCCTGCAGAAGCTCTGCTTTCTGGGGCTATAACCAGCAGCCAGAGCCCATCAAATGGGCCCCAGGGGCTTCACAGAGGCAAAGGAGGAGGGTGATTCCCCCTGTGGAGCAAATGTGCTGGCCCTGGTTTCTAAAGAGCCAGCAGTTCCTGGCAGTGGGAGGCACTGGGTGTGAGGACTGCGTGCAGAACCGGGCAGGAGCAGGGGCACAGGTGGCCAGGCCGAGACGAGGACAAGGACCCACTTCCGTTCAGAAGCCCCACTTTGCTGTCCACAGCCCTCGACCTATACGGTGTGACCCCATCCTCACTGCACTTACTGTCCCTGAAAGGTGGGAGGCAACGGTCCTCCACTCTGTGCACTTAAGTGAGGAGTCCCGCCTGCTGCACGCATGGGTCTCCACATCCTGAGCATGGGCTGCACTGCTGGCTGTGGGTCGGGGGAGCGCCTGGGGCTGGGGCGGCAGCAGAAGGCAGGCATGGGTATCTATCTACCTGGAAGCCAGATAGATGGCCTCCCCAGGGAGCGCTGAGCTACATCTGGAGGTTGAAACTTGCAGTGGCCCACTGGGGGCCCGGTAAAGAGAATGCACCTGGATCCCAAACTCCCACCCCAGGGCAGCTGCTGCTTTACAGCTTATCCGACAATCCCTGTGGGCTGGGAACCATGGGAAGCCATACGGCGGTCCTTCACCCTTCGCCACGGACACTGACCATCGTGGGGCGGATGCTCGGAGGCACCGCCCTTTTTCTGGGGTTGCACAGTGGGCGGTGCACTGCACTGGTTGTGCGTAGCCCCAAGTTGGAGTTTCCCAGCTAACCCATCCTGACACAGGCTTCTAGGACCCTGAAACAGAGCCACCTGGTGGCGGCAGGGAAATGGCGCCGTGGCAGCCCTGGAGCCTGCTGGCTCCCTTCCCGGCAAGCTCAGGGGGTGCACCCCAGGGTGCGACTGCAGCTGGGAGCCCAGGGGAACACAATGCACCCACAGGGATCCTGACCTCAGCCCCAGGCAATGGCTTCCTTCCCAGAGAGCCAGCTCCTGTCACAGCCTGTCCCCTGCTGCTCTGACCCTGAAGCCAAGGAGAAGAGCGCTAGCTTCCACTTTTAGTCTCCTGAGGGGGGCCACTTATGACGCCTGGGTGCTCCTGGGCGCCATTCCCCACAGGGCCACTTGGAGCACCCTGGGCATTGTTGTGGGGCTGTTCTTGAAGCCTGCAAGCAACGTCCCTGTGTACTTCCTGCGGGCTTGGAGGGATAGAGACCCAAGGGAGTCACTGTCCCTCTGGCCCCTCAGCCCTCACACACATCCCCCACACTGGGGCAGGACCTGTCTCTGCTGTGCCCAGGGATGGGCAGGCCCTCTGTGCAGAAGGAAGGGTCTGCGCATGCCAGCAGCTGTGGCTCTGTTCTCCCAGATCCCGTGAGCCAGCAGTGCCCAGACACCGCTAAGCAGCCCCTCTGTGCCACAGCCAGTACCTGCCACTGGACCTCAGAACAGCAATCCAGGGGAGGGACAGGCTGGTGTGACATACTGGGGCTGCATGTGGGGTCTCCCACCTCCATAAGCTCAGCTCCTCACCCCTGATTTGGATGTAATGAGGCTTGGATGAGATCTTAAGCATGGGTTTCTTCATGGGAGGATGTGAGCCCTTACCAGAGAATTCTGTCTCCCCTCACACATGCATGCACATGGCAAAGAAGGGAAGGTACGGGGACCCAGCGAGAGGGTGGCCATCAGTAATCTGGGAAGAGCTCCCACCAAAACTCAACTGTGGTCTCCCGAGCTGGGAGAAAATAACCGTTGTTCTAGCCACCCAGCCTGAAGCCTTCTGTCACAGCGGCCCCAGCAGACTCAGCCAGGCTCCAAAGCGGGGGAGGTTGTTTTGGGGACAGGGACAGTGGAACAGGGCAGGAAACAGGACAAAGCCACAGTGTTCCTGATGGACTTTTACTAAGCCTGGGAAGGGAGCAGCCGCAGTTCCCCAGGGAGCCCTAACTCAGCCCAGGACAGCAAGGAGCCTCAGCCTGGCTTTGGCCATAGGATTTAGCAGGGTCCCAGTGAGACCCATGAGCAGGGGACAGCACAGACGGGCAAGTCATCCACTCACCTCATGAGAGTTCGTGCCGTGAGCCACTCTGGTTTTGCAAACTGTGCACAGGAGACAGATGAACAGAGAGGAATTAGTGAGTTGTTCACCTACAGAGCCAGACACAGGGGGACTGGCCCCTCATCCAAGTATTAAACAGGGCCCACCCTGCCTAGCTTCTGAGACCGGATAAGACTGTCTACGCTCAGGGTAATACGGATAGGAGCCCAGGCCAGGCAGGAAGACCACCTTCAGCACATACTCTTGAGGGTCCTGTCAATGGTGTGGGTGGAGATGGGACCCAGAGGTGTGCCCGTCTTGGTAGGAGAGGCCTTCACCCAGCCTCTGGCGAGTTCAGATCCAGAGAGGACTATAAATACTACCCCCTCCCATGGCCAACAGTGCCCAACCCGGGAGCCGGGGGTGTACGTACTGAAGGGGAAGGCCAAACCGTTCTGCTCCAGCAGCCGCATGGTGTCGTCTCCACACAGGCTCGTGAGCTCCATGAAGGGCGGTGAGCAGATCCTGTCATCTAGGGCAGAGGACGGTCAGGTCAGCGCATTCCTGCAGGGCCACCCTCAACAACTGCCCCTGAGCATCCCAACTCCGATTGGCCCCAAATTCTGTGCCTTTGTGTATACATACATGTGTGTATGTACATGTAAGTAAAATGACATAATCTTTCATTATCATTTCCAGTAGTATTTCTGTAAATACAAAATTCTTATATGTTAACTGGAAAATTTGAAGAGCATGGGAAAAATCAGCACATTTTTGCAACAATAATTAATAACTTCTTAGTCTTTAAGTATACACTCACACTAGCAGATCTAACAGAACATGGCTTTGTAACCTGAATTTTAAATTAACACACTGTGATCCCTCTCCTAGTTCAATAAAGCTTCCCCGCTAATGAGCCATCTGTAACTTGACTCTATGACCATCGCAAGAAAATGCCACGTGGTTAGCAGTCAGCACAGGACCAGCCAGTCACACGTCCTCTAGTCTGCAGAGTCGCCCTCTAAGGAGGGAACCGAACCGGTCCCAGGGATGAAAGAACTCTGGGTAGTGACCAGACCACCCCTCACAGGGCCACAGCAGGCTCCGACTCTCTCAGGCCCCTCCCGACATCTTGTCTAAAGCCAGGTTCCAGGTCACACCTGCCGCTTCACGCTGTCCTGAGCCCCCACTCTCGGGTGCCCTGTCTGGGGACTCCAGTGCTGTTAGACGCTGGGTATAGCAGATTATGGTTAGGAAAAGCAAACCGCACGCGCAGTCTCCACTGACTCCTGGCAGCTGGCTGGCCCTGACTGCTTATGGTAGTACTGTCGCCTCAAAAGACAGACAAGGGCGTGAGCCTCCGGGAGGCGGGACCATCCCACATTTCTGACCACAGGGGCTAGAGAAGCCTGAGTGTTAGTAGTGCAGGGGCAACGGCACCCACAGACACCGAAACCAAGCCTAAAGCAAACCCCAAAGCACCGTTCCCAGAGCTCCTAGCCACTTGGCTGGGGGGGGGGGGTGGCAATGCATTAACCCAAGATCCAGCCTCCTTTATCTCATAAAAAGAAGTGCCCCAAAGTGTCCTTATCTCCCTCCTCAGCCCCCCTCGCCCCTAGGCAACGTCCAAACGGGCACAGTATTTTGTGGGTGCGGAGTGGCTCTGGGGGGGGGGGCGGAGCCAGCACTTGCAGGCTATCTGCATGAGTTGCTCACTTCACCTTCGGTGTGTGGTGACAGTGGCCGGTGGCACAGATCCAGAAGCAGGCCCAGGAGCAAGATTCAGCCAAGGTCCGGCAGCCACTCCCGGCAGGAAGGAGGGCAGGCCGCCCGGCTGCTCAGCAGAAGGGAAGGCAGAGTTGCAGTGGCAATGAATTCAAACGCGGGCCGAGCGTGCGCCCCGCTCAGGGCCAGAGCCCGAGTGCGGAAGCCTGGTGAGGAGCTGGCAGGCTCTTCCCCAGGTGTCGGCGAGGGAGGCAATGGGTTGCTCACGAGGCCCACTGCAGCCATCACATAAGCCCTGTGCCCCAGCTACAAAGCAGCGCGGTGCCCAGGCCTGAATAACCTATAAGATCCTACAGTGAGCAGGCGTAAGGCCGGGGACTCACCGGCCTGGCAGGGGCTCATTCTCACCTTCAGCCTAGGACTGGGCCTACCCGCTCTCCTGGGACATGTGGAGGCTGCTGAGGTCTCAAAAGCCATGTCCTGAGACTCCCCATGCCAGAACTTTCGGTGCAGCTAGACCAGCCTGGCCTTCTGATTTTTCCTTCTCATTTCCTCATCGCCCCTGCTGCATACCAGTCAGACCTTTATATAGTGCCACGGACGACGGCCAACATTCCAATAAACCGCACTTGTTCGGTGACAGACCCTGTTCACAGAGTTCCAGTCACTCACACTCAACAGCCCCGCGAGGATGCACCTCTGCCACCCCACTTGTAAAGGAGGAAACCAGCACGCAGGGGACAGCTGTGTAGTGTCATGGTGAGCAAGTGGGGTAGCTGGGGGGCAGGGCACATGCCAGGCAGCTTGAGCCTCACATCCGTGCTGCTGACCACAGCTGGCCTAGTGGAAAAGTGTCCACGCAGAGCTCTGCTCAGCGGGTCCCAACAGCGTGCTCCCAGCCCTGGGCAGAGTCTCTGAATGACAGAAGCTTCGACACACATATGGAAACCAACCCAAGCGATTCACATCCCATAAGCTTTCACCACTTACAGTCGACTGCAGTCCTCAACACTGAAACAGGAAATTCCAAAGATGAATAACTCATACATTTTAAGCCACGTGACCTTCTGGATAGGCATGGCATTCCACCTCAGCTGGGTCTTGACCGGGGCTATCCCTTGCCTAGCCCTGCCGCACGCACGCAGGAGCTGAGTCAGTCGTCACAGTCTTGTCGCGGTCTCACAACACTTGTCTAACTTAATCTGAGCTTCAGAGGACAAGATAGGGGATGCTGTTGGGTGAGGTTGAAGCAAGAGGATCATGAGTTCAAGGCCTCCTGGGCTACATGGTAGATTCTAGGCCAGTCTGAGCTACAAAATGAAACCTTGTCTCAACGACAAAAAGTAGAGATGGTAGCAGGGGTTTTTGCCGTGTGTGTGTGTGTGTGTGTGTGTGTGTGTGTGTGTGTGTGTTATGCGTGTGCCCTTGTGTTACTCCATGCACCTGCTTGCGGGGCAGGCTCCCCTGTGGAGTCGGGAATGTGGGATGTCCCTTTTTTGGGGGGGGCTCTAATGATTCTTGAGCCTCTGCTGCCCTACAGGACTGGGGTTACAGAGGTGTGTGGCCATGCCTAGCTGTTTATGTGGGTCCTGGGGGTTGAATATGAGCAGACTCTCAGGCCTCCTTAGCCCCTCATGCTTGCACATCTCTCCAGCTACCACAGTTTTATTACTACTGTTTTATTTTACTGTCTACTGTTATAATTGTTCTACTCACCACATAATTATTTATCTCTCACTATACCTAATCTATAAACTTGGTTCTGGTGCTGGGGAGTCAATGTGAGACCTTGTAGATGATCAGCACTCTGCCACTGAGCCACAACTCCAGCTCTATCTATATAAAGAAAACAATAGCAAATAGTGGGATCATTGTCATCTGAAGCATCAGGCATCCCCTGTGAACAAGGGGGACACTATAATAGAATAAAGGGCAAAACCACACAATCATCTCAACAGGCATGGAAAAGCATTTGACAAAACCGAGCACTCTTTGTAGCAAAAATATCAACAATAGACAGAAGGCAATGTTTCCACCCCTGCTGGGCCCCAGGTGAGGGCAGAGAGACAACAAGCAGAGTCCATCCCCCCCCCCCGCCCCACGCTGCCTGAGTCCAGATGAACACGAGACCAGACACTCCAACCAACAGGACACAGCCACCGGGCACTAGGCCAGACCCCGGCTGCCCCTCAGGAATCGCTGGGGGGTTAAGAGGGAAGCCTGAGTGGGAGTGAGCCAAATAGGCCAAGAGAGAAGGGCGCATCTACCTGCTAGTGCTCTTGTCCCTGCATCCGAACTTGGAGCTGGCTACCCACACCCTGAGCTGCGGATCCCCGTCTCACATGGGGAAGGGGGACTTTGGGATCAAGACTGGCCAAATCCCACGGCCAGGAGGGGCTCCCATCCTAAGCCCAGGCCTGGCTGCCAACTCACCACCACGGGGACAACTTTGGACTAAGGCAGCCTGGAGCCCACAGAGCAGCATGAGAGCGACCACAGACCATCCCTGGCCCAGAGCCTGGCCTACTGTGGCATCTTGGTACAACTAACCACAGCCTGTGTGTGGCTTGGGCCAGAATCATGCCAATGCCTGTGAAATCAGTGAAGTGGAAGCTATTCCTGTTAAACAAAATATGAACAGTCAGCCACCACCACCACCACCAGCAAATGTGCCTTTACTAATCTCTGAGAGCCAGAGACGCGACGGGAAGTCCAACGAGAGGTGCCCAGATACTGAAAAGTTGCGCAGTCGGCTGGAGGGCTGGCAGGGAAACGCGCAGGTGAGAGAAGTGCCAGAGGCCCTGGTGGAGCTGGCATGTACGACGACCAACGTGACGACGGAGGGCCTTGTTGGGTACAGACCCGGAGGTGAGCGGATGGGCCGCAGCTCTGGGGCAAGTGCCTTCTGGGCAGATGAGACAGACAGTGACAAGGCCCAACATGCTGCTGTCAGGACACGTGTCCTGCGATGAACTGCTTCCACGGGCTCTGGGATCCGTCCCAGCAGGTGGACACAGAGGTCTCTGTACGGAATGGGAGGCAGTACTGGGACCAGTGCCTCAGCCGCCTTCTGGCTGGGAGGACAGTGCAGCCCCGCGGCCTGGATCGAGCAGCAGCAGCTGCCTGTGAGGGGAGGCCAGCAGACTCCTCTAGCCACGAGGGACAGGATAAGGGATCTTTCGGGAAGTCAGTGCTGCTAGCCTGGCAGGCTATTTCTGGCTCCTAGAGAGAGGCTACCGTTGCTCATTTATCCACCATCCTTATTTACGTATGGGACTTGGAAAGGGGCTTTTTTAGGCTTAGATGGTGGGTTGTGCTTTTCCAAGAGCTGCGACATCAGCCTCTGGGAAACTGAGGCTCCCAGCTTCCCGCTCTGCTGCCCCAGGTCAGGCAGCATGAAGCTGGAGGCCCTTGGCGAGGAGCAGGCCGTGACCTCACGCTTTCACAAGTCCACAGAGAGAAAGAGAACTATTCAAGGCCACACACAAGTTGCCATGAGGACCAGAACAAGGTCACACAGATTGTCCTGTCCGTTCTGCAGAAAGCCTCACTCTCGTGATGGTGGGTGGCGGTGACAGAACTAGCTGGAGAGCAGGAAGACCAACGGGCGACAGCAGCTGGATGTGAGACAGCGGGGTGGGAAGAGAGGCCACCGAGGCCGAGGGGCAGCTCTGAAGCGGCCATGCTGACACTGACCCTGGGCCAACCCACTTACTATCTGAAACCTTTGGTGAATGACTTTGCATGTCTGCAACATGGGCTATTAGAGGCCTGTCATGAAGCCAACACCCAGCTGGAGGGACCCACAGAAGAGCAGGCAGGTTTTGAGCCATGGCCACGGGTGCATGGCCCTGCTCCCCAGAGCACGACACTTGTCCACGTGCAAGGCTGACAGCGCCATCCGTGGCTTCCCTCGTTGTCTTCTGATCCTCATCCCACTAGTTTACTTTGATAAGTGAATTTTTGTGTTTTGCTTCCGCTTTTACTGAACACCGCCACCATCTGTGTTTCCTTATGATTCTGCATCTCCTGTCCGCATGGCCAGTGACATTTCCCCAGTGCAGTGGCGTCAACTCTTCTCCGTCACAGTAAGTTTCAAAGAGCCTCTCTGTGCATATGGGTTTTCACCTGTGGTGAACTTTGCACAGGCTCAGGTCCTAGAAGTTTGGGGTCCATATGTATTACGATTTCAATGGCCCTTGCTACATGCGTCCCCAAAGGATTGTGGGATGTGGCTGTGGCCCTCATAATAAATGACCACGCCCTCTGCAGCCCCGGGCTGGTCTTGGCAGTGCTTTTATGAAGGGTGGGGTGTGCACCGTGGTAGGTAATCCCATCCCCCACTATGAACACCCTGTGACCACACAGCCCAGCAGGGAGTGAGGCTAGCCCAGGGGCTCAGAGCAAGGTGTGCAATGTGCTACCAGGAGCAGAGCCCTGGACTTCAGCCCGGAGACTGGGGTGTGGGTTCCAGCCGCTTCCTGGCCCTGGGCCAGCCACACTGCCTCGCGGTGCTTGGGCTTCTGCGGGAGCTGTGGCACCCACGAAGGAGAAGATGTACCATGGGATTCAATCCGTGCCACGGCAGGTACCCGTCACCTGCTCTTGGAACACAAGCGGGGCCTGGTGCTCTGTTCCCATCCCACGCCGGGGCACAGCGAGCTTGCCCTAGGATACCAGCTGCTCCCAGAAGGAAAGTGAAGGCAGTAGGGGCAGACCAATGCCTCCCTCCACATGCTGAGGACAGAGCCAGCAGGGAGCAGGTGACCGGCACTGTCACCTGGCAGAACAGTGGTTCAGGCTGTCGCTTCTAACCGCACCCTTGGAAAGGACGGGAGGGGCTCTGCAGAAGGGGCCACCTGCAACCAGGCTGGGGCCTGGCCAGGGAGGGCTGGGCACCCGCCACATTTCAGCAGAACACACTACCCCACAGACGGACCACCACACACGTTACCCACACACCAGGCGAGGCTCCCATCTCCCCTTCCCGGAGGAGCGGTGCTTGGGTGCACGTAGAAAGGCAGGTTCCCACAGGCCCGGCCCCAGCCGTACGCCTCAGCCAAGGCCTCTCGGAGCGGGGCTCAGCTCCGCTCTCTCTGCCCCTCCCTGTTCCCAGGGGCTCTGCTGTATGGCAGGAAGCCGCCTGATTCAAGAGGGGTGGTGAGGGGCCCATTGTGTTCAACGTGCAGGAAGAGGGGGCCGCAGGATCCAGGTTCTCACCAAGTCCTCTGAATGTAAGAGTTGGGTGGAACCAATACCTGCCTTTTCAGGCCCTGCAGCGTGCATGCTTGAGTGTGCTTGAGTGTGCACGTGTGAGCGTGCTTGCCGGTCCTTCAGGCTTGCGAGGGTCTCCTGGCCCCCTGGTGGCTTGGGCAACTCATGCTTTTCCCCTAAGGTGCCTCCCTGGTTGGATGGCTTCACTGAGCAGCCCCGCTGCGGTGACTCGGTGACTCGGGAGGAGGCCCTTCCGGCTGCGCTGGCCACATGCTGACCCTCTGAAGATCAGCGATGGCGATGCCGGCCTCACCTCCACGTCACTCGGCGCCCTGCAGGTCCACAGGGGACCCAGGCTGCCCAGGTTTGCGTCCCAGCTCTGGCTTTTCTCTACCGTGTGACCCCATCCACATAACTCCACCTCCATGGGACTCAGTTTCCCCACTGAAAGGTCAGGACAAGAACAGAACCTAGTTCTAAGGACTGCCTCCTCTCTCCCACATAGAGAGAATCCATTAGCCATTAATGACATGGTTAAAGGACCACGGGTTTACAACTCACCATCTTGGCTTCAGACCCTTTTTATTGAGCAAGAAGTAAACTGTTAGGGGTACAGCTGACCCTTCCGCCTAGTTTGCAGGGCCTGGTGCCTCACTTGGGGGGGGGGGTCACCTTTCAGCAGGCACCAGGAAAGCTGCCAGGCTGACATCATGGTAAGTGCACATCAAGGACTGGATACGCCTGCACTGTCACCCCGAGGACTGTCACATGTCAGCAGCAGAGTGGAGGGGGGTGGGGAGGATGGATGAAGTTCTCAGCATGGATCAAATGCCAACACTCACCATGGAGCGGGACAATGGGCGAGATGAGCTCAGCACTGCCACCATGTCAGATGCTCAGGCAGGGGACACTGAGGGATGAGGCCTTCATGTGGGAGGATGGCTCAGCAAGCAAACTGGGACACAGACAGTGAGCATTATTACCTGAGGCCCCAGAGTCAGCTGTCACTGCCACCTATGCCACCAGCCAGGCCACCAGTGCTCATATCAGACCTTTCTCATCTACAAGATGAGGCAGTACTGCTGCTGACCTCTCGGGCTGCTGCAGGGACACAGTGAGGCCTTACCCTGGTGGGGCATTTGGAGACAACAGAACTTGAACCAGCCTTACTTCCAGGGAGGGGACCTTGGGAGCTCTAACCCCAGCCCACCCAGGACCACACTGGGGCACCAACAAGACCACCACTGCCCTGGGGCTTGTTCCCATGCCCTTATGTGCATCTGGAGTTTGTAATCACAGTCACTCCCTGGGACCACCACTCACAGCTGCCTTCTCTCTCACAGGCCCCTGGATCCCTGGCATCACCCAGCCACTCCAGGCTCCCAAAAGCTGTTGATCCCCAGCTCATTTCATAAAGCTCTGCATACTGATAACATTACATTCAAGGACTATGGCCAGCCCCCAAGTGAAGGACAAAGCCACTGCTGGCCTTCCTAACCTGGTCCTGTGTACTTTCCTATGATAGGCTGAACTGTCTTCCAAAGTTCATGCTCAAGTCCTAGTCTTCTGGCTCCCCTTACATAGGGAACAAAGGTTCTTTAATGAGGTGTCAAGGTATAATGATGCTATAAAGGTAGATGCTGATCCAACAGGACTGGTATCCTTCTCAGAAGAGATGAGAGCTGATCTCAGAGTTGCAAGTTCAAGGCCAACCCAGGCAACTTAGAGACCTTGCCTCGAATAAAAAGGTATAAAAAGGAGGAGGGCCTGGAGAGATGGTCCCATGGTGAAGGCGCTTGTCTGCAAACCCTAGTGACCTGAGTTTGATTCCCCAGTACCCAAGTCAGACACACAAAGTGGTACATGTGTCTAGAATTTGTTTGCTGTGTCTAGAGGCCACAGTGTACCCATTCGCTCTGTTTCTCTTCTCTCTGTCTCTCACTGCTTGCAAATAAAATAAAGTGAAAGAATTTTTTAAAAAATTATATAAAGGGTTGGAGTACCCATCGATAGAGCACTTGCTATCCTGAGAAGCTAGGTTCAAACCCTAGTACCAAAAGCCGATGAATGAATGAGGACACAAGCACACACAGAGACCCTGTAGAGACACAGGGAGAAGGCGGCCGCCCACCAGCCAAGAACGGCCCGAGAAGAAAGCAGCTCTGCCCACCTGCCCAGACTCAGCTTCTGGACTTCTGCCCACACAGTGCGAGAGAGTAAATTTCTGCTGACCAAGGCCTTGTGGGTAGTCCAGTATTCAGACACACCCTGGCTCGAGGTAGCATGGCTCTCTGTGTTCCAAGCATCACTGAGTCCCACCTCTTCCCCAGGTGGGGAACAAGAACAAGCTGTCCCATGAGGCCAACTCCCTACTGGCTTGCCCAGCGTCTTTTGCTGACAGTCACCTTCCTCCTCTCCTAATTCTGGCTCTGTCCTATTTGTTGTTCCTCTTTTTTTTGTTTGTTTGTTTTTCAAAGTAGGGTCTCACTCTAGCTCAGGCTGACCTGGAATTTACTATGTAATCTCAAGGTGGCCTGGAAGTCGCAGCAATCCTCCTACCTCTGCCTCCTAAATGCTGAGATTAAAGGCGTGCACCACCACACCCGGCCTGTTGTTCCTCTTTTGAATCCTATTAAATGCCCACAACGTTTGGGATTAAGCAGCCGGGTAGAGGTTACTTGGCAGAAGGCAGGCATCAGTAAGAACGCTCTCTTTGACCAGTATACATGCATGAAGACCAAGTGACACATGGACTAGGAACTGTTAGCTCTGGGGACAAGAGTGGGGAAAGCTCAAAGATAAACAGGAAAAGAAGTATCATGCACTCCCCCACCTGGCCACCAAGTGGCGCTGTTGGCATGGAGCAGCCCTGGCCATGGACTTAGGCTGGACATGGTGGGCCAGGTCATGAGCTCAAGTGCCAAGCTGTCCAGTCTCCTCCCCCACCGCTGTCCAAGGGCAGGAGCCAAATACTCTCAAATTCTGGACAGGGAAAGATTCTGTGCCCAGGCAAATTGCTCTCGTCATAGAGCAGTGCTGAAAACAACCTGGATGGCATGACAACATTTTGGTGGTGATGGCATGGGAGGTGCCCAGCAGCGTCCGTAAGTCAGAGCTGTGCGCGGTGGGAAGCTGCTGCAGACTAGCCAGGAGACGGTGGCCAATGTAGGGCCCGGGGTGTGTGTGTGTGTGTGTGTGTGTGTGTGTGTAAGAATCAACAAGTCCTCATCAGCTAACGTTGGCAGCAACACGGGACCCGTTCTGCCTGGCTGGGAAGGTGCCAGGCATCCGGACACAGTGGACCCCATGGCCTTCTCCGACAGCAGCTGTCCACCCATGCTGCCCCGGTGAGTCAGTGTCACCACTCCTGCCCCTCTAGACAGGACACAGAGTGCCTCCCTGAAGACCTACCAGGACCGGGACGATCCCTCCCGCACTCAGGACAATGACTCATCCTTCTGAGCCCAAGGGCCCCTCTGGGACAGGGACCTGGCAACACTTGGAGGGCTTGGGTTTGTGTTGCTTCAAAGGGTGGCAACAATTGGATGGCAGTGACATCACCCCATGTATCTTTAGTCCTGGGATGTGAAACTGAACTATCATGTTCTGTTGTGTTTGGTAAGCCCTAGCAGTCCCAGGCCCTGAAGGAGCTTGACTCTGGAAGCCTCTGGAAGCCTCTTGAACATCAGCCTCAGGTCGGAGCTGAGGCAGCAGCCTTGCCAGGGGCGTGAAAGACTCAAGCGGCCAGGCGCTAAGTTTTAAGCCTGAGCCCACTGCCTCGCCCTAGGGTGGCCACTTCACCTCTCTATGCCTCAGTTCCCTCACCTGCAATGTGGGTTGAACAATACCACCTCTGATGGGGGTCGCTGTGAGGACTAAGTGGGTATCGGGCACCATGCTAGGCAGAGGTACACACAGCATCTGAGGTAAGGCTTTGCTGCTCTGACCAGCTGGAGCCCAGTTTGCCACTTCCTTGTTCACTGGGTTCTCCCCGCAAGGACCCTGAGTCCATTCTAAACCCATGCAGGGGCATGGAGGGCTTGCTGGGAACTGGAGCTACCCCGTGAGCATCAGAAGCGAGGCCCTACAGTATCCCAGAGAAAGACTGAGGACTCGAGAGGCAGGGCACCTGGGCCAGAAAGGATCCCTCTCTTCTCTGCCTGTTGACCTGGAGTCCTCTTACTAATGTCTCAGAATAGGACCTAGGCTGATGGCTCATGTGCTGGTTCCCTACAAGGCCTCCCCTTTGCAGGGCTTCTTGGTAGCCAAAGATGCCCTCAGCTGGCCCCTAGGGCACCACAGCACCATTTTGCCCCTGAAAGTTTGGCACATGTCACCAATATGGCTTGCCCTTCTCCAATATCCACGGCACAGGAAGACATGCTGTCTGTTGCCAAAGGGACAGATGCTAACCTCCATCCCCTACTCCTGCCCACGGCCAGCTCACCAGGCCCTTAGCATCTTCTCCCCAACATAGCAGCCTACTACCTTCCTCCACAGGCCACATGGCATGCCTGGCTCCTTGGGAACTGGCATGGAGTCCCCCTGCAGCACAGCCAAGCCCCTTTCCTCCTGATCTCACTCCTCTTCCTGGAATGCTGCCCTGCCTCTAGCCAGCTTCCAATACACCTCATGAGCAGTCCCCACAGGGTCAGGGTCATGCCTGTCTGCAACCCATGGCCCCTCCCCACCTCAGACCAGTGGTCTCAGGAACTTTTGCCTCAGACACTCTTCCGGCACCTCTCCTTCTCCCAGACCCGAGTCCTGAAACCACTTCAGTTATTGACCACATCCCAAAGAGGTCAAGAGACCTCGAGGTCGGGTGGAGAAGAGACCATTCACCAGAAAAGGCAGTGGGTCCGGGGGCTGGCAGAAGACCTTGAGGCTGCCCAGAGGGCAGGGAGTGAGTAGCAGAGGAGGTGGTCTGAGACAAAACCCAAAGTTGGAGCTAGTCAAGGGGACTGAAAAGATTCCGGACAGACAGAACTCCATAATCGAAGGCAGGGCTCAGGCAGGGGGGCTGGAAAGTGGAAAAGGCTGCAGTACAGAACGTGACGGTCTGCTGGGAAAAGACACCACCCAGGAGAGGTTGGGCCACATGCCCCAGGTACCAGAACAAGGACAGTAAGACCCCCAAGACTCTCTGTCCGCAGTACCTGGAGTGATGGATGGACTGTGCATGTGACGGCTTTTGCCCTATGGCTGGGTTGGTTCTTTTAGGCTGGTGACCGACTCCATGACAGGGCGGGGCGTCTTTCCTGAAAAGGAGGTCAGAGGCCCCAGGCACAAGGGTGAACTGTGGCTTGAAAGGGGGAGCTGAAAGCCAGCCAAAACAAGAAACCTCTGTCTGCCCCTAAGAACATGCTGGGAGGTTGCTGCTTCCCTGGGGCCTCTGGAGGAGCACTGGGCACAGCTGAAATCAAGCTGAGCTGTGAGCCCCTCTCGGCTCGGAAACAAGAAGAGGGCTGTGGCAAACAGCTCAGCTGGCTGCCATTCATTACCCGGCAACAGGTAAGCATTTGCCGTACCCGATTGCTATCAGTTCTCAAGAGGACAACTTGGCTGGGTTATGGGGAGCCACTGTGGGGGAAAGGGGGCAGTCTGCCCATGGCCACAGCTGCTACTCAGCTCCCTGAAGGCTCAGAAGCCCCGCAGTATTGCTCCACGCCTCCCTCCCTGCTGAAGGTCAGGTCCTCGCTCAGCTCGCTGGCTTCAGGGAGCGGTCCTGGGAAGATACTAGAGGCCAAGGAGCCACCGTACAACTGGGGGCAGGGACCAAATGTCATGTCACGTCACGGGGCGGCATTCCGCAGCAAGGGCCAGTGTGGCCGGATGACGCATGCTGTGGTCAGCTGGGTGACAGGCTTTCCTCCCAAGTGACTGGGGACCCCTCCCGCCCCGTCGTGTGGGGCCAGACAGCCATTTGCGCCTGGAATGTTCACAGCCCAGGCGCAGAGGAGACAGACCCTGGACGGGGAGACACACATTCCTGAGCCTCAACCAGCTGCTGGAAAAGTGGATTAGCTTGGAGGCAGCTGTCCCTACTGAGTTACGGCCCCTCCAGGTCCTCCGGGGCTCGCCCCTCTGCTTCAACTCCCCCGAGACCTTTTCGTTTCCAAAATATCTAGAAACTAATAACTGGTGTGCTCTTTCTGGGAAGGCGGGTCCTGAAAGCAGCGAGAAGGTGACGCTTACGCTGGCGGACTGTGCTGTTGTGTCCGCGCGTGTGTGGTGTGGTGAGTACGCCCATGTGTACACACGCCCAGATGCATGTGTGTGCACGTGTGGGTCAGGGTCTTCTTCAATCACTCTTCCCCATTCCTTTTGTTAAGAGAGAGTCTCGGAACCTGGAGCTCACCAATGTGGTTGGATAAGTTGGCTAGGAAGCCCTAGGGATGATTCCCCCCCCCCCCCGCCCACGGCCCCTGCCCCCCGTGCTGGGATTAGCTCAACTCCAGTCCTCAACCTGTGGGCAAGTACCTTACCCACTGAGCCTGCGCCCGAACCTCACTTTTGTGTTTTGGTTTTTCGAGGTAGGGTCTCTCTAGCCCAGGGTGACCTAGAAATTCACTCTGTAGTCTCAGGCTGGCCTTGAACTCACAGCGATCCTCCTACCTCTGCCTCCCAAGTGCTGGGATTAAAGGCGTGTGCCACCACACTGGGATTTTTTCTCTCCCCCTCCCTCCCTCCCTCCCTCCCTCCCTTCCTTCCTTCCTTCCTTTCTTTCTTTCTCTTTTTGAGGTAGGGTCAAACTCTAGCCCAAGCTGACCTGGAATTCACTGTGTAGACTCAGGCTGACCTCGAACTCACGACAATCCTACCTCTACCTCCTGAGTCCTGGGGTTAAAGGTGTGAGCCACCATGCCCAGCACTTTAAAAAAAAAAAACAACAGGGAAATTTCTTCATTCCCAAAGGGTTCTAATCAATCGGTAAGGGGGAGAAAAACAACAACTCAATAGAAATGGGTAAATACCAAGGAAAGATTCACTCAGGGGAAAACTGCAAATGGCGAGCACACACAGGCAGAGATGGTGCAACCTGCCTACCTACAACAGGCAGAGCTGAAGCCGCTGTCTTCTCCCCCAGACAAACTGGTGCTCAAGGGTGGTCCAAGCAATATCGGCCAATGTGGGAATGTCTACAGAATCTTCAAGCATGAAATTCTACCTCGGGGGTTGAATTTTATGGAAATATACAGAGATGCTTATTGAGAGCCAGTTTAAAAATAACAAATAACAGATCCAAGCAAAACTGAAATAACGCTATGAGCTCATATTTTCAACTAACTCATTCACATGCTGGAGTATTATGTTGCCATCAAAACGGACAGATCCAATGTCCCCCATTCTCCTCGGCTGACCCAGCAAGAGGGCAAGGCAGAATACAGGGAGCACTGCGACTCAGTGTCCGCACGTTTCCGCAGCACAAGCAGGGAGGCTCTGAACGGACGGATTCTAAACTGTGACGGCAGCTGCCTATGAAGACTTAGGTCACCAACAGCGAGTGTCCTATTCCCAGCCTAGAATTCCCAAGTGCTCTGGGTGCAGCAGGCTTCTCACAGAAGCCCCACAAACGCCCACAGCCAGTTAGACAGAAAAGGCTAAATATAGCTAATTTCACTGATCCTACGGCATGGCATTCCATATTCTCCCTTTATGAAACTGGGATGTGTCTCATAACTGGTGGCATGTCACAATTTACTCACCATTTTCTTCTATCTGACTGGAATATAAAGCATCAGTGATCACATGATTGGTAGTAAAGGCCATACCCACGCCTACCCTGGACCAAAGATCCACACGAGTGGATTCGAGGCCCTGAGAAGTCCTGTGGCACAAGAACAAACCCCAACATTTTGGACACAGTGACAAAGGGGACACTATCATCACTCCCCCATTTTACTGATTAGAAAGCTGAGGCTTGTTACAGTTAAATGTCCCACTTTATGGACATGGGGCTGGGGTTCGGGGGAGGATCTGAACCCAGGCTTGGGGATGCACATTCATGAGGGCACTGCAAGAGGCTGGGTAGAGTGAGGCCTCCATCCACATAAGGGAGGGCCCTTGAAGGAAGGGGGACCTAGAGGCTGTAGAGGAACACTGTGCCCTCCTGTGGGCAGCAGGCTATGGCCCTTTGGGACACCCTCGGCACAGAAGGGATGCACAGTGAGAGGCTGGGGTCTGCTCTACATCTCCGCCCCCCTGAAGGCCTTGGCTTCTGCTGCAACCAGTGGACAGATGCCATGGACACCCCCCCCCCAAGTTGGCCTATAGGCCTGATGAGGCACAGGCAGGGCCAGGAGGCAGGAACGGGCAGGTGGCTCCAGCGGCCTGTGGCTGTGCTCCAGGAAGCTCAGCCCTCAGTCGCATTCAGGACTTGACGCTTCGGGAGCTCAGCCAGCAGGGCCCGTGCCTCCAGGGCCTGACAGGGCCTCATCTCAGCATGGGATGTCCGAGGTCTGCGCCTGAATTGCAGAGCAGAGAAGGGAGACACAGAGAATTCCCCACAGGGAGGGGGTCCTGCTCATAGTGCAGGTGTCTCCTGGCCCCGGACCACATTTGTGGCCTTTGTCTGGGAGTCGAGGCGAGGCAGCCCCATTGTGAGGGAGGGCACGGACATGGGCGGAGTCAAGCCACTACTGCCAAGCATATGAAGGAAAGGGAGCCTCACTCCAGCTTTGAAACCACAACAGGCCGCTGATTCCTGTTGAAAATTGGCCACTGCTGGGTGACAGGTCAATATACTGCTTGCTAGGGCTGACTGGTCCCAGTGCCCACAAGCCAATTTCATCCCAGGTGTGGTAAGATCACTGACCTGCATATGAGGTGACAACAGGGGGCTCTTAAAGGCTCCAAGGCTTACCGACCTCCTGGCATGCTCACAGCTGGCATGCATCCCCTGGGAGTGCCTGTGGGTTTACAGGAAGCTCACTCCACGGCCCCATCCCTCACCTGAAAGCAGGCCTCTGCCTGAGTTGCTGTGGAGAACAGCCGGCATAAAATGAGCACATGCCACAAGACTTGCTGTCGGGTCATGACCCAGGGCCACCTGCTCTGGCCTTGGCTGGCCCACGGTGGTGGCAATGCTCTTACAGATGGGTGGCCAGGCTACAGGCAGGGGGTGGGATACCACCTAGGTCTATACCAGTGACAAGGCCCTGTCCTGTGACAGTGTGCTGCTCCCTCGCAAAGAACTCGGGCTTTTGTGCTGATAAGCACATGGTACAGAGATCCGGTGGCCACTTGAATCAGAGCAGCAAGTGGCCACCGAGGAGCTTCTCGAGCCAGTGTCGCCGTAGAGACCCCCGGGAGCAATGCCAGGCGGCAGAGCGCTGCATCAGCGTGCGATAGGTCAGGTCGTTGGCTCACATGCAGCACAGCCTCGTGGCTTCATCCCCGTTAGCCACAGAGTTGGGGGGAGGGGAGGGCAAGACACAGAATGCTCAGGGGTTAGGAGCCAGGCTCGGGAGTCCTGGCTAACAGCCACCCAGATGGTCCTACCCAGACCTGTCCCTAGTAGTCCTGGGGCCCTGAGCCACTCATCTCTACGATGAACGCAGCAATGAAACCTTCCTCATGGGATCATCCCACAAAGTGCCACCCTGATGCGGACACACTGGAGGCTCAGTGGCAGCCTGAACATGGCTCAGAGACAGGGGATGGCGCAGGGGAAGGAGTCAGAGGCCCTCCCACCACGTTCCTCTGTAGCTCACCAAGAGTGGACCGACCCCCCCCACCCCACCCCACCCCAAACACTCACTCTATCTTCGAAGAACTATTTCTCAGGGGCTCTAAGGAGTGCTCTTTTTTCTCTTCACTTGGTGTCTGAATTACTCAATTACAAACCAGCTTCCAAACCTCCTCCAAGAGGAGTTGTGAATAAGTCCCCATAAGGCCACAGGCAGAGAAAGCAGTGTGCTCTGTGCTGTGCACACCTCCCTGGGGAGGCAGCGCCTGTGACAGGCCATCTGTCACCTTCCTTGCCTCATGGGGAAGATTCCGGAAGAGAGCAGAGAGCTACCCTTACCCGAGTGTCCTCAAGTCCTAAAGGAGCTTTTGGCTCTTGGCCTGAGACCCGCCATGTCCGCTACTGCTGGAGAAGGGACACAGCCCCAGTCAGTCAGTCACACCCAGACACACCTCACATGGGGTTTCAGCCCATTTGAGAGCTGCCTGGAGCTGTGTACAGAATGACTTGGCCTGGCACAGCACAGCCAGGCCTGCGTTTCTGGACCCTGCCCTGTGTGGCACAGTGGGTTTCCCCGTGAGAGCTGCCCTTCAGATGCACGCAAGGCAATGACCCTCTGTCACCGCAGCTCCCTCCGCCCCAGGCAGCGTCCAGCTTCTGGGAGCTCCTGCTCGTGGTCTGAAGCAGATCCAGGCTCAGGGCTGCCTGTGCTTCTGCCTGGGGGCGGTGGCGACGGGTGTGGGTATAAGCCCGTCACCAAGCGGTTGCCGCCCAAGAGCAGTCCTGTGAATGAGTCCTGGCCTGGGCCCCAGGAAGGTCACTGCGAGGCCCCAGGCTCATGGTCTCAAGCTGCTTGCACAGAGTGGACTGCTGCTGAGGTCGCGGCTGACTCCACGCCGGGACCAGCCAGACGAGCAACAGGCATCCGGAATGGCACTCGCCCATGGAAAAGGTAGCGCCCACAGCAGGAACCCACATCTTGGATGGTGACCTGGCAGACAGGCTGCCCCCAAATTCCTGCTAGCCCTTCCTCCATGGTGACACAACTCCCAGCTTTCAGAGGGCACATGTTTGCCCAGAACAGGGACTGCATTCCCTGACTCCTTTACACCTTGAAATGTGGTTAATTCTGGCCAACGAGGAACAGCATTTTGGAGCTTCCAGGACTCTTCTTTAAAAGATAACTAGGGGGCTGGAGAAATGGCTTAGTGGTTAAGGTGTTTGCATGTGAAGCCAAAGGACCCAGGTTTGATTCCCCAGGACCCATGTAAGCCAGATGCACAAGGTGGCTCATGTGTCTGGAGTTCATTTACAGTGGCTGAAGGCCATAATGCATCCATTCTCTCTCTCTCTCTCTCTCTCTCTCTCTCTCTCTCAAATAAATTAAAAAATAAAATAAAATAAAAGATAACTAGGGCTTGTTCACTTTTCCTTGCTCGCTATCCCAGCACCCAGATCTGAACATGAGGCTGACTCAGTCACCATCATGGACCAGGAGGGCCATCCTACCAGAATGAGGAGCTGGAAGTAGCCCGAGTCCCCGCTTAGAAGACACAAGCCCCTCCTGCAGGCCTGCATGTCTCAGGAGAAGGAAAAGTCCTATTTCAGTTCAGGACCGCTGTCATAGCAACCTCCAAGCTGAGGGTGTGAGGCAGAGAACAAGCCTCGTTTCTCCTCCTGGCTCTGGGGGATGTGAGCTCTGGGAATGTTGGGCTGAGAAAGCTCTGACCACACAAAGGCTTGAACAGAGACAGAAGGCTGGGGCCCCAGGCCTCTCTACTGCCCTGATGCTGGACGGAAGGCAGATGTTCTGCCTGGACACAGATGCTCACCTGAGCGGGGATGCTGGTTATTCCTGGGAGAATCCCCCCCCACCATCATGGGTCACGACAGAGGCAGGGGCCACATGCCCCCACACAGTCCAGGAGCAGCCAAGCAGCTCTGCAGCCTCCCCCAGATCTGGCTTCCCTGCAGCCTGGGTTGGTTCTCTGAGAACGGGAACAAGTTCAGTCCGGGTGCAGGGTGCTGGCAGGTGGGGAAAGGCTCGCCGAGCCCCTCCTTCCAACACGAAGCCCTGTTACCTGATTGCTATAATTATCTGAGGAAACTTCGAGGGAGGCCACTTATGGTATGTCTAAAGAGGGCTGTGTGCCTCCAAGGGAGAGCAGCTTGGCGGGGGAGGGTGCAGGTGCACCAAGAAGTGCTTCCCCAAAAAGGACCATGCGTCTGCAGGGGAGCTGGATCAGATGCGGCAGGGACCCGGCCAGCAGCGCTGCCACGGACAGTCCCCTGGCAGCAGGAAAAGGTTCAGGAAGTCCCAGCCTCTGCTGCCCTCCTGGAAGAATACAAGCTGGCTTGGTGGACACAATACGGAAAATCCAGGGTACAGCACGCAACCCCCCAACCCTTCCTGCTGGCCCAGACCAAGCCTTCTTTAGGGTTCACTCAACTGTCCCCATTGGTCCTGGGGGCTGCTCCTGGACATCAGGGATAGAGGCAGTGGACCCCGCAGAATGGCTTCTGCCTGACCCCTCCCCTTCAGGGGACTGTCACCAACTCTCCAATCCTGTGCTGGGTGTGGGCCATGGCCACTGTCAAATGCCCAGGACCCCAGGCGCCCCTCACATGACACTAGGAATGGCTATGAGAAGCTGTTTCTAGCTGTGTCTGCCCTGGACTGTCTACACCCTCATCTCACTAACAGCTCAAACACCCCAACAAAGTCTAAGAACAAAGTGAAGTCCCCACAGCACCTTCCTGCCGATGGCCCGGAAGTCCCACAGCACCTGGCGTCTCTCCAAGCTGTGCGTGCCCCACTGACCCACTCGCTGTACCCGTGGTCTTCCCCAACCCTAGTTCTGGCCTCCGGGGACAGTCTTGGTCCAAACACACTGAGGAGCACTCCTTGCTCTTCTGAAGCCCAGTCAGCTGCATCTCAGCCTCACTTCCGGCCCACGGCAGACTCCCAAGATGGGGCCCCTGTCTCCACTGTTGATTAACTAATCAAGAGTGAGCTGCCTGAGGTCAGAAAGACCAGCTCCAACAGCCCATCCAAGAGTGGCTCTAGTCTACGTGGGCTGCCTCCGGCCCCTCCAGACTCATATATTTAATGCTGCTCTCCAACCCTTCATGCAGTCAGTTTCCAAGAAACACACATTCCAGAGGGAGGCTGACTTCCTTCATAGAACCTGTCTCCTCATCTGAGACCCTGGACTCTTCTTGAAAAGGAATATGACCATTCCAGACCCAAGGAAGAAGGCATGCCCATGTAAACATGACCCTCCTGCATGGGGGGGGCACTCGACCCCTCACCAGGATGGTGATCCTCAGAATGAACCTCTAGACCCCCTCCAGGAGAGCCAGGCCCAGACCCAGCTGCTCCCGGGACAAGTTCCTCCAAGAGGTCAGGAGGCCACCACTATTCCGGGCAGGGTCTGGGCTGCACCGCACCTCCTCTGGCCGTGGACATGAAGATAAGCTTGGGACCTGGGGACTGAGGAGCCTATGCTGGGGAGCTGCTACTCCCTAGGTGAGGCCAGCCTGTCTGCTCATCCTCCCACCGCCAAACTGGAGACACTTTGTCTCCCCTCCAAAGGCTAATGTCATTGGAGGCTTGGTCCTGAGGGTGGCAGTAGAGAGGTGACAGGTCTTTTAAGGGATGGGGCTTACAGGGAGGTCACCGGGGCCTCTTGACAGTTTGTGTCGTTCTGAAAGGAGTAAGCCTCTCTGCTTGAGCTTCAAGACGCCATCACCTGTTTGTCCCATGTGTTCTTGGCGGTGTCACCCCCCATGAAATGATGCAGCCAAGATATGCCCCTTGCCACATACTGCTTGGACATTAGCCTCCCAAACTGTGCACTGAATAAACTTTATAAAGACAGTTTGTCTCAGGTATTCTGTTATAGTGACAGAAAGCTGACTAACACAGCCTCAATGACACACTCTTAAAACAGACCGGATCACTGTGTCCAGCAAAGAGCACTGACAGAAATGGAGGAGGAGGCGTCACCCAAAGCCCGTCAGTGCCATGGCACTCCCCGACAAACACTGTTCTCACATCCCACTGCCATCACCTTGCCAGGGTCCTGCCGACCAAACTGTGCCCACGGGTCCCACTGGCACAGGAAAGAACTACCCCGGCCAGCTCAAGGGAGCCAATGCCGCAAGCACAGTCTGTGTGGCAGGGGCTCTTCTGCTAACATGGACTCCATATGCAGACGCAGGCAAAGATGACCACGAGGTTACTATCCACACACATCTTTCCAGTCCATCTCACATAAATAGACACTTTGAAAAGACAAACTGCACTTTTCTATGGCTGCCCTGGTGGGGCAGGATGGGGAGACAAGGACTTCGGGACCAGAGCCAGAGCTGGCAGAAGCTCCCTGGCTGAGGGAGGAGCCACCAAGGAGAACAGAGTATCTGGCGAAGTCCGGCAGCAGCCCTGCATGTCTCCCTGGATTGGATTAAAGGCCCCTGGTTTCTGTTTGTCTCCTTCACCCTGTTACATAACTCCACTCGCCTGCCTGCCGCCGCCAGCGACTCTACACACACTCCGGCTCCCTGGCCACGGTGTTATCAGGATACCTCATCACCTCCAGGGGTTCAGCACAGCAAAACAAAACCTCTGGCAGCCGTCAGAACGACTCTCCCCAAGAGCTTCTGAGGCTCTTGTTTCTTAACTCTGGTTGCAAAGGAGAACAAAGGTCCTCCAAGAACTGCTTTTCCATGGAGCGCAGCTGCTTCCTGTGCCAGAGTACTTAACAAGACAAGATCCCTGCTTCTGCCCTTCTCAGTGACAACCTGGGACCACGGATGTCCCAAGAGGGCGAGACACACCTCCATACCTTTCATGTAGGCCTCGATCTTGCGGATGAGCTCATAGGATTTGGAGCGGTCGAGCAAGGTCCTGATGGCAGGGAGGGGGTCCAGGATGATGGTCTCGGGGTGGGCGTCAATGTACTCCTGAAAGAAAAGCCCGCTTATAATTAGAAGGGAAGTGGGTGGTAAAACAAGGGCAGTAACAAGTTGGGTTTTCTCCCCCCTTGAGACCTACAAGCATCTGCCCCTCTCTTGCCTCCATCCCATCACATGACTTTGTAAGGCCAATCAGGGCTTCTGCTGGCTCAGAAGAAGGCATGTGACCCTGAGTCTGTCCAATCAGAAACAGGCTCAGAGCTCTTGCTGGAAAATACTGGGACAAAGTGACCAGTCTTCTGAGGAAGAAGCACAGAGACTGGCCACCTGACCGCGGTCACAGTGCGAATTTAGGCCGAAGTGTGGTGAAGGCCTGAACTCAGAAGACAGAGCCCGGGACACAACAGTGAGCATGCTCTGGTCCAATCAGTTGGCCCCTGGATAAGCCTCCCGCCTCCCCTTTACGCAGACTCTGCCCCTGGGAGCATCCGCCCAGCCCCTGCGCCCACGGAGAAGGACTCCAGGCCGGGGGGGGGGGGGCGGTGTGGAAAGCTCAGGACACTAGGATTCATGGGAAGCTTCCTAGCACTCTGAACACATCCAATCTCATCTGAGATCTGCCACTCAGGAGGACTTCCCCTCAATGCCTACCACTTCCCAGGGCAAAAATCAGTTTTCAAGGACTCTGCCATCATCCTGGGAAAGGAAGTATAACTTACATGGGAGAAAAGGTGCTATGACCTAGAGAGACATTAACTATCAGAGATGCTATTACCTATCACAGACTTCAATGGCATGCAAGGCAGAGTGTTTCTAGGACACAGGCCAAGGATCACAAAAGCTACTGCAAGCCAAGCGTGGAGGCGCACACTTTTAATCCCAGCACTAGGGAGGCAGAGGTAGGAGGGTCGCCGTGAGTTCAAGGCCACCCTGAGACTACATAGTGAATTCCAGGTCAGCCTGGGCTAGAATGAGACCCTACCTTGGGGGAAAAAAGAAAAAAAAAGCCACTGCACAGTGACTTCAGAAGCCTCAGGCACTTTGGTGAGGAACTTGTTGGCAGATGGAAAATGAGACTGGCCCCTCTTATAATCTATGATTCTAGGGACAAAATTTGGGGATTTTGAAGAAATGACAGAGGGCCTCAGAGAAAAGGCTGGGCTTGAGGAAGGCCCATTCCTTTATGGTTGGTTGAACTGGGTCCCCCAAACAGTGCTCAAGCCTTAATTCTCCAGTCCCTGTGAACGGAACCCAACTGGAAATTGGGTCTTTCAATGTGATCAAGTTAGGATAAGGTCATGGTCCATGTGGATGGTTCCTCGTAAAATGAGAGACATTTGGATACAGACACACAATGAGAAGCCCTGTGAAGGACAAATGTCTACCTGCCAAGGAGCACCAAGGATCACCTGCAGCCACCAGAGCCAGGCGTGAGGCGTGGACCAGTCTCTCTCAGCTTTGGGAGGGGACCAGCCCTACCGGCGCCTCAACCTTACACTTTCAGTCCCAGAACTATAGCGGAACGAGCTGCTGTTGTTAAGCCAGTCAGCCAGGCACTTGGTTAAGAGCCCTTGGAAATTAACTCACCATCTTCCTTTACCCACTGCCACCCTGTAGCCTGGAACCCTCCCTCCCACCAGCCCACATTCCAGTCTGAGGTCAACAAAGGCTGGGGGAGAAAAAAATCCACAGTGCTTTTCCCCTACAAACTTTCCAAAAACCAGATTCATATCCACTTCTTCTCTGAAATCTGTCTCCCCTTGAATTCCACCCAGGGTATCAGGTCAGGGCTCTTCTCTGCCCTGTCTGCTGAAAGCTGAGAAACTCCCTCTGTCCCTCACTGGTGGCTGTGTGCCACCTGGAGAAGCCTTTGTGCCCACTGTAGTGGATTCCATGGTTCCATTCCCACATACCAGTGCCACCAACCTAAATGTAGAACACAGCCCTTCAATGCTTCTCTCCCTTAGACCCACTTATCGACTTGCCCAGACCTGGTGCTCCTACAGAAAGAGCGAGGCAGCTGGGTCTGCCACGGCCCCAGACTGGGGCAAACACAGAGGCTTCCTGCAGCTGGGTGAAGAGCTGCCCTGGAGCCATGCAGCTGTGCCCAGTACCCTCCTCTGCGGCCTCAGCTCACCCAAGAGCAGCACTTGAGCCTTGCCTTCTCCTAGGAGCCTAGGCAAGCATACCGTAGAACTCTTCCTTTACCGGAGCGCATCCAACGAGCTAAGTCTGCTTTCCCAAGGGCCCGTCGTGTGGGAACCCTCCTCGCCCTGTGCTCCAAGGCTTCCACTCGGCATAGCTCACATCAGCTGTCAGCGCTGACGGGGCTAAAGGACAGCAGACGCCCGGCTGAACACCCTGCTCCCGGCTTTGCAATCCTAGCCAGCAGGTTCAGATTCTGGCCAGCCCTGAACACTCCAGAGCCTCCCCCATGCTCCCCACACCCAGAAGCAACCTGGCGTGTAGGAAGAACATGTGACCAGGATCAGGCCATCCAGGCTCTCTGGGCTGCCCCCCCCCCCTTCACGCTGGGCTTCTCAGGGGCTGCGAGGGCTTACTGCATCTGATCCTGAAGATCCTTGAAGGATGGCCTCAAATTCCACAAGTCTACTGACAGGAGAAACCTGAGTGGCAGTACTTCAAAGTCATATGGGGTTGTCCTGTATGGAGAGGGACAGCTGTTTGCTGGGGGCACTCCAGGCGTCACCAAGGCCACGTGCACTTGCTACGTCCTGCACTAAGGATGCTGACAGAGACACCATGCAGGGATGGCCCCACTCCTCCCCAGAAACTGAGGTCATCTGAACGCACACACACACCTTTCAAGGCCCCAGGCCCCACAGGAATATCCACTGGTCACTGAAAAACAATGCCTTTTTTTTTTTTTTTTTTTTTGGTTTTTCAAGGTAGGGTCTCACTCTAGCCCAGACTGACTTGGAATTAACTATGTAGTCTCAGGGTGGCCTTGAACTCATGGCGATTCTCCTACCTCTGCCTCCTGAGTGCTGGGATTAAAGGCGTGTACCACCATGCCTGGCAAGTCAATGACCTTTAATAAGAGACCAGAATCACCAAAGCAGAAATTTTAGCCAAGTTTGTGGGGGAAACAAGCTAGCATGAAACCAAGGGGGAAGTGACCTGACAAGCAGGCGCCAGCGAGCTTTGGAGGAGGGATGAAAGCGCAAGTGCTCACAGAACTCACAGAAGGTCCCTGCTAAACCAGAGCTCTCTGGAGACAGAGAAACGGGGACAAAGACATCTTCCAACTGCTTTGCTACCACAAGCAGGTTTTCTTCCAAGCTTTTCAGCTTATCTATTACATTGAAGGCCTCATGCATTTTTCACAATTCTTTTAGAATTAACAAACTGCAGGAAGAAAGGCCCAAGCCATCTCCATGGCGAATGCTAAACACTTGTTTCCTGGGAGGACTGGCCTGCCAAGAGCCCAGACTGGGATCCTGAGTGCGGGAGGGCCAAGAAGGGAGAGAAAATCCCACCGTCAGGGGACGGAGGAGGGCAGTCAGGTGCCCATGTGGAGCACAAGCTCCCCCAGGCCCACGGGATGAGGTCAACAGGGGACTACTGACACCTCACAGGGTGAGGGGAGACACGGTTTCCGCCCTGCGAGTCCAACAAATGAGGTGCCACTTCCTCCACAGTCCCGTGGGCGGGGAGCGAGCCACAAGACTTGCTCTCATGCAACAGAATACTGTCAGAAGTCTTGAGTTCCAATCTTGCCTCTGCCCACATCCTCCGTGTCTGAAGCAAGACTCTAGAGTCGTGACTCCACAGTAAGGAGTGTGCTCTGGATGAAGCTACCTGAGGGAGCCACCGGGATATCCAGGGGATGTCAGATGTGTAAGGACTGAGCAGAGGGTAGACACAAGAGGAGTCTTGAGATTCTGAAACACTTAACTCAGAAGTGAACCTGACACCAGGTTCTGGGCTCGCCCTACCCGGCCTGTGCACCCTGACACCACCCCCCCCCAGCAGCACCGGCCACAGGCCACAAGCAGTGACCCTCTGGAAATGGCCCAAGTCCTGGTGGTGGATTGAGTCTACCACACTGACCAGAGGGGTCCAACGGCTCTTAGCAACAGCCCAAGCTATCCCCCACTTTTGAGAAGGCAGTGGTTCATTTCTTAGAGATGCATGCCAAATTTATCTGTAGATTCAATGTGTCTGAGGTTTACTTGAAAATCACCAGGTGCACAGGGAGAGAAGAGGGTGTGTGTGGCAAATGCAGGAGGGGGCAGAGCTGCAGGTAGGTGACACTGGCAAACAGCTCCTGGGAGCACCTTACAGCGCTCTGTTCTCTCCATATGCATTTCCACATGGTCCCTAATACAAAGTTTGCAGAATGAGGTGGGGTACAACCGGCTCTTCCACCACTTCTACCACGATCCCCTAGTTGTCACAGAGGTGTCTTCAAACACTAACACTATCTTTCCAGACAGAACTGGAGACATCTAGCCAGAAGAAAAACACAATGAGGGCTGGAGAGATGGCTTAGCGGTTAAGGCGCTTGCCTGGAAAGCCTAAGGACTCATGTTCGACTCTCCAGGTCCCATGTAAGCCAGACACACAGTGACACACATGTGTGGAGTTCAACTGTAGTGGGTGGAGACCCTAGCATGCCAATTCTCATTCCCTCTCCCTCTTTCTCTCTCTTGCATTAAAAAAAAAAAAAAAAAGCAAAAAAGCCGGGCGTGGTGGCACACACCTTTAATCCCAGCGCTCGGGAGGCAGAGGTAGGAGGATGCCCGAGAGTTCGAGGCCACCCTGAGACTCCATAGTGAATTCCAGGTCAGCCTGAGCCAGAGTGAGACCCTACCTCTAAAAACAAAACACAAACAAACAAAAAAAGCAAAAAAGATAAACACAATGAGATCATAATACAGACAATAGCAAAAAAAAATAACCATAAATCAATGACCAGTAATGAAAGCAGCTGTCACTTGTCTATGGCTTGCTATAAGCTCAGCTCTGGATAAAATGATTTCTGAGTGCCATTTCTTTTAATATAAAAGTCCTGTAGGTCAAGCTAATATTCTAACTCTTAGAAGAAAATTGTGGGCCAAAACCAAAAACACTGTGACTCTGGTTCTAACCATGGTTTTGAACCTAAAAGCAGAAGGTAGGGAGGGGGAAGATGTCTAACTAGACATCCTCAGAATGAAGAGCTATGAACCAAAGGCCCGATGTTGTCCAGCAAGAGCCTGGGCATGGCCTCACCTGGCAGATGCATAAGCCCTAACCTGTCTGCCAGAGCCAGGAGGGGCTTCTGGGCCCAAGTAGAAGGTTCCAGGGTTCTAAAAGCACCTTCACATACCTGTGGGTCCCCCAACAGTACTGTGAGGGTGACAGGGTTCTCTCTCTCTCTAATTTTCTTGGGCCTTAAGACCCTGAGAGGTTCTGATCGAAAGGAGGTTCCTGGCTATACCCGTGAGCTGTCCCAACAGCCCACTTCCTTGACAGCATTGAGCCCCACATTACACTCATGGCTAAGAGCTGAAAGCCTACCCCACCAGGGGATGTGGCCTCATTGGGACTTCCATCGTGGGGCTCTGGCTTGATGGACAGCCTAGTAATCTCTCTGCTGGTGACTGGCTCACTGGAACAGAAAGAAGGAAGCACCCTAATGCCCTCCCCTGCCAAGAGAAGACCACCTGGCCCAGGGCAAACTCCTGCCTTCCTCACTTGTGAAGTTGGGCCTCCCTAAGCTTTGGCCCTTGACTGTAAATTAGAGCTTGCAAAAGATTTTACCTCACAGGACTTTTAAGGAAAAAAAAAAAAAAACCCTCAGCTTTATAGGGATATATCCCATATGGCATGCAAGCTACCCACTTCTAACTCAAGAGTGTTTCGTATATTTGGCTGGAGACATAACTCAGCAGCAGAGTGCTTGCCTAGTATGCTGAATCCCCAGCATCCTCTCCCACCCAAAATGGGGTGCTTACCTAGAACCCCACTGTTGAATGGAACAAAGACAAGAGGAAGTCTAGGTTTAGCGAGAGATTCCAGTCTCGGGGAAATGAGAAGAGCTACAGAGAGAGAAGAAACCCGATGCCTCCTCTGCTCCGGATGTGCATAGGGCATGTGCCCGTACAAGAAAAAGAAATTTGAAAAAGGAGACCGTCTTCTTTTCCCCGACAGCACCCCTTTCCCATTTCTCCCGACTCCCAGACACCATGGCTCTGCGCTCTGAGCGCTCCTAGGAACAGAATCAAAACCCAGCTCTGCTCTGCGACTGGCCTCTTCCACTGACACACTGCTTTCAAGTCATTCCTGGCGCAGAATATGTCAGCGTCTCGTTCCTCCTTTTAGCCAAATCACATCTGTGCATGAATGTCCCACTCATCACTCTGCAGATATTTGCTTATTTGTTACTTTTGGGCTACTATGAATAACACTGCTATGAGCATGCTTGTGAAGACTAATGTTTCCATTTCTCCCTGGCATATGTCTGGGGATGAGAAGACAAAAGACCACAGAACTGAGCTCCTCACGCATGGCTGTCTTACACGGTCATAATCCACTGTGGATACAAGCACAGCACCTTGTATGCTGTCTAACACGCAAGTCATACAAAGCATTGCATTTGGCTCTCAGAGCAGCCCTGTGGTCTACAGAGCAAACACTTACATTTTTATTACTGTTTACAGATAGAAGTTTCAAGCCAGGCATGGTGTAAGCCCAGCACTCAGGAGAATGAGGTGGGAAGATTGTGAGTTCAAGGGCATAGTTTGAGCTACGTAGTGAGTTTTAGGCTAGCCTAGATCTTGTCTCAATGGAAGGAAGGTAGAGAGGGCAGGAGCTAAGAAAGGGGAAGAGAGGAAGGGAAGGGGACTGACTTAGTCTTCTGACTAGGTTCAAGGTCACAGACAACCAGCAGGAGCTCTGCCACAATCCAACCAATGGGTCCCAGTATCAAGCCTCAGGGATCTGATGAGCACCTTAGCACCTACTATTGCTGGGAAAAATCTAGGAGGAAAAGGTGTTTTTTGTTGTTGTTTTTTTTTCCCCCAAGGTAGGGTCTCACTCTGGCCCAGGCTGACCTGGAATTCACTATGGAGTCTCAGGGTGGCCTTGAACTCACAGCGATCCCTCTACCTCTGCCTCCTGAGTGCTGGGATTAAAGGTGTGTGCCACCACGCCTGGCTGGAAAGGGTTTTTTTTTTTATTTCAGCTCATAGCCTCAAGGGGAAGGTTCGTTGTGGCAGAAAAAGCATGGCAGAGGCTGGGCATCACATCTTGCAACAGCAGCTGACAGAAAGTAGCAAGAATGAGCTGAGCTACTGCTGGCAAGGGCGACTGATAAGTGTCAAAGTCTGCCCCCCGACACACTCCCTCCAGCCAGGCTCAGCCTTCCTAAGTGCCACCAGCTGGGGCCCAAGTATATAAAACATGTGAAGCTGCGGGACATTTCACTTTCAGACGAGCACACCCGCTGAGGTAAGACTGTCTGAAGGGCTTTCATTCCCCACAAAGACTCAGGACCCATCTGGAAGCTCAGTGCTACACAATTCTGTGCACAGCCTGGCTAGGCAGGTCTGGACCAGCAGACCAGGGACGAAGCCTAGGGCTAGCAGCAGGACAGGGAGAAGAGGCTGGAACTATCCAGATGTCCTGCAGCCCAGGGGACAAGTCTCCAGATGACTGCTATTAGAAACACAGGCTCCAGGAAGTCGCACCTCAGGAACACTTATGGAGTGACCCACTCGGACTGCTCAGAAGCAAGTCTGTTCCATGGCCTCAGGGAACTGTCACAGAGCTGAGGGTAGGAGGCTAGCCTCTAGGAACACACACACACACACACACACACACCCCGGCAAGAGTGTGAGGGCTGGTGTAGGTGTCAACACTAAGCTACTGAGCAGCCCCGTCCCTCTACTGTCACAGGCTGAGGGCCTCCTAAGCGGCAGATGTGCTGAGTGGGATGACTGGTGACGCTGGGTCTGCAGTGTGGACGGGAAGTGGGCACAGGGATGAAAGAGAATCTGACCATGACAGAGACGGAAAGGGGGTTCCTAAAGCAGCTGGCAATAAGCCTTCATGAAGGGCATGGGCGAGGAGCAGGAAGGTTATTCTGAGCAGGGGCCAAAGCATAGGCCGGGGAGGGGGAGCCTGGCACCCCCAAGGACTTGTCAGATGCATGGTGTGGCTGGGAGGATCAAGTCCAAGGGGGAAGGTTACATTCAGGCCAGCGGCAGGAGCAACTAGATACAGACCAGCTAGGGAATGTGGACTTGATGGGCTCCTGGACCAGGGTGGGTGATGGGGGCAGCTCGGAAGCTGAGTAACAGTGCAGTGCTCTGCAAGGCCACGGGGTGAAACGGGAGCACACGGGCCTTGGCAGAGTGAGAAGCAGTGCTGACCTTGGGGCTGTGTCCTTGGACGGCACGTCGAGGAAGAACTCAAGGGTTTCTTGAGGTTTTGTGCCAACCCCGTCTCTGCGACTTGGGGAGGGGGGTGGCAAAGAAGATGACAGCACAATCTAACCCACGCCTGTCTGCCCCTCAGTCCTGTCGTGTGAGCCTGAGTGCAGGCTGAGGTGATCGGGCCCTGACATCACAGCCAAGGGCACGATGGTCCAGGTTCAAGGTCCAAGCAAGCTGCGTGAGGCCAGCCCACAGGGCCCTTCCTAGGGCCTTGGGCATGTGGCAACACACCAGTAGGCAACAGGAGATGGCTGGGATCCTGGCACTCTGGGCACCAGGTATCTCCAGGCCAAGACTCACTGATTAGAAAGAAAGCAGTAGGCAATGCAGCAGCCCCCGGCAGGTGGGGGCAGAACTGGGACCACTTCTACGGAGGTAAGACTGAGAACGCAGACTTGCTGTTTCTGTTCCCAGTATCCATCCTGTAGATTCCTAAGACGAGTATGCAAGGGCGGTCACCGGCGCTTGTTTCTCAACAGTGGTTGGAAACGTCCTGATAGCCCCAGAGTGGAGCCCCGGCAAGTCAAGGGCGGTACGGCCGGCCAATGTGCAATCGTAAAATGACTGAGTGGCTCACAAGGACTAACCGTGTTCACTTCAAGGCACCCTGCATGCGACGATAGGTCTGTGTAAAGACAGACCTGTGTGCTCAGTCTATACACACCCCTTTGGAAGGCTCTCAGCCACCAGAGCCAATGGCTGCCCCGAGAGGCGCTAAAGCTAGCTGGGCAGCAGGGGCAGCAGGAAAACTCATCAGAAAGTGTTCCATTCGCTGGTGTCATCGATGAACCACAGGACGACTGAGCGCCACAGAGATGCCACCACCTGTGGCTGTCAGAATCACAGGGCCAGTGCACACTGATGAAACTCGCATCCCACATTGGTCAAGGGGTGGGCAAGACCCGAGGGTATGCGACAAGGGCAGAGGTGCCTCCTGGACAGAAAGGCAGCAGCGACCTGTCTCTCTTCCAGGATTCAGTGAGGGGTTCACAAAGGAGCACCGGGAGTTACAGCTGCGGGCTCTAGGCTCTTTAAAGAACTTCATGTGACCCACGTCACCTGACGGGAGGGGGAGGCCCACTCCAGATTGGGCGATGGGGGCTGTGGCTTGGACACTCAGAAAGAAAACAGGGCTCCTAGATGTGATTCTGCATGCATACCCAGGACACTGGCACACCAGGGGAGGCAGTCCCAATCATGACCTCAGCCACCTCGCAGGTGGCCTGCACACGGCTCATGCTCCCAACCAGCCACCTGTGAGCAGTGTGAGTGTGGAGAACCACGGGCTCTGTGGGGAGAGAGTGCTGTTCCTGCAGAAAAGCCCAGAACAACCGCGCTCTGGCCAAAACCCGAGTGGAAGCGCCGGGGACTGGGCGCCACCAATGGAGACACCTCCTCCCTGTCTGTCCGCAGATTCCAGCATTGGACACTTGAGCTTTCTCCATCTTCTCGCTGGAAGGCAGGCAAGGCACCAGCCTGCGCAGTTACCCGCCAGCTGTCGTGTGCTCTGTCCCAGCACCACAGCACGAGACAGGGATTTGGACAACGAGGCGGAGACTACACACAACCTACAGAGCAGGAAGGACAGAGGGACAGGCTGGGATTTTCATGTAAGGACCACAGGCTGTGGGGCTGGAGGAGCTTGAAGTACATCCTGCATCACTATCACCGTGATCAGCTGAGCCAAGTGAGGATAGGAAAGAGGTGGCCTGGTCCAAGGTCACACGGAATGAATGAATGTGTGTGTGTATGTGTGTGTGTGTGTGCATATGTGTATATATATGTATACATGTGTGCATGTCTGTGTGTATATATGTATGTCCATGTGTATGTGTGTGTGTGTATGTATATATATATATATGTGTGTGTGTGTATATATATATATATATATACATATATATATATATATATATACACATTTTTTTTTACACAAGCCCAACAGACTGGCCTTTTTTTTTTGTTTGAAAGGGAGAGAGAGAGTAGGTGTGCCAGGGCCTTCAGCCACTGCAATCGAACTCCAGATGTGTGCACCCCCTTATGTGCATGTGTCACTGTGTGTCTGGCTTACGTGGGGGCTTTGCAGGCAAGTGATTTAACTGCTAAGCCATCTCTCCAGCCTATCTGTCTATCTATGAATAAAATATAAATGTATGTACAGTCTCACCCCCAGTTGCCCTACTCCATGAACCAAAGTGCCTGCTCAGGGGAGCCTACAGAGTCCTCCCCACTCTCCTCTGAGGGTTTTACAGTGAAACCCGCAGCAGCAAACCAAGGTAAGGCCAAAACCACGCAGGCCCGCCTGCAGCCCGTCTCTGCCTGAGTTCCCGGAGCAAGCAGGGACGCCCCGTGTCCATAGGCTCCCTGCCCGCTTCACACAACACGTGGCTGGTTGGCAGGAGAAAGCCATAATCCAAGAAACTCAGCTTCTACCTCCCAGGGAAAGATGAGTCCTGGGACCCAGCACCGTCTCCTAACAGTGCGGCTGGGCTCTGGGACAGCGAGGGGCCAGGGGCCAGGGGCCAGGCACCCGAGGCTGCTCACCTGTGTATGAGCCTCCGCAGCCTGCCCGTTTCCAGCAGGCTCTGGCCGTGTGAGAACAGGAAGAGCTCTCGGTGCCAGGGGTACTCCCAGCCTGGCACGCAGTTCTGCAGACAGCTGGCCTGCCGCTGCAATGCTTTGGTTTCTACTTCAACAGCAGCCGAGGCAAGGCCAGAGGTGGGAACTGCCCTACCACCAATCCTTGCCACGGGCAGGGGCCTCTTCCCATGAGAGAGCTTACGAAGTAGACTGTGGCACCTGGTAGTCAACTCAGGGTCATCAGAAAGGCAATGCCATTTGTCCTCAAAGGGCCCACGGCTTCTCAGAGGCGACCGGGCCCAGGCCTGTTCTGGCCCCCGCCTGTCCCTCAGCGCACTGCGGGCATCCTCCCCCAGCCACTGCACCTCCAGGTCCTTGCATGTCTCCCATCCCCCAAGGGCCCGGGCAGAACTACTTGCTTCTGGATTCCCCTGCCTTAAGAGGCCAGGTTCAGCCGACGTGCCAGCTCCAGGAGACCAGTGACAAGGGCCTCCCTGTCGCACAGGCCTTGCTTTGTTTTGTCCCAGTCCTTATCTTAACTGGGCTGTGTTACGTCCTCGTCCACTTAGCCGGGTTTTGCTTGCAGCATCCCTGTTCCCAGCACACACACACACCAAGGGAACCCACTGCTCAAGGGCAGGCGCTGCGTCCTCCTGGCCTGTCTTACACATGGCTGCATCCGTAATGTCCTTTACGGTGCCTGGCACATAGTTGAGAGCCCGATCACAACATGATGACTGACTGACTGACACCACAGATCAGTGCAGAGAATGAAAGGCACATGAGGGCTGGGTGCCAGAGGTGCAGAGCCACCCTTACAGGCGCACAGGGAGGGAGTCAGAAAATGTCCTCATGCCTCACACCGTCCTCCCGCAGAGGACCGGCGTCAGCACAGGGGCATCTTCACTCTTGGCATGGCTTCCGGGCATCCTCTGCAGTCACGCCCAGCCCCTCTCTCGGGTGGTAATGGGAGGCAGGTCTGCCTATGCCTGAGCCTCCTTCCCACAGGGCACAGTGCCTGTGGCAGGCCAAAGGCACTGAGCGGTCCCCTCCTGTGGCAGAAAGAGCAGTGTCCAGCCCTGCCCCCTCTGCACACAATGGGCAAATTGTGTGGCCATCTCCATCATGGGAGGACTGGCCTTGTGACCCGCAGAAGCAGTCACATGGACACTGACCTCATGGTCACCCCAGGACTGGATCTGCTCCTTAGGGATTAGGATGAGAGTCCGCTTTGAGTCCTCACCTTCTACCAACCAGCCAATGCTCGGCTACCCCTGGGCCCCTGAGTAGCCAGCCACCTGGTGGAGGAGTGTCCACTGGCTGCTAGTCAAAGCCCTTCTGGGCCACATGTGTAAAGAATGTGGGCTACATCCAGGCGTGGTGGCACATCCTTTAATGCCAGCACTCGGGAGGCAGAGGCAGGAGGATCACCATGAATTCGAGGCCACCCTGAGACTACAGAGTGAATTCCAGGTCAGCCTGGGTTAGAGCGAGACCCTACCTCAGAAGAAAAAAAGAAGAGAGAGAACGTGAGCTACAAATGCTGGCCCTGTTGCTAACTGACTAGGGGCAGGTGACAACTTCCTTGGAGTCAGTTTCCTTGACTGAAAACTCAGTAACTACTTCATTAGTGTGAAGATTGGTGTGAGAAGAGCCGCAGGCAGAGTGATGGCACTGCCCAACCCAAGGCAGCCTCAGCTGGGGATGGGTGGTAACGATGCAGGACCTTCCTGCGACCAGGTTCTGACTCTGAGCCCAAGAGCCACATGCAAAACCAACGCAAGTTTATAATGTTACATAATGTTTCCACAGGTTTCGATGCAGGCTTCCTAATTAGGCTGGAGAACAATGAAACCTTTGTCCTTCGCTCCTTCTTCTCAACCCTTCAGTGCAGCACAGACAGGTCGGCCTCAGGACCTGGAGGGCTAGAGGCCCAACTGCGCCATGGCCTGGGAGGTGATGGCCCATGCTCACGGTGGCCACCTTTGGAACTAGACGGGACTACTCCAAGAGTCACTTAAGTGCCATCCAGCATGTGTCCTGAGCAGCAAGCAGGGCAATCGGGGCCCAAGTCGGTTGGCTGGTGAGGAGCAGAACCAGGAACAAGAGCCAAGTCCCCCTCGCCCACCTCCTGACCCTGCCTCTTAAGCTAAGTGCAGCCATATTTCCACTGCCCTCTCACAGGCTTGCCTCCCACTTGGGGACACTTTCATAATCACTGACTCACTGAACCCACTTACATCTGAGGACTCTCAGGTCGGCTGGGGCCAGAGATAAGACTGGGAGAGCATTGCTACTGCACTGTAGTAACAACGTGGTCAGCAGTGTGGCCGAGCGCTCCAAAGTGCCAGGCCAGTGCCGAGGGTCCACATGTACTGCCACACACACACACACACACACACACACACACGTGTGCGTGCAAGTGCATGCAGTACTTACTTATGCCAGCATTGTTCTAAGCTCATCACGCTATTATTAATCTAATACAACAAACCTATGGGATGTTTCAATTTTTTTTAGCAAGGTAAGGGACTGTGGCAGCACCCAGTCTCTCACCCACAGGGAGAGCCTACTTTGCTAATGCAGGAGCTGGTCATGGCCAGGACGCTGAAGTGGCCAGTGTGGTGTAAGAGGCCATGTCGCTGCGCAGCTTGGGCCCGTGGCCAGTCACCTGTTGGGGGCCGTTGCGTTACTCCGGGTTCTCAACACTCCGAGGAGCTGCAGGCAGTCTTCGGAGGTCACGAGGCTCAAGGAACCACTTGCTACGGCAGTAGCAGGGCCTTGTGTGACTTGCTAGCAGGATGAGCCCTGCACTGGCCTCCAGAGGAAGCCCAGCCTGAAATCCCCTCTTAGAGGTAGGAGACACCCACCCTCCTGCCAGGGCCCAGACCTGCCTGATTCCTGTCCCCTGGATGGAGCTTCTGCACTGTGACTAAGCACTGTTTCTCCCATTCAGCACGGTGGAGAACCAATACATGGTGTCCCTCCCTTCCTACATCCGTGGGGCCAGTAAAGCACTCTCTCCCTCTACACGTAATGAAGGCCCGAGGACAGCTGAGCTGACACTCACCACAGCACAGCTGAGGCTGAGAACAGGGCTGTGCCGGGCCTTCAGGGACACACGTTCCCTTCACATCCTGGAACCTCGGGCTGCATGGACTGTCTGGCGTCTTGCCTGCTCAGAGTTCACCTTGCACTGGCAATGCCCCTCCTGAACAGAGCCTCTCTCGGCCAATGAGCCTGCTCTCATCTCCACCATCCTGCTCCCTGGTCTCTCCACAGGAGAAAATCCTAACTCCAGAACCTGGCACAAAAATGCTCTTAGTACCAGCCTAGGCTGTGCTGCCTGCCCCATCAGCCCTCCTAAACCTCCTCCTCTCGCTGTCCGCTTCCTACCACAACCGCGTACCCCTCGGGTCCGCCCAGCCGAGGCTGACCCCGAGCATGCTCCTGCTGACATACGCACAGGCATGTCAGATGTACTAGGCACCAGGGGCAAGGTACTGGGAACAGACACAGCCTTGTCTCCCTACCCCCATCCAGGAGGGCAGACCATACAACTGATGACAAGTTACAGACATTCAAACGGTGGCAAGGACAGGTTCAAGATGAGGAGGGCCCAGGCCAGGAGCCGTGCCAGCTGTGAGGGAGGAAGACGCTCCTCAGGAAAGGCGTCTGAGCTGAAGAAACTACATGTGCAAAGGGAGGGCAAGAGTCAGCCTTGGGCGTGCTGCGGAGGGTAGACAGGACTGGGACAAAGGCAGCAGCCATGTCTCTCAGGGCACACTGGGGACAATCAATGTCTTTCCAGCTGATCCAGATGGGACGGAGACAACAGCCTCCTCCCTCTAAGCTCACGCATGTGGCCCAGAAGAGCCACATGCCTTGTGGGTTACAATCCTTATAGGGCAATTCTGGGGTTCTGAGCCCAAAGGGGCAACTACAGAGAAGGGCCACCAGCTCCCACCCTTGCAGCCATACCCAACAGGCAGTGCCAGAAGCAGCAAAGAAGGCTCCTGGAGCTCCTGAGGAATTGGCTATGAGGCCAGGAGGCCCCAGGGTCCCTGTGGATGGGCCACACCCCTGGCCCAGGAGGGCAGGTTCCCAAGGGACCTTTGCCCAGGTCTGTACACTGATAACCAAATCTCAGGAAGTAGGCAGGGGCAGAGGTGCCAGGCTGCTGGCTCCACATGACCCTTGGAGCAGAAAATCAACTGAATCACCACAGGGAACCCCCCAAATGCAGCCTTTGTGAGGCTGATTCAAACAAACAAACAAAAGAGAGAGGAAATGGCTGCAGTAATTTCTGTGGCAACCAGCCCCTCGACCCTTCCCCGGGCACCTGATCCCAGACAGGACATTACAGCTCCCCTTGAGGCACAGCCCCTTCACCCTGCCTCACTGCTCATGACACCTAAGGCGAGGAAGGACTGCTCCGCACACTGGATCCTGGGCTCTGCTGCTGCTTCTTCTTCTCCTCCTCCTTCTTCCCCTTCCCTTCCTCCCCCTCCCCCTCCTCCTCCTCCTCCTTCTTCTTCTTTTCCCCGAGCTAGGGTCTCACTCTAGCCCAGGCTGACCTGGAATGCACTATGTAGTCTCAGGGTGGTCTTGAACTCATGGCAATCCTCCTACCTCTGCCTCCCGAGTGCTGGAATTAAAGACGTGCGCCACCATGCCCAGCATGGGCTCTGCTTCTTGCCTCGAAAATCAATGTGCATGACCACTGTGACCTCCCTATCTCTCCCAGGCCCCAAATCATGCCAATGCCCCCTTGTTTGTGTCCAAAGATAAGAGTTGAAACAAGGAATTGAAAACAAAGGACATAGTTAAGTTCAAATGTCAGCTTCCTAGGTCCATGTAGTCTGGCTCTCTCATCTGTGGCAGAGGGAGATGACTAAAGCAGAGCTTATGGGGTCCCCACTGTGTGCTGGCCTTCACCCTGGCCTCTGGGGCATCCTGGGGCTCCTTCAACAAAGGTTTGTTGTCTTCCCTGGAGGGCACGTCCTGGCCTTATCAGGGATCTGGCCTGGCCTTTCACTGAAACAGACTGTAATGAAAATGTACCCCAGAAGTACCCAGGTAGAAGGTTATCATGAGGTCACTTCCCTGGGCAGGGGCCAGCTGGTTGTGTGGCCTGGACAGGCAGACTCCAGGACACAGCCAAGACCCTCCCAGGAAAACTCACCCCACAGCTGGTAGCCTTGAACTGCAGATCGCATGTCCCAAAGCACGCACATTCTGTAATGCTGTTTCCTAGACCCAGGGCAGCTGTCCTGTGAAGAAATCTGCCTGGGCTGAGGGCTCTGCATGTCTGGGCAATGAGGAATGGGTCTGCCCCCCCCCCCCCAGGGGCACTGGGCTACTTAAGGACCAGGCCTTTATAGATGGCACCAATAGAAATGCAGTGGTCAAGCTGGAAGCAGCCACAGTAAGAAGATGGAAGGTCCTCAGCACATAGCCCATGTTTACTCCTCACACCTTCCCCAGGGAGGAAACCTCATCTCCATGATGAGAAACTGGCACTGCGGGGGTCACGTGGCCCATGGATTTAGAAGCTGGATGGATCTCCCGGGTGGTCTAACTCCAGTCCTCCCTCTTAATCCGACTGGAAAGGCAGGCAGGAGAGCACAGTGTAGCTGGCAAGGGTTCAAATCCCACCAGACCACTTTGTAGCTACAGAGACGTGGGCAGGCTACCCCTCCTCCTCACCTAGGCAGGGAGTGGGGCTAGTTCACTGTTCCACGGGCAAGTGGGCTGAGGTCCGTAGAGTGCTTTACGCCAGAGCCCGGCAGGATGACCACTCTGTGAGCATCTCCTTACCCTCCTTACACACCATCCAGCTACCCACACGGAGCTTAGCAGAGTCCCTGGCAGGACACCATCCTCCATGGGATCAGCAGCTCCTATCCTAAGGGTCCATGTGACTTCGCAAGGTCAGCTGTCTCCCCAGACCACATCTGTTACCCAGGTTACTGTGGGCCCAGGAGCCGGACACTTGCAGGCCTCTCACAGGACAGAAGAGGAGGCAGCCATGGCCAGCAGGCGTGAGGATGGTTGCTTCTTCGGTGACTCTCATGGGGACGGCACCGCGGAACGGTGGCAGAGGCAGGGGCTTGAGAGGTGGCACGTGAGCCACTCGTGGGACCAAGCTAGCAGTAAGTCCTCCAAGAAAGTCAACAGAAAGTTCTGGCTCTGCCAGGTCCCTGCAGACATGCTGCGTGTGATTATGAGCCTCAGGTTCCTGGTTACAAAACAAGCCTGGCAGAATTCCTGCCCGAGAGACATAGGTATGAAGCGGGGACAGGCTGGTTACTTCTCAGCTCAGCCAGGCTGAGCCATGGGGAGAGGTATACGGCCAACCAACAGGGCACGCATTCTTGCCTTGATGTGCTCCTAGGAGGAGCCTACCTCAGTAGGCACGCCCAGCTTTCTGGGGCTCCCTGAAGTGGGAGGGGGCTGTACCAACACCTTTCCAGCATTCTCAGTCTGTAAGAAGACAGAGCTCGCAACTGGGAAAAACTCAAGACTGCTACCGCGCAGGCGCCTGGCAGGGCTTGACATGAGGGCAACCCTACACCAATCTGCGCCCCGGACCCAGGGCGCCAGGAGCAGCTCCGAGTGGTAGTGGGGGCGGGGGCGGGGGCACCACAGCTAGAGTTGCCAGGAAGTGGGGGAAACCCATGTGGAGCTCAGGAGGTTGAGGCCAACCCTGAACACGTGGCAAAGAGGAACGCTGTCAGCAGGATGGCTGTTGTGCGACAAGAGCCCCTTTGTCCTGGCAGAGAAACGGATGTCCACCCTCCAATCATCACGCATGAAAAGCGCTAGTTCAATCACCCCATGCCCCGGGGAGGCCCAGGGACATCCACTGTTTGGGCTGCATTTTTGCTGATACTGTGACTTTGTTTCATGACCCCCAAGTGGCTTTCCAGAGGAAAGAATCACGTCTGTCCACAAAAGAGGGCACACAGGGCAAGACAGCAATGGCGACAGCAACTGCAGCCCCATGTGAAAGGCCCGGGGCAGAGGGTGGATCACCCGGGGTCAGGACCCGGAGTTGCTGGGGAAATGGGTGGGGAGTGGGGAACAGCCCGCAGAGTCGTGAGAAACGTCAAGCTGGGCTCAGCAAAGCACACAGCTGAGGGGGTACTCTACCAAGGCACGTCATGGTACAAAGGCCCTTAGGAGACCCCTGGCTTCAGGATCGTACCCTAAAGCCAAGGTGGAGCCACCAGTCAGGACCAAGTATACTTGTGCTGAGAACACAGGGGCCCATCGGAACCAATACAGGAGCAGGGAAGTGAGGGCTGCTGTTGGGATATTTCCCATGTTACACCCCAAGACTAAGGCCTGGCTGAGAGCAAAGCCCATGACCCACCAGGGACAGAACCCAGCTGTGCATGCCATAGCTCCAAGATGCTTATGGCCATCCTGGGCTTTCCCTCTGCTCCACAGGCCCCACTGCAAAGTCCCACCGTCCCGACTCACCTGGAACCTGTGTACCAGCTCCAAGGACTGGCTGTCGTTCTGGTCAGCCTCAAGGATGACATCGGTCAGCTTGTGAATGATGACATCCAGGGGGCCCTGCTCCTCGATGGGCCTGCTGAGGTTCAGCTGTGAGGCAGAGCACACGAGAACAGTTTCAGCACCTGAGTCTATGTCCCTTCTACCGCCCGCCTGCACGGTGCATGTTGTCAGAGCACCCTTGGGCCTTGGCAGCACACCAGAGAGAAATACGGACAGGACAAGGGCCCCCCCAGGATCCCACCACTCTATACTCCTAACAACTCCACAGACACACCTCTGTTCCCCAAGCCCTTCGCCACCCAGTGCAGAAACAGACGAGCAAGCCAAGCTCACTGAGCACGTCACGTCTGACCTACAAGCTAGGGAAAGCAGGGCTCAGAGAGACTAAGTAATGTAAGCAGTCACATAGATCAGAACTTGGATGGAAGCAGGTATTCTTTCAAGGAGATTTTATAAAGTCTCAACGACGTGTCTCTCTTGGCAAACCTAGGCGTTATTGCTCAAGAACCCAGCCACTTGCCGTCCACCCTGAAACCTCCGTCCCTCACGGACAGTGGAGGAGTGCCTGTGGTCAGCTGAGCGCCGTGTGCTCTGCTCTGCTAGAAAATGTGTTTGTTTTGTCAAGAACACAGGGCTGGGAAGATCACACCCCAAGGGAGCCAGAGCCGCGGGCTGACAGTCAGCATCACCTGACCCCAAGCCAGGAACACCTGCCAACAGCAGGGACAGCCTGACACTATGCTTCCTGACTCGCCAGATGTCTGCCGCCAGCACGCGGCCACCACCACCTGCAAGGCCAGTCTCCTGGGGGTGGGGTGGGGTTGGTGGCGCCAGCCTGGCACCTGGCCGACCCCACACACAGCCTGAACTGGGGCCAGAGGAGGCCACAAGCCCCTTCTGCCTCATTCCCCACTCCCCACTTGACTGTAACTCCATCCAGGATTCAAGGCTGGCCGTGTCATCAAAGGACTCGGTAAATGGTCATTTCAACGAGGTGCCAGGCTGACGGTGTGAACGCGTCCTTTCATTCCCAACCACTGTGGAAAGGATTTCACAGACGAGACAAGAGGGGACAGAGACTTTTGAATCTGCCTCGATGAATGTGGCCTGATGGCTAACTGGGACCTGAGGCAACCGGTCTGCCTCCCAACCCACCTCTGTTCTCTGCCGTGTGTCTACTCTGTGCCCTGGGAGTCTGTCCTTCAGAGCCACAAGCGCCGGGCTGCTGTGTGCTGGCAATCAGAACAACTGGAGACTGCAGCAGAAGATGGCAGGAGAGGTGGGTCAAGAGAATCATCTCCCTTCAGCTCCTGGGGTTATTTCTTCACAGCCCCTTTCCCAGTCGGCCCTGTGGCTTGAGTGACATTTTCAGTTCCTTCGTCCTGGCAGCCCTGTGGGTGGTGACAGCTCACCACACTTGTTCATACTGGGTACTTTGTCTCATCAGCCTCTTGGGCCCTGTCCACACCTGTTACGGATAGCCCCTTGCCCACACACCTGTCACAGACAGTCCCTTATTTTAACTCTTTTCCGATAAGCCTTTGGAATGTGCCTGCTCTTTCCTGCTGATGTCCTTAACTCCACTTTTTACTGTCTGCCAGGAAAGATGTTAAGGGATAGACCCTACTTAGAGGGAGGGAAAAAAAATCCAAAAGCCCTCACAGTAAGAAATCACTGAAGAATATGCTTCCTTCCATGGTGACAAGCTTGTGTACCAAACAAACCAACACAGCATGGCCAGACAGCTGAGACGCCAGGAGGAGGAAAGAAAGGGTCATATTCTGAGGGTCCTTTTTTATTGTTTGAAACACGTTCTCACTATGTCACCCAGCTGGCCTTGAACTTACGGGGATCCCCCTGCTTTTTCCTCCCAAGGGTCTTCTGAGACCTGGGTACACATTTGTCCTCACTGCAAGACCAGGAGAGGGAATGACCTTCCCACCTTCCAGGACTGGACACCAAGAGCCCAGAGAGGAAAACCAGCAGTCCCAGTGCCGGCCCCTGGCAAGGCACCAGCTCGCCAGAGCTCACCAATGCCCCAGGCCCCAGTTTGTCTCCTGGTAAAGTGAGGAAACTGCAGGGGCCTCCCTGGCTCTATCTGCAGATACAGAATGACACTCTGATCCTACCCCAGCACAATCTGCAGGGAGCAGGAGAAGCTGGCGGGAAGAGAACGGGAGACTTTCACGGTGGCACGGCCATTCCGGGTGATCTCCATTGTGGGCAAGCACCACACGGGAGGTCAGTATTGTCAGACCCAGAAAGCTGTGCCGGCAGCTGGGTCCTTACATCTCCAGTTCTCCCTGCAGTGTAGGTGGGACAGAGACCACCAGCCCAAGAAAAGCCAGGGGTCCCCTGTGGGATCAGGGAAGGAGGTGGGCATCAGCCTGAGGCCTGTAGACCTGACAACCAGGGGTTGTTTGGAAAATAAGCTCCCTGCATTCCTGGCTACTCCGCTAAAGGTAAACAGTTGAGTCTGGAAACCGGCCATCTTCCTTTGTGTATTTTCCAAGCATTTTTATGCCAGTAAAACCCTTTCATAAGAACATTAACTTGGGACATGCATCAGGCCTGGTGGCTCTCCATTCTCCAGCATGACCACTTCCTGCCATGGCATCTTTTCTTGTTTTCTTTTCTTTTCTTTTTTTGAGATAGGGTCCCACTCTAGCCCAGGCTGACCTAGAATTCACTAAGTAGTGTCAGACTACAGTGATCCTCCTACCTCTGCCTCCTGAGTGCTGGCATTAAAGGTGTGAGCCACCATGCCTGGCAGGAGGAGGGTAAGGGAGAGGGAGGGAGAGAACGGGCTCACCAGGGCCTCTAGCTGCTGCAAATGAACTCCAGATACATGCGCCACCTTTGCGCATCTGGTTTTACATGGGTATTGGGGAATATAACCCAGATTATTAGGCTTTGCAGGCAAGCACCTTAATTGCTGGGCCATCTTGCCAGCCATCTTCTTTTTTGGCTTTTTGAGACAGGGTCTCAGTAGTTCAGGCTGATCTTGAACTTGCAGCCATACTCCTGACTCTGCCTCCTGAGTGCTGGGATTACAGGCATGCACTTCCATATCAGGCTCTCCGGTGGCAGTAAGCAGGCCTGAGATGTCTCACAGGATTCTGCCAGGACCATGTTCCCTCAAGTGGCCCCACAAGCCACGATCACCCCGAAAACATGTGTTACCATGAAATTTCTCAAAGAAGCCTCAAGCTCTCCCCATTGCTTAGAAAGGACAGGATGGGACTCTGATGAGACCAGAACAGTGTGTCATGGGAAACCAGAACGCCACCTCCATGAAGGAAGGACCCCTTGGAGGAGGGAAGGAATTGTAGGAAAGATATACCTCGGAAGAGGGGTCAGCCAAAGCGCGGTCCCCATGCAGTGGGAGTGGGAACCTGGGCATAACTGAACTGAGTGTGAGCTTGTGACCACTCTGCTCCCAACAGAGAACATTCCAGGGAGTGTCTTGTTCTCTTCTGTGGAAAGGGGTCTGATTTGTCCCTCTCAGCGGGCTCTAAGGGCGTCTCAGTGAAAAGGCTGCCCGCTGAGGCCAGAGGCCTGCGGGCGCTCCACTCCCAAGTCACGCCATCCTGTGAGGCCAGCGCTGGACCCAGTTCCCTGCAGCGTGCAGGGCTCAGAATTCACAGAGAACAAGGGGCCACTGTTTCTCTCAGTGACAAAAGCGGTGAAGCTTACAGGGGGTGGGGCAGCTGGGAGCGGGCAGGACAAAGCCCACAAACACCACTGGCCTGATAGTCGCCTCTGACTTCAGCTAACCTGGTCACGGCGTACACGGCTCCGCGGCGAGCCTGGTCCTCACGCCGAGACCATCACCCCGCACCTGCGGTGAGGCACACTGGGAAACCCACCCAACTCCACTGCTTCCCCGCTAACCAGGGTCATCAAACTGTGCTCTGCCTCAGTTTCCCCATTCATATGACAAGGATGCTGTCAACCCTTCTCACACTTCCCCAAGCAAAAGTTCAATGCTTTTGCTCATTTCTTAACTCACCCTGTCCACAACAGAAAGAATTCCTAGGCCCCTCATCTCATCCACACTCCCAGAGTCCTTGGTACATTCCACTAGGACTCCCTCCTAGGTTCCATTACACGGCATTCCTTTAACCCACTGTTTCCCTGGGACATGTGATGACTCCCCAACTCTAGGACTGTTCATCACTGTTGGCCCTTCGGGATCCTTCATGCATAGCATGTGGCATCTCAGGGCCACAGAAGCACATGGCTGCTGACCAAAACCTACAGCTGCTTGGAGATTCCAAACAGTCCGCAATGCACAAAAGCTCTATCTGAAGCCGGAGGGGAAATCAGACAGGTGCCGTCGCCTTTGCAGAGCCTCGGTTGCTCAAAGGAGCTTTGCAGTTCCTGCTCAGGCCTGCCATGAACACGCAGGGACTCATGAATTCAATGGCAATCTAGGGCAAGGGCCCCTGAGGCAGGCAGAGTGGTAAGCCAACGCATGTTCTGAGGTCTCATAGCTTGGACACTATGTTAATGGTACCTTGCCAGTGAGTTCCGTGCACTCCATAAATGTCAGCTGTTATATGCCTCCTTGTTAATCACATTATGACTGACCAATGTGAACCTGGCATTGTGTCACAAGAGCTCAGCACATGCCAGAACTTAGATTCTGCAAAGCCTGGGTCACTCGTACTGGCTGACATCAACATTCTCAAAGCAAGCACCACCACACTTAAGCTGGCTGCGGCTGTAATGACAGCTGTCCGCTACAAGGGCCGTGGGTGCAACGGTGCTGATGGTAAGCACTGACCACATGGGGTGCAGATGAAGACACTGAGTCAAAAAGATGGCTAGCCACACGCCCAAGGGCACGGAGTTTCACTGCACGAAAACCCAGGTTGCTCCCCCGCGGGCACCTCACAATTGTACCTCAGGTACCTAAGGCGTCCGTCCCCTTTCCTCCTTGCATGCAGCCTGCGGGGTGGTATTCTCAGCTGCAACTTCAAATGCAAGCTGCTGCATCAAAAGTTTTGCCTCAGCGTTGAGTGAGACAGACGGTCTGGAAGAAAGGCCTGATGTGTGCCTCTGCGCCCACTAAGAGTCCTGGATCAAGCAGGGGCCGGCCCTGAGGTCAGAGCCTTGCAGGCAGAAGCAGGTCAGACTCAGGTCTGCGCCCCTCAAAGACAGACCTGCAAAGAGAGCGGACACTCTGTGGGTTTGATTCCAGAGGCAGGCTCAAGAGAGGACACAGGGGCTTTCTGTATGAGCAACTCACTCCCAAGGGAGGGCTGTGTGTCCCCTCAGTAAGGTCGGGGGGGGGGGGGGGAGTCACCTGTGCCAGGCCACTAAAACCAGCGGTCACCCAAAGGCCTCTGACCCAGACCAGGGAGGGAAGCTGGTGCCAGTGGTCTCTGACCCAGTTCCCCAGTAACCGTTTCCAGGGACAAAGAAGTGGGGCAGATGGCTTAGCAATTAAGGCACTTGCCTGCAATGCCTAAGGATCCAGGTTCAATTCTCCAGGTCCCATGTAAGCCAGATACACATGGTGGCGCATGTGTCTGGAGTTCATGTGCAGGGCCTAGAGGGCCCTGGCGTGCCCATTCTCCCTCCCTCTCTCTTTCTCTCCCTCTCTCTGTCTCAAATAAATTAATTAATTAAATATTTTTTTAAAAAGTAGTGGGAGAAAGCAGCTACTCAGTAAAGGCAGAAGAGAGGGCAAGCTCCTCTAGAGGAGAGCCGACCCAGGGCAGTGGCCTCATGGCTCCTACGTCTAGAAAGCCACGAGCCAAGTTTACTCAGATCCAGAGTCACTCGGCAGCACAGCTCCTCAAGAACAGGACCGACCTCTCGTTATTGGGAGCTGCAAAAGCCCAGGCTTCGTTCCTGTGTCTGAGAGCCAAGTTCAAGAGCGAGTTGAAAGGCTAAACCCACCTATGCCCTCTGGTCCAGAAGTCCCTCTCTGGGAGGTGTGGGGAAAGGGCCCGCACGGACCAGAGTGAAGACCTAGTGCACTTGTCAAGGGCGGGGCTGGCTGCGCTCCTCAAGGGAGCATTCAGGAGCCACCAAGACGGCAACAAGGAGGTCCTGTTGAAGAAAAGGCATGTGTCTGTATTCTGACCATTGGGCACAGGAGAAAACTACAAGTGTGGCCAGAGCACAGTGGGCACAGCAGTGATCGTCTGGACACAGGGCAGGCGCCGCTGTCCTTCCGGCTTCCCTGGAGGGCAAGTGTGAGTAGCTCTAACCAGTGATCTGCAGAGGAAGCGGTCCATGCCCCTTCCTGGGCAGAGTATTTCATTACAACGTGAGGGTCTCTGGGGTGCTCTTGTTCTTCCTGGCTGGCTCTGTTCCTGTGATCCTGGAGATGAAGGGCCCTGATGTCCCCATGACAGGTGGCACAAGGGAAAGGAAAGCAGGGTTCCGGCCCCTGGGACCTCGCAGGTTCTTCCCCCACCCCAAGTGCTTCTTCTTTCACTGACTGAAATGAGGGAAGTGTGTGCAGATGGGACGGGAACTATGGGAGAGAAGTGAATTACAGCAGTGGCCCCAGTGGGGTTCGGGTGGGATTTTTAAAGCTACAGTTTGGTTTCTGGATGAAACACAGAAACGATGATTTAAGCTGTCAGGGGAAGAATACTTGGGGATCTCTTGGAGTCGCAAGCTGAGACCCTGAGCAAGCCACACGCACTCAGGAAAGCTGCTAAGAACCCCTAAACCCGCCCATGAGTCCCTCAATGCTAGGTGTCTGCCCAGCACGCTGCCTGTCTTGTTACTGTTCACAGTGGCATGCCTGGGCCAAAGACAGGGCGACGTGAAGCAAACCGTGCCTGTCGCCGGGCCGTCCTTCCTTCCTGAGGGGAAGCACACATCACAGGCTGGCATAAATAGAGAAATAAATGGATGGGGGAAGGAACAGACAAGGACTGGCAGACCTGGACCCACACGCATCATCTGATTGTCCTGAACGTACAGTGGGTGTCCGGGGTTGGAGGAAGAAGCTCCCGGGATCCTCTTGTCTTAGCTCCCTTCTCTTTCCGTGCCATTTCCCCACCTGAGCCACCCCAGGCTCAAGGTGGCTCCTCCGCAGGCAGAACGGTACCAAGGGGTCAGAGGGTAGGGCTGAAGCGTCCAGCTGCACAGGCCTGGGGAGGACACATGGCTCACGCCCTAGGCCTTCCCATAACAGCATATACCACGGACCAAGGCACCAGGCAATGCTGCTGAGCACAGGCAGCTCGTGGTGCAGATGTCAACAGCAGGGATTTCACCGTGGTCATGTGAGACTGGATTTGCTCTAGCTTCAATTTAATACTTTTTGCCTTGTTGGCTCTCTGCCAAGTTGAACCTAGTAAGCCCTTCCCAGGAACGGAGGAGCCTTACCCCAGACCAGGGACCGAACTGAGCAAATCAAAACTTATTCCCCCTCATTCCATCTAGAGCAGCCAAGGTCAAGGTGACCATCTACAAGTGAGGTGAGGAAGGTTCCAGGAGGCAAAACAATGAAATGAGGCAGGAAAACAGTGAGCAAGGGGTTGTCACCCCCATGCCACCCCTGGGATCCAGAGCGAGTTCCCTAATGCCTCTGCTTCCTTCAGATGGCATAGCTAGCCAGACAACCTTCCCTGGAGGTGACAGGCAGTGACTATGTGACCCAAGATTACATCCAAGAACATCTGCCTGGGCATCTCAGCCAGTCTTGGCTTGCGGATCTAGGAGATGGAGGGTGATTACGGAAGCCCAGCAGGGGGCACTGTAGCTCTCCAGCAGAACTCCATCTCCTGACCCTCCTTGTGAACGTATCCTGAGTGTGCCCAGTGCTAAGGTTCTGGTTTCCTGCATCCTGCTGGTGGGCTAGCACATGGGGCATTATTTATAATCACCAAAACTAATAAATCAAATCCAGTAAGACAGGACGCAGCAGGACGCCAGGCTGTCATGAGCAAGCTTAGGAGGTGAGTGAGAGGACAGACGGCCCGGGGCAGTGTGCTACCGCGTGTGGAAGCAGGACAGTTAGCGGCATCTGCTTATCTGTGCCTAGAGTGTCTTAGTGTGCTCTGAAGACCTAGTGTGAGTGGCAGCCTCTCTGGATGGGAGGGGGACTCCCATGGGACTGGGTGAAGGAATCTTCTCACACTGGGAAAACTAGAGCTTCAAACCAGCAAAGCGTCTTATGTAGAAAGAGCATGTCTAGAGATTAAGAAGCCTGGGTTCCAATTCAATCATTACCTAATATGCATTGAGCACCTGCTCTAGGCCAGGCCTATAAGCATTGCAGATAGATGACTGCCTTTAATCCTCATATTACTACCTGTGAGGCAGGGCATCTCTCACGGGGATGCCATGCCAGTGGGTGCCTTTGCACTCCGGTCGCCAGGACTGGGAAGGATGGAGTAGGGTAGTGTGACGGTTTGATTCAGGTGTCCCCCATAAACTTAGGTGTTCGGGATGCTAGGTTCCCAGCTGACGGAGATTTGAGAATTAATGCCTCCTAGAGGCAGTGTATTGTTGGGGGCGGGCTTATGGGTGTTACAACCAGTTTCCCATGCCAGTGTTTGGCACACTCTCCTGTTGCTATTGTCCACCTTATGTTGTCCAGGGGGTGATGTCCACCCTCTGCTCATGCCATCGTTTTCCCCTGCCATCATGGAGCTTCCTCTCGAGAGCCTGTAAGCCAAAATAAACCTCTTTTTCCCAGAAGCTGCTCTTGGTTGGGTGATTTCTACCAGCAATGCGAACCGGACTGCAACAGTAAAGTGGTACTGAGGAGTGGGATTGCTGCTAGACACCTGACTGTGTGGCTTTGGCCTTTTGGAACTGATTTTCAAGAGGAATGTGGAAGGATTTGAAACCTTGGCCTAAGAGATGCCTTGCAGTGCTGTAAGTACAGCTTGATGGACTATTCTGGTCAGAGTTGAAAGGCCTGAATGCAGTAAGAACTATGGACTGTGAGGTTTGGCTTATGAGGGTGAGAAAGAGCTTTGCTTGGACTGGGCCAGCAGTTTGTGTGAGAAGCTTGCTCTTATGCCCGTGTCCTGAGAAGTTGTGCAGGGTTGCTTTGTGTAGAAATGAACTGGTGTGAGCAGAGGGATATGGCACAGAAAGAAAAATCTTTGGGTGAACTGTTGCCCGTTCAGCTGCAACTGAGAGATTGCAATCTTTGAGACTGGGCTAGCTGACCTGCGCTGGGGCAACAGGAAGAATGTCGATTCTTTTGAAAGGGCCTGAGTGCTGAAGGAGTGTCCTGTTCTTCAAAGTCTGCTTTATTTCCCCCTCTGGATTAACAAACTGGCACCCTACCTGGTATCGTGGAGTATAAGAAATGCAGGGAAGAGAGGGTCATCGAGTTTGCAACACGGTCTTGTGGTTTGGAAATGGCCATGGGCAGTGTGAAGCAGGTTTGCTGGTTGCCTGCATGGAGACCCCATGGGGCCATGAGGATGAACCGTGGATTGCAGTAGAGACCCAGTGGAGATGCTAGGACCACGAGATGGCTGCCAAGGAGAGCTGCCGGCCCCGATGAAGTTTTCCAGGGCTGTGAGTAGCCTAGCTGGAGGGACAGAATTGGAATGCCAGAGACTTGCTGCTGGTTAGAATTATCGGTCTTGGAGATTTGTCACTGGCTAGAGTTGTTGGACTTAAAGCTACAGAGTTTGATGTTTGCCCTGGTTGTTTTAAATCTTGTATTGGTTGAATGTTTCTTTGCTATACCCATTGCTATTTTTTGCAGTGTGAATATTTATTCTGTGCCATTATGGGTTTTTTGAGGTTATTTTTTGGTATTATGGCTCAGTTAAAATAGGGATATATGAACATCATTAGAATTGATAAAAACTATGGGACTTTTAAAGTTAGATGAATGCATTACATTTTACATCATGTATGGTTATCAGTTTATGGGGGCCAGGGGCGGAATGTGGTGGTTTGATCCAGGTGTCCCCCATAAACTTAGGTGTTCTGAATGCTAGGTTCCCAACTGATGGAGATTTGGGGATTAACACCTCCTGGAGGCAGTGTATTGTTGGGGGCGGGCTTATGGGTGTTATGGCCAGTTTCCCCATGCCAGTGTTTGGCACACTCTCCTGTTGCTATTGTCCACCTTATGCTGGCCACCCTCTGCTCATGCCATTGTTTTCCCCAGCCATCGTGGAGCTTCCTCTCGAGCCTGTAAGCCAAAATAAACCTCTTTTTTCCAGAAGCTGCTCTTGGTTGGGTGATTTCTACCAGCAATGCGAACCTGACTGCAACAGGTAGGAAGGCGTGAGCAGTGCCCGGGATGTGGTCAGTCACCCTCAGCACACCTGAGTCTGCTTCTTCATCTACACCACAGAGCCCTGGCACCCGCATTTCACATTCAACGAAGAGTGCTGGCAAGAGCATCAGCAACGAGCCGGCCCAGAGCAGGTTCTCAGGAGGCCCCTCCCCTGTGCAGGGTGCCAGCCTCGTGCCCTGGGGCTTCTCTGCTCTGGTCCCTCCAGCACTTAATCCATCAGTCATGGTCTTTGCAGGGAGGAGCAGCCTCCACCTCGGGTGCCAAACAGGAAGTGCATTTCAGGTTCAGGAGCCCAGGTGCAATGCCAGGGCTTTCAGCTGTCTCACTCTCCGGCTTCAGAAGGACTGACATGGCCCGGCCCGGCCTGGCCGAGTGTGCACACGGTGAACTGCAGAAAGACCTTTGGCATACAAGACCTCTACATCCTTGTCAACATCAGGATTGTGCCCTATCCCTTGTGTGGCCTGACAGTGCCCAACTGTGCCAGGGAAGCAGACATGCATGGAAGAGACTCATACTATCCACTCACCTACCCACCTCTGTACACAGACATTCCTGACCACTTCACAACCATCATGCCAAGCACATGTGAAGCCATCTTGCTCTGAGAAGGCTGGGTGAGACTAGGTCACCCAAACGCACCACTGCCAGGGAGGAGGAGACACAAGCATCTTCTCGCCACAAATGCTTGCCTTCTCCTTTCCTCACAGCCATAGCTCACCGGGGCTCAGCAGACATTTCTCTCTAAACGAGCCCCATGTCTGGATCCCTATGCTGGGCTTGTGGAGGTGCTCCATGGGACCCACCAGACAAACACCTGCTCATTAAATTCTCCAAGTCTCAAGAGGCCCAAGAGTAAGTTGACCTAGCAGGGAAAGAGATATCCAGGGGACCCTGGGCTTCAGAGCAAGCAAGGACACTAGAGCACCGTGGTTCCAGCGCTAGGACACGGCCCTTGCAGAGGACACACGGCCACAGGGTGTCTAAAGGGTGCGGAGGCTTTCTGTCACTTGTCTGCAGCCATGATCTGGGGACTAAAGGTTCCACAGCTTCCACAGAGACCACAGAAGAGGCCGAAGGAGGAGCCACCAGCCCAACAGCCTGGACCGGAGTCTCGTCCTTGCAAGCAGGGCATGAGGCTCTGAAGGACCCCACCTCGGGGCATCTACTAGAGGTTTCAACAGTCATCACACGTCCGGAAATGGGCAACGCAGGGAGCAGGCCAACAGCCCTGGCTTCCGCATGACATGCTACTGACCTGAAGCTGAACACAGGAGCCGAGGTGAGGTGTGTGGTTCTGAGCTTCTGGCCACACAAACTCAGTGGCACGCGCCCTCCTTGCATGCAGGACCATCCACAGGGGCCTCCAGTGAGGACGAACTGGCCTGGATCCCAACTTCCCTCCCAGAGGCAAATGCAGGGTGAAGGTGCTTGGTGCATCCCACATCCAGTAGCCTGCCCGCCAGCTGCTGCCTCTCACAAACCACCACTGGCTCCTGCTCACTAGGAAGCGTGGGGACCGAGGACAAGGGAACACGCTCCTATGACAGGGTGCAAGTGTGCATTCAGCAAGGCCAACTGGGGTGTGCGTGCAAACAAAACAAGGGGGCGTGCTAGCAGTAACCCACCTTGCTTCTGCCCGTTATCTGAGGTTTCTATAAAAGACACCACGGCTCCTCCACAGATGACCCACAGAAGACAGTTCTCTATTCTGCTCTGCTTTGCCTGAAACCTGGTACCGCCTTGCGGGGCTGCTTTGTGCTGGCATTGCCCCCACACTGAAGACACAACAGGCAGGACAATGGCTGTGGTCCCTGCTCTCAAGACCCCAAACCCTAGCCAGGGGAGATGACAATAAACAAGGAAATATGGTAATGCCGGTGGTCTTCAAGGGTTGTGGTTGAGTCTTGGTAGGAAAGTGGACTTCTCATAGAAGGTCCCATGCAGGCTGACTTGATCCACAGAAATGTCATGGAGTCCTAAACTCCATTACCTCAGAATGTGACCTTATCTGGAAAGAGGGTCACTGCGGACATAATTAGCTACGATGGCATCATACTAGAGTAGGGTGGACTCCCAATCCAATGGGACTGGTGTCTTTCTCAAAAGGGGACATTTGGACACAGACAACACACAGGGAGAACGGCAAGGGACGGTGCAGGAGGAGATGAGTGACAAACCCACAATCAGGGGTGTCAATGGTCACCAGCAGAGCTCTACAGGCCTGCTCCTGGGCCTCAGAATTCACAACAGTCCAGCTCTGCTGTTAAGCCACTCAGAATACAGTGCAATCAGAGGGGCACTCACAAGCACACGCACACGCACGGCCCGTCTCGGCAGGCCACGTCTGAGTGAGCTCTGAAGAGAAGGACCCAGGAGGTGCACAGGTGTGCCTGGTGGGTGTCTCCTATGTGGCACAGAGAGGAGAATGGGTGTGGGGATAGGAACGGGGGGGGGGGGCAGGTCGTGCAGAACCTCAGAAGACATGACTAGACACTGGTGCCCAAGTATGAGGGGAAGGTCCCAGTGGCTCAGCACACAGTTGGATGTTTCCTGTTTCCTTAGAGGAGCACTGTGGAAGCCACATGCCCTCAACACATGGGTGGTAGCAGCATGGTGCTTGGTACCACTTGTTAGCACAATGGAACGTGGGGCTCAGGTAAGCCCTCAGAAACCACAACGCTATGAAAGTAGCAATGAGTAGCGGTGGGGGGTGGGAGGTTGGCAGCCCAGACACATTCTCCATGTGAACTTGGACCATCACTTTCCCTATCTGCAGCTTAGGATTTAGGCTTTAAATATTTTATTTTGCAAATGAACTCCAGATGTGTGCGCCCCCTTGTGCATCTGGCTTATGTGGGTCCTGGGGAATCGAACCTGGGTCCTTTGGCTTTGCAGGCAAACGCCTTAACTTCTAAGCCATCCCTCCAGCCGGAGTTTAGGCTTTAAAAATGAGGACCCAAGACCACAGTGGGGCTTCTGGGTTTGGCTCCAGGAAGCTGGTGGTATAAGAACAACTGTCCACCTCCTGCTGGACCCCCACTTCATGCCCCAAACCACCTCCTTTCTCCTCCACCCTGGCTCCAGGCCCAGGATGTTTTTCTGTGCTGACAAAGGGCAAACACATCTCTATCTGAATGCTTCCTTTATCTCCATGTTCCTCCCAGAATGCCACTGACAGCCCCCGCCACAAGTGGCTAAGAATTCTCCAAGCCCAAAATACTCTCCTGGCATTCTCCTTAACAATGGGGAAGGAAAACTCTTGAGTCAAAGTTCCACAAAGCCCGCATAGATTCCTTCCGAAGTTCTGAGGCCATATTCCTTCTATATTCATTTCCTCCAAATCCAAAGACAGCATCCCTTGAGGCAGTTTCCAACCCGGTATTTGACATAACATTAAGGAGAATTAAAGGTCTCCTTATACAGGCTCTGCGCACTGGAGACAGGCAACACCGAAACCCTGCTCTGCTCAGGTCAGAGAATTCTGGGGGATGAGGCCAGGTCACAGAAACTTCGAGACCCAGTTGAACCACATGACCCCTCCCCACTGCCCCATGCCTCGAGGAGGGAGAGTCCCTGTGGACCACACACGTGCCACGCTGGGAGAGCAGTTTGATGCCCTTGAATATTTTCCAATTAGCCACATCTTGGAGGACATGTGTCGGCCTGCTCTAGCTGTGACCTTGGCAAGTACGGAGACGTGTTATGGGGCGGGGGGGGGGGGGGGTCCTGCCGACTGTGATACACTCCACAGCTCCGAGCCGCTGCTTTGAAGCTCGGGGCAGCAGCTGACACAGGCCAGCACAGACTGTACACCCTGGGAAGCCAGTCCCTCTCCCTGAGAGCTGGGCCTGAGGCCTTTGGCAAAGGGTCTGGAAGGTTCCATCTCACTGGGCAGCAATATGACAGCAAGCATGCCCATGCCCTACATGGGTACAAGGGAGGCCAGGCCTGGGGTTCTCCAGGTCCACAAATGACACCCACATATTCAACTTACAGGGCTTCAGTTTCTGCTCAGAGACCGTCTGGCCTTGTCATTTGCTATCACTGCAACCACAGAGGGGCATACAAGGCCCTGGGTGGTGCCACAAGCCTGAGCGGGAACAGGGACAGGGCGATGTCACCTTAAACTAACCGCACCAGCACAGCTGCACTTCTTAGCGCAGTGCTTTCCTCCCGCGGCCCCCAGGATCTGACCCAGCACATCAAAATGAACGAGGAATGGCTTCGGCAGCACCCGCGCCAACCAAGAGGGCCTGCGGCAAACCCTCTAGGTCCCTGCACAAGCAGAAAGGTTCTGAGAGGCGCACACCAACCAAGGACGAAGCCACAGTGTTCACTGGAACGTGGAGAGGGTCTCAAGCAGCTGGTTCTGACCCAGGAAATTCGCTTTCCCTCTGGGGGTCCTGTGGGCCTCCTCAGAGGATGACCCCAGCTCCTCGGCCCAGTTCTGGCCTCAGCATACTCCTTTTCTTGCATGACTGTGGCAGCCTCACCCCTGCCCCCAAGAGTGGAAACTGAGGGGGCTCCTTCACAGCTCACTGGCACGCTATGCTTACCCTTGAAGGCCGGGGCCCGTCACTCGGTGTCTTGGGACACTGCACATCCTACAGAGGTGGGGACTCTGGGAACATCTGTAGCTGGCTGAGCACACACATAATGACCCCAAGCACCCCATTATAGTATCAACCAGTTGCACTTCGGAAATTCTGCATGTGGAGCTCGAGGGAATGGAAGGTCAACAAATGGCCAAAGAGTCAGTGTTGCCTGGGCAACAGGAAGAGCAACTGGGAACAAGAGACTCCCTCTCTCTCCCGACCATGGAGGGGGAACAGTGGTCTGCCAGGCTCACCCAGTGCAGTCCAGGGTAGCAACAGCCACAGCTGACCAGATTTTGCCCGGCAGCACCAACATATACTGCCAGCCCAGCTTGGCACAGGAGACAGCAGAGACAGGAAGTAGCCAGAGCCTTCCCTTTAATTACTGGCCCTGGTACTTCTTGTAAGACATCAACAGATGGGACCCACAAGGCCAGCACCTTGAGTGTGGCCTGGCCAGGGTTTTGGGGACAGGCTCAAGGATGTGAACAGTGGGCCTGGACATTCCAGACAAGGTGGTGGGAAGCAAGTGGGAAGCGGTGAAGTGGCCAAGAAGTCACTTCATCCCAGGCTGACCCAAGCGTTGGCATGCCTATTTTGAAGTCTTCTCCACTCCAAGAAGCAACTGCTGAGTCTGTAAACCTTGCCCTCCCAGAGGGATTTGGAAGCAGAGAGCTGTGAGAGCAGATGATACAACCTGCTCTGGCCTAGGACCCCTGCACTGATCTGAACTGACCAGACCACCAGGGCAGACTCCCTAAGCCATTCTGACATCGCTCAACGATCAAGACAAGACCAAAGGCACAGGAAGAGTACAGGGAAAGATGTCTTGGGCTCCTTCCTGACGGTGGTGGCTCCTTTCATGCACTCCCAAATAAACAGCAAATAAAATGTGACTTCTTCCTAGATGCTAGCCCACGAGATCTACCCATGGCTCCCTTCCCAACCCGCTGTGGCTCATGACTCATCAGACTCAGCCCCCCGCCCCCCAGCTGAGTGCTCTCCCCAGGAACACTGCCCTATTCTCTACTCTGGCACCATCAGCAACAACACACTGCTTTCCCTCCCACTCAACTCAATACCCAGGGTGGCAGGCGGGTGGGTGGGTGGGTGCAGGGAAAGATGCTAAGAAAAGTCTCCCGGAGCTGAGCTGGGACTCGAAGGCACTGGCAGCTACTGAGGCAAGAGCAGCCATAAAGGACCACAGGGGACTCGCCTGCTGCCCGGTGGGAGGAAGCCAGGCCCCACTGCCTCACAGGGAAAGTCAAAGGACATGCAACACCTTCCTTTGGCAATGTCCCCAATCAGCAATGCTACTTTAGTGGGGCCAATGACCCCTACTTAGAGGAACCTGCAGGACAAACCATACTTCTGGACAAGGGGGAGCACAGAGGCTGATCCCCTGCTCCCTAGGTGGTTCCTGCTCTAGGTCAAGCCAGTCAAATTCCTGAGGGCTGCAAAGGAAGCCCCGTGGACCACAGCAAACTTTCCCGCCAACTGCCTGACCCCAGAACAAAGCCACACCCACAAATGTGACAGGAGAGGACAAGACCAGCACTTCCCCACGCAGGACACGAGATCCCACTGGACACACAGGGGGAGGGGAGCGTCTTGCACATGCGTGTGTGTGCGTATCTGCTTTTGTTTCACAGAGCTGACTACGGGCCAAGCTCAGACTGAACCATGGTGAGGTTCGGCCTCATCGTGGGAAGGAAATGGCAGCCAGGGACTCGAAGGCAAGCAAACTGACCCAAAAGCAAGAGCCAACAAACTGCCCACGTCACCTGCAAAGTCAGCAGGACCCGCTGGGACCCCAAGACCAAACTGGTACTCAATGCCCACCAGACAGCACTGGACTGGGATTTAAACCTGCTTTCAGACCAAGGCGGCTGTGAACACTCAAGCCAGTATGGAAAACTGGCCAGAAGGTCACACACTTGGAGCTAGACAGAGTCCCATGCCACTGCAAGGGAATGCACTTCTAAAAACAATCGTCTTTGTTGCCTTATCAAACAAATTAACATACGGTCATTGTACCAGGGGCTTAAAACTTCCATTTATTCATACCAAGCAATTTTAATTTGATTTCTAAGACAGCTCATAATAACATTTTGTTATTATATCCTTCCAAATTTTTAAAATATTTCCCCCAAATTGGGGAAAACAAGTTTGAATCCCACTTTTTAATTAACATGCTATACTGAACGTACTCCGGACAGCGCCTATTCTTCCAAAGCACTGTCACTAAAAGGTCAATAAAGCAGAATTTATTGAACCAATTCCCACCGTGTAACATTTGACTGCTGTCTAACTGCACGGCTATAACACAGGCAGAGAGAATTTCACCCATGGGCCCTTGTTAGAAGGGAAAAGAGCTGAAAGTGCTCGTTCACAAAGGCACGAGCTCCCGGGCAGCCATCTGCACCTGTAGAAAAACAAGGTTCTCTGAGAACTTTTCATGAAACTAGTGAACTGTTTCTTACCCAATTTTTCTCAGAACAGAGCCCTAAAGATTTGGCATAAATTCTGTGGGCCACCCATGCTGACTTGGAGCCCTCTGTCTGGTTCCTTTGACACCCAGCTCTCACAGTGCTCAAAGCCCCTGACTCCCAGTGTGAGTGCCAGGGTCCATCCAGCACCCACCCCCGTGCCTCCACAATAAGTCCATGTTCCTGACTTAAACCTCTCAATTTTGGACCCAGAAGTTTCTCCAGATCCACTTCAATAAGCCCCCAAGTAAGCAGACATCTGGCTGCTACCTAAAGACCTGGAGGCCCCGGAGCCCCACTGTGTCCCTCACAAACAGCTGGGGAGGGAGGAGACAGCGCTGCCACCTCACGTGATGGAGGAACCAGAGGCCCTTAGCTCACACCCCAGCAAGACACAGTGAATTGCACTCACTCCTCCAGGACTATTTCAGGAAGGTTCTTAGCCACCCACCCTTTATCCTCTCACAGGACCTCCTCTGGCTGCCAGAGGGAGGGGTCTAGGTGGGGTCAGAATAGACTTGGGCCACTGCAAATGAATTCTAGATGTGTGCGCCCCCTTGTGCATCTGGCTAACGTGGGTCCTGGGTAATCGAGCCTCAAACCAGAGTCCTTAGGCTTCACAGGCAAGCGCTTAACCACTAAGCCATCTCTCCAGTGTCTTAGTTTTAAAAACTACATCCTCACTCATTTGGCAGGCTCTGTGTGCTCATTTCCCTAGAGAAGGCAGATTATATAGGATTCATGGCCACTGTGCAGACCAGGGAACTGAGGACTTAGAGGACCTGTGTGAGGAGAGACAGGCCCCAGCTGGATCCCAGACTCAAGCTTCACGAAGCTTTTTCCTGTCAAATTAGAGCCAGGGCTCTGGATCCTCTTGAGGTACAAGGGCAGGGCAGGGGATTAGGAGGGAGGGGAAAATGAGTCTTTGCCCCCCATGCCACATGCCCCTGCAGAGTATGTTCTGGGAAGATATGAGCATACAACATCCTCCCATCGCTCTTGCTTGGGTACCCCACATTACCAAACACCGAGTGTCCCCAAATGCTAACACCCACCCATGCCTCCAAGGGATCTGCAAGCAGTTCCTCCTGTTCTTATCTACCTGTGGCTCCCAGCACCCCTCCCTCTCTCTCTCAGGCCATTCAAATGTCCCCTCCACCCAGCAGGAAGTGGCTCTGTGCCTACCCTGGGTAACTGCCTTTCTGACTCCCCATGACTTGGTCACCCTTGGGTCAGGCCTATGAAGTGATGGGAACCAGCCAGGGCTGGGCGACAGGAGAACTAGATGCACAGCCCGGGGAAAGCTAGTAAAGCCATCCTCCCTGAGGCTGCATGAATGGAAGGCTCCAGACCTGTTTCACAAAGTGTGAAGGCCCCTGATCCCTGCCTCCTGTCCCACTCCACACTGGCATGCAGGGAGGGAGGTGGCTAATCTTGTGTTAATCCCTGAGCAACTGGTCCAGCCACAAGCCCAGCATGTGGTCCTTGGTGGGCCTGATTCATTTGCTGGGAGCCAATTGCTCTATATTCCAAGGTTTCCTCCTCACAAAGGCCCCTGCTCATGGGCACTAGTGTCACTTGTGTTTTACTATAGGTTCAGAGAGACTACAGGGTCAGGGCCAGGCTGCAGCTGGCAAGCTAGGACTGGGGGGAGGCGCGACATACCCCATGACTTGTGAACAAATGAATCCAAGAGAGGAGCAATCCCTTGCGTGTGTGGATCCCATGTTCTCTCCTCACACTGGACATTTATCCCACCTCCCTGTCCTCAAAGCTTCCTCCCCGTGGAAGCCTCTATGAGGGTCTCTGATGGCAGAGGAGGCAGTCCCTCTGTCCTGGAGGGGACAGTCTGAGCATCCCTCCCTGCTTTTAGTGTGTTCTGCTCTGGGTCCTAGAACAAAGTGAGAGGAGTGTGAGCAACAGAACCTATGCAGGGCCGGCCTGAGGAGCAAATGGCCTCATTCAAACTTCACTTTGCAGCTCAGCAGATGCGGGAAACCAGGGAAGGCCTGCTCAGAAACCAGGCCCTGCAACAGGGGCTGCTGGCCCACAGGCTATGAGCTGGGCCCAGCAGCAATGGGACCAGGCTTGTCACTCTGCCCAAGCCCAGGCCCTTCGTGCTATCTACCTGGTACTTGCCTCTACTGCACACCCCATGGCCAGAGGCCAGCAGGCTCCGCAGGGCCAGAACTGAGAGGAGGGTAGAGTTAGGGTGACTGGACCCTGGAAGGTGAAAAGAGCAGGCTGACTTCTTAGCTTTTGCCTAGTTCCCTAGAGACCTGTTTTTCCACAATCAGGACCCCTCCTGGGAGGGAGGTCTTTCATAGGATTTAAACATTGTGGTTGGTCAAGCTCAGCCCCCCGAATTTGGTGCCAGAATGAATCTCTTCCTGAGACAGCCCCTAGCCCTAACCAACCAGCTGTCCCTCTGGTTCACCTGGGCTGGAAGACAGCCCACCACTATAAGGTTTTAAACACCTTTGTGAGGGGAGGGCAGGCTCTCTGATCACTTGGGATCTTCCACGTGTGGATGAGTTTTTCTCTTGGCTGGGCCTGGGATAGCTTGGCTCAGGCCCAGGCCCAGGCCCAATGGGGAAGACCCCTAGCTCTTACCCTCCACATGGGTTCTTTATCGCCTGCAGCTCCCCACATGGCTGGAGCACCATGAACTTTCTTTTCTCTTTTCTTTCCATGTTTTCCCCCCCAGGCCCTCCATGTGGGATCTCTAGCCACGTGGGTGCCTTTCCTTGGCTCTACTTTCCTCAATAAATATAATAATTTAATAATTATCCTTCTCGGTTTTCTTTTTCATTCAATTCTTTGACTAAAATTAGAAACGAACCCAGGGTTTTGGGTGCAAGGACTTTCCTGGACCCTTAGCACCCCGTTACAGAACCAGAGGAGGCCAATCTAGAATGAGGAAGAGAAACTTCAGGTATAAACCAGAAGAGAGATCAGATGCACGGAACCCCAAGAGCACACCTGATGACCCTTCTCAAACCTAAATTCCTAGTGGCAAGACCCTCACTTGAGCCTGGGTCTCCCCACTGGGTTGAATACCACAGGCCACCTACAAAATGTTAACAGCAATGCCACCTACTGCACATGGTCCCCACAGGACATCACACGGGGCCCTCACTAGTTTCGTACCTGTCTCTCTCCTGGTGATGCCCACCTCAACAGGAGCAGTTAGTCATTTCCCCACTTCAGGAAATCAACCTTGGAGAGTACAAATACATAACCGGATCTCACAGAACAATCCAAGAGTTAAATATGGTGGGACAGACAAGACACCCTTTTGCTACCTTGTCCTGATGCCCAGTTGGAAGATGACAGCCACTTTCTGCTCATCTGTAGTTACAAACAAACATGCCTCCTTCTACCCAAGGAGTTTCAGCCCAGATCCCTGGGTGGCCTGATGCCAGAGGGAAGCTCATTTCCAGGTCACCGAAGGCCCCTTGCCATGTGGTCATTGTGGAAGGACTTGTGGGGAGTCTGTGATCCTGCTCATTTTGAGGGTGCTGATCAAAAGAGGCCCCGACTAGGGACGAGGGACAGGGCTGGGATCTGGGACAAGGTAGAGCTGGGGCCTGACCCAGCACTGCGGTCAAGATCCAAACTCGGGCCTAGGCTCTCTCTCCACTTCCCGCTGGGCCTGCCAAGCTCTGGGCCTGGCGGGAGATCCAGGTTCTGGTTCAGAGGCTGCGGCACTGAGGAACAGAGGGCGGGACCGAGAGCCAGAGGAAAGACAAGGGTCTCCACAAGAGAAGGGGAGAGCTGCAGCCCTCTCTCAGGCTTAGGCTTATGTTTTGAAGATCACCTTAGAGACTTTTTAGAGCCCAAGAGTGGCCAGGTGGGCCACAGGTAGGTTCACAGCAGAGCTGCAAAGCTGTAGCTCCAGGTGGTAATATTTTAACTTACCCAGGATTACACAAGGGCAGCTGGGGAGGTGGCTCAGTCCTTAAAGCGCTTGCCTCACAGACGAGGATCTGAGCTTGACCCTAGTCCCCACACAGAAACATCAAGCAGGGTGGTGTGACCTCGTAATCCCAGCACTGGGGAGGGAGAAGACTGATGGAGCCTGGTTTGCTAGCCAGACAGCAGTACAGCCTACTTGGTGAGCTCCAGGACAATGAGGCCTTGTCTCAAACACGGCGGACGGTGTCTCTGAGAAACAAGGTTGTCCTCTGGCCTCCACGCACAGGCGCACACCCAGGCGCACGCACATACACTCATTCATACAGGCCGAGTGTTAAGACTCAAATCTGTCTGGTGTATGCCGAGTGGGTGGCAGGTGGCAGGTGGCAGGTGGCAGGGCGGGGCATGGCAGCGGCAAAGCATAAGACAGCAGGGCTGGAGGATGTCCGTATCTGCGAGCGTCCAGGTCTCTGCAGAAGATGGCCAGCACACACATGGTCGCTCCACTGACCACTTTTCCCTCTGGGGCTATTTCCAACAGGAGGGCCCATGTGCACTGGGCACATGGGAAATACCATCCTGGGTCCAAAGCAGCCTCCTTCCGGCCCCACCCGCCTGGAAGAACCAAGGACACCAACAGGACAGTGTACCCAGGCCTCAGCAGCCTTGGCAAGGCAAGAGAAAGTCAAGTTTCACTTGCGGATCAGCCGAAACCTAAGCCCCAAGGCTAGGACTGCTAGCGCCAGGTGTGTGCCACAGGAGCTGCCCCCTGCCAAGTTCCAAGGGGCGCTCCCAAGCAGCAGCCTCTCCTTCACCCCAGCAGCAGAGGGCTGGTATCCTGCCTGGGTTCCCACAGCATCTGTCCATTCCTCTTCTGTCATTCCTCAATGGCTCCAACGTGCACCGTGCTACCATCCAGGCCACACGTGTGTTCCAGTCTCCAAGGCCACTAACCCCGCCCCTCCCCCACCCGGGTGCCGAGCCTCTTCCTCCAAGCCCAGGCCCTCAGCTCCAGGCATCCTTGGAAACAAGGGAATCAACCAGCCCCTCACTTCTCTCCATCGGATGTCCCTGACAGCCACATAGAGAAGCCCGATCCAAAACGTCCAGAGGAAATGTGAGCTGTGAGACCCGCTGCTACGGGAACAGGTGGTTTCCATACCGGCAACTAATTCAAAGTTAAGTGTAAAGATCCTGTGTGGAGCCAGGCGTGGTGGCACACGCCTTTAATCCCAGCACTCGGGAGGCAGAGGTAGGAGGATTGCCGTGAGTTCGAGGCCACCCTGAGACTCCATAGTGAATTCCAGGTCAGCCTGGGCTAGAGTGAAACCCTACCTCGAAAAACAAACAAACAAAAAAAAAAGATCCTGTGTGGGACAAAGAAGCCACCCGTGGGCCCAGCTATATGGTCACCAGCTGATCTAGTCCAACCCCTTCCATGCAGATGGGGAAACAGAGGTTCAGCTGAAAGGAAGGGGATCATGACTATGGTCAGGCTGGTCATTACTGAGAAAGCCAGGCCAGGGCTGGCGAGTGAGTACAGGAGCCTCGGCAGCAGACAGACAGACGCCAGGGCTGAACTTCAGAGCCTGCGGGGACAAAGCCCCCTTAGGCCACTCACAGAATAATTCACAAGCAGGAACCAGTGGTCTGGCTAAATACCACCCACCCATCTAGGGGCCACAGATATTAAAGGCGGAGTAGGAATAAGAGGTTGTGGGGTGGGAAGAGGGGCGTGGCCTCTATCTACAGGCAGAGCCAGAAGGGCACTGAGGATGGTAAAAGGAAGAAGCAAAAAAGAAAAAAGAAATTCCCTTGAGAGCATAACCAGCGGGGTCCAGCCCCAGGACTAGCCCTTCAGGATAAGGGGCTTGAAGGGCTCATCCTGAGCTCAACCCTGACTCCACAGCCCATGCCTGAGCCGAAGTTCAAATCCAACACTGCGCTGCAATGCACAACAAACTAGCTCACCACATAGAGGTTCAAAACCAGGCCAAACCTTGGGGTCTCGGCTCAGGGGAAAGCGGGATCCAGTTCACTCTCTGGGTAAACCCCAGGGCCCTCTGTCCTTGCCAGTTGACAACCCTCGGCCTCCTGCAGCCCCTCAGAGTGCTGGTCCAGGCAAACAGGCAGAAAACCAGTGGGCCAGGTCAGTGAGGCTTGAATTCAGTTCCTCTGAGGTCTCCACTGAGCTCTGCTCTGCTCTGGACAAGGAGACCTGAAACTTGCTATGACTCTCGCGTCACAAGGCTCTGCAGCCAGTGGCCAGAAGACAGGCAACACCACTGCAAAGAAAAACGTGGAGCCGCCTAAACCCCAGTACAGCACTCCAAACCCAGGGAGAGGGCAGTGGCCGCATGCAACCCGCGACCTGAGTCCCAGGACCAGCAACTGAAAGGAAGCCACACTCTAGTGCAGAAGCCAGTCTCTAACCTGGGAAAATCCCAACCCACCTTGGGCATGACCTGCCAAGACACCTTTCCTGAAAATGTTCTCACCCACTTAAAAGTCTCCCGTGGCTTCCCACCGCCCCTAAACTAGGACACGCTCCTCTGGCTCCCTTCCACGCACTCGCCTCGCTGCCTCCCAAAGCAGCTCACTCCTCTGGTCAGACCAGTCCACTGCTGGCCCCGTGCCTTCCACAGCCCACGAAGCTCTCTGGCCCCAGCCCCTCCTGTGCTCTGCTTCTGCAAAAGTCCCAAGGTGGTGGTCCAAGACAGTGCCAACCCCCTATCTTCCTTCCCCGGACACGGGGATCTCAGCTCCTGGCCAACATCGATGCAATGCTTTTGCAGCCTATACACAAATCTGCTTGCTGGCAGGAAATCAGCCCAGGGACGTCACAACCACTGAGCTCCCATTTCCTACTTTGGAGTGGAGGAAACTGAGGCTCAAGAAACAGTGCTGGCTCACAACCTGTGGTGGTGGCACCTGGCACCAGGATCTGCTTGGGTCAGTCTGACTCCAGTTTCCTCTCTGAGGTGCCACGCTCCCCTCCCCCCCCCCATTCTAGATTGAAGGAAATCGGGAGCCACATTGCTGACATAAAGGAGATGAGGCCAGTATACAGGAAGCAGTGGGCACGCAGGCCCCAAGTCATTGCTCAAACCTCACCAAGAGCTCTGGGGCTCCAGGGCCTTCCACAAAGGGTTGGGTAGGAAGGAAGAAAAAAAAAACCCAACAGCCAAAAACATCTCCAAATGAGTAGCCAACTAGAAAAGCCAGGGAGATTCAGAGAGCCAGTATTTTTCCATTTTTCTGGACTTGAACACCCCAACAGTCACTGCCTCCTGCAGCAGCTGGAAAAGTCGTCAATAAATAAGAACAGCAAGTGGCAGGCCATCCTCCTCCAGCTCTGCGACGGCACCACCTGCCCAGGCTGCATCACGTTGGCACTGTACTTGGGAATGCCTACAGGGCGCCCGCGCCGAGCGTGCACACGGCGTCAGGGCTGGCCTTGACTAGTGAGGACCGAGGGGTGAACAGACGCCTCTGCTGTCTCTCGGCTCTCTTCTCTATCAATCTCCCACCTAACCGTGCTCTCCCCAAAGTCAAAGGATTGGAGGGGGGGGCCTGAACGGGAGGAAAGAATGGAACCATGGGCCACTCACACACCGAAGAGAGGACCCTCAGCTCTGTCCCTGTGCTTGTGACCCTGGCCCCAGCTGAGGTCTACCTGTAATTCAGGTTCCCTGGAGAGCTGTCCTTCCCCCACCTAGAGACACATCAGTCCAGGTGGGTGGGTGATGCAGGCCTGGCCAGTAGGAGCCCCACTCAGACCAGTGATCAGAATGGGCTGTTCAGAAACAAGGACTTGGAGGATGTCATCGAGTGTGGTGGTTTGAGTCAGGTGTCCCCCATAAACTCGTGTGCTCTGAATGCTTGGTCCCTAGCTGATGGAAATTTGGGAATGGAAACCTTGTTGGAGGTGTGTTGTCGGGGGAGGGATTATGGCTGTTATAGCCAGTGTTTGGCTCACTCTACTGCCACTGTTTGCCACCTGCTCGTGCCATCTTTTCTCCTGCCAGCATGGAGCTTCCCCTCAAGCCTGTAAGCAAAAATAAACCCTTTTCTCCCCTCAGCTGCTTTTGGTTGGGTGCTCTATGCCAGCAACATCAAGTTAAGGTGAGGCTAAAACACTGCAGCAGCTAGACAGTTTCCTTTGAGATTGTGGTTTTGCCAATTCTCGAAATCCCCTCTGCCCAAAGGAGTCTGCTCTCTTTCCCTCTTACTCTGAAATGAATTTTATTCTTTTAAATACTTTCCTGCCTTTTAATTGGCAGAGAAAACAAGCCCCAAACCCCTAGACAGCATCAAGGCAATGCTGGTAGACTCAGAAAAGGGAAAGCCGTATGAAGAAACAGAGCCCACAGGAGATAGCCATGGGAAGATGTAGGCAGAGGGTAGAGTTATGCTGCCACTGGCCAGGAAAGCCTGGAACCTTCTGCAGCTAGAGGAGGGAAGGAAAAAAAAATAAAAATAAAAACCAGTCCAGGAAGCCCTGGAGGCATCATGGCCTGGTCCACACCCTGACTTCAAACTCCTAACCTCTAGAGCTAAAAATATGCTTCAGTTCTTTTTCAGCTGCGGCCCCAGGAGACTAAGGCGAAAGACGAAGACAAAGGTACTGGGGCTGCCAGACTGATCAGAACCAATGCCTACCAGTGAGCCAAGCTGAGTGGGGGTGGACTCCTGGCCTAGAGACACCAGCTTCCTCTGGGGTTGCTAAGCTGAGGGAAACAGTGGCTGGCAGCCCTCTTCTCATGACTTGGCAGGGGCCTGCCCGAAATAACTTTCTCAGGAAGCCTAAAGAAATATTTCCAATGACACAAATTTGAGTCTTTAATGGCCTGAAGCATGCCTGCCCTATCTCTGGACCTTTGGGAACGTACCAGCCAATAAATACTACTTATGACATCCCTTGACTTTTTTCACTCATCTAAAAATACGCTCTGGGCTAGAGAGATGGCTCAGAGGTTCAAGAGCTTGCCTGTAAAGCATGTTGGCCTGGGTTTGATTCCCAGGACCCATGTAAAGCCATATGCACAATGTAGCACATGCACCTGGAGATCATTTGCAGTGACAAGAGGCCCTGGTGCATCCATATTTTCTTTCTCCCTCCTCTTTCTCTCATAAACAAATAAAACTATTAAATAAATTAAATACTCCCAACAACCTCAAGAGTCTTTACATTTTCTCCTAGGCACAGGCATGATCTGTCTCAGTGTGTGTCCCCGTGAGCATGGGACGCAGTGGCCAGCAGCTTGGGTACCTGCCCTTTGCACACTAGCACTTGTACCCTTCAAAGTTCGGTGCCCGTGATGGCCAGTACTTATCCCAAAGGTGTACCGGATTTTTTTTTTAATAGCAAACAAACATGCCCACCAAGCTCAGAATTCAGTAAAGATATGACTGGTTTTTAAGTACTGACTAAAAGTGGCTTTAATCATAAAAACAGAAGGTTGGGGTTGGCATGTTTCAACAGCTTGATGTTAGCAAGAACCCAGGATCTTTTCAAGTTCCTATTTTGCCATGTTTAGCATGGGTGACTTTTGTCTACTTCGTGGTCACAGTGACTGTCCCAGGGCCGCACACTCCTAACAGGGTATCTAGGAGGCAGGAAGAGGGGAACAGGGCCTGGCAGCTCTCTTCCACAGAGAGATGCTCTTTTCCCTGACGTCTCTTAGTGGTCGGAAGTATGTGGAATGCCAGGAGCTGTGTTTGTGTGGAAAGTCCCGGCCAGGCCAGAGCCACCCATAGCAAGAGACTGTGGGCATGAGAGTGAAGAGATGTGAGGAAGGAAACCCTGCTGCTAGCAGGAAAGAACAAGAGAATCCCCAGGTGTGGTGACACACTGATTAAAGGCATTGCTTACAAAGCCTCACAGCCCGGGTTCAAGTCCCCTGTACCCACAAGAAGCCAGATGCACAGTGTCACATGCATCTAGAGTGTGCAGGGCAAGAGACCTGGCATGCCCATGCTTGCTCTGCTTCCCTCTCTCTCTCCCCATCTCACATGCTGATTGACTGTTGATTAATTAATTAAAGGCCGGTCTGGGCAACTTAGTGAGACCCTCTCTCAAAATAAAAGTAAACAGAGGGCTGGAGACATAGCTTAATTATGGAGCATTTGCTCAGCACGGGCAAGGCATGGGCAAGATCCAATCTCCCGCGCTGAGGGAAAGGGATAAGAGAGCCCAGCAGCCCCTTGGGAAACTAAAACCACTTCCGCAGCTGCTCTGCTGAGTGTGGGGTAAAGTCGGCCAGTCTGGCCTTCCCAGCACCTCTCCTGTCCCAGGTGCCCTGTGGGTACTACGGTGAGTACACCCTCACAGCAGCCCAGGGAAAGGGGCCACATGCTCCGTGGCATCTCCTCCGGCCCCAGGAAGGCGGAACTGAGCATGTATAGAAGCGCATAGGCACAGATGGCACGGTTCAGGGTTTGCTCGGCTCAAACCCCTTCAGGTCCAGGAGCTTTGAACACCCCAGGCCTGCAGAAGGCAATGGGCAAACAAGCCCCGCTGCCTACAGGGCAGCTCCTGGCTGCCTCACTCAGTCCCAAAAGGTCCTGTGAGGGACAAAGTAAGGCCAGGGGGGCAGCACAGGCTGGAGGAAGTGTGCTTACTGCCTTAAATAGAAGAGAACCATGCGTGGCTGGTGCAGAGTTTACAAAGGAGGATGGGCTGCTGGCTGGAGTACTTTAAAGAAAGCCCAGTGGTTAACTGGCCTGCATCACTGTGCCAGCCTGTAAAACAACTGGGTTTGCAATTGTGTGTCTTCCAAGAGACCCTAAAATGCCTCTAATCTCCAGCAATCCGCCCAGAGGGATGGGAGGTCCTTCCTCTCCTGCTGGCCCAATAAAGTTCCCGTTACTGTCTTGTGCATGGTGGCTATGAGGCCATACAGCAAAAATTAAGCAATGTGGGCTGGAGAGATGGCTCAGTGATTAAGGTGCTTGCCTAAAAAGCCTAGCAATTTGGGTTCCATTCCCCTGTATCCACGTAAAGCTAGATGCACAAAGTGGCACATGTGTCCGGAGTTCGTTCGCAGTGGCTAGAGGCCCTGGCATGCCCATTCTCTCTCTCTCTTTCTCTCTCTCTCTCTCTCTCCTCCCTCCCTCTCTCTCTCTCCTCCCTCTCCCCCTCCTTCTCTCTCTCTCTCTGCTTGAAAATAAACAAGCAAAGCAATGCACTCTTGAGCATAACACACTCAGAACAGCTCCCCAACCTGGGCATGGTGGCACACACCTTTATCCCAGCACTCAGGAGACGGAGGCAGGAGGATCACTGTGAGTTTGAGTCCAGCATGGGCTGCAGTGAGACACTACCTTGAAAATAAAAAGAATCACTCTCCAAAAGCCCCTTGGTTAGAAACCCTGCCTGTCTAAAGCAAGAGAAAACCAAAGGCTGAGCCAACACCGAGGCATCATCACATGTGGGCCTCCGAATACATCCATACATGCCTTGGGGGCCTGTCTGGGCTCATGCAAACTTCTTAGTCCCTTCACCAACAAGAATAGTAGCAGATCAAGGTGTGGGAGGTTGAGTTTGGTTAGGGTAAGTCTGAAAAGACCAGTATCGGCTGGAGAGATGGTACCTGCAAAGCCAATGGACCCACGTTCAATTCCCCAGGACCCATATCAGCCAGATATACAAGGTGGCACATGCATATGGAGTTCATTTTCAGCAGCTGGATGCTCTGGCACACCCATTCTTTCTCTCTCTCTCAAATAAAAAATATTAAAAGCTGGTGTGGTAGCACATGTCTTTTAATCCCAGCACTCAGGAGGCAGAGGTGATAGGAAGATTGCCATGAGTTCAAGGCCACCCTGAGACTACATAGTGAATTCCAGGTCAGCCTAAGCTAGAGTGAGAGCCTACCTCAAAAAAACAAGAACTAAATAAATAATAAAAAGCTTGTAACTTGAGTCTCTAGCTACTTGGCTGGATCTTGGGGTCTAGCCCTAAGGTGTGTTTGGGGCAGATTTGATTTCTAGCCCAGAGGTACGCAGAGCAGTCTGAGCTCGGGCCTGACCCCTGCAGTTTGCTGCAGGTTTTGTGCTTGTTGCTTTTGGTGTTTCCTGGCTGGTGATGGTTTCTCTCTCTGCTTGGGTGTACGGAAGTAGCTTCTTGTGCCACTGACAGATCTTCCCCCTGGATCTGTAAGCTTGAAATAAATAAATCCCCTCCTTACTTAAACTATGCCTGGTAAGGATTTGTCCCAGCAACGTGGAGCTGACTACAACATTCCACCAGTCAGTACCCTCGTCCTTCTGTAGCCAGAACAAACATGGGAGAAGCCTGTATCCCAGCCAGGGAAGGCCACCGGAAAGCGGACTATGAGGGCAGAAAGCCCAGGGTCCTGTGTGCGAATCCCGGCTCTGTGGCCTTGGGCAAGTGAGTTAACTGTTCTGAACTTCTGTTTCCACAGCCAAAAGGTAGGACAATTAATCGTCCCAACAGCTCGTAGGACTGGCTTTGGGTTTATACGAGGGATTTTTTTCAAGTGCTTTATAAAGCACTCCCAAATGTTAGCTATATTTACATTGATGTCACTGCCGGGCTCCCAGGAGGGAAGCCTGGCCGGTTCGGTTTCGGCTCCGAGCCTTTTATGACTGATGCAGGCACTGGGCAGCCTGGGCTGGACAGCAGGCTGCCTCTCCCCCAGGGCCACAGGGCCATGGGCAAGGTCTGGGTCTAGGTGTCTGTCCCTGGCCTCCACCCCCACTCGGGGAGGCCAGTGCAAGGTATTCCTTACCCCAAGGGTCCTGTGTGTCTGGGAGGGAGGCCAGAGCGCCCCTAATGAGGCCAGAGACTACTGGGAGGGAGTCAGTGGGCCAAAAGTTCATGGCCTCACCTGGCCTTTAGACTCACTGTGCTTTCAATATAATACCTGCCCTGCCCCAAGTTTCCCCCCAAACCAGAGCTCCAGGAGGCTGAGGATGTGGGAAGTGGCCCTGGTTTAGTACTTGAAAGCAGGCAGTACAGGCTGGGAAAGAAGTCAGCTCCATCGCCCAGGCTCCCCAAGGCCTTGAGTGGCACTGAACTTGCATGCTGATAGACGCCTGTCCTTCCCTACCACTTCCCTACCAGCTCACTCAGGAGCCAAAGGTGCACGTTCTCAGCCCCTCTGTGTGGGTGCAGAGGCCCCAAGTGGGGCAGCCACCTATCTAAAGGCCCATCCTGGGGGTTCAGGCATGCACTCAGCTCTAAGAACAACTACTTCAACCCAGACCCCCCCTTCTGGCTACATGGCAATCGGAACCTCCTGGGAACTTCCGGGTACTCCAATGTCAGAATGCACCCCAGAGTGACTCCTGTGACACCCTCGCATCAGCCTGTTTTAAATGCTCTTGGAGACGAGGACAAGAACAGAGGATTCTCAGGACAATGACCGCTCTGTGTGGCTCCACGATGGTGCATGTCAGCGGGGGTGGGCACTAGTGTTGACTATGGACTCGGGGTGACGATGATGTGTCCACGGAGGCTCCGAGTGTAACAAATGCACTCTGGGGTGGGAGGGAGTGTCGGTTGGGAGAGGCCAGGACCCCGGGTGGCAGGTGACAACTCTATTTTCTGTCCATTTGTGCTTTGAACTCATTATTGCTCTTAAAAAAATTGTATTTTTCAAGAAATCTCCCAAATGAAGTGTGACCCAGGTGGTCTGTGGAGCCTGGGACAATGCTTGGGACATGGACAGGACAACCAGGCTTCAGAGACGGCAAGCAAAAGCACCCAGGGCCAGAGCCCTCTGGGAACTCTCGAGGGAGGGCACACGGGGTGGGAAGGAAGTGAGAGTCCCAGGCTTGACAGCACCCTCTGGAGCCTCACCCAGCCCTGAATCTAACACCCCACTTCCTCTTGTGGCTTTCAGCCCTTCTCTGGCATGGACACTGGGTCAAATGCTGGCCTGAGACTCACCCCACACGGAGTCAGCAGAACCCCACTTCCTGGCCAGTGAGCTGAGCACCTGTGGGCTCAAATGAGACTCCGTCTGGTGCACGGTTAACATAGCAAATATTGGTTATTTACTTAGAGTGCCTGGCAGACAAGAGCCCGTGTTGGCTGCGTGGAAAACAGAACCCAGACAGCAGGTGGCTTCATCCCTGCCAACCTGAAACCACAAGAGGGGCTCAGGATCTCCATACCCAGAAACAGACCCCTACACCCCCAAAAGCACCAGGAGCCACTGGAACACGGACCCCTTCGTGCAGTAAGTGTCGCAGGCCCACGCTGACCAGACACGGAGCTGGAGTGCAGACTTGCGCTTCCCAACTAGGAGCTCCAGTCTGCTGGCAGCAAGCATGCCTTGGGGCTGCCATTTTCTACCAGATGGCTCCTGCAGGGGGCCTGGGTCACTCCTGGCAATGGGAGGTCTTCCTACCAGGCACCCTCAGGCGGAGGGGCACCCTGTCCTGACAGACGTAGCAGCACAAGAACCATCACTCCAAAGCTCCACCAGTACCAACTACAGAACTTGGCATGCCAGTCTGCCTCCATCAACTAGCATTGTGTGTGTGTGTGTTTTCCTGAAGTATACCGTACAATGAAAGAAAGTACGGCTAAGGCTGTAGCTCACAGCAGAGCATGGACACAGCCACGGGTTCAAAACCCTTAGGATCACAAACAAAGTGCTGTCTAAAATAGAAAGGAGGGAGCCGGGCGTGGCAGCGCACGCCTTTAGTCCCAGCTTGGGAGGCAGAGGTAGGAGGACTGCCGTGAATTCAAGGCCACCTTGAGTGTACATAGTGAATTCCAGATTAGCCTGGGCTAGAGAGAGAGAGACAGACCCTACCTCAAAAAACAAACAAAAAATAAATAAATAAAAAAGAAAATATATACTCAAGAGGAGACTGAAGAGGAGGTGTTTGCAGGGCCCCCGTGTTCCCACCCAGTACCTGGTCTCCAAGGGAACCTCTGGCCTGCCTCCCGACCCCGGAGCACAGACTGCTGGGCTTGGAACCCTCACCTTGGAACGCACACCGAGTTTGCTGCTAAGGCTGCTTGGCCTGCATTTGTCTGTGAGACACGGGCATGTGTTTTGCACATGTCAGTGGCTGGTTTGCCTTCATTGTGGCATCCTAGGCACTCTTGGTAGACATGAGCACTCCCTTCTCTGAGCACATGTGAAAGGTGGGATCTTAAGGTCAGAGGACAGCAGCACAGCCTGTTTCTCTCCCCTTCTCTCTCCACCCTTTCGCGGGTTATACGTACTCATGACACGTCTCGATCTCTTGACCTTCAGACGTGGATGCTCATCTTTATTTATTTTGTTCCTTGTACAGACTTCAGACCTGGACACTGCCTGATCCAAGACAGACCTATTAGGAACACCTTCACACACGAGCATACCTCTCATGCGGTCCCACTGGTTCCTGCCTTCCTCCAAGGGCCCCTCTTCCTACAGATGACTTGCCAAGACCAGCCTTACCCAGACCCTGGCCTCTGGTGCCAATCAGGCCTCTTGTGGAGGCTGAGAGCTGTGGGCTGTTACCACAATCCCCAGGACAGAGGGCTAAAGCCTGGCAGTTCTCAGGGCAAGCTTAGCCTCAGGTTCTGGTTGCTGAACACCCAGGAGACAGGAATAACACGGGAGCACCTGAGGCATCTTAGGGGTAACAAGGCCCCAGGAAGTACAAGCCAGGAATGTCCTTGAGCCTGCCCCGGAAGTCTCCACTTGGCTCCAGGTCAGAGAAGGCTCTGGCTTCTCCTTGCCTCTAGCTGCCAAAAGGAGTTCCCTAGAGCTGTTTTTCCTTAAACTTTACCCGAGCCCCTCTCTAGAAAAGAGTTCACCTTTCCTACAACCAAGATTCCAGCTACAAACCTAAACCTGGAGTTGTAGTTGGTGAACTCGGCCCCCATTTAATACAGAAACCAGGAGTCAGGACTGATCAATTAAGCCCCCACCCAGGACCTTTCTAGCTCCAACTGAGTCCCTATGTGGACTTCACCCCTCCTCTTGCCTTCTACCCTTCAGCCCTGCCACAAAACACGGTCCAGCCGCTTCCACTGCAAGCCCCTCACCCCTAGCCTTCACTCTTTAGAAGCTCTGGCAGTTTTTAAAACAATATTTCTAATTATTTATTTGCAAACAGAGAGAGATATTCAGAGCACCAGGGCCTCCAGCTGCTACAAAGGAACTCAGATGCACGTGCCTCTTTGTGCATCTGGCTTTACATGGGTACTGGGGAATCCAACTTAGGTCATTAGGCTTTGCAGGCAAGTGCCTTAACCACTGAGCTATCTCTCCAGCCTGCACTCTGGCATTTTGAATAGGCAGCTTCCTCTGCCAACCCCTCCCTGTGCCCCCAGGTCAGGTGCATTTCACAGAGCTCCCTGTGGCCCCTCGCCCCGGTAGCCTGCCTGCCTTACCTCCCTTGCTGTGCCTTCCCTGCCTGTGAGCTTGTTCCATAGGGGTGTGATACAGGAATTGGGGTGCCTTGCCAGTGCACCAACATGATATGATACACAAACACACTGGTATTTTGGGGCTGTCTCCAGATTCTTGTGTTATTTGAAAAAATTGCCATCCATAGACCAGAGGGTAAAGCTTATAGGTTTTTTTTTAAGATCTATTTTTATTTACTTACTTATTTATTTATTTATTTATTTATTTATTAGAGACAGAGAGAGGGAGAGAGAAAGATAGAGAGAATGCGCAGCCAGGGCCTCTAGCCACTGCAAGTGAACTCCAGATGCATATGCCACCATGTACATCTGGCTTACATGGGACCTGGAGAATTGAACCTGGGTCCTTAGGCTTTGCAGTCAAACGCCTTAACCACTAAGCCATCTCTGCAGCCCTGGTTTTATTGGATTATAAATAGAACTTAAGAGAAGGAAGACAGAGCTCATTCCCAAGAGGCATGAGTGGAGTTCCCAGAAACGGGGAACTGAAGTCTAGAACTTAAGAGACTGAAGGAATACACAGCTCTTGCCCAAGGAGGTAAGAGGCAGTTGGCAAACCCCTCCACCTCCAGCTGCACCTGACCTGGGGGCACAGGGAGGGGTCAGCAGAGGAAGCTGCCTATTCAAAATGACAGGGCTGAAGGGTAAAAGCCCACTCTGGGCAGATTAGAACAAACAGCAAAGGGGCTAGAAAGATGACAAGGCAGGATGACGGCAGGGGCAAAGAGCCACTAGGCCAAGGCCTCGGGGGTCACCTGACTGCAGTGTGGCAGGGCCCGTGCCAATAAGGTCACCATAGGACTGTAGCCAGCTGGTGGCATCCCGGTGCACTTGTTAGGGTCCCAGGCCATGCTGCAGCAGAGAGGCCTGGGGAGCAGAGCTAGGTGATGTTGCAATAGACCCCGAGGGACATGGGGAAAGAAGGCGGGCAAAGTTAAAGAGGAACCCCCAGAGCCAAACAGTGCAGCCCAGCCAAGGCAAGCCACAGCTCTACTTCTCATCCAGAGCCCAATCCAGAACCTTCCACATGGCACTGGTGCAGGGCCTCGCCTTCAGAACTTCAGACCCCACGGTTGCCGTGGCAACGGCCCACAAACATAAAGAGCCCAGGCTGTGGTGCCATAAACAAGCCTGACAGATTCAATAAATATAAGTGTACTACAGCAATTTGCGGGGAATTTATGAGAAATTAAAAATTCAACTTGGACAATAAACAACCCATTTCAGAATTTGCCCCACTTAAAGTTAAATAAACTGCATGGGAGCATTTTTGGAGCATGATGGTGCAAGGCTAAAAGCAGGCCTCGCTGGGAACGCCTCTTGGACCTTCACAACCGGGACTGCTGGGAGAGCAGCTCACACCCAGGGCACACTACAGCTCACACTCAGGGCACACTACAGCTCACACCCAGGGCACGCTACAGCTCACACCCAGGGCACACTACAGCTCACACCCAGGGCACACTACAGCTCACACTCCACAGTGAGTGACGTGGAGCAGGATGAGGAGCAATGATGCCAGCAGTCTTGACACACTCGAGAAGCACAGGGACTAGCCCAAGGTCACAAAACCAGGCAAGGTCAGAGGTAGATGCAAACCTAGCTAGCGGGATCCATGTCTACAGGCAAGCATGTGATGTACTTGCTGTGTACAAAAACATCACACTTAAGTAGGGAGCTGGCTGAATTCTCTGCAAATCTGTCTTACTGAGACCATCAAAAGGGCTGGCTTCAAACAGATCAACAAGCTCATACACTCACCACCCGCAGGGTGGGAGGGGCTCGAGCCCCTGGATTCTGCAGTGTGAGCACAAGTCTTCCAGATGAAAGGCTAAGAAGGGAGGAGACAGGGAGGGAGGGCACCTTGGGGAGATTCCCTACCCACTGAAGAGGCAGAGACTGGGCAGAGATGCAAGTGAGCTGGAACCCGAGAGACCCCACCAGAGAGGCCAGAGTACAGTCCAGGAGGGTGGGCGGGCAGGCCTTCAGGGCCAGCAACCCTGGCCTGGTGCTGTCTCGTCTCAACACACTGGGCACCACATGCTCAACAGGTGTGTGCTGGGCCCTTCCTGCCAGGCGTGGCGGCCCCAGAGAAAACGATCAAGAGCTGAGGGGAGGTGGAGATACGGCTCATCTCTTAAGGGACCACCTGCTGCTGGACGGGAGACACTGCCCAGCTTGGTTCACCACACAGGCTGGCACGAGCCCGGCCCAGTAACAGAGAGGGACACAGGGCAGGCAGGGGCGCCCTTCTCCTCAGCTCTCCTACTGCAACACTACGGCCATCCTGGCCCTAGAGCCTCAAGTGCAGAGGAAGTTGGAGGCTTGGTCATCTTAGAGTCCTTGCAGGACAGCAGAGGGTCTGGGTGGACACCCTTCAGTCAGAGAAGGAATGGAGGAACCCTGCCACCTCCCACCAGTCCACACTCTGGCCCTGGCCCTGGCCCTGTCAGAAACAAGTGCTTGTGAGCAAAACTACAGCCAGGCAGTCCCCAGCCTCAGTGAAGAGAAGGATCTGGGGTGTGAGAGAAAAAGAAAGTAAAGGAAGGTAGGAGGGAAGGTACAAAAAAGAGAAGCAAGCGCCACACGTCTCTGCAGCATGTGCGACAACAGGGCATGCCAAGCCTGGAAGGACAATCCAGCACACCCTGTCTACAATTGCCTTTGATGCCTGGGTTATTTTCCCCTGAAAAGTATGTTACTTTAACAAGCTGTGAACCAATAAACATTATTTATACAGCACAAAGTAATCCTCATGGCCCTCTCCCTACAACGTGAGACCTGGATACTCACTATTTACAATGGTGACAACGGAGAGCCAGGCCAGCATCCAGTGTCAAGTAACCAAAGCCACCATCAGACGGCACTGCCCGTGGTTAGGAAGGCCAGGCTCAGGCCAGCCCACACACACTGGGAGGCGAGCACTCACACTCGGCAGCTAGCTACATCGTGGGGCAGATTACAACAGGGCCACGACTTCTTTAAAAAAAACAACGTAGTGGGCTGGAGAGATGGCTTAGTGGTTAAGGCGCTTGCCCACAAAGCCAAAGGACAGAAGTTCAATTCCCCAGGACCCACGTAAGCCAGATGCACAAGGTGGAGCATGCATCTGGAGTTCGTTTGCAATGGCTGGAAGCCCTAGAGCACTCATTCTCTCTCTCTTTTTCCTCTCTCAAATTAATTAATTGATTAATTAATTAATTTTTAAAAACCAACAACATATCAAGGCCCAGTCTATCTCTGCAGTCAAAGGGCATGTGGGATCCCTGTGCTGTGAGGAAGTGGGTTTTGCTCCTTCAAGCCACATAGGAGGCTATAGAACTTCCTTCTAAGGGGTCAGAAAATCACATGGTCAGAGGCAGGGCGGCAACAGGGCGCTGGTCCTACAGTAGCTCTGTGCTGTGCCAGGAAGCAAGGGTCACTAAAAACCCAACTGGAGGGTCTCCCTGATTTGTAGTAAAGGCCAAACAAACTGGACAGGTAGGAGTCCTTGTACCATGCTCACTTTGGCAGCATATATACTAAAAAATAGGAGTTCTGGACTAGAGAAATGGCTTAATGGCTAAGGCACTTGCCTGTGAAGCCTAAGGACCCAGGTTCAATTCCCCAGTACCCACGTAAGCCAAATGCACAAGGTACATGAGTCTGGAGTTCATTTGCAGTGCCTAGAGGCCCTGGCATGCCCATTCTCTCCCCGCCTTTCTCTCTCAAATAAACAATAAATTAATTAAGTAAAAAAAAAAAAATTGGGGCCCTTGTCCCCACTGGCCAGAAACAACACTAGGGTAACAGACAGCAAAAGAACCTTGGCCCTGAACAACTGGCCCAGAATATGCAGTCTGCAGACAGCCGCATCAAGCCCTCCTCTCCAGGCCCTGCTGCCTGAGCTGAGGAGAGAGCTGGGCCACCAGTGGATCAAACTCAGTCACTGTGTGCCTTCGCCACGTCCCCCACGCCAGGCTCTGCCTCAGCCACACTCCCAGGCTCTCAGCCCTGTCCCAGAGGCACCCTCGCCCATCCTGGCTCCTGTTGATCTTGTCAAAACACCATAAATGACTTATGCTCACTTGGCAGGGCCTGCAGCAAAATACTGTGCAGGCGGAGAGAAAGCAAAGTCAAAGACCTCCCTACCAGGAAACCACAGCCCTCCCACCTGAGATGGGAAACACAGCAAGGCAAGGCCAAATTCCCACTCAGTTAGTCAGAGGGTAGACTTCAAAAGACTGCAGTCATCTTGGGAACTGGAAGCCCAGTGCAATGTGGACAAGTTCTTACTCCCCACAACCCTGCCACTGCTCCCCCACCCCAGCCCTGTCTCCAGCCTCAGGCTACCCACATCTCCTGACAGGAAGGCTGACAGCTTTGTAAGGCCTTCTCCCCGGCCCTCACCTCAGCTTAGGCATCCATCTTGTCACAATCTGGTCAATGGATCTCCGAGAGGTCGTGGCATTTACCCAGGGATGCCCAGCTACAAAGAGGTGCAGCTAGAACCAGGAGTGAGTCCTAGCCAGTAGTCTTTGGAGCACAGAAGGTACTGGCTTTGCCAATGCGCACCACTGGACTCTGATCCCAGGTCTGCAGCCGTCTCGCTGGGCAGCACGAGGCAAATCCAAGTCCGACTAGAGAGTCTGAGTGCTCTTGTCTGGCAAGCTGGCACTAACTCAGGCAGCCACCATGGTTGCTATGGGGCTAGTTCATGGAGGCCCAGCCCAAAGACACCAAGTTCTACACAGGCATTCCCTAAATCCTAGCCTCCAGTCTACCTCCTTCCAAATGTTCCTCAGCCCTCTCGGTTACAGCCCCCACCCCAGCCCCTTTACCCCATTCCCATCAGATCACTGAGAGCCTCCCCAAGTGGCTTCCGAAGAGAGTTGACTGAGCCCCACACCACCATCAAGTTCCCCAGACGGGACTGTGGGCTGGGCCCCAGCAAGCTGGCATCTCCTTATAGGGTATACTGCACAGCCGACCTATGAAACTGGAGAGAAGCGAGATGCAGACAGGCGGTGACGGCGGGAAGCAGGCCTGGGGCAGGAGCCCAGGCCCCCAGAGGCCCAAGTCCTGAAAGGTGGTCCCCGCCAGCCACTTGTGGAAAGCATTTAGGACCTTGGGGAGGAGGAGTCACCAGGAGCTGGGTAATGGGGAGCGACAAAAGGCAGAGCCAAATCACAGCCCCGGATGGGCAACCCTTTTAGAAAAACCATGAACTGAAGTGTCTGGAGCTCCCTGGACAACCACAGCAGCATGCTAGGTTTGGGGAAAGGGGTCAACCCTCTGTACCCCAACGTGGCAGGATCCTGGGAGAGCCAACAGAAGAAAGAAGTCAAATAGCCCATGCCCACAAGTGTACCCTAACCAGGGCAAAACTCATCCCAGTCTTAGGAGGTGCCACAGGCCACTGAGCATCCACCCTGGGTACAAGAGAGCCGGACTGCTGAACTGGAGGGCAACCAGGAGTCAGGACCATAGTGGGGAACTGTCCCTGGGCATCCCTCGTATCGGCAAACTGGACATGCATACACTTCACTGGCATTTCTGGTTCTTCCCTTATGAGATCAGTTCACAGAGAGATCTCTGTTGCCATGGCTCTTCCCCATCCAGTTTAACTATGTAATGCCTCACTTAGATTTGCATTCTCTAAGGGCCACTGAGGGCGATGACAAAGGTTGTGACAGCATTGGTAAGCAGCCCTGGACCTCTGCTTCCAGGGACAAACCACGTGCCAGGCTCGGAGCCACACCTTACTAGCATTATCTCAGGCCTGATAGCCCTGTAAGACTCCATCAGTGGAACTCCCATTCTACAGATGAGGAGACTGAGACTGGGATCGGTTGGGGGCGGGGACAAGGAACACGTCTAGCTTTAAGAAAGAGCCACAGGAACCTGCCTGCCGATCACTAGCTACAGCCCGGCAGCCACTCTGAAGACCTCCTTCCTCACTAATGGAATCCGGAGGTCGCTTGAGGACCTCACACACTCTGCCCGCTGACGTCAGATGTGGCTCAGTTCTGACCTGGCATGGTGGGCAGCAGTGGAACAAGGAACCTCTAGAGAGGCCAAGTGAGAGGAGATTCAGATGCCATGGGAGGGGGGCTCCTTTCCCACTACCTAGAAAGAGAATAAGCGTTGAGGCAGCTCTAGTTACAGGAGAAGCAAGGAGGCGATCTGGAGCCAGGAGGCTGGCATGAAGGGTGGGGAATGGCATGGCCTGAGCAGAAGGGCATATACTAGTATTTTGGAGCCCCATCCCAACCACATATACCAACACCCAGCATCTTTGGTGCGGGAGCCACACATCATAGGTCACAGTCATTCCCAGTCAGCTACTGACAGCTGACAATTCTGCCAGTCCCCCAGAGAAGCTGCAGGGGCACCAGGGGCTGGAGAATGGGCGCTGGCCAGGCAGAACAGGAAGACAGGCTGACCAGGGGAGACACGACCCGGAGTGCAATGCCCCTGCACCAGAGTCTCACAGAAGGAGGGCTCAGAGCACACACTCCTGATTTTATTGTAATTCTCCTTTTTTCCATCCAGGTCAAAATAAAGACTTCCTGCTTGAGATACTGCCTGCTTCTTCAAAAGTCAACATGGTCTGGTTTGTTTGCTGTTTGTTCTTTTGGTTTTGGTGCTGGTTATTTGGAGGGTGGCGGTTTTGTTATTATTTTTAAATATTTTTATTTATTTGCAAGAAGAGAGAGGGGGAGGGAATGAGAAGAAATGGGCGTACCAGGGCCTCAAATGAACTTCAGAGGCATGTGACACTTTTGTGTAACTGGCTTTACTTGGGTACTGGGAAATTCAATCTGAGCCATCAGGCTTTGCAAACAAATGCCTTTTACTGCTGAACCATCTCTAGTTCTTTGTTAGTGTTTTCTTAATATTTATTTAGTTAGTTGACAGAGAGAGAGGGAGAGAGGGGGAAAGAGAGAGAGAGAATGGGTGTGCCAGGGCCTCCAGCCACTGCAAACGAACTTACCATGTGCCCCCTAGTGCATCGGGCTTTAGGTGGGTCCTGCAGAATTGAACCTGGGTCCTTCGGCTTTACTGGCAAGCACCTTAACTGCTAAGCCATCTCTCTAGCCCTTGTTACTGTTTTTGAGGCAAGATCTCACTATGTAGTCAAAACTGACCTGGAAACTGTAATCCTCCTGCCACTACCTCGTGAGTTCAGGGATTACAGGTACCCATCCCCAAGCCTCTCCATGGTTTTTCTTCCCCCCACTGAGGACTTAGCTTGTTTCTTCAGCACAACAACTAACCTCATTTTCCCGCATGCACTACTGCAACTGCCCTGAGATGCTCCCCACAGCAGGGCTGCGCCTTGGTCCCTGGCCTGTAAGCCTGCAATTTCCTGGAGCCTCCTTTACGAGGGGAATGAAAAGCGAAGCACACAGAATGCTCGAGACTAAAACTCCTGGACTGCAAACCTGACGAAAGCAGCTCATCCTCCCTTCTGGGAATAGTTAGATGGTAATTTATCTAACAAGCTAGCACTGCATACAAATAAAACGACTTCCAGCTCATGAACACAGCCAGCCCTTTGTGCCTGGCAGGTTCAAACAACCCAACATTTAAAACTACCTGAAAGGAGGGCCGGAGAGATAGCTTAGCAGTTAAAGCACTTGCTTGTAATGCCAAAGGACCCAGGCGACACATGCTGCTGGAGGTGGTTTGCAGTGGGATAGAGGCCCTAACGCACCCACTCTCTCTCTCCCTCTCAAATAAATAAATAAAAATAAAAATACTTTTTTTAAGTATCTAAAAGGAAAGCCAGGTGTGGTGGTGCACGCCTTTAATCCCAGCACTCGGGAGGCAGAGGTAGGAGGATCGCCATGAGTTCAAGGACACCCTAAGACTACATAGTGAAATCCAGGTCAGCCTGGGCTAGACTGAGACCCTACCTCGAAAAACCAAAAAGTAAAGAATAAAAAAATCTGAAAGGAAAGAAACTATATCAGTACTGATCAAGAACAGGTTTTTTTGTCATTCATATACAGTATCTACATGCATTAGGTACTATAAGTAATTTAGAGTTGATTTAAAGTCTTAGGAGGGAACGTGTGTAGGTTATATGCAAGCATGACGTATCTACATCGGGGACTTGAGCACCCATGGATTTGTTACCACAGGGGTTCCTAGAACCAGTCCTGAAGGGATGGGCCTTTGAAAATGGTACCAGGTGATAGCCGCCTATCATGGAGAAAGTACCGCCAAGTTCTACCCCCGGCCCCAGCCTGTACACACCAAGTACAGACCACGGATCTTCCACGGGACACAGCTATGTAACTATTTCTCACATTCAAAGGCACCTTCGTCATGGCCAGCATGGAAACTCAGCACATTCCAATTTTGAAAGCACTGAAAAACATTTAAGCAGCTTTTACAGAACCAAGGAGAGAAGAAAAACAAAAAGTACAAATTCAGGGAGACCAGAGAAGCTAACTATGACTACTTTGAGGAAATGAGACAATGGGGAACCTTTCCAATTTACATATTCCTGTAATATTCAATGATTTTCTGATGATTTCCAAAGGTTTCTTGACAAGATGCTTATGCATGCCAGAATGTGTGCTCACAGCCACAGCCTCTGAAGAACAAGAACAGGACACATGGCCCTTACAGAGGACAGGAGACACCCACGCAAGCAATGACATCATGACATCAGACCTTAGACATCTGCGAAGCCGGGCACACAGGGCATATGCATGGAGGGAGGAGATTCCAGAAGGCTCTAAGGAGCTCTGTGAATCTTGTTTTGACAGAACAATGAGTGCCTGCCAGATGGAAGAGGGGAGGGATATGGCCGGAACACGATGTGGCAAACAGGACCAGTCCCCATGGACACCTGGGCCCTGCACAGGCTGCTTTGAGGGTACACGTGTGGGTGGAGCCTAGGCTGAGTTCCCTGGAGCAGGAATCAACTAAAGGTCTCATAATGGTTACTTCTGTCAATCTGGCAGCATCTAGAACCACCTAGAAGACAAATCTGGACATGTCTGTGAAAATGTTTCTAGGTTAGGATGAGGTGGGAAGATCCACCCTAACCGGGAGTGGTACCATCCTATGTTCTACAAACTGGGGTCCTGGACTGTATAAAAAGGAGAGGGGGGCGCTGGAGAGATTGTTCAGCAGCTAAAGACACTTGTTTACAATGTCTGATGGCCTCGGTTGGATTCTCCAGTACCCACATAAAGCCAGAGGTATATAAAGTGGCACATGCATCAAGTTCATTTGCAGTGGCAGGAGGCCCAGGAGTGCCCATTCTCTCCCTCTCTCTCATATAATTATTTTTTGCTGAGCCTGGTTGGACACCCTTTTAATCCCAGCACTCCAGAGGTGGAGGTAGGAGGATGGCTGTGAGTTAGGAGGCCAGCCTGAGACAACATAGTGAATTCCATCCAAGTCAGCCTGGGCTAGAGTGAGACCCTACCTCGAAAACCCCAACATAATGATGAATAGGTAATAGAATGTTTTTAAAAACCAGGAGAACGTGAGATGAGCACCAGCATTCATCACTCTGCTTCCTGACTGTAGACTGCACATGACCAGCTGCTTCATACTACAGCCACCATGCCTCCTCCCCACAGTGGAGTGTGTTCCCTCAAACAGCCTCCATGCCTCCTCCCCACAGTGGAGCTCGTTCCCTCAAAGTACAAGCAGAACAACTCCTTCCTCGGTTGCTTCTGGTCAGTCATTATCACACAATAAGGAAAGTAATGAAATGGTGTGGTGGTCCGATTCAGGTGTCCCCCATAAACTTATGTGTTCTGAATGCTAGGGCCCCAGCCGGTGACAATGTGGGAAGTGGATCCTCCCGGAAGCAGTGCATGTTGGGGGTGGGCTTATGGGTGTTACAGCCAGCTTCCCCTTGCCAGGACTTGGCACTCTCTTGCTGCTGGCTGTCTCCCTGATGTTGCCCAGGTGATGTCCAGCCTCTGCTCATGCCATCATGGAGCTTCTCTTGGAGTCTATAAGAGTCTATAAGCCAAAATAAACCCTTTCCTCCCACAAGCTGCTCTTGGTCAGGTGTTCTCTGATAGCAACACAAAGCTGACTGCAACAGAGAGCTTCAAGGGTCCCTCAAAGGACTAGGTCGTCACCCTAGCACTGCAGCCAACGGTGACAAGATAGCTCTTGCTTGAGAAAAAGCACCTGAGCAGCTATGCAGCAGAAGGGCCCAGTCCAGGAGACAGACTACAATGCTCTGGGCAAAGGGACTGGCTTCAAAAAAAAAAAAAAAACCAGGCTGGAGACATGGCTCAGTGGTTAAGATACTTGCCTGCAAACCTACGGACCCAGGTTTGATTCCCTAGTGCTGAGAGGGGGGTAGAGTTAGGGTGACTGGACCCCTGAAGGTGAAAGGGGCAGGAAAGTTTGCACTTGCTAGAAATCAAAGTTGGTCTGACTTCTTATCTTTCTTGCCTAGTTCCATAGAACTGTTTTTCCACAGTCAGGACCCCTCCTGGGAGGGAGAACTTTCATAGGATTTCAACATTGTGGTTGGTCAAGTTCAGTCCCTGGAACTTGGTAACAGAGCTAATCTCTTCCTGAGACAGCACCTAGCCCTAACCAACCAGATGTCCCTCTGGTTCACCTGGGCGGGAAGACAATAAAAGGTTATAAATACCTTTGTGAGGGGAGGACAGGCTCTCTGACCACTTGGGAACTTCAGCTGTGGGTGAGTTTTTCCCTCAGCTGAGCCTGGGATGGCTCCATCCAGGTCCAGCCAGGAGGGGCCCTAGCCCTTACTCTCCGCATGACTTCTTTATCCCCTCCAGCTCCCCAACATGGCAGGAGCTCCTAGAACATTCTTTTCTCTTTCTTTCCATGGTTTTTTCCAGGTCCTCCACGTGGGATCTCTAGCCACATGGGTGCCTTTCCTGGCTCTGCACTTCCCTCAATAAATATAATTTAATAATTATCCTTCTCAGTCTTCCTTTTTTATTCAACTCTTTGATTACAAATTAGAAGCGAACCTAGGATTTGGGGTGCAAGGACTTTCCTGGACCTTTAACACCCGTTACAGTACCCATGTAAAGCCAGATGCACAAAGTAACGCATGTGTATGGAGTTTGTTTACAATAGCTAGAGGCCCTGGTGCACCTATTCTCTTTTTACTTGCCTCTGTCAACTAAATAAATAAAATTTAAAGATGGGCCAGGCATGGTGGTGCACGCCTTTAATCCCAGCACTCAGGTAGCAGAGGTGGGAGAAACGCTGAGTTTGAGGCCAGCCTGGGACTACATAGTGAATTTCAGGTCATTCCGGGCTAGAGACCCTACCCTGAAAACCAAAAACAACAAAAATAAGAATTAAAAAATAAGAAACAAAACCAACAACGAATGGATTACGGCAGCCAAGAGTCAGAGCTGAAGGACGCTGCTAAGAGTGGTCAGCCAGTGCAAAGGCCACGGGCTCCAACCTGAGAGTGGACAGAGCTAAGCTTGCTGAAGCAAAGGTGAGTGTGGTGGTGCTCACCTGCCAGACCCGCTAGGGAGGGGGAGGAAGGTTGAGGAGTCCAAGGCTGACGTCAGCTATGCGGCGAGTTTGAGGCCAGCCCGGAGTAAATGCTGCCGGAGGCTGAGGCGGCAGCGATGGTGGGTACCAGGTGAAAAGGAGAACGAAGTTCCCAGCCTATGGCACAGCAGGAGACTACAACCGTAATGTACCATGTATTTCAAAGACTACAACCGTGATGTACCATGTATTTCAAAGACTACAACCGTGATGTACCATGTATTTCAAAGACTACAACCGTGATGTACCATGTATTTCAAAGACTACAACCGTGATGTACCATGTATTTCAAAGACTACAACCGTGATGTACCATGTATTTCAAAGACTACAACCGTGATGTACCATGTATTTCAAAGACTACAACCGTGATGTACCATGTATTTCAAAGACTACAACCGTGATGTACCATGTATTTCAAAGACTACAACCGTGATGTACCATGTATTTCAAAGACTACAACCGTGATGTACCATGTATTTCAAAGACTACAACCGTAATGTACCATGTATTTCACCGCAGCTAAGAGTCCATCTCAAATGCCTCTCTATGAAAAAACTGGTGGGTAAAGGAAGTGGGGGGTATGCTAATTAGCTTGATTTAATCTTTCTATATTATGTACATACATCAAAATATCACGTGATATCCCGCAAACGAATATAATTATGTATCAATTAAAGATTAATTCAAGCCGGGCGTGGTGGTGCATGCCTTTAATTCCAGAACTGGGGAGGCAGAGGTAGGAAGATCGCCATGAGTTCGAGACCACCCTGAGACTACATAGTGAATTTCCAGGTCAGCATGGGCTACAGTGAGACCCTACCTTGACAAACTAACAAAAAAGGAAAAACCCTACCGGCTTCAGTTCAATTTACCGTGCCCACATAAAGCCAGATGCACAAAGTGATGCACATGCATTGGGTGTTTATTTGCAGTCACAAGAGGCCCTGGTGTGTCCATACTTACTGTCTCTCTCTCCCTCGCAAATAAGAAAATAAAAATAAATTAATTCACAGGTGTGGCGGCACACACCTGCAATCCCAGCAGGCTGAGGCAGGATCTCAAGTTCAAGACCAGTCTTGGCAATGTAGCAGGCCTGAGGCTAGCCTGTGCTATCTATAGCAAGGTCAAGTCAATACATAAAATGTGTGTGTGTGTGTGTATATATATACGCTAAGCCATCCCTCCAGCCCTGTGTATATAGTTTTAAATAGAGATGGGCCATAAACTAACTGTGGGGCTTGAATGCCAGCTCCACTACCCACTGGCTGTGGATCTGGGGCGAGTATTCTGACTCAGTTTCCTCATCTGAAGCAGAGGTGATAATAAAAGCATTATCTACTAGGAGGAGAACCTATACTAAAAAGTGCTCTAATGATTTCCTGTGGTGTACACTGTCACGCCTCGGTACTTCCCAAGGTTCTGACACCAAGCACATACTTCAGAAACAAAGAATAATGTAAAGTTACTTTTAACGAGCAGACCCTCAGGGCCTGTCACAGCCTGTGTGGAGTGACAGCTCAGTGCTCAATTCACTCACAGAGCACACGGCACACACACCCAGGCCAGGCCACACAATCCTCACAGACTAGCAAGCTCTGGCCTCAGGGGGACAGTGGACAGACAGACAGGCAGCCGCAGGGCAGGGTCGTGGGCAAGAGGGCATCTCGGCAGGTCTGAAGGCATGCCCAGACGTGAGTGGGGAGACACCGGCTCCTACCTGAGAGGAATATAAAGCTGTGTGATCTTTGGCGGTGAGCTGGGGGCTGCACATATCTCCATTCCTGCCTGCGACTGTGACAGCTGTCACCTCAACACGCCTCCTCAGCAGCATCTGTGCGCCTGAGGTACAAAAACTTACGAGCAGCCAGGCGTGATGGCACACGCCTTTAATCCCAGCACTCGGGAGGCAGAGGTAGGAGGATCGCTATGAGTTCGAGGCCATCCTGAGACTACATAGTGAATTCCAGGTCAGCCTGAGCTAGAGTAAGACCCTACCTCGAAAAAATAAAAAATTACTAGCAGACACTAATTTACCTAACTTCTCTACTCTGTGTGTTATTATTATTTAAAAATAAATAGAATAAAAGCCACTCAGGAGGCAGAAGTAGGAGGATCTCAGTGAGTTCAAGGGTTCGAGGCCACCCTGAGACTCCATAGTGAATTCCAGGTCAGCCTGGGCTAGAGTGAGACCCTATCTCGGAAAACCAGAAACAAACAAACAAACAAACAAAAAAACCCTCGGTAGCAGAGGCCAGTAAGCTAGAAAGCTAGAAAGGGGCTATAAGGGAGGGAAAAGAGGGGAGGACTTAAGGGGATGGTATTGTATATATGTAAGCAGATGAACAGATTACTGGGCCCAATGATCTGCTCCAGAAGCTGTCTCCAACAAGGACTCACTGGTCAGTGGGCAGTGGGCAGTGGTCACTGCACTGTGCTCACTTGGTTATTTTAGAGGCTGATGGGCTTTGAGAAGTTAGCAAGTCCTGAGGGCCCTGCGAGCCTGGACCCTGCCTCTCAAGAAGGCCCTGCCAATGGACAAGGCTCACTACCAGCTAGGCTCCTCCTCTGGACAGCCTTCCTGACTGCACTTGTGGAGTGAGGGCCTAGCCTGTGTCCCTGTCCACCTGGGCCCCTGGCAGCCCACTGTATATTTCAACGAGAACTGAAGAGATGGGCCCAACACCCACCGCCTGACCTATAAAAGCATCCATGAGAGTTGCTGTGTGGGGGGCAATACCTGCTCAGCTCTCACCTCATCCCTCAACCCCTTCACACTGGCCCTGTCCACCAGCCTGGGTCTCTCAGCACTGGCATATAGCAGGACCCATGCTCCTCCTGAGCTCCTCACCTGTGGCCTCTCCCTCCCAAGATACCCCAAGTAAGAAGCCCAGCTTTCAGAGGAGGCTAGTCCCTATGCAGACAAACTCACAGCTAGGAAACCTTTGGCAGGTCCCTATAGTCTCTGGGGAAATACAGGCCAGGCCCAGCCCAGCCCCAGCAGGGCCACTGGATGGCCCCAGAACCAGGCCTGCTGCTGTCCCTCTTCAAGGAGACACCTGGCTCTGAAATGTAAACAGTCTGCAAACCAAAACCCAAAATAAATTTTTAAAAACTATTTGCACATTTTAAAGCTGACATCCAGAATTTCTCATCATAAGTTTAAATACTTGCAGAGGATGTAATTTCCAACATACTGTAAATATTAACATTTTAAAATAAAACTGTTACTGTTTCTCTTTTAAATGGATCCAGTGGAATCTAAATACCACAGTGGTCTGGGATCCACCATCATCCATTTTAAAATTATATAATCAGACCCGACTTTGACAGCTAGAAACTGCAATGTTCTTTTTGCTTTTCCTCAGACTCTAATTTCCAATCCTCTTTCCTTAGAGATATTCATACTGCCAGAGTATTTTTATGTCAGAAAGCCTTTTACTGATTATTCTACTATACCACTGGGCTAAAGCAACAGATATGCATAGACGTTCTTTAAAAAAATTAACATAAGGCTGGAGAGATGGCTTAGCAGTTAAGGCACTTGCCTGCAAAGCCTAAAGATACAGGTTCAATTCCCCAGTACTCATGTAAGCCAGATGCACATGGTGTCTGGAGTTCATGTGCAGTGGCTTAGAGGCCCTGGTGCACCCATTCTCTCTTTCTCTATCTGCCTCTTTCTCATTCTCTCTCTCTCTTTCAAATAAATAAGTAAAAGTAAAATATTTTTTAAAATTAATAAAGAATCAAGTGTGGTGACATATGCCTTTAATCCCAGCACTTGGGAGGCAGAATTAGGAGGACTGCTGTGAGTTTGAGGCCATCCTGAGACTACACAGTGAATTCTAGGTCAGCCTGGGCTAGAGTAAGCCCCTACCCTGAAAAACAAAACAAAACAAAAAGAGATTAATACAGTAAAATTCTTACGTGTCAAAAAAGTTTCTTCTGGAGTACATTATTATCACTATTATTATTAATAGACAAGTGATCAACATAACAGAAGTATACTCAAAACTGTGCAAATAGGGCTGAGAGATGGTTTAGTGGTTAAGGCACTTGCCTGCAAAGCCAAAGGACCCAGGTTCAATTCCCCAGACCCATGTAAGCCATATATACAAGGTGGCGCATGTGTCTGGAGTTTGTTTGCAGTGGCTGGAGGTCCTGTTGCACCCATTCTCTATCTGCCTCTCTCTCTCCCTCAAATAAATTAAACTTTAAAAAAAATTTTAAACTGTACAAATGCTAAGTATAAAAAGATTAAAAATAGCCGGGCGTGGTGGAGCACGCTTTTAATCCCAGCACTCGGGAGGCAGAGGTAGGAGGATCGCCGTGAGTTCGAGGCCACCCTGACACTTCATAGTGAATTCCAGGTCAGCCTGAGCTAGAGTGAGACCCTACCTCGAAAAACCAAAAAAAAAAAAAAAAAAAAAAAAAAAAAAAAAAAATTAAAAATACAACTCTGAAGAGACTAATAGAACTTTTTAAAAAGATATTTCAGGGGCTGGGGAGATGGATCGGTGGTTAAAGGTGCTTGCTTGCAAAGCCCCCTGGCCTGGGTTCAACTCCCCAGTCCCACATAAAGCCAGTGGGGCAAACTTCTGGAATATGTTTGCAGAGGCATAAGCCTTGGTGTGTCTATTCATTCTCATTCTGTTTGTAAAAAAAAAATTGTTTATTTTTTTTATTATTTGAGAGAGAAAGAGGCAGAGAGAGAGAGAGAGAGATAAAGAATGGGCAAGGTAGGGCCTTCAGCCACTACAAACAAACACCAGACACATGCGCCCCCTTGTGCACATGTGCCACACTGTGCACTGTGTCACTGTGCGTATAGCTTACAGGGGTCCTGGAGGTTCGAACATGAACTCTTAAGCTTCACAGGCAAGCACCTTAACCGCTAAGCCATCTCTCCAGCCCTAATTTGCTAATTTTAATATTTTATTTTTATTTATTTATGAGAGAGGCAGAAACAGAATGGGTGTGCCAGGGCCTCTAGCTACTACAAACGAACTCCAGACACATGCACCACCTTGTGCACCTCTGTCTTACGTGAGTACTGGGGAATCAAACCTGGGTCTTAAGGCTTCACAGGCAACTGCTAAGCCATCTCTCCAGCCCAATAATTTGTTTTTAAGTTATTTCAGCCTTTCTGCAGGAACTGCCATTCTCTAGTAACCTGCCAGAATGGCCAACACAAAGGGAGAGAGCAGAGGCACCCAGCCCAGCTTCTCTAGGCCTCTTCAAAAGCATGGGCTTGTTCCTTTGGTCACGTACATGTGAATCTACAAGAAGGGTGATATTGTAGATATCACGAGAAGAGGTGCTGTCCAAAAAGGAATGCCCCATAAATGTTACCATGGGAAGCCTGGAAGAGTCTACAGTGTCACTCAGCATGCTGCTGGCATTGTCATGAACAGGCAAGTTACGGGCAAGATTCTTGCCAAGAGAAGTAATGTGCGTATCGAGCATATCAAGCTCTCTAAGAGCCGAGACAGCTTCCTGAAACAGGTGAAGGAAGATGATGGAAGAAGAAGGAAGCCAAAGAGAAAGGAAGCTAGAGCGGCCGCCCGCTCCGCCCACAGCCGCCCCTGTGTGAGAACTAACGGAAAAGAGCCTGAGCGGCTGCAGCCTGTTCCCCGTGAATCCATGGCTTAATAGATGTCATAAACAAACAAAAGACCTAAATTATATATTAAAAAGTTATTTCATGTATCTGTAGATGAGCATTGCCTACTGCTAACAATAAGACAAAATTTAACAGTTCTGTCCATTTTTCTAGTTGCTATAGATACTAATGTTTCAACCACTTACATTAAAAAAAAAAAAAACAGGACTGGTGATTTTCATGGCAAATTCAGTGGGCTCCCTCTCAATCACACCCGTGAGTCTCATCAGAAACCACTGATCGCATGCTGTCAGTTGTTAATTCCATCAGGTCCTCTTTCCATTTTGTCACTACCATAGAATGGGAACTATCTCCCTGTGGTGGTTTGATTCAGGTGTCCCCCATAAACCCAGGTGTTCTGAATGCTGGGTTCCCAGCTGATGGAGATTTGGGAATTAATGCCTCCTGGAGGTGGTGTATTGCTGGGGACGGGCTTATGGGTGTTATAGCCAGTGTCCCCATGCCAGTGTTTGGCACACTCTCCTGTGCCTGTTGTCCACCTGATGTTGGCCAGAAGATGATGTCCACCCTCTGCCCATGCCATCGTTTTCCCCTGCCATCATGGAGCTTCCCCTAGAGTCTGCAAACCAAAATAAACCTTTTCCCCACAAGCTGCCCTTGGTCGGGTGATTTCTGCGGCAGTGTGAACCTGACTGCAACAAGCCCAGGATTATGATGAGTGGCCACCCTCCCCGATGACCAGCGGGCTGTGTCCTACAGCCCCACACAGAGGCTCAGGTCAGTCCATGGCTCTGCAGACCACCAGCTTCTGTCCTGGGTCAGGCACGATTATCCTGCTGTACAGATGGGCAGACTGCTGTGTGCAGGGCTCAGTCACTCAGCCGGGAACCCAACCCTGGGCAGCTCTGGAGGGAGGAGAGGAGGGACAAGCAGGCAACAGGAAAGTACTTGGAAGCTCCTCCCCCAGGCGCCAGATCAGCTCTCAGGCACAGGGCCGGCGGGCACAGGGGGCGGCTGGGGACCTGCAGGTTTGGCTTTCAACATGCTCCCGCCCGCACCGGGCAGGGCTCCGCACAAGTGTGCCTTGAGAGCAAATGCGGCTCACTGGTGGACCGCAGTCCTGGTAAATACCAAACGCTGATACTGCACGGTCGCCATGAAGGAAGCGGGAAGAGAAGTGACTCCCGTGACGTGGGCCAACGTGCCAATGTTGCCAGGGTTCTAAAGGCTTGGGTCCTGACCCCGTACCTCTGTATCCACTTACACAGCAGCCAAAAGCACCAGGCAAAGAAGCACTTAGTAGACAGGGCACCTGCTAGCATGGGAAGGAGACCACAGACAGACAGGAACCTTCGACTCTACCAGCCACCAGCTCCCCTCTCCAATAGGCCACAACATAATGAGCCTCAGGATCCTTATCTCGACACGGGAGACTCTACCTCTCACATCACCAGGGCCCACACGGGAGTAGCCAGGACATAGTCACACTCATCCTCTCAACTCATTCATGCCTGAACCCCAGTGACTGGCACCTTGCCCACCTCTGGCTTCCAGGGGCCCACGGCCTGGGATCTGGCACACAGAAGCCAGATGATTTTGGAAAACCAGCCAAGTGGCTTGGCTTCCCTGCGTCTTCTCAGCATCTCAAGTTGTAAAGGAGGTGCAGGGAGAGGCTTCGTGAGGCATGGCTTTTATTTTTAGATGCCAGAGTGGAAAGCATCCAGTTTGGCTTCACTCTGGTCCCCAGCCATCACTTCCGCTCCCAAGTCATCGTCCAAATGAACAGCACACACATCCTGAAGGATTGCAAAACCCTCCTCCTGCCTGGCGCACTCTACAACAATGCTCCGGACTCCTGTGCCACCCACAGACTGGGTGCACGGAAGGTCCCAGAACACAGGACGCTCTGCCCCTGCGAAGTGTGAGCCTATCGGCTTGGGAAAGCCCTCTGCTGCCGCTTAAGAGGGGGGACCTCCTGAAATTTAACAGAGGTGGGCTCCAAGTGCTCCCCACTTCCGGCAGATGTCTGCCATTAGCTCTGCTCAGGTTCCGAGCCTCTCAGCTGCGGGCAGACTATAAAGCAAGAGGAGGAAGGGCAGCTTGAAGCAGAGGCAGGCAGGTTCACCCGGACAAGGCCAGCAAGGGCAACAGGAGGTGTCAGGCACAACCTTGGTGCCCTTAATTGCTTGTCCTTCGCCACAGGTATTTCTGTATTTACATGGAGGACAATGCCCCGCCCCCTCCCCCTTTCCATCCCTGCTGAGACAGACCAATGGAGGCCAAGGCTGCTCACCACAGGGCTCTAGGCAGGGACACATCAAATCTCTCAGCTTTCCTGACATGACTGCTGTCAGAGCCTGGCTATCCACTGCATGGCCACAGGCCCAGCCTGTGCCTGGGAGAGCTCAGATGCCATCTGTCTGTCCCTCCTCTCCCTCCTTCACTCATCCATCCATTCGTCCAACCTTCCTCCTCTCTCTCCAACCCTCTATCCTTTTATCTCTCTCCCTCCTTCTAACCATCCATCCTTCTCCCTCCCTCTCTTATTCCTTTCCCCTTCTTTCTTCCATCCATTTTCCTTCTTCCTCTTTCTATCCTTACCGCTATATCTTCTTCCTCCCTCCCCGCACCTATCCTTTCTTCTCCCTCCTTCCCTACCTCCTTCTCATTCTATTCATCTTTCCTTTTCCTTCATCCATCCACACTTCCTCCTTCACCAGCTAATGAGCACCAGACCCAAATCTGCCTAGGATGGAGCCATGACAGGACAGAGTAACAGGAAATACAGTTGGGCGGTTACGGTCACTTAGTCGTCCCCCCCAGCAAACCCAAGTGCCATGCCCCCCCAGGACTCCTCAGCTCTCCATCCCGCTGCACACACGAGGCCACTGTAACTTCCCAAACCCACGCAGCCATCACCCAAGTCTGTGAGCAGCCAGTGGCAGACACTGCATCAGAGCCTCAAGGGGAAGTCACAAACAGGTGCCCACGGAGAGGGGACAACGACCCGGAAACACGAAGAAGTGGTCTGTACTCACCTGCACGACCTCGATCCCTCGCTTCCTGTGGAGAAAACAAAGAAAACAAGTGTCACTCCATCAGCACTAAGCATCCTTTCCAGAATGTTCACTACAGCCAGCTGAAGGCAGGAGAGAGCAAGGGCAATGCTTCTCAGGCCAGAATGGGCTCGTTTTCAGAGCAAGGTTTATGAGTCCTGAGCCTTCAGTGCCCACGCCACCACTCAGCCTAGAAGGGAGGGCAGGTTCCCGGGAGGACTTGCTTGGAGTGCTACAGGATCCATCCCCCCACCCCAGGACCCTGGGCCAGGCAATCCGTGATGGAGCCCTAGCCTGGACTGCACCAAGATGTCCCTGCTCACCTCAACCATGCCAGTCCCACAAAGCCTTTCACCCCAGTGGCAATACCTTGGCCTGGCTCCCACGTTTTGTTACACGCAGCCCAGGCACCCTTATGCAAGAGGAAGCCTCGGGTTCCGCTCCAGCCTTCCCAGCTCTTCTGTCCTTCAATCTTGGCCCCTGGCTCACCAGCACTCCTCTCAGCCTGGACTTTCTTTTTTGGGTTGTTTTCATTTTCTTTCTTTATCTTTCTTTCTTTTTTTTGTCATTATTGTATCTTACAAAACCCACAAAATTTTTTCAACATTTCTTTTCCTGTATAAACAATATAGCTATTTTCTGATAGGGCTCAAAGAAATGGGCTTCATTGTGATATTTTCGCATATAAATAGTTATACTTTGTTCTTAATTCCTTCCGACTGCCCTCCCCATCGCTGGTGCCATCCGTTCTCCTGAACAGTCACTCTTGCTATCATGTCACGTATATTCCACTACCCTCCCTGCAGATGTCCTTCTCCCCGCTCATAGTCTCACGGGTAGACGCCCAAAGAACTTCAAGTCAGCATGCGACAGAGATGCAGGCACAGCTATGTTTATTGCTACAATATTCACCACAGGCAAGGTACAGAGCCAGCCTAGACGTCCATCAACAGAGTAAATATAGCACATACATACAATGGAGTTTAATTAGCTGTAAAGAATGAAACTATAGTATTTGCAGGAAAAGGGATGCAACTGGAGATCACTGTGTTAAAATAACCAAATAGCCAGGCGTGGTGGCCCAGCACTCGGGAGGCAGAGGTAGGAGGATCGCCATGAGTTCAAGGCCACCCTGAGACTACATAGTGAATTCCAGGTCAGCCTGAGCTAGAGTGAGACCCTACCTCGAAAAAAAAAATAAACAAATAAACAAACAAACCAGAGAGAGGCGGACACCATGTTTTCTCTCATGTACGGAATGTAACCTGGGACATATCCTCTACCTTCTCCCATGTGGTCCACAGCTAGTATCTGTCCACTCACGTCTCACTCACCCTACCGTTTTCACGCCCACGCTACCTCTTTAAGAGCCTGGGTTCTGGGTATGTTTGCCCAGAGCACACTGTACCAAGGTTCCCTGCTGGCTACCCACCTTCATGCATTGGCCTGACCCCCATTTCTTACTGCAAGCACCAGTTAGTGCCCAGCTCTGTGAGGAGTGCCTCATCTCTCAGCAGGGCATAAGTTCGGCCCTCCCCGACCCCGGCCCTCAGGACTCAGCTTCAGTGGGCTCTCCCTCACCCACCCACACGATCTTCCCAAGAACCGGAGCTCTGGCTCTCTCAGTCCTTAGTTCCTGCATGTGGGCCACAGTCACCCAGGGAGGCATGCTGGGGTTAAGCCACAGGGACCAAGATGGCCTGTGTATTTTGCTGGAAAAGAAAGCTCAGAGAAGGTTCAGACCAGACCAAAGCTACAGGCCTCCAGTTTACTCGCCAAGCTCCTTGGAGCAAGATCTGAACAAAGCTAAAACTTCATGAGTGCCCCATGTCTAGCTCATAAAGGGGTGCCGGCCAGTGGAGGCATAAATATGGAAAAGCGACTCAGCTTCAGAGCTCGGCATGACCCTCAGAGGTCAGGCGGGGGGAACCTCAGGCCAGGTGGGCAGGGCGTCACATGTGTCACATCCACCACAGCCTACATGTTTGTCGGCTTGCTCGGCAAGTTCCTCCTGAGAGCCAGCACTTCACGAGAGCTAACCAAGTCCACTGGGTAAGGCAACCAGGTCCACTGTAGAAAGCACCTGGCCACGGCTGCAGAGATGGCTTAGTGGTTAAGGCGCTTGCCTATAAAACCAAAGGACCTTGGTTTGATTCCCCAGGACCCATGTAAGCCAGATGCACAAGGCGGCATATGCGTCTGGAGTTCGTTTGCCATGGCTGGAGGCCCTGGCGCACCCATTCTCTCTCTCTCTCTCTCTCTCTCTCTCTCTCCAATAAATAAATAAATAAACTTAAAAAAAAAAAAGGACCTGGCCAGCCCTCCTTCAACAGCACGAGGGCCCTGACAATCCCCGCAGGCGAACCTCTGTGCTGATGCCATCTGGGGCTCTCAGGCCACCCCATCTCCCTGAAGTTCTGAAGGAATGGTGGCCAACATCCACCTATGAGGGACAGGACAGAGGCTCAAGAGCACTGCTTCAGGCCACCAGAGCCCACATCAAGGGGACAGACAACAATTCTGAGCACCTGGGTCACCCCTTCCAGCCACCGCACCCCACCCCACCTCTACCTCATTCCCAGATCATGCTGGCCCCACTGAAGACAGAAAACTGAAGTTGCTCACAGGGGAGAGAACCTGCCCCAGACCACATGACACATGACTAAGTAGCCCAAGCCGGGCGTGGTGGTGCACGCCTTTAATCCCAGCACTCGGGAGGCAGAGGTAGGAGGATCGCCTTGAGATCAAGGCCACCCTGAGACTACATAGTGAGTTCCAGGTCAGCCTGGGCCAGAGTGAGACCCTACCTCGAAAAACCAAAAAAAAAAACAAACAAAAACTAAGTAGCCAGCCTAGTTGCCACCACTGGCCCAGAGTGGAAATAGTAAACCTCAACACAATGTGAACCCCTAATGGGAAAGAAAGGAAGGAGACAGACGGAAGCATGTCACCCACAGCAAGTGGGGCCAGTTTCCCTTGGCCCTGGGACAGGGCCTCAGTTTCCCTCTGGGGAAATCCTGCCAGCAGCTAAGTAATCCCAGCGCATGGCTCTCATCTACCAAACCAGCGGTGGTCACTTCTAGTCAGTCCTCACTCTACAACATCCCAGTCCTTCAGAAGAAAAGAGGGTGGGGGCTGGAACTTTACGAGCAAGACCCTTACACTGCTGAGCCATCTCCCTAGCCCCACGGAGGCTGTAACTTTAAAACAGATGAGAAACACAATTAATTACCTAAACCTGGCTCTGGATATAGTCAACTCTTCCATAGTGACTCCAATATGACTCCACTATATTATGTGTTCTTTACGACGTCAGTTTCAACTTGTTCAGCACTTTTTAAGGAGTGGCAAGATATGCCTGTTGGTGATGTCACTGGGACTCTGAGCGGCTTATTCAATCACGGCGGAGATATTTTTGTTGCATGCCTTTAAAGATGTCAACTTTAGTCTAACCAGTTTGCCTGTGTCTTTTTGAAAAGATGGCAAAACAATCAATGGCAATCTTTCTAGTCTGTACGAAGTCCTTAAAAGTAATGAAGAAAGCTTACCATGTGGAACTGAATAGCACACAGAAATCTGAAACAGAAATCTGACAGCTTTTTAAGAACGGTATGATTGGAAGGCTAATCTATAATTCTGTTATAAAGTAATACTGAGTATCAGAATGTATCAGAAAAAGTATTGTCCTCAAATAATGTTCTCTAAAGACTTTTTTTTTAAAGATTTCACTAATTTGGATCAAGAAATTACTTTTCTTATACTCAAGCAACGGTAGCTCACTAAGTGACCTCAATACATGGCTGATTTCTATTAACATTGTATTGTAAAGGTATCTTGGTTCTTTCTCCAAAATCTAAATGCACTAATGACAATTTTAAGTCTACCCCCGCCCCCCCCCCAAAAAAACCAAAAAAGCAGATGTGACACATAAAATAAGAAAGCAGAAGCCTGGAGAGATGGCTTAGCAGTTGAGGCATTTGCCTGCAAAGCGTAAAGACCCAGATTCAGCTCCCCACTATCCACATAAGCCAGATGCACAAGGTGGTGCATGTGTCTGGAGTTTGTTTGCCATAACTGGAGGCCCTAGAGCACCCACTCTATCTGCCTCTTCCTCTCTCTCAAATAAATAAGTATATTTTTTAAAAGATGGGCTGGAGAGATGGCTTAGCGGTTAAGGCGCTTGCTTGCAAAGCCTAAGGACCCAGGTTCAATTCTCCAGGTCCCACATAAGCCAGGCACACAAGATAGCACATGCATCTGGAGTTCGTTTGCAGTGGCTAGCGGCCCTGGGTGTGCCCATTCTCTCTCTCCCTCTTTCAATCTCTCTTTCCTTCCCTCTCTCTATCTCTAATAAATAAATAGAAATTAAAAGTTAAAGAAAAAGAAAAGAAATTCTATTCTCTCTCTCTCTCTCTCTCTCTCTCTCTATATATATATATATATATATATATATATATATATGGCAGGAAAAAAAAAAAAGCAAGCAAGAGGGAGGGCAACTGACATACTGGGATCTTAGAAGGCCTAAGCTCTCAGGACCCGCTGCACTCCAGGGAGAGGACAACCGGCGGGCTCCTCTCAGTCTACATGCACACCACAAGTCCTTCGCTGCTTGCTGCTGGCCTGCCGCCCCAAGAAAGGCACAAAGGTGGAGGAACAGGCTGAGGCTGGGAGGTGGAAAATGGATCCCAGCCAACTGTGGCACAGCTGGTCTGCAGCCGCCAGGAGGACCTCAGAAAACCACAACCTCTGCGTTGGTAGAACCCTGGGCACCACAGAAACATAAGACACCCTGTCAGGTTCATTTCTTCATACAAACTTCTGCAGAGCAAAGATACAGGCAAGTGTGGAGTCCCACGGGGGTCCTCAGCTCCTGCTGCTACCAGGAAGTTCAGAAAGAGAGGAATCTGAGAGATGGCTTGGCAGTTGAGGTGTTTGCCTGCAAAGCCTAAGGACCGGGTTTTGATTCTGCACCTGTGTAAGCACCTGGATCCTTGGAAAACAGGCTGGAAGGCCTCAGGCTACAGTTTCACTGTGGTTACAGGGCTGGTGACATCAGGAAAGTGACCAGTGGGCTTTTCCCTAGTACTGTCCTGAATGGTCCGTGCTTTTTTACAATAAGCATACGCACTGCTTCCAATAGCACAGAAAGAGTAACAGTAAGTTAAATAATTAACATAGTCTGTTAAAAATCTGCACACGCCTTTAACCCTAGCACTCAGGAAGCTGAGGTAGAAGGATCACTATGAGTTCAAAGCTAGCCTGAGAGTACACAGTGAATTCCAGGTCAGCCTGGACTAAAGTGAGACCCTACCTTGAAAAACCAAAGGGGGGAAAAACTGCACACACAGGCAATTTTCATTTTGTAACAACTGCGTTAATAAGTTTGGAGCAGAGATCTACCTACAACTTTAAAATTTTGTTTTCTTTTTGGGCTGGAGAGGTAGCTCAGCGGTTAAGGCACTTGCCTATGAAGCCTCTAGGTTTGATTCTCCAGATCCCACGTAAGTCAGATGCACATGGTGGCATATGCATCTGGAGTTCATTTGCAGTGGCTGGAGGCCCTGGTGTGTCCATTCTCTCTCAATATCTCCCTCTCTAATAAATTAATGAAATACTTTTTATTTTGCTTTCTTTTAATTTTTTATTTATTTATCTGTGTATGAGGCCACAAGCCATGGTGTGCAGCACATGTGGAGGTCACAGTGCTACTTGCCACTGCAAATTAAACTGCCAGACTGGACTGGCCAGGTGTGGTGGCACACACCTTTAATCATAGTATACAGAGGCAGAAGTTGGAGGAGCTCTGAGAGTTCAAGGCCAGACAGAGACTACAAAGTAAATTTCAGGTCAGCCTGGACTACAGATTACCTCAATTAAAAAAAAAAAAAAGGTCGGTTGTGGTGGCACATGCCTTTAATTCCAGCACGTGGAAGGCAGAGTAGGAGGACTGCAGTGAGTTCAAGGCCACCCTGAGACTACATAGTGAATTCCAGGTCAGCCTGGGTAGAGTGAGACCCTATCTAAAAAGAACAAAACACCTGCAAGAGTGCACATGAACACCAGGTGCACTGGGTCACAGCTGCACATGCCATTTGCATCCAGCTTTACGTGGGCGCTAGGGAATCGAACCCCAGCCAGCGGACTGCCAGCAAAGGGCCTCTGACTGCTGCGCCATCTCCCTAGCCCTAAATCTGTGTTCTAAAAGCTGATCACTGATGAAAGACGGCCCCTCCCCTCCCAGAAGGTTTACATCCTTTCACAAAGGAGTGTTGTCATGGGAGAAGGCTTCAGACCCAGCACTGGCCATTGGGAGGGCAGCTGAGGACAATGACGGGTGCTGGGGAGCAAAGGCCTGAGAGTGTCCCTCGGAGTGTCAGGAGATGGGAGTGTCCACCAAGGGGCAGGTAGGCAGTGAGGAACAGGACAGACGAGGCAGGCTAGAGTTCACTTCAGAGGCCCAAATGTCACTATGAAGCTGCTTTACGGGGACCAGCGGGTCCAGAACAACAAGGAAAATGATTTAGATTGGCTCAGATTTGTCACATACACTAACTTGAGGTCCACTCCTGATTCAGAAGCTCTGCGCAGTCCTGGGAGGGAGTCGGGGCTTGGCACACTCCCAGCAGCAGCACCAGAACAGCAGCTTATCAATCAGGAGCAACCCCACAAGCTTGACTCTGACGATGAACTTGCCCTTGATGTGTAGGAGCAAGATACATCTGCTGGGGCAAGCACAGGAGTGACAGGGCTTAAGGGCAGCTCACCCAGGTCCTGGGTGGGAGTAAAGGAAACCTAAGAGCTAGACAAAGTCTGGAAAGAGCTGGTGAGGCCACACATCAGGACCACCAAAGGAGTAGACTCCACAGGGAAGTGGCAGTGGTACTCTCTGCAACCCAGGTGGTGCCAGGCAAGGGTTAGAAGGCCAGAGCTAACCTTAGCAATCAGTTCAGAGGTCAGGAAAATACAATGGGGGGGGGAGGGAAGGAGGTAGGGAAGAAGGGAAGGAAGAAGGCAAAGAGGGAAGAACATGGGCTCAAGCCCAGCTACAGCTGTGTCCCCAGCTTCCCCATGTGTCCCATGGGGGTGTTCGTAGCACCTAGCCAAGGGGAAGGGGGGAGGGGGGAAGGAAGGGAAGGAAAAGGAAAAGGAAAGAAAACTGCCTTTCCAGCATGCCGAGTCCCAGCCACTGCTTCCTATCCAAGAACAACTGAAGACCATTGTTGCAAAGGGCACCTGGTGCCAGGTGTGGCATCCCAGCACTCAAGAAGCAAGGGCAGACAAAGCAGCACAAGGCCAACCTGGGCTAAACAGTGAGACTCTGTCTCAAAAGCAGTAACAAAGGAGCTGGGGGTACAGTCCAATAGCTGGAGGCCCCAGAGCGCCTATTCTATGTACCTCTTTCTCTCTCTCTCTCTCTCTCTCTCTCTCCCTCTCTCCAGTAAATAAGTAAGGCTGGACAGATGGCTTAGCAGTTAAGGCACTTGCCTACAAAACCAAAGGACCCAGGTTTGATTACCCAGTACCCACTTAAGCCAGATGCACAAGGTGGTACATGCATCTGGAGTTCATTTGCAGTGGCTGAAGGCCCTGACATGCCCATTCTATCTGCCTCTATCTCTCCATGTCTCTCTGTCTCTCTTTCTCTCTCTCAAATGAAGTAAATAAATTAATTAAATGTTTTAAATAAATAAATAAAAATATTTTTAAAAAAAGAATAACGGAACCTGGCATCATGGTGCATGTCTTTAATCCCAGGTTTTGGGAAGCTGGGGTAGGAGAATTGCCTTGAGTGAGTTCAAGGACACCCTGAGACTACAGAGTAAATTCCAGGTCAGCCTGGGCTAGAATGAGATCTTACCTGGAAAAACAAAACAAAACAAAAACAAAGCAAAGGAATAACAGCACCTTTCACATCCTCCATATTCTCTGGCCTGCAGAGGACAGAGTCCACTGCCTCCCATCCAAAGGCCTATGATGTCTCCCAAGGCCTTGGGGCTCCTGATGGGCTATGGGGCCTCCTTTCTACTCATTTGGAATGCTGTTCTTTGTCTCTGACATCCAGCATCATCCCAAGTCAGTGCCTCTGGAGGAGCCTTCCTTGGTTCCTGCCTTCCAGAGCCCCACGCCCAAGCTGCTCCACGCCCGGCACCCAGCACCCAGTGCAGAGAGCGGGACTACCTGGCTCCGCAGCAGAGCCCACAGCTAGGTTCAAGATGGTCACCAATGCCAGCAGTCTTCCTCCTGGACTCTCAGTGCCACTGACTCTCCCCCACCTCCGGTCAGGCATGGCCACAAGAGTTTCTGTGGCCAATGAAATGTGAACAGAAGTGACATGTTCCTTCCAGGAAGCAGCGTTCAACTGCCACAACTGGACCCTGCAGCCGGTCCGCCTGACCTCAGCACGTGAGAGCATATGAAGATGCCACTCTGTGGGCCACAAAGAAACTGATGATCAGGAAGACCCCTGCCCAGACTAAGGCAGGAGGGCTGGCAGTTTCTAGTCAGCCTGGACTACATAGTAAGACCATTACCCACTGTGGCAGTTTGAATGCACGGCCCCATAGACTCAGGCTTGAATCTTGAGTCTCCGGCGGACAAGGCCCTACTGGGGAGGAGGTGTCACGGGGGAGGGGGGGAGTGAATGGTAAGTCCAGCCCTAAAGTATGTTCAGCGAAGTTTGAGCTGTGGTGGTCCATGCTTGCTGGTGTTGACGTTTGCTTGATCCAGTGGTGTCTCTGTGCTTGGATCTATGAAAGGGAGCCAGCTTCTTCCACCATTAATAGTGTTCCTCTGAACTCTGCCCGTTCCTCCCATAAGCTGTGTCTGGCTGGATGCTTGTCCCAGCAACATGGACCTGACTGCAACAGCCAACCCCTCCCTGGCAAAAGCGACCCCTCAGCCAGTGCTGCTTCTCTCCCAGGAGACGGGAGACATTGTGCTTGCTGCAGCTGCGGGAGGTGCTACAGGCAGGCAGCGGGAGAGGCCCTGCGATGCCTGGGGCAGAGCTCTGAAAACAGAGCGGCCCAGCCTAAAACGTCCAGGCTGCTGAGAGGAAGGGGGCATGACATGACAGTGGGCCACCGGAGAAGGGACACGGCCTTGGAGAGAAGGCGACCCAGGAAGGCGTCTGAACAAGCCCACACGAGGCCTTGGTTGTTTTAAGAACTCAGCTGTCCGTCCCTTGCAGCCGGACCTGGCCTATCCACACCCCAAACTCCTAGCACAGTCTCTAGATGGGAACATGCGGGAGGGCGGCCTACAAGGGGCCCTCCCTCCTCTAAACCCTGGCCTACGCCTGGGCCTCTGCCCAGCTGTCCCCTCTGACTGCTCATCCTCACCTGTCCAAGTGCAGTTTGCGCAAGAGCCCAGCTCCCGCGCTACCCTCACCAGGGCTCCTTCCACCCATCAGGTGGCAGACAGTGGTTCTTCCGCCACACCACCAGCTGCAGCTGCAGGCGGGAAGGCCCCCAGGACAGAGGATGGTCTTTATCGCCCCTCCCAATGCCTGCAAGGTGCTCTCTTGTATGAGTGGCCACCTCCCGGCCACCCAGTGCCAGCTTAGCTGGTGCCGGGCTCAGCCAGGAGCCACCCCGCCTGCCTATTGCCTCCACAGCATCCTGGTTCCCTTGCCGACTGCTTTGTGATTTGGATTTTCCTCCTATTAACAGTGCCAGGAACTGAAATGGCCCAATATAAAGACAACATACGAGCAGAATTTTAAAGCCAGTACAAACATATGAATTGTTTGGCCAGCTCCAGAGAAGAAGCAGATAAACTGGAAGCTGCCATATGTCTTTTTTATGGCGGGGGGGGGGGGGGGTGTCCTTCCCCTGACTGGAAGGTCAGCACTCACCTTAACTGAAGCCCCGCCCACACTGGTGCCCCACCCGAAGGAGGCAGACAAGCCCCGGGTGTGGGTCTCCATCAGCGCTGATGTAGCAGCCTGAGTCATTGATCCCTCGAACCTTGGACAAGCCCGTGGGGCCCAGCATGTGGGCAAGGGCAGAGCAGGTGACTCACCCTGCTGCCCCTCCAGGAGAGGGCAGCGGCTTTGAGGCTGCGTGGAGCCAAGGTGGGGCTAGGCAGACCGCAAAGCCCCCAGGACGTGCTCTTCTGCACCCGACGTGTGGCCAAGTCTTTTCCTTAGTCACTCTGACCACCTTCCATTTTCTGCTAGAAAAAGCCTCTACCTGAGCTCTTCTGACCTCTCAGCTGGGGAAAGAGAGCGCTACTGGAGGAGGGAGGCACAGGAAAGGCTCAAAGGGTTCTCTACCCTCCTTGAACTTGCCTGCCTACCTGCCTGGCACAGTCTGGCTGGGTCTCTGCCCACAGCACTGAGTCCCAAGAATGCAGGGTAGTTTTTTAATCTCTGCCTGGAGAGCAAGGTCAGCTGTGGGTAGGGAGCTGGCACTCCTGGGGGGGGGGGGAAGCTCTGGGAGGGAGAAGCCTACCCCTCTGCCCCTACCCAAAGGTCCACATTTTTCTAGTGCCTACCCTCAAGGCACGCCTGCTCGAGGGCATCAGCTGGCATGTGCGCCACCTTCATGCAGGAGGCGGACACTCAGAAAGGGCACACACCTGTAGCCAAGCGCCCCCTCGCCGCCCGGGAGGGGTGCCAGCATGCCCTCCAGCTGGAAGCGACCTCCTGGCCCCACCACAGGGCATCCTGACGGCCTAGGGCCGGGGTCCCACTCTGCTGCTGGGCCTCCACCCTCACGCAGAGACTTGCCCACGGGACAGTGCTGGGCTTCTCTGTGGCACCCTGGGCTGGCCCAGGTGCAGACGGGCTTCCAGGTCACAAGCCCTGCCTAGAGACACGGGCAGCTGCCTGGAAAATGGGTGAAGTACAAGCCGTGTGCTAGTGTGTGCCATGGGCCCCCAGGCAGAGCCCACACCGGCACTGGCAGGAGGCCCTTGGGGGTTCAGGGCCCAGCCCTGGAAGCCTTCAGAGCAGTGGGGCAGCGGCCAAGCCGCAGGGCCTGGGGTTTCCCGGGCCGCTCACCAGGAGGACCACCGGCACCGCGTATCACAGCAAAGGTAGGAGTTGGCCCTGATCCCATCTCGGAAGATTTGTCTAAATATTTCCCCACCTTCAGACGCCTACAGGCTGGGAAGTCCCAAGGAACAGGCAGTGACTTTAGCCACTTGTCTGTGGCAGGGTAGGGAGCCAAGAAGCCTGGCTCCGGAACCCACTGGGCCACACGCAGCTCTGACCTTGACCAGCTCCTGCCCTCTGAGACCCAGTTTCATCCTCAGGCCTGAAAGGGCAGCGTGAATGAACACTGTGTTCACGTCCATGGCTGCTGTAACAAAAAAACCACAGCAGAGCAGCAAGAAGCAACACGGGGCACCCACAGCCCAGGGGCAGCAGCGGCCGGCCTCTGCACGCCATCTTCTCCAGTCCGGGAGGCGGTGGCATTCCTTGGCTCCTGGCCACATCGCAAAGTCTCTGCTTGCTTGGCCCCATCTCCTCTTCCTGGCCCTCCAGCTTCCTATCAGGACCTTTGTAACTGCCTTGGGTCCACCCAGCCCCAGGATCACCTGCGATAACACTTTGTCCTCGGACGGTGCAAAGCACTGGGACCTGGTTGTCTCTGAGGACTTGCTCCGTCAGTCACAGCTCCAAAGCTCCAGCAGCTCTGCCATCCTGTGACCCTCAGACACTCCCTCCAGGTGCCATGGTGCCTGAAGAGACAGAGGGGGCTCGGTCCAGGAGCTCAAGGGGCGCCTGGATGACCAACCAAGGGGGAGGCTGGCACTCAGCTTCACAAAATGCCTACAGGGTTCCAAAAGAGACCTGCCACAGAGGTCCCTGATGAAATACTGGGCCTGGGAAGAAGAAAGGGGCCCTGAGTGATAGAGACTCAGTACCCCTGTCTCGGACTCTGGCTAGGAATTGGGAAGGGGGTGGCAATTCTGATCCCAAGTTCATGCTGAGGTCACGGAGAGATGTGCAGACCAGCCACTAACCCTAGGCACTGCTCTGCTGAAGATCCCACTCTTAGCCATGACAAGACTCTCCATGCACAGAACCAGTTGGAGCCTGAGCACTGGGCCCAGCACCCAGATACACCAGAGTCCAGCAGTAGCCAGCAAGCTCCCCATTCATAGTCCTGGGGGGGTGTAGGGTCCTGGTACCAGCCCCCATCTCAGGTGCACTGAGCACCGTGACTAGCAATACACAGTCCTTTTCCTGATGCCCCCAAGACTCTCGAGTTTGGGGGAATTCCAGAGATCCAAATAAAAACCAGGCCAACATCTGTAATGCCTGGGTGGCCTCATTCCCACCTGGCCTGCTTGACCCAAGCCAGGCAAGCGAAGGGACAGGGAAGAGGCAGAACTGGAGGCGCCCACGAGTGCCAGCTTGGGCACTCAGCTGTTCCTCACGGTTAATTTCCAGAGCTGTGCTTCCAGGCAGGCCTGTCACGTGTGTTCAGATGAGAGACTGACTCTTACCTGAGTCCGAGCGGAGTGAGAACGCCACAACCTAAATTCATGTCTGTCCCTCAGCAAGGACCTCTTTGCCCCTCAACACTGTGGGGTGGCCCAGGGTTGGTGCGGGTCTCAGGTCTGTGGCCTCTGGAACTTCTGGGAGAGGAACTGCTCTGGGGAGAGTCACCCCTTCTTCCCCACCCCGTCCATTCCTGCCCCCAAAGTCTGGCTAAAATCCTTCCTTGGACCCCTGATCCCGAAGGACTTGAGTCCCTAAGACCCGAGGAGCAGTCCCTAGCAGGGCTGGTCTCGCGTCAGGAGCACTGCACACTGGACATGTTCTAGGTCAGCCAAAGCCCAGAATTAGGAGGAGCCAGGGTCCCTGCTCCTCTGCATAGGACCAAGTTTCCAAGAAGTAAAGGGAAAAGGACGTGGATTTCCAGTGAACTGCAGGACGAGGTGGCCAGAGCAAGGCTGCCAAGGAAGGGGCGAGCACCCTATGGTAAGAGGAAGTCAGCCAGACTCCAGGTGCCAATATTCAGAGAGCGGAGACAGGTGCATGGGAAAAGTGGCAGAGCTAATGTCTTCGGAGTGCCACCCATCTCTGAAGGCTTCTGAACCTACCAATGGGAGAGAAAAAAACCAATGCACGCCTTTAATCCCAGGAGGGAGGATCGCCATGAGCTCGAGGGCAGCCTGGGACTACAGAGTGGATTCAGGTCAGCATGGACTAGGGTGCGACCCTGCCTCAAATAAATAAATTAATTAAATACAGATGGATAACAAGAACTGCAGCTTGTGGGAGGCCCAGGCGAGCGAGGCCTCTGGAAGAGGGAAGGGAGCGGAAGCCTCAGAGGACCCCACTGCCAGCAGTCAGCGCTCCAGGACCAGCTCCAAGCAGGCAGGCACATACCCCCACCTCCTCCCCAGCCAGCCCTCAGGAAACTGCCAGGCTCTGCAGCTGGGAGCCATGGCAACGGGCCCCAACCAGCTGCAGTAATCCCTCAGCCTCACACAGGGGCCACAGCAACTTACACACCAATGTGACAGCCAGGGCCTGGGCAGAAGTAAGGAACGACAGAAGAGCATCTCCTTCCAACTAGAGAAGAGGCGCACGAGAGGAAGTGCTGCCAGGTAGCAGGAGCAGCATCTGCACAAGGCCCAGGCCCGTGCCGGCCCTGACAGCCAGCGCCAGGTCTCCCTCCTGCCCTGCACACCCCCTTTCCAGCCAGTGGCCTTCCACTTCAAAAGTATGGTCTACGGAAGCTGGGTGTGGTGGCACACGCCTTTAATCCCAGCACTCGGGAGGCAGAGGTAGGAGGATCACCGTGAGTTCGAGGCCACCCTGAGACTCCATAGTGAATTCCAGGTCAAACTGGGCTAGAGTGAGATCCTACCTCAAAAAACCAAAAAACAAAAAAACCAAAAAAAAAAAAAAAAAAGGTATGGTCTATGGGCTGGAAAGCTGGTTCCACATTAAGGCACTTGCCTGCAAAACCTAATGACCTGGGTCCAATTCCCCAGTACCCACGTAAATCATGATGTATGAAGTGGCACATGCATCTGCATCTGGAGTTCGTTTGCAGCAGCGAGAGGCCCTGAAGTGCCCATTCTCTCTCTCTCTCTCTGTGTGTCCTTGCTTGCAAATAAATTAATAAAATAGGGCTGGAGAGATGGCTTAGCGGTTAAGGTATTTGCCTGTGACGCCTAAGGACACAGGTTTGATTCCCCAGTACACACGTAAGCCAGATGCACAAAGGGGCACATGCATCTGGAATTTGTTTGCAGTGGCTAGAGGCCCTGATGTGCTCATTCTCTCCCTCTCTCTTTCTCTCTATCTGCCTTTTTCTCTCTAAATAAATAAATTAATAAAATATATTTTTTAAAAAAAAAGATGGGTGTGGTGGTGCATGCCTTTAATCCCAGCACGCAGGAGGCTGAGGTAGGAGGACTGCTGTGATTTCAAGGCCACCCTGAGACTACACAGTGAATTCCAGGTCAGCCTGGGTTAGAATGAGACCCTACCTTGAAAAACCAATAAATGAATAAAAGCATGGTCTATCTTACCATCCCTGTCCAGTCGTGCCCTCATCCTGTTTCACCATCTAGCACTGGGACCTAATAGGTGCCCACTTCCCCACCCACGGCTGGTATCCTGCCTGTTCCCCTCCTGGCTCTGTGCCTGCCTGGTTCTCGCAAACACTGACTGCCATAGAGTTCCCCATGCCAGAAACAACCCCTACTCACCACCCACCACTAAAGGACTCCTCTGAGGGCTGTGCAGGAGGAGGGCAACCAGGGGCCTGCCAGAGCCATCAGCCTGAGACCTGGAGGGCCCAGCAAGACTCCTGCCCCGGAAGGAGCCCTGCCTCAGGAAGGAGCACATAGAGCCTGGCTATTCCAACTCCAAGTCCACTGCCTGACTCAGACAGCCAGTGACTGTCCAGGAACGAGCCCAGATGTCCGAGTGGAGCTCAGGGGACCAGTGAGGTCACTTCGCAGGAGGACGCTAAACAGTGTTAGGCCAGGGGAGGAGAAGCCGAGATGCACACTCGCTCGGCAAGTCCAGATCCACGCTGAGCTGGGCCGGGATGGGGATGGAAAAGTGCCACTCTGGGCTTCTCAGCCCACAGCTCCTAGGCTGCCCTCCCGACGTGGGGTTGAGAACTCTGTATCAAAGCACCATGGGCTCTGCTAGGGGGCTGGGATTCACTACCCCCCTCCCCGCCCACAATGCCTCCAGTTCTGGCCTCCACCTCCCAGGGTTCCCACTTACATAGGATCAAGGTCCAGCACTGTCAGAAGCTGGTTTCAGGTCACAGAAAGCCAGACTGGCAAACTTATCACAGCACCCATGAGGAGCCCCATGAGGCGAGTGGGGGCACAGTGCCTCAATATTGCCCAGCACGCATGGACAGGCTAGCACAGAGCCATTGCAAAGATGAAAAGGTTCTGAAAGATAAACGGACAGGTTCAAAGTCCCCAACAAGGGGCCAGGAGAGCCTTGATTTCCACCTGGACCTCCTGTCTTCCTGTGCGGGGTCTGTGTTGTGCTGCCCAGCTCACACGGCATACCCACGAGCACACTGCCACTAGAAGTGGATGTGTGAAGTGGATGTGTGAAGTGGATGTGTGTGCAGGACAGCAAGCTGACCAGCAAGCCGGCAGACCTGCTCGCCTGGAAACGCTCCGGCTGAGAGCTCCCCGGCCCACAACTTCCAGACCCTTAACTCCCTACGTCCCTACCCTGGGTCCCCCTCAGCCTCCAAGAGCACAGGCACGGGGGAGGGGGGTCAGAGCACAGGTTCCAGGACTGTGCCTGTGAAGTACACACACTGCGGCTCTCTCTAGCTGCCAATGCTAAGGCCACCTGCCCAGGACCTCACTCTGAGTACCAGTGACCTCAGATCTGCTTATCAGTCCCTCTCTACCGCCACTTTACCATCTAGACTACCACTCCCTGGACAATGACAACTGTGCCCTCACCCAGTCTAGCTGTCCCCCATCCATCCTTCAGGGGCAGCCAAGCCTCTGGACATGCATAGCTCCCCTGACCCTCAGGGCAAAGCCCAGCCCCACAGTGAGGGTGAATGGGATCCTGTGTAACCAGGCTAGCCCCAGGTCTCACCACAATACCAAGCTCCAGAAAGATTTAAGTTCTTTAGGCTCCAGGATGCTCTGACCTGCCCACCCTTGCAACACGGAATGGGGTAGCAACTGGGAGTCCAGCACATGTCCCTGAAGCCCAGTGAAGAGCCTCACTCTACCCATCTGTACGGGGGGGGGGGGTATCTCCATATGAGGACAATTCCCTGGGGGAGGAGGGCAAGCCAGGGTTAGGGATTGACCTGAGAGAAGGAACTGCACCCCCTCACCTGCTCTGGAAACTGTCACGGGCCTGGGCCAGCCAGAGAGGATGGGGGTGACCATCTTTTTTGCACCGTCTCTGCACAGGCCACAGCCCCTAGAAGGCAGCTTGAAGTCACCATGTTATCCAGGGCGAGCCTTGTGTGACAAACTGTCGGGACCCGCTTCGTCTGCCTGCACATCAGCCCTGCGACTCAGCAGCTGTATTACCCGCGAGTGGAGCTTAGGGCACGCCAGGCCCTCCAGAAGCACCATACTTCCCAGTATGGCTTCCAGGACCGGAGCCAGGGAGCCACCTCCAGGCTCTATGCTCATCACCTCACATGTGCAAAGTCTCTGGGTGCCCCTTGGATAGTCTTCACCCAGGCTCGGAGCAGCTCCTATGGCCCCCTACTGCCCAAAAGAAGAAAGGAAGGACACACCCATTCTTTTTTTTTTCTTTTTTAATTTTTTTTTACTTTTATTTATTTGAAAGCAATGGACAGAGAGAGAAAGAGGCAGAGAGACAGAGAGAGAGAATGGGCGTAACTCCAAATGCACACGCCCCCTTGTGCATCTGGCTAACGTGGGTCCTGGGGAATCAAGCCTCGAACCAGGGTCCTTAGGCTTCATAGGCAAGCGCTTAACCACTAAGCCATCTCCAGCCCAAGACAGCAGGTTTTATTTAATTTTTTTCTCAATTTTTATTAACGTTTTCCATGACTATAAAAAATATCCCATGGTAATACCCTCCCTCCCCCCACTTTCCCCTTTGAAATTCCATTCTCCATCATATCCCCTCCCCATCTCAATCAGTCTCTCTTTTATTTATTTATTTATTTATTTATTTATTGGTTTTTTGAGGTAGGGTCTCACTCTAGCCCAGGCTGAGCTGGAATTCACTATGTAGTCTCAGGGTGGCCTCGAACTCACAATGATCCTCCTACCTCTGCCTCCCGAGTGCTGGGACTAAAGGCATGCGCCACCACACCTGGCCAAGTCTCTCTTTTATTTTGATGTCATGATCTTTTCCTCCTCTTATGATAGTCTTGAGGACACACCCATTCTATCTGCCTCTTTCTGTCTCTGTCTCTCTGTCTCTCTCTCAAATGACAATGATAAAGAATGAAGGAGGCAGGGCTGGAGAGATGGCTTTGCGGTTAAGACACTTGCCTGCAAAGCCAAAGGACCTTGGTTCAATTCCCCAGGACCCATGTAAGGCAGATACACAAAGTGGCGCATGTCTGGAGTTCGTTTGCAGTGGCTAGAGGCCCTGGCATACCCATTCTCTCTCTCTCTATGCCTCTTTCTCTCTCTCAAATAAATAAATTAAATTAAATATTTTTTTAAAAGAATGAAAGAAGGAAAGAGTCGATTGTTGTAGTGCACACTTTTAATCCCAGTACTGGGGAGGCAGAGATAGGAGGATCACTGAGAGTTTGAGGCCAGCCTGGGACTACAGAGTGAATGTCAGGTTAGCCTAGGCTAGAGTGAAATTCTACCTCAAAAAAAAAAAAAATCCGGGCATGGTGGCGCACGCCTTTAATCCCAGAACTGGGGAGGCAGAGGTAGGAGGATAGCCTTGAGTTCAAGGCCACCCAGAGACTACATAGTGAATTCCAAGTCAGCCTGGGCTAGAGTGAGACCCTACCTCAAAAAAAAAAAGAAAGAAAGAAAGAAAAAAGAAAAGAAAGAAAAAAAAAAACAAAAGGGGAGGGGAGGGGAGGGGAGGGGAAAGAAGAGCTTTCTGAATTAGCTAGATATTCATTTCTTGTGGAATCCATTCACAAGCAAACAGAAGGCCCCAAAGTGAATAGGTGACTTTCCACCTGCTGCCATGCCCAGCCTGGCACCAGCTGGCGCAGCTATCAGATACGGACTCGGGAAGAGTCTATGGGCTGCCTGGCTCAGATCATATACCCGGCACGCAGAAACTATCTCCACGCCTGACCCCTCCTGAATCCGTACCCTTTGCAATGGCTTTGCTACTCCCATGGGCTGAAGTTGATGTTAATTGTTTTGTTTTTTTTCCTCACCCCTAGAATTCAGGCTGGCTTAGGGTCTTGTTGAGGCCAACAGACTGACAGAGAGATGAAGCCTCCAGGAACCTTGAAAATGTCCACTGACTCTCAAAACCATGCCTCCTGGGCAAGAACAAGCCCAGGTGGCCTGTTACAGGATGAGGCACATGGCCAGGTCACTGCCACCACCATGGCTAACCAAAGACCAAGCCTCCAGTGCCAGAGCCCCTGCTGACCTGCAGCTGACCACAGACATACAAGGGAACCCAGCCAAGGCCAGCACTACACAGCTGGGTCCAATTTCGGAGCAGTGAGCTTGACAAATGCTACTGCTCAGAGCCAGCAGGCTTCGGCTCGCCTGTCACACGACAACCCACCTACAGAAAGACTCCACGGGCTGTCACAGAGCCGGGCGACGACGCGCTGACGACACCAGAAAGAAGCGAAATAACCTAAATGCCCAATAATAATGTTATAGCTCAATAAAGCACAGCACAGACATTAAGTCGATCCTTCTCAGGGCCAGCGAGACGGCTCAGTGGTTCAATTCTCCAGCCCCCACGTTCAGAAAAGCGGAGTGTAAAGTGGCACATGCATCTGTGATCCCAACCTGCCTACATAAGGGAAGCAGAGCCCGGAGAATCCAAAGCACGAGGGTCGGTTAGTCCAACGTTCGCTTGCAGTCGGAGAGTTTGTCTGTAGAAGACAGAGACTCAGAGAAGGCGGGGCACAGACACCTCAAAATCGCCCTCTGACCTCCACACAAGCATCACAGCACACATGCCCATACACTTCAATTCTTGCCAGGCATGGTGGCTCATACCTTTAATCCCAACATTCAAGAGGCAGAGGTAGGAGGAGCACTGTGAGTTCGAGGCCAGCCTGAAACTATAGCATGAGTGTAGGTCAGGCTGGGCTAATGTGAGACCCTAGCTAGGAAAAAAAAAAAAAAAGATCTTTCTCTATTGAACTTGATTATCAGCCACAATAATACCATGTGTTTTACATTTTCTTAGCTTTTAAAGATCACACAAAAAATTATGTGCATATGAAATCAGACATTAAATTTTGCTTCAAAAAAGTACAGGGAAAATAAATCAAGAGGATTCATAAATTAGTAATAGTTAGCCCTTGGTATTAAGGAAGGTGAAGGTATTTATTCCATTAGTCTTTATTTTGTATATATTAGAAATTTTCATAATAAAAAGTTTGATCAAGATTTCAAAGGCTGGGTGTGGTTGTGCACGACTTTAATGCCTTTAATCCCAGCACTAGGGAGGCAAAGGTAGGAGGATCACTGTGAGTTTAAGGCCATCCTGAGACTACATAGTGAATCCCAGGTCAGCATGCAGAAGCCAGACAATGACATCGAATATCTCTCCCAATCACTCTACAAGTTTTTTTAAAATATATTTTATTTATTTATTTATGAGAGAGGCAGACTGAGAAAGAATGGGCACGCCAGGGCCTCTAGCCACAGTAAAGGAACTCCAGATGCATGCACCACCTTGTGGGTACTAGGGAATCAAACCTGGGTCCTTAGGCTTCACAGGCAGTGCCTTAACTGCTAAGCCATCTTTCCAGCCCCGCTCTCCGAGTTTTTTACTGAGGTCTCTCACTTGAACCAGACTTCACCTAGTCTAGCTTGCTCCAAGAATCACCTGTCTACACTTCCTGAGTTGCTAGGGTTATAAGCAGTCACCATGCCCACCCAACATTGGCATGAGTGCCATAGATCCAAACTCTGGTCCTTGTACTTGCATGGTGAGCATTTTAGGCACTGAGCCATCGCCTCAGCCCCCCCCCCCAAAATTTTTTTTGAGAGGAGGGTAAATGACCATCAGACTATTCACTCTGTGAGATCCACCTCTAGCAATTCAGTCTTTATACACTCTGATCCCTAAACTGTCTCATGACTGGGCGCTGAGACTCCATTTTACAGAGTCCCAACCTGCCCACATTCTGTATGTCCCCAGCTCTGGCCTGATTTCAGTGCCCCTGACAGCCTGCCTCCCACCCAGCACCCACTGGGGCCAAATTCTGAAGGCTTTCCTACCCTTGGTGGGGGCTGAGGGGGTGACTCGTGAGGTGAAGCCTCTCTGCACCACAAGACAAATGCTATGGACTGAAGGCTTGTCTTCCCAGAGATCAGCAAACAAGGATACAGAGGTGGGGGCTTTGGGAAGTAATTAGGTTTACATCTAGTCACAAGGATAGGTCTCCCATAATGAGATCAGTACCCTTATAAGAAAACTTAAAAAGCCGGGCATGGTGGCACACGCCTTTAATCCCAGCACTTGGGAGGCAGAGGTAGGAGGATCGCTGTGAGTTCAAGGCCACCCTGAGACTATATAGTGAATTCCAGGTCAGCTTGGCCTAGAGTGAGACCCTACCTCGAAAAACCAAAATAAATAAAGAAGTGAATAAAAAGATCAAAGGGAGCTCGCTCCCTCTCTCCCTGCCATAGGACAGAGGGCAGTTGTTTGCAAGGTGGGAAGAAAGCCTTCACCTTTACCAGGAGCCAAGTCTGCAAGCCTCACCTGGACTTACCGCCTCCAAGCAGGAGAACTGAATTTGAGCTTCAAACCCTCAGGCTATGGTGACTATTAAAGAAGCCTGAGTTGACTGGATGAGGAGAAAGGGCCACCAGGAGTCCCGAGGCAGGAGAGGAGCAGGGACAGGCAGAGGTCTGAGATAGCGAAGGAAAGCTGTCTTCCTGCATTGCTTCCTAGGTGCCCACAGAACCAAGTCGGAGCACATGATGAATCATCTTTAAGCTCTATTAAATGGAGAGCCTCGTGAAGAGAGCCTCGTGAGTGTGTGTAGTGTGCATGCACACCACACGGGTGCAGCTGTGTCAGCCCATTTGCATATTTGCTTATATAGACACACTATAGGTCTGAGAACATTTAAGAATGTGGCAACACAGGGCTGGAGGGCTGGCTTAGCGGTTTAGGAATGTGCCTGCAAAGCCAAAGGACCCATGTTAGCCAGATGCATAAGGGGGCGCACATGTCTGGAGTTCGTTTGCAGTGGCTGGAGGCCCTGGCGCGCCCATTCTCTCTCCCTCTCTCCCTGTCAAATAAATAAATAAATAAATAAATAAATAATATGTGAAGAATGTGGCAACACAGTGGCCTCTGGCAGCTGACTTGTTTTGGTGTGTGGGGACTCACTTGTCATCGCATGCCCTTGATACCATTTGACTTCTGATCATGTACTCTCCTTGAAACAGGGTCTCAATATGTAGCCCAGGATGACCCTGAACTTGCCATCCTTCTCTCCCAACCACCGGAGGGCTGGAATTACTGTGTGTACCACCACACCCAGCTCCCAGTAATACTTTATAACAAAAGCTGCTTGGTGCCATTTGCAGATGTCAGAGAGCCTGGCCCTAGAGAGACTTCCCAGAACTGTGTAGGTTAAGTGGTCCAATTTCTTGAGCACAGTTTCAGTTTCCAATGATCTGACTTTATAAGCTGACAGCTGACCCACCCCACGGCCCCAGACCCTGAGGTTCTACCCCTCTCCAGTGGGACGGCCGGCAGCCCCGCAGCTAAGCAAGCAGAAGCACTGGGAGCCAAGCACTTTCCAGGATCTCTGATCTTCCATAGGGGCCGCAACGCAGACCCAAGAGCAGAACACAGAGCAGATCTGAGCTCCTATACCAGCCTCTGCCTCCCAGAACAGCTCATGGCCCCGGAGGACAAAGTTCAGCTCAGGCACGGCCTGGTGACCACAGCACTGAGGATGACGGGGAGCAGCACTCTTTTCCAAAGCACCCCTCTTCTTGCGCTGCTTCCGGCTGCTTCCCAACACTACAGAGGCCCACGCCTCTGAGAATCAGGCCACCAAGTAGAGGCACCCAGCAGTGTTGTCTGAGCCGAGAAAGGGTCTCTAACAAGTCCTCTCCTCACTTCCTCGAGAAAGGACCATGGGGACCCAACATCCACTGGCCCGAGCTTCCTCCTGGCCTCCCTACTACCTTTGCCCAGAGCTCTAAGATGGGGGACAGCCGGAGTTTGTGACCAGCAGCTGCTCCCTGGCGACTTCCTCCCCCTTCCAGGTGGGAACACTCTCGGGGTGTCTCCCACGGCTCTCAGGGGACCTGGCTGTGCGTATCACTGGAGCTGAAGCCTGAACAGGTCAGTGACCCACTGGACCAATGCTTCCTCTGGATCCAATGACCCAATCACTTACAGCTGCTCCTGGCTCACAGGCTCATCTGGGATCTTGGCAGGCAGACAGCTCAACTTTCTCTGAGCAGAACAAGGCCAAATGGCAACAGGCTGCTGAGCTTACATGATACTAGACCGTTTCATTCAAAAAGACCAAAGTTGGGCCGGGCGTGGTGGCGCACGCCTTTAATCCCAGCACTTGGAGGCAGAGGTAGGAGGATTGCGGAGAGTTTAAGGCCACCCTGAGACTACACAGTGAATTCCAGGTCAGCTTGGGCTGCAGCAAGAACTTACCTCAAAAAAAAAAAAAAAAAAGACTAAGTGTCAAACCTTCAAAGCCAGGGTCGGGGAGATGCCTCAGTCACTGACATGCGACATAGGACCTGAGTTCAATCCCCAGCACCCGCATGAAAGCCAAGTGTGGCACAGTGCTTGTAACCACAGCACTGGGGAGCACTGCGGAGACAGGAGGATCCCTACAACTTGAACGCTATTTTGTCTACCTGAATTACTCAGTCTCAAAATCGTACAAGACTGTGTTTCAAGCATTAAGGTGGGGCTGGAGAGATGGTTCAGTGGTTAAGGTGCTTGCCTGTGACGACTAAGGACCCAAATTTGTTTCTCCAGGTCCCACATAAGCCAGATGCACATGGCACGCATGCGTCTGGAATTCCTTTGCAGTGGCCAGAGGCCCTGGCATGCCCATTCTCTGCTCCCCCTCTCTCTTCCTCTCTCCCCCCTTTCTCTTTCTCTCTAGTAAATTTTTTTTTAAACTTAAAAAAAATATTTATAAAGAAACCTAAGGTGGGGCTGGAGAGATGGCTTAGCGTTTAAGCACTTGCCTGTGAAGCCTAAGGAACCCGGTTTGAGGCTCGATTCCTCAGGACCCACATTAGTCAGATGCACAAGGGGGCGCTTACAGTGGCTGGAAGCCCTAGCATGCCCATTCTGTCTCTCTATCTGCCTCTTTCTCTCTCTCTGTCGCTCTCAAATAAATAAATAAAAATAAACAAACAAAAAACAAAACCTAAGGCAGAGAACAATAAGGAAGACACCTGACAGCGACCTCTGGCTCCACATGCACGTGTACACATTCACAAGCCACACACACAATCAAGGACCACAGCATAACAGGACAGGGAAGACACTGTCCTTCACCCTGAGTCCCCAGGTAGCCTCTCCAGGCCCCATGAAATCCCACCCGCATGGCAGGAAGACACTAGCACTAGAACTGTCTCCCACCAGCTTCTGGCCCCAGGACCCTCACACATGCCTGTGCAGACTGGCCATGGGAAACCAGAATCAGACTTATTTGAAGTGAAGCTGGGGTCCTGCCGTGGACATTAATTTGTGGGTCATTCATGCCTCGGCTGAATGTGCCCCCATCCGGGGTCTTCACAGTCCAGTAGTCCTGCTCTCACTAGGCCAGTCACCAGAGCCCAGAGCCAGGGAGGCCATCCACCTCTCCATGGCTGTCATCTCTACCCCCCTGCCTCCAGGAACGCTGTCCAACATTCCTTTGGAGATCCACCCAAATTATTCAGCAGGAACAGCCCCCCTTCTGCCCTGGGTCACCGCACTCTCTGGACCCAGCCCTGGCTCAGAGACCAGCCTAAGTCTCCCAATGACAGGTCACGGCAAATACCCATCCCTGTGCAGCTGGGCCTAAGGCAGAAAGAGGCCCTGGGGTTGACCAGCCCAGCTCTGACCCCCACAAGTTGTGTGACTCCGGGAAAGTTGGAAAGTGGACGGCAGTACTGAAAAGGCCCTCGCTGGGTGGTGAGGTAGATCAGAGGAGGAAACACAGTGAGAACTCAGCCCGGCGCCCTGCCCAGAACACTCACCACACACTGCACGGCCTTAGAACGGGCCAAGCGGAGGAGACCAGGCAAGCAGAGAGTCCAGGTTGCAAGGGCCTGCGCCCACCTCTATCGGAAGTCACACTCTTGGGGGCTAGCGCACCCCGCTGTGTCACAGGATCCAGATGGTGCCCAGCGGGCATCTGTCAAAACCCAGCTCACCACACCTGCTGGGTCCCAAGCAGCGTGGGTCAGAGGTGCAGCCGTGGCACAGCTTTGTAGGCCCACGGTCCTTTACACATGGTCCCACCCACAGAGCGAGCCGCATCACAAATAGCTACCTCAGGGGACCTGCGCCTATTCCCCTCCTGCCCAGGACAGCATCCCAACCCCAGAGAATTCCCAGCAAGGCGAATGGGCTACTAGGCTGGGGGAAGGAGCACCAGCCAACCGAGCCTATCAACCTGATGAAAACAAAATGGCATGGCATTGCTGAGATTCCCTGCGAACCTGGGATAGACGAGGCCCCCAGAGCAGTCAGGTCAAACATTCAAGTGCGTGGACCTGCAGGGCCCATCCCTTTTTAGCATCTGCAAGGACCCTTCTGACTCAAAGCTTCCAGAAAATACTCGAGTGATCGAATCTCCACACCACACCCTGCAGCACAGCAAGGCTCCGCTGCTATCACCTGCGTGACTCACATGACTGAGGGGCAGCTCTTTCCAGAGATGGCCTCTGGCCTACTTGAGACAGGATGGAAGTCTGTGCATGCTAAGCTCCTGACACACAGGCAGGGACAAGTCCTGCCAGGGAAGAAATGAGAGTCCAGAGAGGCTACAACATTCCAGGTCAGCCACCTAGTGAAGAGACCAACCAGAGCTCCAACCCCTCCCTCACCCCACCAGTGAGTAGATCCCTACTGCCCCTGCTCTCACAGGAATCCAGCAAGGGGACAGGGCACCCAAACCTTCTTGAGCACAGGACACCACATGGCTGTACTTGGGTCAAAGTGAGGAAGGGAGGGCAGGAAGAACACTTTGGTACCCAATACCACCAGGCACCACCCAAGCCTGCCCCAGGAGTTAGTAACAGGGAGAGGGGCAGAGGGTGGTCAGCATGCCTTTCTTTTCAAATACCAATGAAGGTTAGGACTTGAGTAAATCTTTAAAAAGTAAGCTTTTCTAGGTGTGGTGGTGCACGCCTTCAATCCCAACACTGGTCCAGTTGGCCAAGGTAGGAGGATCGCTGTGAGTTCAAGGCCAGCCTGAGACTACATAGTGAAGTCCAAGTCAGCCTAGGCTAGAGTGAGACTCCACTTCACTACGTAGTCTCAGGGTGGCTGAGAGGCAATCCCAAGTGCTGGCATTAAAGGCATGCACCACCACGCCCCGCTGAAAGTAAGCTTTAATGTCAGCCAGGCCAGGTCAAATCTGGGCTCCTGGTCTGCGAGCTCAACAGGACCTCTTTCAGAGCCTCATTTTCACTTCTGAAACATGGAAGAGGGGTCAGCAAGACAAAAAAAGACATTCCACCGAGAGAGAAACTAATAGGCCCGTGTGACTTAATTCCTCACGGGGGAACCCTGAGCTCAGGGTCCTGAGAACAATCTTGGGCGTTCTTCCTCAGGAAGGCCGTCCATCTTTCCTTGAGGCAAGGCTCTCATTGGCATGAAGCTCAGCAGCTGGGTGGACTGGCTAGCCACAAGGGATCATCCACCTGCCTCCGCCTCCCCTGTGCCAAGATTAAACTTGTATCACAATGCCAGCTTTTTTTTTAATGGGGGGGGGGAGCAGACAAAGAGTGAGCAAGGGCACAGGGCCTTCTGCCACTGCAAACAAACTCCAGACACATGTGCCACTTTGTGCATCTGGCTTTATGTGGGTACTGGGGAGTGGAACCCACGTCATCAGGCTTTCAGGCTTGGCGAGCAAGCAAGCAAGCACTTTTAACCACAGAGCCATCGCTCCAGCCCACTGCTGGCTTTTTTACGTGGATTCAAACTCAGGTCCTCAGCCCTGGAATGCTTTATAACAGATGCCAGACATACCCAAAATCCATCTGGGGAGAGGAGGACTAGCAACTAGGATAAATGCCCCGGCGTGGGCACCGGATGTGTCCTTACCTCAGCAGTGCGGCCCTGACTGATGGATGGAAACAGGGTGTGGGGCAGAAGTGAAAGTGAAACTGTCACTGAGCGGCCTCTCTGCCAGCGGCCCCACTCCTCTACCCCCCGCCACCCTTAGCCCTTCTGGGAAACAGCGAAGGACTCTGACGGGAAGAGCCTGCAGTGGAAGGAGCGGCCTGTCTGTCTCAGCTGAGGGCCCGTGCCCAGATCCGGGAGGGCGGAAGATGCTCGCCATCCAGGACTGCCATGCCCACTGGCCCCAGAGGGAGGAGCAGAGGCTGGGGAGGCGGAACTGCCAGCACAGCCAGCCGGGCCCCTGCAGCCGAGTTCACTGCCTCCTCCACCAGCCGCCCCCTGAGCCCGGCAACCACACACAGAGGATGCGCAGACAGCATTGACTCTCCTCTGAAACCCGTGCCGAGTGGGTAGCGGCTGGATGTTACGTTCAAGAAAGTGACACAGGTGTAAGCTGCACTGTCTCGGGAACAACTGGAAAGGGTGACTCTGGCTCTGTGCTTCCCCCTGCGTCTCAGAGTCCCGACAAGCAAATAGTAGGTTTCCCATCGACAGTCATGCCTGGCCAGTGGAGTTTCCCAGTAGCCTCGGAGACCTGGTACAAGCCACCCATGCACAATGGGGCAGAAAGGAGGAAAACACTGTCCTTTAGAGGCACAGACACCACCTGAACAAGCCCAACGTCCTGACTTCCCAGGTCTTGAATGAACCCAAGCTACGTAAGAGCGGCTGAGAAGCCCATAAGCTGCCGAGGGAAACACGGGGCTGTCTGTGCTCTCAACTCTGAGCCCTCGCCTGATAGCCAGTGCCACATCTGGCCTGGCCAGTCCCCAGGAATGTCTCCTTTTAGCTCCCCTATCAGGACAATCCAGAGTAAACCAGTAGCCAGGCTGGACAGCAGCTCAGTAGTCCAGTCTTGTCCCACTGCCACGGGATGGGCTCCACTGAGGCATCAGATGACCTCTAGCCAATGCCAGGCCCAGTGTGGGTACTGGGAACAGACACCCTGGAGTCAGATCTGGTACCAGTGTGGGTACTGGGAACAGACACCCTGGAGTCAGATCTGGTACCAGTGTGGGTACTGGGACAGACACCCTGGAGTCCAGATCTGGTACCAGTGTGGGTACTGGGAACAGACACCCTGGAGTCCAGATCTGGTACCAGTGTGGGTACTGGGAACAGACACCCTGGAGTTCAGATCTGGTACCAGTGTGGGTACTGGGAACAGACACCCTGGAGTCAGATCTGGTACCAGTGTGGGTACTGGGAAACAGACACCCTGGAGTTCAGATCTGGTACCAGTGTGGGTACTGGGAACAGACACCCTGGAGTTCAGATCTGGTACCAGTGTGGGTACTGGGACAGACACCCTGGAGTTCAGATCTGGTACCAGTGTGGGTACTGGGAACAGACACCCTGGAGTTCAGATCTGGTACCAGTGTGGGTACTGGGAACAGACACCCTGGAGTCCAGATCTGGTACCAGTGTGGGTACTGGGGGAACCAGACAACCCTGATCCAATCTGGACCAGTGTGGGTACTGGGAACAGACACCCTGGAGTCCAGATCTGGTACCAGTGTGGGTACTGGGGACAGACACCCTGGAGTCCAGATCTGGTACCAGTGAGGGTACTGGGAACAGACACCCTAGAGTCCAGATCTGGTACCAGTGAGGGTACTGGGAACAGACACCCTGGAGTCCAGATCTGGTACCAGTGTGGGTACTGGGGACAGACACCCTGGAGTCCAGATCTGGTACCAGTGTGGGTACTGGGGACAGGCACCCTGGAGTCCAGACCAGTGAGGGTACTGGGGACACCCTGGAGTCCAGATCTGGTACCAGTGTGGGTACTGGGGACAGACATCCTGGAGTCCAGATCTGGTACCAGTGAGGGTACTGGGGACACCCTGGAGTCCAGATCTGGTACCAGTGTGGGTACTGGGGACAGACATCCTGGAGTCCAGATCTGGTACCAGTGTGGGTACTGGAAACAGACACCCTGGAGTCCAGATCTGGTACCAGTGAGGGTACTGGAAACAGACACCCTGGAGTCCAGATCTGGTACCAGTGTGGGTACTGGAAACAGACACCCTGGAGTCCAGATCTGGTACCAGTGTGGGTACTGGAAACAGACACCCTGGAGTCCAGATCTGGTACCAGTGTGGGTACTGGAAACAGACACCCTGGAGTCCAGATCTGGTACCAGTGTGGGTACTGGAAACAGACACCCTGGAGTCCAGATCTGGTACCAGTGAGGGTACTGGAAATAGACAACCTGGAGTTCATATCTGGTACCAGTGTGGGTACTGGGGACAGACACCCTGGAGTCCAGATCTGGTACCAGTGAGGGTACTGGGGACAGACATCCTGGAGTCCAGATCTGGTACCAATGAGGGTACTGGGGACACCCTGGAGTCCAGATCTAGTAGCCAGGGGCTATGGGCACAGACTACTAGCCTGAGAAGTTCGTTTTCCAACATGGCCCCCTGGAAAGGCCCATGTCCTGCTCAGCCTTAACTCAGTGCTGCTCGCACCTGACAGTTCTGATGTGAGGACAGTAATAATTAGAAAATGACAGTGTGAGTTTTCCAAAACAATGACCAGGCCCTCGAGAAGACCCTCAGCCCCCTTCATCAGAGAACTCCCATCCTCGGGGGCCTGGAAGAGGATGGACATCTCATGAACTTCCCAGGGGCCTTCAGTTGAGCCAACTCTTGGTCACATGACTGCCAAAGGGCACAAGCAGCAGCAGGGCTTCCTCCTGCCCTGGGACACTAAGGCCCACCCTGGGCACTGGGCAAGGTCAGCTAGCCTGAAGGCCGTCCACCCTGCTCCTCAGCCCACAGCTCCTGATTTCCCGAACAGGAAGACTGAACTGAGGCAGACCAGAAGGAACTACGTCTTCCTGATCAGGCAGCAGGTACAAGAAAGGTCACACTGCCACCCACATGGCCTCCCTTGCAGTTTCAAGGAACGGCGTGGGGTGGACACCATGTAAATGATGCTGGCATCAGCTCTGCCCGGCGCCGCAGCACTTCCCCAGCGGCTCCTTTCAGTCCCGTGCAATGCAGGACTGACCAAAACAGCCAGGTGTGTGGCCCCCAGGCAGGGGACTCCGGCCACTCTGTGGCTCTTATAGCACTAGGGGAGCTCATTACCTCTCTCTGACCAGAGCACTGGGTTCACAGCCACCCCAACGCAGTTCTTTCTCTCTGGTTTGCAAGAGCCTGGCGCTAACGGCACTTCGCGGCACGTGACGTGCTGGCTCACCCTCATCTCCCCAGGCACGAGGGGATGAGAAGCAGCCCGCAGCTCAGGGCCACTGGGCAGAGGCTCAGGATTTGCGAGGGGAGTGAATGAGACCCAGGACTTGCCCTTACTCCTTCCACATCTCCTATCCCAGGGGCTTTCTCCCAGGCCCACAGCAATCCAGGGTCTCAAGAGGCGTTAGCTGAGCCACAGGACTATGCCGAAGGCTTCCAGTAGCATCAGGCGGTCCCAGACCCCTCGCACACTCCTTTGAGCCCTTCCTCGGAGCGGAGCACGCCAGCATAGGCACTGCTGAGTCCCTCCCTTTGTGGAACTCACCTTCTAAAAGGGAAAACAGACAATAAGTAAGACGGCACAGTCAAAGGACAGGCAAGACCAGCAGCTGTGGGTCTCAAAACTTTACTGAAGATTCATTCGACTAAGTGAAGGAGGAAAAAGACATCTCCCAGAGCTGTCTTTGTGAAGGCCTTTGACCTCACATGCATCTTGCCTGATTCACCCTCCAGGGACAGCTGGTGGTTTCGCAGAGTCCGCTAGGCGTGCCCAGGGACACTGAGCAGTTAGCAGGGTGGGGCAGCACAAGGAAGTCTGGGGCTCCCTGCTAGGAGACAAGTCCACCCCACTGAATCTTAGAAGCAGGTGGGGGAGAATTCTAGGGGTGTGGGGGACCTGAATCCTCAGCTTGGCACTCAGAGGGGCCCAGACACCAGCCAGTGAGGCCCTGCTGGCCACAAAGGCTGCTTTCTGAGAAGGAAACTCAGAGCAGGCAAGACAAAGCCCTAGCCGAGATTCAAACAGCCCAGTGGGAATGGCCCAGCCTGTTCCAAGAGACAACCTCATTCACAGCTCCCAGAAAGGGCTTGTTTGCAAGAAGGCTACAGTCATGGCAAGGGGTACTTACTGGCTTCAGAGCAAGGCCAGACTACTGTGAGACTTGGAACCAGGCCACTACACCCCGCAGGTCCTCTGGAGAGTCTACCGCCCTCTCCACAGCAAGGTCACAGCCCCAGACCAGCTCTCCGGGAGCCCTGGCGAGAGAGTGCCAGGACAGGTGGGAAGGAGAACGGGCCCCACATGAGGCTTTGTCTGTACAGGGAGGCAGCGTCTAGCTCCTGAATAATGATCGGCTCTCTAAAATAAATATCATTTTTAAAAAGATATGCCACCACATTCCTTCCAAAGCTAGCTTACCAGCTGAATTCAAAATGAATGGGAACAGAAATCCTTCTTATATATATGTATAACTAAACTCCTGAACGGCACTGCCACTGAATTTCTCAAACCTGCTAAACTGTGGGAGGAAGAGCCAGGCTGGGTGGCCTGAAGATTAGGACTGGGCACCCAGCCTGGCAGACCGTAAATCCAACTGTACCTGGCGCCTGGTTAACCACAACAAGAGGGATCCCTCAATCTCATTACCGAGAAAGAAATGCAAATCCAGGAGCCCATCCTCACCCCTGCATCTGTCCAGGCTCTGGGCTGGGGCGTGCATGGGTAACGGGGGGGGGGGGGCACCCACCCCCCCATTTGTTGTCACTTGCACTGAAACAATGAAACCCAAATTGTCTTTTTCTGAACAGTTTCAGACCTTGAAAGTAAAAGCAAAAATGCCTGTGACCTCCTGTGACCTCTATCTGGCACTGCACACCCCGGCCAGGGGCCGAGAATGCTCACTGCCAAGCTGTCTACCCAGCAGAAGGCAATCCCAGGAGAGAAACACTCCTACTTTAAAGAGCTGGACCACGCTGCCATGGGGGAAAAAAAAAGACAATGCTATAGAACTTTCTCCAAAGGAAGCACTGATGTGAACTTCTCCAAAACACACAATCCCACGCACCGAGCAAGCCCTCAACAGTAAGGACGAGGCCTGGGCCTCGGGCGCCCCGATGTTCACATGAGCCCTCATGGGCACAGGCTGGCAACAGAACTCCCTGAGGAGCTGAACTCGGAACTCAGGACCAAGAAAGGGACAGGCTGACTTCCCATTGTGTGCTTCAAGCCCTCTGAAATTGTCTCGTATGTCTGTATTAAATATTTTAGAAGAAGCAGAAAACAAGAAATGTTAGCTAACAATAGTAATATGATTACTTACAGGAAACTCAGAACAAACTCTTCCCAAGACCAAACCAAGAAAGAGTATCACTTTGCACTCATTTAATTTTCTCAGCTTCTCTACACATAGCTGGGGACACCACCTAGGGGCAGGGGGCTACACCAGTCAGATGGGCTGTATGTTACAGGAGAACAGCCCCTGGGCAACGTGGGCCCCTCCTTGGCCTAGCCCACCCAACCTGACGTTCAAATCCACAAACCCCATACAAGATGGTCAGCCAGCACACCTCACAGACGGAAGAACACTAAACCTACAAATGCCAAACGCTGAGGAAAGGGTTTATGTGCAAGACGGTCACAGGTATTTTGCATGCGCTACTGCCAAGACGCATCCACACCTCGGAGATGGTGGCAAAGCCGGTCATTAACACGCAGGAAAATGCAGACCCCTAGACCGGAGTCATTCAGTCCTGGCAGAGTCTTCCTCTCCTGCGGGACCTCCTAGAACCCCAGCTCGGAACATTAAGCCACTACAGCAGAAACAACCTCCAGACGGCCCTAAAGGAAGAAATGACTGGTGACATAGTTCAGTGGTAGAGCACTTGCCTATCATGTAAGAGGCCTTCATTCAGTCCCCAGGGCTAAAATAAGTAAAATGCAAGCAAGCATGGTGCCAGGCGTGGTAGTGTTTCCTATAATCCCTACATTGAGAAAGCAGAGGCAGAAGGAACTTGAATTTGAGGCCACAGTAAAACTATGTCAAAAAAAAAAAAGGAACAAAGAAGAAAAATGTAGAAATGTAGCCAATCCCAACACCTTGGGAGGCCAAGGTAGGAGGATCACCAGTAGTTAGGGCCACCCTGAGATTACACAGTGAATTCCAGGTCAGCCTGAGCTACAGTGAGACCTACCTCAAAAAAACAAACAAAAAAAAAAAAAAACAGGCGTGGTGGTGCACGCCTTTAATCTCAGCACTGGGAGCCAGAGGTAGGATTGCCATGAGTTCAAGGCCACCCTGAGACTACATAGTGAATTCCAGGTCAGCCTGGGCTAGAGCAAGACCCTACTTCAAAAAAAAAAAAAAAAAAAAAAAAAAAAGACAGGCCAGCAGCACCCCACTGTCTCTGGCGAGCCACCGGGACCAGTTTATTTTTTTTTTTAATTTATTTATTTGAGAACAACAGAGAGAAATAGGCAGATATATAGAGAGAGAGAATGGGTGCGCCAGGGCCTCCAGCCACTGCAAATGAACTCCAGACGCGTGCACCCCCTTGTGCATCTGGCTAACGTGGGTCCTGGGGAATATGAGCCTCAAACCGGGGTTTTTAGGCTTCACAGGCAAGAGCTTAACCGCTAAGCCATCTCTCCAGCCCCAGTTTATTTTTTACTCTGGACTACCAGGCCCATGAAGGCGGTTGCTCCCCTACTGCACCCCAACCCACTGCCTAACGCCAGGCCTGATGAATACAACCATCAACCAAGTCCTGGTCCCTTCTGGGAACTGCACGAGCAGGTCCTCCGTGGGAAAGGACGCAGCAGTAACGGTCTGGGGCGTGTCTCCATGAGCGCACTGCCCGCAGGCCGCGTGTGCCCAGCCGGCCCGCAGGTTTCGCAAGGACAAGAGCCTCCCAGACATTCCCCTGCTGCAGGAGCCTTCAGGAAGACCAGGCTGAGCTTGACAAGGAAGACTGTACGCATTCTCAGATGGAGAGGCTCATGCACAGTTCACAGAAGCCTCCCTCTAACTGGCTGGACGGTCCCTTATGCTACCTGGGTAGAATGAGATGACCCATTCTTCCTCATCCAAGCAAGCGATTCTCCTTGGCGCTGATAAGGTTTCTCCATCCCAGGCTGCTAGGAAGCTGGCATGGCATGAAGTACATGGCAACAGCTCGTTAAAATTATAGTACAGGCACAGTGTGGCAGAGCATACCCTGAATCCCAGCACAACTGAGGTAGGATTGCTATGAGCTCAAAAACAGCCTGGGGGGAAGATTGCTCAGTGGTTAAGTCACTTGCCTGTAAAAACCTAAGGACCCAAGTTCGATTCCCTAGTACCCACATAAGGTCAGATGCACAAAGTGGCGCACAAATCTGGAGTTTGCAGTGACTAGAGGCCCTGGCATGCCCATTCTTTATCTGCCTCTTTCTCTCAAACACACAAATAAACAAATAAACAAATTTTAAAAAGAAAAGAAAGTCTCAAGCCAGGTGTGGTGGTACACGCCTTTAATCCCAGCACTAGGTAGGCAGAGGTTGGAGGACTGCCGTGAGTTCGAGGCCACTCGAACTACACAGTGACTACACAGTGAATTCCAGGTCAGCCTGAGCTAGAATGAAACCCAACATCGAAAAACCAAAAATAAATAAATAAATAAAAACCAACCTAGGGCTTTAGAATAAGTTCCTAAAATATTTGGGCTACAGTGAGACCTTGCCTCAAGGGGAAAAAAATACAGTAGAGGGCTGGAGAGATGGCTCAGCATTTAAAGGTGCTTGCTTGCAAATCCTGCTGGCCCAGGTTCAAATTCCCAATAGTACAGCCAAATGTACCAAGTGGTGCGTATGTCTGGAGTTCATATACAGGGGCAAGAAGTCCTGGCATGAATATTTTTTCTCCCTCTCTCCTTACAAATAAAAAAATAAAAATAAGTAAATGAATAACAGTAGACAGCTGTGTGGTGGTGGTGGCTCATTCTGGTAATGCCAACGCTCAGGAAGATAAGGTGGGAGGAATACCACAAGTTTGAGGCCAATATAGGCTACATGGTGATTTCCAGGTAGGCTGGGATAAAGTGAGACCCTGTCTCAAAATAAACAGATAAGAACCGGGCATGATGGCACACGCCTTTAATCCCAGCACTTGGGAGGCAGAGGTAGGAGGATCTCTATGAGTTCGAGGCCACTCTGAGAGTACATAGTGAATGCCAGGTCAGCCTCAAAAAACCGAAAAATTAAAAAATAAAATTAAAAGATGGCCTGAGTTTCCCACTGGGGAAGAAACATCAGAAAGAATATAAGAGCCAAAGGAAGGGGAGGAGCGCTTTGCCAGCCGACAGCCAAGGAGCTATACCACAGGCCTCCTGGCAGGAAGGAGGAGGAAAGGAGCTGGAGGAGGGGCACAAAACACGAACAAGGACCCCAGGTTGGCCAGCCATCTTCCCAAGTCCCATTGCTTCTCCATTCCCCCAGGAACCTTTGCTGGGCATCTTGAGAAAGCCATAGAGTGGGGAGCCTCCAGGTCACACCCAGTTTGAGGCCATGGGGGAGGGGAAATGTCCCTGCACACAGAAGACTCAGAGGAGAAACAGGAATCAATAGCATCACTGAAAACAAGCGGCTTCAAAACCCACCTGCTGGCCAGCCAGGGGTCCCACATCAAGGCACAGTTTAAAGGCCTTGCTTGCCTACAGTAGGTGGGGCACCTCCCTGGACAAGGTACCAGCCACCTAAAGCTACCCCTCCTTGGACAGGAAGGTCTCGTTACACCTGCAGAGGACGCAGCTCAGCCTTGCAAGGAAAGTGTCCCTGGGGACAGAACAGCAGCAGCTGGACACCTGGGAGGGCGACACGGGAGCCTTCCACAGGAGTGCTGGGGAGAAAGACTTTGCTCCCTGAGCCAGTCTCAAGGTCACCAGGATGGCTCACAGGAGTTAAAGGAAAGGAGAAGTACGGACCCTGCCTCCTCTGACACTCACGTCCCCATCTGTAAAACAAGGGCAGGGCGCTGGAGAGATGGCTTAGCAATTAAGACACTTGCCTGTAAAGCCAAAGGACCCAGGTTCAGTTCCCTAAGACCCACATAAGCCAGATGCACAAGGTGGTACATGCATCTGGAGTTTGTTTGCAGCAACCGGAGGCCCTGGGGCACCCATTCTCTTCCCGCTCAAATAAACAAATAATAATAAAATATTTTTAAAAAACACCAAGGGTAGAATGAGATGACCCATTCTTCCTCATCCAAGCAAGCGGTTCTCCTTGGCGCTGATAAGGTCCCAAGCATGCAGAGCAGAGTTCAAGTCATTTCCCAACATCCCTGGCCCTTTTCACCAGAGAACTGGTAGACAACTCATACAGAAACATCACACCCCCAAATTCTGAATATGGAGACCATAATGATGTCCTTCCGAAGTTCTGGGGCCCCTGAAGTTACTGCAGCATTCACAGGGAACAAAACCCAGCAAAGACCAAAGTGACCATCCCAACAGCGTTGACTTAGAAGCCAGTAGAGAAATGTGGCCACCAGGGGGCACTGCCCTGGAAGTAATAAAGAAGCAACAGAACTCTTTTTTGGTGTTTTCTTTTCCTTCTTGAGCTTAAGCAACAAACACTGAAAGCTTTGCTGATGAAAACACAGAGCGGGAGTTCTTGGAATTCTACAAGGTCCCAGAGGCCTTCTAGGGTCTCTCAGAGACCAATATGTGTGCAAAGAGAAGGAACGTCGAAAGACCTTGAATTCAACAGCCCTTCCAGAGAAATTAAGGGCTCCATACAGATTTCCCATGAGAACAGTTGACACCCAGGAGGGGTGCCCTGAGTTCTGGGCTACTTTAACAGCTGAGGGTCCACAGGCAGGGCAAGCCAACCGGTATGTATGGCATAAGGACCCCCAGCCTTGAATCTCAGCCGGAACTGTTTTGCTAGAACCTGATAATTACAGAATGAAACATGCCAACCTAAGAACAAGTCTCAAGCTTTAGTTGCAGACACAGAGTGACACAAATCCAGACAGCTATCAGTTAAAAGGGTGTAAGGGATTAACTGGGGTTTCCCAAGTCATATAGAACAGCAGGGGGAGCTCCCGAGCCTCACATCACGACTGGACTTCCAGAACATGCCAAAGGAGCTTCTCCAAATTTCTTTGCTGTCTAGGATCAGCCTTTCCACAAGTGTGTTTATTTAGGGTACAGTGTTGTTTAAACGTCCTTTTTTTGAGGAAGGGTCTCACTCTAGCCCAGGATGACCTGGAACTCACTATGTAGCCCCAGGCTGGCCTGAACTTTCAGCCTCCTAAGTGCTGGGATTAAAGACATGCACCATCACTCCTGGCTTTAACTGGCCTTTTATTTTATTTTACTTTTTTAAGGTTCAATAAACCCTATTCTTTTTTAAACCTCTGGCTTGGAGTTCCTTCTGATCTCCTTGTAAAATTTCAGCCCACACTGCATGCCCTGCCGACCATGAAAAGCCTGCTTTCTCCTAAGAAGCCTGTCTAGCCAAGCCCACCCTGGGGACCAAGGTGCCCAGACCCAGAGACCCCTTGTAGACAAGCCTCGTCCCTCCAGCTACGGGAAAGGAGGACTTGTGGGGTTTGGACAGGGCAGAGGAACAGCAGGCCCTTGGGCAGCAGTGAGTGGCACCCGAGTGCTGGCAGGTTGCCTGTGTGTGGGAGCTCAGACTGCCGCTCACCCGGTGCACTGGGGGATAAGGAAACCCAGCTAACTGCTTGGTTCTCCAGAATTTGGGGGACCCACCAGGGATGAAGAGGTAAGTGAGACTCACTTTCAAAAGTCAAATCTACCAAGTGGAGACAATGCTTAATCCAAGGTTTCCACTTGGAGTCCGCAAAAGGTTTCAGGAGCTGGACCCTCGTGTGCTTTGTAGAAGAGGGTGGATGTGACCAGTGCAGAGCCTCAGTTGCGGAGCAAGGCGAGGCATGCCTGGCCCAAGCCTCGGGACTTCGGTGATTTATTAAGAAGGCAAGCTCTCCAAAGCTTCGGTCTCCACCACTGAGCACCAGCACCGTGGGAAGAGGGTGCCCAGCCCAAATGGCAGAAGACCATTCTGCCTCACAAAGCATCCACCCAGCACTTTCTATGCACTGCCACTCCTTAGCCCTGGTACCCCGGGCACCCACCTTCTGCTGATGGGTCCCCCCTTCACACACACACACACACACACACACACACACACACACGTGGCCTGGAATCACCACCCTGGCCAATTTGCAAGGGTGCTACGAGGCTCTAATGAGACAGCAAATCACCACAGGCAAGCCAAGTATTGCTACTCGCTTCAATTGGGCTTAAAGCGGGTGATAGGCAGTGACAGCGTCGGGAGCCGAGCCCACGCGGGGCACGTAGTAGCAACCCCGCGAACGCTGGTACCGTTCCCCACTAAGGGGATGGGCGAGGAAGGAAGAAAAACACGCCAGTGCAAAAGTACCCTCGAGCCCCTGATTTCGCAGGTCCCACCGCCGACCTCGGGCAGCGCAACCCACCGTAACCCCGTGAAGCAGCCAGGGGGTCTCCCGGTCGGACGGGGGGGAGGGTCCCAGTGCACCTGAGAGCCGCGATGCGAGACCATCGCCCCACCACTGTCCACAGCTCCCCTCGGACCACGGCCCCACAGCCACCTGGCTGCTCGGAGCCAGCCTCCCCGGGGCACGGCTCCTTCCCGTTTGGCTCTCGCCAGCCCAGCGCCGGGTGGAGGAAGGGGAGCCGTGTGGGGGGGGGGGCGAATGGGGGTGAGGGTCGTGGCGCGTGTGTGTGTGTTGGGGGGAAGGAGAGGGATGAGGGTGTCCCCGGGTGCAGGAGCCGCGGTCCCTTTCCTTACCTGCACAGCTCGGCGAAGGCCTGGAAATTGAGCTTCTTGATTTTCTTCTCGCTCAGCCAGTAGCCAACTCTCTTCCCTTTGAGAAAGGTCTGCATCTTCCTCCTCGGGCCGGGGGCGCGGAGCGGGGGAGAGCCTGGGTCCCACGCAGGAGATCGCCCGCAGGCCGAGTGCTTGCGGGGCCGGCGCGCGCCGCGAGCGTGCGGGCACCTCCTCCCTCCGGCGGCGGCGGGGACGGCGGCGGCGGCGGGGACGGGGACGCGGAGCGGGCTCCGGCGCGCGGGCCTGCGGGGAGGGCCGGGCCGGGGCGGGGCGGAGGCTCAGCGCGGCTCGCCATTGGCTGGACCCGGCGCGGGATGGGTCGTTCCGCCCCCCCCCCTCGCACTCCGCAACACCGCCCCCCTCCGCCCGCCGGGATCCTCCGCCCTCCCCGGCCCGGCCCCCGGGACTGCTCCGAAGAAACCCGGGGACGCCGCCCTCCCGCTGCGAGCCCGAGCAGCACGCCCTCCCGCGGCCGGCGACAGCGAAGGCAAGGCGGCTGGGGTCGCACCGGCCCTTCCGAGCCGGGCCGCGTGCCTTCCGGGTGCGCTGGGACTCGGCCGGGGCGCGCGCCGCCGTGCCTCCCGAACCTCCCCACCCACCGCCCACGGGTGCTCACCCGCCGCTTCCGCCCCGATCGCGTCCTCGCGGAGAGAAGCCCGGCGGCGACGGCCCCCCGCCCCCCGCCCCGGGAGCCGGCCGCAGCGGGAGCCCGCCGGGCGCCGCAGGAAACGCCGATGGCCGCCAGGGGGCGCCGCCGCCTCTTAAAGGCGCCGCTCGGGCCCTCGCCGACGTCGGTGGCGCGAGTGCTGGGGGCGCGCAAGGAACGGAGCGGCCTTTGCACGGGAGGTTTGACTTGTAGAGGAGCGAGCCGTGAGGGAGTCGGGGTGTGCGCGTCCTTGGAGGATGGCCTAGCCAATGAGCTCCGTGCCTGCAAGTGGGATCGCCCCCTCCTGCCCCCAAAGACGGTCTCTGCGCTAGATGCAGGTCACCCAGGCCCAGGCGCGGGACCTTGGCCACCAGCTCGCACCCCGGGCCCCCCTCTGCCAAGCACTGGAGCGGCGGGGTTGTGTAAGCGCAATCCCACGAGGCCCTTGCCTTGGCCAGGTTCAGGCAATGGTGGGCATCAGCCTCAGCCCCCGGCTTCCTCCTTGGGCCACCTGCCCTGCCCAGGGAGGCCCAGGAAGCGGTACCCAGCGTCCCTGCCCTCGGAGCTCCATGCTTTGGGGTGAGGGAAAATCAGCCCTCTCCCCAGACACAGGCAGGAAAAGTGGATTCTCATGGGAAGCTCAAGAACGTTCTCGAGATTTAAGCCGGCCTTGGGAAATAAGGACCATTTTGACTGAGAAGTGGAAGAGCTTCGACTGAGAAGAGAGAAATGAAAATAAATAAATAATCAAACAAGTTGTTAGGGGGAACTGGCGGACTCATTCCTTGACCAAACTTGGATCAGACTCCGGGTCTTCCTTCTAGCTGGGCTCTGTCCTTGGCCCCACTGGACCAGTTTTAGCAAAAATTGTGCCCAGACCAGGCGTGGTGGTGCATGCCTTTAATCCCAGCACTCGGGAAGCTGAGGTAGGATCACTGTGAGTTGGAGGCCAACTAGGCTAGAGTGAGACCCTATCTCGAAACACACACACACACACTCCAGCTGAGTCAGGAAGATTTGCCACTCTTGGTATTGGATCACTTTGGTCTGCCTGTGGTACGAATATTGTCAAGTGAATTGAGCCAGAATCTCAGGACCCTGATTTTTCCACTCAGTAATTCTGCACCCACAGACGCCCCACTCCACTCCTTGACTGAATTCCCATCTGTGCTGATAGCCAGAGTGGAACCCTATAGTCCCCCTGCTGGGAAGCCAACGCTGCAGTTGTCTCCTTTAAACAGAGCTTAGTTCGTGCCTTTGGTTTTTCTTTAATGGGAGAAAAAGGATGGCAGGGTTAGAAAGAGGCCCTCTATCCCTCCAGTGAGCCTGGAAGGCCAGGTGTGGCGGTGTCAGGGGTCAGCTCTGTGCCTCAGGAAGACCGCCTCTGGAGACATTGTGGCAAGGCCTGCCCTGGACCAAGGGAAGAAATGGAAAAAGGAAAGCTATGGGGATCAAAAGAAAAGACTGGCCCAGCATGCCTTTAATCCCAGTACTTGTGAGGCAGAGGTAGGAGAATCACTGTGAACTAGAGGCCAGCCTAGGACTATAGATTGAGTTCCAGGTCAGCCTGGGCTAGAGTGAGACAAGACCCTACCTTAAAAAAAAAAAAAAAAAAAAAAGGTTGGAGAGATGTCTTAGTGATTAAGGTGCTTGCCTGCAAAGACAAAGGACCTATATTTAACTCCCCAGGACCCACGTAAGCCAGATACACAAAGGGGGTTCATTTGCAGCAGCTAGAGGCCTTGACATGCCCATTCTCTCTATATATCTGTGTCTTTCTCTCACAAATAAATAAATGAAAATTTAGCCGGGCGTGGTGGCGCACGCCTTTAATCCCAGCACTTGGGAGGCAGAGATAGGAGGATCGCCTTGAGTTCGAGGCCACCCTGAGACTCCATAGTGAATTCCAGGTCAGCCTGAGCTAGAGTGAGACCCTACCTCGAAAAACCAAAATAAATAAATAAATAAATAAATAAATAAATGAAAATTTAAAAATTAGGAAAAAAAAAAAAGCTGGGCATGGTGGTGCATGCCTTTAATACCAGCACTCAGAAGGCCATGAGTTCAAGGCCACCCTGAGACTACGTAGGTCAGCCTGGCTACAGCAAGACCCTACCACAAAAAAAAAACAATTAAAAAACAAAACAGGCAACCATAAGCATTTCAGTGTTGTCAACAGAAATTCCTGCTCACAGGCACAGGGTGTAAGTTTCTTAGGAGAAGGGACTGTGAGTCTGAGAGGCTCAGGAGCATGTCACATTTTTTTTTTTTCAAAGTAGGGTCTCACTCTAGCCCAGGCTGACCTGGAATTCACTATGGAGTCTCAGAGTGGCCTTGAACTCATGGCAATTCTCCTACCTCTGCCTCCCAAGTGCTGGGATTAAAGGCGTGCGCCACCACGCCCAGCTAGCATGTCACATTTTAGATGACATAGCCATAACTCTTGCTAGAGTTCCTTCCCTCCTTCAGCAAACACAGGGATCTCAGGGTGTGGCAGCGCACTGCTGGCCTTGGAGTCCAGAGATGAGTAAGGCTCCGGTACACAAGCCATTGACTCAAAACGTGATGAGAGCCATATGAGAAATGGGAGGGGACAGGGCAATCTGTCTTGTGCTTTGCCAAATGACTGGAGACTGTGACATTGGAACTTGAAGGATGAGTAGGCGTTTGGGGTAGAGGAGCTTTCCAGATGAATAGAAGGAGTGCAAAGATCCAAAGGCTGAAAGAGCAAGAACACTGCATACTTGGGAAAGTGGAATGAGTAGGGAGATGGGAGTGATGACCAGGGCATTGGAAAAGGACACTGGAGAATGGTGTGTGGTCACTTAGTGGGCACTGGATGAAGTCCCTTTATCTTTATCTGACAGAAAATGCCCCACCCAGAGTTGTTGAGAGGATAGAAGGTACCAGGAGAGACCTGACTTCAAGGCCAAGTGTGTACAAAGCCCTGAAATCCCCAGACTCATAGAAAGCCCTTCTTGAGCTGGAGAGATAGCTTAGCGGTTAAGGTGCTTGTCTGCAAAGACTAAGGACCCATGTTCGACTCTCCAGATCCCACATAAGCAAGACTCACAACAGTGAGGCAAGCACAAGGTCACACATACCCACTAGGTGGCACAAGCATCTGGAGTTTGATTTCAGTGGTTGAGGCCCTGGCGCCGCCAATTCTCTCTCCCTCCCCCACTTCTCTCTCTCTCTCTCTCTCAAATAAATAAATAAATAAACCCTTCTTTAAGGCCCAGCCCAAGAACCTGCTTTCATGCCCTGAGTACCATCTTCTCAACCTTTCCTCCTTCTGATATTCTGAGTTGCAACAGGTAAGGCTTGTCCACTGGAACTTCCAAGGTGACCAGGAACCTCTATTCACTTGCTATGTGACTTTGCAGACCACTAACTCTCAGCACCTTAGATCCTCCATCCTAGTAGCTCAGGAATAAGCCTTGCTCTAAAAGAGCACTTCAGGTTATGAGGGCAATGGCTGCATCATCTAAAATGTGCCATGCATAAATAAATATTTTAAAAGCCAGGTGTGGTGGCACATACCTTTGATCTCAACACTTGGGGGGCAGAAGCAGGAGGATCACTGGGAGTTTAAGGCCACCCAAAGAGTCCATAGTGAATTCCAGGTTAGCCTGGGCTAGAAAGAGACCCTACCTCAAAAAAAAAATTAAAAATTTTAAAAGGGCTGGGGAGATGCCTCAGTGATTAAGGCGCTTGCCTGCAAAGCCTAACGACCCCAGCTTCCATTCCCCAGGACCCATGTAAAGCCAAATGCACAAAGTGGCACATGCATCTGGAGTTCCTTTGAAGCAGCTAGAGACTGGAGCACCCATTCTCTCTGTCTGTCTGTCTGTCTATCTCTCCCTGCTTATAAATAAATAAAATAAATATTTAAAAAACATTTCAAATATGCCATGCTCTCAGAGTGTGGTGGAAGACTGAGGAAGGATAATGGAAGTAGTCTCTTGATCAGTGGCTTCAGATCTGGCTTGGGGGTTACTGAGCAAGTCCATCTCTTCTCAGCTTGGTCAGGAAGTATGTGGTGAGAATTTAAACAGGTTGCGGGGGGATACCACAGGGAGATGATATTTGAGCAATAATGTGGCAAAAGCACTTGGGAAGTAGAAGTAGGAGGATCGCCATGAGTTCAAGGCCGCTCTGAGATTACACAGTGAATTCCAGGTCAGCCTGGCCTAGAGTGAGACAGTACCTCAGGGGGAAAAAAAATGTGGCAAAAGGTGATGAGCATTTTGAGCAGATACCTGGCTGGGGTGAGGCAGAGGAACAGTAAGCACCCTGAGGTGGTTTTGGAGCTGTTGTTGACAGTGGATAGCAAGGAAGCCAGGCTGGCCAGAGCAGAATGAGCTGGGCAGGGAGTAGTGGGAGGAGAAGAGGAAGGAGGTCGCAGAGGTTCATGGGCCTCATCCTCAGTGAGACAGGAATCCCCTGGAGGGCAGTGGGACCTTATCTGGTTTTACCAATGATCTCCCTGCTGCTGTGTTGAGTATATGGCAGAGAGCAGGGATGGGATACCTTCCAGTGAGTTGTTGGCCAGAGTGGTCACTGATGTTCCAAAACATTACAGGCCATTGCCGAGGCTCTTGGTTTCCTACCAGGAATAGATGGTAAGACCCTACTGCTGAAGACTTCCCATGTGCAGGCTGCAAGGTCACTGAGAAATCCTGCTGGAGCTGAGCTGAAAACCTCCTCCCTGTAGGCCAGCTGACAGAAAGCTGGAAAAAGCTGCACTGCATGTAGTTCCATGGGAGAGAGAGAAGTTATCAGTGGAGATAAACATCAGTGGACACTGCAAGCCTTTAATTTGTCCAGCTAAGCCAAATGAGCCAATGGGTGCAATAATGGCATGTCTGTTATGGGGGAAAACAACCACTCTCTAATTGAACTGAAGGCCTGCTCCACAGGAGGGAATACATGTTGATACTGAAAATCTATGACTAGGGAAGTCATGAGCCCTAGGGGTGTAACATCTGCTGGTGTCTGGCTAAATGTATATACTATGCTCACCAAACTACCCAGTAAGCACTTCTGTTAATGTTCATACCCATATATTAATGCTACTCTCACTTTTAGTTAGAGAAACTTATATTTTCAGATGGCGGGGACCTTGAGATGATGCAGAAGGCACCATAGTGCTGAGAAGAAGTGACAGAGGAGTGCTCAGCACTGAAATATCTCTATCACACCTTCCATGGCTCAGGGTCCATTGCAGAAAGGGTAGCAGAAAGAATATAAGAGCCAGGCTGGAGGGATGGCTTAGCGATTAAGGCATTTGCCTGCAAAGCCAAAGGACCCAGCTTAGATTCCCCAGGACCCACATTAGCCAGATGCACAAGGGGGTGCATGCGTTTGCAGTTTGTGTGCAGTTGCTGGAGGCCCTGGAGTGCCCATTCTCTCCCTCCCTCCCTCTCTCTCTCTCTCTCTCTCTCTCTCTATCTATCTCTCTATCTCCCCCTCCCTCTTTCTCTGTCAAAACAAAAGCAAAAAAAAAAAAAAAAAAAAAAGTAAGAGCCAAAGGAAGGGTAGGACTGATTACAGTGCAGTGCACTCTACCAGACACAAAATGGCCTGGATATCCATGACCTCACAGTGCCTGACACTACCTATACAAGACCATCATAATAGGAGGAAAAGATGATGACATCAAAAAAAAAAGACTGACTGAGACGGGGAGGGGATATGATGGAGAGTGGAGTTGCAAAAGGGAAAGTGGGGGTAGGGAATTACCATGATTTATTGTTTATAATTATATAAGTTGTCAATAAAAAATTAAATAATAAAAAATAATATGGTAGAGAGGCCAGCCCGAAGGCTATTGCACAGGACCGTATGGGAGTTCCGGTGGTAGCAGAGAAGGTGATGAGGTGTGGTCAGATTCTGGAAATAGTTGAAAGAAAGAGCCTGTGGCATTTGAGAATAAACAAGTCTTACATGTGGAGGATCCTGGCCTGAAAAACTGGAATCATGGAGTTTCCAACTGTTGAAACAGAAAAGTCACAAAAAAAAAAAAAAAAAGGCCACAGTTTTGGAGCCTCAAGTCAGGAGCTCTGATTTGGACCAGCTGGGTTTGAGACATCTACCAGCTCGCTCCAGTGGAGACAGCACACAGGCAGTTCACTGAAAGAGGCAGGAGTTCAGGACTGTGACTCAGGCTAGAGATAACATCGGGAGTTGTGTGAGTGTTGAGATGTTACCAGGAGCCACGAGACTGGATGAGATCACCTAGGGTGTGAGAGTAGGCAGAGAAAAGGTCAAGGATGGCACCCAGGGGCATGGCAATGCTCAGAGCTCGGGAAAGCAGGGGAACCAGCCGCTGGGATGAAAAGCCAGGAGAGCCAGCGAGACCAAGGGGCCAAGGCAGGGAAGTATGGCTAACAAGACAGCGGTGACTAGCTGGTGAAACAAAAGTCTTGGATCTAATGGCAGAAGCCATTGACTTCAGAAAAGCAAATATGGAAGTGTCTCAGAGATGTTATTTTAAAAAATGTAAGTTTTGATGCCGGGCATGGTGGCGCACACCTTTATTCCCAGCACTCGGGAGGCAGAGGTAGGAGGATCGCCGTGAGTTCGAGGCCACCCTGAGACTCCATAGTGAATTCCAGGTCAGCCTGGGCTAGAGTGAGACCCTACCTTGAAAAACCAAAAAAAAAAAAAAAAAAAGTAAGTTTGGCATGGAGGCTGAGGTAGGAGGATCACCATGAGTTCAAGGTGAGCCTAGACTAGAGTGAGTTCCAGGTCAGCCTAGGCTGGAATAAGATTCTACCTCAATAAATAAATAAATAAATAAATAAATAATAGGGGCTGGAGAAATGGATTAGCGGTTAAGGCACTTGCCTGCAAAGCCTAAAGACCCAGGTTCAATTCTCCAGGAGCCCCGTAAGCCAGATGCACAAGGTGGCGCATGTGTCTGGAGTTCATTTGCAGTGGCTGGAGGCTCTGGGGTGCCCATTCTCTCTATTTGCCTTTCTCAATCTCAAATAAATAAATAAACAAATAAATATTTTTAAAAATACAAAAAAAATTAAAAAGCCAGGTGTAATAGGTGTGTGGTGGGTTGCCTTAAGCATCAATTTATAGAAGCTCCTGGTTCCCTGGCGGCTAGTATGGGGCAACTGTGTGGCATGGAGCACAGTGTGTGTGTGTGCGGAGGGGAGAACCAGGTTACATGAATACATCAAGGAGAGAGAGCCACTGTCTACCGGGAGACGGGTCACCTCCACCTCACCTGTCCAGACCCAGAAGTCATCACAGAGGAAGTGGTGACACAAATACTGCTCTCATGGCGAGCCTGAAAACCAGTTCCAGGGAAATGGTGACTATGGTCACTCAAACCTCACAAAAACAGAGATCCAGACAGGCGTGGTGGCGCATGCCTTTAATCCCAGCACTTGGGAGGCAGAGGTAGGAGGATCGCCGTGAGTTCGAGGCCACCCTGAGTCTCCATAGTGAATTCCAGGTCAGCCTGAGCTTGAGTGAGACCCTACCTCAAAAAAAAAAAAAAAAAAAAAAAACAGAGATCCAGAGTCTATACAGAGAAAGCAACACTAAATCATATCTCCGTCTTGCCCACCAAGGCTCAGGGAGCATCGTGGAAGAAGGGGCGGGAAGACTGTAAAAGCCTCAGGGTGGGTGGGAATAGCCTGAGACAATGTTTCCCCTGTCCCCACAGTGAATACCAATAACCCCACATAAGACCCTCAGCAGAACTGGTGCGGGGGAGAAGGGAGTCTCTGTGTGCAACCTTTTTATAAATAATCAATAAATTAAAATATTTATTTTGGGGGGATTAAAGGTGTGTGCCACCACGCCTGGCTAAAATTATCAAATATATATATGTATATTCTAGAGTAAAAATAATTATAACAAGGGGAAACACATGGCTGCTAGGAAATGGGAAAATACGTGGAGTGCTGGCATAGCATAAAAGTCCAAGTAACGTCCATTTCCTGTACAAAGGGCTATTTGCAGAAAGTACCTGAAACACCCAAGTGTGTTCTCCTCTTCCTCAACATGCTAGGAATGTATTTAAAAATCTTTTTCTTTCAATATGTTTATTTTTAAAGTAATATTTTCCAATTTCCAGCAGGTGGAAAGCTGAGGCAAGAGGATAACAAGTTCAAGGCCAGCCTGGGCTACATCGCAAGACTCTCTCTCTTCTCTCTCTCTCCCTCTCTCCATATATATATATATTTGGGGCTGGAGAGATGGCTTAGCAGTTAAGGTCCTGGCCAGTGAAGCCTAAAGACCCAGGTTCAATTCCCCAGTATCCACACAAAGCCAGATGCACAAGATGGAGTTCATTTTCAGTGGCTGGAGGCCCTGGCACACCCATTTTCTCTCTCTCAAATAAATAAATAAATATTTTCAAAAATGAATTCTAAAAAAAATAACATATCCCAGTAAAATCAAATTAGAACTCACACACTTTAACATCACAAATAATTTAACATCATAAACATTACAAATAATTCCTTAACATCATCTAAACTTAATCAGAATTTGCTATGGACTGAACTGGGTTTGAGCCCTAAAGATGTGTGTACTCAAAGCTTGATCCCCTTTGTGGCACTATTGACGTGAAATCTTTGAGAGGTACAGCCTAGCAGAAGGTCATGAGTAACTTTTGCCTGATCCCTTTCTTCATACAAATGGGGTTGTCCCATAGGAACACTCTTGCACAGTGGTATCCATAAGATACAGCCGTTTTGTGTGGGTATCAACGTTTTTCTCCGTCACTGTCCTATTTCGTTACATAAATATGCCACAGTTTTTCCTCACTGATAATTGACTTCCTGATGATTTAAATGTTTATTTATTGATTTGCAAGGAGAGGGAGAGAGAGAGAGAGAGAGCACTCCAGGGTCTCTAGCCACTGCAAACAAATGCATGTGTCAGTTTGTACATTTGGCTTTACGTGGGTCCTGGAGAATCAAATCTGGGTTGTTAGGCTTTGCAGGCAAATGCCTTAACCATTGAACAATCTCTTGAATCCCATATCAGTGATTTCCAGACACTAACGTCAGCTGGTATCTCTGGAAAGAGTGGGAGAGGAGAGATCCAAATGGATGTTGGAAGCCCTGAAGGAGGGAGATGATTTCATTAAAGGGATGTTTGGGAAGTTCATTCTGGGCTGAGGCTATAGCTCAGAGAGTGCTTGTGTAGCATGTGAAGGGCTTGGGCCCAGTCATCAAGAGGAAGGGAGGGAGGGCTGGAGAGACGGCTTAGTGGTTAAGGAGCTTGCCTGTGAAGCCTAAGGACCCAGGTTCAATCCCCCAGTACCCACATAGGGCAGATGCACATGGTGGCACATGCATCTGGAGTTTGTTTGCAGTGGCTAGAGGTCCTGACACACCTATTCTCTCTCTCTCTCTCTCTCTCAAATAAATAAATAAATATTTTAAAAAGAGGAAGGGAGAGGCAGAGAGAATTCTAAACACAAGCAGCTACTGTGGGGAAAGGCAGCGAGAGAAATCCTCCTCTCACGACCTCCAGGGAGGGGGAAGGAAACTCTCCCAGAGGGATGGCCGCAGTGCAGTGGGGTGACGAAACAGAGCTCTGCAGCAGCTGCCCTTTGCACAGGCCAATAAACCAAGGCAAGGTGGAGGGAGAGAGCCTGCCCTGCCTGCCTGACTGCCTGAGCCGGAGCCGGAGCCAAGTCCAAGCCTCCCTGGGCATTGCTAGCTCATTTCAGCAGACCTGGACATGGGGACTGGTTTCCATGACAGCCCCTCTGTGATATCTGTTCCCCTCCCAAGGCCTGGGAAAGCCATCACTTCCCTTGGTGCAAACGTTTAGTGGCATTCCTTTCGTCCTCTGTGGCGCTTGGAAAATATAACTATTGACTGACTATATTAAGAAATGCCAGCTACCACCCACCCCTAGCCAGCCCCACCAGCCCAGTGACGTCCACCCTCTGGGGTCATGGGGAAAGAGGCCCCTGGTGGCCTCCTGGATCCTAAATTGCTTTTTCTGGCATGGTCCTGCCCTCTGGTTTCTGCCAGATAGACAACTGAAACAGGATCTCACTTTACGAGAAATCTAGAATTAAAAAGGAAAACAAGAAAGAAAGTAACAGGGTTGGAGAGATGGCTTAGTGGGAAATCTTCTTGCCTGCGAAGCCTAAGAACCCAGGTTCAATTCCCCAGTACCATGTAAGCCAGATGCACAAGGTGGCACATGCGTCTGGAGTTCGTTTGCAGTGGCTGGAGGCCCTGATGTGCCCATTCTCTCTATCTCTCTATCTGCCTCTCTCTCTCTCTCAAATAAAAAAAAATAAAATATTTTTAAAGGAAGGAAGGAAGGAAGGAAGGAAAGGAGGAAGGGAAAGAGGGAAGAAGGGAGGGAGGGAGGAAGAAAGGGAAGGAAGGAAGGCCCACAGCCCACATGCCTTGGTAGTCTGGTGGTCAGTGCTTTACCAGCACCTGTGTGGATCCCAGCACGATCCCGTCTACAGCAGCGGGACTCACACACCACGTTAAAGCACAGGTCATACACATAGGGCAGCATTCTGCACATGCTGAGAGCTATGCGTCTTCCCATCAGCGCACAGTCACTAAAAGCTGGTTAAACTGTAGGTTTCAGAAGCAGGAGATGGGGCTCAATGGTCGAGTGCACACTTACCATGCGTAAGGCCCTGAGTTCAATCCCAGCACTGCAAAACCCACAAAGATCCCTGCAAGTTTTTACCCAATGGGGGCCAAGACTACTATCTGTCTGTCTTTCTTTCTTTCTTTCTTTCTTCCTTCCTTCCTTCTTTTTTTTTATTTTTTTATTTTTTTTAGGTAAGGTTTTACTCTAGCCCAGGCTGACCTGGAATTCATGATGTAGTCTCAGGGTGGCCTCGAACTCATGGCCGTCCTTCCTACATCTGCCTCCTGAGTGCTGAGACTAAAGGCATGCGTCTTAGCAAAACACAGGATCAGGTATTCACACACAAAGACCCCTGTTTGAGTCTCACTTTGAATCCGTCAAATTAGAATTTTTGGAAAGGTTGGACACAGAAAATACACAAGCCAGAGCAGCACCTTTGTGTACACAGAGATGACGGCGAGCCAGGGCTGAAGAGCCCGGATGAAAAGAAGTCAAACAGCACTCCCCCAGGTACTCAGGTGCTCAAGGAATGGAAAACCACTGCTCTGTACAGTAATGGGGGAGGGAATCAGGAAATCATTGCCATTTGTACTCAATGACCCAGTATTCTTGCGTGTAGGGTGTATGTATGTCTACAGGACAGCCTCAGGCACAGTTCCTCAGGCGCTGTCCACTGATTTTTTTGTTGTTGTTTGTTTTGAGGTAGGGTCTCACTCTAGCCCCAGGCTGTCCTGGAACTCACCTTCCTGGAGTGCTGGGATTAAAGGTGTGTGCCACCACACCCAGCTCACCTTATTTTTTTTTAAATATTTTATTTATTCATTTGACAGAGAAAGAGGGAAAGACACAGAGAGAGAAAGAGAGAGAATGGGCGTGCCAGGGCCTCCAGCCACTGCAAACGAATTCCAGACACATGCGCCCCCTTGCGCATCTGGCTAACATGGGTCCTGGGGAATCGAACCTGGGTCCTTTGGCTTTGCAGGCAAATGCCTTAACCGCTAAGCCATCCCTCTAGCCCCAGCTCACCTTATTTTTAAGACTAGGTCTCTCACTGGCCTGGAACTCAACATGTAGGTTAGACTGCTTGGCCAGTGAAACCCAGGGATCCTCCCGTCTCCACCTCTCCAGTGCCGAAATCACAAGTGTGTGCCACCACACCTGGCCTTTTCTTTCTAACTGCGTGGGAAGGGTGACATGGCATTTTCCTCACAGTTGTTCGGTAGAGGGAGCCAGTTGTCATCATGGACACCTGGCCTTGTTCTGTGGGTTCTGGAGATCAAATTTTGCTGTGCACAGCAAATAATTTACCAACTGAGCTATCTCTCAGTCTCCCAATATTTACAACTAATAAGCTTAAGGATACATCTCAGGGGTATATTTCTTTTTTTGTTTGTTTGTTTTTGTTTTTGTTTTTCGAGGTAGGGTCTCACTCTAACCCAGGCTGACCTGGAATTCACTATGTAGTCTCAAGGTGGTCTTGAACTCATGGCGATCCTCCTACCTCTGCCTCCCAGGTGCTGGGATTAAAGGCGTGCGCTACTAGGCCCGGCTTCAGGGGTATATTTCTTATTTAACATGAACAAGGCTCTGAGTTCAATCCCCAGCACACACAAAAAGGTATCATGCAGGCCTGGAGGGATGGCTTAACAGTTAAGGTGCTTGCCTGCAAAGCCTAAGGACCTAGGTTTGATTCCCCAGTACCCACGTAAGGCAGATACCCAAGGTGGCACATGTGTCTGGAGTTCATTTACAGTGGCTGGAGGCCCTGGCACACCCATTCTCTCTATCTTCCTCTTTCTCTCTCTCTCTCTCCAATAAATAAATAAATAAAATATTTTTGAAAGGTATGCATATTATCATGCCTGCTTTTATAAAGTTCTTGAAATATATATGCAATGCTGTGTCCACTGCTCTTTCAGTGAGAGGGATTTATTTTACTTTTATTATATATAATAAAATATAAACACACACACACACGTTTTTCTTTTTCTTTTTTCTTTTTTTGTTTTTTGAGGTAGGGTCTCACTGTAGCTCAGGCTGACCTGGAATTAGACTCAGGGTGGCCTTGAACTCATGGCAATCCTCCTACCTCTGCCTCCTGAGTGCTAGGATTAAAGGCGTGCGCCACCACGCCCATCTTTACACACACACTTTTTCAAGACAAGCCCAGGCTGTCTTGGAACTAACTCTACAGCTCAGGGTGGGCTTGAACACACACACAGTAATCATCCTGCCTTGGCCTCCCGAGTTTTGGTATTATAATAGGCCACCCTGAGACTACAGAGTGAATTCCAGGTCACCATAGACTAGAGTGAAAACCTACCTCAAAAAATAAAAATAAAAATAAAAATAAAAATAAAAATTAAAATTAAAAGCATGCACCAAGTGTTGGTATTTTATTTATTTATTTATTTATTTATTTGAGACAGAGGGGGAGAGAGAGAATGGACGCACCAGAGCCTCTAGCCACTGCAAATGAATTCCAGATGCATGTGCCATGATGTGTGTGCATCTGGCTAGCATGGGACTTGGAGAATCGCACCTGGGTCCTCAGGCTTCACAGGCAAGCACCTTAACCGCTAAGCCATCTCTCCAGCCCCAAGTGTTGGTATTATAAACATGACCTGTGCCCAGAACATCCAGTCTTCTTCTTATGCATTTTTTTTAAAAAAATATTATTTTAAGGGCTGGAGAGATGGCTCAGCAGTTAGAGCTCATGCATGAAAAGCCTAAGGACCAAGGTTCAATTCCCCAATACCCATATAAAGCCAGATACACAAGGTGGCACATGCATCTGGATAATGTTTGCAGTGGCTAGAGGCTCTGGTGGGCCCATTCTCTATCTCTTGCTCCCTGTACCTCTTTTTCTCTCATAAATAAAATATTTTTAAAAATTTATTTCTTTGAGAATGAGAGAGGCAGACAGAAAGAGAATAAGTATGAATGTACCAGGGCCTCCTGCCACTGCAAACGAACTCCAGACACATGAGCCACTTTGTGCATCTGACTTTACATTGGCACTGGGGAATCAAACCCCTGGGCTGTCAGATTTTGCTAGTTAAGCACCTTTAACCACTGAATCATTCCAGCAGCCCCATATCCAATCATCATTATGTTCTTCTTCTTCTTTTTTTTTTTTTAAGAGGTAGGGTCTTGCTCTAGCCCAGGTTGACCTGGAATTCACTATGTAGTCTCAGGCTGGCCTTGAACTTATAGCAATACTCCTACCTCTGCCTCCCCTCCCTAGTGCTAGGATTTAAGGCATGTGCTACCACTCCCAGCTTCTTTTTATAAAAAGTATTTATTTATTTATTTATTTATTTATTTATTTATTTAAAAGAGAGAAAAAGAGGCAGATAAAGAAAGACAGAGAGAGCCGGGTGTGGTGGCACACGCCTTTAATCTCAGCACTCAGGAGGCAGATATACAAGGATTGCCATGAGTTCAAGGCCACCCTGAGAATTCCAGGTCAGCCTGGGCTAGAGTGAGACCCTATCTCGAAAAAAAAAAGAAAAGAAAGAAAGACAGAGAGAATGGGTACACCAGGGCCTCGAGCCAGTGCAAGCAAACTCCAGATGCATGCACCATCTTGTGCATCTGGCTTACTTACATGGGTTCTGAAGAATTGAATCTGGGTCCTTAGGCTTCACAGGCAAGTGCTTTGAGGCTCTCGGGGCCTCGGCACTTTTACACACTATCTGCTGATGCTTATAGGCACTCTCACTCGCCCCCCCACCCGGGTCTCCCAGGACTCTAGTTCTCCGTGGCCTGCACTGGCTTACCTGACTGTTCCACTGGACCATGAGCTTCACAAGGCCAAAGGTGGTGCCCCTCCCTCCTCCTCTCTGTAGATTGTGTAACTGGCCTCAACTGATCCTGCTGAATGAGCGCCCTCCAACAAAGGCAAGTAATATCCTGCGGGCAAGAGCTCCTCACCCTCTTTTTTTTTAAAAAAAAAAAAAAAATTATGTATTTATTTGTAAGCAGAGATAGGAGAGAAAAGAGAGAGAAAGAGAGAAAGAATGGGCATTCCAGGGTCTCCAGCCACTGCAAACAAACTCCAGACGCGTGTACCACTGTGCATGTGGGTACTAGGGAATTGAACTCGGGTCATTAGGCTTTGCAGGCAAGCGCCTTAACCACTAAACCATCTCTCCAGTCCACCTCGCCCTCTTTATCATTTGAATTTTGTGGATGCTGAAGTCATTCTGTAGCATTTTCCACTTGTAATGAATTATTATTCTTTTTTTAAATTTTTTATTTTTTGATTATTCTTTTTTTTAAATTATTTATTATTAATTTGAGAGAGAGAAACAGACAGATGGGGAGATAGACAGTGAATATTGGTGCACCAGGGCCTCCTGCCACTGCAAAGGAACTCCAAGCAGGAGCCACTTTGTGCATCTTTGCTTTGTGTGGGTCCTGGGGAATTGAACCTGGGCCATCAGGCTTTTCAAGCAATTGCCTTTAATGACTGTTCCATTTCTTTAGCCCCTAATATTTGTATTTATTTATGAGAGAGAGAGAAAGGAGGAAAGAGCAAGACAGAGTGAGTATAGGTTCTCCAGGGCCTCCTGCCACTGCAAAAAAAAAATTCCAAATCCATGTGTGATGTTGTGCATTTGGCTTTACATGGGAACTGGGAAATCAAACATGGGCCATCAGGCTTTGCAAGCAAGGGCCTTCAACCACTGAGCCATCTTCTTTTGAGGCAAGCCCAACAGACTGGCCTTCTTTTATGAGACAGAATTGGTGCTGCAAGTGTCTTTAACTGCTGAATCATCTCCCAGCCCCCCTTGATCTGTTTTATTTATTTATTTATCTATTTGAGAGCAACAGAGAGAGAAAGAGGGAGATAGAGAGAATGGGCAGGCCAGGGCCTCCAGCCACTGCAAACGAACTCCAGATGTGTGCGCCCCCTTGTGCATCTGGCTAACGTGGGTCCTGGGGAATTGAGCCTCGAACCGGGGTCCTCAGGCTTCACAGGCAAGCGCTTAACCACTAAGCTATCTCTCCAGTCCCCCCTTGATCTGTTTTTAATGATGAGACTGATAATATATGAATTAAGTTATTTTTCAAAATATTTTATTTTTATTTCTTTCTTATTTAAATATTTTTTTAAATTTACTTATTTTACAGAGAAAGAGAGAGAGAGAGAGAATGGGCGTGCCAGGGCCTCCAGCCACTGCAAACGAACTCCAGATGCTTGCGCCCCCTTGTGCATCTGGCTAACATGGGTCCTGGGGAATCGAACCTGGGTCCTTTGGCTATGCAGACAAGTGCCTTAACTACTAAGCCATCCCTCCAGCCCTATTTCTTTCTTTATTTGAGAGAGAGATAGAGAAAGAGGCACATAGAGAGAGAGAGAGAATGGGCACACCAGGGCCTCCAGCTGTAGCAAATGAACTCCAGACGCATGTGCTACCGTGTGCATCTTGTTTATATGGGTCCTGGGGAATTGAACCTGGATCTTTTGACTTTGCGGGTAAGCACCTTTACTACTAAGCCATTTCTCCAGCCCAAACTGATTTTTTTTTTTTTTTTTTTTGAGGTAGGATCTTTCTCTAGCCCAGGCTGACCTGGAATTCACTATGTAGTCTCAGGGTGGCCTTGAACTCACGGAGATCCTCCTACCTCTGCCTCCCCAGTGCTGGGATTAAAGGCATGCGCCACCGCGCCTGGCAATTTTTTTATTTTTACTTTTGCTGGGCTGGAGCGATATCTCCACGGGTAAAGTGCTCGCTGCTGAAGCCTGAGTCTCTCAATGGCCTTCAGCTCACCAATTATGCTAGACTGACTGGCCAGTGAGCTCCAGGAATCCTCCTGTCCCCACTTCTCAGCGCTGGCATTACAGGCATGTGCTACCATGCTGGGCATTTATTTGAGTACTGGGAATCAAACCCAGGTCTGCCCTGCAACGTCCCACTATGAGGTAAGCACCTTACCTACTGAGCTACCTCCCCAGTCCTCATTAACAGTTGTTTGTGAAAATGAAATTATGAGAGAAAAAAAATATCCAACACAATTAGTTCACCTGTATTTCCTTCTCGTGACTTTACTATCTCGTAGGTGACATGTTTTCCATTTCATATCCTGCATGTCCCCTCTTGTCAACATACCTTAAGTGTATGTGCTAAAACAGCGTTCGTAGTCATTAGTTTTAATGGATGCCTAATATTCAGCCTACCAATTAATTGGACCATCATCTCACTTCACTGGTCCCCTGACAACTGAGCACCTGAGTTCTCCCTGTGTTGTTCTGACTCACTTGAATTGTATGAGTTAAGCAATTTGCTTCAGTGCAGCATGACCATGTCAGTGTTAGTGATAATTACAGGCAGGGGTGGGGGCCTTCGCCCATCCAGCTTACCTATGACTACTGTATCCTTGGGAATGACTGGGAATGACTCCTATGTGAACTACAGGACCAAATTCCAAGTCACAGGTAGTTCCCCAGGACTAAAAGCGACTTTAACTTCCTGCGTGGTGATTCCTACTCAGCAGCAGCCATTTCTGCATCAGTTATTTTTTAGTGCAAAAGGGGCTGTGTTTTCCCAGCTTGTGTCAGATAAAAAGCGCATAGTAAGTCATACCACAGAGGAGTGCTGGATCACAAGCTCAAGGTCAATATCCCCCTTTGAAAGGTGCTTCTTCCCTTTAAAGAAACCAGTTAGGTCTTTGGCCATGTTTCTATGTGGCCCAGAAGGCTGTGCACATATGGGAGGCCCACATAAATCCCGATCTCTGAAGAGCAGCATTTGAGTGTATCCCAAAGGAGATATGCTTTAAAAAGTCACTATTTATAGGAAATTCAAATGTAACTGGTCCTGAATTTATTCATCAACTCTGCTCTGAAAGCTCTTTGAAGCCACTTCAGTGTGAATATGACTTTCTTGTTTGTTTAAGAGATAGAGAAATAGTAGGGGGGGGGGGACAGGGAGAGAGAAAACGCCAGGGCCTCCTGCTACTACAAACAAACTCCAGGGGCATGCGTCAATCTGTGCATCTGGCTTTACATGGGTACTGGGGAATCAAATACACAATGCCAGGCTTTACAAGCAAGCTCCCCTGAACCATCTCTCCAGCCCTGAAGGTGACTTTCATCTGCCACCTGGAGTCAGTCCCTGCTCCTCTTCTGTGAGTGGGACCGTCTTATGGACTGATGCTGGGGGTACAGTCCCTGAAGCCATATTTGGAAAGTGGGGTATGGCCTAGAGGAGCTGGCTTGTTTGTCTTGCCTGCTTACATGGGAGAATAAAGGTTTGTTTTCTTTTTTCTTTTCTTTCTTCAGTTAGGGTCTCTCTCCAGCCCAGGCTGACCTGGATTTCACTATGTAGTCTCACGGTGATCCTCCCACCTCTGCCTCCAGAGAGCTGGAATTAAAGGCGTACACCACCACGCCCAGCTGTTATCTTTTGGGAGAGAGCAATATTCAGGCAGGCCTGGCCCAGAAGGGAAAGGGCCTTTAGCCTTAAGAAGCTTGCCGCTGGGTCCCCCCCTTACCCCCCCCCCACAGGGAGCTCCAGCTGAGAGGAATGCCTGGGACCATGTGTCCCACATCTTGGCGATGGGAAAAAGACTTTAAAGACCTGCTTGAAGCCTCTGGATGCCTTTCCTGCCTAGCCTCTGTTCACCTAAACTTCCCCCTCTGCCTGGAAAGCCCATTTTGCTTCTAGAAATTTCTTCCTCCTTTTGTGCCCAAACCCTGGTTTCCTCAGGAGTAAGACCTCAAAGCCAGGCCTCATGCTTGGGTGTGTGACGTTGCCTGGAGCCGCTGCTGAGCATGAGTTTCTTCTTTTGTAGCTCAGGAACATGACAGCACCTGGCTGGAGGGATTTCCTGGAGGTTAACAGAGACCCCCTGCAGAACTTGCTCTGAGCTTGGACTGGATGTCAGAAATCATTACTGTAAAGCCGGGCTTGGTGGCGCACGCCTTTAATCCCAGCACTCGGGAGGCAGAGGTAGGAGGATCGCCGTGAGTTCAAGGCCACCCTGAGACTACATAGTGAATTCCAGGTCAGCCTGGACCAGAGTGAGACCCTGCCTTGAAAAAAACCAAAAAAAAAAAAAAAAGTCATTACTGTAACCAAAGTAAAACATGGGATGGGCAAAGAGAGGATGCTGGATGTCACCGTGATGGAAAACCCTCAATGTCAACAAAGTTAGGAAGTGTATTTTAAAAGGGACTCAGTGTAGGTCCGCTTGACTATCAAATCTTGTGTCCCCTTCTAGATGATTCTGAACTCTTAAGAGTTCTAGGAAACTGCTACTCAGGCATCCACTTTCCGTTGGGTCTGTATGAGGCATTGTTCTAAGCACTGGGCATGAGTCAGTGCCCTCCTGCAGCTAGAAGCCGGCAAGGCACGAGGTAAGCTTCTGGGGGACAGAGTGGGGGACAAAAAGAAAGCCCAAGGCCTGATGTATTTCTTGCCCTGTGTGTCAGTGACACCTAGTGGATAGTTTGGAAATTTAGCTAGCTCCTCGGCACAGACACGCGTTCATTAGGGTGCACACCAGGTGCTCAGCTGGCTGGTGTCAGGGTCACCAGACATCCTGTCATGCACAAGATAGTTGAAGAGATGGGTAATGAAAGAGACTGTCTGAGTTTCACTCTAGAATGTTCTAACTACTATTCCCATAGGTGAAAATTTTGCTTGCATTTGTTTGAGTCCAGAGCACACCTTGGTTTGAAGAATTTGGTACACAAATGGATCATTCACTGAGGAATTCATGAACAATGCATATAGATGGAAGCCATGATTATTTTTTTCTCCACCAAGAGCTCTTTCCTTGCTGGGTTTGGTGGCGCACACCTTTAATCCCAGCACTTGGGCGGCAGACATAGGAGGATCACTGTGAGTTGAAGGCCACCCCGAGAATACATAGTGAATGAAAAACAAAAACTGTTTCTTGATGTGAGAAATCCCTCTGTAAGGAATCCGAGTCAACATACCACACCTCTCTCCGTCCCTGTGTCACTGTGACATTTATAGTAACTATAGGTGTCAATGCAGACAGCTGCCAGAGCGCTTATAGGTGGGATATACATTCAGTCCTTAGATGCTAATCTCCAGGGCTAAGAGGAGATGGTTCAGTGGATAAAGCGTGTCCCATACAAGCATAAGGACTGGAGTTCAGATCATCAGAACGCAAGTAAATGCCCAGTATGGTGGCACACGTATGTAAGTCTACCTCAGGATGCACAGGCAGATGGGGTCTCAGAGCAAGCTGGCTAACTAGACTAGCTGGATTAGTGACTGGTAGATTCAGTGTCTCAATAAATGAAGTGGAAAGTGATAGGAAGAGACATCTGACTTCTACCTCTGGCCTCTACATATGCACACACACACACACACACACACACACACAAGTACACACATGTATACCACACAAAAATGTTAATTTCCTTTCAGTCCTCCTACAAATGTTAGTGTATGCTAGTAATTTTTGAAAAGTGTGTGCTGCCAGGTGTGGTGGCACACGCCTTTAACCCCAGCACTCGGGAGGCAGAGGTAGGAGGATCTCCATGAGTTTGAGGCCACCCTAAGACTACACAGTAAATTCCAGGTCAGCCTGGGCTAGAAAGAGACTCTGCCTCAGAAAAAACAAAGGAAAAGAAAAGAAAAGGAAGGGGCTGGAGAGATGGCTCAGTGGTTAAAGTATTCTCTTGCAAAGCCCAAGGACCCCACATTCAATTCCCAGTACCCACATAAATCAGATGCACAAGGTGGCGCATTCATCTGGAGTTCGTCTGCAGCGGTTAGAGGCCCTGGGAACCCATATTCTCTGTCTCTCTCTAATACTAAATAAAAATAAAGTAGTTAAAATATAAAACGAAAAGCGTGTGCAGCACTGGGTGTGGTGTTGCACCCCTTTAATCCTAGCACTCAGGAGGCAGAGGTAGGAGGATCACTGCGGAACTCAAGACCACTCTGGGACTGCAGAGTGAGAGCCAGTTCCCGGTCAGCCTGGGCTAGGAGACCTTACCTCAACGCCCCTCCCCCCAAAAAAAGATAAGTGTGTGCTCCTACAGGTTCCCTTACCTGTGAACTTGTTTCACATGTGTAAAGGAAGACAGCTTTGCGGAATGTTGGAAGGGAGCATTTACCCTCCATGATGCTGGAGCCAAAAAATGGTCCAGCAGATGCCAATGGGCAGGGGCAGCTGGATGAAGGAGGAGCCATGAGCATACCAGCTGAAGCATTCTCCAGATAGACGAAGCGATTATGGGTACATCGGATGGGGCTGCAGGGATGGCTCAGCAGGCAAGGGTGCTTCCCTCACAGGCGCAGGGTCTGAGGCTGCCTGAGTTTAATTCCCCAGCACTCACATGGAACATCTGGGCATGGCCACAACACATCTGTAACAGTCCTGTGGGAGAGCAGAGGCTTAAGAGTCACTGGAGCTCACAAAAAGCGGCAAGCTCTGGAATCAGGGGTAGAGCCCGTTTCAAGAATGTGGTGGTTTGATTCAGGCGTCCCCCATAAACTTAGGTGCTCTGAATGCCAGGTTCCCAGCTGTTGGAGATTTGGAATTAACGCCCCCTGGTGGTGGTGTATTGTTGGGGGCGGGCTTATGGGTGTTATAGCCAGTTTCCCCATGCCAGTGTTTGGCACACTCTCCTGTTGCTGTTGTCCACCTTATGTTGGCCAGGGGGGTGATGTCCACCCTCTGCTCATGTCATCATTTTCCCCTGCCATCATGGAGCTTCCCCTCGAGCCTATAAGCCAAAATAAACCTCTTTCTCCCACAAGCTGCTCTTGGTTGGGTGATTTCTACCAGCAGTGTGGACCTGACTGCAACAAGAAGCACATGGGGTTAGCAACAGAGAGGGACGCTTGCTGTTCTCTGGCTTCTGCACACAGGCCTGTGGGATATGCACAACTGCATACGCGCTAACGCCACACCACAGTACTGCACGCACACATGCAATGAATGAATAAATAAATAATACAATACAACAATAAATAATAATGCAGGGGGCTGGAAAGATGGCTCAGGGGCTAAGGTACTTGCTGCAAAGCCTAACGAGCTGAGCTCAGTTCCCCAGTACCCATGTCAATCCAGACGCACAAAGTGATCCCACCCACTCTCTCTGTCTGTCTCTCTCTGCTTGCAAATAAATAAATAAATAATAATGCACGTAAAAATACTGCACAACACTACACAGTGTTGATATCCTAATCTTGCAATGCTTCAAGGAAAAGCAGGCCTGGTGGTGCAGGACTATACTCCTGTGCTCACTACTGAGAAGGCTGAGGCGAGAGGATCACAAGTTCAAAGCCTGACTATGCTACAGAGAGAATTCAAGCTTTAGCAATGTGGTGAAATTCTATCTCAAAATAAAAAGTTGAAAAAAAAAAAAAGCTGGGCATGGTGGTGCATGCCTTTAAACCCAGCACTTGGGAGGCAGAGGTAGGAGGATCCCTGTGAGTTTGGGGCCAGCCTGAGACTACAGAGTGAGTTCTAGGTCAGCCTGGGCTAGAGTGAGACTCTACCTCAAACAAGCAAAAACATTAAAAAAGTAAAAAGAAACTAGGGCTGTAGCTTAGTGGCAGCACGCTTGCCAGGCACGTGCAAAGTCCCAGGTTTCATCCCAAGTATGCCAATAGATAAATACTAAACTAGCCAGGCATGGTGGCACATGCCTTTAATCCCAGCATTTGGGAAGCTGGGGTAGGAGGATTGCCATGAGTCCAGGGCCAGCCTAGAGTGAGACCCTGCCTTGAAAAACAAAACAAAAATAAAAATAAAACTATCTGGAAGGTTTGTATCAATTTTATATAAATGCTTCATCCCAAGGGACTCATGGGTGACCTGGGACCCATCTTCTGAGGATCCTGAGAGGACTAACTGCGTGCAAAGCCATGATGCCTGGCCATCCTGCTTTTGTGCCGTAGCCTTCTCCTTTGAAGCTGTCCTACAGTTCGTGGTGTTTTCTTTCTTCGAAACAAACACTATTGCAGCTGCCCAGAAGCCCAGGGACTGGGGCAGGGGACAAGTGGCTCCTCCAGGTGACCATTCACTGTGAACTACGAGCCAGCTACAGGAGGGCCACATTGTAGGGGAGGCAGCTTGAGGATTCACTCTAAATCATGGCCCTGAGCTCTTCTCCCCATTGCTGGGTCGGGTTGAGGACTGTTGGGGTCACACTGGAGGAGGCGAGCTGTGAGGTAAGAGGTTGTTCATATGGGGGGGGGGGTGAGTGAGCAAACAGGACAGCTGGCTGGAGGTGATGGACTCTGCACACTCACTGTCAGAGAAGAGGTTGGAAGAGAATTGGGCTTCCCACAGGAAGGACTGCCACAAACCCTGCATACTGAACTGGAACTGGAGATGATGGTGTGGACTCCAGATTTGGTGAAAAGATATATGGGAAGATACAGAGGTAGCTATAAATGGATTGACACACACACACACACACACCCCACACTTACTTTCTAGCTCTCCATGATAGGGACCAATAAGCAAGAACAGCTTTATTAATTTGCAGGTCAGGATCCTAGGTCTTCGTTTCTTTTGTTGTTGTTTTTAATAAATTTATTATTACTGTTGTTTGGTTTTTGAGGTAGGGTCTTGCTCTAGCCCAGGCTGACCTGGGATTAGTCTCAGGCTGACCTAGAACTCACAGTGATCCTCCTACCTTAGCCTCCCGAGTTCTGGGATTAAAGGTGTGCACCACCACGCCCAGCTTAATTTATTTTATTTTTAAATTTAATTAATTAGTTGTATTTATTTGAGAAAAAGAGGCAGATAGAGAGAAAGAAAGAATGGGCACACCAGGGCCTTCAGCCACTGCTCCAGATCTAAGCACCACCTTGTACATCTGGCTTACATGGGTCCTGGGGAATTGAACCTGGGTCCATTGGCTTTACAGGCAAGCACCTTAACCTCTAAGCCATCTCTCCAACCCTAATTTACTTTTTAAAATGTCTTTATTTTTATTTATTTATTTTCAAGGAAAGATAAAAAAAGATGGAGAGAGAAAGAGAGAGAATGGGTGCGCCGGGCCTCTTGCTACTGCAAACACACTCCAGACACGTGTACTACTTTGTGCACCTGCCTTTATGTGGGCATTGGACATAGGCCACCAGGTATTGCTGGCAAGCACCTTTAACTGCTGAGCTATTTCTCCAGCCTACCTTCTTTTTTAGAGGTAGGGTCTGGTTCTAGCCCAGGCTGACCTAGAATTTATTATGTAGTCTCAGGATGGTCGTGAACTTATGGTGATCTTCCTACCTTTGGCTCCCAAGTGTTGGGATTAAAGGTATACACCACCATGCCCGGCTAAACTATCTTATTTATTTATCTACTTGAGAGAGAATGGATGCACCTGGCCTCTAGCCACTGCAAAGGAACTCCAGATGCATGTGCCACCTTGTACATCTGGCTTATGTGGGTCCTGGGGAATTGAACTTGGGTCCTTAGGTTTTATAGGCAAGTGCCTTAAATGCTAAGCCATCTCTCCATCCCTCCCCCTTGTTTTGAGGCAAGATCTAACGGTAGCCCTGGCTGACCTGGAACTCACTCTGTAGCTCAAGCTAACCTTGACCTCACGGTGATCCTCCTACCTCAGCTTCTGGAGTGCTGGTATTAGAGGTGTGAGCCACGAGGCCTGGCTCCAGATCTTGGTTTCTACTTACCATCTTCTACTAACACATTAAAATGTCATTGTTAAAATGATGATTCCAAGGCTAGGGTATGAAAATTGCAAGTAGAGCCTCAAACACCATATGTAAAAGCAAAGAAGTGGGCCGGGCGGGGTGGCACACACCTTTAACCTCAGCACTTGGGAGACAGAGGTAGGAGGATCCCCATGAGTTCAAGGCCAGTTTGGGACTACAGAGTGAATTCCAGATTAGCTTGGGGTAGCATGAGATCCTACCTTGAAAAACAAGAAGTGCTCAAAACTCCAAAATGAGGTGCAGCTATCAAATTGATATGGGAGTCAAGAAAATAAATTCCCAAAGGTAAAATGACTTAGGTGTGATCTAAAAGTCCAGGGCTGGGATCAGAAGCCGTCCTGTTCTACCCTCCCCTCGGATGCTATGAGTCCTTAGCGGGCTTGACAAGAGTGATACAGAGCATAGGTTTGGCTGCTGCAATAAAACCCAAACCCAGCAATCTTCAAGTAAATGGAAATTTAATTCTTTTGTACTTTAAAGTCAAACCTGGTATACAGTGCCTTCTGCTTAACCAGGTCAGCAGAGACCCCGGCCTCCTCCTTCCTTTCTTCTTCTGCCCTCCTCAGTTCTCTTCTTTCTTTTTGTCTGCATCGTCCACACTCTTCTTCTACTTCATAAGCCAATATAGCTGCTTCACTCCTGCCAGAACATTCCTGCTCTAGCCGGAAGGAGAGACAAAAAGAAAAGGAACGGGTGAGCATATGTGCCTTCTCTTTAAGGATGTGACCTAGAAGTTATATATGTGTCACTTCTGTTCACACCTCCAACGTCTACAACTTAGTCACGGAATGTGCCAATCCTCAAGGAAGGCTGAGGGACATGCGGTAATTGAGCAAGAATGTACCAGGCTAAAAATTGCTTTACCGTGTAAGAAAGGGGACAGAAACCGGGAAACACTGAGAGCTTTTACTCTATCCTTGCAATGAGCGGCTTGTTTTTCATTACAGTTGATTTTTTGTATGTGACCAACAGAACACCAGAGTACAGGCAGAGGTGACCCTGACTCTTCCCTATCATCCTGCTCAGTGAGCACTCCATACACACATCCCTTATACTATTTTGAAAAAAAAAGAAAAAAAAAGTATTTGGGCTGGAGAGATGCTGTAGTGGTTAAGGCACTTGCCTGAGAAGCCTAAGAACTCATGTTTGAATCTCCAGGTCCCGTGTAGCACAATGATGCAAGAGTGCAGTGTTGTACATGCACACAGGGGGTGCACGTGTCTGGAATTGGCTTGCAGCAGCTGAAGGCCCTGCTGTGCCCATTCTCTCTCTCTTTCTCTCTGCCTCTCTTTCTCAAAATAAATAATAAAAAATCATTTATGTATTTATGTGTGTATGACAGAGAGAGGTGTACCAGGGTCTTTTGTCACTATAAACGAACTCCAGGTTCATTAGTACTTTGTCCATCTGACTTCACATGGGTGGCTAAGGAATTGAACATGAACTGTCAGGCTTTGCAAGCAAGCGGCTTTAACCACTGAGCAATCTCCTCAGCCCACTCTTTTTTAGTACTAATAGTGACTCACTAAAGTAGTTTAGGCAAAAGCCGGGCATGGTGGTGCACGCCTTTAATCTCAGCACTTGGGAGGCAGAGGTAGAAGGAGAGTTCAAGGCCACCCTGAGCCTACATACTGAATTCCAGGTCAGCCTGGGCTAGAGTGAGACCCTACCTTGAAAAACCAATATAAATAAATAAATAAAGTACTCTGGGCAAGTAAAGATATGGAATATCGGAGAGACAGTGACTTGTTCAGAGTGACAAAGCTAGAATGGGAGCCTAGATCTCTTGGCCCCACACCTGGTCTGCTCCTCTTATTTGGTGAAGGTGGTTTCCCCAGCCCTGACCCCTCAACAGGGTGCTGGTGCTGGGAACACACTGGCCATAGTGCTTCCTGCTCCCCATATTCTGCCAAGGTCAGGCCTATCTGTGGATGGCACCTTCCTTTAGCAGTGTCAATGCCATCCATGGTGACACACCCTTGTGCTTAGACATCCGGGCTGTGGCTGAGGATCCACCCTGATCTCATGATTAGAACCTGCGGTTGGGACATACCTCATCACCCTTCAGTCATCTGCACGCTCATAAATGTGACAGTCTGGGCACTTCCCTTTGCAGCTCCTAGCACAGTGAAGACTTGGAAAGAAACTCAAACTCACAGGTGCCCCAGTCATGACACAGCCTTGTGCTAGGGTCCGAGTGGGCCACGCGAGATGTGGGCATCAGGGAAACCTTCAGGGAAAAGGATGTTTGCTCCGTAATCCTTCTGAAAATGAGTAACTGCTGGCTTTCTGTGTGGTCCTCCAGCGAAAAGGCCTGCCATCTTTTTTAAAAATTATATATATTTTTTAATTTAACTTAATTTTAAAAACATTTTATTTATTTATTTGAGAGACAGAGAGGCAGATAGAGAGAATGGGTGCACCAGAGCCTCTAGCCACTGCAAACAAATTCCAGACACATGCACTACCTTGTGCATCTGGCTTACGTGCGTACTGGGGAATTGAACCTGGGTCCTTAGGCTTTGCAGGCAAGGCCCTAACTGCTAAGCCATCTCTCCAGCCCCAATTTTATTTCATTTTTTTATTGACAACTTCCATAATTGTAGACAATAAACCATGGTAATTCCCCCACACACACTTTCCCCTTTGCAACTCCACTCTCCATCATAGCCCATCCCCCTCTCCATCCGTGTCGCTTTCATTTTGACATCATCACCTTTTCCTCCTATTATGAGGGTGCTGTGGGGGTGGTGAGACCTCTCATCTTTACCAGTTTCCAGCTGATGCTGAGGCCCTGGTTAGAGGGGAAGGCTGAGTGACCAGGGTGTGTTGGCGGGGTAGTGACAAAGTGGGTGGGCACGAGGAGGGCCTGGAGATTCCAGAGGATAAGGGCCACCACCACCCTGGGGAGCACGGACTTCGGAACTTCAGTCCAGAAGGATATCAGCATTTACAGCCTAGGCGAGTCTGTTTCACACATGGCCTGTGTCACGGACCCCTCAGGACTGCATTGGTTCACAATGTCATCCTCCGGTCACTGTGATGACACAGTCACCTGGCTTCCTGCAACTATGACAGGACACATCTTCAGATCACCAGGTCTCCAAGCAGCCCAGCAGGGGCTTCCATCGGGAAGTCTCGGGGCTGTGCATTCCAAGAAAGCCTGGGAGCTTTCTTATGTGCTTCCACCCCTCTCATTACAAGAACACAGGGTCAGCGCTGGGGAGACAGCTCAGCAGGAGAGAGTGCTTGCTACACAGGCACGAGGACCCGAGTTAAATCCCCACTACCTATGTAAAAAAGCCAAATGCTGCCACTCATCCCTGTCACCCCAGTCCTGAGAAAAGTGGAGACAGGAGAATCTGTGAGGCTCCCTAATCAGCCAGTCTGACTGGAAAAAAAACAAAAAAAACAGCAGCACCGGGTCAACTCGAAAAAGTGATAAAGGAGGACACCTAGCATTCTCCTCTGGCCCTGTATGCATGTGTATGGGGTGCACACATCTGTGCACACATACCACACTATAACCACACACACACACACACGCACACCAAAAAAAAAAAAAAAAAATTAAAAGAATATGGAGGCAAGTCATGGGATATAAAACTGGAGATGACTCCAGGGTGGGCCTAGAGGCAGGAGCTAGAGACCCTTTGCAGCCCTAGGCCATCGCCCACTCCCTCCTGGTTTATGTAGTTTACCGTCCATTCTTTTTCCTGTTGCCGCAGATTGGCCTCTGCTAACCAGTCCATGGAGCAAAGGATCACTCTTGCCACCATTTTCCAGTTTTCATGTCCCTCTAGGCAAGAAAGAAGCCAGGCTGAAGCTGGACCTTTCCTTGTCCCAATTTCAAATTCTCTAGAGCAAGCCCACTGGCTCAGCGTGGGTTATGAGGCCAATCAGCTATGAGCAGAGGGCTAGAAACTGTTAGAGCAACATGGTGACCAGAGCCTCGGATGCTGTGCTACTGAGCGGGGATGGGAAGAGAGAGAGCCAGAGAGAAAAGAAAAAGATTTGAACAGTCAGCTCATGAGGCATTGTGACCAGCAGTAAGTTGGAGAAATAAATCATGGCATTTAATCTTACCTTCTCTAGTCTTTTGAACTATCCATGTAGGTAGTCACTAATTATATATCCATTCAGCCATGCATCCAACATTGATTTGATGGTTATTGAATACACCATCTATTAGCAAGTATGTGGAGTTAAAAAAGAAATGAAAGCGGACTTGGGAAATGGCTTAGCAGTTAAGTCATTTGCCTGCGAAGCCTAAGGACCCTGGTTCAATTCCCCAGGACCCATGTAAACCAGATGCACAAGGGGGCACATGTGTCTGGAGTTCGCATGCAGTGGCTACAGGCCCTGGTGTGTCCATTCTCTCTCTGTCTCATAAATAAATAAAATTTTTGAAAAAAAAAAAAAAAGAAAGGAAAGGAGCTGGGCTGGAAACCTCTTGACTAGCATTGATTAGCTGTCACAATGCTGGAAAGGGCTATGCAACATGTAGCCTTTTAGGAGAGAGAAGTCAGTCACCAACAGTGTTAGACAGCAGTGGACCCTGCAAGCCTTACAGCTGGCCAGCCAGGCTTATTGTGCCAACTGGTGCAATAGTGGCATGTCTGTTATGGAAGAAATCAACTGCTTTATGGTTGGACTAGGGCCCTGCTCCATGGGAGGGAATATATTCCTGGTACTGAAAACCTAGTCAAAAGTCTATGGCTGGGGAGGTCCTCGGGGAGTAATGACTGTTGTCTGGCTAACTGTATACATTATGAAAACCAACCTATCCTCTAAGCACTTTTTTTTTGAGGTAGGGTCTCACTGTACCCCAGGCTGGAACTCACTCTGTAGTCCCAGGCTGGCCCAAATTCACAGTGATCCTCCTACCTCTGCCTCCCCAGTGCTGGGATTAAAGACATGTACCACCCAGCCTGGCTTTTAAAAATGTTCATACCCAAATATTAATGCTACTCTCACTTTTCATTAGAGAAGCTTCTCTTTTTAGATGGCAGTGACCACTGGGGTAACTTAAAACTCACTGTAGTGCTGAGAAGTGACAGGGGAGTGCTCAGCACTGAGCCATCTCTATCACATCCTCCAAGGCTCAGGTTTCACTGTGGAAGAGGTGGTGGACATAATGTAAGAGTGAAAGGAAGGGTAGGACTGCTTATCATGCTGTCTTCCAGAAAAAAATTGGCCTTGAATCTGGGCATGGTGGTGCATACCTTTAATCTCAGTACTTGGGAGGGAGGCAGAGGTAGGAGGATTACCGTGAGTTCAAGGCCAGCCTGAGACTACATAGGAAATTCCAGGTCAGCTTGGTCTAGAGTGAGACCCTACTTTGAAACACCAAAAAAAAAAAAAAAAAAAAAAAAAAAGGCCTTATATTCATGACCTCACAGTGCCTGACACTATTTACATAAGACTTGATAATAGGAGCAAAAAATAATGACTTCAAAATAAAAGACAGACTAACAGAAGGGATTTGGGGCTGAAGAGATGGCTCAGTGGTTAAGGCACTTGCCTGCAAAGCCTAATAGCATGAGTTCAATTGTCCAGTACACACTTAAAGCCAGATGCATCTGGAGTTCATTTCATTTCTTTTGATTTTTTATCTTTCTTTCTGTCTTTTCTTGTTTTTTTCCCCACCCCTTCCTCCCCCACCCTGTTTTTTCTTTTTGAGGTAGGGTCTTGCAAACAAGCTCCAGATGCTTGCACCACCATGTGCATCTGCCCGATGTGGATTCTGGGGACTCAAACCTGGGTCCTTAGGTTTCACAGGCAGGCAAGCGTCGTGTGTGTGTGTGGGGGGGGGGGGGGGGTTCGAGGTAGGGCCTAGCTCTAGCCAAGACTGACTGGAATTCATTATGTAGTCTCTCAGGGTGGCCTCAAACTCACTGTCAATCCTCCTACCTCTGCCTCCTGAGTACCAGTTGGCCTGGAGCTCACCAATTAGGCTGAAGAGACTGGGCAGCAAGCCTCAAGGATCCTCCTGTTTCCGCTTGCCTAGTAGCGCTGGGATTACAGGTGAGCCCTGCCACCTGGCATCTTTTGTTTGTTTGGTTTGGTTTGGTTTTTCGAGGTAGGGTCTCGCTCTAGCCCAGGCTGACCTGGAATTCACTATGTAGTCTCAGGGTGGCCTCAAACTCATGGTAATCCTACTTCTGCCTCTCAAGTGCTTGAACTAAAGGAGTGTGCCACCACTCCCGGCTCCACCTGGCATTTTTATGTGGATACTGGGTCTCGAACTCAGTTCTTCATGCTTGCACCACTAGCACTTTACCAACTGAGCTATCTCCCTAGCCCAAGGTGAGGTGTTGATTTTTGTTGGGCTTTATTGGGGGGGGGGTAACGGTGTACTTTTGTTTTTTGAGACAGAGTCTGCTTAGGTAGCCAGGCTGATGTCAAATTTGCCATCCTCCTGCCTCAGCCTCCCTAGTGTTGGAATTACGGTTGTTCACCAACATGCCCACCCAGGCGAGTATTCCAGGTGGGGGTCGGGAAAGGACTGATCCAATATGGATGTTCCTAAGGGAAAATAGGAGCCAGGCCAGAGCCAGAAAGACCCTAGTGTGTTGGGGGTCCCACAGCATTTAGAGTAAGGCGCTTCCCTAGCAGTTTACTGGAACGTGGCCCCCTAGTGTTTCCCAGCCCGGCCTTCTTTCTCCCTTTTTCTGGGAACTGTGCCTTCTAACTTCCTGCGCCGCCCCACCCCCACCCCATATGGTTTCCATAGGAACAACCTCGTTCTTCCCATTGGGCCGCACCCCTCTGGCCATCGTTGATTGGGCTAGAGGTGAACACCTCACCGAGTCTGGACCAATCAGAGTCTCGGCCCCTGGGGACTGGGAAGGTTGGGAGCGGAGCGGTGATTGAGGCTCTGCGGGCAGGGCTGGACGCGTTCGGTGGGCAGGTCCTGGCGGCCGCGTTTTCGCCGGTGGGCTAGGGAGCCGGGAGGGACACCCTTGCAGAGGTGCTAATGAGGGAGGCAAGATGCAAGATGCGAGGAACTGTGAGGACTCGGTTCCTGGGCGCCCATGACGTAGCTTGCACCTCTGCCCTGGGGCCCTTCGAAACAAAGCCCTCTTTTTGCTTAAATTGCTTCCAGTGGGGTGCTCTCATTGCAACACCCGGTCCTAAGTAACGTCTTGCCAAGTGCTGGGCCTCTGCAGATGTGTGGTCTCTGCTCCCAAGAAGGTCGTAAACCGGCAGAAGGAACTGCCGTGCACTAAACATTAACCACAGAAGGATGAGTGCTACATGAAAGGTCGTTGGAAGCAGGGATAAGTGAAGATAACAGATGCAGAGAAGCTGATTAAAAAAAAAGAAAAAAAAAACCATATTGTGGCGCTGAGCATGGTGGCGCACGCCTTTAGTCCCAGCACTCGAGAGGCAGAGGTAGGAGGATCACCATGGATTCCAGGCCACCCTGAGACTACATAGTGAATTCCAGCTCAGCCTGAGCTAGAGTGAGACCCTACCTCGAAAAACCAAAAAACAACCTCGTAGGGTCTCTAGCTCAGGCTGACCTGGGTCTCACTCTGGAGTCCGAGGCTGGCCTCAAACTCAGCAATCCTCCTACCTCTGTTGCTGGGATTAAGGAAGTGTGGCACAACACCCGGCTAAAGCTGTGTTTGTGCTTTCAACTTAACGGGAGACATAGCCAGACTGATCATGCTGGTCTGTTGTGTGGCAGTGGGTAAATCATGCAAGGTTTCCTGCTTTGGTCTCCTCTTTGGTGTGTGAGGATGGATTTAAAAAAAAAAAAAAAAACACCTTCCAGTTTAACAAGGATTTAGGAAGCATTTGCAGCTGCTGGGCAACAATTTTCTACCTTTTCTGCTTTGCCTTCATCAGCCTCTCCTTTACTCTGAAAGGGCTGCTGACTCACAGAAAGAAAATCTTACAAATGAATCACCGATTGAGCACTTTGCTGATTGACGCACCATTGCCTCCTTAACCACACGATGGTGACATTATGTCTGGCGAGAAGGTGTGACTCTTTCCATCTAAACAGTCTCCATAATCATCAGGCCCACGGATGCATGACGAGGGGGAAAGTCATGTAATTTGTGAAAGAGAAATGATAACTTATTGACACTGTCTCTCCACCCTCGTCATCTGCTTATTCAGATTTATAGAAGGAAGATGAACTTTGGTCAACGTGATCTGGGTTCAAATCTCACTTGATTGCCTGCTGTGTGGTCTGGGATGCTTTATGGCCATTCCTCGGTATCCCTTGGGGGATTCACTCCAGGATACACACAACCTCCCAAAAATCTAAGGATCCTCAAGTTCCTTACAGAAAATGGTACAGTATTTTCATAGCCTACATTAAGCCATTTCTCGATTGCTGTAATGCTTAATACAATGTAAATGGTACTCACTAGTTGTTGCGCTGTGTGTGTGGTGTAGGATATAATGACAGGGGAATGTCTGTACATGTCCAGGAGAGATCCAGATTTTTTACCAAGTATTTCTGACCCCAGGTTAGTAGAATCTTCAAAGGAGGGCCGGCAGGGCTTTCCGGGTGAGATCATCTGCTGCTTGGGCTGAGTCTGATCAAATTAATTACATTTACAGAGCACGATGGGTTCATTTCAAACTCAAGAATACTTTCTCCCAAAAGACGATGACATCAAAATAAGAGAGGCTAACGGAGAGAGGAAGGGGATATGATGCAGAGCGGAGTTGTGAAGGGGAAAATGGTGGAGGGAAATATCATGGCTTATTGTATGTAAGTATAGAAGTTGTCAATAAAAAAAAAAAAAAAGAATACTTTCTCCACAAGAGCAGCTCTGAGCTTAAGGGCATGACTCTGGGCACAAACTCTACGACTAAACTCTGTTGTAACTCTTACACTCCCGTGACTGGGGGAGTCTCTGCTTCCTGTACCAGCAGCAGTGTTTTGCACAACTCCCAAGGACAGATGAATAGCAAACGCTGTTTCTTCCCACAGCTCTTCTACTCCAGAAGCTTTTCCCAGCAGGACTTCCAAGATCACCTAATGATCTCCAAGTCCAGGGCACCTAACCACACTGCAGTTCTGTGATTGCCACTCAGGAGCCTAGCTGTTTCTGTTTCCGTGCTAGAGTGGCGCCACCATGTGGCAACATCACGAACAGCACACAATTCCCATCCCACCAGTTTTTATTTTAAAATTATTATTATTATTTTGGTTTTTCGAGGTAGGGTCATGCTGTAGCCCAGGCTGACCTGGAATTCACTATGTAGACTCAGGGTGGCCTCGAACTCACAGCAATCCTACCTGTGCCTCCCGAGTGCTGGGATTAAAGGTGTGTGCCACCACGCCTGGCAGGGTTTTTTTTCCTATTTATTTTTTAACCTTTTGTTGACAATTTCCATAAGTGTGGATACTGTACCCTTATCATAATCCCCTCTCAACACTCCTCTTTTCCTTTCCCAACTCCCTCTTCCACTGAATCCCTTCTTTCCAACTAGTCTCTTTTCTATTTTGATGCCATCATTTTTTCCTCCTATTATGCAGGTCTTGTGTAGCCACTCAGCCACTGCGAGGTCATGAATATCAAGGCCACTTCGTGTCTGGAAGACAGAATTGTAAGCACTCCTCTCCTTCCAGCTGGTGCACTGGGTCTGGCTGGCCAGCAATAAAGCTTGCAGGATCCACCGACGGTTAAGACCACGGATGCGGAGCGCCGGGTGAGCGTTAGGCTGAAGACCACTGGTGACTTTTCTCCTCCTGAAGGCTGTGCGCTGCCCACCTCCTTCCAGCATTCTGACAGCTCGTCTACAGGGAAGAGGCTTCCAGCTCGGCTCTGCCTTGATTTCTCAGTGACCTGCAGCCCACTGCTTTCTGGTTTGTTTAGTCTCTGCAGGGGATTGAACCCTGGGCCTTGTGCAAGCCAGGCAAGCGCTTGCCATGGAGTGCATCCCCAACCCTGCTCTTTTTGAAATGAAAGGATTTTGGATTAGCTTGTTAATTAGGTGACGTCCTGCATTCCAGTGATGAGGCATCACTTGGCACTTTATTTTAATGTACGAATCTTCATTTGCTCAAGTTCACACAAAGTACACCTCCAGGCACTTCCTTTCATATCCTGACAATGTTTGTGAGTACACAACAAACCAGTGAGAAGCATCATGTCAGGGGAGTTTCGGAGGAGAATGGAAAACATCAACTCTGCCAGGCGCTTATCTTCTGCTGCAGTAATGAAAGACCTGCGCTGAGCAGAAATGCGCCTTACTCTGTTGGTTTATTCCTTCCATGACAAAAGCAAGCCTCCTACCTATAGTGGACAAACTTGTATTTGCTGAGCCCTTGGGATGAACTTTTGCATAAAATGAATTTCCAGGGGGCTAGGGTGCAAGCACAGTGGGGGATGGTGCTTAGACCTGAAAAACCATTTTGAAGGGAAGCAACTGGTGTACAGTGGACAACAGGAGAGTCACAACCAAGGAGAGATAAGTCCTCCAGGCTTCCCAAAGGAGGGACGACCACATGGAGCCCTAGGGCCTCCAGCCACTGTAATCGAACTCCAGATGTGTGCGCCACCACACCCTGTGTGCATGTGAGACATTGTGCACTCACTTCACCTTGTACATCTGGTTTACGTACATCTGGTTTACGTGGGTTCTGGGGAATGGAACATGGGTTTTCAGGCTTTGCAGGCAAGCACCTTAACTGCCAAGCCATCTTTCCAGCCCCTAAATTACACCCTTGATTCTACTAACTCTGCGTCCCAAGTGCTAGGATTAAAGGTATATGCCAGCAGGCCTGGCTAGAGTGAGTGAGACCCTACCTCGAACCCTGCCCCACCCCCAAAATGGTTGAAAAATATTAGGGTAATTCCAGGCATGGTGGCGTATGCCTTTAATCCCAGCACTTGGGAGGCAGAGGTAGGTGGATCACTGTGAGTTTGAGGCCACTCTGAGATTACGTAGTGAATTCCAAATCAGCCTGGGCTAGAGTGAGACCCTGCCTCAAAAAAAAAAAAAAAAAAAAAGCATCTAACAAGACTCCAGAACTGTTACAGCGATGTGTTTGAGTCTTCGCACTGCTGGTAAGACTTCTCTCTCCCACGTCGGCAACCATACCAGGATGGGAAGGGACACTTTTATTTATTTATGTTTGGCTTTTCAAGGTAGGGTTACACTGTAGTCCAGGATAATCTAGAACTCACTATGTAGTCTCAGGGTGGCCTCATACTCACAGTGATCCTCCTACCTCTGCCTCCCAAATGCTAAGATTAAAGACGTGTCTATGCCTGGTTAGGGACACTTTTTTTTTTAAGTTTTTTTTTTTTTTTTTTTTTTTTTTTTTTTTTTTTAGTGTTATTCATTTATTTGACAGAAAGAGGGAGAAAGAGAGAATGGGCATGCCAGGGCCTCCAGCCATTGCAAAGGAATTCAAGATGCATGTGCCCCCTTGTGCATCTGGCTAATGTGGGTTCTGGGGAATCGAACCTGGGTCCTTTGGCTTTGCAGGCAAATGCTTTAACCGCTAAGCCATCCCTCCAGCCCATGGTTAGGGACACTTTTTATTGCTATCTTTACTTTTAATCTTTTTGGAAGTGCACAACATTTTTATTTATTTGCACACCATTTTACAATCCCCCCCCCCCTTTTTTTTTTTTTTTTTTGTTTTTTTGAGGTAGGGTCTCACTCTAGCCCAGGCTGATTTGGAATTCACTACGTAATCTCAGAGTGGCCTTGAACTCACAGTGATCCACCTACCTCTGCCTCCCAAGTGCTGGGATTAAAGGCGTGCACCACCACGCCCCCCCCCCATTTTTAAAATCTTAGATCCATGTTCATTTACAATGGTCTTCTGGACCACATGGTATATCTCCCTTCTCCCCACTTTACCTTCCCTTCCTCAGGCCTCATTTCCCTTCCACCCATCTTTATGGTATCTGAATAAAATGTGGTTTTTTCTGTGTTGTTGTTGTTTTTGTTTTTCAAGGTAGAGTCTCAGATCTGGAATCCACTCTGTAGTCTTAGGGTGGCCTCGAGCTCGCTCATGGCGATCCTCCTACCTCTGCCTCCCGAGTGCTGGGATTAAAGGCATGAGCCACCCACGCCTGGCAAAAGCCTTTTTTTTTTTTTTAAGCAAACCCAACAGACTGCGTTTTTAAAAAAAAATTATTTTTTTGAGAGCAACAGAGAGAAAGAGGCAGAGAGAGAGAGAGAGAGAGAGAGAATGGGCACACCAGGGCCTCCAGCCACTGCAAATGAACTCCAGATGCGTGCGCCCCCTTGTGCATCTGGCTAACGTGGGTCCTGGGGAATCGAGCCTCAAACTGGGGTCCCTACGCTTCACCTGTCGCTCACGCCCGCAGCTTGGCTGGTCTCGCTTCGAGCCATGACGTAATGATGTAATTGGTGATCACAGCTTCCCTCTGTAAATTCTTGTCAACTCTTTGAGATTTGGATAAAAAATGCCTGGTGTCATACCTAGTGAAAATAATGGGCTTTCGAGAGGCAGTCCATCCAAGAAAAACAGACTTTCTTTGAAGTTTTTTCAGAAAAAGGAGACTAAGAGAGCTTTAGATTTCACAGATTCTCAAGAAAATGAAGAAAAAGCTTCTGAATACAGAGGATCTGAAATCGATCCAGTAGTCCCTGCAGGCCCAGTCGTCACCTATAAACTGAGAAGAGAGAAAACTTGCTACCGTTTGAAGGACTGAATAATCTTGGCAGTACTTGTTATCTCAATAGTATTCTGCGGCTATTATATTTTTGTCCTGTTTTTTTTTGTTTTGTTTTGTTTTGTTTTTCCAAGGTAGGGTCTCACTCTAGCCCAGGGGGACCTGGAATTCACTATGTAGTCTCAGGGTGGCCTTGAACTCTTAGCGATCCTCCTACCTCTGTGTACTGAGTGCTGGGATTAAAGGCAAGCGCCACCACGCCCGGCTCTGTCCTAGTTTTCTCTTAAATCCAGAGAAATACACTGATGAACTCGCTGCTCAGCCTGGATGACTGCTTAGCACAGTCAGGGAACTGAACCCTGTGTATGAAGAATATCTACGGCATGCTGCACGGGAAGTATTACAGTGTATTTTGGGAAGCATTCAAGAAACATGCCAACTCCTAAAAAAAGAAGTCACTATGGCAGAATTATCTACTAAGGTAGAAGAAAAATTTGATGAGAAAGAGGAAGTGAGTGGTGTTAACAGCCTGGAGGCAGACAGTATGAGAAATTCTGAGGACTATAAAGAAAAGCTCCCCAAAGGGCACGGGAAAAGAAAAAGTGACACTGAGTTTGGTAGCATGAAGAGGACAAGTAGCTTGTCCAAGGAATATCAGCCATCGGAAGAGAACCAGAGACAGACTAGATCGAAAAGAAAAGCTACTGGTGGTACGTTAGAGATTCCTCCCAAAATAATCCCCAAGTGTGTTTCTGAAAATGAGAGCGCAAAATCCTCACAAAAGAAATCAAGAGTTAAAATAAATTGGTTAGAGTCCACAACAAAGCAACCCAGCTTTCTTCCTACATTCTGTAGTCTGGGAAAAAGAGCCACAAACCCAGGATCCAAAGGACAATCTAAAGAAAATGAGTGTGACCTTGAGGAGGCCTCAGGGAAGTGTGAAAGTGACAGCTCTCCTGATGGTTGTGGACTTGGGTCTCCTGGGAATGGCACAGTGGAAACTGGTGATGAAGCGAACCCTATAAACAGAGGTGCAGAGCAGATTGGCTTTGAGCTAGTGGAGAAATTGTTTCAAGGTCAGCTGGTATTGAGGACTCGTTGTTTGGAATGTGAGAGTCTAACAGAAAGAAGAGAAGACTTTCAGGATATTAGTGTGCAGGTGCAAGAAGACGAGTCTTCCAAAGTGGAGGAGAACTCTGAAATTTCTCCAGAACCCAAGACAGAAATGACGACCTTGAGATGGGCAATTTCACAGTTTGCTTCAGTGGAGAGAATTGTAGGAGAAGAGAAATATTTCTGTGAGAATTGCCATCATTACACTGAAGCTGAGCGAAGCCTGTTGTTTGACAAAATGCCTAGGGTGGTGACTATTCACTTCAAGTGCTTTGCTGCTAGCAGCCTGGAGTTTGATTGCTATGGCGGAGGACTTCCCCAGATCAACGCTCCTTTGTTGACACCCCTTAGACTGTCACTAGGAGAATGGAGCGCAAAGCCAACGAATGACAGCTGTGGGCTGTCTGCTGTTGTGATGCAGAGTGGCATTACCATGAGTAGTGGACAACACACTGCTTCTATTAAAGTCACTGACCTCAATAGTCTAGAACTAGACAAGGGCAACTTAGAGGTTGATCAGATGTGTGAAATACGTAAGTCAGCACCACTGAATGAGGAAGAAGCAATGGGTGTGGCTGAAAATCATGATGCTGTGTGGATTAGAGTTGATGGAAACGCCCAGCCTCGTCAAGTTTTGAACAAGAAAGACGTAGAAGCTATTGGACTTCTCGGAGGGCCGAAGAGCAAAGCAGATTGTGAGCCGCACGAGCCGTCTAGTCCTGATGAGGCTGCCAGCTCAGCATGTGCCGAGAATAGAAATTCTGAAACGCACGACACAAAGGGGACCCATGAATCTGGAAACAAGGAATCCAGTGACCCAGCAGGCATTCATGAGTGGATTTGCAAACAAGATCTCATACATAGCACAGAGCTTGAAGGAGCATGAGGGAAAGTGGTTGCTTTTTGATGATTCGGAAGTGAACGTGACTGAAGAGAAGGACTTTCTGAATTCTCTTTCCCCCTCTACATCTCCTGCATCTACTCCTTACTTGCTATTTTGTAAGAACTTATAGAGTGAGTATATTTTCACTGTATATATATTAAACAGACTTGGACGAACATTGGTAAAGTTGATGACATTACAGAGTCTAGTTTTATCTTCTGAAGCTACTGGATAATATTGGTCTCTAGGTTTTTATATAAATGTGAATTACTCAAAACCATGTTAAAGCCAGGCGTGGTGGTGCACGCCTTTCATCCGGAGGCAGAGGTAGGAGGAGCACCGTGAGTTCGAGGCCACCCTGAGACTACGTAGTTAATTCCAGGTCAGCCTCAGCTAGAGTGAGACCCTACCTCGAAAAACCACAAAAAAAAAAAAAAAAAAAAAAAATGTAGTAGAGACTAGTGATGGATTCACTTCTGTGAACAAACCTGCATAGGTTCTTAATTGTCCAAAATGGAAGCAGTTAAAGACATTTGGATTTACACCTATATCTTGTGTTGGCTTTTTAAAAATAAAGTGCTTATATTTGTATTCTCCATATTTTGGAGTATTTATTTACTTGGTATTTATAGGACTGTGGCTTTTCACCCAAAAGACTGAATCTTATTGAGTACATTTAGTTTTCTAGCAGTCATGAAGCTTAGTCTTGGGTGGGCTATATCAGAGGCACAGAGTCTAGAATGTAGATATTCATAATGGTGTACATTTTGTGCCTTGAATCACTATGAAAAGTGTCTCAGAAAGCTCGGACAGTCCTGCTATCGTCATAAGAATTTTTTGTGTTTATATGAAGATGACTGTGTTCTAGTAATCTTTGGGCATGACTAATTTGTATCTCTTCATACTCATTCTGCATGATCTGTATATAGTACAGCAAACTCTTAGAGGTGTGACCTTAAATTTAACTTTTTTTAAAAAACTGGGAGTTCAATAAAATTTAAACCGTTTAACCATTATATATATATATAATCCAGGTGTGGTGACACACACATTTCTTTTCAATTTTTTTTATTAACAACTTCCATGATTATAAAAATATCCCATGGCAATGCCCTCCCTCCCCCCACTTTCCACTTTGAAACTCCATTCTCCATCATATCCCCTCCCCCTCTCAATCAGTCTCTCTTTTATTTTGAAGTCATCATGTTTTCCTCCTGTTATGAGGGTCTTGTGTAGGTAGTGTCAGGCACTGTGAGGTCATGGATACCCAGGCCATTTTGTGTCTGGATGAGCACGTTGCAAGGAGTCCTACCCTTCCTTTGGCTCTTACATTCTTTCCGCCACCTCTTCCACAATGGACCCTGAGCCTTGGGAGGTGTGATAGAGATAGCACACACTTTTAATCCCAGCACTAGGGAAGGGAGGTAGGAGGATCGCCTTGATTTCAAGACCAGCCTGGGACTATAGAGTGAGTTCCAAGTCAGTCTGGGCTAGAGTGAGACCCTGCCTCAAAAAATAAATAAATAATTAAAGAAAGAAAGAAAGAAGAGTAAGCATGGGTAACTGAATAGAACCACTGTGAACCAGCTAAGGGGACAGAACGTAAACACCTGAACCATCGCCACTCCTTGCTGTCTTCTTCAAAAGCTAATAATAATAAGGCAGCTTACGCTGCAAGAGACAACACAGTTGTCTGCCACCCAGCAATCACGGAGCCTCTTTCTCCTTTGTAACCAAGATCAGTCTGCCCATTTCATTTTATTTTTTGAATATTCTATTTTCATTTATTTATTTGAGAGATAGCTGCTGCAAATGAACTCCAGACACATGTGCCACCTTCTACCTCTGGCTTATGTGGGTGTTGTGGAATTGAATCTGGGTTCTTTGGCTTTGCAAGCAAGTGCCTTAAACGCTAAGCCATCTCTCTAGCCCTTTATTTTATTGTACGTGTAAATGTGTGTGCATGTGTCTATGTATATATTTGTAAGTGGATGCAGATGCATGTGGAGGACAGAAGTCAATTCTGGGTGTCTTCCTCAGTCCCTCTCCTGTATTTATTTGAACCCACAGCTCACTGGTTTGGCTAATTTTCTACTCAGCTTGGCCAGGGATACGCGTGTCTCAGTTCCCCTCCCCACACACCAGTGCTGGGATTACAAGTGTGTGCCATCACTCCCAACATTTATGTGGGTGTCGGGGATTTGAACTCAGGTGTTCACACCTACACGGCAAGTGCTTTACTGACTACACCATGGCCCCAGCCTTTAGTCCACCATTTTACAGAACCAGGAAGCTCAGTCTCTTCCCAATGTCCCATCCCCCCCCCCACCTGCAAAGAGAGTGGTAAATCTTGACGCGTTTGAGATGACAAATTGCTTGCTTTTATTTTGTGTTTGAGGTGCTGGAGATCTAGCCCAGGGCTTTGTACATGCTAGGCAAACACACGGCCACCAAGCCATATCCTAGAAGCTGTTTTGCTTTGTTTGGTTTTTGCGGTGCTAGAGATTGAACTCGGGGCCCAGTACATGTTAAGCAAGCACTCTGTCACTGATTCATGCTCCCAGCCTGGAGGCTGTTTAAATTAGTGGGTAAGCATGGGCACTTGGTGCCGGAGTCTTCAGCTCACATTCCAGCTTGACTACCTCCTGTTACCACGGGCCAGTTTATTAACCTTCCTGGGCGTGTTTCCTCCAATCAGAATGAGGACGCTTACGTCCAGGGTCATTGTGAAGACCAAATGAAGGGCATAACACATGCTCTTACCTGCACATAAATAATAAATAGATAACACCTTTGTTCACCATTGCTGCTAAGCACATCACCCCAAAACCTAGTGGCTTGAAAATAGCAAAGACTTCATAGCCGCTATTCACAGTTTCTATGAATCAAGGTTCACAGAGAAACTCAGGTGGCTGGTTCTGGCTGGCTCACAGACTGCCACAGAGGTGTGGGCCACAGCTGTGGACACCTCTTGGAAGATCTTCCCGGTTCTTCTGTATGGTTACTCCACCAGGCTGCCTCCAAAGCAAGGCTGATATTCCCAGAAATAAATGATGTTAGAAGAAACCTATCATTTAGGTGAATAGAAAGTAGGGGTAACAAGCTAAAGAGATGGCTTAGCAGTTAAGCACTTGCCTGTGAAGCCTTAGGACCTCGGTTTAAGGCTCGATTCCCCAGGACCCACGTAAGCTGGATGCACAAGGGAGCGCATGGTCTGGAGTTCATTTGTAGTAGCTGGAGGCCCTGGCGCGCCCATTCTCTCTTTATCTATTTGGCTCTTTCTCTCTCTCTCTGTTTGTTGCTCTCAAATTTAAAAAATAAAACAAAACTTGAATCATTCTTCAGAAGCAAGTCACTAAATCCAGCCTATAGCAAGAGATTACACACTAGTGTAAACTCCAGGGGTTGAGAATCCTTGGGACCATCTTGGGGGCTGCCAGCAACAGCTATTATGATTTGTACTGTGCAGACCATACACCTACACTATAGTTTGTTACTCCTACTTTCTTTTCTTTCCTTTTAAAAAATATTTATTCTTATTTATTTATTTGTGAGAGGAAGAGGTAGATAGAGAGAGGAGAGAGAGAGAAAAATGGAACACCAGGGCTTCCAGCCACTGCAAATAAACTCCAGACACATGCACCACCTTGTGCATCTGGCTTATGTGGGCACTGGGGAATCAAACCTGGGTCCTTCGGCTTTGCAGGCAAGCACCTTAACTGCTAAGCCATCTCTTTAGCTTGTTACTCTTAGTTTCTATGCACCTAAATGACAGGTTTCTTCTAGTAGAGTCCCAGTTAGCAGGAAAATAAACTCTTCCAGTGCTTTCTGTGTCACTGACAAGTTGTTCATGAGTCTGAGTCATGAATAGAGGTGTGCTCCTTGCAATTCGAAAGGCATCTACAAGCCGGGTGTGGTGGCACTCGCCCTTAATCACAGAACTCAGGAGGCAGAGGTAGGAGGATTGCTGTGAGTTCGAGGCCACCCTGAGACTACATAGTGAATTCCAGGTCAGCCTGGACTGAAGTGAGACCCTACCTTGAAAGAGCAAAGAAAAGAAAAAGGAAAAGGGGGGAAGAAAGGAAGAAAGAAAGGAAGGAAGGAAGGAAGGAAGGAAGGAAGGAAGGAAGGAAGGAAGGAAGGAAGAAACACATCTCCAGTCTGGCTTAGGGTCACAATTTGCTTGCCTTCGAGCAGTGCTGGTGTAATCCCTCTTGACGCTCCCCTCAAGCACTACCAGCAAAGGCCCAGCTGCTTCTATCTATGATTCCCTCTGACTCCACCTTCCTCCACACATACATGCTGGTGGTGCTGGCCTGGTGAATAACTGAGATGCTCTTGGAGCCACTTGGAGCAATGGGAATGGTGGTGACTCGATGTGGACAGATCTTGGTAACTTTCTAGCTGCGTGATTCTGGACAAATCACCTGACCTGTTCAGATGACTGTTTCCTTATTTGAAATAAGAGATAGTAATCTATCTACAAGAACTGCAATTAGAATGAAATAAGGTAGCATATGTCTAACACATAGAAAAACAATGTTATTGGACTTTCATGGGGTTATTACGAGGTGAGCACCGAATCTAGCTGGGGAATTAGAAAACACACTCATCAATCCAGGCATGGTGGTGCACGCCTTTAACCCCAGCATTCGGGAGGCAGAGGTAGGAGGTTTGCCATGAGCTCGAGGCCACCCTGAGACTACATAATAAATTCCAGGTCAGCCTGGGCTACAGTGAGACCCTACCTCAAAAAAAAAAAAAAAAATTGCCTCCAGCTGGAGGGATGGCTTAGCGGTTAAGGTGCTTGCCTGCAAAGCCAAAGGACCCAGGTTTGATTTCCCAGGACCCACATAAAGGCAGATGCACATGGTGACACATGCATCTGGAGTTCATTTGCAGTGGCTAGAGGCCCTGGCATGTCCATTCTCTCTGTATCTCAAATAAATAAATAAAATATTTAATGTAGCCTCAGCAGGATGTGGTGGTGCATACCTTTCATCCCAGTACTCAGGAGGCAGAAGTAGGAGGATCTCTGTGAGTTCCAGGTTACCCTGAGAATACCTAGTGAATTCCAGGTCAGCCTGAGCTGGAACAAAACCTTACCTGGAAACAAACAAACAAAAGAGATAGTCTGGATGGGTGTGGTGGTGCACACCTTCAATCCCAGCTCTTGGGAGGCAGAGGTAGGAGGATCACTGTGACTTGGAGGCCAGCCTGGGACTACATAGTGAGTACCAGGTCAGCCTGGGCTAGAGTGAGACCCTACCTCGAAAAACAAAAACAAAAAAAAACAAACAAAATCCGGGCATAGTGGTGCATTCCTTTAATCCCAGCATTTAGGAGGCAGAGGTAGGAGGATCACGAGTTTGAGGCCACTCTGAAACTACATAGTGAATTTCAGGTCAGCCTGGGCTAGACTCTACTTCGAAAAACCAAAAAAAAAAAAAAAAAAAAAAAAAAAAAGACACCCTGAAGGCTAGACACACAAATTTGCACATGCATCTGGAGTTCATTTGCAATGGCAAGAGACTCTAACATGCCCATATTCTCTTTCTCTTAAATATAATAAAAACATGTTTTAAATTTATTTTTATCATTTATTTACAAACAAAGCAAGAGAGAGAGAGAGAGAGAGGGAAAGAGCATTGTAACCAAACTCCAGGTGCCTGCTCCGTTCTGTGCATGTGGCTTTACGTAGGCGGGTAGAGAAAGGGTCTGGGGGAGCAGGAACATAGACAGCCAGAACCGAGACTGTCTATTTTTATTTGACCACTAGAGCCAAAAGCCATAAAAGCAGAAGTTAGGGGAAAAAGTTAAACCGGCCAACTATTTTAAAGGCTACTGCCTTATGCATTTTGGGAAAGGGGCTAAGGAGAGGAGCTAAACCCCTGCCCCTAATTACCACGGCACGAGGGTAGGAGGGAGCAGAGCAGGGTAAAAGCTTGGTGTGGAGGCCCAGTCAACAGACACCCAGCTCTGGGGGCCTCCCTTCTCAAAGGGAGCTTTTGCTTGCAGCTAAAGAATAAAATTTGCTACTTCTGCTTTTCACTGTATTTGGTTTTTCAAGGTAGGGTCTCACTCTACCCCAGGTTGGCCTGGAATTCACTCTGTAGTTTCAGGTTGGCCTTGAACTCACAGTGATCCTCCTACCTCTGCCTCCCAAGTGCTGGGATTAAAGGCATCCACCATGACAGCCAGCTTTTTCACTGTATTTCTGAGTCTGTCTTCATTCATTCATTTATTTTTTTTTTTTTTCGAGGTAGGGTCTCGCTCTAGCCCAGACTGACCTGTAATTCACTCAGTAGTCTCAGGGTGGCCTTGAACTCAGGCGATTCTCCTACATTTGTCTCCCAAGCGCTGGGATTAAACGTGTGTGCCACCACACCCAGCTCCTTCATTCTTGTAGCCTCCAAACCTTTGGTGGTTTTGAGAAAACCTGTAGACCCCGACCCCTTTGATTTTTTGAGGTAGGGTCTCACTCTAGCTCAGGCTGACTTGGAATTCACTATGTAGTCTCAGGTCAACCTTGAGCTCACGGTGATTTTCCTTACTTCAGTCTCTCCAGTGCTGGGATTAAAGTATGTACCACCATGCCTGGCTGAATTTATAATTTTTAATAAAACATACAATACTACCAATTTCATATACTCATTGAGTTAATACACTAATCCTGTGTACATAAGAAAACTAACTAGGGTCAGGGTATGCTGGTGCATGTTTTTAATCTCAGCACTTGGAAGACTGAGGTAGAAGAATTGCTATGAGTTTGAGACGACATCTTGGGTCCTCAGCCTAGGCAAGAGTGAGAACTTATCTCGAAGAAAAAAACAAAAAAGGCAGGAAAGAAAAGAAAACTAGCTAGGGATGGAGATATAACTCAGTTGATAGAGTGCTTGCCTGATATTCACTAGGACTTGGGGTTTGATTCCCAGCACCTCAGCAAGCCAGGCATGGCAGTGAATGCCTGTGATTCTAGCACTTGGGACATAAAGGTGAAAGTACAGAGGAGGAGACGTTCAAGGTCATTCTCAGCTGTATAACCAGTCTGAGGCTAGCCTTATCTTATGACAGCCTAGAGAGAAAGGGGAGAGGGAGGGAGAGAGAGAAAGAAGGGAGAGGAGGAGGAGGAAGAGGAAGAGGGAAGGAGGAAGGGAGAGAGGAAGGAAGGAAAGGAGAAAGACTAACAACTATAAAAACAGAGAATAGCTGGGGAGATGGCTTAGCAGTTAAAGGTGTTTGCTTGCGAACCCCTGCCAACCTGGGTTTAATTCCCCAGCCACTTATGTAAAGCCCTGACAGGCTGTCCTGGAATTCACTCTGTGGTCTCAGGCTGGCCTTGAACTCATGCAATTCTCCTACCTCTGCCGGGATTAAAGGTGGGTGCCACTGTGCCCGGTTTATTCCTTCTCTTTTAAAAAATATTTTATTTATTTATTTGCAAGGAGAGGGAGGGGAGATAGAGTGAGCGAGAGAATGGGTGCACCAGGGCCTCTAGCCACTGCAAATAAAGTCCAGATGCATGCGCTACTTTGTGCATCTGTCTTTATGTGGATACTGGGAATCAAACCCAGGTTGTTACGCATTGCAGGTAGGTGCCTTGACTGCTGAGCTATCTTTCTAGCCCAAGCTATCTTCTTAAGCTATCCCTCCTAAAAACTGTAAACTATAATAAAATTGTTCTGAACCTTATCCTCAGGATTTCATTTGTGGAATCCATAAGACAGGGGCCCCAAGGCCTCAGACTCAGTGGGTTTTGCATGCCAGCATCCTAACTCTGAGTTACTGAACATCTGGGAGCTGAGAAAGGTTCCTATGCTCTCAAAGATACCCTAAGATTCCCATATCACTTATTGTGGTGGTTTAAGTCAGGTGTCCCCCACAAACTAATGTATTGTGAGTGCTGGGTCTCCGGTTGGTAGCACTGTCGTAATTACAGACTTGCTGGAGGTGGGCTTATGCATCTTACAACCAACTTCCCCTTGTCAGTGTTCAGTTCAGCACTCTCCTGCTACTGTTGTCCACCTGATGTTGGCCAGGAGGTAATGTCCAGCCTTTGCTCATACCAGGTTTTCCCCTACCATCATGGAGTTCTCCTTCAAGCCTGTAAGCCAAAATAAATCCTTTCCTTCCCAAAGCTGCTTTTGGTCAAGGGATTTGTGCCAGCAATGAGAAGATAACTGTAACAATGTATTGGTACCAAGGTGTGGGGTCACTGCTGCTAGAAACCTGACGTGTGGCTCTTAGCCATTTGGAACTGATTTGCAGGAGGAATATGGAAGGATTTGAAACCTTGGTCTAAGAGATGCCTTGCAGCGCTGAAGGCAGGCTTTCAGGGACCATGCCGGTCAGAGTTGAAAGACCTGAATGCAGTAACAACTATGGAGTGTGAGGTTTGGCTTATAAGAATAAAGAACTTTGTCGGGACTGGTCTAGAAGCGCTGTGTGAGAGGCTTGCTGTGTTCTGCCTGCCTGTATCCTGAGAACTTGTGCAGGATTGCATTGTGTAGAAATGAACTGGTGTGAGCAGATGGATGTGGCACAGAAAGAAATGATTTGGGCTGAAACTGCTGCCTGTCCAACTACAGTTGTTTGAGTGATTACAACCATTGAGATTGGGCCAGCTGTTCTACACTGGGACAGTGGAAAGAACATGGCCTCTTTTGAAAGTAAGAGGCGTGAATGCTGAAGGAATATTCTGCTCTCCAAAGTCAGCTTTATTCTCCCCCTGGATTTACAAATTTGGTAGCCGGCCTGGAACTATGGAGAGCCATGGCACGGGTTGCAGGGGAGACCCAGTGGAGATGTCAGGACCATGGGATGGCTGCCAAGGAGAGCTGCCAACATTGGATGAAGTTTTCTTAGGCTGTGAGCAGCCTAGCTGGAGGAGAGGTGTTGGGACTCCATGGGCTGGTTAGAGATCTAGGACTTGGAGCTATGGAACTTGAAGTTTACCCTGTTTTAAAACTTGTATTGGTTGGGCATGGTGGCACACACCTTTAATCCCAGCATTCAGGAGGCAGAGGTAGAAGGATCACCATCAATTCATCAGTTCAAGGCCACCCTCGAACTACATAGTGAAATCAATCCAGGTCAGCCTGAGCTAGAGCGAGACCCTACCTCAAAAAAAAAAAAAAAAAAAAAAAAAAACACTTGTATTGGTTCAATCTGTCTTTGCTATGCCCAATGCCACCTTTTGCAATGGTGATTGTTTATTCTGTGCCATTATGGTTGTTTTGTTTGTTTGTTTTACAGGCTAATCTTTAATAGACTTTGGACTATGGGGATGTATGAACAGCATTGGGATTAATAAAAAACTATGGAGACTTAAAGCTGAGCTGAATGCACTGCATTTTACATCGTGGATGGTCAGTTTATGGTCCAAGGGGTGGAATGTGATGGTTTGAGTCAGGTGTTCCCCATAAACTCATGTATTCTGAGTGCTGGGTCCCCAGCTGGGGACAATTTAGGAATTGGAGCCTTGCTAGAGGAGGCCTATTGTTGGGGGCAGGTTCATGGGTGTTATAACCAGCTTCCCCTTGCCAGTGTTTGGCACACTCTCCTGCTGTTGTTGACTAGGTGGTGATGTCCAGCCTTTACTAATGCCATGTATTCCCCTGCCATCATGGGGTTTCCCTTTGAGCCTGAAAGCCAAAATAAACCCTTTCATCCTAAAGCTGTTCCTAGTTGGTTGGATGCATTGTGCCAGCAACGAGAAGGTGGATGCAACACAGATTTACTCAACCTTTGTTTGCAGCAGCAAAATTCATGTATATTTATTTTATACCTTGGGTTACAACTCAGTGCTGTTTTAGTTACTCTGTACCTCAAATTATTGTAGCTGTCATCACTGGGAGCTCTTTCAGGCTGGTTCCTATGGCCAGTTAACATGCTGCTTTTCTTTTGTTTCTTTGAGCATTTCTGATCATTTCTTTGCAATTTATTTTTGAAACAAAAGAACATTGAAATTCTCTGAATATCTCATTATTTCAACACAAAGTTTTAGTACCTTATTATTCCCCTTTGAAACACACTTAAAGAGCATACACATTTTTACTATTTCACAAACTTTTTTTTTTTTTATAATTATGTAGTATTCACAGGATGTGTGCCAGAGTACCTTAAGAAAAGCTCTTTGGAGTCAGACTAAGTGCCTTTGCCCTGACCACTGCATCTTCATGAATTTGAAGTTTCTTGTCTGCAAAATGGGGAAAATGGTCCATCTTTTTGACAGGTTTCTTTGAGGGCTTAACAAGATAGCATAGATTGAAATCTAGGACTCTGTAGATGAACAGCCTGAATGTAAATGCTGGCCTGTCACTGTGATAGATAATGGGAGACCCTGGAGCACTGGAGAGGTGTTCAGCGTTATTAAAGCATCCTTAAAATCACTATTAATATTAATGATAAGCTCTCAGTCTTACTGTAAGTACTTGTTCTGATGTTCATTTTCCTATAAATGAGAAAACATGTTGGGATGGGACAACCTGACTCCCTAATTGGCAACTGTGAGACTCACCCTTTTTGCCCTGAGCAAAAGGAGACAAGCAGCCTGCCAGAAAACCCTGATGACAACAATAGCTGGTTCAGACACTTCACGGTGCCTGAGGAAACTGCACAAGTGCAGTTGACTGTGACAGCTGCTGACGGTATAGCTTCAGCCAGGACTCTCTGTAGCAGACTTTTCTGTCACAAGCCTCGGTGAATTCCATGACTCTGTAAGCACTTCCAGAGGAGGAGCAATTTCTCTGGCAGCCCAGCAATGGATAGCATGGCTATGACTAGTGTTAATGGGACAACACCGTGGTTTATACAAATAAAAACCTCCCATTGCATGAGAGATTTTCTGTGATTGGTCCAAACTCCCCCTTCTCTGGCTATCTAAGTTAAGCTCAGTTGGTGGAGTTAGCTGGGAGACTCCCTCCTATGCTGCCTCTCTGGAGTTGCAGCATTAAGTCCGTGGTGGTTTGTATGTAAAATGTCCTGCACAGACTCGGGCATTTGGATCCCCAGTTGATGGTGCTGGTGGGGAAGGTTGTGAAACCTTTAGGAGGTGGAGCTTTACTGGAGGAAGTGTGTCACTGGGGGTGGACCTTGAAGCTTTTCTAATGTAGCCTCCCTGGTTCTACTTCCTCTCTGTTTATGTGACAGTGTGACTCCTGCCATACTTTCCCCACCATAATTAACTTCCCCTTGAAACTGTGAGCCAAAAATAAACCCCTTCCTTTCTTAAGCTGCAACTGGTCCTGTACTTTGTCCCAGCAACAAGAAGGGGACAGATACGAGATTTAATAAAAGGTTTAATGTAAAGTAGGGTTTCTAGTAGATAGGGTTCAGCTGCTAGCGCAGGAAGAAGCAGTGGAGATGGGGAAATGGCAGCAGCAGCAGAGGCAGTGGTGTGGCTGTTTGACAGACATGGTGAGAGAAGGCAACCATGAGCCAGGGAAGAGAAACTGCAGGCCCTGGTCACTGGAACAGCTCCAGAGAGCCTGCGGCCTGTGAGCTGTAACACCAGCCGCTGTCATGAGCTGAGGCTTGACACCTAGGCCCACCCAGAAGCTGACACTAGCTGCTGCCAAGGAACTTGGACTTCCTAGGCCTACACAAGAGCTGTAACACTTGCAGAGCTGAGGGCGCCAGTACTTTAGGCCTGCACGAGAGCTCTAGTACTTACAGAGCTAAGGGTCCAGAGGCCCGCACTCAAGCTGCAGACCTAGAGATGCCGCCTGCTGCTGCTCCCACCTACCCACTGCCACCACGCTCAAACACTAAGGGATATAAAAGCCACCAAGGACTCCCACTTGAAAAGCTTCTTTAGCCAGGTGGGTATGGTGGTCTGCACCTTTAATCCCCAGCACTAGGGAGGCAGAGGTAGAAGGACTGTTGTGAGTTCAAGGCCAGCCTGAGACTACATAATGAATTCCAGGTCAGTCTGGGATAGAGTGAGACCCTACCTCAAAAAACCAATAATAATAATAATAAGGTAAATAAATTTAATAAAAGCTTGTCTACCTATGATTTCTATCCGGGAGTAAAAGGTCTCTAGCCAACTGGTTGGTAGCAATACTTATCTGTGAAACCTTGGGCTTTATCTCATTCATAAAATGGGAGGAGAAAAATGTGACTTAGCTTGTTATTGGACCAAATGTGTTCAGTTGGTGCTTAGTCATTGGACAAGTGTTCAGTGTATGTTATGACTGCTGACTTAAAAAAAAAAAAACTATAGCAAGATTTATACTCTAAAGTTACAGTTTTAAGTCCTTAGCTCAGTGCCTCACAAACAGGAGAGGTGCAGCCTTTATTAATACGTGTGTATATACTGTGGTGGTTTGACTCAGGTGTCCCCTATAAACTTAGGTGTTTTGAATGCTAGGTTCCCAGCTGATGGAGATTTGGGAACTAACACCACCTGGAGGCAGTGTATTATTGGGGGCAGGCTTATGGGCATTATAGCCAGTTTCCCCTCACCAGTGTTTGGCACACTTTCCTGTTCCTATTGTCCACCTGACGTTGGCCAGGAGGTGATGCCCACCCTCTGCTCATGCCATCATTTTCCCCTTGCCATCATGGAGCTTGTCCTCTAGCCTGTAAGCCAAAATAAACCCCTTTTCCCACAAGCTGCTCTACCAGCAATGTGAACCTGACTGCAACAGTAAAGTTGGTACCGAGAGTGGCACTGCTGCTAGACATCTGACTGTGGCTTTGGCCTTTTGGAGTTGATTTTCAAGAAGGATGTGGAAGGATTTGAAATCTTGAGCTAAGAGGTGCCTTGCAGTGCTGTAAGTACAGCTTGATGGACTATTTTGGTCAGAGTTGAAGACCTGAATGCAGTAAGAACTATGGACAGTGAGGTTTGGCTTATGAGGGCGAGAAAGAGCTTTGCCTGGACTGGGATAGAAGCAGATTGTGTGAGAGGCTTGCTGGTATACCCATGTCCTGAGAACTTGTGCAGGGTTACAGTATGTAGAAATGGACTGGTGTGTGTACAGGGATATGACACACACAAAAATGAATCTTTGGGCCAAAACTTCTGCCCATTCAGCTACAACTGTATGAGAGATTTCAAATATTGAGATTGGGACAGCTAAAGAAGTGTCCTGTTCTTCAAAGTCTACTTTATTCCCCCCCTGGGTTAACAAATTGGCACCCTACCAGGAATTATGGAGTATAAGAAATGCAGGAAAGAGAGGGTCATTGAATTTGCAATAGTCTTGTGTTTTGGAAATGGCCATGGGCAGTGTGTAGCAGGTTTGCTGGCTGCCTGCATGGAGACTCAATGGAGCCATGAGGATGGACCATTGGTTACAGTGGAGATGCCAGAACCATGAGATGGCTGCTAAGGAGAGCTGCCAGCGCTGGATGAAGTTTTCCAGGACTGTGAGTAGCCTAGCTAGAGGGGCAGAATTGGAACTCCAGAGACTCGTTGCTAGTTAGAATGATCAGACTTGGAGACTTGTGATTGACTAGAGTTGTTGGACTCGGAGCTACAGAGTTTGGTGTTTGCCCTATTTAAATCTTGTATTGCTTGAGTATTTCTTTGCTGTGCCCAATGTCATTTTTTGTAGTGTGAATGTTTATTCTATGTCATTATGGGTTTTGGGGGGATTTTTTGGTATTATGGAGTTAAAGGACCTTGAACTATGGGGATATTTGAACATCACTGGAATTGATAAAACTATGGGGACTTTTAAAGTTGGACTGAATGCATTGCATTTTACATCATGGATGGTTATCAGTTTATGGGGGCCAGAGGCAGAATGTGGTGGTTTGATTCAGGTGTCCACCATAAACTTATGTGTTCTGAATGCTAGGTTCCCAGCTGATGGAGATTTGGGAATTAACACCTCCTGGAGGCAGGGTATTGTTGGGGGAGGGCTTATGGGTGTTACAGCCCGTTTCCCCTTGCCAGTGTTTGACACCTGATGTTGGCCAGGAGGTGATGTCCACTCTCTCTGCTCATGCCATCATCTTCCCCTGCCATTGAGGAGCTTCTCTTCTAGTCTGTAAACCAAAAATAAACCTCTTTTTTCCCACAAGCTGCTCTTGGTCAGGTGATTTCTGCCAGCAATATGAACCTGACTGCAACATATACACACCTTTATCAGTGAAATGTAATCATGCTGCTCATCACTGAAGTGGCAAAGACTGAACTGAACACTCAAAGTCTGCTTTATTCCTCCCTGAATTAACAAATTGGCACCCTACCAGGTATTATGGAGTATAAGAAATGCAGGAAAGAGAGGGTCATTGAATTTGCAACAGTCTATGTTTTGGAAATGGCCATGGGCAGTGCACAGCAGGTTTGCTAGATGCCTGCGCGGGAGACTCAATGGAGCTGTGAGGATGGACTTTGCCTGCTTTAAGCCACTATGCAAATGTAGTTGTTGTTTTTCTTTCTTTCTTTTTTTTTTTTTTTTTTTTCCGAGGTAGGGTTTCACTGTAACTCAGGCTGACCTGGAATTCACTATGGAATCTCAGGGTAGCCTAGAACTCAGCCACTATGCAAATGTAAACAACAGCTGAAATATTCCTTTGAGATTACCATTCCTCAAGATTCCACATGCTACTCTGCAGTCAGAGAGCTTACTGGGAGCATGCATACCTGATTCAGAGCAATGCACACTAAACTACATGCATGAAATGCGACCAACTCCTGCTTTGCTTCCCTTGTGAAGCTTATAAGCACTGACACTCGTAGCCCTGATTCTTTCCTGACAGTAGAGAGGTCATGAGCCTTGTAATAAGACCGCAGTGCAACTTACTACTAGTTACCAGTTGGTCTTAGGCATGTTTCTCCTAACCTGTTTCATGTTCACAAGTATGAAACTGAGTTGTCCTATATTGCAGGGTTTTGTTTTTGAGGCAATCTCTGTGTGAATCAGGCTGACCTTCACCTTCCATATGCCAAGATTATGGGGGTGGGGTTGAACCACCATACCTGGTTTACATTGTAGGATTTTTAGGATTGAAAAAGCACATGGTGGGTGGGGGCAGGCGGCTACAGAGATGGCTCAGTGGTTAAGGCGCTTCCCTGGAAAGCCTAACTACACAGGTTTAATTCCCCAGTACCCATGTAAAGCCAGATGCAAAAATTGGCACATGTATCTGGAGTTTGTTTGTCCTGGTGCACCCATTCTCTCACAAACAAAAATTTTTGTTTGTTTTCCAAAAGACCCAGGTTCAATGACCCATGTAAGCCAGGGTGGTGCATGCATCTGGAGTTTGTTTGCAGTGGCGAGAGGCCCTGGCATGCCCATTTTCTATCTACCTCTCTCAATAAATAAATAAATAAATATTTTTTAGAAAAGCATTTGGGAGCTGAGTGTGGTGGCGCATGCCTTTAATCCCAGCACTCGGGAGGCAGAGATAGGAGGATCACCGTGGGTTCAAGGCCACCCTGGGACTACATACTGAATTCCAGGTCAGCCTGGGTTAGAGCGAGACCCTACCTCAGCGGCGGGGAGCAAAGAATATGGGGTATGGGGAGATGGATTAGTAATTAAAGGTACTTGCTTGGAAAGCATGCTGACCTGGGGACAGTCCAGCACCCACGTAACACCACTCACAAGCCAGACGCGTTTGCAGCAGGAAGAGATACCATTTCGGGTTGGAGAGATGGCTTAGCAGTTAAAGTGCTTGCCTGAACAGCCAAAGGACCCAGGTTCAACTCCCCAGGACACACATAAGCCAGACACACGAGGGGCCACATGCATCTGGAGTTTGTTTGCAGTGGCTGGAGGCCCTGGTATGCAACCATTCTCTCTCTACCTGCCTACTTCTGTATCTCTTATCGCAAATAAATAAAATAAAATATTCAAAAAAGAGATACCGTTTCAAAAGAAGGTAGAGCACAAAACTCCTCTCTCTACATGTAAAGTTATACACATACATAAAAGTTTTTTTAATAGTACATAGTAAAACTTTTAGTCCAATCTGCTATGCAATGTTCATTTCTCTCCTTTCTAAATTTAAGACACTGGTGTGGCTGGACCTATCACTTGTCCTAACTTGTGTAGACGTGTAGACTCTGATTTCATTCAGCAGCTTAAAAAATCTGTCGCTGGAGAGATGGTTTAGAGTGGTTAAAGCATTTGCCTATAAAGCCTACGGACCCAGGTTCAATTCCCCAGAACCCACGTAAGCCAGATGCACCTGATGGCGGCATGCATCTAGAGTTCGTTTGCAGTGGCTAGAGGCCCTGGAGCACCCATTCTCTCCCCCACCTGCCTCTTTCTCTTTCAAGTAAAAAAAAAAAAAAAAAAATCCTGTCTCCTGAGCATGACGAGGAGAGTCCAAACAACTAAGTCTGTGTAACTTACGTGGTTTTCAGATCAACACTTTGGAAACATTTGTTCAGGTGAACTCTTTTGGAACCTTGATGTAACAAAAACAGATGAGACATTTTATTTTCATTCCTTTATTTTATGTCTACATTTATAACCACAAAATGATACTCAAAACAGAGTTGCTTTGATAACACTTATCAGAAATCTAAAGATGGCCGGGCGTGGTGGTGCACGCCTTTAATCCCAGCACTTGGGAGGCAGAGGTAAGAGGATCGCCATGAGTTCAAGGCCACCCTGAGACTACATAGTTAATTCCAGGTCAGCCTGGACTACAGTGAGACCTTACCTCGAAAAACTAAAAAAGAAATCTAAAGATGACCACTGTAGACTTATCAACCTCAGCATTCCACTGTGCATTTGGTTTCAATCACACAGAGCCTATGTTAACCACAGCTCATGGTCCTCATCATAAATGTAGGCAACGCACACCTGAAAACTTCTGACACCACGGTCATGTGACTGATGAACCTGTACCTCGGCCACACAAGCTGACAGCTCTGTGAGTCCTGGGCAGCACAGGTTACTGAACCTTGTCTGTCCTCTTGGAGCATTACAAAGATGGAGAGACAGACATTATACAAGTTCATGGGCTAAAAACAACAACAAAACTGACAGGATGGATTTAAATAATTATCAGTGCAGGTCAACATCTTTCCTAGACAGTGACACATCTGACGGACATGACAAACGGTTTATCTTGAAAACTGCAGTGAGTGAGTTGGTAGCACGAGGTAGACTGGTTGATATTGATCACTGGAGCACATGAGTTCATACTCTGCTTATGACCAGACTTCCTCGCTGGTCACAAGCCAGGCCAAGGACCCCCTCAGCCTGCCTGGAGAAGGGCCTCTTCCTCTCCTTTGTCAGGGCCAGTTAACTGCAGTAAGCCCCGGGCTGCCACCCTCTGGCAGACAAGCTGATTGCAACCTGCTAATCGGGCCTGATCCACAAGTTCTCTCTCAGCAGTTCTCTGTACCACTTTCTGCAATAAATGCACCAGTCTCAGAACACAAGCAGACAACTTCTCATGATCCTTGACAGATATTTGACCTGCAACTACTAGGATATAATACCAATAATCCCAAATACGTCCTATGGTGCCTGGAATTCGATGTGCTCCATAAACTCATGTTTTGAATGCTGGGTGTCCAGCTGGTGGTCATTTGGAGGTGAAGCCCTGATGGAAGAGGTATTTTCTGGGGTGTTATAGCCATCTCCCCCTTGCTAAAGTTCGGCTCATTGTCCTGCTGTGGCAGAGGTGATGTCCAGCCTCTGCTCATGCCATGCATTCCCCTGACATGAAACTTCCTCTGGAGACTGTTAAGCCAAAATAAGACATGTTCCTCCCATCAGCTGCTTTTCCCCAGCAACGAGAAGGTAACTACACCTTCTCAAGAACCTGCAGGCATTCCGGGACTATAACTAAAGGGTTGTATCTTGAGAGTGCAAATAACAAATGCTGGCTCTTTTCTCTGCATCTGACACCTGCCATATCTTCATCATGTGACTAGTATGAAACATCCAGAATCCATACTCTTCTTCGCCTGGTTAAGGGGATCACTACCCGAAAATACTCTCAGCCTTTTACAGTTTAGGTGTGGCAGGGTAGGCTGACGAGGTTCATCTAATACCTATGCCAACCAGCATTCTGGAAACCATGCCTTGGTCTGGGTCAAAAGGGTTCTTTCCATACCTGAGAGTTCTGATAAACTCACACGTTGTCCCTCTCCCTCTAAAAACTCATTTAATCTGCTTAAAAGTTCATCATCAGGGTCCGGTGGCTTACGGCTCACTCCTGACACCCCCTTTTGAGCTATCTCCTTGGGGTGCAGAGCACACTAGTCTCGGTACGTCCCGTCAAGGTCGCAGGTTTGTTCTGGGCTCCTTGAACAGCTGGTATTCCTCTAAGGGGCTCCACCGGCCCGCAGAGCAGGCGGGAACGCGGCGATCCACAGCGCTTCCAAGGCTCGCGCCGGGCCCGCGGCCAGTCTTCCAGGAGCAGCGCGTCCCGGTGCCCCGACTCGGAGGAGCAGCGCGTCCCGCACGTCAGCACGCCGCGGCCCCGGGGTCTGAGGAGACAGAGGCGGGTCAGGAAGAGCTCGGCGCCCGCGCCCTCCCCTCCCCTCCCCTCCCCTCCGCCCGCCTCCTCACCGTCACCTGCCCACGCTCCCCTCCACCAGGGCTCCAGCTCGGGACGTCACCCGGACCACCGAGGGCGGCGAACTGACGCCGCGGGCGGGGTGGGGCGGGCCTCGAGCGGGGCACGCGCTTCCGGCCGCGGCCGGAAGTCCTGACTGCGGCGGCATCCGGGAAGGCGAGCGGGCGGGCCACTCGGGACAGGAAGGTGAGACCCTGGAGCCGCTCGGCTCTGCGGTCAGGCCCGGCCGCCCCCTGCCGGGTGCGGGGCTCGCGGCACGGCAAGGCCCGGCCCGGCGCCGCCTCCCCCGGCAGCAGCGGGCGCGCTCCGCGGCGCGCCGGGGCGGGGGCGGGGCCGGCTCCGAGGCCGCAGAGCCGGGGAGCGTCCCGCCGGGCCGGCCGCGGGACTGGGGCTCCGGGGTGGTGGCGGCGCCGGGCCACCGCGTGACCGACAGTGGTCACGCCGAACTTAGTCACAGCAGCTCGTGCTCCGGGCTGGCGGCGCCTGCCCTACCCCGAGCCGCGCGACACGGGACACTTCTCTATGGTGGCTTGCTCTGAAATGCCAAAGGCACCTGATTATTCAGAAGCGAGTGACTCTTTAGCGCTTGCCGTGGGAACAGGAAGATTTCCGGGACCACTGTAAGTGTTTCAGAGTTACCGTCACCACTTGGGGCTGCGACGCTGGTTTAACTCGTAAAAACCCAGTCACTGCTCATGTCTGAAGCAATACTGTTAAGTCAAAGGATTACAGCTGTTAGAAGTGCGGTCCCCGGTGGGAAACCAGGTTAATTTCATGCGAAACAAAGGTGTATTGGACCAATTCAACTAGGGTATGGTGATTCACACAAAATGCAAGACAGTATATATTGAAACCAGTGTTTTTACTTGCTTATAACTTATGTAAACAACCACCTGTGGGCTGCTCACAGTTCTTAGTGTAAATATAACTTAGTTTAAGCCGTAAATGTGCTTGGATATTTTAGAGCCCTTGAATATTCCAAAGCAAGTCTGCCATGACAGCAATACACCTGACTTTTTTTTTGTTGTGATGTTGTAGGCACAGAGCATGGAGAATGATGAACTTCCGACAGCGGATGGGATGGATCGGAGTGGGACTGTATCTGTTAGCAAGTGCAGCAGCATTTTACTATGTTTTTGAAATCAATGAGACTTACAACAGGCTGGCTTTGGAACACATTCAACAGCATCCTGAGGAGCCTCAGGAAGGAACCACATGGACACACTCCTTGAAAGCTCGGTTGCTCTCCCTGCCTTTCTGGTTGTGGACAATTATTTTTCTTATTCCTTATTTACAGATGTTTTTGTTCCTTTATTCTTGCACAAGAGCTGACCCCAAGACGGTGGGCTACTGTATCATCCCCATATGTTTGGCAGTTATTTGCAATCGCCACCAGGCATTTGTCAAGGCTTCCAATCAGATCAGCAGACTACAACTGATTGACACATAAAATCAGTCACCGGTTTCCCTTATGGTTACAAAACTGCCAGTACTCTGGAGAATGATCACAAGACTTCAGTCTCTAAACAGATCTCAGGAAGTTGTGGTGGGACAGAGGGTTTTTTTAAAAAAAATGTGACTAGGGGACTATTTTATTGGAATAGTAATGACGTTTTAGAGATACAGTACTGCAGACTCATGTTGATGACTTCAGATTTTGGAAGTAAAATTATGTCTTGTTATTTGCAGTCTTAAACTTGAAGGTACCCGAACTCTATTCTACTGTGCAACATAGTGACGAATCAGAATTTTTTCCTTTGGGGAAAAAACAAACATTTCCATTGTGTTAAGTGTAAAAAGGTCCAACCATGGTCATAAAATTTAAATTTTATACAATTACTTGTCTTGCTTTAAAATTCTTCACACTAAAATATCAATTCCTCCTGTTGTAGCAAGAGAAATGTTTATGGTTTGTTTGTTTTCAGTTTGTGAGGAATTAGTATAAAAATACCAAGGAAGTTATGCTACCTGTTTTATTTTTGTTGTTGTTGTTGGTTGTTTGTTTTGGTCCTGGGGATTAAACCTAGGCCACAGAATTCTCCACTGAGCCACGATGACTGTCTTGATAAGCAGTTTGTTCTTGGTAATTCTAACCAAGTCACTAATGCTACTGGATTTAAAAAAGTACTTGGGAACAGAACAGACTAAATGTCTGAAAACCTAGAAATTACATACATAGAAGATGTATGGAAACAAAGTAGTCAATGAAAATATATTAGGTTAGCCCAGTGCTTATTAGAGCATGATAGGTTCTGCCATGCAATCATCTTTCTCAGTTTCTAGCCTAAAATCAGGTCTTCAGGCAAATACATGAGGCCGTTATCTTTTGTATCTCCTCTGCATTTGTGCTGTGGTACCAATACAGATAACTGAAAAAACGGAGCTAGACTTTTTTCCTTTTTGGGTGAGATCAGTTAAGATTGGAAAAATCTTACACTATTTTAGTACAATCATGGTACTTTTTTGGGCCCTGTTTTAAGGACTTCCTATGATAACTCATGCACTACAACAGCCCTACGACATGTCAGTGAGCACTGAGGCAGGGAAGTAACCTGGCTAAGACACAGTTACTAAGCAGCAGACCCAGGAGAGGTGAACATAGTAACCACTAAGCCACAGGGACAGCCTGATTCTGATGCCCCATCTACTCTTAACCATTAAGAGAAAGTGCTTTGTATTTTAGCAATTGAGTGTTGTCTGCTGAGTCATGCCAAAGAATGGGAATACTTTTTTCCTCAATTTATATGAGCTACTGTATATTTGCAAGTTTTTGTTTCTTTGTTGTTTTGTAGTACTAAGGATCCAACCCAAGCTCTCTACTGGCTGAGCTATCAAGCCTCTAGTCTTACAAGTTTCTTAGAAACCTTTAGGCCGTATTTGACCTGCAAGGCTGAAAATTCCACAACAGAATTTCACCTACAAGATAAGCAGGAAACTATCTCAAATGCAGCAGAATCTACTAACTCCAGATGTTTAGTTACTGAGATAACCTGTCTTTTTTTTTTGGGGGGGGGGGATCAAGGTAGGGTCTCACTCTAGCCCAGGCTGACCTGGAATTCACTATGTAGTCTCAGGGTAGCCTCAAACTAATGACCATCCTACCTTGGCCTCCCTCCCATGTTGGGATTAAAGGCGTGCACCACCACGCCCTGCTATTCTTTACTTAAAAAAATTGTATTTAAATATTCGAAAGGGAAAAGGGCTAGAGACATGGCTTAACAGTTAAGGCACTTGCCTGCGAAGCCGAAGGACCCATGTTTGACTCTACAGGTTCCATGTAAGCCAGATGCACATGTGCACAAAGTGGCGCACCTGTCTCTGGAGTTTGATTACAGTGGCTGGAGGCCCTGGTGTGCCAATTCTCTCTCTCTCTCTCTCTCTCTCTCTCTCTCACACACACACACACACACACACACAAAACAAGTCTGCTGGGCTTGCCTTTAAAAAAAAAAAAAAACAGCTAGAGAGAAGAGTTTTAGCGGTTAAGGCACTTGCTGCAAAGCCTAATGAACCAAGTTCAATTCCCCAGTACCCACATAAAGACAGATGCACAAAGTGGTGCATGTATCTGGAGTTTGTTTACAGTGATCAGAGGCACTGGTGCACCCATTCTTTCTTCTCTCTTTCTCTCTCTCTCTGCTTGCAAATACTAAAAAAAGAAAGAAATGAAGGAGGAAGAAAGGGCATGACAGGAATTGAACTCTGGCAGTTTCAGGCTCTTTCAAGCCCTCATGCTTCCATAGCAAAGCACTCGTAACCACTGATCTCTCTCTTGAGCCCCCAATCTTACTACATTTAAAAAATATATAGTTAGGCTGGAGAGATGAATTTATTTTGTGTTTGTATGTGTGAGCACAGGTGTGCATGTGCCATGGTGCGTATGTGAAGGTCAAAGGACAACATTAGGTGTTAATTCTAGCTTTCTACCTTGTTTGAGACAGTCTCCCTTTGGTTTGCTGCTGCATACGCCTGGCTGGCTGCCCTTAAGAGTTTCTGTTGATTTACCAACACTGGGATTAGATGCTCATGCAACCATATCCAGCTTCATGTGGGTTCTGTGGATCCAAACTCAGGGTTTCACCCTTGAGCAGCAAATACTTTACCCACTGATCCATCCTATGAATCTATTTTTTGTACAAATGTTGAACTGGATATGGTGGCACACCCCTGTAATCTCTGTCTCAAATACCTGACATTTCTTATGTTCTGAATGAGGGGAATAAAAACAATTTCATGACAAAAACTAACCAACTTTTTTTTAAAAAAAGATATATTCTTGCTGGGTATTGTGGTATAAGCCTTTAATTCCAGCACTTAGGAGGCAGAGGTATGAAGATCACTGTGAATTCAGGGCCAGGCTGACACCCTGCCTTGAAAAATAAAAACAGCAGCAGCAAAAATATATTCCTTTCTTTATTTGAAAAGACAGAGTGAGTATGGGTGCTCCAAGGCCTCTTCCTGCTGCAAAAGAATTCTAGACACGTGCCTCCTATCTCAGCCTACCAAGTACTGGGATTAAAGGTGTGTACCACCATGCTCGGTACAAATATTTCCTAATTGAGAATTGTACACTCTAATACTTACATGTCCAAGAAATAATTATAACAAAATGATCACAGAACCTTTCTAAAATGTTAATTTTATCTGTAACTATCATCAGAATGGACAGTTTTGAACTTTGTGGTGCTGAGTTGCCAAACATAGAAGGTTCAGACAGGAATTGCTTGCAAATGCTTTAAATTAGGTTTTTAGGCCTGTTAAAGGTACTTGCTTCTAAAGCGTCCCTGCTTAAGTTAAATTCCCTAGCCACCCACATAAAGCTGGACAGGCATTAGATTGTGGCAAGAGACTCTGGCACAGTTATACAAATAAACATACTTTTTTTTTTTTTTTTTTCCCTGAGATGGTATCCTAGCCCAGGCTGACCTCCTGGAACTCACTTTGTAGTCCCAGGCTGGCCTTGAACGCACAGCGATTCTACTACCTTTGCATCCCGAGTGCTGGGATTAAAGGTGTGTGCTGAAACCCCTAGCCAAATAAATGTACTTTAGGTTTTTAAGATGCCTTTTATGAGTTTTGCTAAGTATATAAGGATTTTATTGACTATAAGAAATAATATTGGGCTGGAGAGGTGGCCTGGTAGTTAAGGCACTTGCCTGAGAAGCCTAAGGACCAATTCCCTAATACCCATGTAAGCCATATGCATAAGGTGGCACATGCATCTGGAATTTGTTTGCAGTGGCTAGAGGCCCTGGCATGCCCATTCTATCTGCCTCTCTCTCTAAAATAAAGGAATTAAAAAAAAAAAAAAAAGGCTGGACATGGTGGCGCACGCCTTTAATCCCAGCACTCGGGAGGCAGAGGTAGGAGGATCATTGTGAGTTCAAGGCCACCCTGAGACTACATAGAGAATTCCAGGTCAGCCTGAGCTAAAGTGAGACCCTACCTCAAAAAACCAAAAACAAAACAAAACCAGATGTGTCTGGAGCTCATTTTTCAGCAGCTGAAGGCCCACCCATTCTCTTAAAAACAAGAGAAAAAAGAAGTAACAGACTGAGCATATACACTGAGAAATTGTTGCTTTGGATGTGTATAGTATTTGTGGTGCACGTGCTTTGAGCATACATACACAGGCCAGAGGAAGACATGAGGGGTCCTCCTCTATCACTCTTCCACCCTTATTTCCTTAAGGCAGAGCTTCTCATTGAACCTGGAGCCTGCAATTTTTTGTTAAGAATGGCTGACCAGGAACCCCAGAGATTCTACTGTCACCTCCCCATCAAGCATTGGGTTACAGGTATATATATG